>OZ025293.1:285404297-286856964 GCA_964019185.1 Maratus speculifer
GGTAATCCCTGAAAATTATAATACTATTAGACTGTCATCGAATTTACGTTAGTATGTAACTTTAAATCTCGATCCGATATTTGAAAGTGAGTTAAAGTTCGAGTACAAGTTTTGAACTGGAAAAACATATATACGATCTTTTTGTAATTGGAACTATATATCTATGGCTAATAGTTTAGAAATTAGCAATTGGACATCATTGTGAGTGGACACCTTATATACAAAATGCATATTATGTTGCTGCTGTCAGTTATCCTCGATATTTTTTTTATTATTAAAGCACAATTCAGTCAGATTTTCTTGCGTTTAGGTTTGTAAAATTTTAAATAGCATCCTCTATTCCTATTTTATTATTTGCTTTAAATAATTTAGTTAAAGTATTATTAGCTTTGTGCTTGTTTTTTCTCCTGTATGGTTAAATAAGAAGTTGTGCAAGTTTTTATTTTTACTTTATGCAATAAATATGTCTTAATATAACTTTTTTAAATTTTGACATACAAGATAAATAATATAAATTCAGTGTTGAAAAATAAATATGAGACATAACATTAAAAAAAATAAATTTAAAAATAACTATGGATATTTTGCAGAGAAACACTAATTAATGAAGGATACTGAAAAGCAAAGACAGTCCGCAGAAGATCGTAATTACCAGTCTAATATAAGCCATTTTTGTGCGTCCTAGTACTCTAAAACTGACTAGAGTATGACAAATTAGATAAACAAAATAGCTAACACTTGCTATGCCGGCTGCAGAGTTGTGAGCTTGTGAAATAGTAGAAGTCTGATAAAAATATAAATAAAGATTCATTAAAGTACTAAAACATTTGGCATTATAAAAATAATGAATATTTTAAAATCAATTAGTATCATATGGAAAATATTTTTAAATACAAAAACTAACAGGTAGCCAAGGATGAAATTTGTGGAAAAAAAGACAAAGTTAATTGATAACTTAAAAATAGAAGGAATTATTTTATTCAAACTTAACTCTTGAGGGACTGTGGAATATATTATATCCCACCGAATTTTAATCATGATCTGTACTAGAACATTTTAATTAAATTTTACTTTTAATTTTGTGGAGAAATGTAAAAAAAGGCCTCCTTTTCTTTATTTTAAACTAATTTGTTTTTCGAAATACCCTGTATGAATTCAACATTACAGAAACACATTTTCTTGCCCCCAAAACGGTTAAGGAATTATTCTATACAAATTTCAACGATAATTCATAGGCACTCGGAGATGGATCAAACTCAAACATTACCTTTAATTCCTAATTTCTGAGCCTCGATTCTGGACAAATCAGTTTCATATTCATTGTTGCATGATAACGCTACAGCCAGACACACTATTAGTGTTTCGCGTGTTCTGCGATGCGGTAGTTGCACAGAAGAACTCATATTTTATAATAGGGCGAATTTCCGCCTTTTCCATCTTCAACAAAATTTATTTTTAAAAAGGTTTTTAATGTTTTGTAGAGCTTTGAATGATTACTATAAACAGTGAGATGTGTAACTTTTCACCAAAAAAATATCATCGCGGTAAAATGTTACTACAATGTCAAATAATAAGATGTTAAAGTTGGCAATGTTATAACTACACACATCCTCGACTTAATACCTTTTGGTAGTAATATTTATTATTTTTTTAATTATGGTTCCATAAATACCGTTGTAGTGATTACATTTACTAAGCACAAGTAAAGTGATGTTTCAAAAAGCATATAACAAATATATAAAGAGGGCCAAAAGTCATTAACATATTTTTAAATTCAATAAAAATCTAGCAATTTTTGCATGAAAGTGTTGTTTTGATAAAAAGGCTTTTCATAATTGACAGTTTTTAAAAAATAAATAACAAAATTAGTTTTAAAAACTTAGTCATAGATGATGCTACACTTGCAAAGGTACCAAACATGTACAGAAGTGCCATTGTACAGAAAAAAAATCCCTTTCGGCATGGCCTATAGGCGGAGGTAGATTTCGAAAAGTTTTCATCTCAAAAAAAAAAAAAAAAGATTAGAGATAAACCCAGTTTAACTACTTTATTCAGCCGCTTTTAAAAATTTTTTAATTTCATTTTTCTGTAAGAACTGGTTTTATCAAAATCATCTTAAACGAAATTCTACTCAAATGCCCATTTTGGCAACATATTTTGAATTATATTCTTACTTTATTTAAAAAAATTGACCAATATGCTCATTATATAGTTCCTAAATAACAAAAAACTGTTAATTAAATTCATTTGACAGCAAAATTGAATTTAAAAATGAGTCATAAAATAACCGATTTATTATTTTAATACATCCACAATTCTTTAATCAAGATCGCTTTGAGAAATTTTGTGCGAAGTGCCCACTTTGACAGATTTTTTTAAATATATATTTAGCCTTTATCAAAAATCTGACCAATACACAGTAATTACACAGTTCCTAAATAACAAATAACTGTCAATTGAATGCGTTTGAGAGGAAAATTGAATTCAAAAATGAGTAATAAAATAAACAATTTGTTATTTGAATACAGCCTCAATTCTTTTATCATGATCGCTTTGGGAAATTTTTTTGCGAGGTGCTTACTTTGACAGCTTTTAAAAAATATATATTCACCCTTTATCAAAAAATCGACGAATACGCACATTATATAGTTCCTAAGTAACAAAAAACTGTCATTTGAATGCGTTTCAGAGTAAAATTGGATTTAAAAATGAGTCATAAAATAACCAATTTGTTATTTGAATACCCACAGTTCATTAATCATGATCGCTTTGGGAAATTTTGTGCAAAGTGCCCATTTTGGCAGCCTTTTTAAAAATATATTCTGCCTTTATCAAAAAACTGGCCACTCCGTCACATTATATATTTCCTACATAAGAGAACCTGTAAATTGGATGCGTTTGAGAACAAAAAAAGATTTAAAAATGACTCGGTAAAAACGCAATTTCTTAAATTTCCTTAAATTTCAATCACGATAACTTAGTAAAATTCTGTTCAAAATACCCTTTTTAGCAGCCTTTTTAAAAATATATTCTGCTTTTATCAAAAAACTGGCCAATCCGTCACATTACATAGTCCCTAAATAAGAGGACCTGTAAATTGGAAGGGTTTGAGAACAAAAATGAATTTAAAAATGACTTAGAAAAAACGCAATTTGTTATACTTCCTCAATTTTTCATTGACAACTTCGGGAAATTCTGTTCAAAATACCCTTTTTGGCAGCCTTTTTAAAAATATATTGTGCCTTTATCAAAAAACTGGCCAATACGTCGCATTATATAGTTCCTAAATAAGAGGATCTGTCATTTGGATGCGTTTAAAATCAAAAATGAATTTTAAAATGAGTCGGAATATAAGCAGTTTGGATTTGAGATTTTTTCTCCAACTCCTATTTTTGTTTAATTTATTTTTGCTATAAGAATTGGTTTTATGAAAAACTTGTTAATATAAAAGTTGTAGATATTATTGTGAAGATGTAAAATAAATTTAATTAGATTTGATTGCTTAAGAATTGAGTAAGTTATGGATTTTTTTCTTTTTCCTCCCCCCTTTTTCTTTTCGTTTTTAATTTTTTTCATCGGTAAAAATTGGTCCTATCAAAAACTTGTAAATACAAAAGTTTTAGATAATATTGAGTAAATTTATATAAAATTTAGTTGGATTTGATATCTTGAGAATTGACGAAGTTATGAATTTTTTTCTCCCAAAAACCATGTTTTTTTCGCCCCTTGAGCACATTTTTAACTTTATCAAAAATCTGTCATGCATAAACTTTTTGCCCATTTCTTAGAAGTAATATAAACTTTAAACTGATTCGATATCTATTTTAATTAAGAAGTTATCGCGTTTTTTCGGTTTTCACAAAACCCCTCCCTATTTCCACCCCCTTGGTCCGATTTTGCCCATTAACGAACTCGACCGAGATTTTAAGCTCCTTTTTTTATGTAAAAGTTTGAAAAAGATCTGAGCATAATTATGGAAGTTATCGTGTCTAGAAGAAAGTGATATACACCGATAGATACATAGATAGATAGATAGATAGATAGATAGATAAACTTTTTTACTGATGGTAGTTTTGGGGTCTAGGAGTCATGATTCGTATAGATCCGCAAAAATTTTTCAGAAATTCCAACATGGGAGACAATGCAATAGGTAGTATTTCATACGAAATCTACCTAATGGTGCTCGCCTGGGCGAGTTCAGACGAGACGTTAGTATTAGGGGAGTAAAAGAAGCAAGTAAATATTAGAATGTCGTTTACAGAGTTGCCAAGTCGCCGATTTTTTCTACACCACTAAGATCTTATAAAAAATTCTGGTCCTTTAAATCTCAAAATGTTCCGATTAAATAAAAAAACATTTTCTGTATTAAGATACTGGTATTCAAAAAGCTGGAGGGTAGTTCTGCGTTTAATTTCTTAAAAACGAATATAAATTGCAAATTCAGTCACTCCATATTCAAACGAAGGCGTACATATCTAAATCTTGTGAATATCCTTGATTGAAACATTTTATCGAGCACCGATATTTATGTAAAAATGTAACACATTAATACCTTGTAATATTATACTGTTTGATTTCTAAAAGGATCAAGATTAAAATGTAAAAAAAAGTAAAATAGTTTTATTTGACTGTTCACATGATTCGACTGTACCAGACTCATTTTTAGAACAAATATATAATATTCTGAAACTGCATGATATACAGTAGCAGTCAAAAGTTTCCGGCCAGCAAAAATTTTTCAGTTAATTTGTAAATATACCCATATGAAGAGGAATCTCAAAGCGATATTTATACATTATATTGACATATTAGTTAGGAACTTACTTATAGAAGAACGTGTAAATATCAATAAATTTTATTGACAAAAATTAAATATAAAAAAAACGCTCGTTCTCAAAAGTTTCCGACCACTTATCATTCTTTAGTTTTTTTCTATTCATAAAGTGTATTTTGGTTGTGTTTATGAATGAATCAACTGTATAGCATAGTTTGAATTCAAATATGAAAAGTTCAACCATTATTATTCATAAATGAGTGATTAGTTTGTCGCTAAAAGGCCAATCTTCCCGAGATATTGCGGCTAAGTTATCGATCTGTAAGATCAACTGTAAACAATATTTACAAAATTATATAAAGATGGTCATGGCTTTCAGGACTTTCAGAGGTCCGGGATACCCCGGAAAATTACTATTCCTGAGGACAGAATTATCAGGAGAAATACCATTGATAATACGCATGAAAATTCCGTTGCAATGTACTGCGATTTTCGGAATTAAAATATTGCTGAAATAAGTTAGTCTACCGTGTTATGATGCTGACGTGATACAGAAATTTATGAAAGAGTCCGAGTTAAAAAATTTTCAGAAGTAAAAAAAATACCGACGTACCCTACTTTTATTTTCCAAGGAACACAAAGTCTGGTCAAGTGAAAACTTGAAAAAAGTTCTATTTTTCCATCAATCGAATTCGAAACAGTTTTGAAAGTGATGGCAGACACAACGTCCGATGAACTAACAACAAAAGATATGATTCGACCTATGTTATTTCTACAATGAAGGATGGCGGAGGACACGTTATGCCGTGGGGAGTATTTTCCTTAAAAATTGTCGGTCCGTTATTTGAAATCCACATCCAGGTGAATTATACAATGTATAAGGATATTTTGCAAGACTATTTTCTGTCTTATTAGAGAAAAAAATTTGGTCGCATCTATTTTCTTAACATGATAACGACATAAATAATGTTTGCAAACCTCGATAAACAATGGTTTTCGTACAAAAAATTTCCTTTTTTAAATGATCAGCCCAAGCGCCCAGCATGAATCCAATAGAAAATCTTTGAAAAAAGTTGACAAAAGTCTGCGGAACTATAAACATTCCAACTCAGCCGAAATTTCGCCAAAATTGCAAGAAATGTGGGAAAAACGTACCATAGACTATCTTTAACTGTTGATTGTATGAATGTCACGTTGCTGCGCCGCAGAACTTATTGCTAAAGCTAATAAAATAGTAATACGATAAAATACTAATTGTAAATGTTGTTGATCACTGTAATTTTCTATTACAATACCACTTTTTCTCAAACTTGTAAAGGTGGCCGGAAACTTCTGAGAACATGCGTTTTCCTTTATACTTAATTTTGTCAGTTAAATTTATTGATATTTACATGTTCTTCTATAAGTAAGTTCCTAACTATTATGTCAATAAAATGTTTAAATATCACTTTGACATTCCTCTTCATATGGGTATATTTACAAATTAACTGAAAAAATTTTGCTGGCCGGAAACTTTTGACCGCCACTGTATTATACAGTCCCATTATCTAAAACTCCATTATTCAGTTTCAGATTATTGCATCATAGATCGAGAAATTTCAGTATATTATTTATTTGTTTTGAAAACGAGTCTCGTACAATCCAAACATGTCAAAAAAATAAAAATTTTAATGTTTCAATGTTACATCTTTTAGCAATCCGAAATAGTATATCATTACAAGGTATTAAGTTGTTATATGATTACACAGGCGACTATTTTTTAATTCTATTTCATACCACTTCTTAGAGACAAAAATCTTTCACATTCTATTTGACAAAATTTGATGGCGGAAATATACTACAAAATGTACTTTTTAAAGTAGTGATGAGTATAGAATATAAAAATAGTCATCTGTGTCAGCATTAATGTAACTATCAATTCTGGATAAAATGTTTCATCCAAGGATGATGTCAAATTTTAAATAGGGACGCCTTCGTTTGGATCGATAACGGATGAATTTGCAATTTCTGTTGTTTTTTTAGAAACTAAATATTCCGAATTACTTGAAGAAACTTAACCACTTCCCTGTTTTGCCCGTACATCATACGTGCTACGTGTTTTTCCCAATCATGATTTGCCCGTACCACGTACGAGTAATAAATCATGATTTATTATTCTCAATAGTAAATTTTTACTGCAAAATTTCCATTATTCAATCCGAGCGTTTTTCTGATTTAAGTAAGCAAAAATTTCAGTTTTGAAAACACAGTGATAAAAGATTAAAAATTCTGTAAAAGATGAAAAAAAGCATTATTTG
Organism: Maratus speculifer; assembly: GCA_964019185.1. Lineage (NCBI taxonomy): Eukaryota > Metazoa > Arthropoda > Arachnida > Araneae > Salticidae > Maratus > Maratus speculifer. Next base: position 285,411,369 of record OZ025293.1, read on the forward strand.
AAAGTTTTTTTCAGAAATATTGATAAATGGTTAGCAAGATTTCATAGCAGAATTTTTCATATTATAATCTTAAGTTTGCTTATTTTTGATAACAACTGTGTCATTAAAATTTTTGGCTGTTTACTATTGCACAATATTGGTGTAGTCAATCAGTTTTTATTTCTCGTACTTCAGCACTTTTTTTTAATAAGGTCACATTACACTGAACGCCTCGTGATGTAAAATGCACCTGTATTTGCTCAAAACATCCTATTTAATATGCAATTTTTTCCGAGCTAGTACTCTAAATCAGTGTTTTTCAAATTTCGAGTCTTAAAAACCCCCTCAACAAATTGATATTTCAGTTTTGTGTTCTTGTTATCTGGTGAAAACAAAGCACTTAGTGAATATTTATAAAAATTTTGACGATTAATCCTCATTCTGATTGCACCTTTTTTTCATGGAAATATCATAATATGAAGATAACAGTTGCAAAGTCTGATTAAAATCGCATCACGTTAATTTGTTTGTGTCATTCTTTATATATTTAGGGGAAAAAATTTTTTTTACAATATTTGTTTGGATAATTAACTCACTGTTTAAATTATCAACTTTATTTGCTAAAATTTTTATCAAAATATTTATTTTACCTGCAGATGTTATTGCGTTTAAATTTGAGGGGAATGTCTAAATATTTAAAGTGAGTTGTGAAGGATATTAACAACAGTGAACCGGGCCACGGGAAAGAGGTTTGAGTAACACAGCTCTTATGCTCTTAATCTTGAAATGTTCAGTTTAAGAGTTCGCATTTTTTTTCGTTCTTTGAAAATGAACATCTTAATAGGTGTACTTTACATTATGTAACATATTTTTTTGCAATAAAATGCATAATTATCTTAAGCTGTTTATGCTTCTCTATGTAGCGTTGAAAAGGCAGTGCCTCATATGGGGAACTTTTGGACATTTCTTTATTTGCTTAAAAAGAACTTTCGATCATGTTTGTCATTTCCACCACTTTTCTCCAAACTTCACATTTATATGCCAATTATTTTACTTTTTTTTTATCGAATTTTAAATTGCATCAAGGATTTTTGGCGCACTCTGTATAAATAATAATAAAAAAACATTTCTGACACTAGTAAATAATATGTCATCCTCACTAACAAACACACAAAATGTATAGCAAATACTGTTTTTTATGCGAAGTTTTAAAATGTTCCTAATCATATAGACCCAAACAAAATAAGAGTTAAATAAAATTAGGATGAATTTTTAATCGTGAAATTATTAAATCAGACTATAATATTCAGAAAACATTAATAGTCGATCGAAATAAAAACATTTTGTTATTAAAAAAACAAAAAAAAATCAAATATTTTCATAAACTTACCATTGTGTAACTTGCTAATTCAACTGTATACAGAATATGTATCATTTCTGGAGTAAAAATCATGTATAGCAAGCTTTAAGTCTTTGATGTGTAATAGAATTTATCTAGCGTTAAAAATTTGCACAAATTATAAAGTCGCACCATTATGGACGTCCCATGTAAGGAAGCAATGATTTAAAAATGTCATTTTCAATAACTATTAAATAATGTACAGTCATGGGGAAAAAAGTAAATACATTCTACTAACTTAACAATAAGTTATGTTAGAATAAAGTTAATAGTACCAAATGATTGAAAATAAAGTCTATTTTTAAATGATGAATATGAAATTTGTTTAGAGGTACATCTACATATAAAAAATCTGTTTTTTTTTCTATAATAAGATCCAATTTTGACTCCACAAAAGCATTCCACACTCTTCAATTAGATTAAATATAAATTTGCGCGAAATGCATAAAATCTGTTACGAGAAATTAAACTTTTTCAAATTGGATTATTTTAAGGGTTGTAATTAAATTGAAGTTCGATACTCGAAGTTTGTTGAAAAGCTACAGATTGACCAAGTCACTTCTTTTAACTGTAAACACCTCTTCAGTACTGTTAATTGGGGCTACTTTTGTCCTTGCGGGGTTATTTGGTCCATCCCATAAAAAAAATCTTTATTGTATGCATTAAACAAACAATACCAGATAAATCGGAGATTTTGACCGTAAAAAATATTTTATAATATACTATAGGGGTCAATCCATTTCAAGTGGTCCAGAAAATATTTTTTTGGTCGCTCGACCATTTTTAAAAAATCTGAAATTTTTTGTACAATAACCCTAACATGACGGAAGTTCAAAATGACTGTTCTTTTAATTTTACTATTTTTTGTTTGTGCATGGCGGCCATCTTTGTTTCATCGTGTGCAGTGATTTTCTCAGATACTAGGATACACAAAATTGTAAATATCTCGTCTTCTATTTTCCCAATTGAAATGGGGTTTGCAGCATTTTGTTCAGAATAAAATAGGCTAAATATACAGTGATAGAAAAATTTTGAAAAATAAATTTTTACAGGTGAAATTTTAGCACAAAATGTACGTTTTTTTCCAAAATCTATCCGTTTGCAAGAGGAAAATTTTCATGCAAGGGAAACTGTCAACTTTACACAATTTTTTCTACAAATAGGTCAAAAGTACGTGTATTCATACACCAAGTCCCAGATCTGGGAGTTAATTTCTCTTTGCGAAAAAAATTCCGAAATTCGTTAAAAATTTCAAAAATCGCACTTTTTAGGCTTTGATATCTCTGGTGGGGCACGAGATAAAAATCTGAAATTTTGGCCTATGATAGTATTGTGTAGTAGCGTTATGTACAAAAAATTTCAAGAAGGAGATTTGACTACAAGCTGAGATATGACATGGAAAATATGTGAAAACAATACTGTCAAACTATTGTAAATCTACTATGTAATTGTTCAACAAGACTGTCAACCTTGCACATTTTTTTCTACAAATAGGTCAGAAGTGTGTGTACTCATACACCAAGTCCCATATCTAGGAAATGATTTATCTTTCCGAAAAAAATTCCGAAATTCGTCGAAAATTTCAAAAATCGCACTTTTTAGGCTTTGATATCTCTGGTGGAGCACGAGAAAAAATCTGAAATTCTGGCCTTTGATAGTATTGTGTAGTAGTGTTATGTACAAAAAATTTCAAGAAGGAGATTTGACTACAAGCTGAGATACGGTGATTTAAAAAAATGTTAAGAAATGCTATTACGAGTACATTAGGAGACATGAGATTAGTCTCTTTTATTACAATATTTACACGGAAAATATCGTTTGTTGAAAACAGTTAAATAATAAATATTTAATTTACAAAATGCTATGTATGCTCAACAAAGAGCTTAACAATATTTACGTGAGATGTTATGAGTTCGACCAGTTACTGTTGTCAGTCCATCAGGCTGTTCTTTCTAAAAATTTTATTTGAAGCCTCCCAAGTCTTGTCATCCCTTGTTAACTTGAATGAAATTCTTTAGGTTTTATAATTGAAGCCATGTCAACTCGATCAGTTGCAATCCATTGTCTGTAATTTACTTTTCCTGAAATGTGTTCCGAGTAAAATTGTTGCAATAGCGTTTCTAGTAGATTTGTTCATCTGGACAAATAGTGTATTGGCTTAGCATACATTCTGAATTGTTTAAATCACACAGAAGCATTTGAAAAAGATATTTGTAATTAACATTTAACTTTGTACCATAAATCTATATATTTAAAACACCTGGCTGTTTTTTTGGTCATCAGCCCTGAGCTTTCTACTGGCCCGATTTTGATAATTATTTTTTTTAATGAAAGCTGTTTATGTGTAGATGTGCCCATTCTGGCTAATTTTTAATTTATTTTAATTTTTATATTTTATTTTCAATTTTAAAAGCTTTTTCATGACATTTCTTCAAAACAGTGGCAACAGGTTAAGCTTTTCTCAAAATTTATTTTGTTTCATTATTTTCCACCAAACAGGAGCTGATCTCATCGGTGAATGTATAATCGCGATTCAAACAAACAAACAAACAAAAAAAAAAAAGGTTTTCGTAAAATTTAATCATAATAAAATGATTGCACATACAGTTATTCCCTGCAATACACAGATTATGTACTGAGTAATATTATTAAGTGTTATGTAAGTAAAATAACAGAAGATAAACTTTAATAAAATATAATATCTAAAGTGAAATTTTGTAGATGGAGAAAATGTCGTCATACAGGAACCAGATAAATTTATTCCACGAATATAATATACATTGTTATAGCTGTGTCAGTGATTATGTCATATTCACAGACTTTAATTCCTGCATCTAAATAAAGTGAACTTCTATTAATTTAAAGGTCCGTGGTGTGCACAAATGAAAATATTTCTATAAACTGCGCCATTTCTATTTAATTATAATGAATATTTTATGAAACTAAAGAATTCTTAAAAAACTGCATAAATCGCGCTTTTATTTAAGAAAAGATGAGTATTTCTGAAGGTGTAAATGATGTCATATTAAAAAAAAAAAAAAAAAAAAAAAGAATAAAACCTGTGATATGCCGGTATTACTATATTTCTATCTTACATAATATCAAAAAATAATTAAAATCATTTCATTGTATTAAGTTATTGTTTTAAAAAAAAAAAAAAATCTGCATTTCAGCAACAAATACAAAAGTTTTATTCTTTTTAATAACAGAGATATCGTTTTTTTTTTCTCGTTACCATAACAATAAAATTATTTTTTGCAAGTTCATGGAGGCTACAAACGAGTAAATAAATTAAATTTATTGCAAGTGCTGTAAATATGTAGTGGGTTGGTTAGGCAGTTTAGTAAGTCCCTGTTTCTATTATAAATAAAATGTTTCATTGATATTATAATTATTGTACAGTTATCAAGCGATATTTAAACGGAGAAAAAATAAACTATGCAGATATATTTGAATTTGTCTTCCGGAGTATAATATTAACTTCCTAAATAATTTGGCATTTAAATAATATTTAAGGTTTAGAAACCGCATTAAAAAAAGATTTGTAGCTGAAGTTAAGTCCAACATAATAATTTATTAGTTGTTTTCCTTATTTTTTGAAGTTTGCGTATCTTCATCATGAAAAGCTATGTTATCCCTATTTTAAGAGGTGGCAATTGTTTATTTCGCTCAGTATTTTACTGTCTATATAAGATTGATATATATCATACCTAATATATATTCTTTTCCGTCGAGTTTCGACGGGTGCAGCTAGTAATTAATTTAAAATTTTGGAGGTATGAACAATTACATAGTAGATTACAATAGTTTGGCAATATTGTTTTCACATATTGTCCATGTCATATCTCAGCTTGTAGTCAAATCTCCTTCTTGAATTTTTTTTCTGCATAACACTACTACACAATACTATCAAAGGCCAGAATTTCCGATTTTTATCTCGTACTCCTTCAGAGATATCAAAGCCTAAAAAGTGCGATTTTTGAAATTTTCGACTAATTTCGGAATTTTTTTCGCAAAGAAAAATCATTTCCCAGATCTGGGACTTGGTGTATGAGTACACGCACTTTTGACCTATTTGTAGAAACAAAATGTGCAAGGTTGACAGTCTTGTTGAACAATTACATAGTAGGGTTACAATAGTTTGGCAGTATTGTTTTCACATATTTTCCATGTCATATCTCAGCTTGTAGTCAAATCTCCTTCTTGAAATTTTTTGTACATAACGCTACTACACGATACAATCGTAGGCCAAAATTTCAGATTTTTATCTCGTGCCTCACCAGAGATATCAAAGCCTAAAAAGTGCGATTTTTGAAATTTTTGACGAATTTTGGAATTTTTTTCGCAAAGAAAAATTAACTCCCAGATCTGGGACTTTGTGTATTAGTACACGCGCTTTTGACTTATTTGTAGAAAAAATTGTGTAAGGTTGACAGTTTCCCTTGCAGGAAAAATTTCCTCTTGCAAACGGATAGATTTTGGAAAAAATCGTAAACTTTGTGCTAAAATTTCACCTGTAAAAATTTATTTTTCAAAATTTTTCTTTCATTGTGTATTTAGCCTATTTTATTGTAAACAAAATGCTGCAAACCCCATTTTAATTGGGAAAATAGAAGACGAGATATTTACAATTTTGTGTATCCTAGTATCTGAGAAAATCGCTGCACACGATGAAACAAAGATGGCCGCCATGCACAAACAAAAAATAGTAGAATTAAAATAATGGTCATTTTGAACTTCCATCATGTTAGGGTTGCTGTACAAAAAATTTCAGATTTTTTAAAAATAGTCGAGCGACCAATGCTGGACCACTTGAAATGGATTGACCCATAGGATATATCAATAGTTTGGATTTTTGATCCACCGGTTGATATATATACTATAGAAGGGGGGAAATTAATTTAATAAGAAAATGGCAATCTGGTTGAAATTTATACTGTTATTACAAATTAAATCTGAGTAATTTATACTGTTAGATGGAAACATACTTGAATACTTTTGTTCATCCTTGTAGTTTGTCTAGTACCTTTATTATAGGCCACTATTCAGCTAAAATTTATTTTAAACAAAAACACTCTTAAAACTACTGAAATCACATTCTCAGAAATTATCATTCATTGTCGTCCATGTATCCAATTCTTTGCGTGGTCTGTATATCATTTTATCTACATTCTACAAGCATTTCTTAGTAAACTGAATGCAATTGAGCGTAAAAATGCATAAGTTAATTACGGTCTTATTCACTAACATTTATGAGCTCTTTTGTGTAGCCCTGTATATCAAGAATGGCATTTATACACACCATAAAATGTGCATATAAGGAAACTTAAAAGCGCCTATCATAATTAAACTTCATTTCATCCATCATCGGATACATATATAGTACTTCGGAAAGAATATACTATTTGAAATCTTTTGTGCGTCCCTGTCAATGCTATGGACTTCGTATTATACATGACTATATCGTATAACTTATATTAAGCCTTAGCGATGTATATCAATTTTATTATTCATAAAATAGTTTAATGTAATTAAAATACGTCGCACACAATTCCCCCCTTTACCATTATGTAATGGAACTCTTTTGTGTGGCCCTGTAAATGAATAATAGCTATTTTTATCACCGCATATTTTACAGAATGCATATTTTAATACACTTCGAAAATGCATATAAATTTTAATATGTTTGACAGGGTGTAACCCCTTTAAAATTCATTTGGAACGATTTTTTCCCATAGGCTGTAACGGAAACGGTTTCCCATAGGTAATGTAACGGAAAAAATTTAACTATCCCTATAAATATAATAATCGTGGCTAGAAACTTCATTTTTAATAGAGTTAGTGCTAGGGAGGGTAAACATCAATATCATCTAAAATTTTGATGGTATTCCGAGTATATTTACGACAGTTAGAGTGCGGACAGACGGACATCTTTAAAGTTCATTTGAAACTGTTTTTCCCATAGGCATAGATGCCAACATCTCTTAATTTTTCCGGAGTCTGATCCAAAATTTGTATTCTAAAACCGGAAATATATGCAAGATAACGTATCTTCTTCTATGAAGTACATTTTCGATTGCATTTTGAAATGTTTGATTAAATAAAATTTCCGGATGAAAATATGTTCATACCTGATCAGACTCCGGGATAATTAAGAGATTTTGACATCTTTGCATAGGCCGTAATGTAACGGAAAACTTTTGACTGTCCCTGAAAATAAACTAATAATGTTAGAAACTTCTCTTGAAATAGATTTCGTACTAGGGCAAATGTCAATAACGTCGAGAAATTTCAAGGAAACCTGAGCACATATACGGGAGTTGAAGCGCGGCCAGACGGCCAGACAAACAGAAATCATAAACCCTTTTCAACTTCGTTGGAACGTTAAAAAGTATTTCACGTGTTCGTTCATTTTGTGTAAAGCACAGAAATGAATGATTTCATATTTACGCTACATCTCAGAAATTACATGTGTATGCAACCACCACAGATTCTTTCATTAAAATTAATCATAAATCAAGCGCAAACATGCATACAAGGACAAACTTGTCCGCATAGGGGAAATTTAAAAGCACTTATCAGTTGTAGAAACGTGCTACCAAAATTTTAATGTACTGAAATTTATCTAAATAAAAAATATGATTGCGCTAAGTAAGAAAAAATTATTTCGTATGATAACTATTTAACAAAACAGTAGCAGAAAATTATGGGTATATTAATCCACAAAAAAATTAGAGGGTGATCCCCCCTTCTGAAATAAATCACTATTTTTACTTAAATTTAAAAGATGATGTTAATATGATCTATAGAGATTAATTTATATATTAAAAAAATCTTTTAATCTACATGTCATTGATTCAGTGAGAATGTTACCAATATCAAGATCTTTAAAAACTTGAGTAGCAGATGAACGTAGAAAGGATTCAGATTAACGCAAGATTGCGATGTATTGAAATAAGTTCTATGACAGACTACGTTCTAAATTGATCTTAAGCAAGGTACCGTAATCCCAGCTCAAATGCTTCAATAACATGAGTACAAAATATATTATTTTTCAAATTATGCTTTTTTGCGTATCATACACGGCACTTTAGACTAGCATTTTAAAGATTTTTAAGCATAACTTAAAAACTACTTGGAAGAAATATTCGAAATTTTGGATTTGCATAAAGATAAGGAAATAATAGGGGAGAGTGGAGATACTTGAGCATAGGGGATACTTGAGCCACCCCTATTATCTCTATAGTTGGTCAATTTTTCTTTCTAAAACTGGCAACATGATAACATATTTATAGTTCTGAACATGTAAAAAAGAAATCACATACCGTAATTTCGGGTGTATAAGCCGCGGCTCAAACAATTCTTTTTGGACCCAGAAATCTTATTTAGTAATTGAAGACAAATATTTACGGCGATCTAACTAGATATATTTGTTTCTTAAAAAATTCTGGGTCAAAAAAGAATTGTTTGATCTGCGGCTTATACACCCGAAATTAAGGTACTTTGTACCATTTTGAAAGTATGGTGATTAACCCTTTGAGCTCTGCTGGTAGAATTTTCTTCCACATAATTTTTATTCTGAAATGTCACAACGACACCAGAAAATTCGACCAAATTTATTTGTAAAAGTTTTAATGCATTTTTTCGCGTATATTGTAAATCGGTTTTTTTCTTTGGAAAATACTGGTGCGAATGTGACATCTGGCTCAAGTATTCCCTCCATGGCGATACTTGAGCTACGATGTAAAAGAAAAAGTAAAAATTTATTAGACAGAAAAATAGTTCAAAATTAATTGAAAGTGGTTTTCAATTGAAGACAAAATATCAAATTTTCATTCTCAATATTTTATTTTGTTCTAAGAAATAATAAGAAAATTTTAAAAATTAAAATTTAAAAAATGGCTCAAGTATCCCCATCTTCCCCTAAATATAAATAAAAAAACCTGTAATTTGCAATTTATACTTTTTCAGATATTAATTTCATAATTCGTAATTCCTATTATTTAATTTTTAAAATTAAAAATTCAATGTATTTATGTTGGATTTTTTAGTATTATATATTATTATTTTAGTAGTATTTATTATTTTATTATTTTAGTAGTAAGTAGTATTTATTATTTTAGTATCAAATACACACACACAAAATCATATCAGAATTAGAATTTTAGAAGATATTGATAAAAATATGAAAATGTGGATTAACATTAGAAGCTCTAAATTTTGAATGTTTATAATTCAAAAACTTACTATCATAATGACTTGAAATTTAGTTTCAAGATATAATTTGAAGCGATGATTTAAAATATCTTATAAAAATCGAGGGTTGCTATTAAAAAACAAAAACAAAATTTGTATTCGCTTTTATTTGTAGATACTCCCTAAGCACATTTTCTATACATCATTTAAAAATAGATTTAATTTCCAATCGTTTGGTTCAAGTAACTTTCTTTAACGATTAGGGGTACAAAACCGAGTAGCGCAGACTCATCCTAGATGTAAACTTTTATCGTCGGCCAACACGAGGGATTGCTTGTCGAAAGTCATTACGGTATTTGTAGCTCAACGAAACGCTACTTTGTGTGGTTATTTTTTTGTGAAGGATTGTGTTTGAATTTCTTTCAAAAACTGTTTTGTTTGTTTCTTGCTTTTACACATATATTAACTATTTGTCAGCACATTAAATACTGGTTCTTACTATATCTAATGCTTTGCTTCCTTGCTAGTATTTTAACAGCTTTATTTTTTTTACGACAGAATTGAGAGTTGTGACGCCATGTTTTTAAATTTGTGTGATGTTGATGTAAAACTGGGTATTTAACAGTGGGTCAATTTCGTGTACATCCGGTTTTGTCCTGGACTTATGAAATGATTTTTTAGGATAGTTAATAATGTATCGTGAAGCTTTAAATTGCAATTTAATATTGTTAAGTACTGGTAACCCCTTAAAATGGCATTTATGATACCTTTTAACTTATACTACAAAGAAGAGGTAGGGAAGGAATCACTTTCCAATCCTGTGGGATCTATAACAAAAATGTACAAAATTTATAGATTTATTTTTGCCAGATATAAGAATACATGTGAATTTCATTTTGTTTATATAACAAGAATACTTTTGAATAAAATGAGTTTTCCAGGAGTTTTAATTGGATACTCATTTTTATTCAACCAGTGGAGCAAAACCGGATTTTTGCATTTTTCTGAAAAAATCTATTTTTTTTATATAATCAATTATATTTTTTATCGAAAATAATATTTTTTATTATAGACAAAGATTCATTTAATATTAAAAACGAAATTGAGAATTTGTGTTCCCTCCGGTTGCATTTGGGAACAACAAACATTTATGGTACCCGATTTTGCCCCGATTGCCTCTATTTGCTGCAAATTTAGATGGGGGTGTTTTCTTTTAATTTCCTAACAGCACTGTAGTTACGAAATAGTTAAATACGGTAAATTGAAATTTTATTGGCAAAAATAATTTTTAAATTTTTTAGACAAGAGAGATTTTTTTCAACAAAAATATGTTATTGAGGATTCTAAGGAATGAATACAAATCAGATAAAATATTAAATTCCATTGCGAACACATTATTTTTACCACATAAGAAGTAACTCATTGAATTTTTACATTGAAGACTTCTATGTCTTTAAAAATTCGTTGAGTGTTTAGTCACTACAAAAATCAAATGCATGTGTCCACTCTTCCACGAGAAAAGTAATTTGTATAAGACCCTATAATATAAATCTTTTTAAAACTTAACTAATTTTAACTTATCTAGCTCAATTAAGACATACAATTCTTTTGTGTTTAGCTTCACATTAGTTTTCATTCGCATGATTTTTTAAGACTCATACAATTTCGTTTAATTGATGCCATAATAATATTTCGTTTAAGGGGCCACACAGAGACATTTAACTTAAAATGGTTTCTTAACTATTAAAAAATAAAAAATAAAACGGAAAAATGACCCACAGTCTCTTGACTAGTGGTTGATAGAGTATCTATTAGATATCGTTCATCAACTGAAGTCGATTTTTTGGTCGGTATTAGGATTACTGAAAAATAAAGTCATCCTTTTTTGAAAACAAATATTTATCAAATTTATTGCAACAGAAGATAAGGTGCAATATCCTTAGTAATTTTATGTGGACTTAAAGCAGAATTTTCAAACACCTGTATCAACAAAACTTTAGATATGATATATAAAAAACACGATAGGAAGAAAAGCTTTTGAAAACGAAGCCCAGAATCAAGCTAGATCTCATCTGTCTTCATGTACGATACTTTTGACTATAGATTTAAATAATGTTTAACCTATCCATTTTACTTCAAGATCATTGTATTTTCAGTCCAGGATAGCTTTGCTAGCTGCTAGAAAAGGTAAAACTTTCATATCAGTGAAAAAGTTGTAGATTTCAAATAAATAGTACCATACTTCTTCATACAGAGCCTGTTTACCGGCGAGGTAAATTTCCAGAAAAAACATTAAATTCAAATTTTTGACTTATTGAAATGCTTTATTCGTAAATAATTTCTCTCAGCAACAAAGCTTAAATTTTCATTCATTTTTACTGGTTAATGTTTGCCCCGTCGGTATTCAGGCCCTGCCTCTATGGCATTTCATAAGCATAACTTTATAGAATAGAGATGGTGGCTTCAGGTTGTGCCAAAAATGTAGCCCTAAAACTCGCTACATCAGGTTCAAATACAAATTAAAGCTTTCGCTAAGAAGTTTAAAACTTTTACTCATATTGTTTCTAAATAATAATACAATGAAATGCTACTTTAGAGTACTTAAATATAAGCAGATCATTTTCATTTATAGAAAAAAATGCACGACTGATGGCAGAAAATTCGGTACCTGTTCCACATGACATTTTGTTTGGGCGGAATGAAAGCATTTAAATTTGAGCGAGCAAACCGCGAGCATATTGCAAACCGTTTTTACGGCATGCTCTACCTCCATCTATCTCTTTCCTCCATGATAATCCCTGTCTATAGATCTGACTTGAGATTATCACATATTTGGCCACTCACTTATTCAAAGATTCAACGTGCATATTCAGCGCAAACATATGGAAATGACCAATGTTACCGACCAATTGTAGGGCAGTACGAAAGTGAGTTGTGGCACCTATGAAAACTATCCTTTTGAATTATATCTGACGTCACAATTTGCCTTGATTTTCATTTCGTACTGCCCAACAATCGGTCGGTAACATTGGTCACTTCGGTAAGTGTCTGGTACGTTGCGCTGAACATGCTTATTTAGAAGACGATATTTTGACTATTTATTATCTTTTTAACTTTTATATTAATACTATAATTATAAAAAGTACCTCTCTGCTTGAAATAATGAGCCTTAAAGCTATTTAGGAAAACAATATTGAATCTACAATTTTGTGTCTTTAGGGAAATATACTGATTTGTGTATGTTTGGGCCTTTTACAGGGTGTTTCACTACCAGACCGACAAATGTTGAGGGGTGATAGTAGACATTAAGACAAACATTATAAAATAGAAAACCATGTGGCGCAAACGTCTTCTGTAGGAGCTATGGGCCATTAAAGTTTAAGGTCCAAAAATTCAAACGATGATATAAAAAGGAAAAAAGAGTCGATTCGTTTGCGGTTTTCTTTAAAATCATTCTTTATATTACAATTTGTTTGAAAAAAAATTAAAGGTATGTTCAAAAATTGTCGATAGAGGGCGCTTTAAACTTTAGAGTAACAAACAACTACTTTTTACCGTTATTTTGTGCATGGGGTTGAAATTATTGTAAAGTTTAGACTTTAACTTAAATTTTAATCCCAAAATCTGGAACATTGGGATCAGATAACTAGCGAAAAATGAACTGTGAACAGAAGCAGGGGATTTTAAACACTCATAAACATTGGATAAACTAATCGATTTTGTTACGGTTTGCGTGTAGGTTATTCTCTTGTTAATTACTTTATTCAAAATGACTTACAGCTCTGGTGTCCACATTTTTTTATAGAGGGCGCTTCCGATATATATCCAACAATTTAATGATATTTGTCCTGGGTGTTTTATTACCAGGCCAACATACTTCCAGGAAGTGTTAGGGATGCAAAGACGAATCAGAATCCCACAGGAATGTAACGTTGAAAATGCCTTTTTGCGAGCTATAGTTAAAAGAAGCAGAGAAAAAAGCAACAGAAACAGGCAGGGAAACAGCAACACGTTATTATGACAGAAAACAGTTTATTTAAAAGTTTTACTACAAAATGTGTCCGAAATTACTACCAGAAGTAGTCTGGCATGCTTGACAGCAACGTTGCATGGAATTCCTCACGATTTGAATAATTCCTGGTATCTCTGATAGCTTTCTGGTAGCTACAGAAATCTATCTGGCAGCTGCGAGGTCTTCAACTGACGGTACGGGAGACTCATACACGGGAGACTCATACTTTTCATTTGACGCCAGCAGAAGAAGCCCATACATGATAGATTCGACGATCTGGCAGGCGAATGAACCGGGCCACCACTACCTAGCCACTGCTGCCCATATCATACGTTGAGGTGTCGGCGAACGTTATTATTAAAATGTAGGTAAAGCCCCATCGTACTGAAACCACCTAGAGTGGCGCAGCGAAAGAGGAACGTGTATTTTTACCAGACGTTCCAACAGAACGTGTTGTAGGAATATCAAGTTGCTTTTTTCTCGGCTACTTTTAACCATAACTCTCAAAAAAGGCATTTTTGACGTTATATTATAGTGTGATTCCGAGTCGTCTTTGCATCCCTAACACTTCCTGACAGTATGTTGGTCTGGCAGTAAAACACTCTGGAACAATACCAATGAAATGTTGAAGATGTGTCGAAAGCGCCCTCTATCAAAAATGAGGACACAAATGCTGTACGTCATTTTGAATAAAATATTTACCATGGGAATGACCTACACGTAAACCGCAACAAACCCGATTAGATTGTCCAATTTTTATGAGCATTCAAAATACCCTCCTCTGTTCACAGTTCAATTTTCACTAGTTTCCCGATCCCAATGTTTCCGATTTTGTGCTTAAAATTTAAGTTAATTCCTATTTTTCTAAAGTTTATAGAATAATTTCACCTCTGTGCACAAAATAACGGTAAAAAGTTGTTGTTCGTTACTCTAAAGTCTAAAGCGCCCTCTATCGACAATTTTTGAACTTAACCTTTAAAAATTTTTTACAAACAAATCGTGATATAAAGAATGATTTTAGCGAAAACCGCAAACGAATCGACCCTTTTTTCCGTTTTTTATCATCATTTGGAGTTTTGGACCTTAAACTTTAATGGCCCCTAGCTCCCACGGAAGAAGTTTGCGCCCCATGGTTTCCTATTTAATAATGTTTGTCTTCATGTCTACTATCACCCCTCAAAGTTTGTCGGTCTCGTAGCGAAACACCCTGTATATAGTAGAAGTAGCCATTGATAGTTTTACTAAAAGGAAGGTCGAGTTTCACAGTTTATGTCAATGTAACAGATCAAATAAAAGACTTGTTTCATTTAGAAATAAAAATAACAGTTTTATCAGTTTTCTCTTTAGTCCGAGAAAAAATAAGAAATTAAAAGCCAAGAATAAGCAATGCGCTATTACTTACCGGATATGATGCAACTACTATGAGAGCAAAACAAGCGAATCCTCCAAGAGCAAGAGCTATTTTATTCAAAAATCCAGTGGTATAATTTCCTATAACGGTGTTCAGTTCTTCAACAACAAGATAACGTAATATTATGATTGACATGCCTATGTACGTGAAGAAAATTAAGAATTCATGTAGATAAGAACCAAAAAGTATTTTTCTTTTCTCAAAATATAAATATACATACATATAAAAGCTGACAGCGATATGCACATGCTAAAGATTCCAGCTTCTGGAAACTTCCCTCCACCTTCGCTGAAAAGTTACAGTTAAAATAGCAATGAATTTTACATATAATGTGTTATTTATATACAAAACAAGAATATAAGGAATGTATATTACAATATAAAAATTTAAAAATTCATGTTATTAATAACGTAACTTTCTTATGTAAAAAAATAATAAAATAAATAAAATAAAATAAAAAATACTAACTCATTACTGTATATTCTATGACCTATGAATCATAATTATTATATGCAATACATACAGTCATACCAAATTGTATGAGAAAGCATTTAAAATAAATGATTAAAAACGCAGTACAACGTTTTTTGAAAAGTGAACCCCATTATATAAACACCAGATTAAGGGGCGGTTCACCTTCATCGATTCGATATTGCTTAATTTTAAGAGACTACTTCCCTCACTCGAAAACGCCTGTTCGCTAATAATACTCCCATGGAAGAAATTTTTTAAGATATCTCGTTAGGTAAACGATTTTTTCTTTTTGCATTGGCTAGCTGAGATCAATCTGTAAAAAATCGTTTTTTTATTTTTTTCGATTTCGTTTACAGGTTTACTTTTATTAACACGCTCGCCGCCAACTACACTGTAAAAAAAAGTATTACAGTAAAACCTCCATAACGGACACTCCCGAATAGCGGACACCTCTATTTAACGGACAGTTTTTAAATCCCCACTCCCAAAACTTAAATTTTTGTATATTTAACCTCTGAATAACGGACATTCCGAATAGAGGACAGTAATTTTGGCAAAAAAGAATGAAAAATTACTTTTTAACGAGGAAAAAAAAATAAAAATCCTCTGATTTTATCAGGGCAATGTATCACAAATTTTCTGATCACAGATAAATGTAGGGGTGAGCTGAAGAAAATCTCCTCTCCCCCTACATTTATCTGTGACCACAACCTCCCCCCCCCCCTTCCTTCGGATGATTTGAGATTGTATGCTTTTAAGAAGCAAAAAAATGCAGTAAACACTTACCATTTTATTTTATTTATTTATTTATTTTATTATTTATTTTATTTTTTATTTTTGCAAAAAGATGATTCAAAAGAATTAAAACTATTGACAGAGTTGAAACTTCACACTGGAAAACAAATTACATGTAATTGCAAGTAAAAGCAAACTTTTGTAAAAAAAAAAAAAAAAAAAAAAAATGTAAAAAAGTAATAAACAAAGGATAAAGGTATGCACATTTTTTTTTTCAGTTTTATTGCTTTAAAAATTATTTTAATTTCTAGTTAATCATATAATAGAGGTTTTAGGATATTTTGAAATCGACTAACGAAACATTAAGCATTTATTAGCAATTTTTCTATCTCTGAGGTTTTCCCAATAGCGGACACCTCCGAATAGCGGACAATTTCCGCGCTCCCAAGGTGTCCGTTATTTAGAGGTTTTACTGTATTGCACTTAATTTCGGTTTATAAAATGCCTAAAAAAGTTTAAATATGCTCTTTTTCTCGGGTCAACACACTTTAAAGTGGTTTAAAATATTTAAAATGGTGTGATTTTACCCCTTTAAACAAATTTTATAAGCATTACACCAGCTCTAGTGAAATCAACCACCAATTGTAAAAGAAAAAGTCCGCCATTTTGAAATGTTATGATGGCTGTTATGTTTCCCGGGTAAAACATTTATCTGATTTTTCTATAAATTTTCAGTAATGATGACTAATTAAAAAACTGTTGATATACTTCTTATGCTACTTTTTATCGACTTACAGCTGTGGTTCATTTAATTTGCTTGGACAATTTGAAATCAAAGGTAAACATCTGCTATGATGTTCTGTATTATGAAAGTTGCCTCATAGTGTTCTGTTTACAAAAAAAAGAATAAAAAAATACACGCGACATTAAGTCCTAGATATAATAAACAAATGATTTATGAAACGAAAAAAACTGCTACTCTGCATTTTGTTCGATTTATTTTCACGTAAACAAAGTTTGGGATATTCTTTAAATAAGTATGTGACATATATTTACTTTCTGTTTATGTATAGAATCTCTCTAAATTCTCATGAGTTTCTGATATATTTGTTTTACGTATATTTTTAAATTGATATATATACCGGGTGTCCCAAAAATGACTGATGGATTTTAAAATTCAATAACTTGTAAACGGTGACAGCTATTTAAAAAAATTTTGCAGGAGGGTTATGTATAATGTCAGGCGTTTTTTTACCGTAATTTTTTATTTTAGTTCGAGTTTCAAACAATAGATGTCGCTGATGGCGATTGAAGGCGAGGTTATCAGTGCTGAGTGAGGTCAGTTTCGGCGTCGACCTGGGCTTCAATTGCCGTCAGCGCCATCTATTGTTTGAAATTCGAACTAAAATCAAAAATTGCAGTAAAAAAACTCCTGACATTATACATAACCCTCCTGCAAATATTTTTAAATAGATGTCACCGTTTGCAAGTTATTGAATTTTAAAATCCATCAGTCATTTTTGGGACACCCGGTACTTGTAAAATATGATTTTGTAGTCTGGCTATTTCAATATTTTAAAAATCAAAAATTCTTAATAATATAAGCACGTAAAATTTTCATATTTCTACAGAGCTTTCAAATATTTAGCTTTCATTTTATAGTGTTTTACATGCTTTAAATTCCATTAATTTGAAATTACAGGAGTATTAATAAAACATGGTGTTATATCTTGTTTTAACAATACGTTTTTTGAATTTATATTTGTATTTTCATGTTTTTTAGACTATTGAAGGCAATATTAACAATGTCTAAATTTTTCATAATTTTAATTTTGTTTTTTGAGATATTGATACTGAAAGAGTTAGAGATTTTCATACTCTTATTTTTCTGTTTATTAAATTTATAAAACATATTTAAAATGATATGGGCGCCCATGTGATTATCTTTAATAGAAAATCACAATATTTCAACATGGGTGCGGGTATGTTCAGTAAGTAATTTTCTGTCAGAGACACCAAAACAAGCTCAATTTATTGCTAAACATGCATAATAAATGAGACTATACCAAAATAGAAAACACATGCATTGTTTAGATATTTGGCTCACAGAAAGAGACTTAATAATACACTTCGCGTACTAAAATTGGTCATTTATTTCAATTTAACAATTTATAGCAATTTAAAAGCATAGTATCTGAGATTATGACATTGGCATCTTGAACAAATATAGTATCTCACCTTTGTCAGCGAACGTGTTAAGAAACTTTTGCTTTCGAAACCAGTTTTGAAAGTGAAAATTTCTAATCAAGCAACTTGCAAAGAACATCGAAAAAGTAAAAAATGGCCTTTGTCCAGTTCGACCTCAGCTACTCAGAGAAAAAAAATCGTTTAGATATAATAAATTTTAAACGAGATAACTTAATTTCGTTCCATATCAATAACATCAGCGAACGGGCGTTTTCGCGTTAGTGAAGTAGCCCCTTAACACATGATTTAAAAAAAATGGAACTGTAAATCTTTCTTCAAATAGAACAATAGTAAAGATATTGTATAGATAGTATTTCGATAGTAAATTGTAAAGATCTTTGTTTATACAGTTCTTTAAACGTTTTTAATTGAAATAATTAGAATTTAATTTAAGATACACTAATTAATGATTTTCAAAAAGTGTACATGACATATATGCTCTCAAGATTGTAAGTAAGTCGGAAATTCCACGTCAAGCGTTCGTACTGTAACCAAATTTTAAAAATATTCAGATCTTGGTGTAATAATATACATTACTTCGGATACAGTATTGTAGCCGAAATCTTTTGTGTGTCCCTGTACGTACCATTTGCTTTCTATGATACAGAAAGTAACGTGTAGTAAACCTCTGCAACGTATATTAATTTGTGAAATAGTTTAATATGATTAAAACGCGCCCCAAACAATGTTTCCCTCAATATCATTATATAATGGAATACTTTTGTTATGCTCTGTAAATTAATAAAAAATATTCTTTGAACCACAGATTATATCGAATGCATATTTTAGTATATACTTCGTAGATGTGTATCAATTTTATTATGTTCGAAAGAGTGTAAAATCATTAAAATGTATTTGAAACTATTTTTTCTTATTGCCTGTAACGTAACGGAATTCTTTTGAATGTCTCTGTAATTAAACTATACATCTGAGTTTCGTAAAATTTGAAATGACTCGTTAAAATTATGGAGCAATTATATATTTTAAATTTTAAACGATTTGGTTGGGTAGTGTTTGCTCAGTTATATGCGAATAAACTTACAGATGGACTGAACGACACCAAATGTGCTGCAAATTTAAATAATTACGAACACACATAGAAATATATGCGATATATCCACATAATATTACATTTATAGTCTTAAAATGTATTTTAACTTCAATCTAAAATAATAATCAAGCTCCTAGATTAAAAAAATTTTCAGGCAATTAAACCATGAATTACAAAATTTATAAAAAAAATTTCTATTAAAAAAATAAAATATCTGTATATACAGGGTGTTTATAAAGTCCCGGACCCATTTTGATGTTTAAAAACTCATAAAATAATGAAGATATAAACAAACTTATGGCATTTATTGATGGAATAACTCATATATTTTCCTTTTCAGGTTTGAATATCTTTACTTTTGTGAATATCGTCTGCGCGTGTGGTTAATTTCAGATAATTTCATTTTCCAGTCTAAATATCTGTACTTCGGTCTCATCAGTCGTATACTTAGACATGTTGGAAAACTTCGTATTGCCACAACTAGAAGAGCTTCAGCCACATATCTTTTTGCAATAAGATGGTGCACCACCTCATTGGGGTACCATCGTTCATACTTCTTTGAATGACCATTTTCCAGGAAAATAGATTGGGCGAAGAGGTCCAATTCATTGGCCACCTAGATCACCTGATATAACGCCGCTGGACTTTTTCGTTTGGGTATTTGTAAAGGACAATGTTTACAGCAGGAGAGTGTGGAACATTGATGACTTAAAAGCCAGAATTACAACCGCAATAGCCTCTGTGGATGCCGAAATGCTTGCCGCTACCTGGCGTGAAATTGACTATCGACTTGATATTCTCCGTGCGACGAAGGGGGCACACGTGGAAGTTCATTGACAAGGGTCATTAAACTTTTTGAGTCTATCTAACCATTTATGTTATTAATTTTAATCTATCTTTATTATTTTATGAGTTATTAAACATCAAAATGGGTTCGGGACTTTATAATCACCCTGTATTTTCAGATAGGGGAGAATATTGAGAAAAGGAATGATTTTTAGAAAAATATTTTTTATTAATTATTAGTACAAAATGGAAATTGACAGAATAACATTTTAATACATCTTGACCAATTTAAAAATTGTAAATTTGCTGATAATAATAAAAAATTTGGATTAATAAACCAAAACTAAGTTAACAAGATAAATGTGCCATCTCTCCCTCATGTGAGAGAGGGTGGGACATTTATCTTGATAATTATAGTCAATTCTAAAGATTTTAAATTTCGCAATTTAAAAAAAAAATGATTTTATTTACCCAAATAGCTTTTAAAATATTTCTTTACACCATCCCACGGGGTTAATAATTGCTATATTTATTATATGGAACCCTCTGAGTGCGAGTAAATCGCCCTGGAGCGTTTAATTTTCAATGATTTCACACCTAAATAAAATAAAAGTACCTTCATTTCGGAAAATTGTAGTTCTTCTATAAATCACATCTATACATTTTTTATAATCCATCTAATGTATATTTTTTCAAAATTCCGTACTTAAAAAGTGAAATCGGAACCACTATAAGATCACTCCTGTGTCTGTTTGTCACAGCCATTTACTCGTAAACTATGGCACGAAGTTAGTTCAAATTGGAGGAAGTAATAAAGATTATTAACCTACATATTTATGGATTAATAAACACTCTCAAATACATTTAGGAAAAATGCAGAGTAGCTAATCAAATTAATTTGAAAAAAGTCTCTTCTTTGTATATCGTGTTTGATATCGAATAAATCTTTTCGTAATGTTAAATTGAAAAATACATTCATTGAACGTTAATTTTAGATATTATATTTTTAGAGATATCTTGGAAAATATACTGCAAAACTATGGTCCCCTCTTATCTATTTCCGAATCTACTGAAACTAAAATTATGAACAAGTTAGATATAGTAGAAATTACGTTAAACCTTACAAGAAAAGAATAGCGATTATTGTACATCACATTATTTTTGAGATAGTGCATTTTTCCGTTACACACACATTTCTATTTTGTGGGTATTCAGCATAGATGTTGATGTAAATACTTATCGTAAAAGAAGTATAAAAGCATTGTTTATAATAAATTTAGAAAAGAAATGTTGTAATTAGGTGACATATTTAACCCTTAAAAACACGGACAGTTTGGACACAATAGCGATAACTGTATATGACATTGTTTTTGAGAAAAGTGCATTTTTCCGTTACACACAAATTTCTATTTGTGGACATTCATCACACATGTTGATGAGCGATGTAAATACTTATCGTAAAAGAAGTATAAGAGCATTATTTATAATAAATTTAGAAAAGATATGTTGTAATTAGCTGACATATTTAACCCTTAAAAACATGGACGGTTTGGACACACATAATGTTAGGGGTAGCATTACTCTACGTACCATCGACTTTCAAAGGCTAGATAACAACTTTAGTGATAATTTCGTGTTACACAACGCCCATAAGCACTATAACAGCAATAAACATGAAATTTTGAAAAAAAAATACTAATTTAATTAGAATTTATCCCATAAAGATAGGATTTGCGACTTATTTGTATTGTTTGGATACCCTTAATACTCCTCCTGTGTCTTTAAAATTAATTGAAAATCTATCTGGAAAAACGCGGCGTTGAAACTTTGTGATCTCCTTTCGAAACGCGCTAAGCACAGTCCCAAGTTATACAAATGTTTTGTTTTGATACCCTGTAACTGAAATACGCTGAATTTAGTTTTATAAAATACAAATGAATTTTAAATATCCACTATTGTCAATACCGAATAAAGCTCATCAAAAAACAGTTTAGGATAAGAATAAAATAAGAAAGAAAAATAATACGTTAAACAGAAATTACGAAACGCTTTCTAACACTTCTTGAAATCTTTAACAAAACTTTGTTATTTAGGTAAATAACAAAATAAGATAACTAATTAGAATAACTACGTAAACATAGAAAACAGATAAAACATTTGAAAAACTGATTTCAGCAGTTACAGTCCATAACCAAATATTAATCCCAACTCTTTTGAACAGCCCTGTATTCCTGCTAATTGATATGTATACTGTGTAATGGAAAAATTTAGTTTAACAAGAAAACGCATAACAGGTTGAAATTTCTCTTTCAGCAATTTATACAAATAGATGGAAACACAATAAACACTTTTGTTCATCTCTGTAATTTACCTAATACCTTTAATACATGACACTATTTAGCTAAAATTTAATTTAAACTAACACATTCTTAAAACTTACTCATTTAAAAACCACCATTAAGCAATTGATGCTCATACTCAACAACCTTTATGAATTCTTTTGTGTATCCCTGTACATTAACTATAGCAATATATACATACAACATAGTATGCATAACTATAGTGAAACTTAAAGCATATATCGTAATTTAAAATACTTTTTTTACCATCATCGAAATTATACGGTCCTTCAGATAGAATATACTACCTGAAATCATTTGTATGTCCCTGTAAAAGCTATGAACTTCATATGATGTATGAAATTACCTATTATAATCCTCAGAGACGTATATCAATTTCATTATATATGAAATAGTTTAACATAATTGTAATACGCCGTAAACAGCTCCTCATATATACCATTATGCAACGGAATCCTTTTCTGTGGCCTTGTAAATGTATAACACCTATTTTTTGCGCCGCATATTCTGAATAATACATATTTTAGGTCACTTCGTAAATGCAAATCAATTGTATTCTGTTTGAAAGGGTATAAAGTCTTTAAAATTCATTTGAAACAATTCTTTCCCTCTGGCCGTAATATAACGGAATACAATAAGCTGTCGCTGTAAAGAAACTAAACACGATACGAAATTCATTTGAAATAGACATCTTGCAAGCATAAATGTCAATAACTTCAAAAAAAATCAGGGCAATCTGAATATATTAAAAGAGTTAGAGTGAGGCCAGAGAAACCGAAGTCATAAACACTTTACCACTTTGTTGAAAAGTGTTAAAAAAACTATATAGGATAGCGACATTTGATATTATTTAGGCTTTAGAACTTTTTGAACTTTTATGGTATACTCATTCAAACTTTTATGTTATATACAGCTATACCAACACTAAGCGGTATAGTTTTCTCAATCTTATTTTTACTATTTTACCAAAGATTTTTTTAAATAATACAGTTAATTGTTTATGTGTTTGTTTTACACAAGTCTTTAAACTCGAGTAATACTTGTACTTGACCTTTTTTTTTTTTTTTTTTTTTTTTTTTTTTTCAAGAATTAAAAATTGTAACTGTCTATCCGAATTACTTATTGACATCCTGATTGAATTATAAATTTCTTAAATATCATTTGGTTGGTTGATTTTTGTCGTCCGATTATCTACGCTAATGGGATATAGGACCAGGGGGAGTGCCCTCCGTGGGGGTCTTTCTAAGGGAACCTAACCCGTATTTACGCAAGGTTCGAAGAAAACCACGGAAAACTCCGAACGGTTAGGCCGACAGCCGCGATTGGGTTCGAACCCAGCACCTGCCGTCTACCAGTTGAGAGGTCCGAACCTCTCGGCCACTGGTGGGGCCTTAAATATCATTTGGAAGACGTGATTTCTGAAACTGCATTCTGTCAACCAAGTTTACTCCTTCGAAGAAGGTAACTGTATGTTTTAAAAATTTTCTCAGTGGAACAATTTGTTTGAAACTTGAATATTTATTTGGTATCATATCATGACCCCAGAGTAATAAAATTCTAACTGCCATTTAAAAAAAGTGACTTTTTGGCATAGGAATATTCTATCTGTTTCAAAGATTGCATTTATGCATTAAAATTTAATTATATATAATTTTCTTCCGCCTGAGATAGAGATTAATATGGTTCTATCAGAAATTGTCGAAAGCTTTTTGAATAACACAGCTCTATGTGCAAAGCAATTTCATACAACATATCATATAATATATTATTCTTTTATTTTGTTTTATTTTTATTATGAAAACCTCCAATCTTTTATTTCTTGTGTGAAAGAATAAATTATTCTGGTTAATAAATCTTCTTTCGAGAAAATATCGAAGAAATTTTTATCAGTAAAAATCTTTTTAAATATTCTTAGTACTTCGATAAGCAAATTGAATTGTGTTTAATTATATTTGATGATTGGAAGTGATCCATGCAAGAATGAAGTACTAATCATAATTGATTCAGATTTACAAAATCCTGTGGGAGAATGCATTACAGTTTAACCCTTTGAAGGGCGGTGGTATAAAATATATACCACTTAATTTTAATTGCAAAATGCTACATTGACACCAGAATTTTAAAAAGAAAATTTTAATTTTATCAAGTATGTGAAGAAAATCTTTTATCTAATTAGAAATAAATTCGTTTTTAAATTCTGGTGTCAATCAATCATTTTAGAATTTTAAAAATAGAAGTGCTTTGCCCCTCAAAGGGTTAAATGGAGTAACAGCTTTTTTGCTTTAAATGAATTCTAAAATGACCGGTGAAGAAAATTCCTACAAATCAAATTATTGAGGAAAACTATGATGTTTTTTGTAAGTTAAAGATTACATGTAGTGACGTACACCCTCCTTTCAATATCTCGTCTCGAGCTCCGAACAAAATATAAAAGTGTATGTTAATGCTAAAGGAAAGATTGTTATGTCAATATAAATTAACAATAGAGGGGCAAACAATAATGTCTCTTTAATATTGAATTCTCACCGGAAAAATCTAAAAATTTTATTTTAAATTAAGAAAAAGCTTTTCTTAATATTTTGTCTACGAAGTTAAAAATACAAAATTTCGTTAAAAGTTTCTGGTGAGAATCTTGTTTAAATTAGGTGGGATAAAACATATCCTACCGCCCCTCAAAGGGTTAAAACACTTAAAAATTATTAGGTCCTTGGAAATTTAATTGCTCAAAACACGTCTCGGAAGAACATGGGACAATATGTATTCAATTAATATTATAAGCTTTCACAAAATGAGAAATATTACTTCATTGGAAAAACGACTGATTGCCTGTGTAAGCAAAAGTTTTTAAGAACCAACACAAATCCCCATG
Organism: Maratus speculifer; assembly: GCA_964019185.1. Classification (NCBI taxonomy): domain Eukaryota; kingdom Metazoa; phylum Arthropoda; class Arachnida; order Araneae; family Salticidae; genus Maratus; species Maratus speculifer. Next base: position 285,436,888 of record OZ025293.1, read on the forward strand.
AACAAAATTATTATTTATTTATAGGGAGAGACAAAGTTAGGGTGTGCAAACAATTCTAATTCGGAATATTTTCCATTAGTCAGAAAACATTTTATGCAGAGCATGAAAATAAGGATAAAAAATCGGATACCCCAACTAATGGTGATCAAGGTAAAAATCAAAATAGGGGAATCTCACACTATGTCAAGGATAAAATGAAATCTTACAATGAATAGATTGAGTCTCATTATAACAGAACAAACACTAAAGAAACATACTTAGAATCAGGGCTTAACTTACAAATAATACATGATTTCTACTTTCAGAAATGCAGAGAAAACTATGAAGAGCCAGTGAAAACTGCATTTAATTGAAATATAATAACTAATTTTTTGTCTTCATTTTCATACTCTCCCTTTGTCTTCCCCCTCCGCCCCATTGAAATAGTACACTAAATAAGGAAAGATATCGGTTTCATATTTAACATAATTAAATATTTAAGATAATTTGCGTTGCATTAAAAAATATATTTCACTTAAATAAATTCGTTAAATATGTGAAGATGCTGTTAATCAGTCTCAATAAGTGAAAGTACCAATTTTCTGTTATTGTATTAAAATATAGTTAGTAATAAATATTTCACTATCCACTTATGTTTATTTGAATTAATAAACAAAATTTCACTTCATTAAGCTATAAAAATTTGCACAAATTAAGAATAACATGGTTCTTTTTTTAAAGAACCCTGTTATTCTAAGAACAAAACGACGTTTGAGAATATTATGGCTCTATAAACTTTTTTAAATGTAAAAAAGTCCCGAAAATATTATTTACGAACTTTGATTTCATATAATTGCTGTCTATACCTATATACAAATCTATTAATGCCAAAAGTTTTTTGCAACCTTTAATAGCTGCATGTACAGAGCATACATATTTTCAAAGTTTCTAACTCCAAATTGATTTTTGGCCGGATAGAACCATTATGATCTGAGGTGACGATATGGTGAATGTACCAAGTACACATCTGTACAATTTCATATTATTAAATAAATAAGAAAGTTTTATTTGATCTCTAAATAAATGTTGTTTCTGAGACTACAAGTACCATATGTTTGACTTTTTCACTAATCTAGTTTTCGGATAATGCTTTGTTTATCTTATTACAGGATTTCAAAACTGAAATTGAAAAAGCCCTATGAATCTTGAGGATGGATTTGATATTTACGAATGCTTGCAGAAAAAGTATAACGGGACTACTTACAGATTTTCTTTATTAGATGCATTGAAAATGCTATCAAATCTCAAATCTAAAGGAACACATCTGCCACGTGAACTAATTTGTGACTTAAACTGTTATGAATATATTTTTTGTTATAACTAACGAAAACATTGTTATACCAATTAAAAATGTATTTATAGAAAAACACATATGTAAAAGCAATTTACTATTTGTAATAATATCGAAATATATTAAAATTCGTTAAACGTAACAGCTTTATAATAAAAAAAAACAGTTAATGCTGAAAATGGATTAGAAATTAATTTTCTTTTTCATAAATCTTTTTTATCAATATCAAATATGTGGAACAAATTTTGATACATCATTTTTTAAAGAAAAATAACCTTATTTAAATATATAGTATACTTACAAATATGTTACGAAGAAAAATTAAATATCCCTATTTAACAAAACAAAAAAAGTTCACTAACCTGATATATGGGATATATGGTGATACATGTCCATTACTTAAAGCAATGATACAAGGAACAAAAACTCCAATTGCAAATACAACACTAAATGCCAAAGGGAATGTATCCAGTCTCTTCCATATGTGTTGAACCATTATCTATTTAGAATATAGCAAATATCCATTTTTATACATCAAGAACTGCAAATTCAATAGATTTAATATTTATTTTTTCAGTAGTTTAAACATAAACTATAAAAAATGTTCTTACCGTTGTATGTATACGTTTTTTATCAGATAATACGTAACTTTCGAGTTACAAGATAACGATGTCACAAAAAGGGATAAGTCCCAGTTGTACACAGTTAATGACACAGAATCAGAATTAAACAATGACAATAATAGTTCACATATTCTGACGATGTCATGCTTTTGTTATAAATAAAAGTTATTACGTCTGTATCTTACCTTATGGGAATAAGGAAATCGTATCTCATTAATACAGTGAACTTAAATGCTATCTGTCCCAAGGAGCTTATCTTATAATTCAACATTGAAAGAATTGATAATTCAGTTGTACTTGAAGTAAAGGGATGGAAAAACGTACGATAACAATAAAGAAGGGAAAAGTATGTTTTGATATCGTCAACCCGTAACTGGTGTTATGATGCCATTAAGTTTCCGCACATTTATCCACTCGAGTATTATTTTTATTAATAATTCAGATTAATTTTCAGATAATAACCGCTTTCCTGATTTGCCTGTATGCCATACGGACATGTTTTTCTCAATCATGATTTATTATACTCACCAGTAAAGTTTTATTGTCAATTTTGCATCATATAATCCGAGAATTTTTCTGATTCAATTAGGCAAAAATTTTTGTTTTGAAAAACCGAGGATAAAAAATTAAAAATTCTGTAAAATACGCAACACATAGGCATTATTTGAAAAAAAATTCAGAAATATTGATCAGTTAAGTGGTTAATGCATGTAACTGATATTTTCAAATGAAAAATACAGTCATGTAAAATGCCATTATTTTTATAAAAAATTATATATATTTTCTTTTAAGTTTTAATACTAGCTAAATATAGAATAGCACCATAAAGTTGTCTGCGCATCATGGATTTTATGGCGCAAGTTGCGGATTAAATCTAAGTTCTGATTTCCTTTAAATCTTATTTTGATGTTATGATAATAATAATCTATTTCAAATACAAAATTAAAAGATAAATGTTATAAGAATTAATTCATAGCTATGTACTAATTTTAATTTATATATTATTTAAACGCTACGGATTCATTATTTGATTTCCGTTTCTAACTATTGATGCTTGTCGGCTATTCACTCTCACTTTTTAACTATTAATGCAAAAAATGTCTTTTGAAAGATCTCATTTTTTCATCCCTTAATCTATATTTTCGGGGTTTTCCGTAACTTCTTGTTACTAGAAATTCAACTAAAGAAAGCAGAAATTGTCGCACTATTGGCGTAATCAGTAGCGGCAGTCTCTGCCACGTCCGGGGATCCGGGTTCGAAGCCAGCGTAAGACGTGGATAGTGTGTTGTCGCTTTGTGATGTAATTAATGGATAATGGATTAAAAATAGTTTTGAATTGTGGCTGTGTGCAATGGATCATTCGTGGCGAAAGCCATAGCTGCTATAGGCATCAAAGCAAAGTCAAACCCAGCCAAATAGAAATTTCTTTTTTAAACATTTGCAAAAATCTGAGCAAAATATTGAAATTGAGCGTTTAATCTGTAACAAACTGCTGTCTTTGCTAAAAGAGACATTGGGGCACCTGTGAACAATTCAAATAAATATCGCATTTTCTCATAACTGAGTTAATTTCTATAAATAAAAACTACTGAAAATAGTTTAGTCGCCCAAAACATTTTTTTGCATAAAGTAATTTTTTTAAATGACTTTTATAGTTCTTACTTTTTGTAATTGTTTTATAAATTCAAAAAATTGTTCACATATGCCCCAACAGCAGGGTAGTTGTAAACACACGTGGTACACATGTAAACACAAGAAAAATATCCTTTGATATGTTTTTTATTCTGTTATTCATTTGTCGTCATAATCATTAATTATACTATGTGTTAAATTCACAATAAATGAAAAAAAATTATGTAAATTTCTAGGTGATATATAAAGAAAATAAATAGATTGGAGAGGGCTTAGATGATTCATTGAATATTGTTGCAATAAAATAAAGAAGTAAGTTTTAAAAAAAAATTAAAAACTTGTAAATTTTGCTTAGAGCTTTTTGTTTTGGGAAGATTTTTTGGATGGGGCTTTCAGATAATCTTTATTCGAAATCTGCCAAAATGCGAAAGATTCCAACTTCTGTATTAAAATCATCAAATTAATTTTTGATAAAGAAGGAATTAATGATTAAAAAAAACCCTTGATTATAAGTCCTCTCCCTCAAAATTAACTTCTTTCGCTTTTGAAAGATTGGAGGGGGGGGGGGGGGCTTACAATCGGGATTTCATGGTAGTTATCTGTTTAACCCTTTATCTACCGCATGATGAATTCTTGAAAATTATACATTCTAAAGCATTTTAAATTGTTTAATCTAATTTAAAAGATTTACCTAATCATTTAATAAATTTTTGAAAGCTTTTAGAAGGATTGAAGGATTTAGAAGGATTAATTAAATTTGAATTTACAGGTATTTTGTACAATATTTATAACCCCACTCAAATATTTTATTTTAAATTGTTTTCTTAGTATTTTGTAGAATTATGTAATCTACAAATATGATGTTCTTACAATATAAATATAAAAATATATCCGAATTGAAAAATCCTCGTCCCTCTCCCTCAGCGCCAAGAAAGCTGAAAAGTTACAAAGGCAAAATAAATCATCCTTTTAAAAATAATTTTGTTTTGTGTAACCAATATTGCTTTAGGAACAAAATAAAGTAATGTATTTGTAACTCATTCTAAACAGTATTACAACTAATTGACGTATTAAAAGAATTTTATAATAAGTAATTTTTATGGTACTACCGGTGGATAAAGGGTTAAATAGGAAAATTCTCAAAGTTGTTTAACGAAATACTTTTTGTATTAACAATGCATAAAAAATATTATTGTAAACCGTTTAGTAAAACATTACATAACATTATCTCACTGTAGAAAATATTGAACTTATTTAAATTAAAATTGAACTCAAACAAGATTGATGCTTTTCATGTACTTGCTGACAGATTTTAATACAAAACAAACGTTGTATGACGAAAAGTCTTCAATTTCAGAAAAATTATAGATATTAGATGCCATATTATTTCTCATGAAGTTAACAGAATGCAACAGAATCACAGAATGAATATGGGCAGTTATGAACTGTTCATATTTGCCCCAGCTAGTCTGTTCACAAGTGCTCCAAAAGGCCTCTTGAGTAAAATTGACAAATCATCAGCATTTCTCAATTTCGGAAGAAAACTTTTTTAATTAAAAATACTTATTCATAGTATAAGTTAAAATATGAAAATTTAAATAAATGAATAAATAAGTAACATTATTCGCTTATGAAGTTGGAACTGATATTTTACTTTTGAGATCTATAAGCACAGTGTTTTGCCAACTAAAGATAATGTCAAAAACATTTTACATATGCATATAGTTGCTGCCATCTCTTGTAATCTTTTTTCAAATTAAAAAAACATATAAAAACTAGTGAAAATTTGCGACATTCACATTTGTCCCATGTTCACTAGTGCCCTAGTAATCCCTTTACATATATACATATACAGGGTGTCCCAAAAGGTCGTTTACAAACTTAACATGATGGTCGGTCATATCATGATGAACAATATTAAATAGGAAACTAAGGGTCCCAAACGTCTTCCAAAGGAGATATGCGCCATTAAAGTTTAGGGTCCAAAAATTCAAATGATTATAAAAAACAGAAAAATTGGTCGATTCGTTTGCGGTTTTCACTAAAACTATTCTTTATGTCAGTATTTTCTTAGAAATAAATTATAAAGATAAATTTCAAAAAATGTCGATAGAGGGCGCTTTAGACTTTGGAATAACGATAAACTAGTTTTTACTATTATTTTTTGCATCTCATTAAACTTTTTTAGAAGCTTAGACATAAACTTAAATTTTTAGCTCAAAATCTAAATCGTTGGAAGTGGTTAAGTACCGCAAACTGAATTGCGGGGGAGGTTCAAATTTCAAATGACTATAAAAAACGGAAAAATTGGTCAATTGATTTGCGATTTTCACTAAAGTTATTCTTTATGTCAGTATTATCTTGAAAATAATTTATAAAGATAAAATTGAAAAAATGCCGATAGAGGGCGCTTTAGACTTTGGAGTAACATACAATTATTTTTTTTCGTTATTTTTTGCATCTCATAAACTTTTTTTAGAAGCTTAGACATAAACTTAAATTTTGAGATAAAAATCTGAATCATTGGGAGTGGTTAAGTAGCGCAAACTGAACTGTGTTCAATGGGGGTGGAGAGGTTCAAATGTCAAATGATTATAAAAAACGGAAAAATTGGTCGGTTTTCGCTAAAATTATTCTTTATGTCAATATTTCCTTGAAAATAAATTTTAAAGATAAATTTAAAAAAAAACCATTAGAGGGTGCCTTAAACTTTAAAATAACCAACAATTATTTTTAACCGTTTTCTTTTTTTTCTTTAAATCTAATTAAATGCTTGCAAAAGTTTAGACTTAAATTTTGTGCTCAAAATCTAAATCGATAGGAGGGGTTAAGAAGCGCAAACTGAACTGTGTCAAGGAGTTGAAATGTTACCTTCCCCACCCCTCGAACGCAGTTCAATTTTTGGCCGCTTAATTACTCACAACAATGCAGATTTTGAGCACAAAATTTAAGTTTGAACTTTTACAAGCATTTAATTAGATACAAAAAATAACGGTTAAAATTAGTTGTTGGTTACTATAATGTTTAAGGCGCCCTCTGACGGAATTTTTTGAAAGCTATCTGTAAAATTTATTTTCAAGAGAATATTGATATAAAGAATAGTTTTAGCGAAAACGGACCAATTTTTCCGTTTTTTATAATCATTTGAAATTTGAACCTCCCCATCCCCATTGAATACAGTTCAGTTTACGCTACTTAACCACTCTCAACGATTCAGATTTTTATCTCAAAATTTAAGTTTATGTCTAAGCTTCAAAGAAAAAAAAAAAAAAAAAAAATATGAGATGCAAGAAATAACGGAAAAAAATAGTTGTACGTTACTCCAAAGTCTAAAGCGCCCTCTATCGGCATTTTTCGAATTTTATCTTTATAAATTATTTTCAAGATAATACTGACATAAAGAATAATTTTAGTGAAAATCGCAAATCAATTGACCAATTTTTCCGTTTTTTATAATCATTTGAAATTGGAACCTCCCCCCGCAATTAAGTTTGAGCTACTTAACCACTTCCAACGATTTAGATGTTGAGCTCAAAATTTAAGTTTAAGTCTAAGCTTCTAAAAAAATTTAATGAGATGCAAAAAATAATGGTAAAAACTAGTTTATCGTTACTCCAAAGTCTAACGCGCCCTCTATTGACATTTTTTGAAATTTATCTTTATAATTTATTTTCAAGAAAATACTAACATAAAGAATAGTTTTAGTGAAAACCGCAAACGAATCGACCAATTTTACTGTTTTTTATAATCATTTGAATTTTTGGACCCCAAACTTTAAAGGCGCATATCTCCTTTGGAAGACGTTTGGAACCCTTAGTTTCCTATTTAATATTGTTCATCATGATATGACAGACCAGCCTGTTAAGTTTGTAAACGACCTTTTGGGACACCCTGTATATATATATATATATATATATATATAGAACGTGATGCAAAAATATCGAAACATTAGGCTATCTCCTTAAATATTACTCCTAAGCACATACTCCCAATTGCAAAGTTTCAGAAAAAAAGGTGCAACATTTGGTGAGGAAAGTGTCAACTCCATGGGAGCTCTATTTGAGGGAATGCAAATATTAAATTTCTATACCATTCCCGTACGATAAAATTCCCAATTAGGAAAAAATTCCTTGCCCATTTTTGAATTAAAAAAAAAAATCCATCTTGATATCTGCAAAACTCACAGAGATATGTCCATTTTAATACATCGTCAGGTTTCAGAGGATCAGACACAAATTGAACAGCATGAATTGAACTTGCACAATTGAACTTGCAGAACAATGTTACTTTAAGGGGTCCAATAAACAAATAGAAAATACATTTATTAAGTTAGAACTTTGATTTGTGTTGTGTTAGTTAGCCATATAATTTCTAAACAGAGTCACACCATAAGACTTCTTAAAAAATTGAAAATAAATAAATAAATATAAATTCAGATTAATTTAAAATTGTTAAAACTCGAAATAATGTTTGTTGAACTGATTATTTTTTTCCTTTTAATTCAGCAAAAATGTATGTTTTTATTTTGATTCAGTATTTTAAAAAATATTAATTTAAAGAAATTAAAAATATTTAAAATAGCTATTTTTTAAAACAGGTGCAACTTATTTTAAACAAATCATATTTGCAAAAGTGAATGTTTTTTTTTTTTTTTTTTTTTTTTTTTTTTTTTTTTTTTTTTTTTCAAATTTGCTGAAAGAGAATTTAAGTAAAATATTTTTAAAAGATATGTTCAAATTTTAACCACTTACATTTAACGATTATTAACTTATATCAATTTAAACATAGAAATCCTGAAAAAAAACCTATGAAGCAGAAAAATGCATTTAAAGTTTTAAACAAAGATTGGCTCTTAATGAAACATTTAAATGCTTTTTAAAAGCTTCCAGGTGAGTAAATAATTCTTCCCTGTAGATTCAATTTCTGATTTAGTTTAATTTTTGCCATCCTTTCCTTCTTTTTTTACTATTTAAATGTGTCAGTTGATTTAAACAAAACGTTTCTAACATGTCAATTTTGAGTCTTTTCATAGTTTCAGCGCTGACAACTTCATATTTCACCCTTAAAAGTGCAATTACACAAAGCATAAATGTTGTCTCTAATTACGGTCGGCACACTGTTAATCTATGACTTTAAAAGTGTTGCTCAGAAAGCAATCAACTGTCTTTTCTCAGAGAAATTTTGTCGCCTGCAATACACCTCAAACACCTCAAGAAGCATTGTCGTTCGAAACAACTAATCAAATGTTTGGAAAACTGACAAAAGAAAAGCCTTTTTTTTTTTTCTTTTATGCACTTTATGTTTCGGATTCTAGATGGGTTTATTAATAGGATGCTAAAGAAAACCATTTTCACAATTCCATTTTTGACCATAATTTCATCATTACCATTCTTAATTTTATTTAGTTCATTATCTAAATACGTAGCTGTGCATACTGAAAATTCCGGTACAGGCAGAAATTTTTTCGAAAAATTCCCAGTTTTCTAAAGATACAATGAAGATATTTTTAAGGGATACTACATAGATATTTATAAAAATATTTTACAGTATATTTTACATTATTATGTGTATGCATTATATATATAGACATATATATTCGGGATGAAGTAAGGAAAATCGCTAGTCTCAGATCCCCACCCGCCCGCTAACCGTCTTTCAATATCTTTAATTTGTCTAATGTTAAATTTGTCCGGTTTCAATTTCTCTTTTGTTCCTTTTCTTTTTAGAGTCCAAAGCATTCGGGTTGTAAGTAAAGGATTTTAGAGCTGTCTGTGGTCGCCTACCGGCGAAAGCTTGGAGAGTAAGTCTATTCGGCTCGTAGGTAAGGGTCGCCGACGAAAGGTTGACCGCGCTCACCGCGCGGCTGACCCGCCTAACCGCCGTCCGAGACATATGTCTTCGGAACAAGGCAGGGAAAATTGCTAGTCTCAGAGCCCCACCCACCCGCTAACTGTCTTTCAATATCTTTAATTTGTCTACTTTTTCTGTTAAATTTGTCCTCTTTCAACTTCTCTTTTTTTTTTTCCTTTTCTTTTTAGAGTCCAAAGCATTCGGGTCGTAAGTAAAGGATTTTCTCGCTAACCGTGATCGCCTATCGGCGACAGCGCTGCCGCGCAAGAGCGTACGTCTGTTCGGGTCGTAGGTGGGGGTCGCCTACGAAAGTAAAGTCCGAATATATATGCATGCATTACTACATAACAAAAACAAAGCTTCCGAAACTCCCACAAATCTCTCGTAATATGTAGATTAATTTAAACAAATTAACCACTTTAAAAAACAGAAAAATTATTTAAATTAAATATTTTAAGTCGAATTTATACAAATGAACTTCTTAAAAGAATTTCTGATTCAAACGAATTAAACCTAGGTCAAATGAATACACTTATAACAGAAGATTAGTGGGAGCTTGGCATCTATTCAAAAATACGCGATAGCAACGTTAATGAGTATTTATACTCTTAAACTATTGCATTCGAATATTTATTTTTGAAAAAACAATGTAGTTTGGAATAAATGAAAAACAGGTTTGAAAACATCAGAACTTTTGAAGCTGTAAAGCTGTATAACAAAAAAGTTATTTTTTTTAATATTTTTTTGTGTAATTTATTAAAATATATTTCAATACAAACATAATATAAACAGAAGTTTCATTATTGCTATTACTATTTTTTTTAAACTTACAGCCTGTCTGACTCGGCCCGGCATGGATCGGCACGGACGGGTCTGGCACCAAGCTCGGGCACTACACCTCTAGCATATTTTCCAATCAAGTTTAATGCAAAAATTTATACACAGTTATTTTATGTCTATTAGTTAAAGCATTATCTCAGATCGACTTTTTGTAATGTGTGAACTTATGGCCGTTCCCTATCTTGCATTTTAAATGAACTGATATCGTTATGCTCATAGTTATGCTTAAGTGGTGTAAGTCACGAATTTTGGACTTTACTATATCGGTGAATTTTGCAGATATCAAGCTATATCCGTTTTTTCTTAATTCAGGAATGAGTAAGGAATTTATTACTAATTGTAAATTTTATCCTACAGGGAACGCATAAAAATTTATTTCTTGTATTTTCCCAAATGTACCCCTTCCCATGGAATTGCAATTTATCTCACCAAATTTTACAGCTGTCTTTCAAATAAAACTTTGCTGTTAGAAGTACATGCCTAGGGGCAATATTTAAGAAGATAGTCTACAGTTTCGATATCTATGAATCACACTGAATATGTATGAGGGTCACTCTGAAATTTGTGAGATACAACTAGGCTTTTAAAGTTATACTTACAAAATTTTAGGTGTGTTCAAAGTAGTCTCCTCCAGAATAAATGAACTTTTGTAGATGAATTTTCCACAGATTAAATGTCTCAAGCTATTCATTTCTTGGAATAGATGAAAAAATGCATTTATAGCCCCATCAATCTCTTCTTCTGAATGAAAACGGCGTCCACGTAAGTTATTTTTTAGATTAAAGAATAACCAAAAGTCACACATAACAAGATATGGTGAATACGGCGAATGTTCTATCACTTTAACTCATTATTGTTTAAGAAACTCAACTGTTAATCCAGCTGTATGTGAAGATGCATTGTCATGGTGAAGTAATAGTCCCCTTACATTTACTTCTTGTAGAATTTCTGGAAGACGTTTAGTGGTATGGGTCATTCCACATAAAATGAGCAAAAATTTAAAAAAAGTTGTGACCCCATGGTAACCGATTTTAATAAAATTTGATACACATGTTGAATTTACATTCAAATAGAGCTCTGAAAAATATTTTGACAAAAAACAAATTATTTTAGCAATTTTGGACTTTTGAAAAACTTGTGTTATAGAATGGCATGTGTGCAATCGTCCGAAGTTACAAGTTTGAAGTTTCATATCTTGAAAAATGTTTGACAGAAATAAATTTTGCTAATAATATTATACTATCTGAAAAAAATATTTCTTATTTATTTAATAATAATAATCTTTTAACGCCATGATTAATTTTAAATTAGTTGTAAATATTGAAAATGTGTAAATTTTGAGAAAATTAGAAATATTAAAAAATTAAAGTAATTAAAAAAACATGCGTCAAATTGATGCGTGACATAGTTATTACACATAAAGATCGATTTCCCAAGTTTGAAAGTTACCATTTATTTCCTTCAACTTAAATAAAACGTAGAAACTTTTAAAAAAATTGCAAAATCATAATTTTCACTCTTATCTGTGAATAAAAAATAAATAAAGGAACAATCCAAGATTAACAATATTCCACAGATATAAAGATTAATAAGTCCATGATATGCTAAAAAATTTCAGTAGTGCCTTTTGATTTCTAACATTGAAAAAAAAATGGGTTAAAAAGGTAATTTTGTTACATTTCACGCAAAATTTGTCTTTGAATTTGCGCGCTTTTCTTTAAATATTGGTAGATTTCAAAAGAAAAATAGTGCTGCCATCTAGAAGACTCTAACACTACTAGATAATTATTTCTTTAATTCTCATAATTTTTAGTATAATCCTGAAGCAAAGAAGGAAAAAAAAAGAAAAGAAGAAAAAGACGAGAAGTAGAGTTTGAATATTTAAAATAGACACCTTGTATATGATATCAATTAATTTGAAAAGATATACAAGATTTCCTTCATGTGTAAAAAAGCAATAGAAATATTGCTTTTTCCCGTCATTTTTTTCCTTATTCATTTTTTTTTTCGCCTTAAGGAATAAAAAAGGCATATATGAAACTTCTTGTATTTGAAATACATACTTTTATCGACAACGTCAAATAATTATGTAGTTATATCAACTGTCCTTCTTTTTTTATAAGCAATAGAAATATTGAATTTTCTCCTTAAAATTTTTCCTTTTCTATATTTTTTTTTCTGTAAGGAATAAAAATTCAAACCCTAAATTACGCCAATCTCTTCTTTATTATCCATTCTTATGTGAAAATAATTTATGATATAGTATTTTCATTCCTAACGAAAATAATATGAATTGAAATTTTAAGCATGTAGACAAAAACTCGATTTTGTATCAATTTTAACGTGAGTTTACATATTTAAAAAATCTGTTCTCAAATCTATTTTTTTGGATTTATTCATATACAAACATGTTGTACTCATGTGCCAATTTTCATTCAAATCTGTGACATATCAGCCACAGCTAATTTGTTCATTTTGTATGGAATGACCCGTATATCAGTTTGCTGTTACTGTCTTCTTACTGTCTGGCTTTAGCCTATCCCGTACTTCTGAAGAAAACGGCATGCATCACTTTTTTCAGAGAGCGTTGTCTTTTCACCAATGTCGGCGTGGGATCATCTTCAAAGACCTATACTTTGCTTTCTTGACGTGTTGGAACGTCAAAAGACGGTATGTACGTTTCATCACCCGTTACAATTTTAGAAATGATGCGGTGGCCACCATCATTTAGCAATTTAAGAATTTATTTACTGATTCTGACACGCTCCGCTTTTTCGTGCTCAGTTAAATTATGGGGAACCCAACGGCAAACTACTTTTTTCATATCCAATTCTTCATGAATAATTTTATGTATGGCTGCGGATCCAATGTAAAGTTCCTTCTGTATCATTTGATAGGTACAGCGATTATCATCCATTAACATTTTTTGTATGGAAGACACATTATCCGGGATTACTGTATGCCGGGATTACCTCTATATCAATGTTGCAAAATAATTCATATAAAATTTGATTGATTTAGACGGAATCATTAAGCATCTTAGCGGTTATGCTTTTATCAATAAATTTATGTTTCTCAACACGTTGAGTACCACGTCAGTCATCAGTGACAAGCACTGAACTTCCCATTTAGGTTGCGCCAGTTACCAGTGACTAACAGTATTGTAACGGGATTCTTATTTCATGGCCCAAAAAAGAAAAAAATAGATTTGACACTCAACGTGTTTAAATATTTAATCAAATTTCTCCAGAAACGAGTATCGCCATGCTCTGGAACGAAAGCTTGCCACTGTTTGGACAAATACTTCTGTCTGATCGCAGTCTGAGTACGTTTATTGTGAGTATATCGCCATTCTCATATAAAGCCACCCTAATGCATGCAGTCCCCAGTTTTAATTTAAAATATTTATTACATTTTTAGAAGGCGATAAATTTCTAGCATAAAAAAATATGTATATAAAGTGTAAAAGTTATCATTTGTAAAATTCAGCAAGGTGTTTAATAGGTTAATAATAACACAACATAAATAATAACAATAACAATAATAACATTAAAACCGTTAATAATAACAATAAAACCGTTCTAAAATATGGGCAGTGATTATGGAGTTATGAAGAATGACGTAACTTGAAATTGTTCGAGGATAACGAAAATAACAGACTATCGCGATGCGTTACAGTTGTCTCTTTATTTCAGACGACCGGGGTCCCATGTTGCTCAAATTCCCCAATATAAATGCACAAAAAGAGCATCACGTAACTCTAGCGGCCTCAAGCAAAAGTTACGCTGTTAAAAATATCATGAAAAATTATCTTTCTTTTAAAGAATATCTATTTTCTGACAAATGAAAAAGGTGCATATACGCCTGAGGAGCATTCTCATTGGTCAGGAAATAGATTGTCTTTAAAAACAAAGGTAATTTTTCAGGATATTTTTGACAGTGTATTGTGTCAGCCTGTCTTTTTCGGTAGCCTCGAACCTGTTTCAACTCTACGTCTACTTCCGCCATGTTCAGTCGCATCTCCCATTTGAGACTGCTGATTGAACTTCTAACACTGAAAATCAAACGTGGCGGACACAAGAGAGTGCGAAAGATATCGTTTTTCGGGTGCTACGCTTTCCACTAGTCTAGATACTTTTAAACTAGACACATTCTCTAGACACATTCTCACAAAATCTAGATACATTTTTTATATATTAATGAAACAAAATGTAAATTTCCTGACGTCGTATGTTTTTTTACTTATTATCGGTATTATTTTATAGCGATTGCGAAATAAAACAATTTAAATGATGACTTTTCTTTACAAAACTAAATTCAAATAGAATATTTAAAATCTACTTCAGTCGTCTTTACGCTTCAGAACGTAGCGATGTTCTTCTAAAATTTATTGTTTACTTATCCTTCTTTCGATCTTTCCATTTCATTTATTACCGCTTTTATTTAAAGTTATAGTCAGGGTAAATGTTTGTGTATATTTCTGAATATATTGTTTCATATTGCAATTTCTTTAGAAACATGTATTTTGTGTCAAGGCTGGAAGGTTAACTTTTATATTCTTTGATATATATATATCAATATTCAAAATTGTATCTGATAGATTTCGTTTTGGATGATACATGTATTTCTTCTGTTTTAGGATTATTTTCAAAAGTAAATATATTGTTACTTATAGAAGTTGTTCTTAAGTATGGTAAAATGTACATAATATACATGATATGCCCCTGTTTTAAATTGAGAAATATTTTTACGTCATTAGAGTTTGAAATTTTTAATAAATTAAGGAATATATGCTTTGTTTCGCTTATTTTAAACGTGAGTATATTATTGGGTATTGAAATTCTTTCTGATTTTTTCACGTTATCACAATATAATATTTCAATAAGTTAAGAATGAAATATTTCGCATCAGGTCTGCAATTCTTATTTTTCGGCTATTTGAGATTTTTCTTTTCAACTTCCGATCTTGATTTTAAAGGATTTTAATAGACATATTTGTATAGTAGAGTTATATTCTGATTTTATCATGTAGTGTTATGTTTTCTGTTTCCGTACTTAATATACATTTCCAATAATTCAAACGGAAATGATCTGCATTTCGGTAGCGTGTTGATGTTTTTAAAACTTATACTTAAAAAACACATGATTTTTTAGATTGACATACAAGAATGTGAAATTTTAATTTTCCTTAAAGAATATAATTGATAAATCTTAATAAATTTAGTTTAAGCAAGACAACACTACATACCGGGCTTTCTTAATCCTTATCATGATGTTCCACATCATGTTGTTGTTATCATGATGTTGGTGGCTGGTCGTATTAGAGATTGGAGAAAAGTGGCACGCCCATCGCTTTGTACCAATCATTGTATCTCGTTGTTAACAACTATTTTTGTGACGTCATGATAAGGAATGAGAAAGTCCGTTATCTAGTATAGCCCTGGTTTAAGGAATTTACATATTTTGTGTATTTGGATTTTTTTCAGTGATATGTTTCTGTTTAACTTTTATAGTTACTGTACTGTTGTGTTGCAAAAGTAGATTACGTTTTTTTTTTTTTTTTTTTTTTTAACGGTTTTGCGACTAGCGATTTTATTATTTAAGGTTATATTTTATTTTTCTTGTTTGCGAGTTAACCCATTAGTGCCTAGCGTCCCTTTTTAGGGAAGCTTCAAAAGGAGCATGTAGCACTGTTTTTCACACCGGTAAAAAAGAAAAGCAATCTTTATTTTATTTAATTGAAACATTTTCGTAATTAATAAACTAAACTTAATTCTTTTAAAAATAGTGGTGCCAACCGAATAAAATTTGCGTAAAAGGTGGTGGGCACGAATGGGTTAATATTTTGTCTCGTACGATATATTTTTATTTTTACTATTCTAAAGGTTGCGTTTTTTTATGTAGGATTATAATTTTATTTTCACTCATTTGTAAATTATGATTCTGGGTACTTACATACTATCTCATCCAGTAACATGTGCTCTGAACACCAACCCTTATAAAATCAATTACAGTTACTTAGTTACTACTGGTGTATGTATTATGTGTCTTGTATGATGGATTTATTTTAAATATGATGTATTGTGAAAATATTTTAAACTGCTATATGAAAGCTTGTTCGTAGACAGGGCATACACACGTTGATGAAGGACATAAACGTGCAAAACGCATAGAAGAAAGACGCATATATATATGCGTATTTAAGCAAAGAGATATTAAACATGAAGGCAATGTGTTAAGTTTTTGATAAAAATTAATTAGTTTTTAAATATTTATCGATGTTAAAGTATGTTTTTTTTAAAATCCCAAATGGTAGGTAAGTACTACATTTTTTAACGTAGGTTTATATTTCTATCAGCCGAAGCGGTTATTCATGCGTCATGAAATTTAGAACTTTTAAACACTAGCTAGTATTTAAAAAAAAAAGTTTACATTCTATGTACTTCTATCATTTGTTTAACTATAATTTCAAATGGGGTAAAGTTTGCATTTAGTTTTATGTTCGTCCGCTAATTGCTATGATTTTATGCCAAATAATATGTAACATTTAAGGGCATGAAATAAGATAGTTTGTTGTTGATATCATTTTTGTTAAGTTTTAATTTCAAATAAAATTCACCCATAAGAAGTAATAAAAAAAACAAATAAATATTTTTATTACTTCAGTAAATAAAAATGCAGTACAATTAATGATATTAGTAACAAAAATAAAAATTTGTTCGCTATTTAATCATGAACTTGATAAAGAATTAAAACTTCTGCAGTTCTCATCCGGTATCATTATAAAAAACATTCGAATTGGTGGTGTGAAGAAAAACCATAAGAAGGAAGAAAATGCGATTCAAACTACTTGAAATATGGATTTATTCACGAGTCTGGTAATAAGCTGGATCTACCAGCCATTTTACGTTGTGTGCTCTGAAAGCTTATCCAACTGCGTAATGAAATCTTTGAAACTTGTAAAGATTTACAATCCAAACTCTCTCAGTTATCTAATAAATCACTTAAACATTTTCAAAAAAAAAAAAAAATTGCGAAAACAAGTAACTACCTTAACAAAAATGACTGTTGTGATAAGTCTTTATTGCAAGCTTCTTATCTGATAGCATTTCAAACTGCAAAAAAATGAAAATAGTATGAAATTGGCGAAGAATCAAGATTTATTAATCTTTGCATGTTACTACTCTCAGAAAAGATTTTGGGAAAGCGAACTGTTCAGAAAATCAAATTAATTCCTGTGTCCAATAGACCTACCAAGCACAGATATAAAGACATGCCTTATGATAATGAAATTTAAATTATAAACCTGATCAAAATTTCACAGGTTCTTCAATCAATATGATAAATCTACCGACATAAGAGATACGGATATTTATTTTGAAATATAGTTATTTGAGACTTGTTATATTGCAGGGCTCCCAAATGGTCCGCGAACTGAACATCAGAATTTT
The DNA here is from genome assembly GCA_964019185.1 of Maratus speculifer. NCBI lineage: Eukaryota > Metazoa > Arthropoda > Arachnida > Araneae > Salticidae > Maratus > Maratus speculifer. The sequence continues at coordinate 285,454,613 of OZ025293.1, forward strand.
TTTAGAAAAATTTTCTTTTTAGATATTTCTTACAAATTGTCAAGAAACCACGTTTGGAAGTTGATTCTAGCTCAAACGTATTATGAAATTTTCTGTTAAAAAATACTGATGTTCAGTTCGCGGACCATTTGGGAGCCCTGATATTGCTTCATAGGTGTAACAATTAAGAATATTCGCTTACACTTGTATGAACTTGGATGGAAATTCAATTCAGATAGAATTTATTTAAATATTATTACGTTTATGCTTTACTATTTTAAGAATAAATTTTTACACGAGGACCAAAACAGCTTCTGTTACGCTTTGCCATGTATGACAGAAAAAGTCCCTTTCAAAAGGTTAATAATATTCATTTTCTAAACTTGTATGACTATATCTGAATGTAATATCTCATCCAAATAAATTTCTCATTATGTTTGGTTATCTATTTTTACTTTTAATTTAATTAAAATTATTTTAATGACAATTGTTCATCATATGTCGTCAGTTTATGATGTGTTTTTTTTTATTCTTATACTGGCGAAACATACTTCTACAGTGATTTCGTGTCAGTAAACCTTAGTAACCAACTAACTACAGATATAAGTAACAAGGCATTTCTCCTTTGGCTTTTAAGAGTTGAGTGTAAAGGAGACTTACATAAAGAAATAATTTGTTTGCTCAACTTGCCAGGTAGAGTAACTATCTCCTAGATTTTAAAGCACTTAATAATTATTTCCTGAAACACGGATTTGAATTAAAAAAGTATATTTGAGATATCTACAAATCGTGCCGCAACAGACACATGCCACAAATTTGATGAATTGTTGCAAAGGTGAAAAATGTTGATAACATTTTGTTTACTCATTGCATTATTCATCGTGAGAATCTTCTGTCAAAAACCATACCTCCAGGCCTACCTGAAGTATTATCAAGTGATATAAAAATTAAAAATGGTATTCAAGCATTTTTGTCCGACGATGAATGGCTTTCCAAGCTTCCGTATCTGACAGATAACGTTTTACTTTAAATGATTTAAATATATCATTGCAAGGGCAACATAAGGATGTGTTGACATTACGAGGTATAATGAATGTTTTTCTAAAGAAAATATTACTGTGGCATACGGGTTATTCCATACAAAATGAGCAAATTAGCTGTGGCTGCCATGTCACAGATTTGAATGAAAATTGGCATATGAGTACAACATGTTTATTTATGAGTAAATGCAAAATAAAAGATTTCAGGACAGTTCATTTCAGTATGTGTACTCACCTTAAAAGTTGATACAAAATCGAGTTTTTGTCTACATGCTTGAAATTTTCATCTTGATTATTAGCCTTAGGAATGAAAAGACTACACGATGAATTATTTTAATGTAATAATAGATAATAAATAAGAGATTGGCATAATTTAAGATTCAATTTTTTATTCCTTAATAAAAAAATTGAAGAAAAAAAATCAAGGATAAAAGTCAATATTTCTATTATTAAAAAAACATTAAGGACATCTGTTATAAGTGTCGAATTATTTGACGTTGTAGATAAAAGCAAGTATTTTAAATGCAAAAAAAATCATGTATGCCTTTTTGAATCCTTAATGCTAAAAAAAATAAAGAAAGAAAAACTTGACAGGTAAAGGCAATAATTCTATTTAATTTTTACACAAGAAGGAAAACTTTTATATCTTTTCAAATTTTTTGATATTCTAGATAAAAGTGTCTATTTTAAATATTCAAACGTTACTTCTGGCCATTTTTTCTTTTTTGATTTAGGCTTATATTAAAAGTGATGAGACTTGAAGAATCAATTATCTAGTAATATCAAATTCATGTTGATGGCAGCACTATTTTTTCCCTTTAAATCGTGCAATATTTTAGAAAAGCGCGCAATTTTAAGACAAGTTTTGCGTGGAATGTAACAAAATTACCTTTTTAACACATTTTTTTAATTGTTAGAAATAAAAAGGCAGTATTGAAATTTTTCTGGCATATTATGGACTTATTAATCTTTATGTCTGTGGAATATTTCTATTGTCGGATCGTTCCTTTGTTTATTTTTTGTGCATACACAAGAGGAAAAATTACGATTGTGCAACATTTTTTAAAGTTTTATTGACGTTGAAGAAAATAAATGGTAACTTTCAAAATTTGGGAAATCGATCTCTATATGTAATATTACCTCAGGCATGAATTTCACAGATTTTTTTAATTCCTTTAATTTTTATAACGTTTCTAATTTTCTCAAAATTCACACATTTTCAATTTTTACGACTAATTTAAAATTAATCGTGACGTTACCAGATTATTATTATTAAATAAATAATAAAATAATTTTTCAGCGGTTATAATATTATAAGCAAAATTTATATCTGACAAATATTTTTGAAGCTACAAAATTTCAAACTTGCAACTTTAGATGATTGCACACATGCCATTCTATATCACAAGTTTTTGGAATGTCCAAAACTGCTAAAATAATTTATTTTTTGTCAAGCTATTTTGCAGAGCTCTATTTGAATATGAATGGAACCTGTGTATCAAATTTTATTAAATTCGGTTACCATGGGCAGAGCCTGATTACTAACGGGGCACTCTCCCACCAGTAAAATTTTATGGAAAGTTTCAACTTGTTTAAACGCCTTTTTCATTCGAAATTACTGTCATAAATAAGGGAAAAAATTCTATTTCTTTTTACTGGTAGGAGAGTGCCCCGTTGATAATCAGGCCCTGACCATGGGGCCACGACTTTAAATTTTTGCTCATTTTACGTGGAATGACCCACACGCAGTTAGTAGAAGATGGTCTGCGAATTTTTTGAAATTTTGATAAACATATAAGCGAACACAATGCCAAATGGAAAGTGAAATTTATTGTTCAGCAGTACTTTCAATCATTTATAGACATTTTCGTGGTTATTATCCAATGAAATTAGCTTGCAGAAAGAGCAATCAGCTGTCAGGTCCATTTTCTACGAAAATCGAATAAGAGAGACTGGAACACATGCGAACGTAGGGCAGATATGAACATCGCAACTTTTCACTAGTTATTATATTTTTTATCTGAAAAAAATTACAAACGATGACAGCCCCTGTAGATACATGGTAAAAATTTTTGAAACGTTTTGACATTTTGTTTGTCCTCAATAACCAAAACACTGTTTATAGATGTCAAAAGTAAAAATTTAGTTCCAACTTGCTAAGCGGATAATCACATTTATTTATTCATTTATTTGAATTTTAGAGTTTTAACATATACTATGAATATTAATAAATATTTTTGTTAAAAAATGTTTTCTTCTAAAATTGAGAAACGTTAATGATTTGTCATTTTAACTGTAGTAATCATTTGGAGTACTTGTAAATGAAGTAGTTGGGGGGCAGATATGAACAGTTCATAAGTGTCCTAATAATCATTCACTGATTCTGTTCCTTTAAGTTAACTTCATGAGAAATAATATCAGCTCCAATATCCATAAGTTTCCTGAAATAGAAGACTTTTCGCTATACAACACTTACGTTCAACTGTAATTTATCAGTTCTAAAATACAATCATTTTACTAAATGTTTTAAAACAAATTTTTAATGCATTGTTAATACAAAAAGTATTACATTAAACAACTTTGCGAATTTTTCCATTTCATTTCTTCCAATCTTGCAATGATGGCTTACTTTAATCTCTAAAATATCTATGTATATGATGCTTTAAATAGAGATAGGTATCAGTAATATGTTATGAAACTATAATTTTAAAATGACAACTACCTTAAAATATCGATTGTAAGCATCCTCCTCTTCTTCCAAAAGCAAAAAAAAAAAAGTTAAATTTGTGTGTGGGGGGGATGATTATAATCGAGAATTTTTTTAATCACTAAAAAACCCTTCACTATCCTTAATTTTGAAGTAAATATGGCAAATAGACGTGTGAGAAACTTTCGTATTTCGGCAGATTTCCGATAAATATTATTTTAATGCCCCCTTTTTGAAATCTCCCCGAAAGAAAAACCTCTAAGCAAATTTTAAAAAGTCTTTTTTTTCAAATTTACTTCTTTATTTTTTATTTTATTGTAAAAATAATTAATCGTCTAATCCTCCCTTCTCCCCCAATCTACTTATTTTCATTTTATAATCTTGTGTTTGAACATATCACCCAGAAACTAGAGAACACTTTACATATTTTTTTTCCTTTATTGTGAATTTAACACATAACTAATGATTATGACGACAAAGAAATAACAGAATAAAAAGCATATCAAAGGATATTTTATCCCTGTGTTCACATGTGCCCCACGTGTATTCACAACCACAGAGTACGCAACAGAGCCTCAACTCGATTTGAAAACAACGCCCTCAGTGGATCACTTAAAAACTAAACCATCGCGTTGGCGATTTTTATCCTCGTGATTTCTGTTTAACTGTAACCCTATTCTGGTTTGGCGCTTCTTGCTGAATGCTGATTTGATTATCTTTGCACACGTGCTTATGCTATTTGATCTTATATTTCCGCGCTTATATTGATTCGTAATTATTACTGTTATTATTCTTGAATTTTCAAGTTTAAATTATTAGGTCGTTATGTTACGAAGAGACACATGTATTGTTTGCAAGACGAATACGTCAAAGTTATTTCATATTAAAATAATTCTTTCATAAATTTCAAAACAAGAAGCAGCAAGCCGTCGCTGTATTTTTTTCTCTTTTTCTGTTATCATTTGTCGCCAAGGAAGAGATGTTTCGCCGAATTAGTAACCTCTCTTATGTTATGATCGTAGTTTCAGAGTCATCCGCTCGTCTCGCTACTGTCTATGCGTAATCCCATGCTAAACAAGTTGCCATTACAGTGTATGAAAGTTGATTCTCTGTTACTACTCTGTGTTCACAACTACCCCGCTTATGGGTACATGTGAACTATTTTTTAAATTTATGACGCTGCTAAAAAAGGTAAGAACTATAAAGGTGATTTTTAGAAAATACCATTCCTAAAAAAATCAGTATTTACTACATTCAGTACACTGTTAAAAATCTGCTGCATTTTGCTGCAACGCACTCCCCTGCTTGTATAGAAAACGGTTACTTGGCCGTGAAATGGAGCTTTCTCATTGGTTGAAATAGAGATATTATATACAAGCGGTGGAGTGCATTGCAACAAAATGCAGCAGATTTTTAACAGTGTACACTATTAAAAATCTGTAGCTTTACTTGCATAATCAGTCCACACTGTAAAAAATATGACTATTTTACTGCATCGTCACTCCACCGCTTTTATAGAAAACGATTACTTCAGCCTATCATGAAGCATTCTCATGGGTTTAAAGAGAGAAATTCTATAAAAGTGGGGGAATGACGATGCAGCAAAAGGGTCAAATTTTTTATAGTGCACCACTTATACGCTGTAAAAAATTGGACCCTTTTGCTGCATCGTCACTCCCAAGCTTTTATAGCATGTTTATCTTCTGACCCATGAGAATGCTCTATATAAGGCTGAAGTAATCGTTTTCTATAAAAGCTGTGGAGTGACGATGCAGCAAAAGGGTAAAATTTTTTACAGTGTATAGGGCATGTTCAGCGCAACTTATCGAAGTGACCATTGTTACCAACCGATTGTGCCCCACCAGTGGCCGAGAGGTTCTGACCTCAAACTGGTAGACGGTAGGTGCTGGGTTCGAACCCAATCGCGACCGTCGGCCTAACCGTTCGAAGTTTTCCGTGGTTTTCTTCGAACCTTGCGTAAATACGGGTTAGGTTCCCTTAGAAATACACCAACCGATTGTAGGACAGTACGAAAGCCAATTGTGGCACCAATGAAAACTATCCTGTTGAATTGAAGGTGACGTCACAATTCAGTTTGATTTTCATTTCGTACTCCCTTACAATCGGTTTGTAACATTGGTCTATTCGGGAAGTGGCCAGTAAGTTGCGCTGGACATGCTCATTAAAAACGATTGCTTGACGTTATTATGAAACATTATCATTGGTCATAATAGAGATATTCTATTAAAGCGTTGGAGTGATTATGCAGCAACACTTGCCGATTTCTAAGTGTAATTTTTTTATAGAAATTAACCAAGTTATGAGGCTTTTATGTCAAGCAAATAAGTCAGTTTTATGTGTTCTATACATAAATAATAAAATAAACGAGCCTTTAATTCCCAAATTGGCTCAGCCGAGCTCAGCAAACTGATTGGCTAAAACTGGAGGAAGTGACGTAGATTCGAACCGGTGCTACAAAAAAATAAGAACAAACGGACCCGATGCAGGAATCTGTTCAATGAGGTTTGTGCTATTCAGAGATTTCACTATATTTGAATATTAAAAAATACAGATTTGTCCATTTTTCTATATAATACATAAAAGTTTGGTTTTGGCCAATTTGGGGATTAACGGCTCGTAGAAAAAACTGTATGTGAACTGTTTACATGTGCCCCAGTCTCCCCTGTAATGTTTTAACTGACCAAGCAAAAATTGCGAAAAATTTAATCCCATAAATATTAAAATAAGTGGAACAATACAGTCACAGCAAAAAAAAAAAATCTCGACATTTGCGATTTTAGACGTTTTGTCAAATATCAAGAAATATACATGAGGAATGACTCTGAATCTCCAGATGTATAAACAAAATAGTACATGTCATACATTTTCAAGAAGATTTTTTTCCAAAATCCAATAAGGGACCGTCAACAAAATAAAAAAGAACAAATATCTTTTGCATAATCCTGTCAAAACTAATGTAGCAAAGCGTACAAACTACAGATTATGATTAAGTGGGTTATGGTAATAAACTGTGTTTATTTTTATGCGGATAACATGTATACTCGTAGAGAAATTAAGGTTTTTATAAAAACGGTCCCAAATTTTGCCAAAATTTTTGCTTATAATTTTCAGAGTTCTTAATAAAAAACAATGTTCTTTTCAGAAAATATGAGAAACGACATTGTACATAATACTCTGTAATATAAATTAAAAAATATTAATAATTCTATGAAAAATGAGTAGGTTTACTAAATCAATTTTCACTCCGCATGCGTCAACTCTATAAAAATTTCATTTGCATATTGTGTTAGCTAAATGTATAGAGCAACTTTTGTCAAAGTTTCAAAATCATACCTTAAAAAGTCTGAAAATTATCGTCGTTAAAAGAAGATCAAAATCCGTTATTCCCAAAATGAAGAAAAAGATGAGGAGCTGTATCCAACTATTAGTAGTATGTGCAGTATTGTTTAGATACTAATTAATGGAATATGGATACAGCCCCTTATTTTTTGTTTCATTTTGGGAATATCGGATTTTGATCTTATTCTTTCGACGATAATTTTCAGAATTTTCAAGCTATGATTTTGAAACTTTAACTAAAGTTGCTCTATACATTTAGCTAACACAAAATGCAAATGAATGTTTTATATATAATTGACGCCTGCGCAGTGAAAATTTATTTAGTAAACTTGCTCATTTTTGATACAATTATAATTATTTTTAAATTTTTATTACAGGGTATTATGTACAATGTCGTCTCTCAAATTTTCTGAAAAGAACATTGTTTTTTTATCAAGAATTCTGCAAATTATAAGCAAAAAACTTGGAAATTTTGGGATCGTTTTTATAAAAACCTTAATTTCTCAACGAGTATACATGCTATCCGCATAAAAATGAACACAGATTATTCCCATAAGCCACTTAATCATAATCCGCAGCTTAAACGCTTTTGCTACATTAGTTTTGACAGGGTTATTCAAAAGATATTCGTTCTTCTTCAATTTGTTTGCGGTCCCCTATCGGATTTTGGAAAAAAATCTTTTCGAATATATATGGCCTGTATTATTTTGTTCATACATCTGGAGTTTCAGAGTCATTCCTTATGTGTATATCTAGATATATAACAAAACGTCTGAAATCAAGCATGTCAAGACTTTTTTTGCTGTGACTGTACACTATTAAAAAACCACAGCATTTGCTGCATATTCACTCCGCCGCTTGTATAGAAAATGGTTACTTGACTATATTACAGAGCATTATCGTTGGTTGGATTAGAGATACACTATACGAGCGGTTGAGTGAGTATTCGGCAAATTTCGCAGATTTTTAGCAGCTTAAATGGCAATCAGAGAAACTTACTTTTAGTTTAAACGTTAACATTGTATAAGGATTCAAAGTTTCAGCAAGTTACGAGCTAGCAGATATCGCTGCGAAAACCACTGCTTTTCAGCTTTACACTGTTAAAAATTTGAACCATTTGCACAAGAATCACTCAACAGCTTTTATAGAATATTTCTTTTATGACCAATAAGAATGCTCCATAATACAGTAAACTAACACTTTTCCATAAAAGCGTTGGAGTGACGATGCAGGAAAAGTTTCAAATTTTTAACAGTTTATTCAATGTGTTAGGATTCGATGTTTAGCAATTTTTAAACATATGGAATGAATAATATGGAAATAAATTACACACTGTAAAAAATATGACTGTTTTGCTGCATCGTCACTCACCCGCTTTTATAGAATATCACTCTTTTGGCCAATGAGAATGCTCCATGATAGCCTGAAGTAGTCGTTTTCTATAAAAGTGGTGGAGTGACGATGCAGCAAAATAGTCATATTTTTACAGTGTAGTCATATATTTTACAGTGTATCTTCTGACCCATGAGAATGCTCTATAATAGGCTGAAGTAATCGTTTTCTATAACAGCTGCGGAGTAACGATCAGCAAAAAGGTCAAATTTTTTACAGTGTAGAGAGGGTAATTAGCCAAGTGTTTAAAGCACCACACTACTAATCGCTTGAGAGCGTACACTGTAAAAAATATGACTATTTTGCTGCATCGTCACTCCCCCGCTTTTATAGAATATCACTCTTTTGGCCAATGAGAATGCTCCATGATAGTCTGAAGTAGTCGTTTTCTATAAAGCGGTGGAGTGACGATGCGGGAAAATAGTCATATTTTTTAGTTATTTAATAGTCAGTGTAGGTGAGTTGTGGCTACAATTCCCGACATCACTGTAAAAATTTTGACCCTTTTGCTGCATCGTCACTCCATCGCTTTTATAGAAAAACTTTTACTTCGCTGTATTATGGAGCATTCTCATTGGTCAAAACAGAGGTATTCTATAAAAGCGAAAGAGTGACGATGCATCAAAATGGTCAATTTTTTTACAGTTTATGCTTGAGAACGTAGTGGATTCGAATCCCGCTGGCTCTACACTGACAAGGAAGGTCTCCATACGGGCATACTCAGAAAAATCTGAAAAAAAATACAGAATGTTCTTCTCATATAGTTATATATGTTTATAAAAAAAATTTTGGCGGAACCTCCTTATAACGTCCGTAAAAAAATAATAAAAATTTCGTTTATTTGGCGATTTATCTCCGGTTGGCGAAAAAACGAAATTTTGAAAAATACGCTTTTACGCTTCGAATACTTTTTAAAGAAAAATCTTTCTATGTTCAATTTATTTAAATAAGTTTAGTTTAAGTAATTTTAGCTTTGCATTTTTACTTTACTTTAAGTGTAATTTTGTCATATACGTTTATATGTACTTATAACAAAATGAAATTAATATATTTTATCACTTAAAACACAATTTAAATTGATTAAAATTGTTCCAAATTGAAAAATACACTGTTAAAAATCTGCTGCATTTTGTTGCAACGCACTCCCTTGCTTGTATAGAAAACGGTTACTTGGCCGTGAAATGGAGCTTTCTCATTGGTAGGAATAGAGATATTATATACAAGCGGTGGAGTGCGTTGCAACAAAATGCAGCAGACTTTTAACAATGTATGACACGGTCATTTCACCGTGCTATGGAGCATTCTCATTGGTCAGAAGAGAGATATTCTATAAAAGTAGTGGAGTGACGTTGCAGTGAATGCTGCAGATTTTTAACAGTGAAGTCAATTAAAATCAATTTTCAGATTCGTTAAAATCGTCTGCTTTTGGCGAGGAAATGCACTGCTAGCCAAATCCCGCGTCGCTTTCAGCTTTTCACGCCAATTATTCCAAACTATTTTATTTTTTTACATATCTAATAATGTAATTCCGTCGCTAATTTTCACTGATCCTTTGTTACCTACATGAGTAGTTTAATTCGTATTTTTTTCAAAAAATTCCCCCAATGGAGACCTTCCTTGTGAGAAATATTTGACCCTTTTGCTGCATCGTCACTTTCCTGCTTTTATAGAATATTTCTCTTTTGACCCATGAGAATGCTCTATAATAGGATGAAGTAATCGTTTTCTATAAAAGCGATAAAATGACGATGCAACAAAAAGGGTAAAATTTTTAACAGTATACATTGTTAATTAATATTTAACTACTAAAACGTTAAACTAAACATTAGACTAAAATTTGAGCAATAGATTTCAAAATAACGTCTCCATAGACTCAACATTATCATCCGGGTCTTTCTGAATGACTCGAGTGGTATCTTAAATTTGGACAAAATATTTCACGGTAGGATGCCTCTATATTAATGCTGCACCATAATTCATATAAAATTTTATTTATTTAGAAGAAATCATTAAGCATCTTAGCGATTATGCTTTTATCAATAAATTTATGTTTCTTAACACGTTGAGTACCACATCAGTCACCAGTGACTAGCACTGAACTTTCCGTTTAGGTTACGTTAGTTACCAGTGACTAATAGTATTGTTACGGGAATCTTATTTCGTGGCCCAAACGAAAAAAAATAGATTTGACACTCAACGTGTTTAAATATTTAATCAAATTTCCCCAGAAGCGGGTATCGCCATGCTCTAGAACGAAAGATTGCCACTTTTTGGACAAACACTAGTGTCTGATCGCAGTCTGAGTATGCTTATTTTTAGTATATCGCCATTCTCATATAAAGCCACCCTAATTCATGCAATCCCCAGTTTTAATTTTAAATATTTAATATATTTTTAGAAGGCGATAAATTTGTAGTATAAAATATATATATATAAAGTGTAAAAGTTATCATTTGTAAAATGATAACTGAAAGGTGTTTAATCGATTCCGCAATAAAACTGTTCTAAAATATAATCAGTGGTTATGGAGTTTGGAAGAATAGGAGTATATATAAATGACGTCACTTGAACTGTTCTGAGATAATGAAAACGACAGACTATCGTGATGCGTTGCACGTGTCTCTTTATTTCAGACGACCTGGGTCCCATGATGCTCAAATTCCCCAATACAAATGCACAAAAGAGCATCACATAACTCTAGCAGCCTAAGGCAAAAGTTACACTGTTAAAAATATCATGGAAAATTATCTTTCTTTTAAAAAATATCTATTTTCTGACAAATGAGAACGATGCATATACGCCTGAGGAACATTCTCATTCGTCAGGAAATACAAAGTCTTTAATGACAAAGGTAATTTTTCAGGATATTTTTAACAGCGTACCGTGGTAGCCTGTCTTTTTCGGTAGCCTTGAAACTGTTTCAATTCTGCGTCTGCTTCTGTCATATTCAGTCGCATCTCCCATTTGAGACTGCTGATTGAACTTCTGACACTGAAAATCAAACGTAGCGGACACAAGACAGTGCAAAAGATTTCGTTTTTCAGGTAGTACGCTTTCCACAGTGATCCAAAAATGTCTATGCTTTTCCTTACTAGTTCTATGGAATTGGTTTATTTAGCAATAATTGCCTCAACGAGTTAGATTATGCGGGTGAGACATATTTGCAAGCATAAGTTTGGCGATAATTGTAGGCTCGAAAGGTGCTTGCAATTTGCGACTGTCCAGAATCATCTCAATGAATCAAATGTTATACACTGTAAAAAATATGACTATTTTACTGCATCGTCACTCGCCCGCTTTTATAGAATATCACTCTTTTGGCCAATGAGAATGCTCCATGATAGCCTGAAGTAGTCATTTTCTATAAAAGCGATGGAGTAACGATGCAGAAATAGTCATATTTTTTACACACTGTAAATATGACACGCAATGTACAATATGTACACAATGAGAAGTTGCTTCTCATTGTTGGGATGAGGGTCATAATTTCAATTTTACCTCAGCCAAGACTATCCAAAAATGCACTACTGCGCTTGATTTGGACTTTTTTAAAGCACTCCATATCAATAAAATAAGAAACTCCTTGGTTAATGATTTGTCTAGCGTACCGTACATCTCAACTTTCTGGTTAGATTTGTTATGTCACGGAACTTCATTTCCGGTTTAATTCTATTGGTTACTGATACTTGTTGGTATTTTGGTTCTGTGTTTGCAATCATTTGGGGCTTCTGTCCTGTTAATAGTTGGAGATAGTTTGATTTTAAATATTTTATCACTGAAGAAGCGAGTCCCAGTTACTCGCGAAACGTATACGTATGATTATGTGATTTTATTTATTGTGTGTTTAAACTTTGGTTTTAATGATCCCATTGGTACTGTTTGCAAGTAGCATCATCTGTATTACATTGCTGTAATTATTCTTTTATTAGCTTTCCGCCCGTGGCTTCGCCCGTGTGGAATTCGGTTATATTGCGGTATAAAGCACAACTATAAGAAAACTTCTCATTTCCACGGAAAAATGTAAGAAGCGCGATGTAACGCTGGATACGATTAGTTGTTAAACCAAAACTGAATGGTACACTATATTATATGTTTTCCCTTGTGGAGCAAAAACATGCAGATTTTGGGCACTGGAAACCCGGGAACACGCTACATAGAGCTGACCATGCTGACGTTGAGTCTGTTGCGATAAACGGACTTGAGTACGAATATCATTCTCAGAAGCCCTCAAAGAAGCTTGGCGAGCGGCTTGCTCCTCAAGTCTTTGCTGGCGCTGAGATGGTAGCTCAGCAGCTCTCGAAGCAGCCTGACGCTCTGCTTGTTCGCGCCTTCTTAATTCAGCATGGAGAGACGATTCTTGAGATCGGGCAATTTTCATTGCCCGAGCTTTAGATGAGGTGCTCGACAAATTAGATTTACGTTTGCGAGGCATTGTGAAAATATGAGTAAACTATAAACCTAAACTAAACTAAAATCCCAAACTAAACTACAACAATCTAAACGACGAACGAAGCGACGTAATTACTATCGAAAAAACAATAACTACTTTAGATATCTACCTAGAAAAAAAGCACTAAACTAACCTAACCTAACTATTATACAGCTACTGCACATCGTTACCACGTTTTAAAAACACCCAACGCCATCTATCGCATACCTCAAGAACTAAATAACGTAACTAATACTTATACCAATTAGTAATTCGTTGACTTATAGTTATTTCAGGATAAGTAGATGTAAAAAAAACATTTTAGACGACAAAACAAATAGTACGTCATCCCTCGGGAATTCCTCATTTTCGAGGATTCATTATCGTATCATTTAGCTTCTAAATTTACGTGTTCATATTCGTTTGCAATATATAAGTAGATGTAAAAAAACAGTTTAGACGATAAAACAAATTGTACGTCATCCCTCGCGAATTCCTCATTTTTGGGGATTTATTATCGTATCATTTAGCTTCTAAATTTACATGTTTATATTCGTTTGCAATATTTTATCTTGTTTTAAACGACACACAGCGCCATCTCCAATCCATCCATCAAGCAAATTATATTTTTGTTTTTCCTCGGGAATATCAATTTTTTCCGGGATAAAAAGTACCCTATTATTTAATCCGGAATTCTAACTTTACGTCTGCAAAATTTCAAAGCAATCGGTTCAGTAGTTACGGCGTGAAAGCGGAACAAACAAACAAACAAACAAACTCACTTTCCGATTTATAATATTAGTAAGGATTGTTGTTGTCATAAATGTTCATGTAACCGATCACGTGACTCAACTAACGAAGATTTTTTTTTATCGGTTACACTGTAAAACATTTGGTCCTTTTGCTGCATCACCACTCCACCGCTTTTATAGAAAACGATTACTCATGGGTCAAAAGAGAGATATTCTATAAAAGCGGGGAAGTGACGATGCAGCAAAAGGATCCAATTTTTTTCAGTGTAGATGGGTCCCTCACCAGTCACTTCGGTTACTTAAGCTGAACGACCGTGGTTGTGCATCGGTTAGCAGCACTGAAAGTTTTGGTAACTACACTGTTAAAAATCTGCTGCATTTTGTTGCAATGCACTCCACCGCTTGTATATAATATCTCTATTTCAACCAATGAGAAAGCTCCATTTCACGGCCAAGTAACCGTTTTCTATACAAGCAGGGGAGTGCGTTGCAACAAAATGCAGCAGATTTTTAACAGTGTAACCGATCCTACCGGTACGTAACTGGTGACTCCGCTGAACACGCCTGTAATAATTCCACCACTTTTATAGAATATATGTATTCTGACCAATGAGAATGCTCCATAATAGAGTGAAGTAATTGTTTTAAAAAAAATTGGTGAAGTGACGATGCAGCAAAAGTTTAAAATCTTTAACAGTGTAATCAAGTAATAATTTTCTATAAAAGCGGTGGAGTGACTATGCAACAAAAACTAAAGAATACTAACTCGATTTCACCTCTTTCTGCCAACCTCATATGTTTAGCTTTCTTTGGACATGATCAGCGCAACCTACCGAAGTGACCAATGTTACCGATTAATTGTGGGGCAGTACGAAAGCATATTGTGACACCAATGAAAACTATGCTGTTGAATTGTAGCTGACGTCACAATTCACCTAGATTTTCATTTCGTACTGCCATACAATTTGTCGGTAACATTGGTCACTTCGGTAAGTGATTAGTAATTTACGCTGAACATGCTCTTTCTGATCTAACTACTTGTACAATGACACTAAACGCAATCTAAATTTGTACAGATAAAAAGTTCGTATTTCAGAATATCACTGAGTAGAGCAACGAGTTTCTACATTTTAGTTTTCAAAGTTTTAAAATATTTATTATTAATGAGTAAGTAAATTATTGAAAATAATTAAAATTTCAGAAATTGGTCATAAGTATTTGTATTTTTTAATGTTTTACCTTTTATACAGATATAAAAAACATTAGTCATTTTTAATTCTTTTATAGTCAGACTATATAGAAATCTTTATAACTCTTTACAGCCAATCAATATATATAAATGGTAATCAAGAAACAATTAAAATGTTCTAAAGCGTTTTACTATTTGAACCCTTTTATAAAATTTCGTGTCAAATTACTTTGCTTTCAGATGAAACCGTTTAAATCTCAGGATTCCTAAAGATTAACATTAATTATTTTCATTAAAATAACTAATACTCCTGCCTGCATGAATACCAGATAACAGGTCGCTTGTTCGCTAGAGTTAAACAATATATTTATTTAAAAATGAGCTTCACATTTCCACGTTTTCTTCAAATATAAATTATATTTAGCATAAAGAAATATTTGACATATATTTTCATTACATGAGTTGCTTCTGCTATGCGAGATGTTAGTGCAAGGAAAACCATCGAACGCGACCAACGATGATTTAAGAAAGCTGATAAATTCTGTTAGAGTGAATAATTTTACTAAAGTTTCCTAAAACCTTTTTATATTTCACGAATTTTAATTAAGGCTGCCTTTTAAGTAAGCTTATTCATGTAATAAGAATTTGCAGACTAATGTTAAATCAATAGAGGCGTATTAGAGATTTTTAATTACATTTCAATATTTTTAAATGATTATTTTGCATAGAATATCGCATACAAAGTTGTATCTTTCTACCTGTTTAGATTTATTCTGAGGGCACATTTAATATTTTTTTTTTATTTGTCGTCCAAATGTGCCCTTCAAAATGAAACTACAACCAAAACATACAAGAAAAAGAAAGATACAACATAAGATATCGCCCTCTGAAATCCTATGCAAACATATTCATTAAAAATATTGAAAAGCAGATCAGAGGTTTTGGAAAATGCCTGCTTTGGTTTGAAATTAGAGTGTAGTCTCATGACTAAAGTTTTATCTCAAGGCTAGATACTTTATCACAAGAGAAAATATGCATACATTTGTTTATATTTTACCTAGAAAAATTACAATCTTATTACATTTAAAATAATTTATTTCAAAAATCTTAATTCATTTTTAAATGAAAAATATCATAAATACAAATATTTGAAGCGAGAGTAGAACATAGTTTGGCATGAAAATATGACCAAAGTATACCCCCTCCTACCTGTATAAAAAAGAGGGATTGTAAAAAAACTAACCTAAAACAATGACTTTAATTTTATGTAATTAAAGTTATTTGTAAACATTAAATTTTAACCAAATACATATTAACGCATTTGATGAGAATTTTTGTAAAACCGGTTTTATCCGCGGCTTCCTTTTAAGCTTTTTTCTTTTTGAAAACTGTTATTGGGTAAGAAATACTTTTAGACAATAACTGCATTGAATTTTGGATTAAGTTCTTTTAAAGGTTAAATGCTTTTATCACATTACTTCAAAATAATCGTTATGATCTATTATACGTTTTTTCAGAATTTTGGCGATTACTGTAATTCAGCGCCCATGTTACGAAAATATACAAGATAAGACAAATGTTTTAACATTGTAATTGCAAGAAGCGATAAATTTAAAAGGTCGAACCACACAGTATTAAATTCAATATTTGATACATTAGTCATAAGTAAATGTAGTGATTTTTATTGTTTATAATATTCTTGCGACTATCGTAAGGCTTATGCAATATTTTCTTAAAGTTCAATAAATTATTTATGCTCAAATATAAAATCAATTATGTCTCACTAAGAAGTTTGAAACAAACTTATTTTGAAATATTTGTCAAATAGATATTAAAGATATTTTGATGAATATATGTAGACCTAAAACTAAAAACATTTCTATCCAGAAATCGCCCAGGAATTTTTAAAGCTTTATTTCCCGAATAGGATTTCGTAAAAGACACTTTGAAATCTCAAATTTCCATAATTTTAAACCTTTCTCAGAAATATATTGCTAATTATAAAATTTATTACTAGCCGAAGCCAAAATGGCATCCGGAAAGAATGACAAGCTAGAAATCAATGATAATGAAGCTGGCACAGATTTTATCAAAGACGAAACCGGAGAAGATAGTTTGCATGAGTTGCATGGTGAGTATAGTGAAGAAAATACTAAAGGTAAGTTTAGAGGAAATTAAAGAAATGTATTTTCTGTCTTATGAGTAATTATTATGTCTTCCAAATTTAATTTGTATGTCCATACTTATAAATCCCAATATTCAACCAAAACTAGAGTATTAATCGTTCAAAATCGAAACACATGATCGCTTATATGCAAAAATGCGATATAAATTTAAAAATATATTGTTTATTTCTCTAATGTATATGGCGTTTGTACGCCTTGCTTCAGAAAACTGCTCATAAGTGTTGCTATAAACAAAACGACTAGATTGTTACATATAGTTTTGCCATAAAAAAGCCACATTGTGTTCGGAGATAAATTTACTCAATCGTCTCAATTTGTATGGGTTTTAAAATTACAGGTGCATATGCAGATAAGATCTAGTTTTATATTAGAATAAAATAATTGCTAATCTTTTCTCTGATGTGAAATGCATTTTTGAGTTGTCAATTTTCTTTCCACCTACCACCTTTCTTCCTTTAATATTTTATAAGTTAATAAATTCTTAAACAATTTGAAAACCGTATTACATTCTATAGATGGAAGCATACGGCATCAAATTATTTTTTTATGCGTTAAGTAAATGCCATTAACCTTTCTTCGTATTTAGTTTCGTGAGATACAATGTAGGTTTCAGTAGCATTCTTTTTCTTTAACAATTTTTCTTCAATGACCATACGTTAAAAAACATTTATAAAAAAATACATTTATTTTGAAATATCTAAAGGCAAAGATATTTTGACTACTTAAATTAAGAGATTAAAAATAGATGTTTTAAGAAACCAGTTAGCTAAATTTTAATTTTTATTTCCCTAGTAAGCGATGTTTAAAAAAAATTCGCTGTCTGATTTCTCATATGTTAAAAATGACTTTCAAATATTGATAAGTCTAAAATTTCTAGTCAAAATCAAAAAGGCTTGGAAAAAGAATGACAAGTCACAAATTATAAAGATTTCCATCTTTGATTTGTGAATTGTCATTCTTTTCCCAGTCCGTCAGACTATCAAAGACGATCTCAAAGAAAATTTGCATCAGCTGCATGAAATGCATAATTAAGATAATCTTTAAAGTAACTTTAAATTTATATAAAAATATTCAATTTTCTGTAATTGTTTTCAAAGCGTGTAAATTTATAATTTATGAATTTCTTTACATGAAAACTATTAGCAGAATATTAAGAAATATTTATACAATATTCCTCCAATTCTATAAACTTTGAAAAATGAAGCACAATATCAAAATTACTCGCATCCAAAAAGGTTCTGTATTGCAGTGACATTTGGGGCTTCGCTTCACTGTTTATAGCTACAGAAAAATTGCCATAAATGTAGTTCACAGAAAAACCACTGTCATTTTGCCATCAGAAAAAAGACACTGTATGGAGATGAATTTACTCAGAACATCTTATTTCTTTTAGGTCTTGATGCTTTAAGTTTTTTTACAGCTGCATGCAGAGCTAAGTGCTGTGTTTTTGCTACAGTAATAAATTGAAAATCTATCATTATCTCTAACGTGAAATGCAGGATTTCAGTTTTCTTTGATATTTTCTTGAATGAGCGATATAATTTATTATAGTACAATGAAGTAAATCCTTCATTTGGAAATTTTTCTTCTATAAAAGTATTCAGAAAATTAGAATTTCATTTACCAATTCATAAAGATTGTTTAAAAACTGGCAATCTCATTGTTAAAATATCCAAAATATTTGAAATAACTATTCTATTTCCTTTATATTTTTTATAGCTTAATTCCAAACAATTCTCAATCATTGATTGATTCAAAACAGACCACAGGGTATTTAAAGTTCTAAGATGCATTGGTTAAATGTTATGCTACTTTTTTCGGTACTTGAAGCAACAAACATCTGTTTTACTCGTACTAAATAAAATAGACTTTTCTTAAATGAAAAGTTTATCGCAGAAGTTTATACGAATATTTATTTGGAAATATCTAATACCAGTTAAAAGTATTTTATGACTTTGTGTAGACTAAAGATTTAAAATACCTATTAAGAAATCTCTTTATTTTACGAATTTTAAACGAAAAAATTTAATCAGGCAATTTTCGTTCTTTGAAAATAATTCATAAATGTATTGATAGTTCTACATCTTATTTCTAGACAAAGTAAACATGACGTCTGGAAAGAATGAGCTGCTACAAATCACAAATAATGAAGATGACACAGATTCTATCAAAGACGATCACAGAGAAGACTGTTTTCATGCTTTGCATGTACATCATAAACAGACAAATACAGGAGGTAACATTACAAGAATTTGAAATGTATACTTTTTTCAATCTTGTGTGTAATGTTTACGAGCTTGCTAATTTATGAATTGCATATTTTCCAAACTAAAAGTCAATATTGGCACAGTATTGGGAAATAATTATCCAATATTTTATGACTACTAATGTATCAATAATTTGAAAATGAAGCAAAACATATAATTTTGTAAATGTCTATAGTATAGGGAATACATTTTTCTCTGATAATTTTTACAGTAGTACCAGTATTGGTGAAATTTGAAGTATTACAAGATATAAAAATACATGTAGTATTCATTGAATACTCATTATTTGACCAAACAGGTGGTAATAAGAATTTTTATTACCTTGTCAAGTTATGTCTTGGATACGAAATTTTAAATTTCTTTAGTTACTTTTAAATAATTATTCCCAAGTACTTAGAGCTGAACAAATTATAGTTTAGTAGTTGAAAATTTTAATTATTTTACTGAATATATGAAGCAGAACATCTTTATTTGAAAACTTAGCTGCCATTAGACTGTGACATGATTTTCCGTTACTCCCATAAATTTGGAATTTCTTGCTTTTTAAGATCTAGTTACGGTATCTTGTACTCTAGAAAATTGCAATTCCCATGTTTTAATTACCAAAAAAAACTTTTTATTTACTTAGAAATCCTCAACAAATCCACCCCCATAGGTTTTTTCATTATTTCTGGTCAGATTCTGGATATTTTTACGTGTTTGTGGAGTTTTTCGCTTATTGTGAATTGCTAGTTTTACTAATTGCATTTTTCTTTTAATTAACAATCTCATTTTAAAATTTTCGAAATTATTTCGATCGATTAATTACTATTCTATAGCCTTACTTACAAATGTTCACAACAGTTTAAACATATTTTATAAATCCAATAAATTTATAAAGTTTGCAAACATTGATAAATTCAAGATGGGACTACAAGATAATAAATGTATTTTTTATACGTGTGGTCAAGTGTAAATATAATTGCGTATTTTCACTGTTGTCAGATATGACATCAGTTATAGAATTTTGTTAAAAATCATCAATAAAAATTTCCAGTGAACATACGTTTCACAAGCTTTTCAAAAGTTTATTTTGAAATACAATAGAACTAAATGTAATTCTTAAAATAAGCAGCTTTAGGAACAAAAATTTCTAAAAAACACTTGGTTAAATTTAAGCTTTGAAATGTTTCAATTAAACGCTATTTGGCAAACTATCTTGAAAATTTCGTAATTTAAAGATTTTTTGCAAACATATAATTATGAAATTTATTTCTGGCTGAAGTCAAAATTGCATCTGAAAAGAATAAGACGGTATTCATAAATGATGCAACAGAATTTTAAAAGACTGATGAAACACGAAGTTTTAAGATGGAAAGCGGGTGTAAATCATAGTCATGAGATTATTCGGAAACTAAAGGAATTTTAAAATATATTTTCAATCTCTAATTCTTTTTTTCAAGCTTGGGAACTACACCTTTCCATATCTATAAACTAGTATTGGCAAAACATTGAACCAATAATAGAGTATACTATTACTTCAACACAGATTGGTAAATTTATCATACGAAAAGAATATTCCCAACTGAGCGAAAAATTGCCCAGGCTGGGAATCGAACCCAGATCCTTGGCTTACAAGGCCAATTCTTTACCAATGTTTAGGTAAAGCATTGGCCTTGTAAGCCAAGGATCTGGGTTCGATTCCCGGCCTGGGCAATTTTTCGCTCAGTTGAAAATATTCAATTCGTACAATAATATAGTGTTAATATTTTGAAAGTAAAATTACTTTGCTCGTCAGCGAGAGTAAATGGAAAAAAACTCTTTATGTACAATTATTCTAATAGTTATAATAATCACTAAATATTAATTTTAGCTACATCGGTCTAAAAAAACTGAATATATTTGGAAAGTCACTTACCACAATCTCACTTTGCAGCTGCTTGCAAAGCTAAGTCTTAGTTTTCCTTCAATAAAAAACTGATTTTTCTCTGACATTTATTTTATACAAGGAGAGGCTGCGAGAATATTAAAAAATGAAGCAAAACATGATTTTTTTCAATGTTGTTATAATATAAATGTACTTCGGACATTTTGGCAGAAATAAAATAATAGATGAATTATTAAATTCCATTTAAAACATTTCCACTATATAATTAAATTTGTCAGTGCTTCATTGGGCCAATATTTTTTATGGTACTTGAACATGAACAGTTATTGATATTTATATTTAATACCTTATGTTATAACTTAGAATTTACGCATATGAAAACGTTATCATGCATATATATTAAATGCAGATATTAAATATGAATGTTGTCAATTTTTTAAAACGAGTTAGTTACCATAAAACGAGGTGAATAAGAACGAAATTTCCCGGTCATACAAATAAATTCAATATAAATATGTAATAAAATTTTTAGTTGCCAATTTTTTTGTAAGAAGGTAATATCATTAAAAGTTGAAATTCAGTTTTGCCATGTTTGCACCACTATTAGGGTAAATAAAAAAAAAAACTGCATGTGGATCCTCAAAAGCTTCATATTTTTAACGTCTTCAAAACTTTAACTGCAGAATTTTTCGTATTCTAAACCTATGAGTTGGGATTTTTAATCCATGATAAACCTGTAAACGATGTGCTCTATTAAATTATACTTATTTCTAAACGACATGATGAAAAAGTGAAAAATGGCTTGTAACATCAGTTTTAAATTTAACTAGGTGGATCGGAACACGTTTATTCTCATGGTTTATTTTTCTATACAGTAATATTTTCATGTAATATTTGAAAACATATGTATGAATATGTATTGTAACAATATTTAGATTGTTCCAAAAACTTAAGTTGACAGGTTCCAAGAAATTTAGTTAAACAAAAAAGTCAACCCTAATCAGACATGGAACACACAATAGAAGACTTTAAGTGGCAAATTACTAAGAAAAATTGCACAGAATTATTCTGACAACCACAACATTGCACAAACATCTCAAAATGGAAAACAAATTAAAGAGGAGTGATGCAAACAATACAAAGGGCTGGGGATTAGGCCATACTAGAAGATTACATTAATACATGCAGCGATTGGGGGATATTCATTTGATTCATTTACCGAATGACTACTAGTAAAGGATAATTTAGAACAGGGCTGAATTTGCATGAAATTCAGTCTTCTGAAATTCGAATGAAATTTTTTAGAATAAATTTTAATTAAACTCGAGTTCAAAGTTTTATAATTTTTGAAAATTCACTTTGTATATAAAATAAAGGCTTGGTTTGATAGTAACTACGGGTACCTAATCCTGCCTTATCTTTTACTTGATTTTATTAACTCTATTAAAGTTTGAATTAGAATAAAGATAACATTTTCTCCGTTCACCCCGCAGATAGGTGTGAATCGGAACACCATTAATATAAATATATATAGGGTAGATGTGCCAGTAATGGACCCCCTTAAGTAATTTCTCTGGAAAATAATTTTTTATTAATAGTTGTAATTATTGTATTCCAATTTTTTTCATTATTATATTAATCTTTAACAATATTTAACTAATCCCATAGTTACATTTCCCAATAGAAATAAAAATTTAATTTTAAATGATAGAAATATGTCTAAACACCCAAAAGCCCAGTAATGGACCACCTATGTTCCAGTAATGGACCGCCTATGTTCCAGTAATGGGCCACCCTATAAAAATAACAGATAATTGATTTTTCAATTCTATTTTGCTCCAGAACTTAATGAAAGCATACTAATAAAACAAAATATTAAAACTTAAGTTAGAAATTAATTACATTAAAGGATTTATATTGAAAAAAACATAAAACAAAATATTTAAATTTAAGTTATGAATTTATTATAATCAAGGATTTATAATGTGGATATAAAACAAAATATTAATGATATTATTAACTGTTTATTACATTAAAGGATTTATATTGTAAAGATATAAAACAAAGTATTTTAAATTTAAAGGATTTATACGATAAAGACAATGTTTTACTGAAATCAAGTTTAGATAAAATAAGGCATTAAAAAAAGTCTCCAATCTTCATTCATATCATTATCTAAGTGATGTGCTGTGTAAATATGAAATATAAATAACAAATCTTCAATTTTATCATCCCTTTCTGATATTCCAAACTATTCAATATGGAATTTTAGAATGTATTTAAAATGATAAATGTTCTTGCACTATCCAACCATTTTCAGATAATCATATAGTCAATAATTTTAGCACAGATTGCTTCCACAATTTCCCTTCAGAGATACTTATATGGATATATTATCATAAATGGAACAATCTCGCTATTTTCTGAAAAACATCCCATAACAGCGATTCGTTCTTTTTCGTTATTCAGTACTACGTAATACACATCTTTAATCGATGTTGGTCTCAAAATTTTCCCTGTTTTAAGAGCACAAAAGAAATCCACTTTTAACGCCAATGAAAATTCTCTCTGTATGCTTTAGAATTCGGAAGAAAATATTAATAAAATCTTCCTAATATGATTTTACATTCCTAAACCAACTTAAAAACAACCTCTTTTGTAACGGCACATCTAGATTTTGTCAAATTTTCTGCTTTTTTTTTTGTACCAATTTTGGATGACGTTTTAAAAACTATTTATAAAGAAATTGCCTTTATTAAATTATAATAGGTGAAATTTAAGTATTAAATTTGATTATTTAGCTTTTCAGTTAAATCAAAATATTTTATCTCTACTGAAATTACACTTTTTGTATTGGTCACTTGGGTGGTCCATTACTGGAAAATCACGAAATAAGCAAATCCAGTAATGGACCACCCCTCCTAAAATCTTAAAAATAAATAAAATTTTGTAAATGGCCATTGGTATATTAAATTCAATGTTTTATGTTGCTAACCAAACAAAAACATTCAACTTTTACAGAAAAATAAAAAAGATATAAACTAAGTAAGAAAAGTCAGTTCTTAGCATGTTCATTAAGATTTTCAGTGAAAAACAGAAAAAATGTGAAACTTTATTTTCAGCTTCCTAATTGTTTTGACGAAAAGTGTAAAAAATTAATCCAGCTTATAAAGCATGCAAGGTGGAGTTCAGAAAAAATAATAAAAGCTTAACTATTATTTTTTTATAAACCAAAAAGTGCGAGGTGGCCCATTACTGGAAGGTGGTCCATTACTGGCACATCTACCCTATATACAGTAAATTTTAAGTTTTTGCTTAAAAAGTAAAGAACAAAACAAGACCAATTCCTAATAAAAGCATAAATGAATTAAAAATCAGTAGTTACTTTTTTTAACGTTAAAGTTGAAAACTGTTCTTATTCCCCCCATTCTACGGTACCTTTATATTTTAAGTATAGGATAAACTTTAAAATTAGTATACCGAGTGTACTTTGATCACTCAACATCCAATTTTCATTTATTTGAAGTCCTATTTCTTTTATTAGAGAGTACCCGACTATTCAATTCTCCCATATTTATTTTGACACTTAATTTTTGAGAACTAGTTACATTTTCTTATTCTTTTAACGTAGTTGTCATATTCTGTGTTTTCTTGAAACATTAATGTTTTGATTCCCAACTACACCCTCTCGTTTAAATATTTTAATTAAAATAGAATTGAGGATATTTTTAAAGACCGCTTAGTTTGGAAAACACATGAAATAGCTTCGTGTATCCGTGGAAAGGGGAGAAGATACATTTCGTAAAATTAAAATTGATATTTTTTTATTAACAATCTTTTTTAAAGTATCAATTAACAATTAATCAATTGATCAAGTAACCATTACACTTTCTTTCCATTTTTTTTTAAATATTTTTAAATCTGCAGATTCTAAAACAGCTTTTGAGCATTCACGGATTAAAAAGCGAGACTCCATAGCATTGACTTCTTTTACAGATTAGTCATAAGTCAATATAGTAAAGATTTTTTTGTTTAGATTTTCGTAAGATACATAAAATTGGTTCCAGTATTTTGTTAATTTAGTTTTATTAATCGAATATTTTTTCTTTAAAGTTTCAGTACTTTCATAAAACTTATTTTGAAAAAATTATTTCAGTAACTAAATGTTTGATAAATGTATGTCGACTTAACAGACTCTTCAAAATTTCAGCACAGGAATTATTTGGATAAAATTATAACAAAAATATGGCTTTTCAAAGGATCTTGTAATCAAATTTTTGTGCTTTAATCATGATTCACAAATGAATCAAAAATGTGCAATTTATTTCTAGTTGAAGTCAAAATGACATCTGCATGGCTGCCAACTACTACGCCTATTTAAAGTCAAATATATCAGAAACAGAAATTTTAGTAAATAATTAACATTATGTAACATAATACACTAAATTGTATATTTTTGGCGTATATTTTGCTAAAACATTTTTGTGGTTCTAAACATGCTTATATGATTTAAATAGGCGTAGAAGTTGGCAGGCCTGCATCTGGAAAAAATGACAAGCCAAAAATAATAAACAATGAAGATGGCACAGACTTTATGAAAGACGAAAGTTTCCACGAGTTGCATGTGAAACGCATTGAAGAAACAATTCCAGGTAACTTTATGAATTTAAATATTTTCAATCTTGTGTGCAGTTCTTTTTATAAACCGTATCTATTAAAGGAGTCCAGGACACACAAAATATTTAAATTTTTCTAAAAAAAAAATTTGCATTAATTTTTTTCTTAATGATATTTAAATCTTTCTATCTTAATTGAAACAGGAAATATTTCTTTTTTAGTTTGATTTGGTTTTATAGATATTCTGGTTTTACAACTTTTTACTGGTTGTAGTTTTGGAGTCGGTGTAGATCTGAAAAAAATTTAAAAATTCCAACATAGGAGCAACCACAATAGGTAGTATTTCATACGAAATCTACCTAAAAATGGTTTCAAATTGGTGGTTAAAGAGCTTGTTCAAACATAAGCTATATTTTAAGTGGATCTGCTAGAATCATGAGATTGCAAGAGCAAAAAACATTCTAAATTGCTATTGCTGCGATAATAAAGACGCTAGAAACTTTAAATATGGCATGGTAGTTACTTATGTCTTATAAGAACAGTTAAAAGTAAATACAAAATTTTAAAATCGTTAAGGAAAGGAAAAAAAGCCGCTCTAATTAATTTCTAAATTGATTTCTATGCAATAGAAAGAATGATCAGATTGTAAAAAAAAAAAAAAAAAAAAAAAAAATGCGAATCAATTGTGAAAATTTCCGATCCTCTATCCCACACAAGCT
This sequence comes from Maratus speculifer, assembly GCA_964019185.1. Taxonomy (NCBI): domain Eukaryota; kingdom Metazoa; phylum Arthropoda; class Arachnida; order Araneae; family Salticidae; genus Maratus; species Maratus speculifer. The sequence continues at coordinate 285,481,117 of OZ025293.1, forward strand.
ATATTTTATGAGGGTACTACCATCACTGTGCTATGGTTGGCAAGAACAAACGTTCTAAATAAGCCTTTAAAAACTTTTTAAATTAAGTTTCTATGAAATATAAGGAAATACCAAACCAATTTCAAAACTGGTGTTAGCCAGTTAATGACAGTCCATATTTCAACATAGGCATTTAATGTTGGTCACACTGCCCCTCGAGAGATTGTAGGCCGTTTGACAAGGAGTTTGGGATATGACAATGATTATTTTAAGATGTCAATAAGTACTAAGAAGTTGGTTTCTAAAAAAAATTCAAATATATACGGAAATAAACGTATGAATTAGGCAAAAATGTTTTTAAATATTTCCTAAATTATCATTTATTTAGAATTTTCTTTAGTTCTTATGCATTTAAGTCTCATTTCTGCCTAATCCTGTGTAATAATGACGATTGGGGAAACTATGGTTTAAATGGTATGTTTAATTATTCCTAAACGTATTTCTTCTAAAATTAGGCATATCACTTGGCGTATTTGAACTATTACGCGTGTAAAACCGCGGAGTTTGCTATCATGTATAACTAAATAAATTCTAAAAACAGTTTACAAGCAGTGATAGGAATCTAATTTTTTTATTAAACATTTTTAGTTATAAGTAAATGTATATCATTTTTACACATTTGCAACATGTATAATTTTTAGTAGTGTTTCATAAATTAATGCATTTCATTTTGTTTACTGAACACAAATCTCCGAAGTTTATCAGAACACATTTATTTTGAAATGAATTTGATAATCACTAAAGATATTTTGAATGTTGAGATATAGGGTAACATCCCCAGTAATTGGCACATAAGGATTTGCTTTAAATTTACTTTTATTTTCATTACCAAGAAATAAAATATTTACTTGAAAATATTTTTAAATCAAAGAATGCATATCTGTGCATCTATTTTGCTCACTAAAAGCAAAAATATTTATAAACAGTTGCTGTAATCGCCAGTAATTGCACTTAGACTTTTACACAATTAAAGTAACCCTTTTCAACTAAACAAAACTGTTGTCAATTAAAATTTAAAATATATTACAAATCGGGTAATAAATTGAAATGCATGTCTTTCTTAGGCCAGAGAAGAAGCATTTGCAAAAAAATGGCTAATTTGATATGAGCCATAATTGTTTCTCTTTCCTAGTCACTATTGTCATTTAGTAGCATAAATCAAAGTTATAATCTGTAAAGTAAACGAGCATATAACTGGTATATGGTCTTGCATTTTTAAAAGACTGGATATAAATCTTATTTTAGGACATTTTTGTAGGATGTGCCAATCACCGGTGCCTGCCAATTACTGGGGATGTTACCCTAAGATTTGAAATATGTTAAAGAAAATTTCTTAGCTAAATTTCAAATTTATTTCCCAAGTAAATATTCTTTTAAAAAGTTCATACTTGGACTTTTTGTACTTTAAAAAAAATTACATATGTTAATAATTCTAATTTTTTTACAGTCGAATCTGGAAAGAATAAACCAAGTATTTTATATTTCGAAGATTGCGCTGACTCTATCAAAGACTGGCCGAGAGAAGAAACTTTGCATGAGTTGCTTGAAAAGCTGAATCTGCAGAATAATCCAGGTAAGTTTACTGAAAGAGGAAAGTTACTTTTTATTTAGAGGGAAATGTTTATTTTTTTTAACTTTGCAACCAACTACGTATTTCCTCACCTAAAAGCCTGTACTGGCAAAATATTGCGAAATAACTATTTCGGAAATGAAGTATAATACAATTAATACAGTCTTAAATGTTTTTATAATACAGGAAATATTTCGCTGAGAAATTTTCCAGCAATATCAATTTTGGTTAAACATCTGAATTAAATTTAACATATTTCCACTAAAAATGCATAATAAATACACACGTTTTATCGAACCAATAGTCCTTATGTTGCTTGAACACATAGGAAAGAACTTTTTGTGATCTTGTCAAGCTGTAACTTATAAAATATTTTATACCGTTAAGCAGAATTTAAAAAATATTAATGTTGCCGTGTATTTAAAAGGAACTTTTCTCCCTTTGAATCGTTTAAATAATGGACAATCTGAAAAATTATGATGAACATATATAACTAGCAGAAAATATTACTTGAAGTCTGTTATATCTATTGGAGAATACTGCACGTTGAATATCCAATCCTTCCATTATTTTAGAATTTTTAATTTTTGAGTATTTTTATTCAAAATGACAACACTCTCTTCCCTCCCGTTTAGCTATTTTACTTGAAATGTGTTTCACAATGTTTTAAGGAATACAGATCTAAAAATCAATAATCTTTTAATTTATATATTTATTTCTGTGACTTCGATAACTTAAATAACCATTCTATTTTCTTAATTTCAAATGCTTTGATACCGTGTAACCTTTAATATAAGTTAATAAATTCTAAAAAGTTTCCAAACAGTTAGATTCAAAATACCATCTATACTAATAAAATCCGTGCGCCTCTGACTGCTTAGAGCCGATTAAACTTCGCAACGCGGGCGAGTTGGAAGTCGCGAGAGGTGTCTTTCGATTGGAAAAATTCCGTGGAAGTCATTTCAGGCATTTTCGAGACCGTGGGATCAAAATTAAAGTTATGAATTAAAAACCCCTTGGGAATCGGAACGGAAAATATCTCAATTCCCAAACGGTGCTCCGATGCAGAACACTGCGCCACCTTGCGGTGAAGCACCTGAACTTTTCCCCTTTGGCTAAAAGAAGAAACAGTCGAAAATCGCTTTTTCTACCGGCGCTAATTGCGTTTTTTTGCGCGTTTTTTCTTAAACCATCATGCAGACAGTTTTTAAAGTAGAAAAAAACTGTGATAAAAAGTTAATTTAAATCAAATTGATTTTTTTTAAATCATCAGATTTTAAAATATTCACCTTTTTATATAAACATTTTAATAAGTTTTAATTTTTCTTAAGAAAGGTGTTATAGTAAAAATAAAATACATTGACATGTTTCGGAACCGTCAAATAAGTTCCATAGTCATAATATAAATAAAACAAAATTTCAAAATATTTCTCGGACAATACAAATGACACGCGACAATGAGATATAAATAACAAAAAACGCGCGCTTTATTGCAAAAAATTAAATTACAATATATACCATGATCTAAAATTTAACTAAAAATAAAAATTTCAAACTATTTCACGATCAATAAAAATGACACGCGACAAAGAGATAAAAAACACCAAAAAAACACGCGCGCTATTGTAAAAAGTCAAATAAAAATAGAGCATGATCAAAGGAAATTCCAACTTGGTTCATCCCATTCAAGCCCTCACGAGGAATTTATTCATTAATTCTAACCATAACTTAGGAATAATAAAAGAAACGGTATCATTGCAAACCAGATTATTACACGTATAAATTTCAATGAACTCTCTTATAATTGATTTACGATTACAATTAGATATGAAACAATTTACTTTGATTAAACAATATTTTTATCTCCTCATTTAAATCTGTTCTTGATAAGGCAGTGTTAGTACGTCCAAATTTAATATCAGATTCGTGCTCCCCTTTTCTAATTCCAAACGTTCTCCCAGTCATGCCTATGTAATAATTTAAGTCACCATTTTCAGTAATATAAGGTATTTCGTAAACTCCAGCAAGATCATCATGTCCATTACTGAAAATGGTGACTTAATTTATTACATAGGCATGACTGGGAGAAAGTTTGGAATTAGAAAAGGGGAGCACGAATCTGATATTAAATTTGGACGTACTATAACACTGCCTTATCAAGAACATATTTAAATAAGGAGATAAAAATATTGTTTAATCAAAGTAAATTATGTTTCATATCTAACTGTAATCGTAAATCTATAAGAGAGTCCATTGAAATTTATACGCGTAATAATCTGGTTTGCAATGATACCGTTTCTTTTATTATTCCTAAGTTATGTTTAGAATTAATGAATAAATTCCTCGTGAGGGCTTGAATGGGATGAACCAAGTTGGAATTTCCTTTGATCATGCTCTATTTTTATTTTAATTTGACTTTTTACAATAGCGCGCGTGTTTTTTGGTGTTTTTTATCTCTTTGTCGCGTGTCATTTTTATTGATCGTGAAATAGTTTGAAATTTTTATTTTTAGTTAAATTTTAGATCATGGTATATATTGTAATTTAATTTTTTGCAATAGAGCGCGTTTTTTGTTATTTATCTCATTGTCGCGTGTCATTTGTATTGTCCGAGAAATATTTTGAAATTTTGTTTTATTTATATTATGACTATGGAAATTTATTTGACGGTTCCGAAACATGTCAATGTATTTTATTTTTACTATAACACCTTTCTTAAGAAAAATTAAAATTGTTATTAAAAAGAAACTGATTACATATTCAGAATCTGCGTAAAAATCTGCTTCTGATGAACTAAAAAATGCGAAAAAATATCTTATGGGCGCTTAGTGCCCACCGTGCAAAACCAAATATTTTTAACGGGACTATAGGCGCGAAGCGACCATAGCTCCGATCCACAATCTTTTTTTCAAGTGCACGTGGCCCACAGTGAGAAATCACATATTTTTAACGGGACCATGGCTCTTTAATTTACTTTTTTTGTGTTTGAGGATTCGAACACCAAGACTTGCTTATTAAATGAATTTTTTTTGCTTATTATATACTGCTTAATACCGAGGTTCGTTTGGAAAAAGTGGCCCAGCTAGCGGGCGTCGCTCGCTAGTACTTTATTAAAATTTTTGATACATTAATTCTAAGTAGTGGATCTTTATTTGTAATTATACTTTTGTAAGCTATGTAACATTGAATTGGTGATAGTCAGCAAAATATTTCTTCCAGAAATACTTTAAGAATTTCTTGAACTATTTTTTTATTCTAACATCGTTACATTATTTCAAATAAACGTATTGTGATTAGTGTATATTTTTTTTTTTTTAAGATTCGTGATATTTCTGTTAACATCTTGCTTAGCTAATATAATAGCATTATTACCAAAATTTCCTAAAGAAATTGTAAATGTTTATTTTCGTACTTTAAGCATGATTCGCTTATATATATTTTAATTTTTTTACCCGAAGACAAAATCGCATCTGGAAATGAAGACGAAATAATAAATAATGAAGATGGCACCATTTCTATCGAAGAAGATCGTAAAGATGAAAGTTTGTGTGGGGTGAAGGTAAAGGATAATAAAGAGCCTACTTCAGGTAACGTCACAGTATGTTTAATGCACCTTCAGTATTGCGATTTTTTTTTTTTCAGACTGTGCTACCGAATTTATGCACTTATTCTCTTGGCTTTATTTGGCAAAGTATTGGGAATGATATATTCGGTAAATACTAGAGTATAAATATTTCGAAAATAAATACAATATAAAGAATTTTCCGAAAAGATTTTAACACTTTAAATTACCTATTGTTATGTAGGAAATAAAATTTGTGTTCAAAATATGTAAGAGATTGCTATAACATTAATATTCTTTCATTAACTATGAAAAGGTTATACTTTAAAGTTTTACATGGAAGCCTTTCTCTTCCATGTGTCTCACAATTAATATTTAGAATGTTATATCGTGTCAAAATAACAACAACAAAAAAAAAACATTTCTATGGCCAAAAAGCACAGAGATACACTTTGAATTTAATGAAAATTCGGAGATTTCAGCCTGAAAACAGAAGAAAGCGATTGTTAGTGTTGGAAGGCTCCTAAGATTCATAAAATTTAGACCCTCAACAAATCGGTGAGATTTGGTCTAGGTGTTTTTTGGTTGTATTTGTCTCAACACTTCTCAATATAAATAAAACTCGGACAGTATAAAAAAAATATTGTAACATTTTACAAATTAGTGTCAGGAATATTTAACGTAATCTTGCTTTCTACCTTAATTTAAATACATTTGCGATTTGCATTGAAATACAGGGTGTATCTAAACTACTGGACAAAACTTTAAGGGGTGATAGTACACATCAAGACAAATAATATTAAATAGGAAACTAAGGGTCCCAAACGTCTCCCGAATGAGATAGGTGCCATCAGTTTAGGGTCCAAAATTTGAAATGATTAGAAAAAACAGAAATTCGTCAATTCGTTTGCGGTTTTCACGAAAACTATTCTTTGTCAGTATTGTCTTGAAAATAAATTATAAAGATAAATTTCAAAAAATGCCGATAGAGGGCGCTTTAGACTTTGGAGTAACGAACAACTATTTTTTACCATTATTTTTTGCATCTCATTAAATTTTTTTAGAAGTTTAAACATAAACTTAAATTTTGAGCTCAAAATCTGTGGTTAAGTAGTGCAAACGGAACTGTGTTCAATGGGAGTGGGTAGGTTCAAATTTCAAATGATTTATAAAAAAAAAAATAATTGGTCCATTGATTTGCGGTTTTCACTAAAACTATTCTTTATGTCAGTATTGTCTTGAAAATAAAGTATAAACATAAGTTTCAAAAAATGTCGATAGAGGGCGCTTTAGATTTTAGAGTAACGTACAACTATTTTACCGTTATATTTTGCATCTCATTAAAAATTTTTGAAGCTCGGACATAAATTTTGTGCTGAAAATCTGACTCATTAAGAGTGGTTAAGTAGCGCTAATTGAACTGTGTACAATGGTAGTGGGAAAGTTTAAATTTCAAATGATTATAAAAAACGGAAAAATTGGTCGATTTGTTTGCGGTTTTCTTTAAAACCATTCTTTGTCAGTATTTTCTTGAAAATAAATTTTAAAGATAAATTTCAAAATTCCGTTAGAGGGCGCCTTAAAATTTTGAGTAACCAACAATTTTTGACTGTTATTTTTTGTATCTAAATGCTTGCAAAAGCTGACTTAAAATTTGAGCTCAAATTCTGAATCGTTGGGAGGGGTTAAGAAGCGCAAACGGAACTGTGTTCAGGAGTTGAAATGTTACCCTGCCCACCCTACGAACACAGTTCAATTTTTGAGCTCAAAATTTAAGTCTAAGCTTTTAAAACATTTATTTAGATAAAAAAAAAATAACGGTTAAAAATAGCTGATTACTCTAAAGTTTAAGGCGCCCTCTTACGGAATTTTTGAAATGCATCTTTAAAATTTATTTTCAAGGAAATACTGACATATAGAATAGTTCTAGAGAAAACTGCAAACGAATCGACCAGTTTTTCCGTTTTTTATAATCATTTGAAATTTGAACCTCCCCACCCCCATTTAACACAGTTCAATTAGCGCTACTTAACCACTCTCAACGATTAAGATTTTTAGCTCAAAATTTAAGTGTCTAAGCTTCTGAAAAAATTTAATGAGATGCAAAAAATAACGGTAAAAAATAGTTGTTCGTTACTCAAGTCTAAAGCGCCCTCTATCGGCATTTTTCAAAATTTATCTTTAATTTTATTTTCAAGACAATACTGACATAAAGAATAGTTTTCGTGAAAACCTCAAACGAGTCGACCAATTTTTCCGTTTTTTTATATCATTTCAAATTTTGATCCCTAAACTTTCATGGCGCCTATCTCCTTCGGAAGACGTTTGGGAATCTTAGTTTCCCATTTAATATTTGTCTTGATGTGTACTATCATCCCTTAAAGTTTTGCCCAGTAGTTTAGATACACCCTGTATACTACGAATCAAAGACGAATGAAAAGTGGGTGCGGTAATAGAAATAGGCGTATGGAGACTTCACCAAATATATATATATATTTTTTTGTTGCTTGTTTGAGTTGAGTTATTCAGAAAATAACGACTTTTGTTAAAAAAATCTTTTTATTAATGGAATTTTTATAAAATCATTAAATGACATTTCTTTTTCTTATATTCATTTACTTTTTCTACTATTGTTATGGCTTTTTAATTTAAATTATAGAAAATACAGATTAACAAGCAATATTTATTTCCTGTGTTTTTACCATTTTTAATGTATTGTTAAAAATCTTGGCATTTGTACAATTTAAGTTGGCTGGAAATTTTGCCCAGCATACGGGGCAGATTTTCCAACGTTACATTATCAGACTTAACAATTTTCTGTTAAATATTATGTTTAGGTTTTTGAAAACAATCATATCAATTTGTAAATGAAGGTCTATGGAATACAATAATCTTCTGTTGACATTAAAATATATAAACAAAAAATACAAAAATAAATTTTAAGAGTTGGAGGATGGATCTGCGCTGAATGTTGCATTCCAAATATTCTGTCCTTTCATAATCGTTTTCACATCTTATCTTTTAAGAACTAGCTCCTTTTTGCAATTCTTTAAAAAATTGCATTTGTCACATTCAGTAACTCAATAAAAGTCAACGTATTTTAATTAAAGCATAAATCCTTACTCTTTTTTAAATCTTGTTTTAAATGGTATTGGTATTTTTTAAAAATACGCAGTTCTAAATACTTGAAATAGTGAGTTTTTGTTTACTTGCAATTATTTGTACTTTCAAAAATTTTTATTTGAAAATGGTGCTATTTTGAAATTACTGAAATTCAACGATCAAATAACCAATTTCCTTTTTTAGATGCGTTCATAATTATGTAAATACGTGGCACCTATAGTCGTCTTTCAATCCTCCAGTCTCTCCTCGTATAACTACGCAAAAACTACACAACTGAATCGGATGAAATTTAAAATATATAATTATTACATAATTTTGAAGAGTCATATCAAATTTTATGAAAATTGGATTTATAGTTCAATTACAGGGACAATCAAAATTGTTCTGCTACATTACGGTCAGTGGGGGGGGGGGGGGAGTTTTAAGTGCATTTGATGTTACTCTTTCGAAAATAATACAATTATACATAATACAAATATACATAATACAAATATACATAATACAAATATACATAATACAAATATACATAATACAAATATACATAATACAAATATACATAATACAAATATACATAATACAAATATACATAATACAAATACACTGCTCAAAACAATTAAAGGATATTGCAGTTTTAGGTGGATTTTGTATTTGGGAAACTTTTTAGCTGATTGATACATGGTCGACAGACATAGTAGGTTATATGAGAATAAATTACACATGTTTGGCAGAAAAAAAATGCATTTTATTGCGCATTTGTGTACAAAAGGGAAAAAACACAATTTGTGCATATGAGAAAAAAAGAAAAGGTGTTTCCTTCAAAGAAAATCATTTTCAGTAGGGGGTATGATTTCCACGGGCGGCCAGCAACGTTGAACATCTTTGAGGCATGGACTCAATGATGCTATTAATGACGAGTTGGGGTATTCTGCCCCACTCTTCCAGAAGAGCTCTTTCCAGTTCTTGGAGAGTTTGTGAGGGTTGTTGGCGGCCAGAAACTCGTCTTCCTAGAGTGTCCCAAACGTGCTCGATTGGATTCATGTCTGGAGAACACGCTGGCCATTCAATTCGAACGATTCCTTCCTCGAAAAGGAAATCCTCCACCAGGTTTGCACGATGTGGCCTGCAGTTATCGCCCATTAAAATGAAGTTATCCCCGATTGCTGCAGCGTAAGGGACTACAATAGGTCTGAAGATCTCATCCCTATATCGGCGACCAGTCCGATCTCCATCTCGAATAATGTAGAGGTCAGTGCGCCCGTCAATGGAGATGCCACCATACACCAACACTCCTCCACCGCCAAATCTGACACTTTCGTGCACGAACGCAGGATTATTCCTACTGCCACGGCCCCTCCAGATGAAAATACGCCTATTATCCGAATGCACAGAAAAACGGGACTCGTCAGAAAACAGAATATTGCTCCATTCATTTCTCCTCCAGTTGACATGCTCGGTTGCCCACTCCCTGTGGTCGCGACGATGCCTTGATATTAATCTAACACATAACCATCGGTCGGCGAGCATACAGACCTACAGCATGGAGCCGGTTTCGGACAATCTGAGTTGAAATCGTGGTGCCTGTAGCCGAGCGAAGGTGTTGTTGGAGAAGAGTAGCGTTCATGTTTCGGTGTCTCCGAGATGTTAACGCTAAATACCGATCATCATTGGGCATTGTTGCCCGTCTACGACCTTGCCCTGGTCTTCGGCCTGCACATCCACTCTCCAAAAAACGGTTCCAGATCCTGGAAATGACACTTTGTGACACTCCAATGGCTTGCGCTACTTCGGCTTGAGTTTGGCCCCCTTCTAACCTACCAACAATTCTCCAAGCTTCTGAATCTGTCAAATGACTTCGCTGAGACATCGTACTCATCGAAACAAAGCAATCGCTGAATGCCGATCATCCTTGTCTTCATTCTCTTTTATCCAGTTGAAAGTCAGATTTCATTCGCTGCCGCTGAAGCGACGTTTTTGACGTTGAACTCAAAATTTGCATACTCCAGTTTGAAAACCGGAAAAATTTGCATTTGTGATTCTCTTCTATTTTTGGCAAAAAAAATTTTCGTTTATCTTTATTTTATATAAAACTTCAAATATGCTTTGTTTTGAGCAGTGTATATTCTAAAATGTACATTCTGTACAATTTGTGATGCAAAGAGTATTTTATATTTAATATGCATGGCCACACAAAAGTAGTACATAATGGTTTAGGGGGAAACTTTGTTTAGGGTGAGTTTTTTAATTATATTAAACTTTCACATTTTATGAAATTGATATAGGTTGCTGACGTTTAGAAGTTATTTTCTGTATAATAGAAAGCATTTAGTATTTACAGGGACACACAAAAGATTTTGGGGACTGCATTGTATCTGAAGTGCTGCATAACTTCGTTATAGTACGAACGCACCTCATTTGCTGCATCTGACGTCCATTTTCCTTGTTTAAAATGCATGCTATTGTGCTTAGTATTTTATAAGTTAATATTTTTTTCTTATTATAGGAAGTCCTGTTGAGATTCAAAATTGTGATTCAAGCTTTACAACTCGAAGCGATTGTGTTACGGTGCACGGAGTTGGTTTAACTACGGGTGTTGCTGGAGAGATCTGTGATTTCACCATACACAGAAAATCTAGTGAAAGTAAACTTTTGTCAGTTTTACTTCAAACGTTTGACTTCTATAACTGCATAGTAGTTTTATATCGATGTTTGGTTGATAAATTTGCAAACCTTAAAATATATATCGTAAACGAAACAAAACTGTCATAGAGAGCTCAAACTTCTTTAAAAGTTAATTTTTAATGGAATTTATTTTAAAATGCTTAAGTATCAAATATCTTTTAATTGTGCTAGGTCGTTTAAACAATATAAACAAATGTAGATAGTTTTAAAACAGTTGATAAAATGTTAACATTAGATTTTACCAAACCAGCCAGTTTGATGGATTTCTGATTTTATACTTAGTCTATCCGCACGGAATTGCCCGGGCCTTGATATTAATTTAAAATACATAAAAATATAAATATTTATGTTTAAACGAAAATCTTTCTAAACGATCTTAATGTTGAATACTCCACTCATTGCTTTTAGTAGAAAACCTCAAATTTGTAAGATTACTTTCAAATTAAATCATACAAAATAAGTTGGTCTTACCTGTTTTGTTTTTAAACGAAAGTTCAGCGTATCTTGAAAACTGTTAAATATACCTAAAATTGTGGCATGAATTTATATACTCTCAGGAACATTGAAAATAGTGACCCAAGAAGAAAGCTATCTACAATCGCGAAACTTTTCAAATAAGTACAGCGTAATGTGATATGCAAATGATCAAAGTTTTGTGCCAATACACATGCTCATACACGCCGAGATTGCGCTACAATCAGGAAGAAGGTGCAATATAAGCCAGCGCAAAATCGAAGATTCATAAACGCGACGATTATCTGCCGATTGAAGGAAGACTTTGGTAAGCGAAACATGCCAGGTAAACTGCTAGAAGACATTTCTAACAGTTAAGACAGTTGAGAGAGGCCTGATCATTGGGATGAAAACTGCACGCTGGTCGACGTGCCGTGTTGCTAGCCATGTGGATCGTTCGGAATGTGCCGTTAGAAAATGTTGGGAGCAGTGGACACGAGAAGGTACCCACGTGCTGAGAACCGGGTCTGGAGCGACCAGAAAGACCACGAGGAGAGAGGATCGTGCGGCAAGCACTCGTGGGCCCTACAGTGACTCCTGTTCAACGATTCGAGCAGACGTAGGCGTAGCAATTGTTCCACAATTTCCAGACACCTTGCAGAAGCAAGTCTAAAATCCAAGCGCCCTTTTCGTGCACTCTTTTTAACACCGGAACATCGGTGACTGCGTCTACAGTGGTGCCAAGCCAGATCAATGTGGGATGTCACAGATTGGCAAAACGTTGTTTAGTGATGAATCCCGGTTTGTTTTGGGGACAGATCACAACAGTGTACGGGTGTGGAGGCGCCCTGGTGAGCGGTACAATTCCTCCCACACTGTTCTACATCACACTTCCCGTACAGCTGGTGTAATGGTCTGGGGGGGGGGCATAGCCTATGATACCAACTCCACTCTATTTGTGATGCATGGAAATTTAACGGTCTAACATTATGTTCTTCGACCTCATGTAGGACCTTTCCTAAATGGTCTCCCAGGGGCGATTTTCCAGCAAGATAATGCTCGTCCGCATATAGCAAGAGTTGCTCAAGACTTCTTACGTCAATTTCAGACTCTTCCATGGGCGGCCCACTCCCTCACTTGTCCCCTATAGAGCATGTGTGGGATCAGCTAAAACGTCAGATGCCATCCTGTCATTCGGCGCATGATTTGGAGTTGGCTGTGCAATATTTGTGGACCCATCTGCCTGAGGACATCAGGTGTCTAACCAACTCTATGCCGGACCGTGTGGCGACATGTATTGCAGCTGGATGTGGTCCAACGCGCTATTGAAGTTGCCCTGTATTTGTGTCATTGCACACCCTGTATTCGTTTGTCTTTATTTTGAGATCAAGTGAATATTTCATCTATATCATTATGTGTATTTAATTTCATTTTAACCCGGTACTTTCTTCTTGGGTGGCTATTTTCAATGTTCCCGAGTGTATTTAAACGGAAATCTTCCAACTGCGCCAAATGCCCAACCTCCTTCGTTAGCAAAGAAATGTTTCTTTCTCATTTTCCACATAGGATCATATAAAACACAAACAAGAACGAAAAATCATGCGTACGGCATAGCTCATAAAATACTTTCTAACATATTTAGAATATAATAACAAAATTTAAATTTTTTTAAAGTGAAAGATTCTGTCTAAATAAACAACTTGGTATACGTTTAATGCATTTTAAAAACTAATTTTTATTACAATTTATTTAAATTTGAAAAGATAATTTTTTTTTTGCATTCTTGTATATGATCTATTTATTTGTATATATACTACAAAGTGTGCTGAAAGTTCGTCCATTTAAACATTTAGCCCAGTTGAAAATTGTTAGTATATTCCCAGTTGTAATATTTCTATACTTCAGAAAAAAATTGCCCCTTTTTTATTAACTCCTATTGCGAATACAATAAAAATACACGAAGTTATTGTATTTATAAGTTTCTAAAGATTATTTTCTTCGTTTTTATAGACTATCTTGAATAAAAAAAGTTTGTATGGTTGATATGTGGGTTAAAATAATTTTTTAGTTAAATTACATAATAGCTCCTATCATTTTGCACACCGGTGTATTTACAATGTAACATTTAATACATGAAAAAATGGATGCTTATTTTTTTGTGTAAACTTTAACCCGTGTAAAATTACGATCTAATTTTATAATATTTAGTAGAAAACATAGTATTCTGTTAAGTGTTAGGAATGTAGAGTGGAATCTATCCAGATTTGTGTAGTTATTACTTTCAAAATAAGTGATTTATTTAATCCATAACTCTCTTGTATATTAGATGACTTGGCTGTTTGTGTTAAGGGACCATCTGTAGCCGAAGTTAAATGTCATAATAACAAAGATGATACAATTTCTGGTACCTACTTACCAGCAGCTTCTGGGATGTATAAAATTAAGGTGGAGTGTCTTGGGAAACGCATTGCTGGAAGTCCATTCAAAGCAACAGTCAGTGGTTAGTTATTTTGCTTCTTAAGTTTTGTATAAATCATTATAGAAATAAACATGACGCTTTTTGATCTGGAAAATATACCAGCCAGTCATCAGCCGAACATTACACGTGTTCGGAAGGGAACAAGACATAGCTGCCAACTCTTCCGCTTTTTTTGTACCATAAAATTTTAATAGAACAATGTGCCTTATTTAATTGGCTGATTAAGGTGATATAAAAAGGTAAAACTTACTCTACATTTTTTGTGGTACAAAAAAGCGCAAGATTTTCTTAGCTAAGGTCACAAATGTACTGAAAGGTAGAAAAGAGCTTAGAAAAGGTGCCACAAAAGGACTTAGCTAAAAGAAACTCCAATCAAAGCAGCACATGAAGAAAAGCTTTAGAAAAACGATAAAAAAATAGAAATAAAACAATTAAAATAAGTAAATAAAAACAAGAATTTTTATAATAAAGAATTAAGAGTAATTTCTAAGCTAAATATAGAGAAAGGGAGATAATGCGAATTCATTTACAAGGTTATAAAAAATTTCAAAAATAGACTTTATAAAAATCAACGAGTGGAAGAGACAGGCTGAGAAATTTTAGTCAGAGACATTTAAGCATTGTCTGAAAGTCCAGCATTAGAAGCCATGTATTTCCAGTCACCGCTGTTTCAATCTCTAAATGGCCAAAATTATTTCTTTCCATCTCTTCCACTCACGTGAATTTTCATGAAGCATATTTTCTTTTAAAAAATTCTGATAAACTTGTCGATGGTACCTCATCTCCTTTTCTCTCTATTCTGCTTGGAAATCACTTTTCTAATTATTTAACCTTTATTTTATTACATAATCTTAGTTTTATATTTTAACTTTACTTTAAATTTCGTCCTTTTTTTGTCATTTTGACAACGTTTTCCTCGTATGCATGTGCTCCTCTGTGATTGGAGTTTATTTTTCAGCTAACGACATCTATCACATTCCTTTGTCAGATCTATTAATACCTTTCGGCTCATTTGTGACCTTGTTCCCTTACGGATACGCATGTACTTCCGCTGATGACGGGCTGTTATACTTCCCATCTCGAAACGCGTCCTGTTTTTATATTTTTGTAATAAATAATACAAAGCTTTTGTTTTAACATCTGTTTTTTAATGCTGTTTTAAAAATTTTCATCTTTAGTTGTATCTGTTATTAATGTAATCAGTTAAAGGTCGGAAAACGAAATGAAAGCCAAAAAGTCTAATTAAAATCTTCAAATAATATATATCTTTTCCAAATCTTTTCAAAATTTACTGTGAAGTTAATATGAAATACGCTCTTTTTTAACGTCAATATAAACTTTACAATGTATTATCACCAGTTAAATGTACTGTATAAAAAAATATAGTATCGTAGACATAAAAAAACCTACAATCATTTCCTAAGTTTTCGAAGATTTTTAAATTTTCTATCTTGATTTTCTATTAATCGGAAGCTGTTGATGAATATTACTCAGGGATTTAATTAATAATCTATTTATAATGTCATTAAAATGAAAACAAAACATAACTGTTTAAAAATGGTCAAAATAATCTTTTTGGAAATTTCGGATAATTTAATTTATGTAAACGAAAGTGCTTACATGGACTGGATTATTAACATAATTTTTATATTTAGTATAGATAGTACAAATATCTGGTCAATAAATTTTCAAGTATGTAGCGCTTGATTACTTTTTTATGCAAGAGCTATCGTACAATTAGTTTTCTTGAGAAAGCGAACTCAATATCATTGCACATACTTTTTTTTTTTTAATAAGTACTGCATTTTTTAATTGATGTTTTTTAACTTGAAGTTTTTATTTTGAAGAGAGCGTATCGCGAAAAAAAATCTACAAATAACTTGCAGTAGTTTCAAAAAATATTAGTGTTCAAAACTAGTTTCAAAGCTTACAATATCATCCCGGTTATTTTATATTTAAGTAGAATTTCTAGAAATTTCAGGCTTGTTTTGTACATCTATTTAACAAAAACAACCTTTCTTTTTCATAAGGCTTTTTTTATGGTAGCTATTAAATATTTCTAGGTTAATGTGTTAACCTATACTAATAAAATCCGTGCGCCTCTGTCTGCTTGAAGCCGATTAAACTTCGCAACGCGGGCGAGTTGGAGTCGCGAGAGGTGTCTTTCGATTGGAAAAATTCCGTGAAAGTCATTTCGGGCATTTTCGAGACCGTGGGACCAAAATTAAAAAAGTTATGAATTAAAAACCCCTTGGGAATCGGAACGAAAAATGTCTCAAATCCCAAACGGAGCTCTGAGGCAGAACACTGCGCCACCTTGCGGTGAAGAACCTGAACTTTTCCCCTTTGGCTAAAAGAAGCAGTCGAAAACCTCTTTTTCTCCCTTTTCTGCGCGTTTTTTCTTAAACCATCAAGCAGACAGTTTTTAAAGTAGAAAAAAACTGATTACATATTCAGAATCTGCGTAAAAATCTGCTTCTGATGAACTAAAAAAATACGAAAAAATGTCTTAAGGGCGCTTAGTGCCCACCGTGCAAAACCAAATATTTTTAACGGGACTATGGGCGCGAAGCGACCATAGCTTCGATCCACAATCTTTTTTTTTTTTTTTTTTTTTTCAAGTGCACGTGGCCCACCATGCGAAATCACATATTTTTAATGGGACCATGGCTCTTTAATTTACTTTTTTTTGTGCTTGAGGATTCGAACACCAAGACTTTCTTATTAAATGAATTTTTTTGCTTATTATATACTGCTTAATACCGAGGTTCGTTTGGAAAAAGTGGCCCAGCTAGCGGGCGTAGCTCGCTAGTACTTTATTAATTTTTATAGAAAAAAATCTTGCTTGGTTAAAACACTACCCGCCATATCTTTTTCAGCTTTTGACAACTGAAAATCTGAACATTTTTAATAAGATTTTGAAAAAAGATTCTCCAAATATCTTGCAAGGAGGGGCCAACTTTGATAATTGCAGTTTTGATTATTTTTGCATATGTTGTAGGATAGAGGCCCCTTAGTCTCAGGTTTATCGGATTTTATATAACGCTTCTTAGTTCTTGAGAAACAGGGGGAGGGATCTAATATTATAATACAACTTAAGTATTTATTTTGTAACGCAGTTCTTCCGTTGGCATAGCTCATTCGGTAGTGTGTTAGCTTATAGATCGGCGTACCTCGGGTTCGATCCCAGAACGCAGTATGTTTTTTTTTGTAAATATACTTGTAATTAAAATTTACTGAACTCGTTATCAATTAAAATTTGTGTATCAATTGGAATTTTAACGTATTTTTTAATTTGCAACTAAATCGTTATATAAAACGGTTAATTTTTTTTAATTACCTGAAATGTATTTCATTTATTTACAGATGTAATGATATTGAATAATTGTATCAATTCGGGATTTTATAGAAACATCCTTCGTGTGTTTTTCTAATAAAAGAAATGAATAAGGTGAAAATACTGGATGATTGAAATATGGTACACTATCTCCTTAATCGTTTTATTACAACTGAATATAAACTAATAGAACTAAAGTATTTAACACATTTTAAGTACTTTAGGTTGGCATAGCTCAATTAATAGAGCGTTAGCTTATAGACCAGAGAGCCTTGGGTTCAATCGGAACCGCGCTGAGTTTCCTTTTTTTTTTCTTTATAAATATACTTTTAATTACCGTAATTTCGGGTGTATAAGCCGCGGGTCAAACAATTCTTTTTCGACCCAGAATTTTTTAAGAAACAAATATAACTAGTTAGATCGCCGTAAATATTTGTCTTCAATCACTAAATACGATTTCTGGGTCCAAAAAGAATTGTTTGATCCGCGGCTTATACACCCGAAATTACGGTACAATTAAATAAACTCATAGTTAACTGTGTATCAATTATCATTATGTATTTTTAATTGTAACTAAATCGTTGTATAAAACATCATAAAACTTAATTTTAATGACTTTTAAAATATATTTCATATTCTTTAAACTTATTTTTTTAATTACTTGAAAAATGAATTTTATATATTCTTTGTCGATGTAATGATATCGAACAATTGTTTCAATTCGTGAATTTAAAGAAACACCATTTATATATTGCTTCAATACGGGAAATAGATACGAGGATAATATTGCTCTGTTTTTAAATTAAGAAATATAATTATATTTGAAGTAGCATAAGATTTTATTTGCCTCTTTTTTTAATATTAAAGATTTTTAATTTTTTAATGCGTATTCTTTTTTAATAATTTTGTTACCTTTTTTGCATTTATATTTATTTTTGCCACAACTAGAGAGTACCACATAAGATTTTGGAATTTCTGTTAATCATAATAGATTGAATTTTAATTTCTTTAAATGCAGAAAAGTTTAATAATTATTTAAAAAAATCAAAGGCTAAATAAAAATTAGATATTTAAATTGTAATGATTTAAAAATTTTTAAATTATTGAAGTATAATTACAGGTATTAACAATTAAGGGGAAAACAAATGTAGCAGATCTCAATTATTAAATATTTTCACCTTATTTCTTTTGTTACAGCAATGCATAAAGGATGTCTTTAAAATCCCGAATTGATACAATTATTCAACATCATTACATCGATAAATAATAAACGAAATACACTTTAGGTCATTTAAAAAAATTTAAGTTTTATATACTGATTTAATTACAAATTTAAAGAGTTATAATTAATACACATTTTTTAATTGATAATGAATTCAATAAATTTTATTTTCAAGTATATTTGCAAAACAAAAAAGTAAAAAGAAAACGTAGTGCATTCCGGGATCGAGCCTGAGATCCGCCAATCTATGAGCCAACTCTACCGAATGAGCTATGCCAACGCAAGAACTTATTACAAAATAAGTAATTAAGTTGTATTATAATATTACCACACACCCGTTTCTCGAGAGCTAAGGAACATTGTATAAATTCCGTTGAACATGAGACTAAGGAGCCTCTACCCCTACAACATATATAAAAATAATCGATAATCTGAGATTATCAAAGCTGGTCTTCTCCTTGTTAGACGTGTGCCGACGGCATTTTTAATGAACAGCGTAAACTACATCACCAGCTTTAAAATCTATTTAAAGCTTCATTTCCGATTTGTTCTTCCTCACAGACTTCTATAGTGGCTGAAGATTTCTAGAGGTTTTCGATGAGTTATCCGACGCAAGACGTTTTATATAGCATTGTAGTAGCATTTATCAAAGAGTCATCGGACTGAATGTCATATCTGAAAATTTGGAAGATCTTGCTAAAAAGGAGTTTGACTCGTTCATGGTAGATGCCCTGGCCTTCATCAACACATCCTTATATCTTATTTTAAAATTGTCTTCCTCACACTTTTCTAGGCCCGTTAGTTACTTTTGTTCAAATGGTATTAAGAGGCAGTGCTATGTTTATGGAACAGTTTGATTTTTATTCGAAAGTACAACAATGGACCAGAATTTTGGTATTTCTTCCAGATTACTTTGAATAGAAGAAATGACTTTTTCGTATTTGCAAATTTGTACGCAAATTCCTGTGCCAATAATTAAATTCAACATTTAAGCAATGGAAATCCTTTGCACCTGAAAGAATTAAATAATACATAGCTAACGAAACAACTGACAGCTTCATATCTGTGCGAGAAATTTGTTAAATTTTACTCCTTTTTAAAATTAATATTTATTTTTAATCAGTAATTATGTTTTTAAAATATAAATTTTTATTGCTCAAATAACCATTCCATTATCTTGCTTTAAAATACTTGATTCTTTTTAATGTTTTATAAATTGATAGATTTTTTTCTTATTATAGGTAGTCCTTTTAGGAATTACAATGATGAAACCGAATGTAGTATTTATCGTAGTACAATCGGACTTGGTTTAAAACGAGGCGTTAGTGGAGAGCCCGCAAGTTTTACTATTTACAAAACAGGAGCTGGTGGTTGTAAGCTTTGTGTAATTTTTATATCGATGTTATAATTTTCAGACGTTTTTACTATTTTCTATGAAATGAAAATCTTTTGAATGCATGCAAACTGAGTAATTTAATTCGTAAAGCTAAATTTATAGATTATATTACTACATAAACATCTTAAATGAATTATTCTGTTTCAGCAATTAAAAAGTTTTGAAATTATATAATGTAATTTATTTTCATTTTATTAACTCATTTAAACAATATCATTAAAGATAGTAAGTTTTAACTGAGTTGTTGATAAAATACTAAAATTAGTTAGTGCAGAATTTGTCAGTTTGATGGGTTTCTCATGCTATACTTTGAAACTACAATACTTTTTTCAATGTATATATTGGTAACCAACCTTTCATTTAATGCTTGTCAAATTTATATCATGTAATGTGTTTAGTAATTCTTCATATGATCCATATAAAAACTTGAAATTAAATATATAATTAGACATTTTCCGAATCAAAATATTTTCGACTTTGATTAAATTCTGATTTTACGGAAGAATCATTCATTCAAGGTTAGCAAGTATATTGTTTTTTTAATATTATAATATAGATATATGTACTTTAACCCGTGTACTTTTATAGTTTTACATTTTCCTGTAGCAATCCAGTGTAATTCTGCAAGGGAGGTATGGGACTCTTCAAGATAGGCTCAACTGGAATCCCTGGAAAGTGCCAATTTAGGAACACTAGTAAACGAGTAGGTATCGAGAGGCAATTCCAACAGGCCACGACCTACGCACCCGACCTGCATAGGATCGATCTACGCAGAAAAGACTCCATTAATCAGAGGGACAAACTTTGAGACAAAAGTGCTCAACCAGGGGCAATCATCGATGGGACGCAAAATTTTAAAATGGAGGGCCAAATTGACAGTCAAGTAAAATCCAGACACCTCATTGGTCGTGTGGAAAGGGTGAAATATAATTTTTCTCCATTTGAAAAAGGAGGGGTAAAGTAATTTTCAAGCGATTGTTACCGTCTGTTCTTATTTACGATAAACCATCGAAATTAACTCGGTTGAGATATTTTGATGACATTTTATAGAACGAGACTGAAAATTTTTGATTATAAATGAAAACAGGTCAGATTTACTTCAAAATTGCCGCTACGATTTTTTCTCGGAAAAAGGAGTAAGGCGACATTTCCCCTACCGCTAAGAGATTATTCTCTAAAAAGGACGCCGCTCATTGACCAATAATGCGCCTGGATTTCACCGGACTGATTTTGGCCCTCCATTTTAAAATTTCGCCGGTGGTACATCGGTGCTTGCCTCGTTAGGGATCCTGCTCTAGTTTAATCTTGCGCATTTAAGTAATGTACAGGGATACAGTGTCCACAGCCTGACTCCTCATCTTCTCCATTAAAATGTGTATAAGAACCAACAGAAAAGACTCCCCTATTAAATTAATAGTAGAGCGCATAATTCTTTCATTGCATTATTTTGAGATTTCCATAATTTTTCATGAAATGCGCCAAAAAGTGATATCTCCATCTATAAACTCTTTAAACACTATTGAGCACAACAGATTAAAAAGGACTTGGTTGAACAACCTGAAGTTAACTGAAATCAGCACCATTTCAATCTTGCTTAGTTTGTGAATTAAGATTTTAAAAATGTTCCTCGACTTTTCGACGGGATGTCTTAGCAGTAGTTTCATAATAACTTTTATATTTTTCAATGTAATTGAGTAACACTATAAAAGAAGCAATTATCCGTGCATTATGGTCATTTACCAGTTCAATCTCATTTTTTTTGAACTTGTGCTGTTAATTATTTAAATTGTAGAAGAGAAAATAATTCATCTTAGATTTAATCATCTTGATACATAAATTTTTATCCACGCACATTTCCAGAAATGTATGTTTAACTTTTTTTCAGAGGCGTGTACACGCGGAAAGTGGTAGTATTTAATTATGAAATTCTGAATTAACCACTTAACTGATTTGCCCATACGTCGTACGTGCAAGAAGAGTGATACTATTTTTTTTAATTACGATTTTGTACTATCTAATGGAAGAAATGTTTAGACAAAATATTACTAATACTATAGCTTAAAGTGGTTTGTATCCCAAATTTTCAATTTTTTGTATGTTAAGAGATCAGTGGTTAAAGGAAGAAAGAAAATAAGAATCATAGATTATGAAATAATTTTAAACACTGAATGAATAAATTCTTTTTTATATACAGCGTCTGAATAAGCAATGTTAATAAAATGCACCAAAAACTAGTTTTCCTTGTTCACAATACTGTTACAGAATCATTTTATGCCCCTCTAAACTAATTACTATACTTTTTTTTCCAATAGGAACATACTTCAGTGGGCTTCATTAACATACAAATTGTCATTCCGGGTGCATTTACATGATTTAGAACCAAGATAAGTCGAGATATAAAAAACCGAATTCATCAATAGTTTTGAACTATGCTGTAGCTGTTTAAATGCACTACTCTAGCGTCATACTAAAACATTGTTACGGATACCGGTATGTGTGTAACCATATTTTTTTAAAGAGAACGAAACTTTCATTTAGTAAATTAACTTACGCGAATAAAACTTCATTATTTATTGCTAAATTTCTCTGATAATTTCAGCTAGTTTCAATTTTGTATTTGCTTTACTTTTTAAAAAATTGCAAATGTCTCTTAATTTTTTTTTAGCGGGAGTGTAATTATTTAATACAATTAGTAGAAAAAATATATAAAGGAACGAGATTTGGATAATATAACAATGTAATCCCTCATTTAAAATAAGCTGTTTTAGTGCTATAATTTTTCTTTTAGTGTTCAATTATTTAAGCCTGTTTCGTGAAAGTAATTTTTTTCCGTAAGTCAAGAAATATAGACAATGTAGTTTTAAAATCTTCTTGTGAGAATGCCCCTGTTCCTTACTGCACCCATATTCATCGTATCTTCATATCATACCATCATCGTAGTTGCTTTAAACTATCGTAATGATGAAAATAGACTAGAGTTGTCGTTTCCCCGTAATCGAAATTTTAAATATTTCGGAGATGCTACTGGCGATAATTTTAATATTTTATATAAACTATTAATTTGAAGCAATAATATCCGATAGATTTCTCTACCGAACAGATACCTACCTTTATAAACTGAACTCTGACAAAGGAGGTATGACACCCCTCCTCTCGCACATACACACACACAATACACTACTATCTATTAATATTAAACCCTAATAGTCAGATTTTAATTGATAGGGGTGGTATTTGACAATAAACGCAAATAGATATTTGTAACTTAACATCTCATTTTTCTCAATCATTGTCACTTATTCCAATTTTATAATTGGAGCTTTTCAGTTTATCATGTATATTGTTTCGAATTGATGGCATTATTTAAATATACATACCGTCGTTAGTAGCCTCCCTGATTATTTCTAAACTTGCATTATGAAAAAAATCTACTCTGATGAGTTTTTTACGTACTACAACCCTTTAATTTTAATACTAGTTCTAATCTGTTCAGAATAAATTCTGATAAAATTCACATAGTAATCATTTTGTTTTCATATAGCTTAATAGATTTTTAATTCTCTTGAAGACATTTTTATAGATTATGCCACTTTATGAAATAAATGAGGTTTCATCAGTTTCTATTTTGTTAGATGAATTGGCTGTTGCTGTTAGAGGACCGTCTGTAGCCGAAATAAAATGTTATGAGAACAATGATGGTACTATTACTGTCCAGTACCTTCCAACGGCTCCAGGAGAATATGCAATTGTCTACAATTTTCATGGAACAAACAATAAAGCAGAGACGTGCAAGGCACTAATAACTGGTTTGTTCGTTTTCCTTCTATTTGTTTTGAAATTCAAATTATCTGTATATTCTTACACATTCACGAATCTATTTTTAATTTTAATTCACAAAATTATTTCATACCATCTGAAGATGGTATGAAATCTAACAGTTTATTGATTTCCCACATGAGAAATATGTGTTCGAACTAGAAAAAATTTGCTCATTTTATTTCAAAGATTTGCCAGGCCAATTGCTAGGAAAATGTCTTCTTTGAAATGCAATAGACTGTAATTTCCCTTATGGTAAATTTGTGGGGAAATTATGAAAGCTAGTAAATTTCAGAAATCTAAAGCAATTGGTTCCAACTTTTACGCTGTTCTATATAAATTACGCCATAAATGTGATTTAGGTTGTTGGATGAAAAGTATTTAAACACTGTTAACGGATTAATCAGGCTATTTTTAACGATAAATTAATAAGTGGGATTAAATTAATATTAAATTTTACTCTTTATCTATAAACAAACGATTAATAGATAAATTAGTATTGCTTTCGCATTTTAACCACATTTAGCATACAGCAATGGATATTATGTTAATACCGTAATTTCGGGTGTATAAGCCGCGGCTCAAACAATTCTTTTTGAACCCAGAAATCATATTTAGTAATTGAAGACAAATATTTACGGCGATCTAACTACTTATATTTGTTTCTTAAAAAAATTCTGGGTCAAAAAAGAATTGTTTATTCTGCGGCTTATACACCCGAAATTACGGTACTTATTTTATCTCTAAATGTTATCCTAATGAAAAAAAATCCATTAGTTGCGTAAAAGAAACTTTTTTTGCAGTTACTAGGTAAAAACTTGTTGCATATCTAGATTCCGAAAATGTAATAAAGAGAATAATTCACAATACTTTTCATAAATTTAAGGAACGTTAACATGGAACCAAGGATTGTTATAAAATACTTTAGCAAAAAATTTTAGAATGTGGGAAATGAGACCAGCTGATATTGGTTCTCTACACTAATTTAACTTTGTGCAATATGTTTGTATAATTAGATATAATATTCCTCACCTCCATCAAAAATTAGTTTTTGTTTCATAAATGAAAAATGTTTCTCAGAGGTATCTTTGCATACTGGCTACTGGGGTGTCGCGATTCTCTCTTGGGTTTTTCTAAAAACTAAAATTTAATTGGGCTCTTTAAAATTTATTTACTTAAAATACATCTGAAAATATTTTCTAACGAAAGTTACATTTAGAGAAAAATGAAGCGAGGTTTTATTTATCTTAATGATTTATTCTTGTGACATATAGCAAGTGGATATTGAACTATTTCAGAAAACATTAACATTTTAGTTTTAACAAGTCTGAAATTGCACGTCAAGCGTAGCAAATGAGGTGTGTCCGTAATATAACGAAGATATAAAAATATTCAGATCTCGGTGTGATAATATGCAGTACTTCGGATACAGTATATTTGCCGAAATCTTATGTGCATCTCTCTGTAAATAACTATCTGCTTTACATTATGTAGAAAGTAACTTGTAGTAAACCTCGGCAATGTATATCAGTTTCGTAAAACGTGAAAGTTAAATATAACTAAATGCGCCTCAAACACCACACCCCCCCCCCCGTACCATTATGCAATACCAGAATACTTTTGTGTGGCCCTGTAAATTAACAAATATTGAGTGTACCAAAGGTTGCACAGAATGTACGTTTTAGTATATACTTCATAGATGCATATAAATTTTATGTCCGAAAGAGTGTAACATCATTAAAATGCACTTGAAACACTTTTTCCCCCATTGGTCGTAATGTAATGGAATATTTTTGACAGTCCCAGTAATTGAGCTATGCATCCGATTTTCATAAAAATTGAAATGACTCGAAAAAGTTGTACATCTATTATGTTTTAAATTTTACATGATTCGGTTGGGGTAGATTTTGCGTTGTTTGCGGACGGACGGACACACAGTGGGGCAAAATCCGTAAAGCTGGACAAAATATGAAAATGTTATTCAAATTGCACGAAACTTCGTACGCATGTGTTTTTTAGGATGCCTATTACGATTATAAAAAAAAAAAAAAAATGGCGGATGCAATAGCGCGGAGTAAAAATTTAAACGCTTCGAAAGTTATTCAACTTTTATGAAATTATGAATTCGTATACTTTTCAAGATGTTAATTACGATTCAAGAGTTAAACTTGAAAATAAATTAATATATAAAATGACAGATTAAAAGAAAGCAATCGGATTAAAATAAAATTTAAAGTTCCGAAGCTAATCTTCACAAAGTATTTCCAAGAAACCATAAAATTTTTTAATTGAAATGAAAGTATGTTAATAAAAATTAAAGTATACTGTGTAATTTTTATATTATTGAAATAAAACGAAAATATATTCCACAAATTCACTTTCTGAATCAACTGTAGTATAATATTCTTCGGGAGCTGAGGTATCAAAATAGTTATTGGAACTTATTAGCGGTATTTGAGGCTGCTGTGATTCTAGGAACAAGGATTTTAATTTCTTCTACGGTTATTTACCTAATTTTGATATGAAAGGATCTGATGGCTATAAAAGACGTAAAAAGCATATTTCATTTTTTTCGTGCTACTGATTTTTTTTTTCCGTGAAATTTTTTGATACCTTTTGATCGGTTTTTTTGCACGGTTCTTGAGCGTCTCCCGACATTTGCCAAATTGCCAGTAATGAAGAAGATATTTCTTTGCCATTAATAAGTACTTTATGCACTGAAATAGGCATATAGAACCAGGGATATAGTTCAACGAATGTACTAGCTGTTTGTAAAAAAAGTCTTCGAAATTAAATAAATGACATGGCTACAAGAATTTACATATGACGTAGAATCGTTGATCAAATCTTCAGCTACGATCGTTACTGAAGTAGAAATGGTTGCGTTTTTAAAGAATCGTCAAGCTGCATTGCCATAGTTTGTGCTTCTAAATACGGGCTTTGGTTTATCGACGAGAGCTGTAAGCGAAATCTCTTTTGTATAGTTAGTTTTGCAATTTTTCTTCTCATGCAGAGAACGCGCTAACCATTTCTTTTTATCCAGTTTGTGTGCCAGATGTAAGCAACTCTTAGCATGATACGTGGACATTCCAAAGTGTAAATGATCTTCAGCCACTTAACTTCAAAAATGTCATATCGGTAAAAAGCTATTTTGAGGTTGTCTGGCATAGATAGCAACGTTGAATATTACACTAGCTGGTAATTAACGACTGCATCTCTATCAGTGATTGTAGTAAAAGGGATACATTTATTATCCTGATTTTTATAATTTTGTTTCACTGACAGTAGCTTCCCTATTTCCAGCCAAAAAATGGATCTTGTTGGGTCTAGAGAAATCATCCGATTTTTAAAGTAACTTTTTATGAAGTATTATACCCTGTTCACACCATGGATAGTTAAGATATCTCAGGGCTGGAACTCTCTCGGGTTAAATACAGTAACAACCACTCTCTCATTGGCTATGAAGCTTCGCTTTTACCGATTGGCGGTTGCGCCCGTCTTTATTTCAAGCGCAAATGTTACATTTGTTCACTTCAGAGATACAGTGACATTCGCTGAGATATCTTAGGTAAGTTTTTCAATGTGAACAGGCATCCAATTCCGGGAAGGTCCACTTCAAACACGGCGATCTTAAGATATCTTATGTTTGTGGTGTGAACAGGGAATTAGCAAACTTTGTTTTAGTGGCATGGGAGAAGTGAAAGATATTAGAACGTGATTTCCTACAATTGCCACCGCTAAATCTTTTGTTGAAAAGTAGTTTGACCAGATTTAACATCACATACCGACTTGCAAATCAAATCCAGATTGCTAATGCTCTCGGAAATCTGATTTCTACATTCATTCGCTTTAATAAAATACTCAGCAGTACGATCTAGCGAAGATTGGAATTGACAAGATAGTTCATCTAATTACAATAGAATGAACCAAATTATCACCTATAAAGATAAGAAAATATAATTCTAAGGAGTTAGATTTATGTTCATTTTTTCATTAGTTATCTATTATAATTATAGTACTTTTTTGTAATATAAGGTAATAACCTATTACAAAATTGGATAATCCAAAAAATTCAGCAGTATTTCTCAGCTAAATCAATGTGAAAAGTAATTTTAGAATTTTTGCCGCGGCCAAAAAAGTGGCATTTTTACTTGTGGTTACTAAAATAAGAGTGAAATGCAGAATGGCAGATTATGGCATCAAGTTTTTCATGAAATATTAGATAATAGTCCAGGCTTTTTTTTCAGGATAATTTCCATTAAATTTCGTTGAGAAAACTGTGGAACATTTAAACATTTTTTGATGTTTGAAGACAAATATTTTTTTAATATTTTTATCAAAAGTAATTAGGAAATAATTAAATTTTATGTGCTTAATATAATTTTTGTAATACATGCATATAAAGTACACTATCATAGTATGAATCCACTTAAAATCATTAAAAGCGGATTATATGGGGGAAAATGTAGCGTGTATTTAGAAGAACCGTTATCTTTTTTTTCGTACTAAATGACTCATTTAAGCAAGACATTAGAAATAATGTAAATTGTCAAGGATGAGCAAAATTCTTTAAATATAGATTCTTACTCGCCAAACATTATTTTAGCCAACTATATAATCAAAATTCCCTAAATCTGAACTTCATTTTTTGACTTTTGGCCACCTTTTGGGTTTTTGCACCACCGAGGAACGGGCTGTATAATGATTATAGATGCTACGTTTTTATATAATACGAACGCACCTAAAAATAAACCCATGAGCATCCGTAAATTTGCATACCCAAAGTGTGTAAGATTATTATTTTGCTTTCATTTCTGATAAAATACGCCTTATTTAATCGCTGTCTATTGTTAAAAATTCTGCTATAAAATAAGTTGAAGATTTTGTAAAATTCAAAAACCGTGATATTAAGAGCTATCATTTTGAAAATCTGAGTGCGACAGTTGTATTTTTTAATTTGCTTAATCTTTCTTTAAATGTTGAAGTACATCATATTTAATAAAAAATGTGCAATTTTGAAACCCTGAAATTTCCTATTTCCTGTAAAAAAGTTCAAGGCTGCGATTGCAATTTTTTATGAAAAGAAAAAATCTAGTATGTTTGGATTGCTATATCTCTGGTAAACAGCATCCAAAAATTATTTTGGCATAAACAATTAGTATATCACTACCTACTTACTAAAACTTAGTTGTCTCGATGGGGATTTGTCATTTTATATTGTTATGCTGCCATAAAATACAATCAAAACGTTTTTGTCCATTTTCCTCATTTAAAATCTTATGTAATAGTACTCACAAGCATTTGTTCCCAATCTGAAAATAAAACCCTCTTTTCTGTTTCTTCCCTGTTGTAAAATGGAATAGCCCTTTTTTCTTTCCTCTTCCGAAAGAGAAATGAGATTTCCTTTTCAGATAGGGAAAAAAAATGTAATTGACAATGCTTTTTTGTAACTTTCGGCATTTTCCCCTAAAAATGAGACAAGATCCCTTTTATTTTTCATGTTTTTGTACATATGTTCAACTACTGCATGCTAAATTTTTAAACCATGACCCCCCCCCCTTTTTTTTTTTTTTTTTTGAGAACTTATTTAAATGTCGCAGATTTTGAATATTTAACAGGTTATATCTGCTTATAGCAACAATATCTCAATGCAGTATTATGTTATTTAGCTTGTCTTAATTGTGCACTTTCATATTCTATAAGAAAAAGTTTGGGGTACTATTGATTAAATAAGATATTGAGTGCGGAAAATGGACAAAAACGTCATTTTGATTATTGCACGTTGTGGCAACATTACAATGTCAAGTAACAATGCCTCATGGAAACACATTTTAATAAGCAGGTAGTTGTTAAACTAATAAAATATGCTAAAAGAATTTTGGGATGTTGTTGCTTACCAGATAGATATAGCAACTCCAAACATATCGGCATTTCATTTTTCATGAAAAATGGTATTCACACCCTTGAAATTTTATATTTTCTACAGAAAAGAATTTTCTCATGGCTTCGAAATTGCACTTTTTTTTAATTGGCTTGATATTTTTTATAGTGAAGTAAATCATTTTATGAATAAACTATTAAAACATCACTTTTTGTTTGAATTAAAAATAATGGCTCTTATAGTGTATGTTAAAAAAATACCCTACATATCCATCACGTGTACTTGCGGGTTATTTTATTAAAATATTTCTTCAAGACTAATAAGAATTTAGGTATTTTATCTATGACATATGATAAATGTCTTATACTTTTATTCATAAAATAAAAATTTTTTGAAAATATGCGACGGCCTCTCGGTATAGGTGAATAATTCCAAAATTTTTAAGGAACCAGTGGCTCCTAAACCCAAATATTCCATTCGCCACCGTTGCTTAATTTCTACAAAAAAATTAAGAAACAACGCAAATTTCGTTAAACGATCGCAGAAGAACAGCTCATTTTATCAAACGATCGCAAGAAACGCCGCGACAATTCGTCAAAGAATCGCAAAAAGATTTTAGTCAAATGATTGATAAAAAAAAATTCGCCAATCGATGGCGACTTAGACATCAAGAATTAGTCGTCATATCAAAATTTAGTCACTACGTGCGACTGGCGACCATGAATCTGTACTTATAACTTTCAGTGTCAATTATAAAATTACTTTTGTTTCTTTCAAATTATTTAGGTAAACTTTCAAGTCAAGGCTTCATTATTCAGAACAATTCAATCAATTTGCTAGCGGCTCCAATGAAATATATCGGAGAAGAATGTGCACTTACTTTCCAACTTTCTAGAAGATTGCTCATGCGTAATTTTCTTTTATTCTTTTTTACCTGTCATATCTCCGTATATTTACATCTTGAGCATTGGTTATAATTAATCTTTGTACTTGTTAGCTCTCATTTTTTCTATTTTCAGGTAATAGACCAAAAGATGTAAATGCTCATGTACAGTCGCCGTCTGGTATAGTAGAAGATGCTTCTATTTCTAATTTGGGTAATTTCTTGTATCGTTTGATATTTGTACCTCAAGAAATTGGTGTTTATACCATTAGCGTTCAATGTCTAGACAAATATACAACGAATATCCAAGGGTCACCATTTCTGTTTACTGTGGGTCCATTCATTTTTCGTGGTGCCAATAGTGTTCATGCTGGTGGACCTGGATTAGTTGGAGGAAATTCAAATGAACCCTGTAAGTATAAAAACATAAATTCATTTAAATTTTTGATCTTTTGTGGATATCTTGAAATTTATTGTAAAGGAATTTAAATTGGGATTGTTTAAAATATATCAGTTTATATAAATTTTATAAATTCTCCAATTTGTGAAGCCTTTAATTGCATGAAGTATATTTTGACTTAAATGGCTGTGAAAAAATTAAATCGTAAGAATTCAGAAGCAGCAAAATTTTAGTTAGTATATAAATTCAGCACGCAAAAGTTGTAAATACAAAATTTAGTGAGAATTTAATTAGTTATATATCATAAATTGTATAAAACCTAATTATAATGCAGATTTGTAGTACGTACTAAATTGTTTTTAAATATTTATTCGGGAGAAATAAAACAGTTCATATACAGAAAAGGAAATTTTTGTATTCCTTTTTCCCCCATAAATGTTAACTTTTAAGTATTGATAATTGAGTTATCAGTGTATTAAATCTGTAAACTTACGAGCCCACACTACGCACTGAAAGACTTGGATGATAATGTTAAGTCTATGAGGGCGTTCTTTTCAAATATATCGTTAAAATTTTATTTAAAGGGATTATTTTTACATAAGAGGACTATCTACAACCGGGCTACCTTTTTTTATTTATTTTTTCAATTTTGGTTTCAGTTTAATACTTTGGAAACCGGTTAGAACCGGTTCTGAATTTGAAACTATTATAATATAAAAAATGTATAATCAAAATTGAAAAGTAAAAATTATCCCGGTTGTAGATAGTCTTCAGCTGTCCTATGCAAAGAAACATGTAAAAATATTAAAATTTGAGAGGTATTTGAAAATAGCGCCCCCATAGACTTAAAATTAGCATCCGGGTCTTTTTCAATCAGTAGTGTGCGCTCTTAAGGGAACAGTGACATGAAATTGGTCAATATCTACTTTTTTTATATATTAACTGAAAGTCTTTAATTTTCAGTATTTTGACACCTAAGTTTTACCTATACGACAATTATATCACGGGATATTGTAAATTGTTAGATCCAGCACGATTACCCAAATAAATGAAAACTTTAAATTGATTTTTCTCAATGTTCATATTTTTGACTTGTTCGGCAAATGCTAAGGCTTTTTTTGTTAATTAAGGCAAAGGGTTTAAATTTTCTTTACTTGTTCTCCATGGCGTATTTAATATTTTCTGCATGCATTTAATATTAAAGTTCATAATTATTAAAACAAAATATATTTAAATTGAATTTGATTCTTTTTCTAAGGGCTGTCGTAATCCCTATACCTGACATGTTAAATTAATGTACCTTTGCTCATAAACTATTTAAGACATGGACTTGAAATTTTTTATGCATAAAATAAACAATTCTTAATAATTTGAAGTTAAATTTACAGTTAAAGATTTACCGTTAAATAAAGCTTGGATTTTTTAAAAAACCTGAAGTAAGAGTCGCATGCAAATTTCAGAAAACATGCAATTTTTTTCAAAGATAATTATAAAAGTTTTTAAACAGTTCACCTCAGACTATACAGGAATATATACAGGGTGATTCAGCTCGTCGGTGACAAACTTTAAGGATCGATAGAGCACACCTAGACGAACATTTTTGAATAGGGAATGTAGGGTCCCTGACGCGATGGTAAGGCGCTAGGCGCTTTCGAAAATTTGGGTGCCGAAATTCGAAACGTCATAAAAACTAGGGAAATGGTTAGATTTTCTTGCTTGTTGCGTCGAAATGATTCTGTTTGTTTAGACTTTCTTCAGTACCAATTTGATAAGCGTATCTCTTAAAACATGGATAGGGGGCGCTGCAGACTTTGGAGAGCTAGACAACAACTTTAAGCCCGTTATTTTGATAATTTAACACATGCTCGCCAAAGTTTATACTCTAACTTAAAGTTTGAACCCAAAAGTAGAGCCCTGCAAAAAGCGTAAGAGCCGGAATAAAATGTCAAAGTACAGGGTGGTCGAAACTCGAAGGCTCCTAAGAGATAAACAAACAGATTTCTTGACTTATGGCATGCATTTTCATGATTCTGTTTGCTGGGGCTCTCTGAAACTCAGTTGAACGGTACAAAAAGAAACATCGATAGGGGGCGCTTTGGGCAAAAAACATAATTCGTTGACATTTCGGACGCTAACTGGAAACGGGGCGCTACGATCAGTTAGAAACAAAACAAGAGAGTAATTTACTTATCATAAGAAGCTATTAAAACTGCAGTTTGTTTGTTTTTTTAACAAACATAGCTGGTTTCAATCATGCACAATGCGCGCAATAAAATTTACATAAGGTGCTTTTTGCTGATTTATGCAAAAGATATCGTACCATATCGATATGCAAAAGATACGTAATGCGTAGACGACAACGCGAGATGACGTAGTTGTATGCGCAGACACGTCTTTTGAACGTGCGGTACCTACTTAAGCTTCGGGTTACTTGTCTGCAGATCGGTACACTGGAAAAAAGCTGCAGCAGAAATTTACTGCAGCAGAGATTCCAGACAATGTCCGTAAAAAAACGGACTTTATCCTTATATCAACGGACTTTGCCATTACATTAACGGATTTTGCCCATAAAATGCAAAAAATTACGGACGTTGACCGTTAATCTAAAAAAAGGGACATTTTCCGTAAATTTACTGGCGCATTCACGGTAAAGTACAGTAAATTTACAATTTTTTTTTTACAGTGTAGTAGGATGGAACGGTGCACAAACTCTGAATTGGCTGACATGCATTTGGCGTATGGCGCTGCTGGTTGTAATGGACGAGCCGCTCAGCGGTTGTACGCCGAGCGTTACCCCAACAGGCAAATCCCCTGCCATGCCTTCTTCGCTCGAGTACACCAGAGGTTGTCCACAACGGGATCTTTCGACGGAGGCAGGCCTGAACGGGAGCGATCAGTGAGCACCCCCGACAACGAAGAGGCTGTGCTTAACCTGGTTGAGGACAACCCAGGTCTTAGCACGAGAGATATCGCCAGACATGTTGGCATTTCGCAAGCAACTGCGTGGCGCATCTTACGTTCCCGGAATCTGCACCCCTACCACATCCAGCGGGTGCAGTTGCTCAGAGAGCAGGATTTTGGCCCTCGAGTGGAATTCTCAAGATGGTACTTGGCGATGAGATCCAGGGATCCCTGTTTTGTAAACAGCATTTTGTTTACGGACGAGTCCACCTTCAGCCGGGAGGGAATGTGGAACGCCCACAACAGTCATGTGTGGTGTGATGAAAATCCACATGAAACCAGAAGCCGAGCAGCCCAGGAGCGTTTCTCAGTAAATGTGTGGGCCGGCATTCTGGGGGATTGCCTCATTGGCCCTTATTTGTTACCTGAACGGCTGACAGGTGGAAATTACCTGATTTTCCTGGATCAAGTGCTGCCGCAGCTTCTGGAGGAGGCGCACGTACCCGAAGGTTCGCGTCGCCAGATGTGGTTCCAGCACGATGGAGTTCCGGCCCATTACACGAACGACGTGCGTCTCCATCTAAACGCAAGGTATGGCCAGCGGTGGATCGGGCGTGGGGGTCCAGTTCACTGGCCTGCCCGATCACCAGACCTCACCTGCTTGGATTTCTTCCTTTGGGGTTACCTGAAGGCCGAGGTATACCATACACCTGTCAGCAGTGCTGAAGAACTTGTGGCGCGCATTGTGGCAGCTGCAGGGCAGATCAGAGATACTCTTGGCATTGTTGGAAACACACACTCCTCAATGCGACGGAGGTGCGAAGCCTGCATCATGGCCCAAGGTCGAAATTTCGAGCATCTTCTGTAGTGTTATTTTTTGTAAATAAATTTCCAGTATCATTGATGTTTTTGGTCTAAATTTATTCAGAAGTGTTGAGCAGAGGTAGAAAATGTGTTTTCATTATTACTAACTGATCGTAGCGCCCAGTTTCCAGTTAGCGTCCGAAATGTCAACGAATTATGTTTTTTGCCCAAAGCGCCCCCTATCGATGTTTCTTTTTGTACCGTTCAACTGAGTTTCAGAGAGCCCCAGCAAACAGAATCATGAAAATGCATGCCATAAGTCAAGAAATCTGTTTATCTCTTAGGAGCCTTCGAGTTTCGACCACCCTGTACTTTGACATTTTATTCCGGCTCTTACGCTTTTTGCAGGGCTCTACTTTTGGGTTCAAACTTTAAGTTAGAGTATAAACTTTGGCGAGCATGTGTTAAATTATCAAAATAACGGGCTTAAAGTTGTTGTCTAGCTCTCCAAAGTCTGCAGCGCCCCCTATCCATGTTTTAAGAGATACGCTTATCAAATTGGTACTGAAGAAAGTCTAAACAAACAGAATCATTTCGACGCAACAAGCAAGAAAATCTAACCATTTCCCTAGTTTTTATGACGTTTCGAATTTCGGCACCCAAATTTTCGAAAGCGCCTAGCGCCTTACCATCGCGTCAGGGACCCTACATTCCCTATTCAAAAATGTTCGTCTAGGTGTGCTCTATCGATCCTTAAAGTTTGTCACCGACGAGCTGAATCACCCTGTATAGAATGTTCCAGTAAAATTTCAAAGCATAATGTGTAATAAATTTTTCAAAAAGGTGCATTGAAGTAATTGAGAAAATAGTTTAAAGGAGTTGCTTAAGACATTTCTCATTCATAGTACTTATTTTTTGCCATTTTTTGTTCACGTTTTTCTTGGTGGTTCCTTTTCAATCTTTTACTCTTTTTTTCCCTTTAGTTTTCTACAAATGGTCATATTTTGCTCTTAGCATTTATTTGCAATCAAGAGATTTTAAGGTATTTAGGCAATATAGCCCTGGTTTTAGGAGTATAAATCTGGCATACCCCTATGCCTGATTTATGAAATACATTAATTTTTTAGAATGCCCATTATTGAAGCAGGCTACCGTATCACATATACCTAATTGAAAGCATTGTAATTGCCCAAAATTCTTTCGGTACACGGGACAAATAACGTTGTTTACACTTTTATTTGGATTTTGTTTACAATGGAGACATTTTTTAAGTAAATCTGAATGAAAAAGATCTCATTTGTCTCAGAGCTTCAACAACTGGCACTGGAAAAGTGTTATGTTAAAATGCTTCTGCTTCACCTTTAGCC
Organism: Maratus speculifer; assembly: GCA_964019185.1. NCBI lineage: Eukaryota > Metazoa > Arthropoda > Arachnida > Araneae > Salticidae > Maratus > Maratus speculifer. The sequence continues at coordinate 285,517,028 of OZ025293.1, forward strand.
TCAGCTTGTTTATATTTGCAATAGGAGTTTGCTCCTGTCGGGCAAAATCCATGCTGTGGATTTTTATCTGTTGATAATTTGTGAAGAAAGATGGCCCACTCAGCTTGGTGTACATACTGTTTACAGCACTGACATTTCGCTTTATGGCTAGTCATAAAAAGTTTGAATTTGGTCGATCAGTTTATCTGTAAGCCGTCCTTCTCTCGATAACTTTTTTCAATCTGCTAACGTTTCGTCTTTCATAGCTCTCGATCGACGAAGACGAGTTTCCATTCTCTTCATGACATTGCCAATGCATTCGAATTTGGATATAGGATATTCACTACTATAAATGTTCAGGTGTGTGAAGGGAATGAAACCTTTCGAATCACCATCGCATAAATATTTTGCATATTGAACGCTTTGAAGAGATCGTTTGAAAACTAAAGTAGTAGTACCCTCCAGAATTACAAAATTTTTCCCAACTTCAAGTTGCCGAGGAAATAAAAGTAATATATGAGTAGAAAGAGGAGAAATGGTAGATTCAAAATATGAACAAATCATAAATTTCGATAGTTTAGTTTTTTACCTTTCAACTGCCCTTAATATACATAAAGAAAAAATCATTAAATGTAAAATCCTATCTAAAAATCCATGCAGTTTTATGTAGTAAATTCTAATGAATGTGAAAAAAAGGTGCAAAAATATTCATGTACTTATACATAGTGAATTTTAAATATTTTTAATTAAATTTTTAGTAAGAGGCTGTTCTACAGGATTTTTATTGATTTTTAGCATTTAGTATTGTAACACTACATATTACAGTATTCAAAATTGAAAAAAAAAGTTGCAAATTTATTCCGTATTCCCTTAACGAATTATACTTTCGATTTCAAAAATTTGCCCCACGATGGTATTTCTGCAATTTCAGTTGGTCGATAAGTGACATTATGCAGTTCCAGGTTGTTTTAATAAATACAACATAAGAATTCTGGAAGGGGGATCCCTCTCGAGTTACCCTTTGAAGTAACTAATTTAATGTTGAAAATGTTTCTTGCTGTTTCATGAAGATCAAATTTCTTGCAAGTTGACATATTTATTAACTAGCTGTTACCCGTGACTTATTTCAAGTAATATTTATACAAGAATAAATGCATCAATTAAGCAATTAAATTCCATAAATTAAAGGATACAAGTAACCCTTTATCACATTTTATAATGAAACTTTTGATGATCAGAATTTAGACATGATCATTTTTTTTCGTAAACTTTAGGAATAGTTACCTATTGCTTTAAACCGCTGAAAATAAATCCATTTGTGTGTGTGGGGGGGGGGGGGGACAACGAATACTGAAACATTTTCATATCGACTGTTAGGATTATGAAAGTTTCAAAATTTGCATGACTATGCTCAAATGGTGGACATTGACTATCTGACAGATATATTTAACTGTAGATATAGAAAATTTAAAACGCGAAAGAAATTTCAGAAAATTATACCAGGTTATTGCCTGTATTTTATGTCAACTTTTCTCTTGTGCTTCTCGATAATCAGGGTACCATTAAAAATTAGGAGGCGAGGTGAAAGATTAATCTGTTGCTTAATTAGTGACATAGGCTCTTTACACGTAAATGGTGTTGCATGTAAAGCCTAATCTCCAATTGAAATTGCTTACTAATAATGTTTACACACTTTCATAAATTATTAAAAGTTTAATGAAAACAGCATTTTAGGATATTGTACGGTAAAAAGATGATAAAGTTACGTATTTGCGAATGATTAATTCTCTGGTAATCACGCTAATCAGCCCATTTTGTACAATTGCTATATAATTCTATTTTCTATATGAAAACCGTCAAATAATTTAAAATATGACGACGTTTTCAGTTATTTTTTCCAATGGAGTAATACTTGATAAAAAAAATCTCGCTTTATGAATGTGATATATAAATATTTTAATTTACTTAGAACATGAAAAAACATGAAATCGCTTAATTGAATTGAATATTGTCACTTAGAAAAACATAGAAAAATTTTTAAATACTAAATATCAAGTTAGAAATTCTATTTAAAATGTAAGCTAAAATTGCATTTTGTAATTATTAGAGTTTTGATGCAAAACGTTACTTCTGAAAAGTCTATTGTTATCGTATGCGTATATTGTTTAATATTGACATATCTATATTGTTGCTCTTGTTAACATACTCTAAATTTTTTATTAATTTCAGCCGCTATACAGGGTGTCCACTCTCAACGGTGGTCAATGCCTAATTTCTAAACCGTTCGTCACATACATATAGTTCCAATAGCAAAAATGCTTTGAAAAAGGTAAAGAATTGTTTTTCAAGCGATTTAGGTCAAAAAATTTATTAAATTACGACAATTAACATTTTATACGGTCCCCCGGTCCTATTAGTGATATTTAAATTTTTCTATCGCCCTATCAAGTAATACAAAAGAGGTCCCATTCATCTAACATTAAAATTGACAGAGTTAGGAAACTTTAAATTTCATGACTTAAACCCCCTTTTCTGTAGCTATAAACGAATGAGTTGGACTAAGTTTTTAGGGAATGTACACTAAGTGCTTAATTCCTTATAAAGGGCGTTCATTTCCAACGCTGTCCAATAACTAATTGCTAAACCATTTGTCACAGACAAATAGTTCAAACTACAAAAATGTTTTAAATGAGATAAATATTTTGACAGCAATTTAACTGAAGTGCTACCACGGTGTTAGTTTTACGGTATAGTTAATTTTTATTAACTTCTTCTACATTGGTTAAAATAGTTGAAGACGAGTTTTAAAATTCTCTTGTCGAGAAAGTCAAATTTTGGGAAATCGCGGTTTTATTTTAAAAGCTTTTATTTTGCTTAAAATGTTCGTATGTATGTTTCCCTAGTTAAAAATTTCTATTCAAATTTTAACTCTCTTCCAAATATCCGATCGAGGTTAAATTTGCACACCTATTTATATCCAATGACAATGTAATAGTAATAAAATTTTAGGTGCGTACTATTTATTTTATAGGACTACACCAAATTCTAAATTAAGTAATCTAATAAAATTTTAGATATGTCATTTTGTAACGAATTGTGACTATTGCTTTTCATAATTTGAATTAACAAACTTTGTTATTTTTTACTTATTTTAGTACAAATTTAAAAATATTGTAAAAATTTACTTTCAAAGCTTAATGTTAAATTTTATATCTTGTGTTTTTATTTCCAGTAAATTTGTGACTGACCCCTAATTTACAGCAAAAAAGATGCTTCAACTTTAAATAGCTATTACTCGGTTAGTTTTAATCGCAGAGGAATGGAACTTTTTTGTATTGCTTGTTAGAATAGCGGTAAAAATTTACTAAATATCACGTATAGGACCGGGAGACCGTATAAATATTTAATTTTCGTAATTTTTTTTTATAAAATTCTTTCACCTAAATTGCTTGAAAAACGATTCTTTGCCTTTCTTGAAACATTTTTGCAATTGGAACTATGTCTATGACTAACGGTTTAGAAATTAGCCATTGACCACCATTGAGAGTGGACCCCCTGTATAATCAAATATCCAAATTACTTATCTGAATATTGACATAAGTTCTTCAGAAAGTTACAATGTATCTGACATTTTACGAAACGGAGCAATGGAGATTAGTTTTTAAATAAACGCAATCTAACTAATATGAAAGAAAAATATTGGAGCTCTAATTGAGATTTTCAAAGTTCACATGAAAGAATTTGTCCCTCAAATAACAGTAATATAGGTCGTATGCAATGAAATATGAGTTGTAGTATCCTTCGACTTTGAGAAAGGGGGTTATGACTAGTATTTAGATTATTTTTATTACAGTAAAGTACCATCCCAAATTAAAATTAAACGGTAATGATTAATCTAATTCTATAAGTTTCAAAGAAAAACGAAAGTAACTATTCTATTGGAAACTCACTCGCTTCAAATTTTGTTTAAAACAAGTAAGCTTACAATAAAGTCTTGATGCAGCAGTACTAAACTTCAGAGATTTCAATTCGCATATCTGATTTTCACAATAAATTTGAGCTTGTATTTAGGTTTTACTTAAGTGATATCAAATGGGTATTTTTTCGGCCCCAATTTCTGAATTGTGGTAAACTCGCCAGTAGTCGACAGTGTATCGGTTATTCGAATTTCGATAATTCGAAGCAGCAAAAAAAAAAAAAAAAAAAAAAAAAAAAAAAAAAAAAAAAAAAATCTAATGCACTGTCAAAGATTTTGCAAATTTCAAAAATAACTTATCTGCATGAAAATTATGCTGTAGGAAAATGAATAGTTCTTTACTCTGGTTTAGAAAAAGTTATGTGATAGAAGAAAATGTCATCAATTCTCGTTAGAGTGATTGAATCTTTGCTACTACGTACTGAAGCTAAGCAAGCTGAGTAGAATTTGATTAGTTTCAATTGTATAGTTAAAAGTAATTTTATAACCATTTACGATTGGTGATAAAAGTATCCGTTATAAATTAAATGCGATTGAAATAAGAATTTAATATTTTTTTTCTGTTAAAATAAGTCCGGATATAAATTTTGACAATGTTCTTAGAACAAAATTGAACATCAATGCGAATTATCCGAAAATCCATGCAATACATTTTATTTGTATATGGTTTTATGATAAATTATATTTTTGAAGGTGAATTTTGTGTATGGACTCGAGAAGCCGGAGCTGGAAATTTAGAAATATACGTAGAAGGCGTATCAAAAGCAGATATTGAATTCAAAGGCAGTAAAGATGAATCATGTTGCTTTTCTTATAAAGTACCAGAACCAGGTAATTTGATAATTTTCTTGAAAAAGTTTGAAACATATATCTGTGAAATATTTAAATTAAGCGTTAAATTAAGTTTGGGGGGGGGACCTCCTGCTAATTTTGCAACAAATAATTGTAGAAGAAAATTACTGGTATCAGATTATTGGAAATTAAATTTACTTTTAAATGATGTATGCAAAATTAGTCTGTTTTGTATATGTAGATGACCTCTAAGCTAAACTTTGTTTTTCCAATCGCAACATCCAATTTTAATAATATATTTGAAATTTTTGTTTAAAATTATTCCTAGAAACTAAAATTGTTTAGATTATAAATTTAATTAGTCATTCATAATTTAAATTCTCTAATGTTAGTTTATATTCTTATTAATATTGTCTAAAATTAAAATCCTAATGTGATACTTATATGCGTGACTATAATAGCGTAAGATTGGGGGTTACTTTGCAATGTGTTTTTCTCGCACCAGATAGTCTACTTTATAAGCAACCCAAAACTGGCAATTGATAAATATTGATATTACCTTTTGCTACATAACTATGTATTTAATCAATTCTAATCTTTAATATCATTTGAGAAATTTAAGTTTAGAGACGTCAAAATTACCCCATGGAGCGGGGTTATTTTGGCAAGAGTATTTTTGCTTTGAAATAAAAGAGAAAGAATTTGTGAATGATTTCAACTCTTGAAAATTGTGTTGTAAACAAATCAAACTGCGAAAATATGTGTATTTCGACTTTCAAAATTGCTCCACCCTCACTCTCCTCACTGCAAAATTAAAATAGCCTTTTGCACTTTCTTATAAATGAATCACTTCTTTAATTTTAATGACGCTTTCATAGTTCATACACTTTTTCTCTAAAAAAAATATAGCAGAGCCTCTTTACTTCTATATTTCAAAATTTTCAATAAAAAAAAGCATGTTGGAAATTTTTCGGAATTCACAGAAAACAAATAACACCGCAATATAATGGCTATTAACTAATAAAAAAATAAAGGCTATAATATAAACGATGAAATTATATAAAATGGGAGAAAGCATTCAAGAAGAAATACACTTACGTTTCAGTGAATGAGTGTACAAAATATGAAACGGTAAAATGAAGATATTGTTTTTATTTTCTAATTATGCCAAATATGCATCAAGATCCAAAACTGGTTTAATCAAAACCACCAATTCCCTATCATTCCCTTATTTTTCCGAACACCTGTATCCTTGAACAAGGATAAGTTTTCGGAATAAAATCTCTTTAACCAATCGATGAGAAAGTCAGTAAATGCATCTCTTCCATCTGAAACATTTAAAAATTTTGAAGTTTTTCGAAGTTTTCTTGTGTTTGTCCTTTTTCGGTGCCAAACGAAATTACCTGCTTTCTCTCTACGTCGTAGCGACGACATAACAATTTCACATCATCTCACTTTTTGGACATCCCTAGCACAACTGTTAAGGATTAGCGAGTTGGAGCATTCAACTTTTACAGTTTCTGACGACTGAACATTTTATTTCTTCAGTCTAACTTTTTCAGTAACCTTTCTCCCCTGCTTTCCGTCATCGATATTAAGCTGTATTCGAAGATTGCTTTTTCAGATGAAGCAGTTCCAAAACTTCGTTTCTGTTTAGATGATAGATTCCGGTTGTTCGAATTCCCGGGTAGGGCTCTTTTAGAAGTGGGAAAAAGTCCTTTTAGTACATTTATGTATTTAGAGATTGTTCCACTTTAAGGTCACTCCCGTGTCTGTCAGTCTGTCACAACCATTTTATTTGTAAAGTATGAGACGTGGAAAGTAATAAAGACTCTTGACCCACATAGTTAGATTAAGTATTTACAAATAGATTTACGAAAAATATTGAAAGTAGTATTTATTTTAAAATCTTTTTTAGTATATCATATGGAGGAGTATCGTGTGAAAGCTTCCGTAACGCTGAACTAAAACAATTCTTTTAATTTTAGATAGTATGTTGCATGAGATCTTCGAAAATGTAGTGAAAATGTATGCCTGCCCCCAATCTAATTCCGAATCCACCGAAAGAAAAATTAGAGGCAGTGTATATTAGTTTAAACATTGCAGGAAAACTATAGTGATTACTCTAGATCTCAGAGTTTGAGAATCTCATTTTCCGGTTACACACAAATTTTGATTTGCAGGCATTTAGCAAAGGTATTGAGGAGCGCTGGAGGAATCGTAGCAGAAGTACGAAAGTATTAATGATTTATGAATACAATCATTGGTAATTATCAGAGATATTAACACTTACATATACAAGCGGTTTATACATACCTAATGACCAGCGGCTCACTAGATGTACAATCGGCTTTTAAAGCCTAGATAACATTTTGATATCTGTGTAATGAGTTACCTAGTAGCAATGTAAAACCTATAAACGTCATATTCTTGAAGAGACTAATTTAGTTAGAATTAATTGAATAAATACTATGTGATTCGCATTTAGTTTGAACTGAGTGGGTCTCTCAATACGTCTCCTTTCTCTTTAAAAGTTAGAGAAATCTATCTGGAAAAAGATGGTACGGACAAAGGCAGCGTTGGAATTTTGGAACCTCCTTTAGAACCGCGCTGAGTACAATACCAAGATTAAACTTTGGGCAAGAGTTTTGTTTCAACTAGACAATATGAAAAAAAAAGTTTATTACTAGTCTGAATTTAGTTTTATAAATGCCAAATGAAGTTTAAATATGCACTTTCTCTGTTGTCAGTACTGAATTTCATCATAAACAATTAAGATTTTAAAAAGTGTTACACAGAATAGGAATGAGCAAAAAAGTAGAATGCTATATTCATCTTTAAAAAATCAAGTTTTAAATACCAAGAATTCGGATCAGTTTGCTTAAAGAAACATAATACAAATAGTATTCCACGTTCCTCAATATCTACATTTTATTTACCGGATCTAAAAAAAATTGACTTTCACTTCAATAATGTGGCATTTGAAAATTAAGATGTTAATATTTATATTTTTTATATGTTCTCCGTCGATGGCTGTGTTTACAGTTGAAAGTACTAAGGATTAAAAGTAATTTAACACAATTTTTAAAATATTTTTATCTTTAATTTACACATAATGTAGTTTTAAGTTTACAGAATAGCAGTATTTAATTATATTTAGGATTCATGTATCTTTGAACTTTTATGGTGTACTTATACTTTACTGGTATACACTACATGGACATTGATGAACGTCCACTTGCAATTTTAGACGTTTTGTTAAATTTCTAGAAAAATAAATGAGGAATAACCCTTAAACTCTGTGTATAAATATAATAGTACAAACCATACATTCCCGTGAAGATTTTTTTTCCCGAAACTCCGTACGGGACAGTCACCAAATTAAAAAAGTACGAATATCTTTTGTATAACCCTGTCAAAACTAATGTAGCAAAAGCGCTCAAACTATAGATTATGATCAAGTGGCTTATTGTAATTAACTGTGTTAATTTGTATGTCGATAGGATGTATACTCGTAGAAAAATTAGTTTTTATAAAAACAGTCCCAAATTTTTCCAAGATTTTTGCTTATCATTTGCAGAGTTCTTAATGTAAAATATTCTTTTCTGGAAACGTGACAAACAACATTGCGCACAATATCCTGTAATCAGAGTTAATAAAAATTGTATGCAAAATGGGTAGTTTTACTAAACTTTTCACTGCGCATGCTTCAACGATATAAAAATGTCATTTGCATATTATGTTAACTAAATGTATGGAGCAAGTTTTGTGAAAGTCTCAAAATCATAGCTTGAAAATTCTGAAAGTGATCGTCTATAGCATAAACACAAAATCCGTTGTTCCCAAAATGAAGCAAAAAAATGAGGTACCTCCCATATTGTGCATTCTATATTGACACTAATCGATGAATATGGATACAACCCCTCTTGTTTTTGCTTCATTTTGGGAGTACCCGATTTTCAACTTATTCTATGGACGATTATTTTCAGAATTTTCAAGCTTTGATTTTGAGATTTTCACAAGTTGCTCTATACAATTAGCTAGCATAATATGCAAATGGAGTTTTGATATCGTTGACGTACTCATTTTTCATACGACTTTTTATTTTTTAATTCTGATCATGGGATATTTGTGCAATGTTGTCATATTTTCAGAAAATATTTTATATTAAGAACTCTGCTAATTATAAGCAAAAGATCTTATAAAAGTTTGAAACTGTTTATAAACCTTACTTTTTCTATGCATATACATGCTATCGACATAAAAATGAATAGTTTATTACAATAAGCTACTTAATCATAATCTACAGTTTGAGCGCTTTTGCTACATTAGTTTTAACAAGGTTATCCAAAATATTCATTTTTTTTTAATTTATTGACGGTCCCCTATAGTTTCGGGAAAAAAATCTTCACGGAAATGTATGACTTGTACTATTATATTTATACACTTAGTTTCAGAATAATTCCTCATGTATTTTCCTAGATATTTAACAAAATGTCTAAAATCGCAAGTGAACGCTCATCAATGGCCATGTAGTGTATACAGCTATACCTAACCCAGACGTAAATTTGACTCAGATTTGTGTGAAGAAAAAGTATTTATTGTTAGTACTTCATTGTCAGTATATTTATTGTTATACTTCAGTTGTACTTTTAGTTGAATAGTCTGTTATGTACTAAGGATAAACGCACCGCTAGTGGGCTACATACCTGTAATGAACCACTAATTTTCAAAGTTTAAAAACATGCTTGCAATCCATTTCAAAAAAGCGACCGAAGGAAATCTTATTTGAAGTCCTTGTTAACTTTACATAAAATTAAATAATTATTTTCTTAGAGATGTATTTTTTATTTTCTAGAGAGTCTTAAAATAACTTTTGGCAAACTTTTGGTGGATTTTTTGGCAATTTCTTAGTCGTTAAATTAAGAGATAAAGCTTCACATTTTATTTCTTTAATGTTAGATTTTCAATTAAACTGTCATTGATATATTATTATATTGTAAATAATTTATTACTACAAACTTAAAAATTGATTATTGTATAAATTTTAAGAGTTGGCCCTCTTCTGGATCGCAATTTCTTAAATTTTACCAGTAGTAAGCATAAACGCTCACTGCTGGAGAATATACCAAAAAAATATAATTGATATTTTTTGACTTTCTAAAACTTCGTATAAAATTTATTTAGATTTTGTTCATCAGAACCAGAAATAGGAAAGAGACTATTACTGGCACACAAGTGGCCCACTTCTGGAAGAGCGAAAATGTAACTTTACTAAGCTGTCGCACATAATTTAAAAAAATTTAAATTTCCATACTTCAAAGTTGGTTGATTATTTCGTTAGCAAAAAGTATTAAACATTTCGATACGTATTAAAAATCATTTCTATACATCATTAACAGATTCCCACGCACTCATTTTTGAATTTAGGCAAAATCTGTGGCTTATTAGTGGGGGTGGGAATTCTTAGCTCTTTCTCTCTCTGTGTGTGTGTACGTACTAATCTGTCCATTATTGTTCGCTACTCTTTTGTTAAATTTTTATCATAGAAAATAAATTCTGTAATCTTTATTTTCTTGTGTGGTCTTTTTCAGTTTTCAAAACAGATGGTACATTATAGATACATGCCCTATCACTGGCACACATTACATTTTGGTTATTTAAAAAATTTTGTTGCGTTGTAACTTACTTAAATAAAAATCTCTTGGTATAGCATGCTGCTACTATATTATAAACTATGCTAAATTATTTCGTCAGCAGATTCCCAATTATTACTCTGATCAACTAACCATTTTTTCAATATACATTCAGATACCTCTGTCTGACATCATTGTGTCAAACTTTTAGTGCTGATCATTTATACAAATCTGTTTGTAAATAGAATGCCAGATTTTTTTCACTTTTTAACTAAATGTTATTATTCAGTTTGTCTTGATTCTCAATTTAAAGCTATTTAGTAATTTTTTTAATGGCTACTTTTAGCAGAGTATATCTTATACTATAATGCGAGCAAAAATTGTGTGTGTGTGTGGGTAAATTTTATCTCAAACGGCTCTAACGATTTTCGCAAAAATTTGGATTTTACCATTTTCGGGCACGAGAAGACCATTGGGCTAGGTCCCATGTTCGGGAAAATTCGATTACTGGGTCATTTTGGGTCATAATGGGTCAGAATCAACCTTTTTGTATCTATAGAACGGCTGGATCGATTTTAAGGAAATTTTGTACCCAATCGTTTTTTGGCACGAGAAAACTATTGGGCTGGGTCACATGTTCGAAAAATTTCGATTAGTGGGTCATTTTTGGGTCATTATGGGTCAAGTCATTTTTATCTAAAAAACGGCTCTAACGATTTCGACCAAATTTTACATTTTATCGTTTTGGATTACCAGAAGACCATTGGGTTAGGTAACATGTTCGAGAAAATTCGGTTAGTGGGTCATTTTTGGGGTCATTGTGGGTCATGCTATTTTTATCTAGAGATTTTCTCACGCAATTTTGACTAAAAATTGCATTCTATGGTTTTCGGGCACGAGAAAAACATTGGGCTAGGTTACATGTTCGAGAAAAAATTTTAATGGGTCATATTGGGTCATTAAGAGTCTGGGTCAAGCTATTTATATTTAAAGAACGGCGTGATGGATTATAACGAAGTTTTGTATGTAACAGTTTTTTGACATGAGAAAACTAATGTGCTAAATCACATGTTTGAGAGATTTTGACTATGAGGGTCATTTGTGGGTCATGATGGGTCATGGTCAAGCTATATCTAAAGAACAGATGGATCGATTTTAACGAAATTTTGTATACATTTTTTTGGCACGATAAAATCATTGGACTAGGTTACATGTTCGAAAATTTCGATTAATGGGTCATTTTGGGTCATTAAGAGTCAAGCTATTTATATTTAAAGAACGGCGTGATAGATTATAACGAAATTTTCAAAGTTTTTTGACATGAGAAAACTAATGGGCTAAATCACATGTTTGAGAGATTTCGACTATGAGGGTCATTTGTGGGTCATGATGGGTCATAATGGGTCATGGTCAAGCTATATCTAAAGAACAGGTGGATCGATTTTAATGAAATTTTGTATGCAACATTTTTTTGGCACGATAAAATCATTGGACTAGGTTACATGTTCGAAAAATTTCGATGAATGGGTCATTTTGGATCATAAAGGGTCTGGGTCAAGCTATATATAATTAAAGAACGGCAGGATCAATTTTAACGAAATTCTGTATGTAACAATTTTTAGAAACGAGAAAACTAATGGACTAAGTCACATATTCGAGAGCTTTCGATTATAAGGGTCATTTGAGGGTCTTAATGGGTCAAGGTCAAGCTATATATAAAGAATAGGTGGGTCGATTTTAACGAAATTTTGTATACAACATATTTTTGGCATGAGAAAATCATTGGGGTAGATCACATGTTCGAGAAATTTTGATTAGTGGGCCACTTTTGGGTCATTCTAATTTTATCTAGACAACGTTTCGCACAATTTTGACTTAATTTTGTATTTTATCGTTTTCGGGCACAAGAAAATCATTGGGTTATGACAGAGTTTTGAGAAAATTCGATAAATAGGTCATTTTGGATCATAAGGGGTCAGGGTCAAACTAACTATATCTAAAAAACGGCTCAATCGATTTTATCTAAATTTTGTATCTTATGTTTTTCGGCATGCTAAAACTAATGAGCTAGGCCACACGTTCGAGAGATTTCGATTATAAGGGTCATTTGTTGGTCATGATGGGTCATGCTAAATTTATATAGAAAATGGTACTCACTATTTTGACTATTCTTTGTATTATATCGTTTTTGAGCAAGAGAAAACCATTTGGCTTGGACAAATGCTCGCGAAAATTCGATTAGTGAATCATTTTGGGTCTTAATGAGCTAGGGTCTTTCTAATTATATATAACGACTCAATCAATTTTACCTAAATTTTGAAACAAAACGTTTTTTATCACGAGAAGAGTATTGGGCTGAGTCGCATGTTAAACAAAATTATATTAGTGGGTCATTTCGCTTCATTGCTGAATGCTGCCAAGCTAATTTTACCTAAAAAATGGCTTAAACGATTTTGATTAAATTTTATATTCTACTGTTTTTGATTACCTGAAGACGATTGAACTATGTCAAATGCTTGATTAAATTTGATTAGTGGCTCATTTTGGGTAATACGGGTCAGGGTCACGAGAATATGGCAAAAGCCAATAACTTGGTGATATGTGACAAAATATTGGCGACATATGGCCAAAAAATCGACTATAAAAATTACGAAAACCAAAACACGTATTTGGAGCCAAATAAAAGAATGCCTTCAAATTTGGCTATATTTAGCAAAAAATATTGTCTTTCAGAATGTAAAGAACTTTTTTATACATTCTTAAGAGGATTCGAGATGCACGGTTAAACTAATAAGAGTCGAGCTAAAAAAGTGATTTAGATCGATGTCCTTTCGTTGTAAATTTTAAAATAAAGTAAAATTTATAAACATGCGCATAGAAACATAGTTTTCTTATTGATTGTTTTTCTAAATAATACTATAATAAACATGTTTTACAGTAATAATACAGAGTTAATGATACAGTGAAAATACTATATCAAGTTGAACACAAAGTTAATTTTGACCGATCTAAGATCGGTCTTCCCTGCTAGTATATTATAAATTTCAACAAAATGTTTTAGCACTTAATGTTACTCGCGTCAAGTGTGAAGTAAAATAAATCTGCATATGAAGTCTTTTACACATGACGTGAGTCATTTTTTAAATGGTATTTATTCACCTTACTTCCAATTGAAAAAATAGCAACTTCATTTAGAAACTGCTGATATTTTTTCTCCATAAAAATTTGCTATATTTTATAATGCATATTATAATATTTTAAAGCAAAATGTAACATTTCTTTTATTACAGTATGTAAATTTTAAGTATATATACACATTGTGAAGTGCCTTACTTTCTTCAAAATACTTAAATCTGCTACAGCGGTAGTTTTAATTGCATATTAATCTTTAATTGCAGGACACTATCGTGTTGGCATAACTTTTAATTACCAACACATACCATTTAGTCCTTTCAATGTATTGATACTACCTTCATATCTCGATGTTCAAAGTATTGCCTTTTTTACAAAACGTGCGCCAAGTTCACGCCAAAACGTGCCAAGTTCATCGCACTGTTCAGAAAATGGAAGCTAACTTATTTTCAAAGGATGTGGAGATCGTATTCAAAGAAGTCTAACTGGAAGTGCCTTAAAAACTTTTATATTTGTTGTTCCTTATTCGGGAAACTATAGTTGTCTGTAGATTCACTGATTTTTTATTTTATTGACTTATTTTGCAAACTAAACTCCAGGTACTTATGTACCTTATGTCTGCTTCAAATTGTATTTTATCATGTAAAAAATAACATTTGAAACTATTGTTTCAAACTTATGACATATGTTTGATATATGGCTATATCGGCATGAATGTTTTTAAGTATTGTGCGAATTGCAATTTTTATTACTGCTTGATTAACCTGAATAGTTGTGCTTTAAATGAATTCTTGATATTTTAATGAAAATTTTAGAATAGAGTTCTTGTACATACTACTGTATTTAATATAAAGTTTTTATTATGTTAATTGTAATTGACGATTTTATTAGCATTTTATTCTGCATTTTTAAAGCTTGCATTTTGCGTGAAAATGTTTAATAGAACTTAACAAATTATATGGAATTTGAAATCTTTATTTTAATTGAATGTTTTTACTTGAAAACATCACATGCTAGATGCATATTTTGCTCAAATAAAATCTAAAACAATTTGTTTCCATTTCTTTTCTTGAAAATGGTTTATTTCTGTCATGTTTCTTTTTAAGAGTGAATTTTTTAATTTCATAAAGAATCTTGGATGTTTTTTAATAATATAAATGCATATACCAATTGTTATGCATATATAAACTGCTTATCAAATGGTCACGTTCTTTTAAACTTTCAGTAAATTGCATTTAATTTACCGTTAAGTTATCGTTAAATACATTATCTCGAAATAAATTAGTGTCATCCAACTTTCCCCCTCCTTAAAACCAGAATTTTCTTAAGAGGACTCAGCAACCAAAACAAAACCTATATTTAAACGAAATATTTTAGATAAATCAAGGATTCAATAAAAACTTAAAAATTTAAATTAAGTTTCCACAATATTTGGAAACGTGCGATTTTAATCGCCTAATTTAAAACGCTACTAGTCAATTTATTTTTCATCTTATTCTTTAACCCCCTGACTGCCCAGCCAAAGGGTAATATTGTAATGTTGTTTTCTCTATAATTTATTAAAAATATAAAAAAAAGATGTTTTTTCCAACCTGATGCAAAATACGTTATTCGTATCGGTGTATAATCTTTGATAGCATCAATCCTAACTTAATTTTTCAGAACTGGGTTTTATTTGTGGAATTATACTAATTTAAATATTGCTTATGTTGCAGTGAAACCTGCAGCTTAGTGTGTGAAAAAATCAGCCGGCGGCAGTCAGGAGGTTAAATGAATGTCCATAATGATATTTTGGAAATATTTAAGGATCATATATATTCTCCTTTTGTAAAAAGAGCCATAGTTTTAAAGGAAAAAAAACTAAGTAGACCTGAGGGGGGGGGGAAGCAGAGGGAATGACTATTTCCTACATATGATTTTTTTTGTAAACATATTGTCGAAATATTTAAAATCAGATTCTTAAATCTTTCATGTGTTGTTTCACTAGAAAAATATCTATTCGTTATTCTAGAAAAAGCCTTATTTTGGAAACATTTAAAAATCTGGAAAAATACTGAGATAAATGAGTTTAAAAGATTTGTTGTAAAGAGTGAATATATTGGATGCTTAACTGTCGTAACTGTGATTCTGTGTATAATACTAGTCAGAAGTATTCTCGGGTTGGTGTATCACAGTCAAACTATGCATTCTTTGCATATGTCGCCATTCTCAAATGCAAGGAGACTATAATATCACAGTATTAAAAAAAAATAAGGAACTAATGAAGTAAAAATTCATAAACGTTTCCAGTGTGACGTCAATCTTAACGTTTTTCTTGGAAACTGATTCCAAATTACTTTTTAAGTTTAATTTCTTATTATATATAGATCGTAGAAAGTGTTATTACAGCATACACAGGGCGAGTCATAATTATCGAAATAGTAGGCTATCTCCTTTATATAGTTCCCCTGAGAACATACTTCCAATAGCAAAGTTTCATAAAAAGGTACAAAATATGACGTAAGTTGAAACTCCAATGGCATTCCATTTCAGAAAATACGAAAAATCAAATTTTTATACGGTTCCCGTAGGGTAAAATTCCAATTAGGAAATCTTTCTTTATCCAGTCCTGAACTAAACCAAAACTTGGAGTTATAGCCGTTTAAAATAATAAAATTCATCGCAGTTTTTAAGAAAACTTGAAGATAATACATATTTTCTTTAATTGGATAGTTTAAAGTCTTTATAACACGAAACATTATTTTTTGGTTTTACTTTTTTTCTGTTTAATTAAAGAGAAAATATAATTGGTTCTGTTTGATTTTTTTTTTCAATAGTAATTTTAAACATATTAAATACATATTAAAGTTGATGTAACTTGGTTTAAAAAATCATATTTTAAGAGATAGGTTTTCGAATTTCTGAAACAAAATTAATGTCAAATAATCATGAGACATGTTTCAAGTTTTGCAGTTTTTTAGGTAGCTTTCATTACAAAAAGTAAAAAGCTACTTATTGCAGCCGTCCGGAGGATAGCACTTCCAGATAATTTTGGCATATTTTCACCGATCATGACCCCCAGACCCCAAAAACATTCTCCGTTCAAATGTTGATATATATATCTGATTTTTGTCATGTGATAACTATCGTATTTATGAACCGATTTGAATGAAACTTGGTATGTACATGGTACATACAAATGTCTTGACAGTTTGTTAGCCAGCATCATCCGCCATCTTGTTTCAAGATGGCGGCCATTTAAATTTTTTTAAAAAATTTAAAATTAAATGCGAAAAAATTATTAAACATAAATTGAAAAATATTTTCTTTTTGTGTTAGAACTTAAAACAACGATTCCAGAACACTTTTATTTTGTTTATCTTAAAATAATGAGTTTTAGCACTTTGAATTTTTCTTATGGTTGACATTTTGAAACGATCTGATTTTTGTCACGTGATAACACGCGTATTTATGAATCGATTTGAATGAAACTTGGTATGTACATAGTACATATGTCTCGACCGAGTTCGTTAACCAGCATCATTCGCCATCTTTTTTTCAAAATGGCGGCCATTTAAATTTTAAAATTAAATTCGAAAAAAAAATAAAAGTTGAAAAATATTTCTCTTGCGTGTTAGAACTTAAAACAACGATTCCAGAACACTTTTTATTTTGTCTATAAATTAAATGATTGAGTTTTTAGCACTTTGAATTTTTCTTATGTTTGACATTTTGAAACTATCTGATTTTTGTCACGTGAAAACAAGCGTATTTATGAATCGATATGAATGTAACTAGGTGTGTACATAGTAAGTAATGAGGCCTTGACAGAGTTCGTTAGCCAGTTCCATCCGCCATCTTGTTTCAAAATGGCGGCCGTTTAAATTTTTTAAATTTAAAATTAGGTACAAAAAAGTAACATTGAAAAAGATTTTTCTTTTATGCATTTAAGCTTGATACAAAGATTCCAGAGCATTTTTTTGTTTCGTCTGTATCTTGAAAAATGGTTGAGTTACAGCACTTTTAATTTCTAGTGTTGCTCACATTTTAAAATTATCTGATTTTCGTCACGTGATAACGCACGTATTTATAAACAGATTTCCATTGAAACTTGGTGCGTACATAGTACATACCGTTGTCTGGACAGAGTTCGTTGGCCAATTCCATCCGCCTTCTTGTTTCAAAATGACGGAATATTATTTTTTTTAATTAAAGTTTAAAATTAAGTGCAAAAAATAAATTGAAAAAGATTTTTCATTTGTGTGTTTCACCTTCATATAAAGATTCCAGAGCATTTTTTCATCTATATCTTAAAAAAATGGCTGAGTTATAGCACTTTCAAGTTCCAGTGTGGTTAATATTTTGAAACGGTCTGAAATTTGTCACCCGATAATACGCATATTTATAAGCTGATTTGGATATAACTCCGTGTGTACATAGTACATATCAATGTCTTAGAGTTCATTGTCCATCTTCATCCGCCATCTTGTTACAAAATGGCGGCCATTTAAATTTGTCAAAAATGTTTTAAATGTATGATGATGTACAAACAAAAAATTCAAAATTAAAGTTTTTTTTAAAAGTATTTATCTTAATGAATTCCAGAGTCTTTTTTTGCTTTGCCTTTATCTTAAAAAACGCCTGAGATTAGTTGAGACAGTTTGAATTTCTATTGTGGGTGACATTTAAAAAAATAAATTTACGACAAATATTAAAATACGACAGCACTCGTATATATTAAGATTTCGATATGAATGGCATGTGCATATGAATTAAGATTTCGACCAAGCTCATTGGTTTGTTTTATCCATGTTGCTTTGAAATGGAATAAAATTCATGATATCGTGGAATTTGGCGACTCTCTAAATCGCTGAAAATGAAACCAGATTGAATAAAATATGACTAATTTCTAAATATTCTCTTAACATTCAGTTTTGACAAAAACTAGCATTCAATCTTATAAAATCGTGTTCCCCTAATTTGAGCTTCGTATGTTTGAATAATAAACTTAATTTTAAATAAATAAATACCGTAAAATGGGGTGAATAGGAACAGCGGGGTGAATAGGAACGAAACTTCCCGGTCAAACAAATAAATTCATTATAAATCTATATGAGAATATTTTTAGTTGCCAATTTTTTTATAAGAAGGTAATAACATTAAGAGTTTAGAAATTCAGTTTTGACATGTTGGCACCACTACTGGGGTACATAAAAAAAAAAACCTTCAAGAGGATCCTCAAAAACCTCCATTTTTTAACGTCTTCAAAACTTTGTATGTAACTAAAGTATTTTTCGTATGCTAAACCCAAGAGAGGGTATTTTTAATTAATGATAGACCTGTAAACTATATGCTGTATTAAATTCTACTTATTTCTTAACTACATAATGAAAAGATGAAAAATGGCTTATAACATCAGAAGTTTAAGATTTACGGGGTGAATCGGAACACGTTTTCTCTCATGGTTTATTTTTCTGTACAGTAATAGGTTCATATAATATATGAAAAAATATGTTTGAATAGGTATTGTAACAATATTTTGTTTGTTCTAATTACTTGAGTTTAAAGATGCCAAGAAATTACTTGGTTAAACATAAAAATCAACGCCTAATCCAACAGACATGGAATACACAATGAAATAATTTAAAAATAGCAAATTAGTTAGAAAAACTGCACAGAATTATTATCCGACATCTAGAACATTAAACATCTCAAAATGAAAAACCAATTAAAAAAGAGAGGAATACTGAGATAATACAAACAGTAGTAAGGGCTGGGGATGAAGGACTTGCAAGATTAGTAGATCGTATTAATACATGCAGCAATTGGGGCTACTCAAAAGATTCACTTACCCAATCACTAATAGTAAAGGATAACACAGAAAAGGGCTGAATTTGTATTAAATTTTACTTCTTCAATTCGAATATAATTTCTTAAAATAAATTTTTATTGATTTCAAAGTTGTTTTTTTTTATTTTTAAAAAGGCACATCGTTACTTGTATATAAAATAAAGGCTTTGTTTCACAGTAACTGCGTGTTCTTATTCCTCCCTTATCATTATTACCTGTTTTTATTAATCCTATTAGTTTGAATCGGAATAAATAAAGATTATAACAGTTGTTCCAATTCACCCCTATCTGCGGGGTGAATCGGAACACCATTAAAAAAATAAATAAATAATATATATACAAACAGTAAAAATGTTTCGTTTTTGCTTAAAAAGTAAAGAACAAAACAAGACCGAAGTTTCTAGTAGAAAAATAAAAAAAATTAAAAAATCAGTTGTTGCTTTTTTTAACGTTAAAGTTGACAAGTGTTCCGATTCATCCCATTTTACGGTAAGTATATGAAAGCTACCTCTTCCTCCCGGCATTGCTGGAAAGACATTTAACAACTTGACAGCATAACGTATTTTTTCGTACTGTACCAGGACTGCCTTCCTTCTTCCCAGACCTGCAAGGGACGAAATCTTTCATTCTTGGTCTCAATACATTCTGTATTAAAATCATTCAGACTGACTTAATTTGTGTATAAGAAAATTAAATTTGGATCAGTACAAAAGTGCTTTAGAAAACGCATATAATAAAAATCGCCTTTATTTAACACTATTTTGTTAAGGAAAGTAGATTTAAAGGTAATAAAATTCATGGTATAAAACCAGTGAAAAAGAACCTGCTTATGAGGGAATCCAGTCTTCAACGGAAAAATGTGTTGATTCATGCAAAATTTAATATTAATACTTGAGGAAATTACATTTACATCTCCTAAGGTCTAACGTATTTTTTCTTTCCTATGCTATTCAGTCTTAGAAGATTTTAAAGTCAAAATCAAAGTACAATGCATTAAATAGGGATTAACGATTGTAAAGAATAAGTGAAACATTAACATACAGATTCATTAAAAAAATAAATATCGCAGGTTTTGGCGAAACTTTAATAATGAACATTATATTTTCATTTTTAATGTTTATAATTTTTTTTTCCAAAATTCTTCCTTCTGAATCAATTTTAACCTTATCGAAGCGGAAAACTATAGAAATTAAAGGCCGACCTGACTTTGTTTTCCAGGCCGGACTGTACTACGATTCTCACTTTCAGGCAGAACCGAACTTTATTCTCCATAGGACTGTTTGGGACTAGATTTAAATATTTTGACTCGTACGGACTAACAGCATATTTGTAAAAAATATTTAACGTAAAAATCTTCACGCTCCTATTTTTTGTCCATAGGAAATGCATGGTCTTAAATCGATTTTTAATAACGTACAATTTGTGGATGATCCCTGTCTTGCATTAGAAAGGAGTCAAAAACTGATTACTCAGAGACGTCGTTAAGTGGTGTAAATCAAGAATTTTGGATTTTAATATGTTGGAGACTTATAGATTTCGTGATGACTTTTTTATTGGTTTCATTCAGGAATAGATAAGAGAAAATTTCCTAATTAGAAATTTTATCTTACGGATGCCGTATGAATTTAAATTTAGTATTTTTTCAAATAGACACTCTATGGAGTCCAACTTGTCTCATAAAACTTTGCACCTTTTTTATGAAACTTTGCAATTGGAAGTATGTACCTAAGGTCAATGTTTAAAAGATACCCTTTGGTTTCGATAATTATGACTTACTTTGTATAAAGTATAGAAACACTTAGCTGTATTATACAGTTATAATATATAAACAAAATAGGGAATATAGCATAGCAACCGTTAGGAATCATGTACGTCATGTTATCCTCCACAACTTAAAGGCGTCTATTGATATGCTTTTGTCATTCAGAACTCATTTTTAAAATTAAAAACAATATTTGGATGTTCAAAAAGGCAATGCTCTTTAGTTATTAATCCACTGGAATATTAAACATTCTTTACTCTCGAAGGCTTTGAATAAGATTTTAATTCAATAAGCACATCAGTCTTTGTGTGCTGGTGAATTAGGAATAAATGAAAAGGCCGAACAGAGCTACAAAGCTGAGGCATTTTCTAAAATAATGGATTTCATAATTGAGTTAACTATTGATTTCAAGCACTCCAACAATTATGTAATCTGCTGACGTGTCTTTAACCGATGACTGTTTTGAATGAATTAAAACTGTTAGTCTGCATATCGGATTTGGGCAAAATACATCAAAAAATCATTTTCGATACAAAATACATTACTTTTAGAAACTAAAATACAAAATACTTTTCAAATGGAAAAAGTTCCAAATACAAAATACATGTATTTACAAAATACATTTGGAAAAAAAAAAAGGACCGAGATTAGATGTTTGCATGGGCTGTGTCCGACAAAGTTAGCTGGCCAATTTCAATCCACGACACTCGGGCCGGGCCTGACCGGACCTGTTCTTCAGTCGTTCCAGACCTGTTAGGGCCTGGTATCGGGTTTATTTTTTTCAGAAAGATACTCATGTGGGCCTTGTCATCACTCTTTCGGGTCCCGGACTTTTTTTCTGCAGTTCGGGCCGGGCCTGACTAATTCCTTATAGATCGGGTTAGGGATTGGGTTTCATTCTTCCTAAAGCACTAGTTGCGGTAGTCAAAAATATTAGTATAGATCCCGATCCAGTTCGTATGGAAATCACTGGTTCCTTCTGTCTCGGTCAGCCTATGGAAAAGTTGGTAAAATCTGGCCCGATCCAATAATTAAAAAGAAAATGTACGTATTTTTAAATTGCTGTTATTTTACCATTAAAATTATTATTCTTTGTGAATAGTAAGTATATTTCTGGATAATAAAATTAAAGCACAGCAAAGGCACCTCTGAAAATGAATCTGTCTATAAATCCTGTCTTAAACGGAAAATGTATTTATTCATGGAAAACAAATTTAATAAAAAAGAAAAAACAATATGATATATTTAGAACGAGCTATGTTCCTGCTAAGAAATAAACCTGTTTATAATCTGTTTTATCTCCTATCCTGAGCGAATTCTTCTCAGAAGATTTTACTGTGTAGCATTTTTCGACTTTTAAGTTTCCAAGGCATAAAATATATTAAAACTGCTTTCATCTGCTCTGCACAAGAAGTGAAAAATGTTTTGACACATTTACAAATCAATTTTTTTACGGAAAGATATAAAATTGGAAGGCCTGACTATGGAATCGATTTGGAATCAAACTAAATTTTCCATTTTTTTTATCAATAAATTATCTGTTGAGTTATGATTTCGATCACGTGACAAGCACGATTTTCATCCCAGTTTCAATGGTTCTTTTTTGAGAGGAAATTCGGTTCAAAACATCCACTTTGACACTATTTTCTGAGAAATCTATTGTATTTGCAAATTATGTGAAAATGAGTGGCGATTAAATAATTTCTGCACCTGCTAGCTTCATGCATTTCCAAACAAAAATAAACTAAAACATGTGTCATAAAGTTGCCCTTTTTGACTAAGTATAGCCTTAATTATAACAAAAACATTTACATAAAAATATTCATTTTAAAACTAAATATCGCAGTCCAAAGTGCTTTCTTAAAAGAAAGTATATAAATATGGGGGAAAGAATAAGTATTTTTGATCAGAATTCCTCGTACAATCCGATTTTTAATACACATCGACACAGAAATTTGTTTTCTGGAAGTTTAATTAGTCCGGCTTAATAAAGTTTTTGTACAAACAGGGCCTGGCCGAACTTTTAGTTTTTATATCAAGCCAGGCTAATTCCGAGATTTTACTTTTTGTATCGGACTGTGTTAATATTTCTTTTCTACGGATCGAAACTTTAACTTTATTCTGGTCCGGGCCAATAACTTTTGTTTTGTGTCGGAATGGGCCGAACAAAAAAGGTCTTTGTTCGGTTTAAACCAGACATAATTTCGTCCTGTGTAGACCTCATTTGTATTCGCACAACGCAACTGTTAGGAGTTTTTGTAACACCCATTAAATTCTCTGAAATTATAAATTATCAAAGTAAAGAAGCAAAAGGAAAGATAGATAAAGAAAACAAATCAATCTATTTCAGAATACTCTTTGTAAAATAAACAAAGAATATTTACAGATAAAATATTAAAATGTATACAGAATTATAAAATCTATTATATCTATATTATAAAGGCCAGACGTATCTGTGCGTAACGCATACGTCATTTTGCGCATGGCAACACTTTTTAATTTTAAATGAATTTCTGTATTACAATATTTGTACTAAAAGTTTTTAAACTTCTTAATGTCGCACATTTTCAATTTTTACACCATCGTGTAGGAAAAAAAATGTACTTTTAAATGAAATTTGTTTGAAAGCTGTATCTTAATTTGTTTTTGAAATATTAATTTTTTTGTAGTTTTTAATACTTCTTTTCTAAACGTGGCAACAGGAGTACTCCATTTCTATTCAAACCGAAGGAAAAAAGGGAAAAAATTGAGTGCTGTATCTTCATGTTGCCATTTTCTCATTAAAAGGGAAAAAATAGAACTTTAAATATCTTCTGTTATTAAACCCGGTTCATTTACACAAATTTGATTTACACGTAAAAGAATATCAAGTTTAATATCTATTTCAGCTAATAGCATTGAGATTTCAAGTTTTGAATCAAAATTATCAAATTAAAATGCCAATTTTTTTGAAACGTGAATACAGATGTGAAATGTACATTTGTAAATTTTGTTATGTTGAAAATGATGTCGGGTTTAGATTTCAAGGAGAAAAAAAATTCTATGATTGAGTCAAAGTTGAATAAATTTTGCTTTTTATCATTTTGGAATATTAGCATAAGAGCCTTAATTAATAACTTTATCATAATAGCTGACTTTTATTATTCTTTACTGCTTACATGTACGATTAAAGTTTAATTTTAACAATTTCTACAACTGCGTTTTATAGAAATAGTATTTTGTTAATTTGACATAAATATCGTTTGTTTAAGAGTTAGACGTACCAATATAAAATGAATTTTTCACTATAACTAATTTTGTAGGTTTATTATAAGTCAATGAAACAGTTCCTTCTTAAGCATTTTCTTTCGTCAAAATTTGACGGGTTCTGCCTTGTATTTATAAAATTATAAAATGTTAAATTCAGCTTCATTTTAAGCGTAGGAGTAAAGTGTTATCAAAACAATCTACAAATCAAAATTACATTTGGAAATTACAATTGGCCTTCAAAAGAAAAGAAAATATTCTCAAATGGAAAATTACTTAATGAATATCTTTTTGGAGAATTTATAATGAGGGATAGACAGAGCAGGCTTTTAAGGCCGAAACAGAATTTCGGCGATTGGTAATAATAGTTAAAATAATAATACATATCAAAATATGAAGTTCGATGACGTTTAGAGCATTAGTTCTTGTTAAAATCCTGTAAATCCCAAAAAATGCAGGATAACAGCGCCACCTACGGGACGATTTGCACCGCACATAATTAGTGACGATTTATATTAAGATCAAACTAAATCTGAAATTCGTTGAGAATCCATGCATTACTATTTTAGATAGAGCTAATGCAGAAATCGTGAAAAATGTGGCATAGCAGAGTAACCCATTTGCTGCGCAATTCTCACCAAAACTTAATCGGCAGCAATTTATGTCAACGTCTAACTAAATCAGAAATTTGATGAAAATCCGTGCGTTAGTTCTTGAGATACAGTTTTTGCGAAAATTGTGAAAGACAGCATATCAGCGCCTCCTTTTGGAAGATTTACACCTTCACTTAATATCTAAAATAACTCTGGTAAATGTCTAACTGAATCTAGTTTTATTAAATTCTGTGCATTAATTCTTAACACATTACCGACCGGCCGTCGATTAATCGATGTTTGCTCCTCGGCGCTTGCCGACCAGCCGTCGATTATTCGACGTTTGCTTCACAGCGCTTATCGACCGGCCGTCGATTATTCGACGTTTTCTCCCCATCGCTTACCGACCGGCCGTAGATTATTCGACGTTTGCTCCCCAGCGCTTACCGGTCGTCGATTAATCGACTTTTGATCTTTCTGTTAGATTTGGTTAGGTTAGATTGACATGTAGCAAGCAGCTAGCGTTTCGCATTCTTTATTCAGATAATCTGTACTTTTTTTATAAGCTTTAGGCCTTAGAAATGATTGGAAAGAGTATAAGAAAAACGCATGCATTCCGGCGCGTCAGTCTAGGCCGAAACCAAGCCGGTGCACAGTGGGGCAAAATCCCGAAAAGCTGGCCAAAATATGAAAATGTTATTCAAATTGTACGAAAATTCGTATACAGGTGTTTTTGAGGATGCTAAGTAAAAATACAAAATTAAAATTAAAAAAAAAAATGGTGGATACAATATGGCGGAACAAAAATTAAAATGTCTTGAAAATTATTCAATTTGTATGAAATTTTGTAAACTTTTCAGAATGCTAATTAGGATTCAAAAGTTAAACTTTAAAAATAAATAAAATGATAAATTAAAAGTAAAAGCAATTAGATTTAAATAATATTTCAAATTTCGAGGCTAAACTTAAAAAGGAATTTGGAAGGAACCAAGAGATATTTAATCGAAATTAATTAATGGAAAATAAAATAATAGACTGTTTAATTTTTATATTATTAAAATGGAAATATATTTCAGAGATTAGCCTTTAGAATCAACTGTAGTATAATAAAAAGATTCTTCAGAGGTCAAGGTGTCGAAATAGCTAGCAGAACTTGGTGGTGGTATTAGAAGATCCTGTGAGTCTTAGGATCAATGATTTTAATTTGTTTTGCGATAATTTACTTAAATTGGAAATGAAAGAATCTTATGACATTAAAAGGCGTAAAAATATCTTTCATTTTTTCGCGCTACTGCATGTTTGTCATAAATCATCTCGATGTCTTTTTATCAGTTTGTTGTATGATTCTTGAGTATCTTATGGCATTTTACAAATAAGCAGTGATGAAGATGTTATTTCTCATTAATAAGTAGTTTGTGTTCTGAAGTAGGCATACAGAACCAGGGATGCAGTTCAAATCTACGAGCTGTTTGTAAAGAAAAATCTTCGAAATATATCAAATAAATGACATGATTACAAGAAATTACTTATGACATAGAATCATTTAATCAAATCTTCGTATACGCTTGTTATAGAAGCACAAATAGTTGCGTTTCAAAGAATGGTTGAATTGTATTGCCATCATTTGTGCTTCCAAATATGGGATTTAGTTTCTCGACGAGAAGTCTTAAAGGGTCAGGTGCCCTTTGAAAAATCCAAAAATCGATTTTTTAGAAAGTAGCTTATAATTAAATATGATTCTTTAGGAACATTTAAAAACAAACCGCATAAAAAAATTCGCATTAGAAGAAGAGTTATGTTTAAAACACTTTGCGCTTTTCCTATACAGCCAATGGTTAATTTAAATTTAACGTCAATTTTCTCAAAACAGTGATTTTGATCATTGCGCGCACGATTTCTGAAGATTGGTTGCGTAGAATTTCACAAAATTTTCGCTGAATGTATTAAACATATATAGGCACAAAATGACCTACTGCTTAGCCAGAGATTAAAGACCTGTCACGTGAGTTAAAGGTCCGAGTAAGACGAGTCTACTCTTGATAATAGGATGAAGGCAGAGAAAGGGGGTTTCCCCTAATACTGGTTTTCTAGGAATGGAGAGGTTGGGAGAAACCTGAATTTCGTCCCTTCCTAATGCTTCCCTACCTTCGGAACATTCCATTATTTTGGCAGTATGCCAATCCAGTTCTTTAAACGCTGGTCCAGCAGTACTATTATGTTCCTTAAATTAAAAGTTTAGAATTCACGACTATTTTTGTGTAAAAAGAATATCAATATTTCAAATTTCTTTAAGAAATAATTTTTTTCTTCTGGATCTATAAGTTTTATTTCTTTCATCGTAGGTCATTTTGAAAACACATTATATCTCTACTCAGAAAAAAAAATCTTGGTTTGTTTTAGTTATTCAAACTTGAAAAATCGTGCGCGCAAGGCATGCAAGATTTATTCTTTCGTAAAAATTGTATTATCTTTAAAAATAATTAAAAAATCATTGCATTTGTGTATACTTTTTTTAACAACTTTAACTAATAAAATAAATCCTTCCTAATACGTGTTCTCAATTTTATAGTCAAAAGTTAATTAGATAAAGAGTGACTGCAATTCTTACAGAGGTCACTTTTTCACGTATTTTGTTAGTTCAAAAGGTACCTGACCCCTTAATTGTAAATGAAATATTTTTTGCATATTTTATTTTGCGATTTCAGTATCCTTCTTTTCATGCAGAGTACGAGCTTTCCATTTTTTCTATGCAGTTTGTCTGCCATATGGAAGCCCTCTCAAAACATCTTAGCATGTAATGTAGATATTCTCAATTCTAAATTATCTCTATCCAATTTAATTTAAAAATGTCATATCGGTAAGAAGCTATTTTGATATTGTCTGACATAAGTAGCAACGTTGAGTATTACACTAATTCATTGTTAACGACTATTTCTTCTGTATCAATGATTGTATTAAAAGAAATAAGTTAATTCTCCTGGTGTTTAATACAATCTTATTCAGTGACATTAGCTTCCGTATTTCTTGAAAAAAAAATGGATCTTGATTGGCCCGATAAAATCAGTGAAATGAAGATCTCGGAATTTTCAAATTGACGATTCATGATTTATTCGTAATATTTATGTATTCTAGTGGCACGGGCGAAGTGAAAAATATGTTAGAGCCTCCTGCCATCTTCATGAAGAAAAATATGTTTTAATGTACTTATAATACATTTGCAATCACATCCTTACTTGCAAACCAAATCCAAATTTCTAATGTAGGTGAAAGTCATATTCATAATGATTTTCACTCGCATTAATGAAATACAATATGCTGAGTAGTTTGATCTAGCAAATATTGCCATTAACAAAATAATTCTTCTAATTACAATAGAACAAACAAAATTACTACCTATAAAGATAAGAAAATGTTATTCTATCGGATCAATAATAGAGAATTATTTTCATTTTTTTCATTACTAAGCTGATTTATCAAATTAATTTAAATCTATGATTATAGTACTTATTTACAATATAATAGGTAATAAACTGTTACAAAATTGATTAATTCAAAAATTTGAAAGATATTTATCAGCTAAATTAATGTGAAACATACTCAATTTCAGAATTTTTGAAGCGGCCGAAAAAGTGGCATTTTTACTTGGGGTTACTAAAATATGCGTGAAATGGAGAAAGGCAGTTTTTGGCAGCTGGTTTTCATGAATCATTAGACAATAGCCCAGGTTATTATTTCCATTAAATTTGTTGCGGAACACCGTGGAACATTTAAACTTTTTAATGTTTAAAAGCAAAAAATAAAATATTTTCTACAATATTTTATCAAAAATGACTATGAATTTATTAATTTTTATGTGCTTAGTATAAATTTGGTAATACATGCAAATAAAGTACACACTATCATAGTGTGAATCCATTTCAAATCATTAAAATCGGATAATATGGTAAAATGTAGCGCGCGTTTAGAGGAACTATTGTCTTGCTGTTTTTGTTCGCTCTAAATGATACTCCTTCAAACATCATTTTCGAAATAATGCTATTTGTAAAGGCGAAGCAAAAATCTTTTTTAAAATACAGATTGTGACTCTCCAAACATTATTCTAGCCAACTATATAATCAAAATTCCCTAAATCGTAACTTCATTTTTCGACTGTTAGTCAGCTTTTTGGGTTTTTGCCCCACTGTGCGGTGTCTTGGGCGATCTGCGGCTGATCGGGCGGTGAAAGGGTATAGTATGTTCGAACCACTGTCGGTCGGTAAAGTGTTAAGATAGAGCGCCCACAAAATTTGCATCATACACTGACAAACTCTCAAATAGACATTTCCTAAAAACTATTATTGTTCAGGACCTTCAAAAAAAAAAAAAAAAAAAAAAAAAAAAAAAAAAAAAAAAAAAAAATTGTCGACAACCTGAAGTCGAATTTTTTTACGAATCCAATACATTTTTGTTGTAAAGATACAGAAAAGTAAAAAAAGTGTGAGTGATTAAAAATCGAAGCTCATTTCAATAGTTAATCTAGGGCTTATACATAAACACAAATGCAAAAGAATTGTATAGCCTCCTTCATTGAAAGTTAGTTAAATCATCATATATATTATAAAGCAGAAGCTCTGAAATTTCGGCTTGAGTGTTTTCAAAAACTACCCGGCAGATTTTTTTCAGATTGCATCATTTGGTAGGAAATATTTTTGTGGAGGTTTGTGATTCAAATATACAGGGATAACTATGATTTTTCGTAATAAATTTCTTATTTTATTGATATTTTTGACGAAAGGGTTGCAACAACTAATTTTTTGGCGATAATTATATTTCAAAAAAGAAATGAAATGGCTTTCTCTAATGGAAAATAATATAAACATCTCGAAAAAATCCTGTTAATTCATTGGTTTAAAATAATGATAATAAGAAAAAAATCAGTTTAATGCAAAATAATATCATGAAAGGAAAATATTTATCTTTAACAACCAAAAAAAGGTATAATATTTAAAAAGTAATTCAATGTGAAAAAAAGTTTTGAAGTGACACAATATTTGGCTATTTATTTCTTTCGAGCCAGTTTAAAAGAAAACATCTAAAAAAACTTCATTAGGTAAAACATAAGTAATTTTTTTAAATATTTTTTTAATCTAACTTTCCCATTTTGTGTTCTACAGAAGAAACTCGCAGAATTAATTAAAAAATGGCTCTAATTGTTATTTGTATGTTATTTGTTCAATTGGGTGTTTCAATCTACATTTGTCGCCAACAATGCGATTCTAAACCAAAAAAAGCACAAGACGGAGCGATGTTCGCAAGAACTATGTTCTCCCTCTCTTTTTTAATGTATTTGAGCATTTTTAGGAAATTTTTTTTAATTTAATTTAAATACATATATACCAGTTAATCCAAAAAAATGAATAATATTTAAATTTTAGGGTAATTGTCTTTATACATACATAGATATTGTAAAATATTTTAACTTCAGCTTTTAAATTTTTTTGGCACAGATGTCAAATACGCACCACATTGGTGCGAGTTGTTTCTGACGCCCATGTCATATATACACCTGTGTATTTAACTGACGCCAAAGTGTCTTCATTTTGTTTGTGACAACCCGGATATTGTTGTTTATTTATTAATAAATTATTTTTTTTATTTTCAATTATATAAACTATTTTGATCTAGCCACATTTGTCATATATGCACCACATTTGCGCGACTGCAATAAAATGGCGATTTTATGACTCATTTGGTAACCCGGCTGTTGTTATTTATTAATAAACTGTTTATTTACTTTTATTTTCTTTTTTTAAAGGATATAAATAGTTTTGTTTTATAGTTATTAACTAAACTTTTTTTTATTTATTGTTTTTTTTCTTTTTAAAATAATAGAAAATAATTAAACTATATATGTAACTGGTATTTGAAAAGAAAATTTTCGTCGAATCGGCATCAAGCAAAGAAAAAAAACGCGCCAATGTGGTGTGTACATGACATCTATACCTTTTTTTTTACTATACTGCAGTATTTAAACATGCCGTATAAATAACGATTATTGTTTTTCCAAACATGGAAGTTTTGGCACAGATGTTATATACGCATCGTGGTATCTCACTGGCGCGAAAACGGTGTTATTTTGCCTGATAAAGTAAGCCAGCAATAGTTGTTTTTGTATTAATAAATTGTTTATCCATTTTCAATTTCTTTTTAGAAATTCTATAAATTGTTTTGTTCTATAGTTATTTTTTTATTTATTGATATTTTCGTTTTAAAATAATGGAAAATAATTTTTTAAAATGTACATTTCTTTGCTATTCTAAAACGAGGATTTTGCCGCATTGGTGTTGGAAGGAAATCGTGCCAAACCCGGGTATATAATGTTTATGAAATATAATATTTTCAAATGTTAATTGAATGCTACTTGATTAACACGTCGGCCAGTTTCGCCAAACTATTCTCCAAATTATAGAAATATACATAAATTCATTTTAAATAACGAAAGAACAGTAATACATAGGAAAAAAATACAAATTAAAAGTCACTTATGACGTAAAAAATACGTGTATCACGTATAATATCAATTTGCATGTGACACTTACGATCATTGATTATTGGCATTTATTCCTATAATGTGGTATTAATTTTTTTCTCGACAGAATAATCAAGTAGTACCGTAAATTGTATAAACACCAGATAATATTATAAATAGAGTTAAATAACTATATTTCGGTGCAAATGCACGCACCCATGTTGTAAAAAAGAGGCACAAATGTCATATGCACCACGTTGGCGCAATATATTTCTGGTGCCACTTTAACGAAAACTTCATTTTCAAATGACAGTTGCATTTCTAATTTTTAATTATTTTCTGTAATAGGAAATAATGATAATAAATAATTTTAAAAAAAGTTTCATTAATAAGTATACAGCTTAACAATCTGTATCATTTTAAAATGCAAATGAAAGTAAATAAATAGTTTATTAATAAATTAAAAACAAAGCTGGATTACCATATGAGGCATAAAATGGTCATTTAGTTTCAATCGTGCCAACGTGACGCGTATATGACATTTGTGCCAAAAAATTAATTTCATGCCAACAAAAAACATTCACCTTAATTTTCTAAATAAAACTTTATTTATTTAACTTTATTTATTCTGCTGGATTCCAAAGACAGAAAACTGTAATAGATTTGTGAAGAGTAAATGTACGTTGCAAAATATAATATAATATTGAGTGAGGATGTATTAGGGTTTCCACAGATACCCATATCGTCAAGTTGAGAGTCAAAAAACTATCAAATGAAAATGGATCACTTGAAAATTGTTTAAAATCAATGGTCAATCTCTGCGATCATAATGCTCGCTATTTTAGAAGTATGGATAATAGACAATATTTAAATTGCTATTTTCATAATTGCCTCATTTATCTATCAAACTCTACAATAAATGATCAACTAAAAGATTTCTTTCTTAAAAGCCCGAATTTTGTCGAATGCGTATAGCTGATACAACAACACACTATTTTATTATTATTTAATATATTTGGCGTCGACGGGCCTTGAATCCATTGTTGTTGTTTTTATTTTTGGCTCAGTTTTATTTTTTCTAGCTCCCTGAGTTTTGCACTGATGAAGAATCTCAATAGTATATTTGAAACAGCTGTTTGCTACCTTTTCATACATTATTTGTGCATTTATAATCGGTGGCTTTCTATCTTTAAATACAATGGCGTTTGTATCATTTTCAGAAATGGGAAAGAGCATTCGAGGTGAAGGTGCTTTAAAAAACACAATCAAATTCAGTATTTTGTTTGATTCATGTTCTGTTTTGAAAAATAGACCAGCTCAGCGGGCTTAGCCTGCTAGTATAATAATAAATACGTAATTCGGTTTGTTAAAAATATAATTCGTTAATGCCTTGAATACTATTATGCAAATACAAGTATGCTTCTTATGAATAATAAATAAGGGATAATTTAAAAAGGAATAGTAAATAAACATGTTAAATATTTTCGTTTAAATCCTGGGAATATCATAATGTCTTGAAATACAATATTCGGGGCATCATGATACCAAATAGGTTTAATTTTTTTAAAGTCATGTTTTTAATGTTTAATAAATGTCTTCTATCAGTGCATCATTCTTCGTCATGTCAGTTTAAAAAACTCTTCAATCTTGAATGAGTCATTGTATTAAAAATCAGGGGCGTGCAAAGAAAAAACTGCGCTGAAGCAAAGTTTCAACTTGGCGCCCACCTATCCAACTTTTCCTTGTAATAGGCCAAAAATAGCGTTGGTAGTATAAATTTGGCGCCCTCTCAATTTCCGCGCCCGGGGTGACCGCCCCTCCCCCCCCCCCCCGTCCTTTCTCAGGCCGCTGTTAAAAATACTTTAAATATTCATAACGTAATTTTCCATCATTTATATTGTTAAAGATGTATTAAAAGATAAGCATGCTATATTTGTAATGATGATTGCAAATTAAAAATTGCTATTTTTATTTAAACATGAATACATTGCCTTTTCTGAAAGAATAATTTATTGCTTTTTGGTTTTGATTAATCTGCAAATTAAATGTTAAACATTTTGAAAATCTCTGTAGAATAAACATTGATATTGGTTGATACATAAATAATCTCGGGATACTCAGGATACATAAATAAGTACACAGTTAATAATGTATAAATTTTTATGCTTATAAATCTGTGCAAAATACAAAATAATGTTTCATTAATATTTTGTAAATTTTAGTCTAAACAAATATATATACATGCCCGCATATTGAAAATCATAAATATTCTTTTAAAGGGGGGATAACTTTGTTATTAACCAAATTAACATTCTCATCGATATTAAAATTTTCACTTGTGAAACTTTCGTTTACAATCGAATCTCAAAAAAATAAATAAAAAATCAAACTTCCGTTTCGTACAGCAGTTTTCGTTTTGGTCCGACACCAGTTTATACTTTCATTGTGCTACTTTATTTTAAATAGTATAAAATGAAACCTACAATGAATAAAAAAAAATAATTGCGAAGTCACGCTAGATAAACATGTATCTCCAGTAAGGACAGATCTACAATCAAAAATCCAATTTTTTGATATACTCAATCGTAAATACAATTAATGAAAATCTGAACTGTATATCAATAAATAGAGCTACTTGCATATAAATTCGCTCGAAAATGAATATCACGAGTGACTTAAAATTTACCCAAACTTTGATAAAATAGATACAAAAGGACTAGAAAAATAATTTTATAACGGTACAAAATTAAAAATCTTACCATTAAAGGTGTTTTAAAGGTGATTGTTGCTACAAAAGTTCCACTTATAATGACAGATCTTGTTTTACACATTTTTTTTTTCATGCTACTTTGTCATAATACATCTGCCGGTATTATCAACAGAAATTATTTAAAAAAAAATTCCTATATACTATAGTGCAACGTGTTCTGTCGCAATTCAGTAATTACTTTGATACATTATCATTTGAAGCTAGAAAAAAAACAGCCATTCTTTCTCAAGACAAACATATTACATTTCCTTCTACTATTACATTACTTTTTTTATGATTCTTTAAAATCACTAGACACAGCAGAAATCTAAATAATTCTTCCTGTTTATCACACAGTAGTTTTTGTTGTTCTCATATCAACGTTATAATTATAAAACCTAGAACTTTAGAATTGTAACAGTTCAGCAAAAATGCCTAAATAAAGCAAAAGCATTCATTCTAATCCTTATCATATCAGTAGCTCTAAAGTATGTTTGCATTAACTTTCAGAAACGAGTCCTATAAGACAAAACAAAGCAGACAGACTCGTATTATTATTTTATGAATTTTACATCTGCGGTTTTAAAGAAGCAGCTGGAAACCTACAGAAATGTATTTTGAATATAAAATGTATTTTCAAAATACTTGAAAAAATCATTTCAAAATACATTACCAAAATACTTTCGTTTAGTCAGGTTAAAATACAAAATACAAATGTATTTTGAAAACGTATTTCAAATACATGTATTTTCGATACTGCCCATCTCTGCTGCATATCCATCTGATATTACCTTATTGTGTATTCTGATTAGATTACAACATTTTTTATAGTCAATAAAAGGAAATTACTTCGGTACTCGAAGTTTCTTTACAAATTTTAATTCACTCCTCAGCCTCAAGTGGTTTAACCAAAATTATTGCAGTGAGATTTATATTTCAATGTTACTATTGACTACGATGACAACAGATTGGGGTTTTCAAAATTTTAAATATCTTAAAATATTTCAAAAGTATGTCACGAGAGATCTTTGTCATTTAAATATATTGAAAGTATACAGGGTGATTATAAAAGAACTGCCACGATACACGAGTTCCTCTAATAATTTTGTTCCCTTAGGACCCTTGAATTTTTTGTTCTCCATGCATATTTCATCCCCTGATTTTCCCACGTTTTCAGTGCTTAAATTTAACACATTTGTTGCCGGTCACGCGCTAGTGTGTGAAATTCTCAATAATTTAACACAAATGACGGAATTACTGGCAGCGAACGTGTTAAAGTTAAGTTTTGGACTCTTTTTAAACGACTTCCAAAAAGGAGAGGAGGTTATCAATTCGACGCGTATGTATTTTTTTTTATGTATCTTTACAGATTACTCCGAAACCATGCAACCAATTAACTTGGTTTTGGTGTTAAATGAAAGACGATGCTCTCGAATTGGTACCACTTCAGTTTCATCGAAATTGGTTCAGTACTTTTTTAGTAATTAGGCAAAAACTAATAAAATTAGTGATTTTTCGCTAATTAAAAGTGTTGAATACGTTCACTGAATGGACTGTAGACAGCATGGCCGAGCGGTCTAAGGCGCTAGATTGAAGCTCTGTTTTGCGAAAGAGAGCGTGGGTTCGAACCCCGCTCCTGACATTATTTACATCTATGTAAAATTTACAAATTTTTTTTTCCGTATTACAATTTTTATTTTTAACCGGCTTCAGAAAAGGAAGAGGAAGTTATCAATTCGACGCGTATGTATTTTTTTTCTATGTATGTTCACCAATTACTCTGAAACTATCCAACCGATTAATTTGGTTTTTGTATTTAATAAAAGAGGCTACTCTCCAATTGGTACCGCTTCCATTTCATTGAAATTGGTTCAGTACTTTTTTAGTAATTAGGCAAAATTTAACAAAATTTGTGATTTCTCGCAAATTAAAAGTAACATGGACTTTGAATAAGCTCGCCGGCTGTAGCATTATCAGGGTGGCCGAGCGGTCTAAAGCGCCAGACTTAAGCACTTGTTCTCAGAAAAAAGCAAGGGTTAAAACCCCACTCCTGACATAACTTACATCCATGTATAATTTATAATATTTTTTCAGTATTATAATATTTATTATTAACTGACTTCAGAAAAGGAAGAGGAAGTTATCAATTCGAAACGTATGTATTTTTTTCTATGTATGTTCACCGATTACTCCGAAACTATCCAACCGATTAATTTTGTTTTGTGTTAAATAAAAGAGGCAAAATTTAATAAAATTGGTGATTTTTCGCAAATTAAAAATAACATGGACTTTGAATAAACTCGCCGATTGGAGCGCAGTCAGGATGACCCAGCGGTTTAAGGAGCCAGATTTAAGCTCTGATGCTGGAAAGAGAGCGTGTGTATGCTATTATGTAAAAAAAATTATTTTTCACTTTGCAGTAGTTTTTGAAGTCGGTTCAATTTTTGTTAGAAAAGTTTTTTTTCCCCGGCCTTACACCCTGATATATTTTTTAGGGTCCTAGGGCCTTTTTTGAAGCATTTACTCAATTTTTTATGCATTTCTTTAAAATATTAATGTAACGAATAATTCATATCCTATGCTTAAATTTGACTAATTGTAGAGCTAAAGTGTTAAGTACTAAGGAACTTTAAAAACAGGGCCCCAACATGAAAAATATTAACCAGGTTCATTTAAGAGATTTTCAAAGGATATAAAATCATACAAAGTTGAGTGTTGTTAAAGGTTATTTAAACGGGCCCCGGGCAAAGCCGGGAGAGTTAGCTAATATGTTAAAAATTTAATCTTTATATGTACCATAAAATCTGATTTTGTCCTATCTGTGATAGTATGTAATTTTTTTTGTTTGTCATTTTATAACTTTACATGGCTGTTCAAAACAATGATGCTATCAATGATACATACTTCATTATTTATCAACAAACATATCTATTCTCACTCTCGATATGTTTTATCTGATAATGAATAATGCGGCTGTATTCAACAACTTAAAAAATATTCTGATGTAGATTATTTTTATGGAACTTTATCATTTTGATGTCACGTGCACTTTAATTTTCAAATGTAAAACTATGTCATCAGACATTTTTACCCCTTATTCTGTGCTTTATTAATGGAAATCTCAGACTTGTCTTTTTTCTTGTTTTAAGTAATCATTTTAAGGTTGCTTTCTTACTTAATTACCTACTTTCTGACACATTTAATAAATTTTTGTATTGGATCTCCTTCCGTTGGCAGAATTTGTTATTCAGATAAAATACCAGGTTTTTTCAATACTTTTCTTAAAGGTAGATTTTTCAAAAAATTTGGCATTTAGCATAGACCTTTCTGACGTGCAAGCGTCAAAAATAAAATAACTACTGTTTTGGGTGAACAATCGCTTATAACTGAAGTTCTATAAATGTAGAAAAATGAAAATCAGTTCAATTAGTAATCGCTTCAATAATGATACCTGCAAGTTTCGTAATATTACATTTTAAAATGGGTCAGTAAGTTTCTCGCTGTTGATATGGTATTTTGTTTCTTCAAAATTAGACTTAAGGTGATCCACTACACAAAAATATAAAAATAATTTGAGTTTTTGCATTTTTTATATTGAAACATTCTCCAGGGTTTTTATAATTAAATGACTAAAACAGCATTTAAATGCAACTATTAGATCAAGAAATGTAGGTTTTTATTTTCTATTGTCTGTTGTTGCCTAAGGAATAGTGGAAACTTTAAATCATTTATTTTGGAATACATCTATAATCGTGATATTTAAATTCATTTATCTAAATTTCTATGAAAGATAAAATTAAGACTTTATACAATTATTTTCTCTTATATACTTACAAATTGTTTGCACGATTATTTTTTTTTCTTTCAAAGAATTTCACAGTAAAAATCACGCGTAAAAAATTGCTAATTTATTCATTAAAGAAATATGCTGAATTTTTAACAAATGTATCTCTAAATCCTAGAGGAAAATTAATATTTACTCTTTTCTGTATTGAAAAATGTAAAAAGTATTCAAAAAGTGATATTCTTTCAAAATATATTATTTTTTAAATATGATAGTTAAAATTATTTTTTAATAAATTTAAATTTATAAAACTTTACATTTGAAAAGTAATACATATATTCCGTGCTGGAAAAAGTTTAAGACCACATGCTAATTTTTTAATGAGAATAAAATTCCGAAAAATGCATAATATGTATATAAAAGTACATCCTTATTTTAAATTTAATTTAGACTGTTTACAATGAACGAGGCATCGAATTTTTCTTACAAATGCTCAGTATCTGCACATTTAGTTTTACCACATACATCCAACCGAAAGTCATTCTTCTTACATTTCGCTGAACAAGTCCGGAGTAATGAAGTAATAGGCTCTTCAATTCTGTATCTTATCTCTGTCAAATCATAGGATATTGGCGGAATGTAAGTATGTTTTTTTACAAAGCTCCAAAAAAGAAAATCCCATGCTCTCATGGCTTTTTAATCTCCTGTCCAACAATAACACTTAGGCTTAGAAGTCACCATTTTGTGTATTTCGAGGCAAGTAAATATCATAGCAGTGCTCTCGCATGTGCTTATCAAAAGATGCTTAAATTGAAATAGCAAATACACTAAAATAGGAAATAAAGCCTTTGTTCAACGGGCTCAGGGAAAGACAAATATTCGTGTAAATCGAATGTTATTATAATGGCGGTTTAAGATTTTAGCCTATTCTTCCACTGTAGAATTTGCTCTATTACTTTCAATTACGTACAGAACCGTTAGAACTGCGTTAAAAATGCCAAATGCTTGAAATATGCTAAATTCAAAACCAACGAAAATTGCAAAAGCATCACAATTATTCAAGACTAAAATTCGCGTCGTCCAATGGGTTAAAATGCAATCTATGGTGAAAATTTTTTTAAACTAAGGATATACACCCTTGGCCATTAAAATTGCTACACCATGAAGGCGACATGCTACGGACGTGAAATTTAAACGACAAGAAGAAGATACTGTGATATGAAAATGATTAGCTTCTCAGCGCATTCTGACAAAGCAGGTGCCGGTAGAGACACCTACAATGTGCTTAAATGAGGAAATTGTTCAGCCGATTTTGCACACAGAAATCACATTTGAACATTGTTGCCTGGTAAACAATTGTTGTGATGTCTTGTGTAAGAAGGAGAAATGCGTACCAGCATGTTCCTGACCTTGACAAAGGTCGAATTGTAACCTACCGGGATTGCAGTTTTTTCGTATCGTTGTATTTCTGCTCGCGTTGGTCGAAATCCAGTGACTGTTCGCAAAATAGGGAATCGATGAATTCAGGACGGTAATACGGAACGCCTTACTGGATCTCAACGTCTCCCTATCAATAGCAGCCGAGAAGACGGGCATGTTATCCGTATAGTCGTAATGGATCGTGCAACTACGTCACGAGCCCTGAGTCAAGAAATGGGGTCATTTGCAAGACAAAAAGTGTCTGCAAGAACAGTTCGACGACGTTTGCAGTAGCTGGACTCTCAGCTCGGAGACCATGACTGCGACTTCCCTTGACGCTGCGTCATAGACGGGAGCGCCTTCAATGGTGTGATAAAGGATGATCCAGGGTGCACGAATGGCAAGGAGTCATTTTTCAGCTGAATCTAGATTCTATTTACAACATCATGATGGTCGCGTTCGTGTTTCGCGGTATCGTGGTGAATGACCATTGGCAGCGTGCATTCGTCATAGTCATACTGGCCCATCACCTGGCGTGATGTTATGGGGTGCCATTGGATACACGTCTCGGTCATCTATAGTTAGCATTGATGGCACTTTGAACATTGCACGTTACATTTCTGATATTTTACGACCATGGTTCTACCCTTTATTCAAGGCCTGCGAAACCCTACGTTTTAGCAGGATAATGCCCGACCGCATGTTTCCGGAACTCTGCGGATCTTCCTTGGAACTGAAAATGTTCGGCTGTTGCCCTGGCCTGCACGTTTCCTAGATCTCTTACCAATAGAAAACGTCTGGTCAATGGTCGACGAGCAACTGGCTCATAACCATACGCCAATCACTATGGTTTATGAACTGTGGCATCGTGTTGAAGCTGAATGGGCATCTGTACCTGTGCATGCCATCCAATCTCTGTTTGTATCTACCAATATCTGCGTAAAAGTGCTTTTATTACTGCCCGAGCTGGTTGTTCTGAGTATTGATTTCTCAGGATCTAAGCACCCAAATGTCTTGAATATTTAATCACTTGTTATTTCTATCATAATATATTTGTCCAATAAATATCACTTTGTTATCTGCATTTCTTCCTGGTGTAGCAATTTTATTTGCCAGTAATGTACATTCAATTTTAATCGCCCGGCTGTTTTAGGATATTAATGGCATGATTTGTGACATACATTCTTTCAAAACATGTGCAAAGTGGGGGTTCAGTTATGATTTGGGCAGGTTTCAACGCAAAAGGAAAAACATGTTCGGTTTTCACCAAGACAAAAATAAACTCCTTTTGACTATCAAAATTTCTTGGTTTTTTTTTTTTTTTTTTTTTTTTTTTTTTTTACTTAATGATGAACTTTAGAGATCAGTAGTAAAACGAAAATCTTGAATTTTAATCGGATTGCACGCAAAAATAAAAATTCGGTGATACAGCTAATATGGTTTAAAGGAAATGAGAATATCCTAATTTGATTCCAAAACTTCTAGGTTTTATTTTACTATGCTTACTGAAATACGTCAATTTGTAACATGTAGAAAAATTATGACGCAGGAGCCAATATTATTAGATGTGAATGAAGATGGATTTCCTTGTCTTCCGTAATAGAGTCCACGGAAAAGTCTAGCATGACACAAAATGGTATTAGCAACAACGTAGTATAACGAAAAATGTGGGTGTTATTAAAGGTTTATTTCATAAACATTTCTTTACACAAAATCGCATAAATAAGATTCAACAATGGAACCAAAAACAGAAGAATACTTAATAGTTTTTAAATCTCCACATTACCTAATATATTACAAATGATAATGCAATAGGGAGTATATGAAAAGTAGCATAAATGTAAACTGTTTTTGAGTTAAGAAAGACAAAATACATAACAACCAAAAATAATCAAAATGCAG
Source organism: Maratus speculifer (assembly GCA_964019185.1). Lineage (NCBI taxonomy): Eukaryota > Metazoa > Arthropoda > Arachnida > Araneae > Salticidae > Maratus > Maratus speculifer. The sequence continues at coordinate 285,558,335 of OZ025293.1, forward strand.
CCATTATCACAATGAGTTTCAGATTGTATCGGAATTTTTGGCTTAGGCAAAATTACCAAATCGGGCAAAATTAACCAAATAAATTAAAATAAAAGTAACATGCTGCAATGGTTAGCTGAAGTTTAAGCTTATTTGCCAGTGCATATAAATTATACTTTATATATTGGCATTTACATATCTCCGAATGAGAGTATATTAATGTCACCATAAAATAAATTTATTTTTAAATTATTAAAGCCTCAAATAAAAATGTATGTGAACTTTGGCGCACTATGGAAATTTCATTAATGACAAGACATTTCATGAAACTCTTTTCGCGTTTTTTACCTTCTCTACTTCATACAACTATTTTTTGTAAGAGAAAACTATTTTTATTGTCAATTTTCAAAGACTAATACTTTTTAATGAGAGAATGTCAGCAATTTCCATCAAAAAATAATTCAAAAAACGTCAACTTTCAACTAAAAGGGAAAACTTTTCTACCAAAAATAAAACAGACTTCAAAAACTACCTCAAAGTGGAAAAAATATTTTTTTACATACAGTAATAAGAAATTAAGAACATAATATTTACTATGCGTATCATTATATTTATGTACATTAGATTTTTTGGAGTCTGTGCCAACCAGAGAAGCTCAAAATTAATTATTTAATGCAAATCCTTTGAAGATCCAGCAAAAAATTGCGAAAAATCCCATTCTAACTCGAACTCTGACAGTATCCTGCATTTTAAAATCTGATTGGCTACGAATTTTTTACTTAATATCTTGTATAAACGCATTAATTTGATATCAATCTTTAATTTAGGACACATAATTGTAATTTCTAATCTCACATGAAAATACACATTAAAAACATATAAAGAAATATTTTTAAAAAAATGATATTTTTTTGACTAAATTTAAATTGTAAAATAACTCGCAGATACTTGGAGGTGTGTCTATTGGAAAATTACAAGTAACTTGGCTTGACTTGCAAGACTCCAAAAATAAAATTAATGTACATAAATATAATAATACGCATTGTAAATACTATGCTCTTAATTTAATTTTTTATTACTATTATGTAAAAAATTTTTTTTCACTTGCAGCAGTGTTTGAAGTCGGTTTTATTTTGGGTAGAAAATTTTAAATAACATAGTGCTTAGAAGTAAAATGGATATCAACAAGTGAAAAATTATATTTCCACTAACCAGGGAACTGCAAGAAGTGTAAGTCACGGATTTTGACTAAAGGGGTATCGTTGGAAAGATCTCACCGAGAGCAACAAAAAACTCAATAAAACTACCCGCCACGAATGAGCCGTTTTCAAGATATCCGACAATTTATGTCACGTGACTAATGCACACTTAATGGGAGACCGCAAAAAATTTTTGTCTAGATTTTAACGAAAGTGATATCATTGAAAAGATATCATTGTGAGTATTAAAAATCTCAATGGAATCACCCGTCGGAAATTAGACGCTTTCGAGATATCCGACAATTTGTGTCACATTGCTAATGCACACTGTTGTGAAACTGCATTAAGTGACATAAATTGTCGGATATCTTGGAAACGGCTCATTTCAGATGGGTAGTTCCATTGAGTATTTTTATCCTCACAATGATGCCTTTGCAACAACACTATTTACAATCGAGAAAACAATTTTTTGTGCCCCCCCCCCATTAAGTGTGCTCTTGAACAGTATGCAGTAGCTACGTGATATAAATCATCAAATATCTCGAAAACGGCTCATTTCTGACGGGTAGTTCTATTGAGTTTTTTATCCCTCATGTATCCCCTCATATCTTTTTAACGATACCACTTTCGTTAAAATCGAGAAAAACGTTTTTTTGCGGTCTCCCATTAAGTATGCACTAGTTACGTGACATAAATTGTCGGATATCTCGAAAACGGCTCATAAACGACAGGTAGTTCCATTGCGTTTATTGCTGCTCTCGGTGTGATCTTTCCAACGATACCACTTTCGTCAAAATCGGTCACTTACACTTCTTGCAGTTCCCTAGTAAGAGGCAGCTAAGTATCGAATTTCTTGCTGCGAATGAATAAAATTCCAATGTTTTTATATTTGATGTAATTTAAGCAACGGAAAACTTATATTTGATAAATTTTGCGAAAAACAGAAAATGATTTATGTTGCAATTAATGATACATTAGTAAAGGACGAAAATTGCTGGACATATTAAGTCAGTAACTATGAAATGTCAGAATGGAAAGTTTTTTAGAAATTTTGAATTTACATCAGAAAACTTTTGTTTTTTGTTTTGAACGAACATCGATCATCTTATAAAAAATAATTTAAACTTGCTGGAAAAAAAATCGAATTTTCTAAATACAAAAATCTTTTTCAAATCGAATGTTTCATACTTGGTCAATTATTTTAAATACATTTCGAGTCGCATATTTCTCGACGCTTCAATGAACGCCAAGTGTTTGCATTTTCAAGATATGAATTCAATGGCAGCGCTGCCTAAGAAAAAGCAATTTTTTTGGATATAATCAAAAGCAATATCAGTATATTCGGTTTCCACGATATATAGACACTGTATTTTAACTATACGTAAATGTCTCTCTCTGCATCCAATACGTATATTAATAACAAAATATAATTAATAATAGATATTTTTCACGCAAAATAGTCCAAATATTAATCTAAAACTATTATTATGTTATAAACAATGTACTTTAAAGATGCGGTTTAAAGAATAAACTAAATTTTATAAATTTAAAGATATCAAAATCTCATTGATATATTTAGACATGCATATGAGTAGGAAAAATTTAAGCCTCGCAAAAATAAACATTTTAGAGGATCAATGTTTCCATTTCCAATATGCCTCAAAAATTACAAGCACCATCTGCAGGAAAGATTTTCTTATTTTTAATGCGAAAAATATATATAAAATATAAAAAATATATCTGAGAAATAGAATAAAAAATACGATTGAACGTTCTATCATGATCTAGCAAAATGTAAAAAGATAGACTAATACGGTGGAGTTCTTCTAAAATATATCTTTTTTCAAAATTTATATAGCGGTTCAGAGCTTTCCAGCATCAATAAGTATTTTTTATATCCTACTCTAGAAGCTATTTACAGAGAAAAGTGGATTTCGCATGCATTTACATTCCAATAGAGATACGAAAGTATTCAATTCAAAGGGATTTCCATGGTTTTTTTATTTACTTATTTAAAAAAAGAAATATACTGTGCATTTGAATTTTAACGGGAATTGAAACTACATATAAAAACGAAAGAAACAGTAAAAAAGCATTGAAACTGGCATCATATAAATAAAGAAGGAAATTTAGAAAGATTGCCACAAATGCAACAGAACCGTTTCAAATCATATAAAGTTTATCCTTCATCAGGTGTAAGCGCACAGGCTAGATGATTAGAAGCCAAAACTGACAAGAAGAGAACAAGATAGAATATATAATGGCCAAGCTAAGAGTATTACTCTAAAATAAAGAGTAAAACTTTAAAAGGCAGTCGTTTATTATTTATGCCACTAAATAATCAAAATTTACACTAGTTTTTTAACAAAATTTTGCTTTATGTCATTGAGGTGAAATTTTTTTAAAAAATATTTATTTTCAAATTTTTAAGTTCTTACCTTAAATTGTTAATTTCCAGTAAGTTTTCAACGTCTTTCAACATAGAACTTGCTTGCGAAAAGAAATTTCGCCCAGTACGTATTTAATTTTAAAATCTTCAGTGATTTTCTATTACAACGACGTCTATTAAGAGTTTTTTAAGGTTAATATCTTTTATTTTAACCTTATTCATATTGAATTTTTATTAAGATTTCTGTATCTTTTTAAAATTCTGCATATCTTGTTATTGATCTTTTTGATTTTCTCCTTTCATGTCTAACGCTTGGAAATTGTTGCTAAAATTTTTCATTCCTTTTTAGAGCTCTGTCCTTAAAAATGCGAAAACGGAACCATTATAAGATCATTCCAATGTCTGTCTGTCACAACCATTTTGCTCGTAAATTAATGAACATAGAAAGTTCAAATTGGAGGCAGTAATAAAAACTATTAACCCATATATTTACAGATTATTCAGCATTTATAAATATATTAAGGCAGCGGTGCACAACCTTTGGCCCGCGGGCCACAAAGCTACCACTATTTTCATGCAGAATAATTTTCCTTATAATAATGACGAAATCTTTGCTATTAAATAAAACAAACTACTTTTTTCAAATAATCTGGTGGCAAACAATTTTCTGGCAAAAAGGTTGTGCATCACTGTATTAAGGGAAAACCGTTTCCTAGTATATCGTGTGAACCCTGAACAGAAAAAATATATTTCTTTTAATTTTAGGTATCATATTTTTGAGAGATCGTTGAACATGTAGTGCAAAAATATGCACATCCCATATATTTCCAAAATTACAGAAACTAAAATTATGAAAGAAATTAAACCTGAATTTCTCTGCAAGTATACACACTGTCATCATAAAAATGTACACATTTTATTTCAGTAATCCACTTAATTACAATCTTCAGTTTCAACGGTATTGTTACTTTTTTTGGCAGGGTATTCCAAAAGGTATTCGTTCTTTTTCAATTTTTTGACAGTCGCATATGGGATTTCAAGGAAAAAAAAATCTTCGCTTAAATATATGACCTATGCTATTCTATTTACACACCTGGAGTTTCCAAATTATTCCTCATGTACTTTTCAAGGTATTTAATGGAACGACTAAAATCGCAAATGACCGATTATCTTTTGCCTTATAGGATAAATGTTATGCACCTCTCGTAGCCCTTTCCCCCACTTTACCGCCCCAGTGAGGAGTAAATTTTAAAAATTGGCCGGCACCCCTCATGTGACAAATCGTTGGAGTGGCTTGTGACCACTTATTCATATTATGCCCCTCCGGGAACACCATTTGGGGACACTTAATTTTTCCGACACCTCTCATGTGTATAGCAGTAGCGCACGCGTTTCCAAATAAGTAACTGTAATCTAAATGTGACGTATCCGTTAACCTGTTTCAAACACGTAATCTACCTATAACCTGTCCGCTACCTAGTCGTAATATATTACCTAATCATAACCTAACGGTAATATAACTTAACCTAATTGTAGCCAAATTATCACCAAGCCCTAACATAAATGTAACCTGTTTGTAGCCTACCTGAAAACTGTAACAAAACCTAACCATAACTGCAACCCAACCATAGCCTAATCGTAACCTGGTGTTATCTTAAACCGTAACGTAACCATAAGCTATACAAACCGTTACATAACAGTAACGTAACTGTAACATATCCGTAACCTAGCCTAACTATTATATAACTGCAACCTAAGTGTAACCTAATTATAAACTTATCATAAAATAGCTGCAACCTAACAGTGATCTATTTGCTAAATAATCTAATGTAGGCCGCACACTGAGGCAACTAAAGCAACGTGAAATGTGATTTAGGAAAAGAGAAAAGTGGAAACAAGAAGAAAGCTGTTTGAACATGTTTTAAACATGTTTTTTCTCCGAAGTTGAGTAACATATTCTATGAGTCGCCTGAATATGCAACCTGCTTAATAGAAACATAAACGTAACATAAGTATGAGATGAGCATAATCTAACTATAACCTAACCGCGATATAACTATGGCCTTAATGTAACCTAATTATAATCTAACCTTTATATAAATATCAGCTAACCGTTATCTAACTGTAACATATTTGTAATCTAATTGTAACCTAACTATGACAGAACTGTCACCTATCCGTGATCTATCTGTAACCTAACCGGGACCTCAATATTATCATCTAACAGTAACATAAATATAACCTATCTGTAACTTAATCGTTACGTAACAGTAACCATACGGTAACGTAATTATAGCCTATCCGCACCTAACTGCAAAGTAAGTGTGAGCTATGAGTAACCTAACCGCAACCTAACCGCGACCTCACTGTGATGTAACTGTAATCTAACTGCAACCTAATCGTGACCTAACTATAACCCAAAGTTAACTTAATTATACCATATTGATAAGCTAACCGTTAATATAACCGAAACTTTACCATAACGTAATTGTAACCTAATCTTAATCTATTTGTCATCTAACCGTAATCTATAACTATAGCATAACTGTTACCTAACCGCAATCTACGAGTAAGTAATTGCAACTGAAACCTAATTTACTAACTATAACATACCTAACCACAATCTACGAGTTAATCTATAACTATAGCATAACTGTTACCTAACCACAATCTACCAGTAAGTAATTGCAACTGTAACCTAATTTACTAACTATAACATAATTGCAGCTTAAATGTAACCTAACGTGGGGTACATAATATTAAAGTGTGATAAAAGTGGCGTCTAGTAGTATTTTATCATTTTAGCACAACTGAGTCAGCTAATTTTCGAAATTTTAAAAGGAATCTGGCCTATGAATGGCCTCTTGGCATCTATACTAATAAAATCCGTCCGCCTCTGTCTGTCTGTCTGTCTGTCTGCTTGAAGCCGATTACAGTTCGCAACGCGGGCGAGTTGGAAGTCGCGAGAGGTGTCTTTCGATTCGAAAAATTCCGGGAAAGTCATTTCGAGACCGTGGGACCAAAATTAAAAAAGTTATGAATTAAAAACCGGTCGGGAATCAGAACGGAAAACGTCTAATTTCCCAAACGGAGCTCAAACGGAGCTCTCAGGCTGCGCCACCTTGCGGTGAACGACAAGAACTTTTCCCCTTCGGCTAAAAGAAGAAGCAGTCGAAAATCTCTTTTTCTCCCGTCATTTTGTCAAAGAATGTATAAGAGAAAAAGAACTAATTGGTATAAAATGTTAAACACGGTTTAATTAATATAATAAGTACAACTATTTAAGCACAGCAAGATATATTCACTAAGAGGTAATAGTGTTGCTAATTAATATTTTGAGGATCTCAGATGTAACAGGCTATTCATATATTTATTCTGTATGTGAGTATTAATCGTTGTAGCTCATTTTCATGCTTTTTCTTTTTGGTAGCATACACGAATATAGTGTAACCTAAGATTTACGCGATTAATACTAATTTCTGTTAGTACAAACGGAAAACGAGCTGCCAAAATTATTTGTTAGTTATGTTGTTTGTGATATTAATGAAATTACTTATTTTTTTTTTAATAGCAGTCTTTTGCAGTTTTTAATACCGAAATTTTTTTTGCGCGTTTTTTCTTAAACCATCATGCAGACAGTTTTTAAAGTAGAAAAAAACTGATTACATATTCAGAATCTGCGTAAAAGTCTGCTTCTGATGAACCAAAAAATACGAGAAAATGTCTTATGGGCGCGCAGCGCCAATCGTGCAAAACCAAATATTTTTAACGGGACGATGGCGACCATGGCGCGTAGCGCCGGTGGGAAGGCTTCGCACGGTGGGCGCGTAGCTCCCACTGTGCGAAATCACATAATTTTAACTAGATAATGGGCGAATAACAACCATAGCTCTTTAATTTACTTTTTTTGTGCTTGAGGATTCGAACACCAAGACTTGCTTATTGAATGAATTTTTTTGCTTATTATATACTGCTTAATATCGAGGTTCGTTTGGAAAAAGTGGCCCAGCTAGCGGGCGTAGCTCGCTAGTCTATACTAATAAAATCCGTGCGCCTCTGTTTGTCTGTCTGCTTGAAGCCGATTACAGTTCGCAACGCGGGCGAGTTGGAAGTCGCGAGAGGTGTCTTTCGATTCGAAAAATTCCGGGAAAGTCATTTCGGGCATTTTCGAGATCGTGGGACCAAAATTAAAAAAGTTATGAATTAAAAACCGGTCGGTAATCGGAACGGAAAACGTCTAATTTCCCAAACGGAGCTCTTAGGCAGAACACTGCGCCACCTTGCGGTGAACGACAAGAACTTTTCCCCTTTGGCTAAAAGAAGAAGCAGTCGAAAACCGCTTTTTCTCCCGTCATTTTGTCAAAGAATGTATAAGAGAAAAAGAACTAATTGGTAAAAAATGTTAAACACGGTTTAATTAATATAATAAGTACAACTATTTAAGCACAGCAAGATATGTTCACTAAGAGGTAATCGTATTGCTAATTAATATTTTGAAGATCTCAGATGTAACTGGCTATTCATATATTTATTCTGTATGTGAGTATTAATCGTTGTAGCTCATTTTAATACTTTTTCTTTTTGGTAGCAAACACGAATATTGTGTAACCTAAGATTTACGCGATTAATACTAATTTCTGTTAGTACAAACGGAAAACGAGCTGCCAAAATTATTTGTTAGTTATGTTGTTTGTGATATTAATGAAATTACTTATTTTTTTGTAATAGCAGTCTTTTGCAGTTTTTAATACCGAAACTTTTTTTGCACGTTTTTCTTAAACCATCATGCTGACAGTTTTTAAAGTAGAAAAAACTGATTACATATTCAGAATCTGCGTAAAAGTCTGCTTCTGATGAACCAAAAAATACGAGAAAATGTCTTATGGGCGCGAAGCGCCAACCGTGCAAAACCAAATATTTTTAACGGGACGATGGCGACCATGGCGCGTAGCGCCTGTGGGCCGGCTTCGCACGGTGGGCGCGTAGCGCTCCACTGTGCGAAATCACATATTTTTAACGGGATAATGGGCGCATAACAACCATAGCTCTTTAATTTACATTTTTGTGCTTGAGGATTTGAACACCAAACTTGCTTATTAAATGAATTTTTTTGTTTATTATATATTGCTTAATATCGAGGTTCGTTTGGAAAAAGTGGCCCAGCTAGCGGGCGTAGCTCGCTAGTCTATACTAATAAGATCCGTGCGCCTCTGTCTGTCTGCTTGAAGCCGATTACAGTTAGCAACGCGGGCGAGTTGGAAGTCGCAAGAGGTGTCTGTCAATTCGAAAAATTCCGGGAACGTCATTTCGGGCATTTTCGAGACCGTAGGACCAAAATTAAAAAAGTTATGAATTAAAAACCGGTCGGGAATCGGAACGGAAAACGTCTAATTTCCCAAACGGAGCTCAAACGGAGCTCTGAGGCAGAACACTGCGCCACCTTGCGGTGAACGACCTGAACTTTTTCCCTTTGGCTAAAAGAAGAAGCAGCCGAAAACCGCTTTTTTCTCCCGGGAAAACGACTTTTTCTTTCCTTTCGGTTCTTTGAAAAAGAACTAATTGGTAAAAAATGTTAAACACGGTTTATTTTCATACTTTTTTTTGGTAGCATACACGAATATTGTGTAATTTAAGACTTACGCGATTAATACTAATTTTTGTTAGTACAAACGGAAAACGAGCTGCCAAAATTATTTGTTAGTTATGTTGTTTGTGATATTAATGAAATTAATTATTTTTTTTAATAGCAGTCTTTTGCAGTTTTCAATACCGAAACTTTTTTTGCGCGTTTTTTTTTAAACCATCATACAGACAGTTTTTAAATTAGATAAAACTGATTACATATTCAGAATCTGCGTAAAAGTCTGCTTCTGATGAACCAAAAAATACGAGAAAATGTCTTATGGGCGCGCAGCGCCAACCGTGCAAAACCAAATATTTTTATCGGGACGATGGCGACCATGGCGCGTAGCGCCAGTGGGTGGTAGGCCGGTGGGCCGCCTTTGCACGGTGGGCACGTAGCGCCCACTGTGCGAAATCACATATTTTTAACGGGATAATGGGCGCATAACAACCATAGCTCTTTAATTTACATTTTTGTGCTTGAGGATTCGAACACCAAGACATGCTTATTAAATGAATTTTTTTGCTTATTATATTTTGCTTAATATCGAGGTTCGTTTGGAAAAAGTGGCCCAGCTAGCGGGCGTAGCTCGCTAGTCTATACTAATAAAATCCGTGTGCCTATGTGTGTCTGTCTGTCTGCTTGAAGCCGATTACAGTTAGCAACGCGGGCGAGTTGGAAGTCGCGCGAGGTGTCTTTCGATTCGAAAAATTCCGGGAAAGTCATTTCGGGCATTTTCAAGACCGTGGGATCAAAATTAAAAAAGTTATGAATTAAAAACCCCTCGGGAAACGGAACGCAAAAGTCTCATTTCCCAAAAAAGAGCTCGTCTTACACTGCGCCACCTTACGGTGAATGACTAGAACTTTTCCCCTTTGGCTAAGAGCACAAGAAGAAGAACCAGCCAAAAACCTCTTTTTCTCCCCGCGCTAAGTGCACTTTGTTCCGCATCAATTTTTTGACTTGCCGTCGATTATTTACCGTAGTTTTCGCTAAAATATTGAACTTAGAAATAAAACAGGCCGCCGCAGAGAAAATATACCGAAATTTTTTTGCGCGTTTTTTCTTAAACCATCATGCAGACAGTTTTAAAAGTAGAAAAAAACTGATTACATATTCAGAATCTGCGTAAAAGTCTGCTTCTGATGAATCAAAAAATACGAAAAAATGTCTTATGGGCGCGTAGCGCCAACCGTGCAAAACCAAATATTTTTAACGGGACGATGGGCGCAAAGCGACCATGGCTCCGATCCACAATCTTTTTTTTTTCAAGTGCGCGTAGCACCCACCGTGCGAAATCACATATTTTTAACGGGATAATGGGCGCATAACAACCATAGCTCTTTAATTTACTTTTTTTGTGCTTGAGGATTCGATCACCAAGCCTTGCTTATTAAGAATTTTTTTGCTTATTATAAACTGCTTAATATCGAGGTTCGATTGGAAAAAGTGGCCCAGCTAGTGGGCCTAGCTCGCTAGTATTGTATTAATATTGGGCTAAACAGTAACAATGCAAGTAATTATTTTAAAACACTTTTTTAATATTAATATGTTATTAAAAACTATGTTGTATTTTCAGTTACGAGATGTAATGAAATAACATTAGCAATAATAATAATAGATTAAAATGATACATGCAAAAATAAATTTGCTTATACCACGAGACAGCAAAAAATCTGTTTCGTTTGTTTTTAATTTATAGTAAAAGAGAAAATAAATTTTATTTATTCAAATGTCTAAAATTATTTTTAATGCAGAGATAACAGTTTGAAGCAAACATAAAAATATTTCAAATGCTCAGATCGCCCATTTTCTATATTCAAAAACATGTTCTAAAACTCTTATTCATGGAAAATATTCATTTATATATACATAGATAATGTTTTTCTCATATTTCCCCAGTGTACAGTGTTATATATTAAACGAAACAAAAGGCTACCGTAAGAAATATTTCAGAATTATTAGAAGAAATTGCTCTCATGTACCGCAATAATGCAGGGGGAAAAGGCAATGGATACGAAAATAATATCATAGAGTAACAAGAATAATACAGAAAATAAAATATTTGCACTAAATTTAAGAAATGTAAAGCTGAAGTCTCTAACAATAAAATTATGTTTCTTAGACACCGACTAGGAAGAACGGGGAAGCGGGGAGGATTCTTTCGTCGTTTTTTAGATTTTAATTAAACTTTCTGTTTATTTGATTGTTTTGAAAAAAATATTCTTCAATGATATAAAACAATTAAACATTACTAAGAAATGAAACTAATGGTTTTTCATTAAGAGGTTTATTTACCCTGTACCGTCGAAAACAAACTCTCTTCATATTTTCGTTTTAGGTTCATGTGTTTAAAAGTAATTTTCAAAAGGAAAATTTTATTCTCACTGACGAAAAGGGGAATAAACAATTTTAATAAGTATTAGTTCACTATTGAATTTTATTTCTGCTGATATATATCTTTTATATTGATATATTTAAAAATTGTCTTGCAAGAACAGGATGTTATGACAAAAAAAAATAATTATTATTATTATTATTAGCTTATCTCATGTTTATTTTCTCCATTTCAAAAATATAGCCTTATCAGCGAACTGTAGCGGAATTGATTCCAGAAATTGCCTCTGCCAAAATTTCGTTTTGCCGGTAACCGTGTAATGTGTAGTGTTCTAGAAATATTTGCAACTAAATGAAAACTTCTTGAAACTTCATAAAATCACATCGCAATGTAATTTCAAAGAATTTCTGATGAAATTAAGCTTTCAAATACTGTCATTTTTAATTTTTTACAGATTCCAACCATTTATGTTACTACAAAATCTACAGGGGGGCCGAAAATGTATTTGAAACGATCTGAAAGTTTGATTATTCGCACGATTTCAAGTAATGACAGCAAAAAGGTTTTGGAAGCCAGATAAATACGTCAGCATCAATATCTGGGTACACGCCATTTCGGTCCCGCCATTTCGGTCCCGCCGTTTCGGTCTCGCCGTTTCGGTCCCGAGACATTTCGGTCCCGAGACATTTCGGTCCCTGGACATTTCGGTCCCGAGACATTTCGGTCCCTGGACATTTCGGTCCCTGGACATTTCGGTCCCGAGACATTTCGGTCCCTTGCCATTTCGGTCCCTGGACATTTCGGTCCTTAATCATTTTGGTCTCTTGCCATTTCGGTCCATTGCTATTTCTTTTCCGGCCACTTTATAACTTGGTTTCTGATTGATGAAGGCCGACTAAACGCTGTAAGCTCAACATTGTTCGGGCCTTTTTTAATATTTTTATTCTCCTGCCCCCCTTCCCTCAAATTTTATACAAAGCTGAATATAATAGTCCAATAAGTTTAATCTATTGCAACTCGTGATAATAAAATCACAGCGAGTTGTAAATTTGATTAAACAATGTTATAAAATTTTACACTGTCTTTTTTATTATTATTTAACAGAATAAATATTTTAAGTTTTATCATATATTTTTTGTGTTAGGTATTTATCTATAGTATAAACTATTATTTTTATTGATTAACTCTTATTTTTATTGATTGTTTTCGCACACTTTCTTAGAATCTTTAAATTAGTGATTTCGTAACTAAGCGTGCTATAAAAAAATTTTTGTTAAAAAATTTTGTTAAAAAATTAAAAATGCTCCAACGACCTTTTTTTATGTAATAATTATTGGTTGCATTTTTTTTTTTTTTTTTTTTTTTTTTTTAACAGTTTTCTTACCTTATGAAGACAATTTTTGTGAGTTAATTCTATTGAAAGTGGGCCTATTTCTTTGTAATAAAATGATTATTTTTTAATTTTATATAATAATGTAACTATTATTTTAAATAATTTTATTTTCGATTTTTAACTGATAAAACTAAGCTTTTTTAATTTATCGTTTATTTATTTATTTCCATTACCTTTTCGCTCCCACTTTCACAGAAAAAAATTGACAATTTTTATTTTAATTTTATTATTAATTGAATAAATAGCTTTAAATTTCAGTAACTTTAAATATAAAATAAATAAACAGGTAAACGATAAGCTTCAGTTTATAACTACTACAAAACATAATGATAAATTGAATATAAAACAGATTATTTATTGAGTTTATGTAAAGTAAAATTCGAAATGCATATTAATAATTTTATCAATTTAATTACATAAAGATTAATTAAATTAAAAATACATAAATTTGATAAAATATTAATTTGATTTTCATTTTAAAATCACTAACTGTTTTGAGATTTAATTTATAGCAATTATTCATCACCATAAGTTATTATTCAAAAATTGTTATTTATTTCAAAAAAGGAAATTATTATTATTATTATTATTATTTTGAAAAATCAATTAGTAACGTAATAATTAATTAAACATAATAATGCAACACTGTAACAATGCGTAAAAATATTTCTTAACAGGTTTAGGTAACATTATTATCCAGATGCAGATTTAAATTTTTTGAAACAAAGTTATAGTTTACAGTTCGCAAAAATCAATCATATATTAATTATTATATTTAAAGAGTAAGAAAAATATGATAAACTAACCAATAAATGAATAAATAACATATTTATTTTGAGAATCCTTATCATTTTTATACATCCTAATGAAGTTAATAACATTATAGTAGCTGAAATTTAAAAAATATGTTTTTTTCATTTTTGCTATAACTTCTATATAGTTCTTGTACTAGATTTTAAATAAGTAATTGATAAATAAGTCACTTAAACAATTAATAGTTAAAATAATTTTGAATCCTTATTAATAAATATGTTTGATAAAAATAATTTAATTTTTGAGAATTTTTTAATTTAACAACATAATTATTAATGCTTTCAAATTTTCTAAGATGATGTTAATCATTTAATAAAATAATGTATAACATTAAGTAAATAACAAATCAAAACCGTGTGCCGAGAATTTTTAAATACTTTTTTTTATGTTGGTGTTCCTATAAAATTGGAAATGTATGCATATAAGTATCAGCTAAGTACTACGATTAACCTCTTTTAAGCAAAAATTCCGCATGTCAATCAATTGTCAACGCCCATCTGAACAAATAGTCATCTTTATACAAGATAGCTAGAAGAGCTAGGTAGTTAGCTTTATTTTACGTATCTTGATCTTTATATACTTGTCAGATGAAACCCTTATTCTTTACAATGCCCTTTATACTCTGGAGTTCAAATGCAGACGGACCTCCCACATAATCGCTGGCATTTATTAGAAGAAATATGAATGTTTAGAAAAGAACAGCATTTCTCGGTGTTTTATATTCCTCTTGCTGTTATCTTCATTTCAAACGCTTTTAGTATCAATTAAACCAGTATAAAAAGTAGAATGGAATATTTTTTATCCTGATTATTACAGCTTATGAATGACATTGAAATATTCAAAACTTATAACATAACTAAATAAGATTGTTAGATAAAATATTTACCACCTAGACATAATATTTTAAGTTACCTTTTTTAATTTAACTTACTTTGACAGAAGGCTTTTTTTTTCATATTTTTTATGAGGGTTTTTATATTTTAATGTTAAAAATAATTGTTTTATATAATAATATCAGCTTTAAATGAAATGACAAATTTCAATACGCATTACATTAATAATTTTGTAATCAGTTTCCTTAAGCTAGTTTTAGAAAATTTAACAAATGTGTTGTATAAATGTGATATATGCATAAAAGTATGGCAATATAATTTTTTTGCTGTTGCCGTTGTTTTGGAAAAAATTAATAAAAACAGGGAAGCGTCAATATAATAAACATTCTAGATTGTAATAATAACAATAAAAAAAGAACTGTTGTCATGAAAAAATAATTGCTAATAATTCAAGATGTAATTCATTTTTCTAAAATGTAAAAAAAAAAAAAATCTTTAGGTTACAAATCATTTTAATAATTGTTTCTGCTCGTGTCATATATTTATGTAATAAAATGATTGCAGTGCTAACTACCTCCACGTGTTGCTATCTGGAAACTCTTTTCTTAATTTAAAAACGGAAAAGTTTAAAAGGAAAATAAATGCTAGTAACCAAAAACAATATATAAAAAATGCCATAAACAAAAAGAGGATTCAATGATAATTTTGGCACAGGGGGTAAAATACCACCAGATACAGATGTTTTTTATTTATTTCAACATTTTTGCTCCTATGTGGGAAATGGCGGGTGTGCGAAATAATGAAACACTTATAATTCTGAAAATTGGCTTCAGCGATGAAATCCTATAATATGCTAAGTGTCAGAATATAAATTCCATATAACAATAACTCTTTCTTTTCTCCTGGCAATTTAAAAGCCTTTGTCTCCCTGGAGAGGAAACATGCATCTCAGAAGTTAAAATTTTACAACTATTATAAGGTGTGTTAATATCATAAGTTAATTGGGTTATTTTATAAATTTAGTTATCAGTTTCCAAGTTAACTTCCCCGTTTCCTCGTTCAAGAATTCAAAACATTCTAGCAATTTTAAAAAATGCCATTCATCTGTGAATTTTTTTCAGAAATCTCCTTCGATTTCTAAATAATTAATCAAGTTTTGGGGTACTTGTTACTTCTAATTAATCGCATTACACTAAAATTTTATGCGACTTTCAGTTAAAAAACCAGTGTTGAATTCAGACACTTTTCTCCGGGAGGGACTTCTGTGGCTCCGGGGGAGATTACACTTTTTTACCACTGAAAACACAAAATTTCAAATTTTCCGGGGGGGGGGGGGTAATTGCCCCTGAATTCAGCACTCTAAAATGTTCCTTATAAAATTATGTCAGATATTTCCCGTGCACAAAATTTCAGCTTGCTGGAGAAGCGACCGAAAAGTCCAGGGACCGAAATGACCATGGACCGAAATGTCTCGGGACCGAAATGTCTCGGGACCGAAACGTCTCGGGACCGAAATGGCCAGGGACCGAAATGTCTTGGGACCGAAACGTCTCGGGACCGAAATGTCTTGGGACCGAAACGTCTCGGGACCGAAGTGTCTCGGGACCGAAACGGCGGGACCGAAACGGCGGGACCGAAATGGCGGGACCGAAACGTCCTGCTTCCTCAATATCTACCATACGAAGAACAATAAAAATGTCGAGAGTTCTTAAAAATATAAAATCTTGTCAATGTTCACGTTAATGTCTGGCAATAAAAAAGTACGCTTTCTGTTTGCAGAGAAGCATCTGAAGCAGAAAACGAATTGGTCTAAAATTATCTTCAGTGCTGAAAATAATTTAATTTCGATAATCCAGATGGTATTCATCCATATTTACATGGTTTTCAAAATGAAAAGGACGTACTTTCCACGTGTCAATTAAGTGGAGGTTCCTTAATGGTTTAGGCTACCTTTTCCTTGGTAGGTAAGATTCTAATATCTTTTACAGTTGAATACACAAAATAGACAAACCTTTGTGGGCATGTGAGAATAGTATCTGTTGAACCAGGAAAAAAGAATTGCCAAATTTCACGAAATTTTCAAAAAATCCATTTCTAAATTCACTCGAAAAAATACACACACAAAAAAAGATTTTAAAATAAACAAAGCTCTTAAACTTGATTGGCTAGCCAATGATCGTGATCCAAACCTAAATCTCATAAACAACGTTTGGCATATTATAGGGTACATTATATAATGAAAGCTGGTCGAATGCATTATAACTGAAGAGCAGAATTAAAATATAAAATTTGGAACACATGACGTGTTTCGTCACCTCAAAAATTCAAAACTATCTAAACTCTATGAAACAAAGTTGCATTGAAGTTATTAAACACAAAAAAAGCCCAATTGACACGTAATATTTATATAATTAAGAAAAATCTGTTTCTTTCTTATCATTTTGCTCCCAGTGCATACCGAGTAAAAATGCAATGTATTTTATTATAATTATAACAATCGTTTTTGAATGTTTCCTTTTTGTTTATATTGAGTTTTTAGTATGATACAATAAATTTGTAAGGTTTATGTGAAGATTTGTACAATTATATTTTTATTTAGGCAATTACATGATCGTTTCTATCATTTTGCACTCCTGTATATGACACTTTGCACCCCGGTCCTGGACCAGAATTAATTGTTCTCGAGATGTATAGGGCAGACGACATGATTTGTAAAAGTATTAATAGCTATAAAGAACTTATGGAAAAATAGTTCTTGGTGATTCTTAAAATCACTTCTAAACAGCGCGAAAGTTTGACACATTTTCTGTAAAGTTATAAAATTGACAAGTCTGAGTATTGAAGGGATTTGGAATCGAATAGCGTTTTCCATTTTTGGTAAATAAGATGCTTGTATATGCTTACTAAAATATAAGAGATTCTTGTCACGTGGTTACAGATTTTCTTGACTTCTCTTGCTGTTGCTTCCGGAAATTCTATTCAAAACGCTAATTTTGACAATGTTTTCTTAAATTGATTGTATCAAAAGGTAGACACAATTACATAGTTTCCCAATAAAAACACCTGCTAATCTTATGCGTTTCCAAAAAGAAATGAATTATAAAATGTATCAGAAAGTAGCCCCTTTAAATTTAAGAAAATCTTTAAAATGACATAGAAATATTTTCATAAATTTCCTTTTTTTATACAGCTTCTAAAGTTATAATGTTTTTAACATTCATTTTTTTCTAAACCATATTAATCTTTTAATGAATCTTTGAATGTTAAAATTCTAAAAATCTAAGTAATCATTAATGTTGCTATTGTGTATTTTCTGTAAAATATATTGTAAAATCATCCTATAAATATGTATGAAGTATTCTTTAAAGGAAGCTTAATTATATCATAAAAATCACAATTTTTTCAAAGTAGTAGAAATTATGTCGAGCCAGATCGGGCCTGGCCTGTTTTCACTGATTTCTGTACGGGCCGGGCCTGGAAATGTAAAAATATAAACGGTCCGGGCCTGAAAATTCCGGCCTTATACACATTATTATTTATTAAAAAGTCATCCAAAATTGTTTAACCATGGTCTCAAATAATGACAGAGTCAACATATCGCATCCGGAACAAAAGCTTGACCAATCAACTCATTACAAAACCTAGATTCCAGATGCCTGAACTTGGCCAAATGTCTCGGTATTGAGGATTCCATGGCTACCCCTTTCTTCACCTATATTGGCTGTAGAACCTGTTATTTAATACAAAAGTTTGCTGCAAATTATTTTCAATAATAATGTTTCTGTATTTAATATTGATTCTGTGCAAAAAGTTTTAACTTTTTTAGGGGATGGTGAAAATTTGTGGTTCAATTACTTAACTCTCATTTTTTCTTTCATGCAGAAAATATCTTTATATAAAAAGAATCTGAAATGGATTCAAGGAAATTATAATGCCTAATCCGACTGTAAAGTATATGTGTAGATTGTTAAAATTATATCACTGCTACAACATATTTGAGATATATTTGAAGAGAGTTTGAAACTGATACAAGAAATTTGTGATACCAAATCT
The DNA here is from genome assembly GCA_964019185.1 of Maratus speculifer. Classification (NCBI taxonomy): domain Eukaryota; kingdom Metazoa; phylum Arthropoda; class Arachnida; order Araneae; family Salticidae; genus Maratus; species Maratus speculifer. The sequence continues at coordinate 285,576,955 of OZ025293.1, forward strand.
TTCTATAACTTATATGTATAGATTATTAAAATTATGTCACCACTAAAGCATTTTGAGGTACGTTATAAATGATTTTGAAACTATATATGGTCTGAATTGAATTATAAATATTCAATCACGATATTGCTAATGACTACTCTTTATATAATTTAATTTTTTTTATTTTTATAAAATTTTTATGTAATATTTAGTTATAATTTAATTTCAATAATTAAGTACCATTGTTGTATAGTTTGTAGGTAAAATTAAATACATTAAACATTCAATAATAAAGGAAAAATTTGTTTTTCTAGTCGTATGAAATGTGCGCAAATTATTTTCAGAAAATGTTATAAAAATTCTTATAATTAAAGACACAGTTTTTTTTTAAATAATGTGATCATATTTTATGCTATTTAAGAGTATTAAAATTTATTAAAAATAAATAAATGTACTATTAAAAACTATTCTGGAAAATATATATATATTGCTTTAAATTTTGTAAAACAATATGAATAATCGTTCTCAAATATTTTACCACGTTACATATAAATAAATAAAATAGATGGATGCATCTATCGTAATCAGTTTTTGGTTTTTGGTTTTTTTCATTTTTCTTTTTGATAGAACAAGGGAAAATATTACTCGTTTGTAAGAAGTCGGAGGCATTACTCACCCAGGGCCGTAAATCCCGGGGGGGGGAGGGTTGGGGGGGTGCAACACCCCCCCAGGAGAAATCAGTCGGAAAATTCCCAGATCTATCGGAAAAAGTATGTTTAGTCGGAAAAAAATGGTATTAACCAATAAAATCTTATAAACTGGAAAATCATTCGGAAAATTTCCGGTTCCATCGGAAAAGGCGTGTTTAGTTGAAAAAAATAGCATTATATATTATCCTATAAAAACTTATAAATTGGAAAAACAGAAAAATCAGTCGGAAAAATTCTTGTTTGATCGGAAAAAATGTTCTTAACCTATAAAAACTTATATACTGGAAAATCATTCGGAAATTTTCCTGTTCCATCCGAAAAAGCGTGTTTAGTCGGAAAAAATAGTATTACGTATTATCCTGTAAAAACTTTCAAATTGGAAAAAGGAAAAATCAGTCGGAAAAATTCTTGTTTGATCGGAAAAAATGTTCTTAACTTATAAAAACTTATAAAAGGGAAAATCATTCGGAAATTTTCCTGTTCCATCCGAAAAAAGCGTGTTTAGTCGGAAAAAATAGTATTACGTATTATCCTGTAAAAACTTACAAATTGGAAAAAGGAAAAAACAGTCGGAAAAATTCTTGTTTGATCGGAAAAAATGTTCTTAACTTATAAAAACTTATAAACTGGAAAATCATTCGGAAATTTTACCGTTCCATCCGAAAAAGCGTGTTTAGTCTGAAAAAATAGTATTAGGTATTATCCTATAAAAACTTACAAATTGGAAAAAGGAAAAATCCGTCGGAAAAATTCTTGTTTGATCGGAAAAAATGTTCTTAACTTATAAAAACTTATAAAAGGGAAAATCATTCGGAAATTTTACCGTTCCATCCGAAAAAGCGTGTTTAGTCGGAAAAAATAGTATTACGTATTATCCTATAAAAACTTACAAATTGGAAAAAGGAAAAATCAGTCGGAATTCTTGTTTAATCGGAAAAAATGGTATTAACCTATAAAAACTTGTAAATTGGAAAAACGAAAGTATCATTCGGAAAATTTCCCGTTCCATCGGAAAAGGCATGTTTAGTCGGAAAAAATAGTATTATCCTATAAAAATTTATAAATTGGAAAAACGAATAAGTCAATCAGAAAAATTCTTGTTCGATCGGAAAAAATGATATTAGCCTATAAAAACTTATAAATTAGAAAAACAAAAATATCATTCGGAAAATTTTCCGTTTCAATCCGAAAAGGCATGTTTAGTCGGAAAAAATAGTATTACGTATTAACCTATAAAAACTTGTAAATTTTTAAATCGGAAAAATTCTTATTCGATCGGAAGAAATGGCATTTACCTATAAAAAAAATTATAAATTGGAAAAACGAAAATATCAATCGGAAGTTTTCTGTTCCACCGGTAACGGCATCTTTAGTCGGAAAAAATAGTATTACGTATTAACCTATAAAGATTTATAAATTGGAAAAATGGAAAAGTCAGTCGGAAAAATTCTTGTTCGATCGGAAAAAAGTAAATTTAGCCGAAAAAAAGGGTATTAATCTATAAATATTTATGAATTGGAGGAATATTTTTGTAGTTTTTAATTAAATAAGAAAAACAAGTTCGAAGAAAATCGATCGAAGAAAACCTATAAAATTTTATTCTCAGTGGGATTTATTTCCGCTTGCAGTTTCTGATAAGAAAAATAAGAAAAAAAACAATTTAGGATGAAGAAAACAAATTTATTCTTAGCCGGAACTATTATTAATTAATTTAACTAATTGCTAATTTACTAATTACTTTAATTTACTAATTAATATAACTTATTAATATATAGGATTTTATTTTTCTGATAAAACTATTCAGAAAAATTTTGATTTGTCAAATATTGTGTTCTCGGAAACTTCGATATGACGAAAAAAAAAATATATTCTTGTACATTTTCTAGTAATGGTAAAGATATACCGTTAATTATAATAGTGATATTTGAGTAAAACCTTGATATTCCGATTTTTTTTTTTTTTCTGTGTCTTTTGACTTGTATATATCGAAATCTAATTGTATTTTTTTTACAGATGGAAAGTTTTTAGTTTAATCTCGAAATTTTAAGATATACGGATCAAAGTGAAGAAACTTCTATTTTTTTTAATCTAAACTTTAAATTTAATTAGAAATATGTATCACGGAATTTAGGTGGTATACGATGAAAATTCATTTATAGAAATACAAATATTTGGTATTTTTTCATATCAAAATCTGGATATTTTCCATTCTATTCAAATTTTACCTTTAATTGAAAATAATTATAGTCTCATTTTTTCCTACTATCTAAATTTGTGTTTTCTTTTTATTTTATTAAAATAATAATAATAATAAATGCGAAATTGTTTATACTTACTTTTTACGTAATTTTTGATTGATTTAAAACATTGTTTAAGAAATTTATATGATATAGGATGAAAATTGAAAATACCCAAATACTTTGAATTTTCATCTCGAAATAATCTCAGAAGTAATACTTTCGTTAGCTTTTTACTCAGTCAATTGTATTAAATTTTTTAATTTTTTTTATTATTACTACTGCATTTTGTTTAGTCAGAAAAATGAGTTGTAACACCAAATTCTTACGCTGTTTTTAAGTTTGTCGTTAGAAAGAATTAAAACTTATATTAAGAAATCCCGTATTTTTGACAATTTTTTGTCTCTGAACTTAAAAAAAAAAAAAAAAAAAAAAAAAAAAACGTTAAAGCGATTTTAACTGAATGCTAAAAAGTAGAAAGATAAAACCAACATAACGCTTGGGCACCTAAATGACTGGACGTTGCACCTCCCGCCCTATGTGTCAGTTACAAAACAAACTGCGCCTGCGTTAACTCTTTGTTTAAACCGTTAGTATTCTGGCTCATAGTACGAAATCATTCAATTAAAAAGTGTTGATGGGAGAATATTTTGGTATATAGTTACTAGTTCAATATTTTTTTATCAGTTATGCCCCCACCTGTAAGAGACAAAAAGTGCAATGTGAGTTATGTAATTACATTTTCGATAGTGATTACAATAACACACTTAATAAACAAAAGCATGCAGATAAAATTTCAGCCCATATACATATACCATTTTGCATTGTTGGAGCTCTAAAAAATCCTTTTGAAGTAAGCTAGCTATTTTATTACAGAAAATTTTAGATATGTAAAATGTGTAAATATCTGAATTGTTTTCATATTTAAAAATGAATTATTTTATTTTATTTTATTTTATTTATTATTTTATTTTTTATTTATTTATTTATTTATTTATTCATTTATTTTATTTTATTTTTTTTTTTTTTGAGGGGGCAGATAAATTATTTAATAACTTGTAAAAATGTACTGTTATTCGATATATATAATTTTTTTTAACAGTTAGTATCGCAATTCCCTAACTATTTGCTAGTTTTGTTACAAACTGGAGATGACAAGCTAGTTGTTATTTAAATTTCATGAAATTATTATCATTTTTAACAACATTTTTTTTCTTTCAATATATTTGCTTTTTTTTTCCAACCATTTTACAATTTGCAATTGCAAGTCAATGTATTTAGTATTATACACGAAGTTAAAATTGTATTATAGATCTTTTTATATTTTATAAATTTTATTTCATCATTATTTAAGAGTAATGTAGTATTTTAACAAATTTTTGCCTACATGGCTTTTCATTTTTATTATATCAAGGTTCAATAACTAAGAAAGTTCATTTATTTTTTGAAGTTCAAATGTCAATGTATGTAAAATATTCTATATTTTTAAAACTTTGTTATAGTACAAGTATAATAATTTTGTCTCCCTGCATAACAATATTTTGATTATTATTTTATGGATAGATGTTTTTGTGTGGGTGTGTATAGATAAGAATCAAAATTTAATCATTTGAAACTTGAAAATAATTTTAGCCTTGGGGGAGGATAAAACAGCGCAACTTTTGACTGTCTAAAGCTAATTGATGTTTAAATGAATCTTTAAACCTCTTTGGCAATTTGAAATTTTAAAAAGGCATTTCAACTTTACTGGTACATTTTTTGTGCCTGATATGTGCCTGTGTGTGTGGGGGGGGGGGGGGAATGAAAAAGGAACCAGAATTTTACTTTTGGCTTATGCATTTCGTTTATTTGTTTGGTATTTTGCGCATGTTTTCTCATGGAGTCAGAAAAACTATGTACAATTGCCTTATTTATTAAAAAAATTGAGTATAATTTGAAAACCCTTTGAATTCGTTCCTGAAAATTTACATACTCTGCTTTAATAATTTATTTGTTATTTATCTATATATTGCATCTAATATATTTATATGATGTATCTAATTATATATTTTATCTAATGCCGGGCAACAACGGGCGGGTCAGCTAGTAGAGATAGCTATAAATATATAAAATAGTTTGTCCTGACAGACTGATAATCAACGCACACCCCAAACTACTGAATCTAGAACCATGAAAATTGGAGAGAAAGTACTTCTTATGATATAAGCATGCACTAAGATGGAAATTTTGAAATTACCCCCCTAAAGAGGGACAAGCGGGGGGGGAGGTCAAAAATTCTGGAACAAATTGCCATATCTCAGCAAACATTTAAGGTAGGAGCGTAAAATTCCAGAAAATAAATCTACTAAAAAAATTATTAAACACATAATCCAGTGATTTTAGAAATCTCACCATAAGGAGGTTAAAAGGGGGGAGTCGAAAAATTTAGAACATTTGGCACATCTCAACAGTCTTTTCAAATAAGAACGTGAAACAGCAGAAAATAAAATTTTTAAAAACTAATTAAATACGTGTTTCAGCGATATTTTAAAATTTCCACTCACGGGGAGTTTAAATAGGGGTGGAAAATTCCATACTTTTTTGGACATATAGGAAAGCCCTCAAATCACTCTTTCATATAATAAATCTTTCTCCCTCTCTCCTTGCCCCTTCTTATCCTGTATTGGGGACAATTTTCGATCTTTTCTGAAATTGTAACGTTTCATCATTTTAGACCGGATTTTTTTTTTTTTTTTTTTTTTTTTTTTTTTTTTTTTCGGGGCCTTCCGATAAATATTACTTATAATGTATGAAAATTTTATAGTTAGGGGAAGAGTCTATTCTGGGAGGGAGGACAGTTTCCTAAATTTGTAATACGTCTCTCTTGTGGTGATATATCGTTGGATTCCTATTTTGCCCTCACGGGCAACCAGTTTTCTAATTTTAGCCGATACCTTTCATGTGATATATTGCTGGAAAGCCCTTTGATTGCTTATTCGTATTATGCACGACTCGTGTCCCTCTCGGGTGGAACGGTTATTCTATTCCATCGGGAGATCGCCTAATAATGGGGGAAATATGTTATGTAAGACTAATAATAACATAATATAAGATTATTTGACTATCTCGATACACTAAGTCATAATTATCTTGCGAATTATGATATATATATATATATATATATATATATATATATATATATATATATATATATGTGTGTGTGTGTGTGTGTATATTAGTCTTCATGTTGGCCATAGTACTCGGAAATTTTTCTTCTTGGAGTCGGAACTTTTTGAGCCGACACCCCCCTACGCGATTAGGGTGGTTTACGCCCCTGTACTCACCGAATGTACTAGTATTACTGGGCAGTGTTCGCTTAGCAGATCCCGTTTACATCGGGATGGGTTTCTGTTCTTTTCATTTCACATATGGTATTTTATTCGATAACTTTTTTTTGCCGTCTTGAAATACTATAGGTTTGAAGAAACTCAGACATCCCGAAATGTAAACAATTCTCTTGCAAAAGAATGTGTTTTTCAATCCCGTTTTCTGTAATTTTCCCGCCTATTGCCTTCAGTAAATTCCTTTTTAAAAATTAATTGCTAATTATTATTTTCTCTTTTTTTTTTATTTATTTACTAAATCAAGAAAATAGCTTAATTATTTATTCTAATTAGTAAGTGCTAGCCTATACTCACTAAAACATTGGACATCTCTTTAATGCACAGAGTGCATTAAAGTGTGTAAGCACACGTGCAAATCTGTGAAAATTCATATCGCAACACAAAATGAGCTTCCAGCAAACTTCCAGCAACATCGCTAATATACAGTACTTCGAATACAGTATTATATGCGAAATCTTTTGTGTGACCCTGTAAATACTATGTGGTTTCTAATATACAAAAAGTAACTTGCAGTACAGTACATCCCAAAAGTTTATAGACAACCGTTTTTTGGATTTAAAAGCTAATTACACGAATAAGAAAAACAAAATAAGCTATGCAAATATATGATTGTGAAATAAAAATAATAAAATATTCAAACTTTTAACAGTCAAAGATTTAATATAAAAAAAGAACAAAAATATGCTCTCCTAAAAATAAACATACAAACGGTGTTAAAAACTGGTTTCAGTACTGATATCCAGAATTTGCATATTCCAAGGTCACGTTCATGTAACGCAATAGCTTTCTGAGATGTTTTGCCGTTTTCGGTTGATTGTAAAGATGCCTCGCAGTGTGCAGTTTTCTAAAAAAGAAATTTTGCAATTATATCGTTTAAAGGCAATCGTTGAAATAAAAATAATAAAATATTCAAACTTTTAACAGTCAAAGATTTAATATAAAAAAAGAACAAAAATATGCTCTCCTAAAAATAAACATACAAACGGTGTTAAAAACTGGTTTCAGTACTGATATCCAGAATTTGCATATTCCAAGGTCACGTTCATGTAACGCAATAGCTTTCTGAGATGTTTTGCCGTTTTCGGTTGATTGTAAAGATGCCTCGCAGTGTGCAGTTTTCTAAAAAAGAAATTTTGCAATTATATCGTTTAAAGGCAATCGTTGAAATAAAAATAATAAAATATTCAAACTTTTAACAGTCAAAGATTTAATATAAAAAAAGAACAAAAATATGCTCTCCTAAAAATAAACATACAAACGGTGTTAAAAACTGGTTTCAGTACTGATATCCAGAATTTGCATATTCCAAGGTCACGTTCATGTAACGCAATAGCTTTCTGAGATGTTTTGCCGTTTTCGGTTGATTGTAATGATGCCTCGCAGTGTGCAGTTTTCTAAAAAAGAAATTTTACAATTATATCGTTTAAAGGCAATCGTTGAAATAAAAATAATAAAATATTCAAACTTTTAACAGTCAAAGATTTAATATAAAAAAAGAACAAAAATATGCTCTCCTAAAAATAAACATACAAACGGTGTTAAAAACTGGTTTCAGTACTGATATCCAGAATTTGCATATTCCAAGCTCACGCTCAAGGCTAATTTAACATAATATAAAGGCTTGTCATTTACCAAGTTTCTTTTGACTGCAGTACAGGGGGCGCTGAACTACATGATTTTCACGTTGGTAGCGCCACCTAATGTTAGAAACTGAAATGTTTTCCATTATTTCCTCTGGGATTATTAGCCGTAGTATGCACCAGGTGGCGTTACATACGAGACAAAGTCATATAATAAGTTGGCAATTATAGGGACAATTTCAACAATAGATTTTCTCCTGAATGCGAGGCCTTGATATTATGATAAGGGGGCCTTGGTCACGCTCATGTAACGCAATAGCTTTCTGAAATGTTTTGCCGTTTTCGGTTGATTGTAAAGATGCCTCGCAGTGTGCAGTTTTCTAAAAAAGAAATTTTGCAATTATATCGTTTAAAGGCAATCGTTGAAATAAAAATAATAAAATATTCAAACTTTTAACAGATTTAATATAAAAAAAGAACAAAAATATGCTCTCCTAAAAATAAACATACAAACGGTGTTAAAAACTGGTTTCAGTACTGATATCCAGAATTTGCATATTCCAAGGTCACGTTCATGTAACGCAATAGCTTTCTGAGATGTTTTACCGTTTTCGGTTGATTGTAAAGATGCCTCGCAGTGTGCAGTTTTCTAAAAAAGAAATTTTGCAATTATATCGTTTAAAGGCTCTTGGGTGGAAAGTTGTTGACATTGTAAGAAAGATTCGACGCAACAGAATTAATATTTACTGAATTATGTCAAAAAATAACAAAATCTCGTTCTGGATGACCAAAGAATTTAAACAAAAAGACAGAGAAATTTTGAGATTAGTTTCAACCCAGAAACTATCTGTACGGTAAATTTCTGAAGAAGTAAGCGTTCCAATATCAAAATCCACTGTCAATCGACGATTGCAGGCAAGTCTATTTCTTGATTATCACAAATTGTTTCGTCCTCAAAGGTTCACAAAAAGGCATAAAGACGCTCGCGTTCAGTGGGTCTAAAATCATTTGAATTGGACAGAAATTATTGAGTGTTTTTTTCCAGTGATGAAAAGAAAATTAATCTAAATGGTCCTGATAGTTGGGCATATTACTGGCATGATATTCGTAAGGAATCGCGAACTTCTTTCCGTAGACAACAAAGATGGGATTCACTCATGGCATTTTCTTACGATAGAACAACCGATATTGCTTTTTCGAAAGGTCGTCGATATTTTGAAGATTACCAGAAAAAGCTTGAAGTAAAGTTACTTCCATTTGTAAAGTTGCTAAGTGGGTGAAAATGTATCAACCAGTAAGACAATTGTTCCGTTCGCGTGTCCAGCTCTTCAATGGACTAGTTTAGAGAAATCCAAGTAGCTGCTACGAACTCACCAGACCTAAGACCTGACCTGAGCCTAAAAGAGAACCATTGGAGAAAATTAATGTATCATACGCTAATGGACATCAATTAGAAACGGGCCAAGATTTAAAGAAAAAAATTTAACGATGTTGGTTTGTTATAAAGCCAGAAAATTTTTATATTTTCGTTTTGAGTATGCCTGATAGATTTTGAAGTGGCTTGAAAATTTAAAATTGAAAGGGAAAAACATGAGCTGTCTATATACTTTTAGGATAGTAAAATTTAAGCTTTATTTTTTTCCCACAAAGTCTGTAATTGCTTAATGATATTTTTGTATTGTATTATTATTGTCTTGGTATTAGTTATAATTAAAAATTGCTTTGAAATTGTTATTCCCATTTTTCAATCGTAAAGAAAAATAAATACCGTTGTCTATAAACTTTCGAGACACACTGTAAATCTCAGCATAGTATATCAATATTAGAAAATGTGAAACAGTTTATTGTAATTAAAATATGCCCAAAACAATGTTTACTCCTATACTATTATCCTATGGAATACTTTTATATGGCTTTCTAAATTAATGACAAATATTCTTTACACCGCATACAGTACAGAATGTATATTTTGGTGTATTTCATAGATACATATTAATTTCAATATGTTCAAACGAGAGTAATATGATTAAATTGCCCTTGAAACTATTTTTTATCATAGGACGTAATACAACGAAATACTCTTGAATGCCTCTGTAATTGAACAATACATCCGATTTTCATAAAATTTGAAATCACTCGACAAAATTGTGCGACAATTATACATTTTAAATTGCAAACGATTCTTTTGGGTAGTTTTTGCCCTTTTGTACGCGAATAGACGGACAGATGGTCGGACTAAACGACGACTATAGGTGCTAAGTATTTTTAATATAATTATGAACGCATTTAATAAGGAAAATGTTGATGTATCGAGCGAAACACTTTGAATAAGCTATAGTGCAAAGTAACTAACCTTTTTGTGTTCCAAGGACAGGAAAAATAAAAAATAAATAATTATATTTAATGTTTTTTCCTGTTTAATTTGAAGAGGCTGCCATATTTGAAAGAAGCAAGTCTATCAAATTATGACAACTGAATAATAAAAGTCATCTGACAGCAGTTATAAATCCATTTTTTTTAAATACCATCGCATTCCAATTATTCCTCCCTCCCACCCCGACAATGAAATAAAGAGGAGGGAAGAGATCAGCTGATCGATCGGCATAACTTTTTATTCAACCGTGCAAAACATTTTTTTTTTTTTTTTTTTTTTTTAATCTTAACCAGAGTAAAAGGCGAAACAAATGTGGGATGTTGCTATTTTATGAAATTAATTTCTCTTTGATTCTTTTTATTAGAAATTAGAAATTTACAATAATTTATGCAAACAAATTTATAAAACTTAACAAAGAAGCTGTTAACTATTATTTTATAATAATTATTCCTATGCTTTAATACACTTTGTTATAAAAACGAAATATATTCTTTTGAGAAATTAAACTCTATTATTTTTTTCATGTTTGTGTTAGAAGTGACAAATTTTAACTACTTTAAACACAAAATTTTAAAAATTGGAAAAGCAGCTATTAAGTTTTTTTTAATTTATAATTATCCCATAATTTGTAGAAATACTTGAATTAAACACTAAAGTAATTTAATTATTTTGCTTTTATTGATTTAGAATTTTGTATATATCCTATTACTCCTTTTACATTAAAAAGGTAAAAAAAGTGTTACAGTTTATTTTAATCATTCTAATTAATGTCACTTAAAATGTAACAAAGCAAAACTAAGGATAAAATTCCGCAAACCCCTTTTGTGAGAAAGAATAAAAAAAGTACGAAAGTATGGCCAGTTTAAACAAATAATACAATAAATTTTGCAGGCAAGAAAATGATTGCATTTTTATTTCTACTTATGGTTGTAATTTCTACTATTTAAATATTTTTATTTATTATGAATGAATAATAAATAATTGAAGACGTGAGTTTCAAATCTTGTCTTATCTAAAAAAAAAAAAAAAAAAGAAATTTTGGAAATTTGCAAAAAATCTGTTATTGTGTCCATTGGTTTCTTTGTAAAACAAAATTTTACAGAAGTAGAAATGAAAGGGTTTTTTTTTCAAATTGATGTTTTTTATGCAGGTTTACCAAAAGGATTTGTTGATAGATAAAACACGATTTTTAGGAGCGTTCGTAATAATGCAAATACGTAGCACCTATAGTTGTCATTCAATTCGTCCCGCTGTCCGCATATAAGAGAGCAAACACTACTCAACCGAATAGTTTGAAATTTAAAATATATAATTGTTGTAAATTTTGTCGAGTCAGTACAAATTTTATGAAAATCGGATGTATAGTTTAATTACAGGGACAACCAAAAGTATTCCTTTACATTGCGCCCAATAGTAAAAAAAATGTTTCAAGTGCATTTTAATAGTTTTACACTCTTTCGATCATAACAAAATTGATATGTATCTATGAAGTATATACTAAAATGTACATTCCGTACAATGTGTACTACAAAGAATATTTGTTATTAATTTACAGGACCACACAAAAGTATTCCGTTGCATAATGGCATAAGGTGGAAACAATGTTTGGGGCGTGTTTTAATTATTTTTATCATCTTTACATTTTATGAAATTGATATACGTTGCTGAAGTTTACTGTAAGTTACTTCTTGTGCAATAGAAATCAGATAGTACTTACAGGGACACACAAAATATTTCGGCTATTATACTGTATACTAATACATCAAGATCTGAAATTTATTAAAATTTCGTTATAGTAAGAAAGGACCTCATTTACAACGCTTGGTGTGCAATTTTCAACTTGTTTAACTTTAGATCAGGCGAATTTTAAAACTCACGTCCTCATATAAATATTTAAAGCTCCATTAACTTAAATTAAAGGGGTTTGGGGACAAGAATGGAAAAAAGATAAGCTCGATATGTATTAAAAATAATTTATTAAAATAAAAGTTTAAAAGTTTTATATTAAAAAAAATACTATCTATTCTCTGTTACATCAAAATCACTTGAGTAATATTAATTCTTGTTGACTTTTTGAGATATAATGAATAATCCAATGAGATATAAGGAAATAAAAAAGAACATTTATTTTATCAGCTTTCTTATGTATGAGTATGTATTTCACTGATAAGTAAAGCACAGGAACGTCTGGGATTCAGTTACTTTTCTTCTAAAAACAATAGGAGCAATAGAAGGTCATCAAACTTGGCTCTAAAAAATTGTCACTCTTTTGTCGTGGACAATAATGGCGGCTTTATCTGTCCTTTAATTTAACGGAAATTCGCTCAGAGATAAGTTGATATTTCCTGAATTACCTGCATTTCACCTAGTCATGCCGTTACATCTTTTTTATTCGATGACCGCTTTGTTTCAAGCATTAAAGCCAATGCGGATAACGCACGGATTTTTAAGCAGTTCGGAACAAAATATTGATTATTTATTGAAAGTTAGCAGTAGATTAGAAGGTGAGGTGCGCTAATTATTAGATTTTGAGCATTATAGTTTAAAAAAAAAAATTTTAATGGAAAATTATAAATATTTTAAATTTTAAATATCAAGTAATTCTTTTTAAAAATTATTTAGCGTCTTATTTTGCTTTATTTTATTTATCTATTTATATTGGTGAAATGTATTCACCAATGTAATGTTTCTTTTGGCTGTATGTAACTTTCGATTTTATAGATCGTAACTTTAAAAATACAGTCAAACTTTTGTATAGAGTCCCACAGCTCATAGTGCCGTATATGAAAATTTTCTGTTAAATTACAAACAATTTTGCTCCGTTTATAAAGTCAACCTACGTATAATACCATTTTCTATATTTATTTCTAGGATGACCCCATACAGAGATTTGACTGTATTCTATATCTTATACTTTTAAAAAGGGACGGCAAAATACAGTTCATCGATTTCTAACGACTTTTTTTATTAAAAACAAATATGTATATGTTACATACATATTTTGAAAAACATTTTGAATCATTAAAAGAAGTAGTTTTTCAAAAAATGATTTAACGACATTGTGATGATTATACTGTTCGCCTTGCTTATAAATGAAAATTACATTAATTGTCGATTCATTCAATAAATTTATTCGATAAATTAATACTGTATCTGTAGTTGTTAAATACTAACTAACAAAACGAAATATAAACTAAAACAATATAACAAGAAAAAATGCAATCCCTCAAAATCATCATTTATTGTTTACAGTCCAAATACATGCCTTTAATAATTTCTCCATACTCCTCACATAATGCAGTTGATATGATGGAATTAGAGAAATTATCTTAAGAAAATTGCATATACACTGTTGTAAAAAATATCTCCGCAAACTATTCATGATAAATAATTTTGTACAATTTAAACTTTTCTAAAACTAATTTATGCAAAAGTGTGAATCACACAAGATTTGCCTAAAATTGCTATGTAATTGAAACATTTGTTTAAATATATATTTTTAAAAACTCTATTTGAAAATCAATTACATTTGAAACTTTTCAATCTTTCAGATGTATAATTAAAATGCATAATAATAAAATAATTAAAGATTACTTTAAAATTTTGATTCAGTAAAATTATACGTGCCGTACCTTCCATTAATTTATTTAATGCCGCATTCTTGGTCACTATGTAAATTTGTACTCATTTATTTATTTATTTATTTATTGTCTTTATACTGATAGAATCTCATTCGCAACTTAATTTGATCCACATAAAATGCATGTTGGCTGTGCAATTGATTGATATTATATTCCTGTATAACGTCTCACAAGATGAGTTTGTAAGGTTTTTTTTTTATTTATTCATCAATTATCTACCTATATTGATAAAACTTATCAATTATACAATTAAAAATTGCATTTGATTCAGAAAAAATACACATTTTCCTGCCATTGATTTTCCCCTAATATATATATATATATATATATATATATATATATATATAAATCTAAATAAAATAAGTCTTTTTTACTTATTTTCTGTCCTTCCTTAAACTAATATCAGTATTCTGAGCTTAATTTGATCCGACAACAACAAAAAATTGCATATTGTTCCTGTTATTTTTTTATTTGTTTTTTTAATTCTGAATAACTTCAAATAATGCAAATTACTATTTTTTGTTATTTGTTTATTAACTTTTGTTATATTAATAGAACTGAGTTCAGATTACAACTTGAACACCAAAAAATACGTTACTTTCTAATATTGATTTGTATAACTCTATGTAGCTTCTCGTGATGTAAATTTGTATTTATTTATTTACTTTTATTTTATTTTTTAATCGTATTCATAAACCGTATACCAATTAGAATATCGTTTGAAACTTTAGGATTTATGCTAATAATCAAAAACATTTTCCGAATTCTGAGTAAATTTTTGAAATAAATTTGCATTTTCATCTAAATGCAAATTTACGTCTCCTTTATTATCTTTTTCCAGTTTGGAAAATCTCAGTTCTTGCTAATTCTCAAACTATTTCAAAGAAATCATTCATTTTAATAGGCATGAAACATTTCGTATAGGACATAATTTATTTTTCAGAAATATTTTTATTTTCAGCTGCTCCAGAAATTTCGTAATCAATCTGTGATCAAAGTCAGAAAAGCGCTTTTAATTTTTATCTAAAGGAAAATATGAAAGAAAAGAAAACTTGTTTCTCAAGGCCGCGAAAGGAACATCGAAAGCTTGAGGCAGTAATTATACCCATCCCTTTGGCTATAGTTTTTCAGTAATAGAAATAAGATTATTTTTGAGCAACCGTTATACATTTTATGCAGTTCTTTGAAATTATAACATTGCATGGGACTACATTAAATGACGCCTATTTATCGGCAGTTGAAGTAAGTGACTAATTTCACAATATATATTACATAAAGTTATCAGCAATTTTGTAAATAAAATTTAATTTAGATAAATTTAAAAGACTATTATATAATCAATAGTTGAATGATAATATTTATTGGAATATATAATAAATAATTCAAAATCTGTTGAAATTTTTATTTAATTTCATTTTACATTCCTTAAAAATTTAATTTCATTTTACATTCCTTATAACTACACTTATATTTCCAAAATTCATTATGCTTATCAGCTATATATTCCAAATCATGCCTATAAGTCTATTTATTCAGCATCTATATATTCTATCACTTTTCTCATTAGCATTTAACTATTATCAATCTAGTCTTTAATTATACTACCATCTTACTCACAAAATTAAACTGCATATTGTTAAAATTTTGTCAGCCATAGATACATATGCAGACTATATATAATATTTGTTATATATATCGTGAAAATAAAATGCATAATTTTAAAAACAATTTCTATATACTTATTACATGCATAAATAATTTTATGTAAGAACTCATCTAAATGTACATTTATATATTTACCAATGTTGCATTTTTCAACTTTCAACTATTATTCAGTATGACATTTCCCTATACTTGTCCATATTATTAAACGCTTTATTATCGAGATAAACAGTAAGTTATTCAACATTGAAGGCCATGATGGCTCATCTAATAAGCAACCGTGGCTTAGTCTGACAGAATATATGTGTTGCAGGCCTATTTACGTGAATGCAAATAGGTAGATTAAATATATCTAATTAGCAGACGTAATGGATTTGCATGCATTTTGATAGAAGCGGTTCCACGAATATTCGGTCTGCATAACTTGATTCGTGAAATTTAGCTTGATCACAAATTATATCCATAAATGTCATCCATCCCAGTAATATCGATACTGAGAATTATTATCTATTTGTTAGGGTCAGAAGGAGTGATTATGACCATTTTTTAAATTTTCAAAATTATTTTTTTCACTTGTTTTTATTTGGAAATGTGGTGTTTTAAATACATAAGAAGTAACTTTGACCCTTTAAGAACACTTATTAAAAGTTTTAATTCTCATAGTTCTATTTCTTTTAAGTTAAAAAGATGATTATAATTACCCCATCAAAAACTCATAATCACAAAAATTTGGAGGAAATTATGACCATTATAGTTGCCTACTAGCATTTGATTGAGGTAATTAAGATCAGTAGAACTCCAAACTGACAGATCGGTTTATTACAAATTTTAGTGGAGTTTGTTTCAAATTGTTATTTGTATGTCAAAAATGCTTCAGACTTGTAATAAAGAATGTCTAAAATGAAAAATACATTTTGAGGTTAATATTTAAGCGTGAAATAATATTTTATCATACACAATTTTCTCCATTATAACGGTGGTCATAAATACTCCCTGGTCATGATTACCCCGCCTGACCTTACTATTTCGCAGCATGGGATTATATGGTTAATATTACACTTCTAAAAGACATATAAATCCAGGTTGTCCAATGTGGTGATCTTTGAAGATTTTCTTGGCGCCTATTAATCTTTATGTTACTTGCTTTCTTTTTATAATTTGTCTTAAAATCATTAATGCTTTCACAGTACCTAAGTAAAAGCATTATATCTTTTGGTTTTGGCTTCTTCCTCCACATTTCTTTTGAGATATCCGCCTTAAACAGAAATTGTATTATTAAATTTAATACGATTTATAATTTAATGCTTTTGTTTTTCAACGAGGACTTCATTATGTAGTGGCCTTATGGATAATACTTTCAGAAGCATGTCTACCATGCATATAGACTCTTGTGTACACCACTAATGTTACAGAGAGACAAGCTTGTTACTTGTTTTCAGTTAAATATTGGCACCCTTTTCTGTGAATATCTGAGATGCACCCTTGCTTACTGAAAGATTGGACTACCATGATATAAATTACAATTTCGCATTGCTCGTTCTTTAGTGATATATAACGATACCGATGAAGTTTAATAAAACTATCACTTTAAAAATTTAGATGTGATAGAAGAAAGTTACAGATTGTAATTGACTTTTTAAGTATGAATTCTTATATTATTATTATGTTTGTAAAATTTTTGCATAAATATACATGTTTTTTTTTAACAAATAAAATTGTTCATGGAAAAAGTAAAAATTAAAGCTATTTAATATTTGCTATAGAAATATATCCGCATGAATTGCATTTTTAGGTAGATTTAGTATGAAATACGGCCTATTACATTTTCTCCTATGTTGAATTTCTGAAACATTTTTACAGATGTACACCAATTATGACTCCTAGAATCCAAAACCACACTCAGTAAAGAACTTTATGCATATAGATATATATATTAATTTTAAATATTCAAGTTATTGCAAATGTGAGCACCGCCAAAAGCAGCTACCAAAAAATGCCATATATAAATAGGGTAACATCCCCAGTAATAGGCACATTAAAGATTTGTCTTTAAACGTACTTCTATTTTCATTACCAAGAAATAAAATATTTACTTGCAAATATTTTTAAATCAAAGAGTGTATATCTGTGCATCTTTTTTGCAAACTAAAAGCAAAAATATTTGAAAAAGTATTTTTCTAAAAATATATTTATAAAAAGTTGCTGTAATCACCAGTAATTGGCACTTAGACTTTTACACAATTAAAATAACTCTTTTCAATTAAACAAAACTGTTTTCAATTAAAATTTAAATCTCTATAAATAAAAGGAATTCCGAGGATAATTAATTAATTAATTAATTGAGGCACAGGGGAAAGCAAATCTTGGCAATGCGCCAACTCGGTCCAGAGGAAGCAAATCTTGGCAATGCGCCAACTCGGTCCAGAGGTATAAAAGCAAGATAGAAAAAAACGCGCAGGTCTGTGCATTCAAGTACAACCACCCATATGTATATGCTGAAAGTTTGTTCTGACGCTCACCCGACGCACGTGGAGTGCCGATGGTCCGGGAAGCGTACCATACACATAAATTATTAAATAAACCTTCAAATTAAGCCCGGCGAAGCGGGCTGGGTATGCTAGTATACTATAAATCAGATAACAATAAATTGAAATACATGCCTTTCTTAAGCCAGAGAAGAAGCATTTGCTACAAAAATGGCTAATTTGATACAAGCCATAATTGTTTCTCTTTACTAGCCACTATTGTCATCTAGTAACATAAATCAAAATTATAATCTGTAAAGTAATTGGGCATATAACTGGTATATGGTCTTGCATTTTTAAAAGACTGGATATAAATCTTATTTTAGGACATTTTTGTAGGATGTGCCAATCACTGGTGCCTGCCAATTACTGGGGATGTTACCCTATTAAAAAATTGAAAAATATCTTAAAGAGCAGGTGCATAAAATATGATTTTTTTAAGAAAAAACAAGATTTTGTTTTGCTCTTTCATAAAAATTTCATTCTTTATGTACCTAACTCTTTAAGATATTTTTCATGCAAATTTTGGATATATATGCACTATATGGCCAAAGGTGACAGGCCACTTGCAATTTTAGACATTTTATTAAATATCTAAAAAAATTCATGAGGAATTTTTCTGAAAATTTAGGTGTTTAAGCATAATAGTAAAGGTCATATATTACCGTGAAGATTTCTTCTCAAAACTTTATAGAGGACCGTAAGAAACTGAAAAAGAAAGAATATCTTTTGCATAACCCTGTCAAAATTATCTTGTAATAAGACCTTGTAATCAGAATTAAAAAGTAATAAAAAGTGTATGAAAAATGAGCAGGTTTATTAAATAATTTTTCACTGCTCATGCGTGAACGCTATCAAAATTTAATTTGCATATTGTGTTGGCTAAATGTATAGAGCAATTTTTATAAAAGTTTCAAAAACATAGCTTAAAAATTTTGAAAGTGATCGACGATAGAATAAGCTCAAAATTCTCTATTCCCGAAATGAAGCAAAAAATGCGGGATTCTATCCAAATATAATTAGTACATGGCACATTGTGTATTCTATAGTGACGCTAATCAATGGATATATGGATACAGCCTCTCATATTTTTGCTTAATTTTAGGGATAACGGATTTCGAGCTTATTATATTAGTCATTAGTCAGATATTGAGCTTATTATATTATTAGAGAAAGTTATATTATTAACTATAACTTTCAGAATTTTCAGTCTATGTTTTTGAGACTATCACAAAAGCTAATACAATATGCAAATGAAATTTTGATATCACTCACTCATACGCTATAAATATTATTTAGTAAACCTGATCATTTTTCAAAAAGTTTTTATAATTTTTTCATTCTGATTATAAAGTATTAAGTACAACGGTGTATGTCATATTTTCGGAAAATAACTTTATTTTTTATTATGAACTCTGCAAATTATAAGCAAAACAAATTTGCAAAATTTGTACTATTTTTATAAAAAAAAACATTTAATTTCTCTATGGGTATACATGTTATTGCTAAATATAAAGGGGGAGAATGGGTGATTACCTTCTTAAATTAGATAAATGTGTTTTTATGCAGAAATATGCATCTTGCTTTAAATATTGGATGTAGTTCTTTCTGATAAAGCGATTCTGTGAATAGTTTTGGAGGTTTAATAATTAAGTATAAAGGGAGGAACTGGAGATAACTCCTCTTATATAATATACAAAGGTTTTTATGCAGAAGTATTCGAGTTGCTTCGAATTTTGGATGTAGCTTTATTATATGATACGGCGTATATGTGATTACTTTTGGGGGTTCAGTGATTAAGTATAAAGAGGAGAAATGCGAGAACTAATCACCAAATCCCCTTATTTTGTTTTTCGAATGGCTTTATTCTTCGAAAAAAATAAGGGTGTAATATACAGTTTGTGTGCATGTTCTGTGAGCTCAATACCACCAGTTTAACAGGGCAATATTTTTTTTACTAAATTCATTTTTACTCTCAAGCTCATCCATTTGGCAGGTTCTCTTATTTAGAAGGTATGTATTGTGTCGTATTGGTCGATTTTATACGCATATATATATGCATATATATATATATAAAGGTATAATATGTTTTACAAAATTTTTCAATATGGCATTTTGAAACGATATTCCCAAAGAGATAGTTGGAAACGAAAAATATAATAAAGATAATTGTTTATAAATCAAATTCAAATTATTAGAACGAAAAATAAAAACCCCTGGTCACTTATGAATATCTTCAAAAATCACGTCAGCAAGTTTCACATTTTTTTCTTTTAAAAATGAGTCTGAAACAGTGTTAGAAAAGTTTTAGCTGTTGGGTTGAGCGGGGAAAAATATATTATTTTTAATATTGCCTTATAAGCATGTGTATATAAACATGATTCTAATAAAAATAGCTTTTACAAAAAATGAAAGTAAAAACTTTCCAAAATCGGCCAAATAAAATTGTTAAACTGAGTTCATTTTTAATCATTATTTACATTTTGTTTGTGAAATTAACACTCAACTTCGAAATCTACCTGCGCAAGCAAAGTGATCCGGCAGGGATATTTTAATAATAAATTCCCGTTTTAATTTACTTAGATAATAATATTTACAGTTCTGAAAACACTAATACATCAAATTAAACAACAAACTAGTTGTTGCTTCTTTAATAAATATTTTATTAACTAAATATATTTGTTTTCTAATATCAAAGGATTTTTTTACTTCAATACGTTTTTTTCTAATTTTAATGTTATTCAGTTATAAAGTACACTCACATTGCAATTTTAATGTCTACTGCAGCGCAATTCTAAATCAAAGCGATTATTTAAATTTATTTTTGCTATTTCCATTAATGTGTTTTATCGCAAGAATTTTTAATATATTTAAGTATTAAAATTTCAAGAATTTTTCTTCCATAAATAGAAATTTAATTTAATAAAATGTAATGTATTGATGTATCGTACTTATTTTATTTTACAAAGTAAAACTTTTGGTTTTAAATATGTTTGGTAGGCGCGCTATACACTGCAATATATCTTAATGAACTACTTACAAGTACATAGAGTCAGAAAACAATGAAACAACAAGAAACACATTTTTTTTAAACTACCGTAATTTCGGGTGTATAAGCCGCAGATCAAACAATTCTTTTTCGACCCAGAATTTTTTAAGAAACAAATATAACTAGTTAGATCGCCGTAAATATTTGTCTTCAATCACTAAATAGGATTTCTGGGTCCAAAAAGAATTGTTTGATCCGCGGCTTATACACCCGAAATTACGGTAAGCAATAAGGATTATATATTATTAAAAAATATTCATAATGTTTTTCCACTGGTATTAATTAAAATTTTGAAGTTTATCTTCGGACAAGAAATTTTATTTTCATTTTGAACACATACAATAAGTTATATAACGCACAAATCTCCTCCACCATAAAAATGAATGAATTTTCAAAAGTGGGAAGCCAAAATACATATAGATATACAAATATATCAACAAGCTCAAAAAATATGTAGAAAAGAAATTAGAAAATGAAAACCAGGATAATTTGTATAACATACCACATCCTATTTTAAAAAGGAGTATGTTTTTGTGACTGTGTATAAAACGAGCATACATCATGATCAAAAAATAAACATTATATGAAATACATCGTAATGGTCACATGTAATTCCCGTCCTATCACCTTTTTGCTTTTCATGTAGAAAAAAAACAGCCCAACCTTATATTTCAACAACTTTATTGAATTTCAAATTGATTCGAAATCTTCAAATTGAAATCAATATAAAACCTTGACCTCAAAACTTACAGCATAGAAGAAAGCATTATATTAATTGTTTCGTTCATAATTATCTAAGGGGAATTTTGATTAGATTTTTCATGAATATGTTGTAGACGGAGAGGTAGCAGCACAGACAATCATTTCATCGAATTCACGGCTAAAATTCCAGAGTTAATTAAAACTGTATTCACATATTAAAACGCAACCGGTCGACCAAGTCATGTCTTTGTGGAAAATACCTGAAAACCCGATTTTAACGGTTGACTCGCTGGTTTACAGCTGTGTTCACCTCACCCAAAAGTATGAAAGCATGGAGGACTGGGAGCAGGAAAACACAATGATAAACCTATGATTCAACCATTAAAATTGGATTTTCAACTGTTTTTCATCCAGAATTGACTTGGCAGACTGATTGCATTTTGATACTCGAATAGAGTTTTAACATTGAAAGTTTTAAAGTTTGAAAATAAAATACATACAGCGTTGTGGAATGAGAGTTTGAAAATATTATCTCTTATTAAATGCATTCTTTAATAAATTGTTAGAGATTACTATTAAATATGAAAAAAGTTAATATTGCATCAACCCTTTAACCCTTTCCGGCACGGGCAAAATCTGTTAGTAAAACGAGAAATTATCGACTCACACCGGAATTCAAAAACGAATTTTTTAGATATCTTGAAATCCTTAGTTTAAGCTTTTATTGTAAAAACAAAATTTTACTAAAATATTATTGGTGCCGTTTGCAAGTTTGGACTTAAAATTAGGTATCCCAGACCGGGCACAGTGTGCCAGAAAGGGTTAACATTCATTGGTTAAAGGAACCATTGAACCAGGTTTCGTAAAGAAATGAACCAATGAACCAGGTTTCATAGAGACGAAACAAGAAGATTTAATTCCGATATGCAACAACAACAAAAAAAAACGGAATTTTTAAAAATCCATTTTGTTGTGCGTGTGAAAAATCACTTTTTCTTATTTACAAATATATTTATTCGCAATTACCGGTGTTATCCATTTATTTCAATATCTTAGCAATGAAAATACTTTGTCCGTTAAAGGGTTAATAAAACTAAATTATTCTTATTGCCACACAAAACACATTACTTATTATTAATAAAATGTCATGCCACTTGTGATAACTGGTTCAATTCTCCCTTTAAAAAAAGAATTAGATGGTAACTACTCTATAACGCAAATAATTTTAATGAAATCATGTTATACTTTAGTATCAATTTTCAATGAAGTTTGAGATAACCTGTCTGAATATGTAAATTTTAGCAAGCTGAGATGGTTTAAAAAGTATGTCTTGATATTTTATGCCCAATACTATCTGGCAAAATTACAATTCACATTTGTTATTTTTTTAGACAGCTGTAAATTGCTTTTATTCAAGTACATACACTTATCTTCCAAGGAGCCTATCATTAGTATTCGTTAAAATATTTCGCATTACTTCATATTAATTTATTGTGTACTACATGGTCTTCTTAAATTTCTATGCAAATCGAAAACTATCCGTCTCTTTCGGTATTTTTTCTTGTTTAAAATAATTTTAAACCTCATTATCAAAACCTTGCAATTTGGTGATGTCTTCTGTCATTTTCTGTAAATTTAATTTAATTTATAAAACAATCAAAACTTTCGGAGACTATTTTGAAATGAAATTGTTAGAAAATCGTGAGTAAACTATTATTTTAGAAATAAGAGTTTTCTATGTTTACTCAATTGTACCATGGATTTTGTTGTGCGGTTTCAGTTGGAGTGATAATAAATTGGAATTTTGAATTACTTTTTAAATCGGCAGCAATGCCTTCACATTTAAAACTAAGATACACATTCTTTCAGTATAAGAAATCAGATATTTGAATCTATTATAATATGAAACGAAAATTACTTGAATAATACATATCGCCAAAGTTAAGAGGCAATAGTAAGAATGAGTTTCTATGAATTGATATGTCTCCTCCAGAACAATGCAAACACGGAGCTATTTTAGAGGTTTAAAATTTTGGAAACAATTCATGGTAAAATTACTACATCTCACAACAAGTAGTGGCAGAGCCAAGATTTCGTTTCGGGAGGAGACCAGAATTTTCTTTCAGGTTATGTATGTAGTAAAACCTGTCAAGATAAAATAGTAAATGTTTATGAAAAATTTCGTCTTACGCAGATTTTTATGTTAGCAGGAGCAATTGTCTAGTATTCTTCTTGAAAGCATTTTGAACATATCCGTTTAAGACAGAATTAAACTATGGGCAGGTTCCCTTTTTACAAGTTTTGTTGTATTTTTATAAATGTACTTATATATCTTATATTAAACGGAAGAATTAACTTTAAACGGAAGAATTACAAGGTCTTAGTATCGATTGACGTACAATTAAATTTACAATAAACAAAGTGGTTTCAGTGGCAGTTTCAAAGTGGATTTTCACCGCTCTTTTACTCCCTGACCGCCAAGAAAGAGGGTTTAATTGTAATGTTGTTTTCTATTTAGTTATTTAAAAATGCTAAAAAAGATGTTTTTTAAAACAGAATATGTAAAACTTAATTGCGTATATGAATATAATCCTTGGGAGTATTAATCATTATTCCAATATTTTTAATCAGCATTAGAGTTCTAGAGATATATTAATTTAAATAATGCTAATATATGTGTGAAATCTGCACCTTAGTATACAGATTATCAGCTTAGAACGGTGAGAAGATTAATGAAACAAGTAAAACCCGTAAAAGCGAAAAATTCCTAAAACTGAATCCTGTCTCATACGGAAGAGCTTAAGGATCCCAACGAAACGAACAATAGATATTATTGAGGTAGTGTATCCTAGAAATATAGTTAATTGGACTTCTTTAAAGGAAGCCTGTTCCTTCTGATCCCATCTTGACATGATTGATTGTATATATATAATAGAAGTATTTCCAGTAATTTTAAGTATATCCTTATTTAATTTCATAATTCTTTTTTAATGGAAAAATAAGTAATAACAATCTCTAGAACTGCAGCTAATAATACATTGAAGTTAAATTAATACAGGGTGACAATTACTGAAATATATGAAATAAAACGTAAATTATTACCGTAATTTCGGGTGTATAAGCCGCGGATCAAACAATTCTTTTTGGACCCAGAAATCTTATTTAGTGATTGAAGACAAATATTTACGGTGATCTAACTAGTTATATTTGTTTCTTAAAAAATTCTGGGTCGAAAAAGAATTGTTTGAGCTGCGGCTTATACACCCGAAATTACGGTAATAAACACTAAATGCACAAACATTATTCAACATAAAAAAGTCACTACAGATATTCGGATTTAGGTTATGACATTTTCAATATGTCCTCTATCATTGACTATGATGAGGCGCAGACGATTATCAAAATTTTGTATGACCTTTTGAAGTGTTGGAACACCGAGGTTGTCGATGATTTTCTGAATGGAATGTTTTCAGCTCAGAAATGGTTTGGGGTTATTTCTGTGTATATTGTCTTTAATGTGGCTCCACAAAAATGAATCAAATATTTTCAGATCTGGAGAATATGTCGGCCAAGCGAGTTCCATTTCCAGTGGACTCTGTGTACCTCAGAGCCAGAATGTAACACCAGAAGTGCTCCTTCAGGAGATCAAACACTTCCTTGGTCCGATGTGGTCCAACTCCGTCTTGCATGAACCACATCTTGTTGAAATCAGGGTAACTTTCGTTAATGGGCATGGAATCTTTTTCGAAACTTTCACGTATCGTTCAGTAGTCACCGTGCCGTTAATGAATATCAGACCCATTATTCCGTGACTGGACATTGCACACCATATAGTCACCCGTTGAGATTGGAAAAACATCTCGATCGCTAAATGTGGATTCTCATTGTCCCAAATGCGCCAATTTTGTACCTCATCACGCTGTACTGTGATATTTTCACTTGCAAATGGCCGAAAACAACAAATTGGGTGTGCATGAGCATACTAATTCTCATCATGCCCTTTGGCCAAACACAAAGTTAGACCTTTATCAAGCCAACCGTACAAAAGTTATGAAGGTCTGATTTCATATAGTTCAATAATTGTCACCCTGTATATACTATTGAAAAAATATATATAAACCTTATGATGTAAAAAACTGAGCGAGTACTGAAGAGTTAAATTTACTTAACCCGGGAGAACTCGCTGCATGAGATTTTCTTTCTCCATCATACCTTTTTTCTCTTATTTAAAACATTTTACATTTTAATAAAATTTCAATGTGTGATTTTGATTACTTTATCTCTTTTGTGAATAAGAATACTAAGCCAAACAAAAAAGTTGATATTAAGTGAATGTAAAGTAAAAGAAAAGCAATTGGGCACCGTGAGAGAAATTCTCACTAGCGAGTTCTAGCGGGTTAAATCAAGTTTCATATTACATAATATTTGAATACAATAAAGTTAGGATCAAGTGGTTAAGTTTAAAACAGCAATTTCCATGTTTAATTTCTTTCCATTGAATTAAGAACTTGTGCTGCAATAGATATTGACAAATGGTTTCACAAAAGTGTCAGATGCGTGAGCCGTTAATTTCTGTGGGATTTTTTGAGATAGGTTTTTAATCTTTAAAATAAAAATCTTGCAATTTCAGCTACAGAAACTAGGGATATAAGAAGCACATGGATCAAATAGTAAAGTTCATGCTGAAAAAAAAAAAAACAGTTTTATAACAATTGTCAAAAACACAGCCATAATTCTTTTGGGTTTTTATTGTTTCATGTCTCGTCATTTTTTATACCATATTCAATCTAATAGTTGCTTCCGACATCTGGCCATCTTTAAGCCAGTTAAATTTTCAGTAACAAATTTGTTTGTGACTGATTCGTACTTTTTGGAAGTATTAAAATGCAAAATAATAATGGTGTTTTCTATTATCGTACCTCCCAATCGATTTATTTTAGATGATTTGAAACAGTCTTAGAGGATTTTCCAAGTTCTGCAGTAAGCTTCTTACTTTGATACGTGGAATATCTTCAATTTATGCTTTTGATTTCTCATTGTTACCCCTTTCTTGCGCAGTGTTGCCGGGCCGGCAACACCTAATTTTAATTCCAAACTTGCAAACGGCACCAGTAATATTTTAATATAATTTTGCTGTTACAATGAAAGGTTAAATTAAGGAATTCCTAATATCTAGACAAGTCCTTTATAAATTCCGGTGTCAATCGACAATTTCTCATTTTACTAATAGAATTTGCTTGCGCCGGAACGGGTTAAAGACAAAATGTCGCCCAAGACCTTCTCCATACATGAAACTCTTATTGCCACCCTGAAAATTTTGAAGATATGTTAAACTGGGCATTCACAAATAGTAATTGGGGTCAAAGGTAAAGCTGAATCCAGACCATTTTATGGGGGGGGGGGGATTTCTGCTGTTTTCGAAGGAATACTTTTGAGTCCCGTGTAAAACCGGTAGCACTTATAAACATTTAATAAGCATATAAAATGACAAATCTTCCGATTGCAGCCTTAAATAACTTAAAATGAGGATCAACAACCTCATCTCTGTATATTTAAGCATTCACAGTTGCACTGGTAAAATTGTGTAGGTCAGTGCGACCTTTCGAAATGATGTCCGCTCATACCATGATTCCACCACCTTTGTACTTATGCCTTTCACGGATTTTTGCAGCCCTATTGCGTGTTTTTTTTCCTCCGTATGGTAACATTTCTGTTATAACTCTGCAAACAAAATCAAGATTCATCTGTAAAGAGCACTCGTTTCCAGTGTGTGGCAATCCAATGACAATGATAACCCTTTAACCGGGCGAATCTCGCTACTGGAGTTAGTGAAATGCAAATCACGGGTTTCCCTGCATGCAGCCTGTTACTCATAATAAATCTGGATAGTCAAGTTCCTGTTGCTGCAATCTGAACTGACGTCAGGTATCTGTTTCTTTTAGCAATCGTTGCCAAATAACAGTCCTGAAAGTCTATTGTGAATGTTTTTTTTACTAGATTGTGTGCGCATTTTACCAGTAACTTTAAGCCGTATCCAGTTTCTTGACATGAAGTTTTTGTCTTTACGGACCCATAAGAGCGTCTATTGAGCTCCCATTCTCCCTATCGCTCGCCATTTGTCACAGTACTGGTGTTTTGGACGATATCAATATTACATTTTTTCAACTAGATGTAAAATTTTTGAAATTAGACTTAAATCCCCCAAGTGCACTCCTTTACACATGTGAACCGAAAGAACGGACTGAAAAATTTGCATATATTTTGTAGCGATGGTTAATCACATTGGACTACGTTATAACGGTTATGTTGAGTTACCAATCAATCGCCTTTCATGGAAGTTATCTTAATAAAAACCATAAAACACCTTATTATGGGTTTTTTTTCTCACCCGTGTATTTTAAAATTGATAACAAATAACAGTCCAAAAATTAAGTTACTTTTATTAATCGCTGACATCAGATTTAAAGTAATTGATAATATTGCTCGTTATAAATTGAATAAAGTTATGAACCACAAAACTCACCAATATGCCGTTAATGCGTTTGTGTAAACTCGCTAATTCCCATAAGTGTCAGCAACAGTTAGTCTCATCGAAGTTGAAGTTAAAGAAATTTTATGTTTAATAGTTACACAGTAAATTTGTGTAAACAAAATTGCGAGTATACTTCCATAGATATGCTTCCGTCTCGGCACACTGAAATATTTCCGTTTATGAGAGGATTCCGAAAATACAGAAAACCTGCCAAGAAGGAATGACAATTGGAATAAAGTTTCATTTCAGATAGGTGTCAAACGTTAGCAAGCATTGTATAGAATTTTCGTTTAAGCTTGAAATGTTTTGAGAAAAGTCATCTTCACAGGTTTACTGTAATGCACATACATTAATGCTCTTCGGAGGTGCACTATAGAATAAGTACGTTTTAGCAATTTTAACAAATAGTTTGAAAATGGAAAATGTTTATAACGGAAACCTGCTTAAAACGAATAATTTTATAGGCTTGGCAAAAGTTATAACTTTTAATGATATCTTCTAAGACGAATAACTGTCTAAAGTGGAATTTTTCGTAAGTTCTTTGTGATTCCATCTTATCCGTTTTAATGTTGTAACCATGATTCAGTAAACAAGTTCTTAATTCGGGTTTCGGGGGGCAGGAGTCCCGGAGTTCGGAAACTGCTTACAACTTAGTAAGTATAAAATCAGATTGAGAGGTTTTCCTTGCTGTCACTTTATCTATTGCCTAATTGTTAAGTATCTTTCAAAAAAGAAAATGTAGGCAACAAGCCAGATCACCGTCCCTGCTTAGAAGTGTATGAAGTGGTAATTATTTTATCATTATAGTATAATATTATTATAGTATAATATACAGGGTGTCCAGCAAATAAGACCATGATTTCAAAATAATTAAATTTCTCAAACATAAAGATAGTTAAAATTATGCTGTAAACGGTTTGTTTATTAGGTAAGCTTTAAAAATCTAATACAGAAGTTTCGATCGGTGAATATTTTGAAAAGGTTGTGTTCTGATTGCAAAGAATAAATTGACTTGACATTTTTCTTGTTTTAGATTCCTTACAGAGAACGCGTTTTTTGGCTTAAAATGCCATATTTTAACAAATTTTGGAATAAAATTTTTGAAATTTCGAAATTTCTAAAATTTAATTCGTTAAAATATGGCTAAAAAACTCGTTCTCTGCAAGCAATCTAAAACAAGAAAAATGTCAAGTCAAGTTATTCTTCGCAATCAGAACACTTCAAAATATTCACCTTTTCAAAATATTCTTCTTTTCCAAATATTCACCAATCTAAACTATAAGATTTTTACAGCTTATCTAATAAACAAACCGTTTACCGTATAATTCTATCGAACTTTGTTTTCGAGAAATTTAATTCTGAAATCAGGGTCTTATTTGCTGGACACCCTATATTAATAGTCACCTAGGCTTAAGTTTCAAAACCAATTAAAATAAAAGAAAAATAGATTTCAATTTTGCTATATATTTTAATAAGTACTTGTATATTTTAATAATTACTTGTTAATTGTGGAATGACATAATGTGTTCAAATTTGTTTATTTATTCATTTTATCTAATCCTGCAGGTGAGCGATGGCACCGTGGTCTTTCATGAGAATCAATTACATACCCATGACATTGGGTATTGTATTTTCATTTGGATTAGTTTTATGCTTCATTATCGCTGTTTTAAGAGGAGATGTTAGTCCATACATACCATTTATCAGGTAAAAATATTTATAATAATCTTGAACCCTTATGATTATAATATTAAAAATTGCATACTGCATATTTAAGATAAAGCCGTCACTACTCAAGTTTGAAAATCTTTACAACTAGAAGATAGCCCGTCAAAATGACGTGGTTGCATTTTTAAAGAATGATAAAAAATTACAACAACTGTGGTCATCATAGCCACTTTGGGCTGAAACAATTTTGATAAATATAGCGATTAAACTTGGAGAGGAAAAAATCTAACAAAAAAAAAAAAAAATTCAGCAGAAATATGCATTTAAAACTATAGCAAAACTATCTGGTAGATGGGGGTGGGGATTATAATGAAATTTAAAACGCACCCGCGGTTTGCTTAAATAAAATTTTTTAATTAAATATTGTTTTTGAAATCGTGAAAAGATTTCACAACGAAGTAAAATGTAGTGACGTCATTTAACAGCTCCCACTGTGAATCTGACCCATGAGAATGCTCCATTACGACTATGGAACGGTTTCATTGGTCAGAAAATAGATTGCCTTTAAAATCGGAGGTAACTTTTCACAATTTTTTTTATAGATTTGAAATTCTCAAGAGTCATTCACGGCTGTAAAGAAAAAAAAATAAAGCAACCCGAATATAAAAATTTGAACAATATTGCATTTAAAACGCACCTTCGTTTTCCTTTAATAAAAAGTTTTAATTAAATATACTTTTTGAAATCGTGGAAAGATTTTAAAGCGAAGTAAAATGTAGTGACGTCATTTACAGCTCTCACTGTAAGTCTGACCAATGAGAACGCTCCATTACGACTATGGAACGGTTTCATTGGTCAGAAAATAGATTGCCTTTAAAATCGGAGGTAACTTTTCACAATGTTTTTTATAGATTTGAAATTCTCAAGAGCCATTCACGGCTGTAAAGAAAAAAAAATTAAAGAATCCCAAATATAAAAATTTTAACAATATTGCATTTAAGACGCACCTTCGTTTTCCTTTAATAAAAAGTTTCAATTAAATATACTTTTTGAAATCGTGGAAAGATTTTAAAGCGAAGTAAAATGTAGTGACGTCATTTACAGCTCTCACTGTAAATCTGACCAATGAGAACGTTCTATTACGACTATGAAACGTTGTCATTGGTGAATGAGTTTCTTTTTCTCGTGGATAGGTTGACCCCGGAATTGTTATACACGGGGGGGGGGTTTATATACATAATGAAAACATTTTTAGTTGTTTTTGTTTCACCTGCTACTATTTTTCAAATGTGTTTGTTTTCAAAAAGTACAAAAGTGAAAAAAAATGAAACCAGCGCCAATTATTGAAGAATATGTTACTTTACATTATATATTTTTTTCAAATTTGTACATATTTAAAAATATAAAAATAAACAAAAATATTTTTAAAAAAAATTTTTAAACTTTTTATTAATGTAGTAATTTTATGTTTACACCTGCCAAAAAGTTACAGAATAATGCTCTAAGTACGTACTTTTAATAAAAAATATTTCGTTAAAATCGGAGATGCGTTTTTTAAATTGTATTAAAAAAAATGCTAACAAATTGCAACTTTACGTATTGATATTTGCAGAAATACTCTGCAATCAATGGATTGGTCGATTCGTACTATTGCCTCTCAGACAGGATGCGCATTACGCTAAATTAAGATAATTTTCCATACGTAATCTTTGCTATAGAATTGTTTCAAAATTGTAAGCATTCTGATATTTTGGCGTACATCGCACAATTCAACGTAATAATATAAATTTGATGGTCTAGTTGATAGTGCATATGAAGCTGAATAGAAGCTGTAAATATATAAGGTTATCAACTTTTTGGCAATTTCGTATCATCCCCCAATTTTCCGATAGCTACGTTATCATTCCTCGACACCCCCTCCCTTTAATATTAATCGTTATTAGTATCTACTTTTTTACAATGTTTTTCGTTTATTTCCGATATATATATATATATATATATATATATATATATATATATATATATATATATATATATATATATATATATATATATACATATATATATATATATATATATACTACTGTTATGTAACAAATAACTTTATATCAAATAAAATTTGATTGAAATACTTATTATTTAAAGTATTTAATAATAGCTCTTTATTACAAAATGCTTTGCACATTAATATTGTGTTCTTGTACTTCTCTCTAGCACGGAGCTAAAGAAAATATTTGTAAACAATACAAGTAGACGTCATTTTTCCTCGTTTTGTACTACACTGTTAAAAATCTGCTGCATTTTGTTGCAACGCACTCCACCACTTATATATAATATCTCTATTCCAACCAATGAGAAAGCTCCATTTCACGGCCAAGTAACCGTTTTTTATACAAGCAGGGGAGTGCGTTGCAACAAAATGCAGCAGATTTTTAACAGTGTAGTTTAAATTACAAGTATCATTTCGAATCTGCTTTCTCTAACAACGAATTATGTACTCATGTGGCAGGAAAGTATCAATGGTGAACGTTGGATTATTACATGATGTTATTTCGATATGAAATGATTTTATAATCCTTCAATAGTTTTAATAATTAACAGATGTAATGAAAAAGTTACAAAATAAATAAATTTTGGATTGATTAAAAAAGAAAATTATATTAAATGATAACCTCTCCTCCCCCTACAGATGTCTTCCAATATTAACTGCCAGAAAATCATGATAGGCATGATAGGCAAATATTACCATTTTGTTTCTCAGTTATTGCTATCACGCGAGAAAGATGAGCACTACGTCAAAATACCAGAATATTTACAAACACGAAGCAAACCTGTAGGGAAGTGGTATTCGATAAAACATTCTCTTATTTTAGCGAATTGCGCATACTGACCGAGTGAAAATGTCATGAATTTACTAATGGATTGATAGCAGTATATTTCTGAAAATAGATATAGAGAAAGTTACAAATATTTTAGCAAGTTGCCAGCATTTTTTTTAATATGACTTAAAAAGCGCCTCTTCGATTTTAACGAAATTTTCTTTTTTTAAAGTACACACTTAGAGCATTATTGTGTTATTTTTTGGTTGGTGTTTATATGAAATTACTACACTAATAAAAAGTTAAAAAAATTGTTTATTTTCATACGTAAAAATGTGTGTAAAAATGTGAAAAAAATAAATAATGTGAACTAATACATTCTTCAATAATTGACATTGCTTTCATTTTTTTTTTACTTTTTTTCACTTTTGTACTATTTGAGAAAAAACATTTGAAAAATAGTAGTGCAGGTACATACTTTCCAGATTATTTCAAACACAGTTCAAGGTCAAGGGCTAAAAACTCACTATTGTATTCTCATAGTGAACCTTTTACCATACGTGTTATTTTAATCATCGGTCGTAGGGATCATTTTGCTATGCTTATCCGGCTAAATTTTTTGTCAACTAAATGTAGAAATCTGGAAAAGCAATTCATTTTCACAACATTGTATTATTATTATTATTATTATTATTATTTTACGTAATTTTAAATTAAAATTTACGAAAACAAACAACCCAAAAATTTTCTTAGAATACAAGTTTGTCAGAAAATAAATAAGTAAAAATAAAATGGGAATGAGACAGTTTCAATGGTTTCCCAGACACATGCATATTCCATGTAAATTCATTCTACATTTAAAGTCTCTAGTTAAATTGCTAACTTGCTCACCATTTGAAATATACCATAATTATAGTAAAGTGCATTTAAAAGATTTGGAAGAGGTATTTTCTCTTTAGTACAGAATGCGTGTAGAAATATCTTTATTACCTTGTGCAAGGTGATATTGGAAACGAAATGAAATATAGAATGTTTTAGACTAAAAGATAAAAAATTGATTTTTTTTTTTTTTTAAGGTTTTACATCGACATTAAGCTACCGCTCATCTTAGATTTTTAGTTATGCTCTTCTTTTGAATATGAAAATTTTCAAATTAGTTTTTTTTTTTCAAGTATGTTAAAAATTTAAAATGTACAAATGTTGATTAGACTACAGATCTAATAACATTAAAGCTTAACCTTGGTAATTTTTCTACTATAAATAAAATAGCACGAAAATGATTTTGCTTTTTCATACACTGGTAAAAATTTACTGCAATCAATCCAGTCATTCGACCATTTTACTGTAACTCAAGTGCATAAGTAGTACATGCTAAAGAACACTTATTGGTTTCAACAATTTAAAGGGGTAGGATTCCTTTAAACCTTCAAAAATTTTGAATTTTCCATTATACATATTTTAATTCCGTAATCACTTTTGAGCAATATACAAAAAATAGCATTAAAAATTTCCCATTTGATTGTTAATTATGACAGATTTATTAAGACTACATATGTGAAATGTGATAATTAAACTTCCCATTTATTCAAAACGATGAATTTTTATACAGCACGCAGTGTTACTAAACTACTAAACATGGCAAAAAAAAAAAAAAAAAAAAAAAAAAAAAAAAAAAAAAAAACATTTTCATTTTTATATTATCTACAACTTAAAACCAGAAAAATGTAAGATTTTATTTTTTGTTTTGTTTTGTACTTTGAAAATATTCTTAAAGAATTGCAATTTTTTTTAATTTAGTCAATATTTTTTGACCAATATTCTGTTTTTAGTATAAAGGCAACGTTGTTATATATTTATTTTCACAAAATTTTCCTTTTTTTGTGCATATTTTCAAATTTTGTCATGCGGGCAAGGCGTGTTTTTTTCTCTTATTATCATACATTTTTTAACTTACCATTTCAATACTTATTTATGAATTTAAAAGTATATATATCAGTTTAAATATAAATTTAAATATGTCAGCTTCATTTTTAAATGAAGTTTAATTTTCATTTTTGACTTATTACACATGTTTCGAAATTTAGAACTTCTTGATATCGTTTGCATTTTCTATGTGTTCAAAGATATCTTACCCCTTTAATGTATTAATTAATAATTCGTATGTTATAAATTCCATGATAGGTAACGTTTATGTTTTATATAATATTAAAGTAGCTACACTATCTACCAAAAAGTATTTGTACACTTTCAGTTTTTGACATTTTGTCAAATATTTAAAAATATACTGGTCGGATTCTTCTGGAACTTCAGAAATATAAAGATTATGTTTCACTTTATGTTTATTTACATTCATTTGTTAAGCGGGTAATTAGGGGGCCGGCAAAAAAACAAAGAATAATAGAAATATTTGGGATCGCCCTGTACATGAAAATGCACGAAACGACTTATCGCTTTAGAATACAAATATATGAATACAGTAGAATATGTACACTAATTTTTGTGGGAATAGCATGTATATTTATGGCGATAGAGCGATTTTTTTGAAAAATTCAAAAAATTCTGGTATGTTTTTTGTTTATATCATGCTGGGTTTTTGACCAAATTTAACGCAAATTTCAGAAAAATTGGCAAAATGCAGTAGAAAAAATGTAGCGCAATTGGAATATAAATATATTAAATATTTTATGAAATATGAGTAGTTTTATGAAATAATTTTTATCTGCGCATGCGCGAACGATAAAAACAATTCTTTTACATCATTTAATAGTCAATTCTATGGAGTAACTTATAAAAAAAAATCCAATGAAATATCGTGAAAATTCAAAAAGATATCATTATTATAAGTAAGCTGTTTTTACATTGCTCTCTAAAAACGGCTGAATGATAAGGGATTCTCCACAAATTGTCATTTTTTATTGACTGACTTTTAGGAAAAAATTAGTATTTAATGTATACAATATCTAATACAATATTTCTGTTAATAAGTATCTTGACATCTGTGATGGAAAAGAATAAAAGCCCTTTTCCTTTTCTATCACAGGTGTCAAGATACTTATTAGCAGCAATATTGTATTCATTAAATAGTACTAATTTTTTCCTAAAAGTCAGTTAATAAAAAACGTCAATTTGTGGAGAATCCCTTATCATTCAGCCGTTTTTACAGAGCAATGTAAAAACAGCTTACTTATAATAATGATATCTTTTTGAATTTTCACGATATTTCATTGGATTTTTTTTATAAGTTACTCCATAGAATTGACTATTAAATGATGTAAAAGAATTGTTTTTATCGTTCGCGCATGCGCAGATAAAAATTATTTCATAAAACTACTCATATTTCATAAAATATTTAATATATTTATATTCCAATTGCGCTACATTTTTTCTACTGCATTTTGCCAATTTTTCTGAAATTTGCGTTAAATTTGGTCAAAAACCCAGCATGATATAAACAAAAAACATACCAGAATTTTTTGAATTTTTCAAAAAAATCGCTCTATCGCCATAAATATACATGCTATTCTCACAAAAATTAGTGTACATATTCTACTGTATTCATATATTTGTATTCCAAAGCGATAAGTCGTTTCGTGCATTTTCATGTACAGGGCGATCCCAAATATTTCTATTATTCTTTGTTTTTTTTGCCGACCCCCTAATTACCCGCTTAACAAATGAATGTAAATAAATATAAAGTGAAACATAATCTTTATATTTCTGAAGTTCCAGAAGAATCCGACCAGTATATTTTTAAATATTTGACAAAATGTCAAAAACTGAAAGTGTACAAATACTTTTTGGTAGATAGTGTATATGAATATTTCTGGTTTATAGCGTTAGTGTCCCCACTTATCAGACGTTATTTACATCAGTATCAAAATTTTTCATTGCAACCTTATTTATGGCCTGAAGATAGGTAATCTGAAACCCAATCTTTTTTTGTATATTAATATTCCAGATAACATATATTTTATCAATATACTAACATTAAAGAAAATCTAATATGATAATAAATTTTTTATGAAATTGAAAGAAAAAAGAGAAAGTTTCATCTTAAATATTCTTTAATATTTATTTGTTTCTTCATTTTGGTGCTAGAATTTACAAAATGCAGCATAAAAATGTACAAAAATGTTCACATAATAACAAATTCTAAATCTTATTTTGTCCTTTAAATAAATTCCTCTTATATTAGGTAAATTCTGTTAGATTCATATAAGTATTCAGATTTTTTATAGCTCATACATTTCTCACAGAATGATATGCAAATTTTCAAACGATATTGCATTAGAAAATGTCATTTTTTTTTTTTTTTTTTTTTTTTTTTTAGAAATTGGAAGTTAAACTAAACACTATTTTCATTAATAAAAAATACTTAGGATTACTTTATACTTTCGTTTATATGCGATAAAATCAAATAAGAATAAATACCAAGGGACCGAATAAATTCTGTCTTAGACAGACAAACGTCTTAGCAGGTATATCGTCAACTCATTCATACTGTTTTCACAGAGATCGTGAAAATTTAGTTTAACCCCTTCAGGACCAGTGGCTTTTACACAAATTTTATTCGGTTGGCAACACTTTTGTAATAAAAGTTACCTTTATTTAAATAACCATTAAAATTCTCTATTTAAAGAGAACAATTTTTTTTAATGGTACCCGAAACAAATTTTGTATGTTCTATATCTGAAGGCGCATATAGGCATTCATGGTACTTAACGGTTTAAGGATGATTTCATAATAAAACAAACTATACAATTTAATGCTCTTTTTTTGTAACAGAACAGTTTTGAAATAAAATTGCTTTAATAATTGTAATATATGTATATATATATATATATATATATATATATATATATACATATAAATATATATATGGACAGAGGAAGAATACTGTAGTCAGAGTTTTAAAATTTAACCAATATTACATTAAAACATCTAGTTGCATTATAATGACAAAATATGCCTCGCATTGTCTAATTATATCTCTTTTAGCTGCACAATTTAAATTTGTCGGAAATATTAAATTTAAGGAGTCCTAATTTTCTATGTGCGAAAGCTAATTTCCACGTAAGTGCTGATACTATAAAAGTGCTTGATTTATGACATTATACATATCACCAATGAATTTAAATTGAAAAATGCAACTCGAATTCAGTTAATTACCCTTTAACCTTTGAGGGATCTTTGAATAATGAACTTTTAGCTCTTAGCTGAGAAGAACCATTTCTGGAATGTTGCTCTTAATCGAGGGAGAAGACTAATGTGAAATATCTATAATTTAAATTATAGAATTTATTTGGATTATGTGTGAACCTTAAGCAAAGCTGCGTTTGGTGAATTCTACTGAATTATATTACCCTTTTTTCATGTCCATAAATTTTATTTAAATTCTATATCATTTTTATTAATTTATGATACCTTTATTTATTCACAAATAAAAAAAATTAGAATAATGATTTAGTTGAAAGTTTAAAAAAAAATCAATTAAAAATTTATAGCTTTTCGAAGACGAGTTTAATTAATTTCTAATATCTTTTTAACTTAGTTTAATCTTATCAGAAGGCTTTTATAGTGTCAAATTTATTATAAGTACTTTGGCACATTTGGCAGAAAATAAAAAAAAATCAATTAAAAATTTATAGCTTTTCGAAGATGAGTTGATTAATTTCAAATGCATTTTAAACTTAATTTAAGCGTGGTAGCAGGATTTTATAATGTCACATTTATTATAAATATTTTGGCACATTTGGCATATTAAATTTGTTGTTCATTACTTGAAGAAAAATATAGAATGTTAAGTCTTACTTGCCAGCAAATTTTTATTAATATTTTTGTATCGTCAATCGGGGTTGCTTTGTTTCCTTTTTTACCTCTTGTCATAAACATGCTATCATTTCTTGATAAATGACTATACTTATACTTTTGTTATATTTAAAACCACTACCACATTTTCAGAATCATCGCTGTAATTTGATGCCATAGCGATACAACTTAGCGTAAAATGTGCAGTAATTTTAAAAGCAAGCGCATTTTTCTGGTGGTTCCACATGGTTGAGGAATAGCTCATGTTTGCCACCAGCTATTGATTTGGAGAACGATTGTTCTAGAAAAGTAATTTTTATTTTTATAAAACATGAAGAATGATACTCAGAAATGCCCATAGAATATGCAGATGATGCTCATAATCGCGTGCATATAAAAAACTTTTTTTTTAAATATAAATGACAATTTAAATCGCCTGCTAAAGACAGAGTTTTTGTTCAATATGCTTTTTACGTACTCGAAGGAACACTTTGGAATTCAAAATCTAAATTCATCACACCCCCCCCCCCCCCAATCAGAAAAAAATTATACCATTTCAAAAAGAAAATAGGCATTTTTAGATTTAAATGTGAAACATGTAATCACGTAAGACTACAACATCAGTTTCATTGAATTTTCACTTTCTGCCGTACTAAGCCAATGATATAAATATATCCCTCATAATTTATTGATTTTTTGCGTGTAGTAATTTTCACATTTCTATGTTTACTGAAAAAAAAATATTGAAAGAAATACATAGCGAGGCTCGGTCTACCAGGCACTTAATTTTATAGTAACAAATTTTATTTATTAGACGTTTTGCTTTTAGCCATGGGGTAGGATAAAGTCCCTTTATTTGATGTTAAACATAACATATTTCAGCAATCTTTTGAGAATATAAGCTTTTCTTTATATAAATATATATTTTTAAGGTATGTTTTCTGCTGGGTTAAAATTGAGTATAAAACAATAATCCTTCATAAAGTAATAAATTTTTTTGTGGTATAATAATAGTAAAATCTTAATTGAATTTAGGTTACATTTGCGTAATTTGCTTTAAATATGTTAAAAAAGGCGGCTTTTTTGAATCTTTAAATTAGGACAAAAATTTATCATAAACTTAACTTGATAATTTTATGAGAAAACACATGAACAGAAAATGTAAATATACATTAGAAAGTACATTATCGAAAAACATGCATAATACAGTAATAAGAAGAGAAATATTATTCTTATACTTTTTAAAACACATTACAATAAAGATACATTTTTAATTATTCAAACAGGTTACTTTAAAAAATCAATTTTCTTTAAACCTCTGTATTTGGATTCATGGAAAAATAATCAAAGTTCCTTGATTACTCAAGAGAATAATTGATAAAAGAATATAAAGTTATCAAAGTTTCATCAATTAACTTCTTGAAGGTATATTTAATTTGAATTACTTTTTAATGTGTTTCTACTGATTTTTAAAGTTTTCAACTTTTGAATAAACTCTGGAAGTATGCCGTAAGAAATTGCAATAAATAAAAATAAATGAATAAAAATAAATAAATAAGTAAATAAATAAAAAAGACCCTTATATAATTGAAATATTTTCAATTCACTGTAACCTAGTCATTACCGACAATTCCAGAAACAATTTTGTTATTTTCAATATTCATTTAGAAAAGACAATATCAGAAACCACAGAAAACAATAAATTTCTAAAACTGAGCCGAAGCATTTATAAAATGAAAGGCACATAGTCAACACTCAGTTTTTTCATACTAGATATAATATAGTATATATAAATAGAATGTACTTGTCACAAGAATTTTTTCAAACACACTCTATGTTTTTGGCAAATAAATAGACTTGTTTAATTTTTATTTATTTATTTTCTTGTTATGTTTTTATAATTTAATATTAAGCAACGATGACTTTTTCTTTGAACTCTGATAAATGGCACAACTTAATGTCACATGTTATCATACCAACTATTTTCAGTATTAATTACTCAGAGTGGGACGTAGAAAATACAAATTAACAGTTAATAATGTCAACAAACCACATTTTTTTTTTTTTTTTTTTTTTTTCTTTTTTTTTGCATTAAACTTTTTTCATGTAGAGTAATCATTTTCGAAGTTGCTAAAACCAAGTAGTTCAGAAACACAATATTAGTGCATTAAAGCTCACATTGTTTTTTCTTTTCTCTGAAAATTTTTGGAAATTAGCCAATAAGCTTCTAGCAGAAACACCTTCGCTTACAAGTCTGGAATAATCCAGATAATATGATATCATGACCTAAAACCTATCATATATTCATTTCACGCTTTTACGACAGTACTTCGCTTACGTATGTATGAAACAGACAGAAATTGATGACAGCTCACGCGTATGTTAAAAAAACATCAATTTTTAATATTATCAATTTTATCTTGAGAATTTCTCACTTTAACAGATAAAAGTGACATTGTTTCTCACAATTTATCATCGGTGGAAAAGCGAAAACTAAGTGTAATTTTTTGTGATACAGTGCATACAGCCTTTTTAAATAGAAAGAAAGGAAATATTTTGCAAAAAAGACAAATTTCAACATTTTTGGTTATATTTTATCAGATACGATAAAACTATTCGAAACGAATATCCATGATATCAATCAGAATATCTTTGATCAATGTGAGATCAATTAGAAGGTCTTTAAGCATTCTAATAAAAAAGCTGGAAATTTTAGGTAGATTTCGTAAGAAATACTACCTATTGCAATCGCACCAGTTTATATATCTATCTATCTATCTATCTATCTATCTATATATATATATATATCTCACTTTTTTATGGACACGATAACTTCTATAATTTTTCACCAATCTCCACCAAACTTGTACATAAAATCAAAGGGGATAAAATCTTGGCTAAGTTCGTTAATGGGCAAAATCGGACCAAGGGGGTCGGAATAGGGGGCGTTTTTGTGAAAGCCGAAAAAACGTCATAACTTCTTAATTAAAGTAGATATCGAATCGGTTTAAAGTTTATATTACTTCTTAAAAATGGGCCAAAAGTATATGCATGACAGATTTTTGATAAATTTAGAAGTGGGCTCAAGGGGCGAAAAAAACAGGGATTTTGAGAGAAAAAAATTCATAACTTCGTCAATTTTCAAGATATCAAGTCCGTCTAAATTTTTTGTAAATGTTCTTAAAATTATCTAAAACTTTTGTATTTACAAGTTTTTGATAGGACCAACTTTTACCGACGAAAAAAATTAAAAACGAAAAGAAAAAGGGCGCTGAAAAAAGAGAAAAATCCATAACTCCGTCAATTTTTAAGATATCAAATCTGATTAAATTTATTTTACATCTTCTCAAAAATATCTACAACTTTTATACTGGCAAGTTTTTCATAGGATCAATTCGTATAGCAACAAGAAATTAAACAAAAATAGGAGTTGGAGAAAAAAAACCTCAAATCCAAACTGCTTATATTCTGACTCATTTTTAAATTCATTTTTGATTCTAAACGCATCCAAATGGTAGATCCTCTTATTTAGAAACTGTATAAAGTGACGCATTGGTCAATTTTCTGATAAAGACAGAATATATTTCAAAAAAGGCTACCAAAAAGGGTATTTTGAACAGAATTTCCGAAAGTAATCCTGACGGAAAATTGAAGGAAGTATTCAAATAAGAAATTGCGTTTTTTTCTGACTCGTTTTTAAATTCATTTTTGTTCTCAAACGCATCCAATTTGCAGATCCTCTTATTTAGGAACTATATAATGTGATGCATTGGTCAGTTTTTTGATAAAGACGGAATATATTTCAAAAAAGGCTACCAAAAAGGGTATTTTGAACAGAATTTTCCGAAATCATTGTGACTGAAAATTTAAGTAAGTGTTCAAATAAGAAATTGCGTTTTTTCTGACTCGTTTTTAAATCCATTTTTGCTCTCAAATGCATCCAATTTACAGATCCTCTTATTTAGGAACTATATAATATGATGCATTGATCGTTTTTTTTTTTTTTTTTTTTTTTTTTTTGATAAAGACAGAATATATTTTTAAAAAGGCTA
Organism: Maratus speculifer; assembly: GCA_964019185.1. NCBI lineage: Eukaryota > Metazoa > Arthropoda > Arachnida > Araneae > Salticidae > Maratus > Maratus speculifer. The sequence continues at coordinate 285,619,676 of OZ025293.1, forward strand.
CCAAAAAGGGTATTTTGAACAGAATTTCCCGAAGTCTTTGTGATTTGAAAATTTAAGGAAGTTTTCACATAGCAAATTGCGTTTTTTATGACTCGTTTTAAAATCCATTTTCGCTCTCAAACGCATTCAATTTACAGATCCTCTTATTTAGGAACTATATACTGTGACGCATTGGCCAGTTTTTTGATAAAGATAGAATATATTTTTTAAAATGCTGTCAAAGTGAGTATTTCTCACAAAATTTTCCGAGCAATCATGAATAAAGAATTAAGTATGTATTCAAACAACAAATAGGTTATTTTATGACTCATTTTTAAATTCAATTTTTTTCTCAAATGCATTCAACTGACAGTTTTTTGTTATTTAGGAGCTGTATAATGTACTGTTTTGGTCGATTTTTTTAATAAATTCAGAATCTATTTCAAAATATGTTGTCAAAACGGGCATTTGAGCTGAATTTTTCTTAAGATGATTCTAGTAAAACCAGTTTTTGAAGAAAAATGAAATTAAAAATTTTTCATAAACGGCCAAATGAAGTTATTAAACTGGGTTTATCTCTAATCATATTTTTTTTTGTTGAATTGAGCACTCTTCGAAATCTACCTCCGCCTATAGGCCCAGCCGACAGGGATTTTTTAATACACATACTTCAAAAGTGCGAAGCGTAGCTCAATGGCGATCAAAACCTGAAAACTTATGTGCCCGCCCGTTCTGTATGCATGTATGTATGTGATGCTATAACTAATAATAAAAATATCCGATATACTTGAAATTTTGTACATAGGTTTATTCTGTAAAGGAGCTTCCATGATCAGTTTTGAGATTTAATTTGATATGTATAAGGGGGCGGGCGGGGCCTAATACCACTCCCCTTTAACCTTCCAGCAGGTGCGAGTATGTGAGAGATACACTAGAGAAAAATTTCGTTTTATATATTTAAACCTGACGACACTTTGAACACTTGACCTTGGTTATCCTTCTCTCTCCATTTGGCCTACTTTCAGTAACATTTTACTATATACAATTTACAATAGCATATCTAGAAAATATGCGCGACTTTTTATGTTGGTATGATCAGCGAACCTGCTGGACAGTTAATTTATATAAATTGGTTTTTTATGCAGAATTATCAGATTTCATTAAAATTTTAGACATAGGATCATTCTGATGAGGCGTTTCCATGATTGGTTTAGGGAGTTCTTTGGATAAGCATAAATAGGAGGAACGGGGGCTAATTCCCCCTTAATTTAGATAAATAGGTTTTTCATGCAGAATTATTAGATTTCATTCAAATTTTAGACATACGATCATTCTGATGAGGGCACCTCGATCATCAGTTTTCAGAGTTCATTGGATAAGTATAAGAGGAGGACGGTGATATACCCTCCTACACACCGCCCGCAATTTAGATAAATGGATTTTTCATGCAGAAATATCAGATTTAATTCAAATTTTAGATATAGGATCATTCTGATGAGGCACCTCTGTGTTTAATATTGGGTGTTTATTGGATAAGTAAAAAGGGGGTAAATGAGGGATATTCCCCTTAATTTAGGTTAATTGGTTTTTCACTCCAAAATTACCGATTTGATTCAAATTTCGTACATAGGATCATTCTTATAAACGCTTCCCTGATTTGTTTTCGGAATTCATTGGAATAAGTATAAAGGGGGGATCGGGGGAACTACCACTGTTAGTTTGGCTAAGTGGTTTTTCATGCAAAAATAACTGATTTGTTTCAATTTTCGGATATAGGTTCATAGTGATAATATACTTCCCTGATTAGTTGTGGGGTTCTTTTGTTAAATATAAAAGGATTATCGGTGATTACCCCCTTTAGAAAAGGTAAATAGATTTAATTTTCGTTTATAGGTTCTTTTGTTAAGGCGAATTTCTGAATAGTTTTAGAGGTACAATGTTGTATAAAGGATGGAACGGAGAGATAAAGCCTCTTAAATTATAAAAATGGGTTTTTATGCAGAATTATGCGACTTGCTTTTAATTTTAGATAAATATTTATTATATGATAAGCGGTATTTCTGATTAGTTTAGAGAGTTCAATGATTAAGTATAAAGAGCTGAAATGGGGGGGGGCTATTTTCCCCTTCATTTTTTTTTCGAATGGCATTATTCCTTGAAAATATAAAGCTGTAATATACAATTAGTGTGAATAGCCTGTGAGCTCAATGCCATCAGTTTAACTGGGCAATATTATTTTCATTTATTAATTATTTTCTTATGATATGTTATCACCACAAATTAGCCAAACAATTTAAATAAATTATTAAGAAAAAATGTATAAAATACTTTGTAACATAGATTAACCCCTTGAGGGGCGGTGGTTTCATAGATATACCACTTAATTTTATTTCCCAAACGCCACATTCGCACCAGAATTTTATTAAAGAAAATTACGGTTTAGTGAAAGCGTGAAGTATAGCGTTTTCTTATTTACAAATAAAGTTGTTTTCAAATTCCGGTGTCAGTCTTTAATTTCAATATTTAAGCAATGAATTTGCAATGCCCCGCAAAGGGTTACCATGAATTATTCTGACTGTTTTTAGAAAATAATTCTCAATCAATCTTTATCGCTGTCGAGAAAGATATACATTTGATGATTTCAATATTTTTTTTATGCCGCATGCATTATACAAAATATGTATAAACTTATTCCGACGGGTTGGCGGGGGGGGGGGTGTTGCTAATTGCGTGCGTTTATGCAAGTGCATGCGCAATATTATGCACAGTTTACGTATAAAGCTATACAGTTGGCGATAATCACTTGAAGGTATAGCAGCCATAAAAATAAGCTGTAATAGGAAATCACTATACGTTATCAGTCAGCCTTTATTTTGCTAAAACCTAAAAACATTTTTCTCTGAATCTTGCAGTACGCACGTTTCTTGCAATCTCCCCTTCCCTGGAATAAGTTCATAACTTGTTTGTATGATGAACCCAGAAAGTTGAAACTCTCACCAAATGTATATTTTACTTCAGCATGAAAACATAAATCCTGTTAACGTTGTTTGTTAATTCTTTTCGAAAAACAGGTGAAAAAAGCAATGTTATTGCTTTTATTTTCGATATAAAGTATTTTTTGTAGTTAACGGTAACAATCAGTTGTGAAAACCATGATTAATATATTTAGTAATATTCTATGCTCACTGCGTTGTTTTGAAATTGGTTCCAAATGCAATTGATTTTTAAATATATATGAGATAGGCATTAAATCCCTCGCCGGAATATGTTTTTAATTTTATTATATGCTGTAATCTACATACAATGTTGAAGCTGACACCAAATATCCATCATAACTCATGGTATTTTATGCAAAAAATTAAGGTGCTCACTCAAATATCTCAATAGATTATTAATTAAAATGTTAAATTAAAAACAAGAAAAATGTTATAAAACTTCTTTTATTAGAAATGTGAAAAAGTTATCAACTATTTCTATGGTGATTTTATACATCCCTTATTTTTTTCTTTGAAGTCCGCCTTGTAGTCACAATTCGCATTAAGGATCATAACCCTCCATGGTTATGAGGTATCTTCAAACTGGGGAGATATGCATTTCTGTTCCAAGACTATCGATTCACCTAGGACTCGACTTGGTTGACTCAAGGGTATATATCACTTAGAAACCCGATTATATCTTTTCTGTGATACATTTTATCTGAAAAAAGTATACAAAATATTTCTAAAAGCACAACTTTTACGTTGAAAACGCCTCATACTTGTTTTTCCTTACCTATTTCGACTATTTGTCTGAAACATAGAGAATTGTTTGAACATTAGCTTTGGTTGACTGCTATTGGTAAAACTCTAAAATCTTTTTAAATATGAAAACTGAGGGCTGGATCAAGCCTTCTCTATGGTCAACCCTCTCTAGTCTAACCTATGTATTTAGCTAGATATACAAAGTTTTGAACTATGGTGGTTTTGGGTTCTAGGAACCATCATCAATAAAGATCAGCAAAAATTTTTCAGAAATTTCAACACAGAAGAGAATGCAATGTGTAGTATTTTTCACAAAATCTACCAAAAATATGTGCTCTATGATTATTGGAGGGGAGGAGCATAGCATACAAAAATGTATGAAATTTTCCATTGAATTGAACCAAATTTTTTGTACCTATTTTTGGCTATGGCCAGCAGGTTATCCTTGATATTGGAAATATTCCGGCCAAAGATGGCACTATAATAGAAATTTTTGTGCTTTTTTTTAATAGCGTATCATCGAAAAGTGTATAAAGTTTTGCAAAGAAAAGAACTAATTTTCATGTGAATGTTTTTAGCTATAGCCAACAGGTCCCACGGGAATTTGGGAAGAATCCAGTAGAAGACGCGGTGTAACAGTGATTTTTCTTGAATTTTCATTGTTTTGAATTGTTTTGGATTTTCATCGGCTATTCAAGCAGCGACGGGCAACTCGAATACAACTAACCAATGACTTTCAAGCAGCTAATGTACAACAGAATAACGAAAAATATTCATTTATGTAATATTATGATTGAAATTGACTCGTTTTAACTCCAATTAGTACAATGGTGCAGAAATTTAAGAAGTAAATCAAAGTTGGTGTTGTATTGAAGTAATAACACTGAATAATAGGATTAATATGTGTACTTTTTGAAATATTAAGATGTATGAGAAAGAAGAAAGTTTTGGGATGACATCCGAGTAGTTAAGTAAACTCTTGTTTAGGAGCGTTTGGAGATAAGTGACTTTCGTGAGATGAATTCAAGGAAGTTGTGTATAAGTATTTCATACATATCCTGTTTTTTTTTTTTTTTTTTTTTTTTTTAGGTACAATAATTAAAAAGATATGCAGAAAAAAGGTATCTCTCATGTTGGGTATTCATCAATTGTGCCTGCGGTAGGAGGAAATCATAAATTGCCCCTACAGTTTCCACACCATCTGTATAAACTGCACTGGAAGGGGTGGGATAACCAATCCATCATTCTATTGGAGGTTGTCTGAAAGAGTTTTTTGTTTTTTTTTTCCAAATATTTTTTCTGAATGAAAATTTAACCTTGGCGATAAGAATCACAATACTTATAAACACGTACTCTGCATTCATCTAGCATTATATTACATCTTTTGATGTATTCAATGTATTAAATACAAAAACAATATTTAAATGAACTATAATTCCTCAAGTAGCAGATACTTACTAATATTTATTACGAAAGAAGATGGACTTCCAGTTTAAATGGCTCGGTGCAAACCACCACCACAAGTTTTGTTAGCTCTTTCAAGGTATTCCAAGGAATATCTAATGTTAACTAAAACAAGTAAGAAAAATCATGCGTTAAGCATAGATTATGAAGCACTTTCCAACACTTAATGAAATCTTTAACAAAACTTTGTTATTTAGGGAAATAATAGTGTATAGCCAAATATACCCAAATATGTATTCCAGTACATTAGACCAGCCCTGTGTTTCATATGTCAGTTCATATAATGGGAAAATTTAGCTTAGCAATAAAATACCCAGTAGCTTGAAATTTCTATTTCAGCAGTTTATACTATTAGATGGAAACATACTTGAATACTTTTGTTCAGCCCTGTAGTTTAGATTGTACCTTTATTATACGTCAGCATTAGGCTAAAATTTATTGTAAACTAAAACACTTTTAAAACAACTGAAATCACATTCTCATAAATCATCATTCATAGGCGTCCATGTACCGAATTCTTTCCGTGGCCCTGTATATTTCTTTATCTATATTCTGCAAACATTTCTCAGTAAATTGAATGCAGCTCAGCGTAAAAATGCATAGCTTATTTAAAAACCAAGTTTAAATAATTTACGCTCATACTCAGTAACGTTGGTGAGCTCTTTTGGGTAGCCCTGTATATTAACTATAACATTTATACACACCTTATAATGTGCATATAGTTAGCAAAATATAAACGCGAATATCATAATTAAAATGCATTCCATCCCTCCATCAGCCATCATCGGACACATATACGGTACTTCGGAAAGAATATACTATTTGAAATCTTATGTATGGCCCTGTAAATGCTATGTACTTCATATTATGCAAGACAGTAGCGAATAATTTATATTAAGCTTCAGTGACATATATCAACTTTATTATACATGAAAAAGCTTAATATATTTAAAATATGTCACACATAATTCCCTTTTTTACCATTATCTAATGGAATTCTTTTGTGTGGCCCTGTAAATGAATAATAGCTACATTTTCAACTTATATTTTATAGAATGCATATTTTAATATGTTTGACAGGGTATAACATCTTTAAAATTCCTTTGAAACGATTTTTCCCCATAGGCGATAATGTAATAGCAAACTTTTGATTCGCCCTGTAGATAAACTAATCATGGTAGAAACTTCATTTTCAATAGGACTTGTGCTAGGTAAACGTCAATAACGTCATAAAATTTCATGGCAATCCGAGTATATTAACGATTTTTCCCCATAGGCCGTAATGTAATGGGAATCTTTTGATTCTCTCTGTAGATAAACTAATTATGGTGGATACTTCATTTTCAGTAGGGTTCGTGCTAGGGTAAACCTCAATAACGTCCTAAAATTTCATGGCAATCCGAGTATATCAACGATTTTTCCCCATAGGCCGTAATGTAATGGGAAACTTTTGATTCGCCCTGTAGATAAACTAATCATGGTAGAAACTTCATTTTCAATAGGACTTGTGCTAGGGTAAACTTCAATAACGTCCTAAAATTTCATGGCAATCCGAGTATTATTAATTTTTCCCCATAGGCCGTATTGTAATGGGAAACTTTTGATTCTCTCTGTAGATAAACTTATCATGGTAGATACTTCATTTTCAATAGGGTTCGTGCTAGGGTAAACCTCAAAAACGTATAAAAATTTCATAGCAATCCGAGTATATTTACGGGAGTTAGAGCGCGGACAGACGGCCAGACAAACCGAATGCACATAAGCACTTTTCAACTTTGTTGGAAAGTGCTAAAAACACTCCATTGTTCAGAGTTTTTTGGATTTTCGACACGTGGGGAAAAAGCGTTTTCCGTTTTTAATGACAAATAATGCTTAAAATTCATAAAATGCAAGTTTACAATACGGTTTTTAAAAGTCACTTTATGTGGACGAAATTATATATATATATATATATATATATATATATATATATATATATATATATATATATATATATATATATATATATATATATATATATATATATATATATAAAGATTTAACGATGTTGTGAGAGTTTCCTTAACCCTTTCGTGGTTATAAGCGCGTATACGCGCCCAGAATACCACTTAATTTGAATTGCGAAATGCCATACTGACACCGGAATTTTTAAATGAAAATTTTAATTTTACAAAGAACGTAAAAAAAAAAAAAAACTTTTATATATTATGAAATAAATTTGTTTTTAAATTCCGGTGTCATTCAATCATTTTAGTATTTTATGAATAGAAGTGCTTTAACCGTCAAAGGATTAAATATTTTCTAAATTACAAACTCATTTTTATAAGTAAAAACATGTCACATTCAGACGTGACTATTGAATTGATTTAGAATCTAATAATGTTTTATTTTTAGGTAACTGAATGACAGGTTAAATTACAAGCGACTGTTGTTTGAGGAAAATTTTATTGGACTGTCACATCTGGAAATTCACAGGAAATTCAATTAAAATGCTAAATGCTTTTAACAGCATTTTATGAAAGATTGCCTTTAATTAAAACTGGAATAACTATTTGATTTCATATTTTATAAATAACAGCGTACTTGAATGAGCGCGTTCTACTCTCATTCACGTACAAACTGGTATGAATTCTGGAAAGTAATCAGTTTGGATTTGAAAACTGTCTTAATGCTGCTCTCGGATTCAAAGAAGCAGTTTTTTCTGAATTTATTTTTGCTGAAAACCACATTAAAGAAGAAGGTGTTCTTATTGAGAAACTATATAATCGAATACATTTTTGATGTTGTAGTAAAATTGCAGGATTTTAGAGAAAAAACTGCAAAAGTTGTCGTTTTGAACTGAATTAACGAGGCAGTAGTACTAGAAAGAAGAAAAACATGTCGCCACGCAAGAAGAATGGCTCATAAATCTATAAGTAAAAAATTTTATCTCAAAATATAAACCTCTATTTAATTAAAATTCGCTTCAATTGGCCTGTTACTTTTATTCATTTAAATATAAAAATAAATCAACGCCATAAAATTTTGTGTTGCAAGTTGGAAATTTGTGAAGCCATCTAAATACAACTTAAGAAACTAAATTTCTTAACCCACTTTTGGATACTTTTTTTTTTTTCAAATGATAACGCAATTCTCAGTTTTGAATTTATGAGAGTTTAATGTTCTTCTTATTATTATTATAAATTTATAAGCATGTGCATAAGAGAATCATGCATGATTATAAGAATTATATATGTATGTATATGCAGTAAAAATTAAGTTTTATAATGAAATACATATTTAAGTTTCAGTTCTAAAACATCATACAACCACTTTGGAATTTTAAAATTTACTTTATAATTTGGAAAAAAATATGTTTTGAAAGAAAATAATAAATCAATATTTATCTATCATAGTTCCAAACAAACTAATAATAATAGTAAAAACAATAACATTAAGAGCAATAAAAGAAGTACGTATTAGTGTTCATAGGAATATTTCAGCAGCAAGAATATTCTTCTATTTAGAATGTTGTTCTTTTTCGCCAACATCTGTCTTTCAAAATACTACAGAGAATACTTTTAAGGCGAAAATTATTTCTAGTATATCAATTGAAATACGAAATATCTGTAAATATATATTAATACTGCATATGTTTAAGGTTCTTGAAGAATATTAAAATGAAACATCTGAGGGCATTGTCAACGAGAAATTACTTTAAACCTGATGAAAATATTTGTTTACATGCATAGCTTTCTATGTGAAATATTTTAAAATATATTTCTATACGAAAAATAATAATGCTTGGGAAAAAGGTAGCATTTTTAGTTAACAAGTGTTATTTTTTCATAAACTTTTCTCAGTAATTTAAAAAAGTTTTTCTATATTTAAATTTCTTGATTAAGTATATATATATATATATATATATATATATATATATATATATATATACACACTTTTATAAATAAAACCAAAGTAATTCAGATATTACCATTCAATAAACCAATGAAACCAGTATTTTTACAATCATCTTATTGAAAACAGTTGAAGTTTGAAGTGAAATAGAAGGCAGATTACCAAAATATTAAAAGATAAATGGATAAATGGAAATTAAAAGGCTTTTTCATTAAACTACTCATCAGGGGTGCATAATTCAATGAAAAAGCAAAAGCATCCAACCAGTTTCTGTTATGGGACGTGCTAAAAGCTGAGAAATTCGTCCCACAATGCACCCGACTGGTCGGACTTTATTTACTGTTACAAATTAGGAAAAAAGATATTCATTGAATAAAATAAAAACAATATGACATATTAACAATAATATAATATTTCTTAAAAACGTATATATATTATACATATAAAATCCCTCCGTGTATAACAATTCCGGGGTCAACCTATCCACGAGAAAAAGAAACTCATTTACCAATGAAAACGTTTCATAGTCGTAATAGAGCATTCTCATTGGTCAGATTTACAATGACAGCTGTAAATGACGTCACTACATTTTATTTCGCTTTGAAATCTTTCCACGATTTCAAAAAGTATATTTAATTAAAACTTTTTATTAAAGGAAAGTGAAGGTGCGTTTTAAATGCAATATTGTTAAAAATTTTTATTCGGGTTGCTTTATTTTTTTTTTCGTTACAGCCGTGAATGACTCTTGAGAATTTCAAATCTATAAAAAACATTGTGAAAAGTTACCTCCGATTTTAAAGGCAATCTATTTTTTGACCAATGAAACTGTTCCATAGTCGTAATGGAGCGTTCTCATTCGTCAGATTTACAGCGGGAGATATAAATGACGTCACTACATTTTACTTCGCTTTGAAATCTTTTCACGATTTCAAAAACAATATTTAATTAAAAATTTTTATTTAAGCAAACCGCGTGTGCGTTTTAAATTTCATTATAATCCCCACATCCATCTACCAGGTAGTTTTGCTATAGTTTTAAATGCAGATTTCTGTTGAATTTTTTTTTTTTTTTTTTTTTTTTTTTTTTTGGTTAGATTTTTCTCTCTCCAAATTTAATCGCTGTATTTATCAAAATTGTTTCAGCCTAAGGTGGCTATGATTGACCACAGTTGTCGTAATTTTTTATCATCCTTTAAAAATGCAAACACGTCATTTTGACGGGTTATCTTCTAGTACTAAAATATTTATCATACCTATATCCTAGCATGATGTGTAGTTTAGGTGAATCTCAGTTAAGAGTTAAAGTAGATATAAATTACATGTGACTCTGTAACAGGTAAGGTTACAGTCACATTTATAAGTCATATAGACAATAAAATTAAAATTGTAACAATAATTATATTAAAAAAATAGTAAATCATATATTATATTATAATATTCATATTACATTTAGAAAAAAAAATAATTGCTACTGTTAGAGGTATTATATTTTTGATATATTATTAAGATTACAGCATTAATTATTTAACTAAAAAATGCTACTACGACTTCAAGTACAAACACAAAAAAAAATTTTTTTAGTGCTGCTATCTATATGATTAATATATTAATTAAATTATATGCTGATTATATATATATATATATATATATATATATATATATATATATATATATATATATATATATATATATATATATATATAAATCATTAGATAATACTACAAATCGACATCAAAATACTATTATATATGTGTGTATATATATATATGTATATAACTAATAATTATTATTCACAAAAATATTATATGCATATATAAAAAATTTGTGAATGACATTTTTATGAGTTTTAAGATAAAACATTATTGAAAGTGGAAATTAACGATAAAGCGCCCAATTTAGCGAATTAACGCCAACATAAAAGAGCCTTGCTAAAAAACGAAGTTGTCACTTCGTGTCCATAACTTTAAGATATGAGTGTGACAAAGATATCCGGTCTCTGTGATGCCAACTGCAGTTTATACATAGGGAGTCAAAGAAGGGTCGGCATATTCACAGTTAGCCTGTCTCCTAGATAGTAAACCAAGGTACTTAAAATAAATCATTAAGTGTGAGTGTTGTTCCACTAATGGGGGTTCCGTACAATAAATATATGAATTATTAACAGTATTACATTATTTAAAAAAATCTTTGCTAAAAGAATAATAAGACTTTGTAAGAAAGTATACAACATAGGATTGGGTACAGCTGCATATGCTAGAAAAGTATGAATGTCTATAAAATAAAATTTCAAAGGGAAATGAAGCTTAAATAATAACAGATATTGCTATTCTTTATATTCTGTATTGCCATTTTTAATCTTTTTTTTTTTTAATGGATTTAATTCGGTAGTGACCATAAAGATAGGGTATATTTAAACTTTATTTTGCATTTCATAAAATTAAATTCAACATGTCAATAATCTTTTGATTTTACAATGTAGCTAAGATAAAATTCTTGTTTCTAGTATAAACTTGGCATTGTGCAATCTGCTTTGAAAATACGTTGGAAATGTACAACACCGCCATGGTCTGTTCCGCTTTTTTCCAGATAGGTTTTAATACTAGAAAGGCCAAAAATTTTAGTCGAGTTTTATAAAAATATTTCATACCAGAATTTTAATTTAAAATAATTTGATTTTTTTTATTTAACCTTTCTCTTTTTTATATATTTTAATCATTTTATAATAAACTTTCTGATTTGAACCAAAATATATTCATATGGTTGCATTCAAAATGACCACTTACGGCTATTCTAGTGTTAATTAACTTTTTAAAACAAATGAGGCTTATTGAGAGATCCCCTCAATACAAACTAGTCGTGAATCCCATACTATTTATATAATTAACCCACTAACACCTAGTAGCCTATTTTTAGATTTTTGATTTATATTTATAGACAATATTTGATTTATTATTTATAGACAATTTGGCGTTTATTGCTTTTGTACTATACTGGACATTGCATTACACAAATATATTATTAAAAATTGTTATGTAGGCTTTAAAAATCAATGGTACATAGAGTACGCCATCACTGTCATTATTTATGTCCAAACCATTTGTATATTTAAGGTTTAATATCTCACCTAATTTCAGACGATTGTTTTTGGAAAATACTTATCACAAATGCTTTTATAATTTTGTAATAATAGGTACCTCCAACGCTCCTCAACACCTTTGTTGAATGCCCGTAAATCGAAATTTCTGTGTAACGGAAAATTGCTCTTTTCTCAAAAAGTATGTGACTTAGTATAATTGCTATTGATTAATTAATAGTATAGTTAAATTAATTTCAACTGTCTCTAATTTTCTCATAATTTTAGTTTCATTAAATTCAGAAATCAGGGGGGGGGGGTGAAGGGCATACTTTTGCTCTACATTTCCGACGATATCTCTAAAAATATAATACTTAACATTAAAAGAAATGTGTTTTTGAGTTCAGTGTTGCAAAATTTTCACATGATACCACACGTGATACGCAAAGTAAAGTACGTACACGTAACTTAATTATCCCCTCTAAATTTTCCCTAAATATACAGTCGGCTCTCGTTAATTCGAACTCGTCGGGACCACAAAAAATGTTCAAATTATCCGAAGTTCGAATTATGGAAAATATGAGATGAAAACATGCTTAATATGGTACTATTACAAAGGAATTAATGTTATCGTGTTTTTTAAATTTATTTCGTCTGTTATTATTAGGATATGACTTAATATTAAATTAGAATGTATAAATAAATAAATTATTTAAAAGATTAGAAACAAGCACAATGGAAGACAGATTTAAAGTGTCACTGATGGACAGACGGGGCACTAAGAAAATGGATATCAAATACATTGGATTATATGTATACTCTTTCGGAACAATTTTCACAAAAATCAAAGACAGAAAGTTATTCAAATGATCTGAAATCTGTGAGAAAGAAAAGAAAAATGAAAAATCGGAATTCTCATTAGCTCGAATTAAACGAAGTCCAGAGAAAATGAGTTCGAATTAATGAAAAATTTTAACGTTATTCTGCCATTGAAAATTTCGGGACTTCCTGTTTAGTTCGAATTAAGCGAAGATTCGATATATCTGATTTCGAATTAACGAGAGTCGATTGTATATGTGAATGTTTAAAAATCTGTAAATATGTGAGTCAATATTCCTTATTACTTCCTCTAATTTAAACTTTCCACGTTCCATAGTTTATGAATAAAACATCTGTGACTGACAGACAGACAGACACAGGAAAGATCTTATAATGGTTCCTTTTATAATTTTTTATGTACGGAAACCTAAAATTATTATTGGTGTGATTTAAGCAAGTAATATTTAAAAGGTAATATTTTTAAATAGGGTACACGACATTTCGGTCCCGCCATTTCGGTCCCACCGTTTCGGTCCCGAGACATTTCGGTCCCTGGCCATTTCGGTCCCGAGACATTTCGGTCACAAGACATTTCGGTCCCGAGACAATTTGGTCCGTGGCCATTTCGGTCCTTAGTCATACCGGTCCCTTGTTATTTCTCTGCTCTCTACCTTATAAGTCTGATTCTAATTGTTGTGGGCCTGCCAAATGGTACAAGTTCAACATTATTCGGGCCTTTTTTTTCTAATTCTCCCCCTCCCTTCTGCCAAGTTTTATAAAAAGTTGAATATAAGAGTCTGATAAATTTAAACTTTTATAACTCGTAATAGTGAAATCACAGCGAGCTGAAAATTTTGTTTGATTAAATAATGTGATATAAATATAGAGGATATTGTCTTTTGCTTTTAGTATTATTATTATTAATCAAAATAAGTATTTTAAATTTTATTATTAATTACACTACCCAACATCAAAAACGTTTCGGGCTTAAAAATAGTTATTTCTGAAGTATTTTGTCTCGCTAAATACGAAAATCAACTTAAAAAGTTGAGATTAGCTCTTGTTTTCAAGATAGGAACCAACATGAGAAATCTTACTATGACTGTTATATGGGAAATCGAATATTTGGAAGTTGGTACGCCTAAAAGCTGTAATTCCCCTCAACTGCATTATTTGTGTAGAATTCAACTAGAAGTCATGATCACAGAATACAGGGCTCGTCACAAGAATCTTCTTCATTTCTTTGAGAAGAAAGAATATGTAGTTTCTTGTACTGATGTTAATGGTTTGATGAATTCAATGAACATAACTCATGATCCACGGAAGTGGTTATTTATAGACTCTTCCAATTCCAAACTTAGTTTGAAAGCTGCACTCTTACTACAAACGGCAACATTATTCCTTCCATTCCCATTGGACATTCCGTTCACATGCAGGAAACTTAGGGAATGTGAAATTACTTCTCGAGTCAATCAAATACGAAGATCATAAACGACAAATTTGTGGTGACTTGAAAGTAATTGCTTTACTCTTGGGAATGCTATTATATACCAAATATTGCTGTTTTCTCTGTTTGGGGGACAGTCGAGATAGAAACTCTTACTACATAAAAGACTAATGGCCTTCAAGAAATCTAAATCCCGAGGAGAGCAATGTTCAAAATGAGCCTATAGTTGAAACAAAAAAACATTCTACTTCCACCCTCTGCACATTAAGCTGTGATTAATGAACATCGTGAAAGCCATGAACAAGGATGGCGAGGCTTTACAGTACCTTAGAGCGAACTTTCCAAGACTGAGTGAATCAAAGGTTAAAGAGGGAATCTTTATGGGCCCCCAAATACGCACAATAATGAAGGACCCTGCTTTTGATAAAATCTTGATAAAATTAGTATAATAATATTTTAAAATATAATAATATAATATATAATTTAATAAAATATATTAAAATGTAACATAATAATATTTTCAATAATTTTATTTTCAATTTTAAGTGACAAAACTAAGTTTTTATTTATTTATTTAATTGTATTATCTTTTCGCTTCTACTTTCCCAGAAAAAAAATTCTTATTTTAGTTTTATTTTTAACTATACTAATTTTTATTTCTGTAATTTTAAATATACAATAAATAAAGAAGTAAAAGATAAATTTCAGTTTAGAACTGCTAGGAAATATAATGATGTATCGAATATAAAATGGATTATGTATTGAGTTTATTTTAAAATAAAATTCATTATGTAAATTAATAATATTATTAATTAATAAATATATTTAATAAAATATTAATTTGATTTTTATATTAAAATTACTAATTGTTTTGAGAATTAAGATTACCAATTATCATTAGGATTATCAATTATGATTAGGATTATCATACAAAATTTGTGTGAATTATAATATTTTGGATAATAGTTTTCGGACACTTATAATTGCATTATACTAAAATTTTATGGCCTTCAGTTTAAAAACTCTGCAATGTTCGTTATAAAATTATGTCTTATTTCACAAATTTCAGTTTGTAGGAGAAAAGACCGAAATGTTTTGGGACCGAAATGGCTAGGGACCGAAACGGCTAGAGACCAAAATGTCTTGGGACCGAAAGGGCTAGGGACCGAAATGGCTCGGGACCAAAACGGCGGGACCGAAATAGCAAGGCCGAAATGGCGGGACCGAAACGTCCTGCTTCCTTTTAAATAGCCATATTATTAGCTATATTATAGCCATATAATTCCCATATGATAAGCTCATGCAGGTATTCTGTAATGCAATATTTTTAAACATTAGAATTACCGTGAACCGTCATTTAGATGGCTACCATATGAATATATTTTTATTCAAGCTATAAGTTTGATTATGAAGTAAGTTTAAAAGATATAAAGAAGAAAACGTTACAGAATAAAATTAATCGGTTTTAAATAAAAATTTTGGCGTGAAATATTTTTATAAAACTTGGCTCCAGTCTCCGGTAGTTCTAGTGTTAAATGAATATCCATCAGAAGAAAAGAAAAAATCAATACTGTTTATAATCTAGCCGCATTTTCTTTTAAATAATTAATAAAACATTCGCAAAAAGCACAAAAACATTAAAAAAACAAAATGAGAAAAGGCTCTTATAATATGAGACATTCTTAAATGGCATCATTTCACAGGCACAAATTTACTTATATATATATAAAGCAACTGATTTTATGTATGTTATACAAAAAGAAAAAAATCACAAATCAAATAGTTACTAAATAAATATTCTCTTGGAAACTTTATCGATAACTTCTCGGTATCAAACAAACAAAGAGCGTTTAATTAAAGTAGTAACCGTATAAGTGCTAGCTCTAGTTCAAAAGTTTATTAGGACTAAATTAATTTTCCGCTAAATAAATAATGTCGTCAGTTATGTCTAATTAGGTATCGAATATGGTAAATTACAGATATAATTTAATTAGATTTTCTTTTAAAGCTAATAATTAATAAATGCTTACTATAATAATTGCAGCTATATATATAAACATGTAACATTTATAAAACATTTTCTTCCAGTTCAACCGCTCAAAGAATTTGTTTAAAAGTAATTTTTTATTGCCAAACATGAATTATTTCCCTTTATTTGAAACCATAAAACACAATGGAGTCATTCAAAAAAAAAAAAAAAAAAAAAAAAAAAAAAACCTAAAATTTTAATTATTTATCTTTCTTGTGATTACAGAATATGTATAACTTTCTATATTTTCCCTCATCGCGTTCTATAGTTACTGCTGTAAAATTTTTCTTTAAATTAGAAATTCATATCTAGAACCTCCAATGCTTTTAATATATATATATATATATATATATATATATATATATTAGCAGGACACGTCCGCTGTGTTGGTCCATTTTTCCAAGTGAATCTTGAATCAAACGAAATGGTTAATTTAACCTTGCCTTTTAAACGTTTATGAGCCTGCACCTGAAATGTCTTTCAGCATTTTTTGAAAATAATGCGAACACCATTGCGATATTGTATATATACATAAATATATATATTCGATCTTATGCGTTGTACAAAATTTGGGCTATTCAGAAACAACTCTTTTAATTGATTATTTATTGTAGAATTTGGTAAGGAAATGAAATAGTTTTGACTAAAGGAATTAAAATATTATTTGATCTCTACATTCTTAAATACAGATCATTACAGTGATTGCAGAGATAGAGAACTGATTTGTTTTAAATTTTCAAATGATTCATATTCATTTGCTAGCTCTTGGACTCCGGACCCCTCAACTTAACGATATTTTTTCTTCTAAGATTTTGAATACAACTTTACTCTACCTTATGTTATATTGCAAAATATGAGTCAATATCTGAAAACTGGGCAATTTTATTCAAAAATTTTTATTTCTCATACTTAATGTATCAACTACCGCATACAATTATATACTATAATGCATGTTTGCATTTAAATTCTGTAGTGTTTTGTGATCATGGATATATATTTTATGAGTTGGATAAAATCTTATGAAAGAAAGTGTCTGTTAACATCATAATCAATGACTAATAATTGGGACTGGGGTGATGCTTTTGTCATAAGAACTGCGCATCTATTCTGTTGAATCATTTTTCAAGCAAGTAAATTACTAAATATGCCATGTGACATATTTATGTTACATAAATAAAGTTGCAATAAGATTTTTTTACATAAATAAAATATTGAGTATGGGGACATAAATGATACTATTTAAAAATACTCTTCTATATTCAAAATAAAAAGTTCTAAATTTGAAACAATAAGAAGAATAACTTATCTTCATCTATGGTGTCTAGTTGTACTTTAGTTGCTGTTGCAATGGAAATAATTCTGCCAGTGCCACTTAGTATCTGTTAACCTTAATGTGTGTTTAAAGGGATTGAGCTGATGGTCAACCTCAGGGAGAAATATATATTTTTAGAATGTTTTACTATAGAATCTATATTAATAATGAGAATCATATTTTCCTATACTGAATATATACAGGGTGATTCATAAAAGATGGGCAGAACTTTAAGGGGTTATAGTACACTTAAAGACAAATAATATTAAATAGGAGACTAAGGGTCCCAGACGTATTCCCAAGGAGATAGGGGGCATTAAAGTTTAGGGTCCGAAATTTCAAATGATTATAAAAAATGGAAAAATTGGTCGATTCGTTTGCGGTTTTTGCAAAAAATTTTCTCTATGCAAGTATTTTCTTGAAATAAAATTTTAAAGTTCAATTTCAAAAAATGCCGATAGGGGGCGCTTTAGACTTTGGAGTAACAAACAACTATTTTTTAACGTTATTTTTTGTATTTCTTTAAATGATTTCGAAAGCTTAGACTTAAACTTAAATTTTGATCTAAAAATCTGAGTCCTAACGAGTAGTTAAGTAGCGTAAACTGAAATTTGAAATTTGAAACCCTTCTCCCCCCAGAACAAAAATCAGTTATTCCCGATCTTTGTGTCGTAGATTAGGCTCTAACTACTGCCGCGTTTTGCTAAAATTATTCTTTATGTCAGTATTTTCTTGAAAATAAATTTTAAAGAAAAGTTTCAAAAAATTCCGATAGAGGGCGCTTTAGACTTTGGAGTAACGAACAACTATTTTATACCGTTATTTTATACCGTATGAGACACAAAAAATTTGTGTCTCATTAAATGCTTTCTAAAGCTTAGACTTAACCTTAAATTTTCAGCTCAAAATCTGAATCGCTGAGCGTGGTTCAGTAGCGAGGGGAGGGGGTTCAAATTTCAACTTCTGAACATAGTTCAGTTTGCACTACTTAACCATGCCCAACGATTCTGTGCTGTGATACGAGGCAAAAATACAACTTTCGTCAAGGACTGCATAGTCGGAATTCACTCATAAAGGCACTGGCACAGTTGGAAACGTCGCTCATGCAAACGTTAAAGCTCCATTCCTGACGCTAGTCACCGGGTGAAGAAGGAGACAGAAAGTATGCAAATGTCAAATGGGGAAGAAGAAGAACACGTATGCAAAATTTCGACACGATTCAGGCATAAAAACCACTGAACGGTGAGTCAAGTGTAAGTCGCTGTAGTAATGAATCGGAAGATGATGCCCTTCACGAATAAGGAAAAGGCTGAGATGCATTTAATTTACGGAGCGGCAGATGGAAATGGTGCAGTGGCACAACGAATGTACGGAGAGCGATTTCCCAACAGACGGTTGCCTAACCGCAAAACTTTCGAGCGCTTGCACAGACAGTTGTGTGAGACGGGATCATTTCTCGCTTCCCGGTCGAATGTAGGTCGTGCAAAAAAGGATGAATCAGTAGTTGTTGCAGAAGCCATTCTGGATGTAGTAGCGGCGCAGCCAAGTACAAGTACACGAACAGTGGCTAGGCAGGTGGATACCTCACAGTCCATGACTTGGAGGGTACTGAAGGATGAACATTTGCTCCCGTTTCATGTGCAACGAGTCCTGAAACTGTCTCCAGGGGATTATCCAAATCGTATTGAATTCGCCCGCTGGTTTCTGCAGCAGAACGCGCTAAATCCACATTTTGGACGAACTGTGCTTTTCACCGATGAATGTACCTTCACACGTGAAGGTACATTTAACACACACAATGCACATGTATGGGCGGATGTCAATCCACATGCTACGTATCCACATGCTCATCAGAGACGCTTTTCCATCAATGTTTGGGCAGGAATCCTCGGAGACCACCTAATCGGACCGTACCTTCTTCCTGAACGCCTCAACGGTAAAACATACCTCACATTTTTGCAACATGTGCTGCCAGACCTGTTAAACGTTGTTCCTCCACGCATCCGGCGGGTCATGTGGTTCCAGCACGATGGAGCGCCAGCCCATTACGTACGAGACTTCCGCAACTATCTAGACATCACATTTCCGAACAGATGGATTGGTCGAGGTGGTCCTGTTGCTTGGCCTGCTCGCTCGCCAGATCTTTCACTCCTCGATTTCTTTTTTTGGGGACAATTGAAGGCTCTTATGTATGAGACACCCATTGAATCCCCTGAGGAACTGGTCGCCAGACTTTCCGCCGCTGTAGGGGAAGTGCTCGAAAAGCCTGATGTTTTCGCGAATGTTCGCCGTTCCATTCTTCGCCGTTGTTCTGCGTGCATAACCTCTGGTGGTCACAATTTTGAACATTTATTATAACTACATGTTAATAAATATGCTTTGGTAACATAATCCTAATTTGTGTCTTTTTACCTCGTATCACAGCACACAATGTGTGGACATGGTAAACTGAACTGTGCTCAGGAGTAGAAATTTCAAACCCCTCTCCCCAGAAACTTAACCACGTCTAACGATTCAGATTTTGGGCTAAAAATTTAAGTCTAAGCTTTAGAAAGCATTTAATGAGACACAAAAAATAACGGTATAATATAGTTGTTCGTTACTCCAAAGTCTAAAGCGCCCTCTATCGGAATTTTTTGAAACTTTTCTTTAAAATTTATTTTCAAGAAAATACTGACATAAAGAATAATTTTAGCAAAACGCGGCAGTAGTTAGAGCCTAATCTACGACACAAAGATCGGGAATAACTGATTTTTGTTCTGGGGGGAGAAGGGTTTCAAATTTCAAATTTCAGTTTACGCTACTTAACTACTCGTTAGGACTCAGATTTTTAGATCAAAATTTAAGTTTAAGTCTAAGCTTTCGAAATCATTTAAAGAAATACAAAAAATAACGTTAAAAAATAGTTGTTTGTTACTCCAAAGTCTAAAGCGCCCCCTATCGGCATTTTTTTAAATTGAACTTTAAAATTTTATTTCAAGAAAATACTGGCATAAAGAAAAATTTTTGCAAAAACCGCAAACGAATCGACCAATTTTTCCATTTTTTATAATCATTTGAAATTTCGGACCCTAAACTTTAATGCCCCCTATCTCCTTGGGAATACGTCTGGGACCCTTAGTCTCCTATTTAATATTATTTGTCTTTAAGTGTACTATAACCCCTTAAAGTTCTGCCCATCTTTTATGAATCACCCTGTATAGGTATAAAAATCCCTGTCGGCTTGGTCTATAGGCGGATGTAGATTTCGAAGAGTGCTCATTTCAACAAGAAAAAATAAAATATGATTAGAGATAAACCCAGTTTAACAACTTTATTCGGCCGCTTTTGAAAAAAATTTACTTTAATTTTTCTGTAAGAACTGGTTTTATCAGATACATTTTAACCGAAATTCCGCTCAAATGGCCATTTTGACAACATATTTTGAAATACATTCTGACTTTACTAAAAAATCGACGAATACGGCTCATTATATAGTTCCTAAATAACAAAAAACTGTCAATTGAATGCATTTGAGAGCAAAATTAAATTTAAAAATAAGTCATAAAATAAACAGTTTGTTATTTGAATACACACTTAATTCTTTAATCATGATCGCTTCAGGATATTTTGTGCGAAGTGCGCGCTTTGACAGCTTTTTTAAAATATATTCTGCCTTTATACACTGACCAATACGGCACATTATAGAGTTCCTAAATAAGATAACCTGTCAATTAGATGTGTTTGAGAGCAAAACTGAATTTAAAAACGAGTCAGAAAAAATGGAATTTGTTATTTGAGTACCTCAATTTTTCAATCACGATCGTTTCGGGAAATTCTGTCTAAAATACCAATTTTGACAGCCTTTTTTGAAATATATTCTGCCTTTATCAAAAACATGGCCAATACGTCACATTATATAGTTCCTAAATAAGAGGACCTGTAAATTGGAAGCATTTGAGAGCAAAAAATGGATACCGCCCTTGAATGGGTTAAAAATATTACGAAAAACTACGCATCAACGATAATGATGTCGGAATAATCGATGAATTCTAATTCAAGAACAGTTTAGAATCTAGTGCTTTTATAAACATATATTTTGTTTCAGTTACTACAAGAAAAAAAAAAATGATAAACCACGATTCTGCAGCATCAGAGAACTATTAAACAATTATGGAAATATATATATATAAAGTAATATAGCTCACTACCATGAAATGAGTTTCGAAAGATTACAATTAAGTTGAGATTTCAACAGAAATATAAAAATATAGTCTCTGGAAATGTAATTTGAAATAAATTCGCTTGTACATTAAGTGCGTTTTTAACAAATTCCCTTGGTAATAACCACCATGATTATTATATCGATTTTATAGCAGAGCAAATTCTGCAGTTACTTAAGTAACTAATAAAAGTTAAGTTCCTATTGATGTCTTTTTTATAAGGAAGAGCTTCAGTGGAAGAAAAATTTCTAGATAGATTAACAAAAGTCATAAACGTCTTCCAGCTATTAAAAAAGTATTGAAATATTACTCTGCTATTTAAACGAATTTAGATTGTGAAAATGTTAACTTTCCGTAAAAGGAATTTAAAATTAAATGATTAATAAATAACTATTCATGCTAACACATTATCTATAAATATCTTGTCTCTGAACATTAATAGGGCGACTGTGTCAGAGGTCATATTCTTGACCTAATGTTAATTTGTGTAAATCGATTTTCCGCTAAATCAGTTAATAAACCTTGTAGTAACAACTAATTAATTATCTATGTTTGTGGATTTCAGATGAGTCCACTTTATCAATCAGACGAACTAGATTAAGTGCGATTAAATATACATTGTTTGTAAATCATTTAAATTATTTTTAATTTAAGTAAATTATTACGCATCTGGATTGATATATTACGTATATTACATATTTGGATGTAAGTTAAGAAAAAGTTGTGGTTTTAGATTTACCCTGTTTCATATGTTTTTTAAACAAACTTCTATCACATACCTTCTATAGCAAGGAATTTAATTATAACTTGATAAATAAATATAACACAAATTATGAAAAAAATATAAATACCAAATAATAATTTAATTCTAATGAATAAAAAAAGAATCAATTAATTATTTTATTCCATATGATTGACAAGGGATTTAATAACTTAATAAATAAGTACTAGTTGACTCACCTGGAATTGCCTAGGTCCGTGATGAATTATTTTTAATTTAACCTCGAATTTGCATGATTTTATATCTTTAACCCCATTGTATCTGAATTTATATTTTTAAATTAATATTAAATTGAAAGCATTTTCTGTGTAATTGGATATCTGGATTCTATGCGCACTGAAAGCGACCGAAACCGTGACGGTACAACTCACATGTTTATAGATTTCATCAAAATTTTCACACATTTCATTTTGAAAAATGTATTTCTACCCGTCCTATGGGATGGTTTCAAAATTTTCGTTGGTGATGTAAATGGGTTTATCGAGAGGCTCTAAAAAGATAGAGTTGAAACACGGACGTATAATTACTTTAAGTGTAGATAAAATGTTTTCGTAAGGCGCAAAGTGACCTGCGTTCGCCTATGTATTTGAATGAATTAAAGTTCATGTTATTTAAAACCAATTACGTTGTAAATAGGAAGAAGGATGAACATTTTTTAATGTGTCAGTGCCTTTAAAATTGTGCTCCGCGGGGAGGAGGGTGAAAATACGATGAAACACTTAGAGTTTTGCTGATTTCGTCGAAATTTTCACAAATCTCATTTTGAAAAATATAAAAAAATGAGAACCTACCCGAACGTTTCAAAATTTTTGTAGATGATGAAAATCTGTTCTACTGAGATGCTCTAAAAATATTGTGTTAAAATACGTTTATATACTTTTAGCATAGAAGAAATATCGTCTGCTTGGGGCACGAAGTGACCTATTTCGCTTGTGCATTCAAAAGAGTTAATATTCAGTCTTTTTAAACCGGTTACGCCGCGATTAGAAGAATTTTTCAGATTTAAGAACATATTTTTGGTTTGTGGGTAATTTTAAAATTGATCCTTGGAAGGGCGTTGCAATAAGACTGAAAAAAAATTTTCGAAAAAACTCCCCTTTTTGAACATTTTGCAAGGGGTTAACAGCGATATATTTTTAATTGATTGTAGCATTTGAGATATAAGAGTACAAACTTTCAGAACATGCTCTCCGTTTTTAACTTTACTAAGCGGCTTGGCAGATGTAAGTTCATAAATAATGACAAATTCCCCCCCCCCCTCTCGAAATTGCTTCTTTTCATCCTTCATTTTCTGCCGATGCGTAAATAAGACTATCACGCACGTGCCAACACTTTTCACCTTTCGCAAAGATCGAGATGAAATTTTAATGAGTAAGTTAAGATTTTTAATTAATAACTCAAATAATATAAGAATTTTAAAATTTTGAGTCTCAAGTGCATCAATAGGCATTTTAGGGGTAGCTTCACAAAATTTTTAGCCATCGCTGTTACACACACAGAGACCGAGCGAAACTTTCTTTTATTAGTATACAGGGTGAGTCATAAATATCGAAATAATAGGCTATCTCTTCAAATATTGCCCCTAGACCCATATTTCCAATTGCAAAAATTCATAAAAAAGGTGAAATTTCTGATAAGATAAGTTGCAACTCCATGGGGCTCTATCTGAAAAAATACGAAAATTAAATTTTTATACGGCCCCCGTAGATAAAAATTCCCAATTAGGAAATTATTCCTTATCCATTCCTAAATTGAACAAAACAAATTTCATCTCCGTATCTAAAAATCCCACAGATATATTAAATCCCAAAATCCTCAAAAATTCCTGACTTACACCACTTTTCCCTGCCTTTAAACTGTGCTTTCTTCTCTGTGATTCAACGCTTGTTAGGGAACATTCACAAATTGCAAATTGATAAAAATCGGTTTAAGATAGCGCTTTTTCTTTGGACATAAAATAGCAGCGTATAGTTTTTACGCTAAATTGGTATACCAGACGTCTGCCCGGGTCAAAATATCTAGGTCAAGTCTCAAACCGACCCATAGGGGGAAAAGTTCGGCGTGGCCTGAAAAAATGTCAACATCATAACCCGGACCGGTCTGGAAAATAGTTTAACTCATAGCCCGGTTCAGTCGAAAATTTCTACATAGTTTTTTTAATTCGGCGTGGGAAAAAAATGTTTCATATGGAGGAGTTCTGACCAAAAAATTCTTTTATAGCTTTTCGTTTTTTATATTTATACTTTTTATTATTAAAGAAGCGCCAAAGGCTGTAATATATTTATTTTATCAATGAATTTCTATTTATATGTAAATGTTTCACTTATATTTTAATATCGTTAATCCATATCCCATGCGTTGGAGACTCTGAAAAATGTTATACACTAAAACTTTTTAAGACGGAATCACATAGGAAAGAAAAAATACATTATAGACAGATGCTCTCCCTAGAAGATGTAATTGGAGCTTATTTTCTTTTCAGGTACTATTGCATTTATTTTGCATGGATCAACATATTTTCCGTTTAAGACAGAATTCCGTCATAAGCAGATTTTTAAGCTATTGCATAGCTTTTATCGGGGGCTCTGAGCGCGGCGACCAAATGTAGAAATTCCGTAACGAAAAAACCTAACACTCGGCTAACGTCGTTTTAGTTCGGCAGACTTCGGCATGGTATCCTTCGGTAGACTTCGGCAGACATTGACGTGGTATTTTTCAAATATTTAGAGGGTATCAAGTCTCAAACTTATATTTCTTATTTCAGTTACTATAAATCTATAGTTTCAATAATAAAAATTCCTGATAGAATGTGTATAGAAAAGAATCGTCTTAAGATAAAACAAGGTAGGATAATGTAGCTTTTGGTGATTGGAGACCCGCCCAATGGTGAGGATCGAAATATTTAAAATGCTTATAACTCGCGATCTAATTTTCGTAGTGCGGCCAAATTTTGTTTGGTTATTTATTATGAGACAGTGTTAATTTTTGGTGACAGGAGACCCCCACGGTGAGGGTCAAAAAAGTTAAAATGCTTATAACTCGCGTTCTAATTTTCGTATCGCGGCCAAATTTTGTTTGGTAATATATTATGAGAGAGTGTTAATTTTTGGTGACAGGAGACCCCCCAAGGTGAGGGTCGAAAAATTTAAAATTCTTATAACTCGCGATCTAATTTTCGTAGCGCGGCCAAATTTTGTTTGGTAATTTATAATGACACAGTGTTAATTTTTCGTGACAGGAGACCCCCCCCATGGTGGGGGTCGAAAAATTTAAAATGCTTATAACTCGCGATCTAATTTTCGTAGCGCGGCCAAATTTTGTTTGGTAATTTATTATGAAACAGTGTTAATTTAAGGTGACAGGAGACCCCCTCCACAGTGAGGGTCGAAAATTTTAAAATGTTTATAACTCGCGATCAATTTTCGTAGCGCGGCCAAATTTCTTTGGTAATTTATTATGAGACAGCGTTAACTTTTTGTGACAGGAGATCCCCCATGGTGAGGGTCGAAAAATTTAAAATGCTTATAAATCGCGATCTAATTTTCGTAGCGCGGCCAAATTTTGTTTGGTAATTTATTAAGGTATTGCATAGCTTTTATCGCGGGCTTTGAGCGCGGCGAAAGAATCTAGAAATTCCGTAACGAGAAAAAAAACTAACACTCCGGCTAACGTCGCTTCAGTTTGGCAGACTTCGGCACGGTAGCCTTCGGTAGACTTCGGCAAACATTGACGCGGTATTTTTCAGATATTTTGAGAATATCAAGTCTCATTTATTTCAGCTACCATAAACGTATAGTTTCAATGATAAAAATTCCTGATTAACCTACATGTATTGTCAGATAATAAAAATATTTTAAACGATATTAACTTCTCATTTATTCAATAAAAGAAAAAAAATTCTGTTATCGGTCATCACGCTTAAAAAGTGTAACTTGAATTAATATCAAAGACAAAAAAACTGCATAAATAAAAAATAAATAAACAATTATAATTGCATAAGGTGATAAAAAATGCTATGCAATAACTTTATCGCGGCAATCCCTGAGTGCCACACGTATTTTTTTTCGCTGGTTTTATTGTATTTAATTTTTTTAGCCATTGAATAATCTATTTACAAAAATAAATTTTAAAGGTTTTTTTTTAAATAAAAGTTTTAAAATCTATATGTTTTTCGTAAAAAAATTCGATTGAGCCGAATTTTATTTATTTTATGTACGTATTAAGTCAGTCAGAGACAGTGATTTTAATACGGGTTTTGTCGAGACCGGGTTTGAAAATTTCATCCAGAGTGCACCTATGTTGAAGGAAGTAGTCCCCTCCTTTATGAAAAGTACGCTAGGCCCGGCCTGGCGGTCTTCCGAAAAAAGTAACATCTCGGTCCTGGCCCTACCTGGGCTCAGAATACAGATTTTTTAACATCCTCTGGAGGACGATAAAAAGCCTGAAGTTGTCAGAAGTAAATTTAAAAAGAAAAAAAAAAGACTTGATCTGCATCTTAAAAAAAGCATTTTTTAAAATAACTGACGGACATTTAAACAATACACTTCGTTTTTCTGCATAATGAATTTTTTATCCTCTATTTCTTGTCTTTAAATTATTAAATGTTAAGAATTTTTAAAAGAAAAAAGAACTTGAAACACGTCATTTTTGATTTTTTTACATTAGTTTTGTTTCGGCAAATTTGAAAAAATGTTTACTTTTGAAAAAATGTTTGTTTTTGAAAATATGATTTTTTTAAAGTTATATTATTTTTTCAATAAATATTTTTAATAGTTTTAAAATTAATATAAAAAAAACCTTGGAACAAAACTAAAATCAGATTTTCATCTTTAATTAAATGGAAAGAAATTGAAATCCGATAAATAATGTTACGAGTTATAACGATTTTTGATTGTCCCATTCAAACCAGTACTAACCACATGAAACTTTTATAAATTGTATGAGAAATTTTAGAATGTGATTTTCTTAGCAATTTATAATGCTAACCATCACAAAAAAGAAAAAAAATCAAAATTCTAACTCAAGAAATATATTTTTTACGCGTTTTCTAGAACTGTTAAAGTAACATTGTTTTTTGAATTGCGCGCTTGTCAATTTGTGTCTAATCCCTTAAAACCTGATGAATTTTTTAAACGGCTATAACTTTGCGAATTTTGGAGATATGAAGATGCAACTTTTTGTGTCTTATTCAGGACTGAGTAAGGAAAGTTTTTCTAATTGGAATTTTTGTCCTACGGGGGCCGTATAAAAATTTAATTTTCGTAACTTTTCAACTAGACCTCCCATGGAATCGCAATTTATCTTATCAAAAATTTCACATTTTTTAATGAATTTTTGCAATTGGAAGTATGGGTCTAAGGGCAATATTTAAGGAGATAGCCTATTGTTTCGATATTTATTACTCACCCTGTAGATAAAGCTAATTATAAAACGAATATAAGTAGATATAATTAATTATAAAGTTAATTAAGAAATGTATTCCAAAAGGTAATAAAATCCTTTTCTTGTTAAAATTTAGTGTGAAAAAAATATGCTTTTATGAACTTGACTTCTGAAAAGAAATAAATTGCAAAAAAAATGAAATAATATAGGATTCTTTCTCTGTTGGGTGAGTGCCAACATATTCTGAATTATGAGAATAGTTCTTCAACAGAAATGAACAAAATTTAGAAACCGATTTATTTAAGGTAAATGCACATAACGGTTGGCCTTTTTTTTAAGTTAAAAAACCAACCTAAAATGCATTTATTGAAAGTGACTGAAAGAAATCTGACTAACATTCTTAAGTGTTAACTTTTCATAAAATGTTTGGAACAATTCTTTTTTCTGGATATATAAAATTATATATCCAGATATTTTATGTAGGATATATAAAATTTTACTGACTTGATAGTAAAGAATAAAAGATGCTGATTTAATTATATCAATACATGACAATAATAGAAATACTACCTTAGGCTTAACTGACTTATTGCTAAACAAAATGAAATTTGTTTGTTATTCCAAACATTTATGAAGATTTACTGCACTCAAGTGAAAGAAAAATACTTCACATCAACCTAAATAAGTTTTATTTCTTTTTTCCGATTAGTTGGCTATAACCTTTGATTAAGTAATGCAAATTGCATGATGTTCTTGATTAAATTATTTACCCAGTGAAACATAATTATATAATATTACTGAAAGAAAATTAAGCAAAATGAACCTGTTGATAAAGCAAAAGCTGCTTTTACTAATTAGTTGGTTATAAATTTTGATAAAATATTGTAAATTGAACACATTGTAATTCTTGAATAAATTAACTGACCAGTAAAACATAATTTTATAATATTATTGAAAGAAAATAAAACAAATTTAGCTATCAAAATTAAAAAGAACATTTTTTGCAAAGTGTTTGCTAAATTTTGGCGACTAACGTAGCTATATTTCTATGATATCCAACTGTTTTCAACTGATGTGAAATTTTATGATGAAGATAAATAGATATGCAATGGAAGGTATATGGGGTATACAATGGATACGACCTTTTGGATAACTCCACTTAAGCACTCTAGCTTAAGCGTATAATCTCTAGTGATTACTTTCTATCTACAGCGTATACCGTACACCACTGAGGATAAAGTAGAAATTTATATGTAAAAGAAGAACTCTAAAAGACCTTATTATTGTAATATTTTTTTATAATATATGCACGGTAATCAGTAACACCTATATCAATTGAATTAAGAAATGTTAGAAGGGCAAAAAGAGGATTACAATTACTTTTAGAATTCACTGTTTAAGTACATTTACAGATCAAAGAGGTATACAAATTTAAGAATTTCTTTAAATACTGCTAAAAATCAGTTGAAATGCATTCTGCTGTCTCTCTTATTGAGGATTAAGGATAAATTTATAAGACTTGGGTGAATTTTCCAGCATTTCTATTTATACGCAGATTTCGTACAACTTATGGTACGAACTCTTCAAATTCTCATCGTGAAATTTTTGAATTTTTTCGTGGAATTTAAAAGTCAATACGAAAAAATGATCAAAGAGATGCTGTATAAGATATTTTGTAGGATTTGTCTCTCATTTATAATATTTTATATTATATTTTCTTTATACTTAAAATGAGCTAAAATATCAATATGAATGGCTACCTACAAGAATTAATCGAGTTTATTTTCCAGGTCGGAACAAAATTATAAACTTTTTTTAGCACGCAGCTGTTGGGAGAAAAAAAGAGATACTGAAGCAGTGGTCATATTCATAAAAAAGTTAATAAATAAAGAATAGAAAATAAGGAAAGAAAATGGTGATACACAACTAATGGCATTTAATTAACAATTAAATATATTCCTTTAAAATGAAAACTGTTTTTAAAGCTTATATATGTATACACATCATCTTTCCATATATAATTACTTTACTATCTTAAAATTTCATTAATTTTTTCTTTAATTTTTTCTTGATACCATTCAGAGTAGTGTTAATTTTTTTATTCAACCCAGTTCTGTATGATGTAACTGTGTTTAATTTTATTTCTTTACACGGGAATTATAAATGAATATCCCGATGTACAACTCTTGTTGTTCACCAGTAATCAAAAATAACAGTTAAAAGTTTAAATTCTTCACAGCTATAAATGTTCAGGATAAAATAAAATACACGAAACGATATATCACTAAGCATACGAATATGTGGATATTATACAAAATGTGCATTAATGTGTGTAACAATAGCAGGTATATCAATGGATGGACAGTGATTCATTTTTAAAGTTCAAAAAATTCTTGCATTTTTTTTGTTTATATCATGCAGTATTTTCAATCAAATTTAACTTCAGTTTCAGAAAATTTGACAAAATGTAGTATTAGGCATAACATTGTCCAATTTAAATATAAATAAATTAAACAATTGATGAAATACGAGCAGATGTAAGAAATATTTTTTATCTGAGCATGTGCGAATGGTAACAAAGGTTTTTCTTTATACAATTTTAATTAATTTTCCAAAATGGAACTACGCTTAAAATTATTGAATATTTAATGCGTGATTTATGTGAACTAATCGTAGAACCAACAATGTGAAAAATGTCCAAACCGGGGATCGAACCTGTAACCCTTGAAATAACGCTCCAAGTGCACTACTATTTAAGATGGACGATGCCCAGCTTAGCATTTTTCATTTATTTATTTATTTATTATTTTTAATTATACTTTACTTATGGAAAACCACCAGCGAGATCCTATTACACTAATCAAAGAAGTTTCAAAATCAAAACACTTGTTCCTAACCAACTCGTTGACATTCATTAAATGATAAATCCTTGGATGAAAGTCAGTTAATAAGAAACGGTAATTTTGTGGAACATCGCTTATCATTATCTGTTTTTACAGAGTAACTAAAAATCTGCTGATTCTATCTCCGAAATCTTCCTGAATTTTCATGATATATGAGTGACTTTTTTTATACGGATTTCTCGATAGAGTTGGCTATTAAATAATGAAAAAAATTGTTTCGCACATGCGCCGAAAAAATATTTCATACAGCTGCTCAAATTCCATGAAGTGTTTAACACATTTATATTACAGCTGTACTATATTGTTCTAATTACATTTTTTCAAAAATTCTGAAACTGGTATTAAATTTGATTGAAGATATTGGATGATATAAACAAAAGTCATGCAAGATTTTTTTTTAACTCTTAAAAATGTTGTTTTATCTCCATGAAGATACGTGCTATTCTTACACAAATAAACACACGTACTATACAATATTCTCAAATTTTTTATATGCTGTATCGACAGATCATTTCGATCATTTTGTTGTACAAGTTGATCCGAAATATTATTAATTTTCTTTGACTTTTGTTGGTTTCTATTTCTTCTCCTTATCAAATCGATATTAATAAATATGATTTCAAACATAACAGTTTATAATCATGAAGTTTCAGAAGAACCCATCAATAAATTATTTGCCAAATAAAATTTCTAATTGAAAGTGCCCGGTGATTAATAGACTTATAGTGTATATATATAACACACTATTACACTATAATAAACATAATAATTGATAGGCTTATAATGTATGTATAATATATTACAACAGTGTGTTATATACATATATAGCCCACTATATATGCATATAACAAACTATTACAATATAATAAACATAATAATACAGCTCACATATTACCATGAAGATGTTGCCCGAAACTCCACAGAGGAAACAAATTGAAAAAAGAACGAATATCTTTTGAATATCCTTCTCAAAACTAATTTAGCAAACTCGTTGAAAATGTAGATTATGATTAAGTGGTTTATTGCTCTAAAATATGTTCATTTTTATGAGGACAACATATAAGGTACCCTGGGGTAATAACGCCACGTTAAGGTTCTAACAATTTTCACGGCTCAGTTTTAGTTTGTATTTTTCAAACAAATATATGATTTGATACAGCAACTCATTGACTATCTATTTAAAAAAAAATAATTTAACAGATATGTATTCATAAAATGTAATGGCGTGATTTCTTGACCAATGCTATGTGGCGTTATTACCCACCTATATGGGTAATAACGCCATGCAAACAAAACTATGAAATAAGATAGAATAAATGCATGTAGATTGCCGAATTCTAAATAGGTAGTATTTTTTACGAAATCTACCTAAAATACAAACTTTACAAACTTAGAAATTGACAAATTGCATTCTAAGCTATTGAAAATGTTCAATTTTTTGTGAAAGTATAAGAAAAATAAAGGTGTGGTGTGTGTGGGGGGGGGGGGATGAGGCAAAATAATATCAGACCGTGAGCTTCTTTTTTGCTTAAAAAAGACCGCTTAAATAGAATTATTAGAAACATCGCACAGTTTTAACTGTGTTTATTTGAATCAGTATTTAGGATGTAGCTCGGCCACTATAAGGAATCAACCAGGGTATTAATGCCAAGGATTGGCGTTATTACCCCGTTATAGTTATTGCGCTGTACATTTTAAATTACAAATTACCTCGAGAAGATATCCAAAATCTTCAACAACATTTTGAAAGTCCATGAAATGTACTACAAATTTATGTAATTAACAAAGTATTTCCGGATAAGAAAAATAGTCTTCACATCACAAAACGTATCTCGCAAATTTTAGATCAAGCGTTGATTTTAATTGCTTGTAAAAACAATAAGACCTAATAATGAAACAAATTAACTTGAAGCTGTTTTTTGCGATTTATATGACTCAAAACCCTTCTGCGCAGAGCACATAGGTGTCATTTACCAGATTATTTCATAATTATGCAAAATATTAGCATTTGGCGTTATTACCCCACCTGGCGTTATTACACCAGACCACCTTATACTTGTAGAAAAATTAAGGCTAAGTCCCAAATTTTGCCAAGGTTTTTTGCTTATAATTTGCAGAGTTCTTAACATAAAAAAATGTTATTTTCAGAAAATATGACAAACAACATTGTACACAATACCATGTAATCAGAATTAAGAAATAATAAAAATTATGCAGATTTACTAAATAATTTTTCACTGCACATGAGTGAATGCTATTAAAATTTCATTTGCATATTGCGTTAGCTACATGTATAGAGCAACGTTTGTGAAAGTCTCAAAAATATAGCTTGAAGTTTCTGAAAATTATCGCCCATAGAATAAACGGAAAATCCGTTGTTCCCAAAATGAAACAAAAAAAATGAGGCGCGGCATCCAAATGTAGTATTATGCGCAGTAGGGGAGAGTGGGGATACTTGATCATAGGGGATACTTGAGCCAGCCCTATTATCTGTACAAATGGTTATTTTTTCTTTCTAAAACAGGCAACATGGTAACATATTTATAGTTCTGGTCATGTAAAAAAGAAATCACATACCTTGGTACAATTTTGTATGGTGATTAATAGTTGTTTTTTCCCTATCTGAAGTATATAATTAAGTGCATGTTTTTTTTTTTTTTTTTTTTTTTTTTTTTTTGTAATCAAATTTTGTTTAAAGCTGCAACAATATAGATAGATTTAATAAGTATTAATTTAATTGTCTTTTGAATCTAAAATAGTTCAAATAGCTGCTTGCTTTACTTAGTAAAGCTCTGATAAATAAAAGTGGTGGTAATGGAGATACTTGAGCCACTGAGTTTGGGGATACATGAGCCATGGCTCAACCACCCCCTCTAGGAAATTAGATATATGGGTGAAACAAAAAAGAAAAAATTATGTCCTTATCATATTCACTGATAGATTTTTTTTCTGGATAAAAGAGAGAAAATTCTTTTATTTTTTTTTTCTTTAAAAAATAATGACTTAGAAATTTTTTTTTTAAATGTATATTTTTTAATGACAATATTAATTTTATTTTTCATTTTGACTAACAAAATAGCCTGTCTAGATAAATGTAGGCATAGTTTTCAATGTAACTTTTAACTTATTACATTAAAATAACTTTTTTAAACTGTTTTACAGGTCATAATCTCTAATTTTTAAATTAGTTAAGTCCAACATATTAATATATTTATTTTTAATATATTATATTAAGATTAAATATTGTATATTGAAATTGTAACCTCTTTACTGATTGAACATGAAATTTGTTCAAAGAATGACAAATTCCAAATTTAAATGGCCACCTACCATCGATGAAACCCAAGTTGAAATGATCCTTTGACCACCAATCATCACTACAAAAAATGCTTGTGTTACTAGTTTTGTTTTCGCAGTTGAGTTTAAAGGACTGTATGTATCTTAATTTATCATTATGTAAAATATTTGTGCAAAAATAAAGCGGAAAACATTACTTTTGTAGGTATTTTTTCGTACTGGCTCAAGTATCCCTCTCATGGGGATACTTGAGCCACAATGTGAAACAAAAACTAAAAATTTATTAAACATAGAAAAATAGTTCACAATAAATTGAAAGTGGTTTTCAGTTGAAGAAAAAATATCAAATTTTCATTTTCAAAATTTCATTTTTCCTGATGTATTTTTCTAGATATTTAACAAAATGTCTAAAATCGCAAGTGGCTTGTCACCTTTGGCCATATATAGTGTATAAATAATTACAGTTTACAGGATGTGGTAAAAAGTTAAAAATCTTTAAGCTAACATTAAAAAAATTGTATGTAAATTTCTTTTTATCTCGTTTCAGTGAAACAGGGGGTAAATTCCCAGAAGCTGGTTTATTTAGCATGTTTCTTTACTTATGTTCAACAATAGGTAAGTGAGAAAAAACAAATAAAATGCAAATTCCCTTCCCCAACCCCCCCCCCCCATAAAAAATAATGGTATCTATTATAACTTTTCATTTTAGTGCTTCCTTCTGAAATAGTTTTTTTGTATGCAAAGTACCTCATTTTTATGCTAAAAATTGACTATACTTTTTCTTAATGTTACAAAATTATGCTAAGTTACAATTATATTAGATACGATTATTGAAATTGTGATAATCGTGATTATAAGTTTTATTATCATTATTGTGATTATAAAGATTAAATGATAATTATTGTGATCATGGTTATTTACTAATTAATATTATGTTTAGACTTATGATTATCATTATTGTGATTATGATTATTAAATAATGATTGTATAAAGATGTCATCTAATTATGGACACTTGTACCCGAAGCCATGATGTAGTCACCTCAAGACTGCATTTATAGAAAGCTTGTCACCATATTTCGAAATATTAAAATGCAAAATTAATGAAGAAGAAACTTAATAATTAACAAAATTCTTTTTTCGTGGCATGTATCGAAGCATATATACATGTATCATATACTGGATTATTTTGGCACTGGAAGGAATTACTTCGATCCACAAGAAAATACGTTTTAACCCTTTAACGATCATAGCATTTTCATTGCTAAGATGTCGAAATAAATTAATGACACCGGTAATTAAGAACAAATATATTTCTAAATAAGAAAACGTGATTTTTCACATACAAAATAAAAGGGATATTTTTAGATAAAAATACCGGTATCAGTGTTGCGTATCAGAATTAAAATTTTGTGGTTTCGGGGCGAAACCAATGAACGTTAAAGGGTTAAGCGAGTTCTGTCTCTACAGTGTTCAGTTTATTGACATAATCCAACGATACTCGGCGAGTTACATCGATACTGACAAAAATTTGACTCCTGATATTTTACAAACTGTTTTGTCGAATTAACTTCTTACGGTCCAAGTAACCAAAACTTATCATAATTTGATATGCTTCAAATTTTTAAGCATCTAAGTTTTCGAACGCTAGACTTTTGTCAAAAATTTTATTGAAAATATAAATGATTATTCGAACTTTTAAATTTACTAATTTTGCTCAATTACTAAACCAACGTCTAAGTTATTACTCAAATTTTGATGAAATATTTAGCAGAAAATATGAGTAATTTTGTTCATGTTTCTTAACCTTATCTTAAATATTAAGAAAACTAGTCTTATAGCATTTAACACCCAATAAAATTTCTGCGCTTTATAAGCCAAAAAAATCCTGAAATTTCTTAACATTATTTTGTCTAATAGTATTGCCTATTTCTCTATCATCCAGAAACATAAAATTTTTCTTTTTGGACTAATTCTATAAGCTCCGTTTATTTATTTTTGATATACACCAATTAAAAGATAGAAAAATCAATCTCTATCTGTAAGAAAAAAATATATAGTTTTGAAGAAAATAGTTTAATTTTTCGAAATTATGCTGTTTTTGGCCCTTAAAGACGGGGGCGATATGTTGGATGCACTACTCACAAGGAAGGTCTCCATATGGGCATACTCAGAAAAATCTGAAAAATTACAGAATGTTCTTCTCATATAGTTATATATGTTTATAAAAAAATTTCGGCGGAACCTCCTTATAACGTCCGTAAAAAAATAATAAACATTTCGTTTATTTGGCGATTTATCTCCGGTTGGCGAAATAACGAAATTTTTAAAAATACGCTTTTACGCTTCGAATACTTTTTAAAGAAAAAACTTTCTATGTTCAATTTATTTAAATATGTTTAGTTTAAGTAATTTTAGTTTTGCATTTTTACTTTACTTTAAGTGTAATTTTGTCATATACTTTTATATGTACTTATAACAAAATGAAATTAATATATTTTATCATTTAAAACACAATTTAAATTGATTAAAATTGTTCCAAATTGAAAAATACACTGTTAAAAATCTGCTGCATTTTGTTGCAACGCACTCCCTTGCTTGTATAGAAAACGGTTACTTGGCCGTGAAATGGAGCTTTCTCATTGGTTGGAATAGAGATATTATATACAAGCGGTGGAGTGTGTTGCAACAAAATGCAGCAGATTTTTAACCGTGTATCACACGGTCAATTCACCGTGCTATGGAACATTCTCATTGGTCAGAAGAGAGATATTCTATAAAAGTAGTGGAGTGACGTTGCACTAAATGCTGCAGATTTTTAACAGTGAAGTCAATTAAAATCAATTTTCAGATTCGTTAAAATCGTCTGCTTTTGGCGAGGAAATGCACTGCTCACCAAATCCCGCGTCGCTTTTAGCTTTTCACGCCAATTATTCCAAACTATTTTATTTTTTTACATATCTAATAATGTAATTCCGCCGCTAATTTTCACTGATCCTTTATTACCTACATGAGTAGTTTAATTCGTATTTTTTTTTTTCAAAAAACTCTGAGTATGCCCCCAATGGAGACCTTCCTTGTCAGTGAAAAAAAATGCGAATTCTAAAATAATTACGTAATTAACGTCTGTGTTATATTTAACTTCTTCTCTAAGATCTTTCAATGTTCAGCCAAAGTTTGAAATAGAAGTTCTGATTTTTTTCTATTCTTTTTCATTATTTTATGTCATTTTTATTATTTTTCAACACTGACGTACAGAATATTTCCGTCCATGTATTTTTGTTATTTATTCTATTTATTTTCTTTCTTTATAAATGTGATGTCTCTTATTTTCGTACAAATGCAAGACATTAGAAGTTATTCTTCTTAACTTTAAAAGTTAGCATTTAGGCTTTAAAAGGCTTTAACGCAGAAAGTACGCTGATCGTGTCTTTAGGATACTACAAAAATCATCTGCGATTTATTAATTCTAATGAAATTACATTTTATTAACAGTTTCCTTTTTATCACTTTTATATTACACTGTTAGAAATCTTGTCCTAGTTTGAACCAAATTTTTGTGCTCAATAGCTGCACTGTAAGATTGTGAAATCTTGAACCAATGTTTGGAGCTCTTATTGAATCACAGTTCAAATAGTTGGAACGAGGTTGAAACAGGAAGTTCCAAATGGTGGCAGCTACTGAGCTCCAAAATTTGGTTCAATATTTAGTTAGTTATCACTATTTTAGAGCAGATTTTTTAAATCTTGTGATGTAAGGAGGTACAATCGGCCAAAAAAAATAAAGGAACATTTTAATATCCAAATTATTAAAGAGAAATGAAGAGAAATAGCCATTGGATTTCTTTTTCAATTTTTGTTTACAAAAAATGAAATTTAAGGATCATCTTCCACTAAAATTCTTCCAAACTCCGAAATTTTCAGTATGAGCATCTAATTTTGACATCATATTTGACATGTCTATAAATTTTACGATAGAATACCAAATGGAAAATCCTTCTATCAGATAACTTAGGAATTATGATTGTTTAAAATTTGAAATGCCTAATGTTAAATGCATTTGTAATTTTTGAAAAACAGTTTATAATACAAGTAGTTTTGTTAAGCATAACTCAAGAGCTAGTAGGCACAATGAGATGTAATTTTGTATTCTCATAATTAAAATTTCTTTAATTTGATTTCTGTTGAAAATTTTATAAGATGCATTTAATGTTTTTCGAAAAAAATAATTTTTCAAAAAATGTTAATATTGTAACCCATGAATCTTTTTAGCAAAAACATGTTTCTAAAGTCTTCAAATATCTGAATTATGAAATTGTAGCTTATTATACGAAATAGTTATAAAATTATGCTTAAAAAATTGATTGCATTGCAGTCTGTTTTCCAATGATTGAAAAATTAATTTAGCATTAGGAGTTCCAAATTTCAAACTTCATAATTTCGAAAATCACTGAATAACTTCCTGTTTGGTGATGTAAAGTAAAATTTAACGACAAAGTTTGTTGTTTAAATTGAAAATTTCAGAATTTGATACAATTTCAGAGTGAAGATGAGTCGTAAGCT
Organism: Maratus speculifer; assembly: GCA_964019185.1. Taxonomy (NCBI): domain Eukaryota; kingdom Metazoa; phylum Arthropoda; class Arachnida; order Araneae; family Salticidae; genus Maratus; species Maratus speculifer. Next base: position 285,658,558 of record OZ025293.1, read on the forward strand.
TTTTTATTTATTTATTTACAATGAAAGAATATGTCATTTACAGTCCAATGTCTATTTTAGTTGTTTCTCTGAAAAAGTTCGTGATTAAAATGTATTCAGTGCTTTTTTTTACTGTCAGCATCTTAAAACCGATAGATATGGATGATATATATGTATGTAAATAGTCATCATATGAAATTAGACAGCACTCAAACTAAGAAGTATGTATAAAACGTATATATTTACAGATAAAAGAGTACGTAATCGAAATAGAATCTGAAAAGAAGAAATTTTTAAAGAATATATCCCCTTTATTGCAGTAACTTATGTGTTAATATATTATCTGAAGTGGTATTATCACGTTCACCTGCTACATAAATTTTATTAAATTAACTGTAATTAAATTCTGAATAAATGTATTAGATTTTTTTACAATCTTCGTTGTAATAAAAAAATGACATTTAAACTCAACATTTTGAAGTAATCATGACTGATTATGCAGCAAAAATTAATTTAAAAAAATATTTCTACTATCACTTCTCTGGAATGAAGCTTGAGTTTATTTTAAAGGCATCAGTTCTCATTTCGTGTGTACTTTTTAAAGTTGCTAATTCATGGCTCTCATTTTTTGTCTTACTTTCAGGTTTATCAGCCATGTTCGTTCGTTTTTTAATTGTTGATGAATTAAACCGGTCAGTAGATAGAGGAATCGACATTCTAAATCGTACATCTCTAATTGTAGGATTCTTTGCTATGATGGGTATGGTGGTCGTCGCTGCTTATCCGGTAAAGTATTATTTTTATTTATACATCTTGAATTATCTTTATTTGTGGGAAAGTGGAAAACTGAAAATTTAATCAAATACAATCATTTTCTGAAAATTTACTAAACCACAATTATTTTCTTGTGGCCTTATATTATATATTTTAGGCATTAAACGTAGAGCATGCTTCCTTTGTTATTGCGATTTCTTTTCGGTTATTTACATATTCAACATAGTAACAGTAATTATTATCATTATTGTTTGTGCCTATTTTTAAAAAATAATCTACTAACACATATGTTACCCTCTCAGTAGGGAGGACCGGGGCACGGTGGCCCAAATTTTATTATGTTATTTTTTCAATACCTAAATTTTGTTTATTTTTAGATGTAGTGTTTTTTACAATACCTAGTACATTTAACTACTGAAGAAAACGCTTACTTTTAGTTAATATGAAATTTTAAGAACTTTATGAATTTAGTTATGATGTGATGCCATGTGGGCCAACCTACCCCGACAACCTACAACGACGACCACCTACCCCGTGCACGGGGTAGGTTAGCCTGCAATGCTTTTTTTATGTTAATTTAGAAGTTAAATAAAATTCATACTAGTCAATAGGAACTTTAATGCATGTATATAAAAAAAATATTTGCAAATTAAATTTACAAATCAAAGGGATCACTGCAGTGAATGCATTCAAAATATAATCCATTAACCTCTTTTCGAACACATGAGTCCAACGTTTGCAACTCAAGCACTGGATCCATTCTTCCCCAGGCATACTTTGATTAAACTCCTTCATACAACGTAGACAGATATTGACTTCGTCTTCCTCATCGTCACTTTCTTTAATAGATTTCTTCTTCCTTTTTTGACGATTCCGACCACTACAACCAGGATGTGAGGGATCAAAAGGAAACAAATTCTTTTTTCACAGATTGCTTTCCTTTGCGTTTTTTGGTCTGATTTCTTCTTTTAATATCATTTATAATTTTGGCACTATTTCTTTTTTCTGTTGCCTTTTGTTCTTGTTCAAGAACTACTTTGACAAGGGTGTCTGTGAGGACTGCAGAAGTTCTCTTCATTCTATTCGAAGCATTTTTCTTCCTTTTTGAATGGTCTAATGTCCTCAGGTTTTGGAGTTGTCTTGCATGGAGCAGGAGAAGATGCGGTAGGCACATCTATAGAAATATGCCTAGCCATAATTACCTGGGTTTCATTAGAAGCTTCCCCAATTGCTTTTTCGTGCGTGCTTGAAGGCTCTGGTCTATCACTGACATACGAAGGCATTAAATCAGAGTGAGTAAAAACATTCCTATTGAAAGGGCATATTCCAGTTATCTGAAAACCTGATGTTATATTAACTGGACTTATTGCATTGGAAAGAGCAGTTTTCACAATTCCCGGAATATCGTAGATGGTCATAGGGCGTCTATTAGTTGTCAACCAACCATCACAGGCTAAATTAACATATTTTTTGAATGGGCTATAAACTGTGCGGTGCAATAATGGGCCCCAATGTAAGTGGGCCAACTTGTCCCCACGCCATATTTGAAATACTTTTGCTATTCTACACATATCTTAATAACATTTAATTTTTATTGTTACATCAAAAGAATCGTTATAAATTGAACTTTCAAAATATTACTCACTTTTGTTTTTGTGAAGTATATCTTGAGAGCATTAACACTTTCTGCACACTAACGAAAATTTGCTTCGAGATCGAAGAAAGTGAAAAATCAACGTTGTTCTTAGTTTGCTTTTGTTAAGAGAACTGAAACTCTTGGAAGGGTAGGAGAACAGGTTTTATAACATATTTCTGGACTTGTGGTGACATCTGGTGACTAGTTTGAAAATTAAAGCAATTGGCCAACCTATCCCTATGGCCAACGTGCCCCCTTCTCCCCTACTAAGATGGAGTCAATTTACCCCATCTGGAAATTTTGCAGCCTTGTTCTCATTTAGCATATATATGATAAAAGAAAAAAGTTCTTGTTAGTTTATCCTATAAAGATCTCTTTGATGATTTATATACTTAGTAAATTTCGCATAATTATTTTTTTTTGTTTATTTTAGAAATTGTTAATGGGGTTATATGGACCCCAACCTAGGCAATCAGGGAATAAATGAAAGCTTTCTATCATTTATCATATTTCAATAGAAAAATAGATAATTTTTGGCATCTTGCCAAATTTACTTCACTGTGTGTACAGTGTTACTATGTAAGCGAATGTAAACTCCTCCCTCAGTTCATTGTTTCTTTATACTTATGTTACGTTGTACGTAAATTTCGTTATTCAATGATATGAATCGTCGCATCGTATGAATATTATGATTACTATGAGGAGGAGTTAAATTATCTATAGGGTCATCCCTTTTCAAAATCTTAGGCATTTAAGCAATATTTTCATCTTAATGCAATCTTAATAGCAATAGCCAATTGCGAGGGTTTTTATATATTCAATAGAAATCTACCACAAGTCTTTTTGTAAATTTTAGTGCAATTCAGTATAAAAATAGTCATCAGTCTTGTGTTTCTTCAAAAGGTTAAAATTTATGTTTAATAAACACACGATTAAGAAATTTATTTCTTAGTTTTAACATTAAATAAAAAATATCTTTGATGTGCCAGTCGAAAAATTCTCTCTTGTACATCTTAATCCTTCAAAGAGTAGTTACTATATCTACACGTTAAGTATTATTTGTTCCATATTATACTAACTTTGACTTTCATCTTAAATTTATGCTTCATTCAAGTAATCGGAGTGCAAACGAGTTAATCTGCATCATGATATTTATTAAAATCAATGGTTTTTCGTTATCCTATTGTACAATATGATCAAGAAAAAAGATGCCCGCCTCAGAGCGCTCTTGAATGCATTTATTGGTCGAAATGAGTTCAAATTTGAACCACAGATAACTCAAATAATGCGCTTGACATTTAAAAAAATACAAAAATTACCAATGTAAATTTCGCTGTTAGGATCGTTGTGATACACAAAAGCATTTAATTCGCTTTATAAATAATAAATAATATTAAAAAAGTGAAACAGGTCAATAAAAATGTAAAATCCACTTTAAGTTTTTCATTACAATGGCACAGCCAGTACTCTTGAAACGATTGGCACGATCACACAATCATACAGAGACTGCAAGAAATGAGTTGCCCAATTCAGAGGATTCTGGAATGCGTTACTTTCGTCCAAATGCTATCAAATTTTAGCTACACATAGGTCAAATAATGCGCTTGATATTTACTAAAAAATTACAAAAATTAAAAATACAAAATTTTGCCGCTACGGGGCGTTGTGATGCACTTAAATACATTTATAGACTAGCGGCAAAATTTTGTAATCTTAATTTTTGTAATTTTTGTGTTTTTTTTTTTTTTTTTTTTTTTTGTAAATATTAATCGCATTATTTGAATTATCTGTTGTTCAAATTTCATATCATTCGGACCAATAGAACGTATTCTAGATTCCTCTGAGTGGGCAACTATTTCTTGCAATCTCACCATAATTGTGTGAGTGTGCCAGCTGTTTACCAAGTACAGAATATGCTGTATTCCACTACACTGAAAATCTTACGGTGACTTTTGCATTTTTATTGACCAGTTTCACTTCTTTAATATTATTTATTATTTATAAAGCGAATTAAAAGCTCGCGTGTATTACAGCGCTCCCTAGTGGCTAAATTTGTATTTTTAATTTTTGTAATTTTTATTTTTAATGACAATCGCATCACTTGAATTATCTGTCGCTCAAATTTGAACTAATTTGGACTAATAGAACGCATTCTAGAGCCCTCTGAAGTGAGCAACTTATTTCTTGATTACCCTGTACATCAGCTGTTTGAAAATAGATGGTTTAGTAGGATGCGAAGTTCCCGTCACTATATGAGCCACCCGTGTAATTCGCGACGGCATAAAAATAGTTTGCGACAACGCAATGGAGTCTAACAAGGATAAATAAATCCCTGGCAGAGAATGGGGAGAGCAGCAATGGCCTGAATGTAAAAACAGAACACGGGGAAAAAAGAATCCTGATCTTCCATGTACCGGAATCGATGGTTCAAGCCAAAATCAAGCACAAAATATGCAGACAAACTAGGTACTGACATAGAACAAAACGAGGGCAAAATACAATTGCTAAAATCACTATGGGCACCGGCAGTATATGTGCTGGTAGACACAAACACAAAGATTGCAGAAAAGAAAGGAAGAGATTTATCATCTGCTCTACCTTCAACGAATGGAATAAGGAGCATCTATCGGCACAAATCCCTGTGATTACATGGCTTATGATGGAAAGTGCAGAGTGTAAGAAAACTCCTCAAAATAAGACAAATTGAACTAGACAAAACCAAACTAACAACAAATAACAATGTTCTAAATCATAAAATCACAACAGACACGATTAGGCGTGTAACAAGAATGCATAGGAGATCACAGGAGGAACTTAACAACGTGCGACAAAGGACACACGAATTGCATTATGTTGAATATCGACGCCGCTAAAACAGACACGTGCACAAGAAGCAACCAAAGCAGTGGAAAGAAAAAAAAGAAAAATTCCCAAAAGAAAACTATCAATAAAACTCAAGTCAACATGAAACTAACACGAATAAATTTAGATAGCAGTTTCCTTGCAACAAAAATACTACTCGGCTACATGGGAGACAAACAGACAAATATTGACGATTTCACCCCGTTTTTCAGGAACAAAAAGACATAAAACTATGTTACTTCCCGGTAGGTAGATGCCTGGCCAGAAGTTGGAAAGAAAGATAGCCAACCACGTACAATAAAACTATGAAAAAATGCATAAATTATACAAAAATCGATATTACAGAGCCCCCTTCAAGCAAAATATTTCGAAATTCAAGGAGTACCTGCTTGTCAAAAACATGCCAAAGACATGCACAAAAACTTTGGTTCAATTCTTTGCGTAACTTCATGCCATTTTCGATAGTACGATGGCGATACATGGACACACGAACAGACAGACATTTTGTATAACATGTTTCATGGAATCTCTGATTCCTAAAACATGTAAATACATCGAAAACCTGAAGTCGAAAAAAAATTGATTACAATTTTTTCTTCTTTTGAAGATAGAAAAAAGTAATATAATTTAATCTAGTCAGTTTTATTGATATTCTTGTCTGGTTTTACGTAGATTGCTAAAAATATTTCATTCGTATATTTCATTGGCAACAAAAAGGTGGGAAAACGAAGCATTCTTAATTCATGTCATTTCGTCCTTTTCTAAAACATACATACAAATTAGGAATGTTACACAATATTATGCAGAAAAATAAATTTATTAAAATAAAATAATATCATTCTTCAGGATTTTCTACACTAATCCATCTGAACAACAGTGTGGTTAGATAGCCATTTTTAGCTTTCCCAATATGTGATTTTCATTATCTAACAATGATTTTTTTGTAAAATCAGACTAATCTATTGAACACACGCCAGTTTTCTACAGAAAAGGAACTAATCCTTTGTGCTCTTATTATGCAAATCCCATTGAGATATCAAAGGAGAAGAATACATGAAAACGGATCTCTCTTTTATGATATGAATGAAAGGATTACTTTATACACACTCATCAGCAACTAAAACTTTCGGTCATTTATTTCATTATTGATTTATTCCCAGTACCGGTCTGTATTGAACAATGAAAACGTGGGCAATGATAACAATAGCACTGGATATTAAAAATTTGCACGTAAAATATTATTTGTTTCAGAATGCATGTAAATAAATAATTTATACAAAACTACAAGTAATAAGTAAATAAAATTCATTTTGAAGATTCTAAATGCGCTATTGCAGTTTGTAAGTTAAATCCAAAGGTAAAATATAGGTTCTTTCAATTCACGAATTATGACGATGAATTATCACGAACCTTACCAAACTCGCATGTTTGAGAGATTTTTGGTTGAAAACAATTGTTGTAAAAGTATTCTTACATTTATAGAAAAAAAATTATAACTACAGATAAATTTTAGATGGCTCATGTAGTCAATGAATTCTCATTTTGATTTATTAAAAAACAATCCTCTAGATTAAAAAATGCATTTCTTTTTACTTGCTGAAGTTTAGCTTATAACAACAAAAAATACATTTATACTTTTTATTTCAATTTCAGATGACAAGTGTTGGCTTAGCACATATGATTGGAGCAAATGTTTTATTTCTGGGTGGCGTCGTATATTCAGCACTTCAAACAGCTCTCAGTTATCGAATGTCACCCTATTATAATGGAAAGAAAATTTGCCATATTCGACTAGCGATCACAATCATTACAACATTAGCTCTCATTACAAGTATCCTTTACCTGTAAAGAATGATTATTGAGTATTTTGAATTAAAATTATACACTTATTTAAAATACTTCTTCTAAAAGGGTTTTAACTGCATGATCTTTACCTTATTTGATTTGCTGTTAAAACAGCTTAATTATAGTAATTTTAATATTCGTAATTGTAATATAAAATATTTAAAATGTGAATGGATTTAGATAAATTTTTTTAATTATTATTCTTAATTTATATTCTTAACCCCATTCCATTGCATTCCAGGCTTCCAGTAGTGAATATTCTGTCATTCGATTCGTATCTCTATTGTACAAAATATTCTTTGTAGTAAATTTCTCTTGCAGCTGTTGCCGGAGTGTATAATAGATTATATTTGGAAAGAGTGTTACAAATAGAACAAAAAAATACCTAACAGTGGCAGCCCTGATTATTCAATTCAAAAAAGGCATGAGTTTTTTAATGGTCTGTTTGAAAATTTGATATAAGAAAATATAACAGATTGAGGATTTTATTTTTTCGTAATAATAAAAACATATATCATCTGACGACCATGATTAATGACACGCAAAAGAATAAAAAAAATTTACACTACGTGCAATTTTTAAATTAAAAAAAAATTCTGAAAGATTTTTTTAACTAACAAAGAGAGGACCAACCCAGATAATACGTAATAGATTTTGGTTATTCTTATATACAGGGTGATTCATAAAAGATGGGCAGAACTTTAAGGGGTTATAGTACACTTAAAGACAAATAATATTAAATAGGAGACTAAGGGTCCCAGACGTATTCCCAAGGAGATAAGGGGCATTAAAGTTTAGGGTCCGAAATTTCAAATGATCATAAAAAATGGAAAAATTGGTCGATTCGTTTGCGGTTTTTGCAAAAAATTTTCTTTATGCCAGTATTTTCTTGAAATAAAATTTTAAAGTTCAATTTCAAAAAATGCCGATAGGGGGCGCTTTAGACTTTGGAGTAACAAACAATTATTTTTTAACGTTATTTTTTGTATTTCTTTAAATGATTTCGAAAGCTTAGACTTAAACTTAAATTTTGATCTAAAAATCTGAGTCCTAACGAGTAGTTAAGTAGCGTAAACTGAAATTTGAAATTTGAAACCCTTCTCCCCCCCAGAAAAAAAATCAGTTATTCCCGATCTTTGTGTCGTAGATTAGGCTCTAACTACTGCCGCGTTTTGCTAAAATTATTCTTTATGTCAGTATTTTCTTGAAAATGAATTTTAAAGAAAAGTTTCAAAAAATTCCGATAGAGGGCGCTTTAGACTTTGGAGTAACGAACAACTATTTTATACCGTTATTTTTTGTGTCTCATTAAATGCTTTCTAAAGCTTAGACTTAAACTTAAGTTTTCAGCTTAAAATCTGAATCGCTGAGCGTGGTTCAGTAGCGAGGGAAGGGGGTTCAAATTTCAACTTCTGAACATAGTTCAGTTTGCACTACTTAACCATGCCCAACGATTCTGTGCTGTGATACGAGGCAAAAATACAACTTTCGTCAAGGACTGCGTAGTCGGAATTCACTCATAAAGGCTCTGGCACAGTTGGAAACGTCGCTCATGCAAACGTTAAAGCTCCATTCCTGACGCTAGTCACCGGGTGAAGGAGACAGAAAGTATGCAAATGTCAAATGGGGAAGAAGAAGAACACGTATGCAAAATTTCGACACGATTCAGGCATAAAAACCACTGAACGGTGAGTCAAGTGTAAGTCGCTGTAGTAATGAATCGGAAGATGGTGCCCTTCACGAATAAGGAAAAGGCTGAGATGCATTTAATTTACGGAGCGGCAGATGGAAATGGTGCAGAGGCACAACGAATGTACGGAGAGCGATTTCCCAACAGGCGGTTGCCTAACCGCAAAACTTTCGAGCGCTTGCACAGACAGTTGTGTGAGACGGGATCATTTCTCGCTTCCCGGTCGAATGCAGGTCGTGCAAAAAAGGACGAATCAGTAGTTGTTGCAGAAGCCATTCTGGATGTAGTAGCGGCGCAGCCAAGTACAAGTACACGAACAGTGGCTAGGCAGGTGGATACCTCACAGTCCATGACTTGGAGGGTACTGAAGGATGAACATTTGCTCCCGTTTCATGTGCAACGAGTCCTGAAACTGTCTCCAGGGGATTATCCAAATCGTATTGAATTCGCCCGCTGGTTTCTGCAGCAGAACGCGCTAAATCCACATTTTGGACGAACTGTGCTTTTCACCGATGAATGTACCTTCACACGTGAAGGTACATTTAACACACACAATGCACATGTATGGGCGGATGTCAATCCACATGCTACGTATCCACATGCTCATCAGAGACGCTTTTCCATCAATGTTTGGGCAGGAATCCTCGGAGACCACCTAATCGGACCGTACCTTCTTCCTGAACGCCTCAACGGTAAAACATACCTCACATTTTTGCAACATGTGCTGCCAGACCTGTTAAACGTTGTTCCTCCACGCATCCGGCGGGTCATGTGGTTCCAGCACGATGGAGCGCCAGCCCATTACGTACGAGACTTCCGCAACTATCTAGACATCACATTTCCGAACAGATGGATTGGTCGAGGTGGTCCTGTTGCTTGGCCTGCTCGCTCGCCAGATCTTTCACCCCTCGATTTCTTTTTTTGGGGACAATTGAAGGCTCTTATGTATGAGACACCCATTGAATCCCCTGAGGAACTGGTCGCCAGACTTTCCGCCGCTGTAGGGGAAGTGCTCGAAAAGCCTGATGTTTTCGCGAATGTTCGCCGTTCCATTCTTCGCCGTTGTTCTGCGTGCATAACCTCTGGTGGTCACAATTTTGAACATTTATTATAACTACATGTTAATAAATATGCTTTGGTAACATAATCCTAATTTGTGTCTTTTTACCTCGTATCACAGCACACAATGTGTGGACATGGTAAACTGAACTGTGCTCAGGAGTAGAAATTTCAAACCCCTCTCCCCAGAAACTTAACCACGTCTAACGATTCAGATTTTGGGCTAAAAATTTAAGTCTAAGCTTTAGAAAGCATTTAATGAGACACAAAAAATAACGGTATAATATAGTTGTTCGTTACTCCAAAGTCTAAAGCGCCCTCTATCGGAATTTTTTGAAACTTTTCTTTAAAATTTATTTTCAAGAAAATACTGACATAAAGAATAATTTTAGCAAAACGCGGCAGTAGTTAGAGCCTAATCTACGACACAAAGATCGGGAATAACTGATTTTTGTTCTGGGGGGAGAAGGGTTTCAAATTTCAAATTTCAGTTTACGCTACTTAACTACTCGTTAGGACTCAGATTTTTAGATCAAAATTTAAGTTTAAGTCTAAGCTTTCGAAATCATTTAAAGAAATACAAAAAATAACGTTAAAAAATAGTTGTTTGTTACTCCAAAGTCTAAAGCGCCCCCTATCGGCATTTTTTTAAATTGAACTTTAAAATTTTATTTCAAGAAAATACTGGCATAAAGAAAAATTTTTGCAAAAACCGCAAACGAATCGACCAATTTTTCCATTTTTTATAATCATTTGAAATTTCGGACCCTAAACTTTAATGCCCCCTATCTCCTTGGGAATACGTCTGGGACCCTTAGTCTCCTATTTAATATTATTTGTCTTTAAGTGTACTATAACCCCTTAAAGTTCTGCCCATCTTTTATGAATCACCCTGTATATTGTAGGGTAAAAGCCTCTTAGTCTCAGGTTTAACGAATTTTATACAACGCACTTTAGTGCTCAAGAAACAGGGGGATGCGGCATTTATGTGGAATTCTGTTGGCTCAGGATTGACACCGGAGCGTTCTGCGATTTATTTTCTCGTTTTTTAGGGTTCCTTACTTAAAAAGTAAAAACGGAACCATTATAAAATCACTTCTGCGTCTTTTTGTCACAGCCACTTTACTCTTAAACTATGGAACGTGTAATGTTCAGACTGCGGTAAGTCATAAAGATTGTTGACCGACATATTTACAGTTTATTAAACATTCACAAATATATTTAAGGAAAATATAGAGGGACTTATTAAGTTATTTGAAAAAAATATTTTCTTTGTATAAAGTGTGGGGTATCTTGTGAAAGCTTTCGTAATGCTGCACTCAAACATATACATGTTTAAATTTTAAGTATTATATTTTCAGAGACTTGTATAGTGCTAAAATAGATCCCCCCCCCCCATCTAATTCCGAATCTACAGAAACTGAAATACTGAAAAAATTAAATGCAGTAGATGCTAATTAAAATAATATTGCAGGAAAACTATAGAGATTATTCTCGATCGCATAGTTTTTTTAAGTACATTTTTCCATTTCACACAAATTTCTGTTTTGAGGCATTCCTCAATGGTGTTCTGAAGTGCAGGAGATACCTATCGTAGTGGAAGTATTAAAAGATTGTGGATAATGATTTTTGAAAACAAAATCGCCTGTAATCGTCTGTAATAACCAATTTACTGACCCAACTAAGAAAATATTTTGTCTGATTTGGTTGTTTTTGAAAAACTATTTGGACAGATTTACCATTTGAATATTATATAGATTCATATATGTCTTTATCGTTTTATTTTAGAACACACCATTCATCATCATTATCAATTAATCTACCAGATAAATTGCTATAAAATTGCGTCAGTCTCTTCTTGAGTCATTATGCCTAAAAAATAATTTTCTTAAAAAAATTCAAGGATTACAATATCAATATTAAATTACTATTTATTCTAAATCCTTAAAGATTTTTAAACAATAGAGTAAATAAATGCTTGAAAATTTTGTTAAAACGTATCATGGTTTGAAAATTTTTATTATATAATGTTTTAAAATAACTTTTAAAATTGATTAATAATTTGAAAAAATACTAATAACGACTGTGCATTTAAACGAGAGTTACTTTCTATACAACTAGATAAACAAACTTCTAACACATTACATTACATTTAATGAAACAGACGAAGGTACACGCATGTGTACCTAATACAGGTGCAGACTCCCAAAATTTTTAAGGAGCCAGAGCCAAATAATCTAATCGCCACTTAGTAAGAAAACGGTTTTTTTTTTCTTTTTCTTTTTTGGTTATTTGAAAATATAGAAATTTAAAGGGGGAAATATCAACACATGTACAAAAGAAACACAAACTAATTAAATCAAGTGTGTATAGTTCATTTAAAGACACAATTCTTTTAACTTCTTTTTATTTAAATTCTTTATTTTAATAAATTAAGTATAATACTAATCTTAAGCTATGTATAGTCGGAAGTTAAAGTTGAAAAAGATAGGGGTTAAAAAATATGTGTCTATAAGAATAAGATAAGCAATCATGGTAGTGGGGAATATTAGGAAAACAATGTTTCTTATTTTTATTTTGTCATACACGAATACATACATATATATATATATATATATATATTAATTGTGAATGTGTTAGATTATTTTCATAAAATCAAAATACATTTCAAACATTTGTTTTTCAAGAACACACAAAAAAATATTATCACTGATTATAACAAAGGGTGATTCTGTTACGAACTTCTGATAATATAAGGCATTCGGACATAAAATTTTATCAAGAAAATGTATCGAGTTTTGACAAGAAAAACGCCAAATAAATAAAGTTTATCAATCGTCAGCAGAAAAAAGCGCGAATTTTGTTAAAAGGGTCGCAAAAAATCCTCGAATTTCTTAACGGATCACAAGAAAGGCAATTTGCGTCAAATCAACGTGAAAAAAAAACGTGAATTTCGAAAAAGAATCGTTAAAAAAAACCCACATTTTGCCATAGGATTACGAAAATTTTCGTCAAATGATGACGACTTAGGCGCCGAAAATTAGTCGCCAAAGCAAAACATATAGTTGTCACGTTGCGCCTGGCAACCGTGAATCTGCACCTATAGTACCTAAGTGTTATTCATGATGACCTTTTTTCAATAAAATTATTTAATAAGAAAAACTACACTAAATAGATATTAAAGCATCAAATCTTTATGAAACATTTTTATTATATACAATAACGCGATTTAAAATAGTGAAATTTAGTTATGTGCCCAAGGACACCGATTTTTCATTATTTTTAGAAAATCATTTCTTTTAACGAATATTTCATGAGGAAGTTTGTTTTCCTGAGCTAGCTATCAGATTCCTTCTAAAGCTTAAAGATTCATAAAAGTAAATATAAATCAGAATTACAAATTGTTTTACTATGAAATTTTAATAAATACGTAATGAAGAGGACATACACAATTTATTATTATATTATTTACAGTGTAACATAATTAAAATATTCGGCAAGCAATGTTTTCCGTAATACCACTATGGGACGGAATTCTTTTGTGTTGCCCTGTACGTGAATAATAAAAATGCTTTGAGCAGCATATTCTACAGAATGCATGTTTTAGTGCTCTTCAAATATTTATATCTATTTCATTATACTCGAATAGGTGCAACATCATTAAAATACACTTGAAAAAAATTTCTCATTGGGCGAAATGTAAAGGAACATTTTGACAGTCCCTGTAATTGAAATATATATCCGATTTTCTTAAGATTTGAATTGACTTCACAAAATTCTACAACAAATATATATATAATTTCAAGCCATATTATTTTATATATGTATATAATTTCAATATAGTTTTCAATATAATTTCAGTTTGGATACTCTTTTGGCTGCTATATGTAAGCAGACAGACAGGCGGACGGACCAGACGATGATTACAGGTTTTACATTTTTATATAATTACGACCACGCCCAAACAGTGACTCACAGATTATTTCAGCAAAATGTATGTTTTAATCGCAGAATATAATTACTTGCTGGTAGCTATTTAGTTTTTATTACTGGTAGTTACACACACTTTTCCTCAATAAAATTTTGTGGGCGAACTCCGACATAACTCTCAAATTAAATAAATAATGAACAAAGTGTTAATATTAATAATTCAAAATTAAATTAGCTTTGATCTTAAAAATTCTGAATTTTTTTTATTATTATTAGCTGTTCCACCCGGCGTTGCCCGGGTCCGTAACAATATTCTTAAATGAACCTGAATTTTGTATTGTACATTTGTACAGGGATTAGGTGGGAGGGGTGGGGTGTGGGGGGGGTATGTGGTCTGAGATTGTTCAAGTTACCAAGCCCAATTCTTGTTCAGTTGGAAAGTTGTGCACAGTCACAGGTTAAGGTTTTGAACTTTTATTTGTCTCACACTTTAAGATCTTTCATTTAAAATTAATTGATGAATTCAATTAAACTTTAATTATGTTTTCAATATTTTAAAAAACATTTATCATCTTTAGATGAAAAAGTAATTACAAATGTATCAGAAATTGTAATACTGAAAAAGAAATAATAAAATTGCAATAAAATTCTACTATATAGATTTTTAGCACTATCTAGTAAATTTATTTTCTAATAGAGTAGTGCATGTTTAAAACGAAATTTTACTATAAACTGAAAAAAAAGGTATCAATTCCCCCCTCCTCAAAAAATACAACTAAGCTTTGTGCAATTTAAAGATCCTGAAAAAGTTTTATCAGTTGGTTGTTTGTGTTTCCGACTAAGCTGGTTTTATTGTATTTTACTTCTGATGGGGAACCTGCATTGAAATTATTGCTCCATGGCTGACGCTTTTTATGGTCAAGTTAGTATCATTTTATAACTTTCGACAGATTTTTTGGGGAGGGGAGACCGGGGGGGGGCTCTTGCAAGAGGCACAAATAATAATTAAAAAAACTTAGTCTTACTGAGTATCGAACCAGAGACCTTTCGTTTAGAAAACAGAGAAGTTTGAGCACTACGATTAAAGCAGTTTTACCAGAGTCCCTAAAATAAGCTTTCGTAACGAACTGGGTAATGGTTTCGTAATGGTTTCTTCATTTTCTTTTTTTTTTGACGTCGATTCGCTAGTCATCGCACACACATACGCACACGAACAGGCAGACAGACAGAGCGATTTGTTCTTTTATTAGTATAACTTACTGTGAATATTCTAAATAATACTTTAATGCTGATTCATTAATTGTATGTATTTTGCCATTTTATATGCAACTTAAAAATAGATAAGACCAAGATGCATTAAAAACAACAATATTGACAAAAATGAAAAAAAAATCGATGCTAAACGCACAAAACCTCGAAAAATAGTTAAAAATCCCATCGAAAATCTCACTGATAACCGTATTGAAAATCGCTGAAATTCAAAAATCGTAGCAGACAAAATTTAATAAATTAGGATAAAAGTTTGAAACAAATTTCTTTTGATGAATGTCAAAAAATAGCCTCAAAATGCGAAAAATACTGAAATTCGCATTCAAAAATTCGTTAAAAATTTAAAAACCTCTGTACGAATTCCGAATAAACTTTATTGAAAAGAGAACTATATTTACTATATTGGGTTAAAAGAATGAAACCGTATACCTTTTATTTGTATGGAAAAATCAGCTCGAAACATAAAAAGAACGCTAAAAGTCATCTAAAAAAGTAAATAAAAAATCTAATAAAAATAGAAAATCGGGCTCCGAGGTTCAAAGCTTCATATATACAGATACCTTCTCCCCGAATTTTGTAACTTTACGTGCAGCGATCTCTTCACAACAGCACTGACACACTCACAAACTTCTCTTTATTATTATAGGTTACTGTGAATATTCTAAATAATTCCTTTGTTGGTGCTTCATTAATTTTATGCTCATCGCCTTTTTTACATACAATTTTAAAATAGATAATACCATGATGCATAAAAAACTTATAATATTAACAAAATGAAAAAAAAATCGATGCTATACGCAAAAAAAACTCGAAAAATCGTTAAAAATCACATCGAAAATCACTCTGAAAATTCTATTGAAAATCACTGCAATTCAAAACTCGTAGCAGACAAAATTTAATAAATTAGGCTAAAGGTATGAAACAATTTTCTTTTTATCTATGTTAAACATAGCCTGAAAATGCGAAAAAAAATAGTCATAATCGCTTTAAAAAATTCGTTAAAAAATCGAAAATCGCTGTATGAATTTCGAATAAGCTTTGTTGAAAAGATAAGTAAATTTAGTATAAATGGGTTAAAAGAATGAAACCTGATTTCTTTCACTAATGTGTAAAAAACCGGCTCGAAACTTAAAAAGAATGCTAAAGATCGCCTAAAAAATTAAATAAAAAATCTAATCAAAAAATCGAAAATCGGCGTTCGAGATGCAAAACGTCATACATAGAGGTACCTTCTCCACAAATTTTGTAACTCAACCTGCAGCGGTCTCTTCAGAACAGCACTGATACACTCACAAACTTCTCCCTTTATTATTATAGATATTTCATATTAAAATATATATGCAAATATATATATATGTATGCATATGTGTTACAATGAGTATGAACTATAAAGACGGGAAGATCATATAAAAATAAAGTTTGATATATTTTTTCATAAAAGTATTTAGTGGCCCAAACCATCTGTAAAATAAATTTTTATTCCATTTTAAATATTATCTGTGATTAATGCCTGTTTGCCAGCATTAAAATAATTTTTGGTCTTACTAAAGCACTAAACTTAGCGATTGTGTTGACGATATAAGGCAACGTCTATTAGGTAACAATGATAACATGAAACAGCCTGTATATGTACGCACTACGTATATAGACTTTCGGTTCTCAATGCATTCTACAGCCAAGGAAATAGAACGATGTCTTGAAATAAACTCGAATTCTTTATTCAAATATTCCAGATCCTATTTTACGGGGACAGTTTGCCTTAAAAATGATCAAAAATATGACTTTTCATTTTTAAGATTGAATAAAAGTCTGTTTATTTGTAAATATTTTGACGTCTCATTTTTATCGATGCGTAATTTATATAGCCAGATATTGTAAATTTTGTTAATACACTCAACGCAATTACCCACACAAATTAAAAGTTTAAAAGGCTTTTTCTACATGTTCATATTTTTTTCATTTTCATGTATTAAAAATGCTAAGGCCTTTTTTAGTATCTGAGATAGAGATTAACACTTTTTTGTAAATGTTTTTTATTTATTATATATGTGATAAATCTGTGCATGGAATTAGACTTCAGATTTTTTGCTACTTTTTTAAAAATGAAAGTATATGGAGATGCATCAGATTTCATCGATTTACACGATTCTATACGGTAAAATAATAAATTAAATGTAATATTAAATTTATCTGAAAGTCAATGCGCAGTCTTGTGTAATACACATTTGATAATCTTTAAAAAAGGCATAAATATCATTTTTTTAAGTAATAAGAATTTTAAAAATTTAAATTTTTAATACAAATTTTAAAAATGTTAATTGAATATGCAGTTAATTTTTTTCAAAATATATGTTTATTTGAATATTGAAATCCAGTCAGCTCAGCATTTGAACCATATCTTTAAAAATACACAAAATTGTTGAAAATGTGAACTGTCCTGCTAACCATTAAAATTTATTTAAGCTAGTTTACTGCGTATTTTTAAAATATTTTTATGTTCGTCGTATATACAAAAAATTATACCTCTCTATGCTTCTTGTAAAAAAAAAAAACTTTTTAAATTGCTGTTTATACAATGAAGACACAAAATATCCTTATAAGTTGAACTCTTTCAAATCCTTTGTCAAACTTCCTCCGACATCGTAAATTTCCTCTGACACTGATGTAGGAACAAGTCCGACGCCTAATTTATTTGCATACTTTAAACAGCTCCGCTTCAAGTATTTCGATTTATAGTAGCTTGTAGAACAGGATTAATATCACAAAGTGCGTGTATTAATGCAAATTCCTTGGCAAATTTTGATGTTATTAAGGGATTAAGTTAAAGTAAACTTAAGTTCAAAAAAAAATTCTAAGTGGTACCCAGTGCAAAATTAATTGTTGAATGGAGAAAAATTAAACTCAAAATGAGTTCAGAGTGAAATGTCACATTCACCTTGCGTTAAAATAATTAAAAATAAATATCTAGTTTTATAGTATTACATAATATTGTAAATGAATATATATTTACTAAAAAGGTACTTAAAATTTTATTAAATATTCCGATACAAATGAACTGGTCTTTAAAAATCTTAATTTTTTAATATTAAAAATCATATGTAAAGAATAGAAATATGTTATATAAATCCGGCGATCTAAAGATCGCAAACGCTATCATTTTCAAAGGATAGTTACACTAGAATGTCGCTTTCACTGTACTATAAAAACGCCAGTTTGGAAAAAAAAGAACAGTCTAATATTCGTTCGGGGTGTATAAGAAATTGGAACGTTCCGATGCTAAAGTGTTTGATATTCTCAAAATATTGAAACAAACCTGAGGTATATCATAAAATAGGCCTTAACAATAGAAAGCCGGAATGGAGTTGCAGTCATAAGAGATGGTTTTATTCGATCTGCGATACTTTTTGTGTACTCTTCTCTCTATTTTTCCGGGTGATTCCATTGAGACTCCCTGAATCTGTCTATAAAATTTATAATTAAACATATACACACTATTTTACTTGATTGAACTGATAGCTCATTTTAAATATTGTGATCTGTATACCCTTATTAAAAGTTTGGATAGTATCGATAAGTTATTCTATAATTTTCTTTGATGTCTATAGATGGATGGTAAATTACGTCTAAATTAGCACGTACGCTGTTATATTGCACTGTAATATCTTTAATTTTTTATTCTCTTGTACAGTCATTTACGTTATTCGAGGGCGTAATTTTTGCTTTCATTAATGGCATAAATACTTTATCAATTCCATAAGTAAGGACTGAACTCTATACAATGGGTCTAAAGAGTAAATTCTCTTTGAGAGTCTTTACAAGATATACCAACATAAGGATAGCTGCATTTTTATTAATTTTTACTTAATTTTTGTCTCTGCTGACCATTTATCATTATTAATTAACCCTTTACATTCGTATGTCCAGTCTGACTGGACATAATCTTTCTTTCAAATATCTGTATTTGCCACCAGTAATAAAGGAAAATATAATATGCCTGTTTTAATTAGAGCATTTTTGATATTGTGTACTTCAGTGATGCACAACCTTTTTGCCAGAAAATTGTTTCCCACCAGAATATTTGAAAAGAGTCTTTTATTTTATTTAATAGCAAAGATTTCGTCATAACTATAAGTAAAAATATTCTGCATAAAAATAGTGGTATCTTTGTGGCCCGCGGGCCAAAGGTTGTGCACCACTGGTGTACTTGAAAATAACTTCTTTTAAAAAAGTAGTGCAAGAGACGCCGGAGTTGAAAGGGTTAAATCCTATGCTTTTTTATAGCTGCAACGCTGCTGTATCTACAATACTGAAGTAAATAGAATAATGGAATATTATTTTTTTTATTCTTAGTTCGTGTTGAGGCTTTTTAAGATAAGCAGCTTTTTCAGACATATTTTATAGAAATAATTCCGAACATTTTGAAAAATAAAATGTACTGAATCATTTTCATTTAATATCTGTCGCGAAATATGTTACTATTCTCTTAACATAATTTCAGTGTCAGTAATGACGTCTTTTGGCCAGCATGCTTGGAGCACCGGCAAACATGCACATTGGACAGGAGGAAAAACTCCTAATGATCAGGTAAGTATTTTTTCGTCTTTATCTCATTCCTATTTTCACGTCTGTAAACATTGAACATAAATAAGCGCAAGCCATTCAAATATCACAGTAATTGTTCAGACAATTAGAATGTCACTAAATTTAACAGAATATGAAACTAATAAAGTTATTAAACCTAATAAACAGCTCAAAAATAAAATTAATATACACCAATAGAGGTAAATGTAAAGCTTCTTTAATAAAAATGTCGAACTTTCGTCATTTTTAAAATCCTGGGATGTTGAAAATCAAAAGTCTCATTTCTATAAAAATGAACCTTATTTACATCAAGGAAATCGCAAGATTTTGTCTTATTAACTTATATTCTGGGAATAAACCTTAGATCAAATCTCAAAATTTTATTTAGATTAGCGTGTTTCAGCTTACAAGCGCAATTGTTTTTATATGGATATTTAAGCAGATAAGTTTCTATCAAATTTTCTTCATCGCTACAGAATAATTTATATGCGGATATTGCCATTGCAGAGAATATTTTCATTAATGCAACTGAACTATTGCAACTGTCTGCACAGATAAACATTTTTATTGCAATACTGCCCTCGATCCAGGATCCAGTTATGGAAATGTTTGACCCTAGCTAAAGCAAGCACTTAGGGAGAAATCTATAAAATACTTGAGTGGACATGGTTTAATAATGGCTTTCATTTTCAGAGATTTTTATTTATTTATGAATGGGCATTAGTCTTTAACCAACCACCATTAGATTATAGTATCCAATAAACACTGGCAAGAACGGTGTTTACTGCTTATTCCGTAATGGTTATATATCACTGAAGATGTATGATCAGATTCTGTATCATACGTAATACATAGCAGCAAAAGATCAACTGCTATTAGGTAGCTTTCATTACAAAAAGTAAAAAGCTACCTATTGCAGCCGTCCGGAGGAAAGCACTTCCAGAAAAGTTTGGTATATTTTCACCGATCATGACCTCCAGACCCCAAAACCACCTTCCGTTCAAATGTTGACATATATATATATATATATATATATATATATATATATATAACCATATATATCTGATTTTTTTGTGTAACAATATACAGGGTGTTTTGTTACCAGACCGACAAACTTTGAGGGATGATAGTGCACATGAAGACAAACATTATTAAATGGAAAACCATGGGGCGCAAACGTCTTCTCTAGGAGCTAGGGGCCATTAAAGTTTAGGGTCCAAAACTTCAATCGATGATAGAAAACGGAAAAAAAGGTCGATTCGTTTGCGGTTTTCACTAAAATCATTCTTTATATTAAGATTTCTTTAGAAAAAAATTTTAAATTTTACTTTAAAAATTATCGATAGGGGGCGCTTTAGACTTTAAAGTAACGAGCAACTACTTTTTACCATTATTTTCTGCATGGGGTTGAAATTATTCTAAAGTTTAGACTTTAACTTAAATTTTAAGCCCAAAATCGGAAATATTCGGGTCGGGTAACTAGCGAAAATTGAACTGTAAACAGAGGGGGAGATTTTAAGCGCTCTTAAAAATTGGACAAACTAATCGATTTTGTTGCGGTTTGCGTGAAGGTCATTTCCTTGGTAATTATTTTGGTAGGGATACAAAGATGACTCGGAATCACATAGGAATGTAAGGTTGGAAATGTCTTTTTTGCGAGTTATGGTTAAAGGAACCAGAGAAGATAGCAACAGAAACAGCAGAGAAAGAGCAACACGTTAATGTGACAGAAAACAGTTTATTTAAAGGTTTTACTACAAAAGGTGTTCGAAATTACGACCAGAAGTAGTCCGGCAAGTTTGACAGCAACGGTAGATGGCGCTGCGGTTTCCTTGCGGTAGATGGCGTTAAACGGAAATGCGTGTGAACAGCGATCACTTTGGAGTGATCATTCGCGAACCGGCTCCAAAGGTAGCAGAATGAAGTATTTGAAAGATGAACAGCACGATAGGGCTCCTCCACATTGTACCAATGATGTTTGTCGACACTTCAAAGTAACATCTGGGCAACAGTGGATAGGTCGTGGTGGCCTGCCAGATCGCCGGATCTATCATGTATCGACTTCTGCTGGGGCCAAATGAAAAGTTGGCTGTATGAGACTTCCGTACCATCAGTTAAAGACCTCGCATCTCATATTTCTGTAGCTTGCCAGAAATCTATCAGAGATGCCAGGAATCTTTCAAAGCTTGAGGAATTCCATGCGACGTCACTGTCAAGCATGCCAAACTACTTCAAGTAGTAATTTCAAACATCTTATGTTGTAAAACATTTGAATAAACTGTTTTCTGTCACATTAACGTGTTGTTCTTTCTCTGCTGTTTCTGTTGCTATCTTCTCTGGTTCCTTTAACCATAACTCGCAAAAAAGGCTTTTCCAACCTTACATTCCTATGTGATTCCGAGTCATCTTTGTATCCCTAACACTTCCTGGAAGTAAGTTGGTCTGGGAGTAAAACACCCAGGAGTAATGTCTTTGAAATATCGGAGATGTGTCGGAAGCGCCCTCTATCAAAAAATGAGGACGCCAAAGCTGTACGTCAGTTTTAATAAAATAATTACCAAGGAAATGACTTACACGCAAACCGCAACAAAATTGATTTGTTTGTCCAATGTTTATGAATGCTTAAAATCTCCCCCTCTGTTCACAGTTTAATTTTCGCTAGTTACCCGACCCGAATGTTTCCGATTTTGGGCTTAAAATTTAAATTAAAGTCTAAACTTTAGAATAATTTCAACCCCATGCAGAAAATAACGGTAAAAAGTAGTTGTTAGTTACTCTAAAGTCTAAAGCGCCCCCTATCGATAATTTTTAAGTAACTTAAAAAAAAAATTTCTAAAGAAATCTTAACATAAAGAATGATTTTAGTGAAAACCGCAAACGAATTGACCCTTTTTTCCATTTTCTATCATCGTTTGAAATTTTAGACCCTAAAATTTAATGGCCCCTAGCTCCTACAGAAGATGTTTGCGCCCCATGCTTTCCTATTTAATAATGTTTGTCTTCATGTGTACTATCATCCCTCAAAGTTTGTCGGTCTGGTAGCGAAACACCCTGTATATATATAACCATATATATATATATATATATATATATCTGATTTTTGTCATGCAATAACTATCGTATTTATCAACCGATTTGAATGAAGCTTGGTATGTACATAGTACATACAAACGTCTCGACCGAGTTCGTTAGATAGCATCATCCGCCATCTTGTTTCAAAATGGCGGCCATTTAAAATTTTTTTTTAATTTAAAATTTAAAATTAAATGCAAAAAAAATTAAAAGTTGAAAAATATTTTTCTTTTACGTGTTAGGACTTAAAACAACGATTCCAGAACACTTTTTATTTTGTCTATATCTTAAAAAATGATTGAGTTATAGCACTTTGAATTTTTCTTACGGCTGACATTTTGAAACAATCTGATTTTTGTTATGCTGCAACTAACGTATTTATGAACCGATTTGAATGAAACTTGGTATGTACATAGTACACACAAACGTCTCGACTGAGTTCGTTATACAGCATCATCCGCCATCTTGTTTCAAAATGGGGCCATTTAAAAAAATTTTAAAAATTTAAAATTTAAAATTAAATGCGAAGAAATTAAAAGTTGAAAAATATTTTTCATTTATGTGTTAGAACTTAAAACAATGATTCCAGAACACTTTTTATTTTGTCTTTATTTTAAAAAATGATTGAGTTATATCACTTTGAATTTTTCTTATGGCAGACATTTTGAAACAATCTGATATGCTGTAACTAACGTATTTATGAACCGATTTTAATGAAACTTGGTATATACATAGTGCATACAAATGTCTCGACCGAGTTCGTTAAACAGCATCATCCACCATCTTGTTTCAAAATGGCAGCCATTTAAAATTTAAAAAAAATTTAAATTAGAAATTAAATGCGAAGAAATTAAAAGTTGAAAAATATTTTTCATTTATGTGTTAGAACTTAACACAACGATTCCAGAACATTTTTTATTTTGTCTTTATCTTAAAAAATGATTGAGTTATAGCACTTTGAATTTTAGGTAGCTTTCATTACAAAAAGTAAAAAGCTACCTATTGCAGCCGTCCGGAAGACACCACTTCCAAAAAATTTGGGTATATTTTCACCGATCATGACCCCCAGACCCTAAAATCACCCTCCTTTCATATGTTGACACATATGTATATATATATATATATATATATATGCGATAGCTAACGTATTTATGAACGGATTTAATGAAACTTGGTATGTACATAGTACATATAAATGTCTCGACCGAGTTCGTTGGCCAGCATAATCCGCCATTTTGTTTCAAAATGGTGGCCATTTTAAATTTAAAAAAAAATAATATTTAAAATTAAATGCGAAAAAATTAAAAGTTGAAAAATATTTTTCTTTTGCGTGTTAGAACTTAAAACAAAGATTCCAGAACACTTTTTATTTTGACTATATCTTAAAAAATGATTGAGTTATAGCACTTTGTATTTTTCTTATGGCTGACATTTTGAAACGATCTGATTTTTGTCACATGATAACATGCGTATTTATGAACCGATTTGAATGAAATTTGGTATGTAGATATTACATACAAATATTTCGACCGAGTTCGTTGGCCAGCATCATCCGCCATTTTTTTTCAAAATGGCAACCATTTTAAATTTTTGAAAAAGTTTAAAATTTAAAATTAAATGCGAAAACATTTAAAGTTGAAAAATCTCTTTCTTTTTCGTGTTAGAACTTAAAACAACGATTCCAAAACACTTTTTATTTTGTCTATATCTTAAAAAATGATTGAGTTATAGCACTTTGAATTTTTCTTATGGCTGACATTTTGAAACGATCTGATTTCTGTCACGTGATAACACGCGTATTTATGAATCGATTTGGATTTAACTTGGTATGTACATAGTATATACTGAGGCCTGAATCGAGTTCGATAACCAGTTACATCCGCCATCTTCTTTCAAAATGGCGGCCATTTAAATTTTTTAGTAAATTTTAAAATTTAAAATTAGGTACAAGAAAGTGAGAAATTGAAAAAGATTTTTCTTTTATGCATTTGACCTCGATACAAAGATTCCAGAGCATTTTTTGTTTCGTCTGTATCTTAAAAAATGGCTGAGCTATCGCAATTTAAATTTCTAGTTCTGCTCACATCTTGAAATGATCTGATTTTCGTCACGTGACAACACGCGTATTTATAAACCAATTTGGATGAAACTTGGTGCGTACATAGTACATACCAATGTTTGGACCGAGTTCGTTGGCCAGATCCATCCGCCATCTTGTCTCAAAATGGCGGAATATTATTTTTTTTTAATTTAAATTTTAAAATTAGGTGTAAAAAAGTAAGAAATTGAAAAAGATTTTTCTTTTGTGAGTTTGACCTTGATACAAAGATTCCAGAGCATTTTTGTTTCATTTATATCTTGACAAATGGCTGGGTTATAGCACTTTCAATTTCCAGTGTGGTTCATATTTTGAAACGGACTGAAATTTGTCACGCGATTATGCGTATATTTATAAACTGATTTGGGTTTAACTCCGTGCGCACATAGTACATAGCAATGCCTTAAATATGTTCACTGGCCAACTTCATCCGTCCTCTTGTTTCAAAATGGCAGCCATTTAAGTTTGTCAAAAAGCTTTTAAATGCATAATGATGTACAAACAAAAAGTTCGAAATTGAAAAAAGGTTCTTTTTAAATTATTTATCTGAATAATGAATTCCGGATTATTTTTTGCTTTGTCTTTAACTTAAAAAACGCCTGAGCAGTTTGAATTTCTAACGTGGGTGACATTTTTTTTTTTTAAATCAATTGGCCCGCGACAGCACTCATATATATTAATCGATTTAGATATGAGTGTGCATGTGCACATGAATTAAGGTTTCGACCAAGCTCATAATTAGGTTTCACTAATTTGAGCTTAGTATTTTTGAATAATATACTTAATTTAAAATAAATAAATAAATATATAAGTATATGAAAGCTACCTGTTCCTCTCGGCACTGCCGGAATGACTATTTTTCTTTTGCACTGAAAACATAATTAGATGTTAACGACACAGCGTAGGCAAATGTGCTGAACGCAGTTTTTAGGATAAAAAAGATGAATTAATTTTTCATTTAACCATAATTTTACGGTAAGGATAAAATGAACTCTAGATGTCTGAAATAATTAGTCAAATTCTGATAATATAACCCTATTATATAAAAAGTAAGATTACATTTATTTCTTAAAAAATCAAGAGGTGAAAGCATGTGAGCTGTATACACACTCACACACACGTTTGTTAACTGTGTTAAATAAAATATAAATCAAGAATATAAGTGTATTTCTCGAATCAAAATGAGGCCAAGGAAATTGACTAAGCAAGAAAAAAAATTCAGCCAAATTCCTCTTAAATATTTATGCCACTTTTGTAAATTATTTAACCCGGGAGAACGCGCGCTTACTCAGCGTATGAATGGTTTTTACTTTGTCACTAATAAATGCAAATAATAATCGTCACCTTAGTTAGTCAGAGACAATTGTTACAAATTCTGAAGTAAAATAAGCTAGAGATTATTTTTCTAATAATAGTGGTGGTAATTGCAAAAACCATACGCACTTTGAGTCTATCAGGATCTGTGCACGTCCTCTCGGGTTAATATAGTTATCACTACTTACTATATAAATAGTCACTTTGCAAGACAAAATTCTTAATTCTTCTTATTTAACTAATTTTCTTATCACTGAGGAATATAAAAAAAGGTCTCACTGCGCTAAGCAGGAACTAAACTTCAGAATAGAGTTCTTGACATGGACGATTGTTTCCATTTTTTCTCAGTGGCAGCAAGCTAAATTACATTAAGGTTATAAAGAAACATAATAATAATAGATTTTTTCTTACATTTAAAGTTCTCAGTTATTTTTGTGGGTTTTTTTTTTTTTTTTTTTTTTTTTTTTTTTTTGAAGTTAAGAACAAGTGAAACGGTTTCAAAATCTTCGAAAGGAAAAACTAAACAAATCAGAATACCTACAAATCTTTTTCTTTGTTGTGCTACGAGATCCATGGGAATTTTTGGTGATTTTTCTTCTTTAAAATGTCAGATTATACATCGATTTTTTGTTCCCGGATTCTAGTGATAAATCCATTTTTGGAACAACTGTTATTATTGAACAAGTATTGTCTTTGCTTTGTTGTGGTTGGAGTTTTTTTAGTAGTAAATTTATAACCTCTTCTAGGCTGATTTTTGATGTATGTAAAAAGGAAAGTTGTAAAGAATTTCTGTAAAATTGTATTTCAAACATAAAGTATTTGCTACATATAAAACACATTTTGTCAATAAATTAATCTTTTAATATTGTTTGTATTGTTTATATACTATAAGATTTAGTATTTAAAATAGTGTATGTACAGATTTTTAGATACGAAAAAAAAATTAATTAACACATATTTCTTATCAAATTCGCATATATATTCGCAAACATGTAAAATATTGCCAGAAACGCGACTTTAGTTTACCATTTACGTGGGTAGTTCAACAATTATTGTCCCTAGTTTGTATAAAACATTTATACTGAGATAGTTGGTATGGAATATGAGTGTTTAAATTTTTAGATGCCTAAATGCTCAATTTCAAAACTGTATCTGCTATATTAACATATTTTTGGAGACAGGGAATCTTTTAAAGAGCTATCTTTTGAGGGATATTTTTTAATGAAAGGAGGGGTGAGGAAGAAAAGCTGTTTGAAGCTTCAGAGACCATATTTGCGTAAGTGCATTAGACATGGCTCCATAACTATGATCCCAAGTGCAAACGACAGTAGTCACGACTCATCCACTGTCACGAATCTAGCCCTATAAGTTCCAAACCAGCCTTTATATCTCACGTCCCTTTTTCACTCCTCTCTTCAAAAATATGTTATAGCTGCTGAAATTGAGAGATTAGGCTTCGATATACCACATCAACTATCGCAGTACAAATATTTTATACTGAAGTGGCAAAAGTCATGGGATAGCAATACGCAAATATATAGATGGCTGTAGTGTCGCTTTCAAATTGTATAAATTGTCACCACTTGAGCAGGATTAATGTTTGTGTTCAGTAGATTCCTGATAAAAGGTTGATTATGTGATTATGGCCAGACGACGAGAATTAAAGAATTTCGAACGAGGTATGCAAGTTGGGGCTACACGCAGGGGACATTTTATTTCGGAAATCGTTACAGAATTCAACAATCCGAGATCCACAATGTCAAGAGTATGCCGTGAATACCTAAATTCAGGCATAACCTCCCAACATGCACAACACAGGGGTTGACCGGGGGCACTTAATGACCGCGAACAGACACGTCTGCTTAGACTCGTCAGTTTGAACAGACAAGCAACACTGCGTGAAATAACCACAGGAATGAATGTGAAATGTCCGACAGGCGTGTCCGTTAGGACAGTCCGGCGAAATTTGGCTTTCATGGGCTACAGCAGCAGAAGACCGACTCGGATGCCATTTGTAAAAACACAACATCACCAACAGCGGTACCCCTGGGCTCGTGACCGTATCAGTTGGACCATAGACAACTGTAAATTCAACCTTGGTCAGATGAGTCTCGATTTCAGTTGGAAACAGCTGATGGAAGTTACGAGTATGGGGCAGACCCCATTAAACCATGGACCCAATTTGTCAACAAAGGATTGTGCAAGCTGGTGGTGGCTCCATAATGGTGTGGATTGTGTTAACATGGAATGGACTGGGTCCACTTATCAGACAACCAATAATTAACTGAAAATGTGAAAACTGATTAAAGCGCAATAAAAGATTCTCGGAAATATATCCGAAAATTGCGGGTAGAAGAATAATTTATTATGTATACACATATATATACAGGGTGTATCTAAACTACTGGGCAAAACTTTAAGAGTTGATAATACAAATCAACACAAATAATATTAAATGGGAAACTAAGGATCCCAAACGTCTTCCGGAGGATATAGGCGCCATCAAAGTTTAGGGTCCAAAATTTGAATTAATTATAAAAAATGGAAAAATTGGTCGATTCGTTTGCGGTTTTCACGGAAACTATTCTTTATGTCAATATTGTCTTGAAAATAAATTATAAAGATAAATATTAAAAAATGCCGATAGAGGGCGCTTTAGACTTTGGAAAAATGAAAAACTGTTTTTTACCATTATTTTTTGCATTTCATTAAATTTTTTTAGAAGTTTAGACATAAACTTAAATTTTGAACTCAAAATCTGTGGTTAAATAGCGCAAACTGAACTGTGTTCAATGGGAGTGGGTAGGTTCAAATTTCAAATGATTATAAAAAACAGAAAAATTGGTCAATTGATTTGCAGTTTTCACAAAAAATATTCTTTATGTCAGTATTATCTTGAAAATAAATTATACTGATAAATTTCAAAAAATGTCGATAGAGGGCACTTTAGATTTTGCAGTAACGTACAACTATTTTTTACCGTTATTCTTTGCATCTCATTAAATTTTTTTAGATGCTTAGACATAATCTTAAATATTGAGCTGAAAATTTGAATCGTTGAGACTGGTTAAGTAGCGCAAATTGAACTGTGTTCAATGGGAGTGGGGACATTCAAATTTCAAGTGATTATAAGAAACGGAAAAATTGGTCGAATCGTTTGCGGTTTTCTCTAAAACCATTCTTTATGTCAGTATTTCCTTGAAAATAAATTTTAAAGATAAATTTAAAAAAAATCCGTTAGAGGGCGCCTTAAACTTTAGAGTATCCAACAACTATTTTTAACCGTTATTTTTTTTAGCTAAATAAATGTTTTAAAAGCTTAGACTTAAATATTGAGCTCAAAATCTGAATCGTTGTGAGTAATTAAGTAGCGAAAATCGGAACAGTGTTCGTAGCGTGGGCAGGGTATCATTTCAACTCCTGAACACAGTTCAGTTTGCGCTTCTTAGTCCCTCCCAACGATTCAAAATTTCAGCTCAAAATTTAAGTTTAAGCTTTATATACAAAGCATTAGATACAAAAAAAGAAAATAACAGTTAAAAACTGTTGTTAGTTACTCTTAAATTTAAGGCGCCCACTAACGGAATTTTTTGAAATTTATCTTTAAAATTTATTTTCAAGGAAATACTGACATAAAGAATGGTTAAAGAAAACCGCAAAGGAATCGACCAATTTTTCCATTTTGTATAATTATTTGAAATTTGAATCTTCCCACCCCCATTGAACACAGTTCAGTTAGCGCTACTTAACCATTCTCAACGATTCAGAATTTCAGCACAAAATTTAAGTTTATGTCTACGATTTAAAAAATTTAATGAGATGCAAAAAATAACGGTAAAAAATAATTGTAGGTTACTCCAATATCTAAAGTGCCCTCTATCGACATTTTTTGAAATGTATATTTATAATTTATTTTCAAGACAATACTGACATAAAGAATAGTTTTAGCGAAAACCGCAAATCAATTGACCAATTATTCTGTTTTTATAATCATTTGAAATTTGAATCTACGACTTTCATTGAACACAGTTCAGTTTGCGCTACTTAACCAAAGATTTTGAGCTCAAAATTTAAGTTTATGTCTAAACTTCTAAAAAAATTAATGAGATGCAAAAAATAACGTAAAAAAATAGTTATTCATTAATCCAAAGTCTAAATTGCCCTCTATCGACATTTTTTGAAATTTATTTTCATAATTTATTTTCAAGACAATACTGACATAAAGAATAGTTTTCGTGAAAACCGCAAACGAATCGACCATTTTTTCCGTTTTTTATAATCATTTCAAATTTTGGACCCTAAACTTTGATTTCGCCTATGTCCTTCGGAAGACGTTTCGGACCCTTAGTTTCCCAATAATATTATTAGTCTTGATGTGTACTATCACCAGGGTTGGCAAGTTTTTGACAGTGTGACGGTTTTATCCGGATTTAACCATGGTTTTAACCGTCATGTCAAAAACCCCTTTTTGCCATAGTTTTTGACAGTAAGTGTCAAAAACCTAAAATTGAGTCCAAAAACTATTTAATATTATTTTTAGAACAACATTAAATTTATAATTTTTCATAATTTTTAGTTTTAGACACTTAAATAAATTTTTTGACAGTTTTAATACAAGTTGCTTAGAAAATAGAAATTAATTGTAAGCTATAAATATAGAATAAAGAATAATCAGAAGTATTATTAGTTGTTACATTTAAAATATAAATTAGTGAAACAACTAAATACTTTAATTTTTAAAAATGAAAGTACATGGTGAAAATACTTATAACTTAACATATAAAATTACAATATAAATAATACACATTGTTATTTTTATCTTATTTTAATGTTAATCCCATTCTAAAACTTTTTTTTCCATGAAGCATGCGGTAGCAAAACACTAGTTTTGATGCCTTGTGTACTCAAAGTTTGTTCCGTAATTAGGAGTGGATAAATCCAAAATTTGAAAATATTCGCTCAATTGAGGCTGAGCTGCATGGACTAGAATGCAAACGCACCATGAGCTGTATGAAATTAATTGGTATATTGTTTTTCTTGAAGCCTTTCCACCATACTGCTGCTGGAACATCTTGAGCTGAGACGAAACTTTTAGGGTATGGTGGATATTCAGCTTCAAAAGCAATGATAAATCTAAGAAAATCTAAGTTTCTTTCAAGCAGCCATGTCCGAGCTGCTTCCCTCTGTTCATCGTTTAATAATGCACCTTTGTATGCTGGATGCGTCATGTACGCCAGATAATGAATCGGTTGTAGATAGGATTCCATACGCTCCATAATTGCATTATAGTATGGAGCCAGACTTATGTCTACAGCTAAAGAAAGCCAAGCTTGACAAGCATCAGCCAATGTTGCATTATCTCTTCGGACCCTGTCAAGCATATTTGCCAAAGGTTTTAACTGCATTTGCAATTCTTTTGCTTGTTGGTATAAGCTATAATTATTCACAAGCTGTACTATTCTGGATTCAATTGCATGATCTTCACAAATTTTTTCATAAGCTGACCTATTTTTGATAAAAGTGTCAATACAAGTGAGTTGGCTATTCCAGCGAGTTTCATTTGGAAGCTGCGGCTTCACAGTGTCTTGCAATTGACTTAACCAGGCAGATGGAAAGTGGTGTTTGCGAAAGTATTTTTGCACTTCCACAATATGCTTCATGATGTCTTGTGGAGTAATTTCCTTATCAAGAAGATTCATCCAGTGGGCACAGCATTCATACACAAGAAGATCACATTTTCTTCTTTTAACAACTACCACATTTTTTGCATTTTTCTTTCATTGTCAGTAACCACACATGAGACATTGCAAAAAATTTATTTTTTGCTAGAGCTATCAAGTGTTTTACTTTTTCTTTGCAAAACTGAGCTGTTTTAGATTGACCTGCACAATCAGTAGCTTCAAGGAAGAAAACCTTTCCCTCAACATGCAGGCAAGAAGCTATTACGGCATCATTATGGACATTACTCCATCCATCTTCGACTAGTGTACAATCTTTTCCTTGAAGCTCTGATTTCATTTCACTTTCTAAAGTTTCAGTAACTTCATCTAGAAGGCTACCAGATAATGTTTTCCGAGAAGGTGGTTTATATCCAGGGTGAAGAAGCTGTACTAGCTTGACAAATTCCTCTTGTTCAACAACGCTAAAGGGGATATTACAGCTATAAAAGAATCTAACAACTTGTAGATCCAACTGCTTTTTATGATATGTGTAGTTTTTACTATATAGTTATCTATTATAGTTTTAGCTATTATATAGTTATCTATCTTATTTTGTTCAAAACAAAGTTTCTTAACACTTGTAATATTTGAAGTACAATCATTTCTTCATGGTTATTGTTTACAGTTTCATTCACATGACTGTTGTTCTCAGGACTTCCAATATCAATTTCCATGTGCAGATGTTCTTGTTCTTTATTTACATAAACTTCTCTTTTCTCTTGTGCATGGTCTGCATTTTTGCATTTTGCTGAATGACCTTTCATTCTGTCAACTCTAAAGGCCATAGTGTGTCCACATCTTTTGCATTTTCCATAAGTTTTATTTCCTTCTTTCACACAGAAAAAATCATTCCACACAGGAATTTTAGGCCTACTACCTTTATCCATGACTTAAGGAAAAAATCTGTACTACAGAAACAGATTTAAAACACATTAACTAAACAAGATCTCTGGATAAAGCTATGTAACCACAATTGAAATAATTTCCCTCTTAGAAGTAGCTTCAGCAATTTTTAAGAAAGTATGATTAAATAATTTCTTTAAAGCAGAGATTTGCTTTTCAAACTGACAAGTAATTGCACAATACTGACCTACTACATTATTCTACACAGACAGGTGTCAAATACAGTTATAGTTATTAGAATCCAAATTAAGAAAATAATGTTACACCTGTTTTTTGCTTGCAAATGTACATTCCACAAACAAATAATTAAGCATTAAAGGCTAGATTTACAGCTTCTGAAATAATATACTCAAAAAGAAAAAAAAGGGAAGAGTTGGTGGGCAATTTATAATGCATAAAAGAAAAATTTAACATAAACAAATTGTTCTAAAGAATTAAACTGAAACTGACGTAGTAAAATGAAGATATATATGGGTAACGTAACTGAAAATAAAACACCTTCTTTTAACATATTGATTTAAAGAACATTTAATTATATTGATTTCATATTATAATTAATTTAATTACTCTTAGAACATCTGTGTTGCAATTGTGGTTTATATCTATGTATGAAAACAAACATTTAGAATCAATAAAAATAGAAGGAACTTATAATCAGTCATTGAATAGCGATCATTTTAGATTTACACAGGCTTTTTTTTAAGCATAAATTAGACTTAAATTTTTTTACATCAAACTGAACACTTAATAGTAATAAAGATACAAACATACATAATACTTTGAAAAATGTACAGTAGCTTCAATGTTTTTAGCTATTTTCCTATACATGACAATTGACATATAATTTAAATTGTGATACATAATTTTATTACAACTCATAGTATAACTAAATAAAAATTATTTACATATTATATAAATTAGTATTTAACAAGTTTTTAGCTTTATTTAATTTAAAATATCACTAATGATTGATAAAAGAAAAAAATGTGTATAAGGTTTTTGACACTTTTCGACAGTTTTTGACGCTTTTTGAGAGTTTTTGACACTTTTAGACAGGTTTTCGACATGTCATGTCAAAAACCACTTTTTGACGTCAAAAACCCAACCCTGACTATCACCCCTTAAAGTTTTGCCCAGTAGTTTAGATACACCTTGTATATATATATATGTATACATAATAAATTATTCTTCTACCCGCAATTTTCGGATATATTTCCGAGAATCTTTCATTGTGCGTTAATAAGTTTTCACAACCGAAAATTCGTTTTTTCGGATGCTATTGATGCTCAAGTAATCATTTTCAGCTACATAACTGAATTTATACATGTAGGAATAACAAAACAATATCAGATTTAATGTTAATGTAGCATGTTTTTCTGTAGAATCTGAAATGTTTTCTGGAGAATTGACAGCATCGAAAATATATACTGAATTCTAGGCTGATAAAACTTATTGATACATTATCAAAATTTCTCGGAAAGGTTTCCGAAATTACTCGGAAAAGTTTCCGAAAACAAACAAAGTTTTTTTTATGTTTCTTTAAATCTCGAAATTATATTGATTTTTGATGTTTCTAAACGTAAATGATATCTTTGCGGTATCTTGGGTAACTTGAAAGACGTTATATTATATTTTTATTCTTTATTACATAATATTTTCGTAGATTAAAAAACATGTCTTTTTTTAAGCGACATGTCTCTGAAGGGACTTTACGCCATAAATCTGCATTCAACCAACCAACCACACATTTGTCGTTTTTAATGTAAATAATTTATTTCCGTGCATTTCCAAAGCTATTTCTGAGAACTAGAAATCGATGTGGTGTTTACTTTAATTGCTTTCTAAGTCATTTTTTTTCTTTTTATTTAGGGATTTGACCTCCTTCTCGTTAGTGCAATTGCTGAATGGCTTATGGCAATCTTCTTTGTTGGTTTCTACTTTACCTTTGTAAGAGAATTTGGAAAAGTTTGTCTACATCTCAGGGTTCAACTTCTAGTCGAACATTTTGATGACGAACCTCATGCAGCAAATATTGCTACAGCTACAGAACATACACCTATTGTTCTATAAACTGTAATAAATTTTAAGTCATTTGTGTCTCTTTACAAGACAAGAATAACTTTTGCCAAAGAGGGAGTTGAAATTGTATAATATTTTTTACGAGGTATTGTATATTTGAAATTCATATTGAAGGTATGTGGACTATACATATGAGATTGCCTTCAAATTATTTATTTGTATGAATGTTTATTTATTAATATGTGTGACTGTGCCACTATTTTTGAATGTATGTACATATTTCAAGAAATTAAAAACTAAATATAAAATTTAAAAATAGTTCAATTATTTTACATATTCAGCCATTTTACACATGAATGTACATACAAATAAAAACATGGTTAAAAAACGAAATGGCAGAAAAATCAAGAAATAATCAATAATCGCACATAGTTTTTTTTTTTTACCGCATTCCATTATTGTATGCAGCATAACATATCTGGCATTAGATTTCATTAATAACACTAGTTTACCAATTTCAACTTTTTTTATACCCCCGAAAGAAATGTATATTATATATGTGTACCTTCCGTAAACCTAAAAAGGTCAGCAGAAATATTCTATCACGTCACAATTTTCTTTCTGTAGTCAATTGTTTTTTTTTAACTGCCCAACGTGGTGACGACAGTTTAATTTCTATTCGTTCGCTTCAAACAACAAATATTTTGTTTCGGATTGAATTAAAATGTCGAGTAGAAAGAGTAAACGAAATTCTTATTATTTTTGCTATGTTTGTGGACAGTTTATATTTTCAAAAAAAAAAAAAAAAAAAAAAATAAGACCCATTGCAGCTTCGTTAAAAAGTATATGTATTCATTATTTTGGATTTCCTGTTACAAAACAAGATAAAAAAAAAAAGTGGGTGCCTCATGTGTTTTACGAAAGCTGTAGAATCGTTTTACTCCAGTGGTCATCAAGAGAAAACGTACACCTTTCATTTGGTTCGCCAATGCTATGGAGAAAACCTAGTAATCATGAAAATGATTGTTACTTTTGTGTTACGAAGACAGCGGGATATAATACAAAAAATAAGGCAAGTATTATATATGCCGAAGTTCCGTCTGTTACTAAGCCCATTTTTCACACGAAAGATCTACCACGTCCAGTTTTCCCGGTAATTAGAGTGTAAAAATACTAGGAGATGACAATGAAAGTTATGTTGAATTCAAATCGATTTCTAGTGATTCTGACGAGTTCATTCTTCAAGAAAAGACTCCATATTTAATTAACCAAGCCGAGTTAAATGATCTTATAAGAGATTTACAATAATCAAAATCTAAAAAAGAGCTTCTTGGTTCTCGCCTACAACAATGGAACTTATTAACACCGAACACAAAAGTTACGTTGTCTAGAAACAAAAGCAAAGTTTACTCAGAATTTTTCAAAAAAGAAGGTGAATATTGTTATTGTACTGATATCCCGGAACTTTTTTATGTAATGAATCAAAACTATGACAAAACAGAGTGATGCTTATTTGTAGACTCTTCTAAATATAGTCTAAAAGCTGTTTTCTTACATTATGGAAACAAGAAACCGTCTATACCAATAGGACACGCAGTGAATTGTAAAGGGAGCTATGAAACGATGTGTACTTTAATTAATTTAATAAAGTATAAAGAACACCAATGGAAAGTGTGCGGTGACTTCAAAGTCATCGGTTTGTTATTGGGATAGCAGGGTGGTTACACAAAGTACTCTTGTTGCCTTTGTTTGTGGGACAGCCGAGCAAAACGACATCATTATGTAAGAAAAGAATGGCCAATTCGGTACGAGTATATTCCGGGAAAAAATGAACATCAAACACGAGCTATTGGTAGATCCAAATACACTGCTCAAAACAATTAAAGGATATTTGAAGTTTTATATAAAATAAAGATATAAACGAATTTTTTGCCGAAAATAGAAGAAGAGAATCAAAATGCAAATTTTTCTGGTTTTCAAACTGTGGAGTATACAAATTTTGAGTTCGACGTCAAAAACGTCGCTTCAGCGGTAGCGAATGAAATTTGACTTTCAACTGGATAAAAGAGAATGAAGACAAGGATGATCGGCATTCAGTGATTGCTTTGTTTCGATGAGTACGATGTATCAGCGAAGTCATTTGACAGATTCAGAAGCTTGGAGAATTGTTGGTAGGTTAGAAGGGGGCCAAACTCAAGCCGAAGTAGCGCAAGCCATTGGAGTGTCACAAAGGGTCATTTCCAGGATCTGGAACCGTTTTTTGGCGAGTGGATGTGCAGGCCGGAGACCTGGGCAAGGTCGTAGACGGGCAACAACGCCCAATGAAAATCGGTATTTAGCGTTAACTGCTCGGAGACACCGAGACATAAACGCTACTCTTCCCCAACAACACCTTCGCTCGGCTACAGGCACCACGATTTCAACTCAGACTGTCCGAAACTGACTCCATGCTGTAGGTCTGTATGCTCGCCGACCGATGGTATGTGTTAGATTAACATCAAGGCATCGTCGCGACCGCAGGGTGTGGGCAACCGAGCATGTCAACTTGAGGAGAAATGAATGGAGCAATATTCTGTTTTCTGACAAGTCCCGTTTTTCTGTGCATCCGGATAGTAGGCGTATTTTCATCTGGAGGGACCGTGGCAGTAGGAATAATCCTCGTTCGTGCACGAAAGTGTCAGATTTGGCGGTGGAGGAGTGTTGGTGTATGGTGGCATCTCCATTGGCGGGCGCACTGACCTCTACATCATTCGAGATGGAGCTCTGACTGGTCGCCGATATAGGGATGAGATCCTCAGACTTATTGTACTCCCTTACGCTGCAGCAATCGGAGATAACTTCATTTTAATGGGCGATAACTGCAGGCCACATCGTGCAAATCTGGTGGAGGATTTCCTTTTCGAGGAAGGAATCGTTCGAATGGAATGGCCAGCGTGTTCTCCAGACATGAATCCAATCGAGCACGTTTGGGACGCTCTAGGCAGACGAGTTTCTGGCCGCCAACAACCCCCACAAACTCTCCAAGAACTGGAAAGAGCTCTTCTGGAAGAGTGGGGCAGAATACCCCAACTCGTCATTAATATCCTCATTGAGTCCATGCCTCAAAGGTGTTCAACGTTGCTGGCCGCCCGTGGAAAACATACCCCCTACTGAAAATGATTTTCTTTGAAGAAAACACCTTTTCTTATTCTTTTTTTCTCATATGCACAAATTGTGTTTTTTTCCTTTTGCACACAAATGCGCAATAAAATGCATTTTTTCTGCCAAACATGTGTAATTTATTCTCATATAACCTACTATGTCTGTCGACCATGTATCAATCAGCTAAAAAGTTTCCCAGTTACAAAATCCACCTAAAACTGCAATATCCTTTAATTGTTTTGAGCAGTGTAACATTACTCTACCCCCCTTTACACATTAAATTGGGACTCATGAAAAACTTTGTGAAGGTGCTTGACAAAAACAGTGATGCTTTCCGATATTTACAAAAAATCTTTCCAAGCATTACAGAAGCAAAACTGAAATAAGGGATATTTGTTGGTCCACACAGATCCGTAAAATTATGAAAGATTCTCAGTTTGAAAGCCTTTTGTAAGTGAAAAATCTGCTTGGAAGTCATTCATAATGGTTGTGGAAGAATTTTTAGGAAATAAAAAAAGTGAAAATTACAGAGAAATTGTTGCCAATTTATTGAAAATTTTTCAACAGATGGGAGTAAACATGTCATTAAAGATTCATTTCATGCATTCGCATTTGCGTTTTTTTCCCTGAAATCTTAGGAAGTATGAGTGACGAACAAGGGGAACGTTTTCACTAAGATTTAAAGGTTTTTGAAGAACGACATCAGGGATTTTGGGATGAAAACATGCTAGGGGATTGCTGTTGGTCCATTATAAGAGAAACTAATCCAAATAACTATAAAAAGAAAGCAAAAATTAGTCATTTTTGATTTTTTTTAACATTAATACCAAAATTATGCAATCCTGTTAAGTGAATAAATATTTCTTAAACCAGACGTCACAGAATTTTTTTATTTTTTCTGGATAACTCTATCTAAATAAACAATAAATAAACAACTTTCAGCTGGGGTATAAAAACCGTGCAAACTAGTGTAATTTACTTTCAGAAAACATTAAATCTATATTTCATCATGCAACTACAAACACAATAAAAATTAAATTTATTTGCATAACTATATACGCTACAGAGTTCCTTTTTTTAAGGAAAAAAATATGTTCTGCATCTCAGTGTAAATAAAATTGCATTAAAATCCCAACAAAATGTTAAACTTAGATCGTGAATGAAAAAAAATATTTGAAAAGATAAACTAATTAAGTAAACTAGATTTAAAAAAAATCAACTCATTTTCATTAAATTATTAACATGCAAATATCAAGAGACAAGATTACGAAGTAATATTTTTCTAAATTGTAGATAATTAATATTTGAAAAAAAATGTTGTTCATAAATTTATATATAAATCATGATATTTGTGTAGAAAAAAAAACCATATCTCTTTTAAAGACATTGATTGTTTTATTCTGAAGCGAATTTTTAAAAATATGTTTGTTATGAGTGAAAAAATGTCATGCGAAAATGGAAGTTAAAAGATTAAAAAATAAAATTCAATTATTATAATAATATCGCATGCAAACGATAATGAACACAGAATTTTCTGTAAAACAAATATGTACATGGAAATTTCAGTTTATGCAGAGAAATATGCTATTGCCTATAGCAAATTTTTCCAACTTGCGAACATAACATTCATTTGTGAATACTGAATATTGTTTATTTTTTATAACCTAATTGAAGCATAAGGCTTTTAAAATCTTCCCCAGGTAAATTGTAATAGTTCAGCATAGAATTTCCAATAAACACACAATGAATTTATCTTTTACCGTTAACAAAAATGTAACCAAATGATATTTCTCAGACAATGTTCTGCCTACAGTTATTGGTCGAGCGATTTTCAGGAGAGTGGGATATAAAATTTTAATTTCGAATATCCAGCATATCATTTCAAGTGCAAGAAAAAAATGTCATTTGTTATGAAACAATAATATTTGAAGTCTACGAAATGCCAGTCAAACTATGCCACATTTTATGGTGAATAACGATTTTCATTGCAGCCTGATATTACTGGAGTAACAAAATTCGGAGACTGGTTTTACTTTCGGTTATATGTTGCACACATTCACCTTTAAAGGACTCGTTATATGCAACTGAAGGAACGAGAATAGATGCTGAAAACATTCCTGTAAATCTTGCGACCTTCATTGTGGATGTAGCAGTTTCTTCAACCTTAGTTGCACATTTGAAACGTCATCCTGTGAAAACATCTTTTCAGAACGTACAGTTCTCTAACTGTTTACATTCTACATTATGGGCAATATTTCTGACAGAGAAATCTTCAAAAACCATCAAAATTTGATGTACGTATGTCATTTTTGCTTTTGACGAAGGAGAACGACTGTTGTTTACTGACGCACATTGTCTGGAAAAAACTGTACTGTGAACGTACTTCTTTCTCACTAAATCCCATGTCATATGCATCTGTACACCACTGTCAAAATAGTTTTACTCTCCTCTCAATCGGATTGAAGATATCAGATCAGTCATTACTTTATTTACTCTAATAATACTGTACAAACACAGATCACAAATGAACAACTTTCATCATTATAAATTAAAATCATTAGCTCAATATGAGTATAAATTTGTCCAGACATTTTTATTTACTAGATATGCAAACCGTAATATATTTTAGAAATGTTCTGTTAGCTGAAAAAGCAATAGGAAAACAAGACAATTTTACGATAAGTTACGTATTTGTTTCTTTTAAGTACGACAGTACGAGACCTCATTACAGTGCAAAATTTTCTTGCTCATAGAATGATCCTTAAGTTTATCGTAATTGAAACTAATTGCATATATGTGGGATGCTTATATAGGATAATTTACTCTTAGCAGCTTCTAAGGAAATGCGCTCTTGAGTACTGCGTGTAGTCGTGGAGATTTTATTATTTAAATAAGCAATGTTAACCTTAAATATCACTATCGCATTTGTATTTTTATAGAAGATAACCGTATTCTTTATTAATGTCTTCGCGACGACCATCTTTTATTCAGTTTCTAATCTTCTACCACTGGTTTCTCAAAATAGAAATTTTTGCCAAGTTTAATGGCTCTGATTTAATAAGGTAAGGTAAAAGTCACAATAAAAGATTACTCCTAGTTATAATCAAGAATTGTGGGCGTCAGAGGCATCAGTTATACACTGTGGCGTAACCAGGGTGGGTACCCAAGGGCTCTGAATACTGGTAATTTTTATTAAGTTCTGTTCACCTTATCTAATCAGAAAATTTTCTGCTATGAATCAAGGAGAGAAAACTTTACAATATTACTGTTTTTAGGCACTCACCCTATTTACGACACTGTATACATGACGCTCGTTGTGAAATTGTTAATAAACTACTGGAATTTATTTTCATTTTCTATGTACAACAATCGACTTTACTTATTATTTTTTTCGTATGCAGTGCACGTCAATTGGAATTTTCATCAGTTATTATAATTCCCAGTTACAATATAAAAACCATGTTTTCAGGAAATCGTAGAGCATCCAAAATAGTATCCATTATTTTTTTAACGTTTGACACTAATACTTATTCTGAAAGCAAATTTTAAAAATATTCTGACACTGATGTAAAAAACAAACATATTCAAGGTTCACTTTATAAATATTAAATTCCATATAAATCTTTTTTTTCTGAAAGAGAGTAAATAATATGTAGAAAATATTCCATTGAGATTATGTGCTGGTGAAGTTGTCAACAATGTCATCTCAACTAGTATTAACAATAGGAGAGGAATTCAAAACCATTTTATTATTTAATAGATTCAAAGTAAAAGAAAAACATTTTCAAAGGTATAAAATTCACAAAACAAAAAAAAGACTATAACTGTCTTTAATATCTCTGAAATTTTTTTTATTTTACCGAATAAAATGTTGAGATAATGTTAAGATTTTAATGGTTAATACATTTATTTCAAACACGATTATCATTACAAGAGATTCCAGCATCTGTGTAAAAAAAACTAAATCTACAAAAATAAATATATATTCAAAATAAATTTTGTCTTATCTTTGTAAGAGTGATTTTCTTTACAGGGATATTTTCGTAATGCAACGGATCGCATCTGTTTTTTTTTTTTTGTTTTTTTTTTTTTTTTTTTGAAAAATTTCGGCTAACAATGCAATAGACATTTCAATCGTTTAGCTATTGATTTCACATATCCTTTCTTTTCTAACACTGCAATAAAAAAACACGAAAAGATTGGTGCTGTGACCCAAAAGCCGGATATAAAAAAAGAAACAAAGCTTTCTTCTGAGCTCCATAGCCAAAATTATAAATCTTACAATGTAACTTTATTCATATTTTTTATGCTCTATCAAAATTTTTATTTGCATTTTGTGGATAACTGCTGTTATAGGTGCAGATTTGTTCGCCAATATCATAATAGGAGAATCTATTTTAGGACCTAAAGGATTACCGAATGCTATTAATTCTAAACTGGGTTGGATACTATCGGGAATTATTTATTCGAATGAATCAAACCCAAATTCATCTGTTAGTTGTCATGTTACTAAGCAGATTACTTCTCATCTGCAAAAGTTCTGGGAACTTGAGTCGGTTCCCAGTTCTGATGCAATTTCTCTTGTTGAAGATAATTATTCTAAAACCGTTTCACGCGCAGAATCAGGAAGATATGTTGTAAATTTGCCGTTTAAAGCTAAACCAATTCTCGGTGATTCAAAATCTCAAGCTCTAAGGCGGTTTTACTTTTTGGAGAAAAGACTCCACCAAAACCCTTTGCTTGGGGAGCAATATTTAGCATTCATGCAAGAATATATCGACTTGGGGCACATGGAACTTGTACCAAATTCAGAAATTTCAAATACAGATCATTTTTATCTTCCACATCACGGGGTATTAAAAGAAGATAGTTCAACTACACGACGAGTAGTATTTGACGGATATGCAGCTGGTTCATCAGGCCGCTCTTTAAATGATTATCTAAAGATAGGTCCAAAATTGCAGCCGGAAATATTTCCTTTATTATTAAAGTTCAGAATGAATCCAATTGCTTTTAGTGCTGATATCGAAAAAATGTTTAGGCAAATCCTCGTTAATCAAAAGCACATTGATTATCAACGCATTTTTTGGAGATTTAATTTAGAAGACACTATCAAATCATACAGGCTGTTGACCGTTACATACGGTTTTTCCTGTGCACCTTTTTTGGCCAGTAGAACATTACACCAGTTTGCCATTGATAACGAACAATATTATCAAAAAGCCTGCCAAATTATTCAAGAGGAAATTTATGTTGATGATCTTCTTTTTGGATCCGATTCACGAGAAAACGCTCAGAGTTTAGTAACAGAACTAATAAGTATTATGAAAAACGGAGGTTTTAATCTACGAAAGTGGACCTGTAACGATCCTGATGTAATAGCTCACTTACCTGATGAAATGAAGGCTTCTTCAAAAAAGGTCATTCAGGAAGATGATACTATTAAAGTTCTTGGTTTACTTTGGGACTCTTCCAAAGATGTTTTACAAATTAAGTTCAATGATTTAAAGGATGTAAAAACAAAACAAGATTTGTTATATGTAGTGGCTGCAATATTTGACCCTCTGGGTTTCCTAGCTCCTACAAGAATTAAGTTAAAATTTGTGACGCAAGATATTTGGGGGGATAAGATTTCTTGGGATGAAGAAATCTCACATTCCATGCAACAGGTTTGGAATGAATTTTCATCTGAAATACATTTATTGAAGTCCATAGAAATTCCTAGATATATGAATTTACTTAATAAAGCA
This sequence comes from Maratus speculifer, assembly GCA_964019185.1. Lineage (NCBI taxonomy): Eukaryota > Metazoa > Arthropoda > Arachnida > Araneae > Salticidae > Maratus > Maratus speculifer. Next base: position 285,702,200 of record OZ025293.1, read on the forward strand.
GTTGTTCACATTCAACTGCATGGCTTTTGTGATGGCTCGAATAAAGCTAATGCTGCTGTTACCTATTTACGTGTTGTTCCACCTGAAAAAGTATTTGTTAATTTGATTGCTACAAAAACTAAGGTCAATCCTATAAAACCTCAAACATTGCCAAGAATTGAGCTTTGTTCAGCTCTTTTACTAGCAAAGATATGTTCTGTCTTTATCGACACATTACCAGTAAACTTTGACAATATTTATTTGTGGTCAGATTCGCAGATTGTTTTCAGTTGGCTAAAGGCACCACCTTTAAAGGGAAATCAGTTCGTACTCAATCGAGTATGCCTTCCCACGAGTGGAATCATATTGCAGGTGCTTTAAATCCTGCAGATGTAGCTTCTAGGGGAATCCCACCACGAAAGCTTCTTAATCATTTTCTGTGGTGGCATGGGCCTCCATGGCTACTGTCAAATGAGCAAATCCCAATACCTAAGTTCACTGTTCCAATATCTGAGTTAAATCAAGTAATTGACTCTGTCAGTAATGTAACACAAGTAAGTGCACTTCCAGATTTTCTTCTTAAGTTTTCGAAATTTTCTAAGCTGTAAAGAGTCACAGCCTATTGTCTTAGATTTATAAATAATGCTAGACATAGTACATCGAAAAAACTTGGAAATCTAAGTTCAGAAGAAATCTCTAATTCAATTCAATGTATTGTAAAATTAGTGCAACGATCTGAATTCAACACAGAGCTTAAGTTGTTATTGAAAGAAAGCCCTTACCGAGTAATAGTAAATTATTATCATTAAATAAACGTATTTTTAGATTCAAGTGATATCATTCGAGTAGGTGGTCGTTTGTCACAACATCAGTTATTAACCTTTGATCGAAAATATCCAATGCTACTCCCAAAGAATCATTTTGTTACAAAACTATTAATAAAGCATGTACATGAGAAACATATGCACGCAGGTACACAGCTAGTACTTTCTATAATACGTCAACAATATTGGTTTGTTAATGGTCGTTCTACGGTACGACAAGAGCTCAACAAGTGTGTGCTTTGCAAACGTCTAAAAACACAAGCTTGTCAACAAATGATGAGAGATCTTCCCGTTGACAGAATCACCCCAATTCGTCCATTTTCCAAGGTTGGTATAGATTTTGCCGGTCCCTGCTTAACTAAGCCAAATTTTCCTAGAAATAAGATCAAAATAAAATCTTACATAGCTGTATTCGTCTGCATGTGCACTAAGGCTGTGCATCTGGAAGTGGTATCAGACTTGTCAGTGCAAGCCTTGCTAGCAGCCTTAAAGAGGTTTATTGCACGTAGAGGCCTACCGTCTGATATTTATTCCGATAACGGAAAAAATTTTGTAGGTCTAGCTAATAAACTGAAGCAGCTATTCCAATATTTGAGGGAAAGTGAAATTCAAGATTTTTTTTCGAGCCAAAAAATCAACTGGCATTTCATTCTTCCATATACGCCTCACTTTGGTGGGCTATGGGAGGCAGCTGTAAAGCTTACAAAAAATCATCTGTTAAAGGCATGTAAATCAAGTATTTTAAATTTTGAAGAATTATCCACTTTGCTATGTCAAATTGAAAGTTGCATAAATTCAAGACCTCTAACGCCGATGTCATCAGATCCATCAGATCCGCGCGCATTAACGCCGGGTCATTTTCTAATCGGAGCACCGCTCCTTGATATTCCCGAAGCTTCTAATTCACAAGCTCTATCATTAAATGCTCGTTGGCGCCTTATTGAGAGGGCTAAAAACCAATTTTGGTATAGATGGTCAAGAGAATATTTCCAACTTCTCCAACAGCGTCCTAAATGGACTACTCCAAGTGTTAATCTCCGAGCAGGTGACATAGTGGTAATTCATGACCAATCCCTGCCCATGAGATGGAAAATGGGCCGTATTTTGCAAACTTTCCCAGGACAGGACAATCGTGTTCCTGTCGTTTTGATTAAAACAGCGGACGGTGACACCAAACGTCACATTACAAAAGTGTCCCCTCTACTGCCGGGGGCGGAGGATGTTGAGTCTTAAAAGGACACTATTATTTCTGAAAAAAGATACTAGATGGCAGCACCAAACATTGATCTCTATAGAACGAGACTGTTAATGACTTTAATTAATTATTATTTCTCATTAATTGTAACTCATTTGTGTTTGTAAATTCCTAATATGTTTTCATATATATATTTAGCATTTAATCATCTGTTTAAATTCATCTTTTTAGATATAGTGTATTTGTTATACTGTAGATTTGACTGCGGACTAGTTTAGAACATGTTAAGATTCTAAATATGTTTACAAAATCCCAAATCGAATGATCCTATTAAAATCTCTTTAAATCTCAAGTAATCTTTTTATTTGTGTGAACAACTCATATTAGAAGGTATATAATCAACAAGCAAGTCTAAAAATGGTTTTCAAGACATCAGTTATTCCGAACCAGCAGTCTAGTACCAGGAAGGGTACAGCATAAGTTTCTGAAGACGTCGAACAAAACCAGAGGATATTACAAGGTACTTTATTTTATATTCTATTCTAATAAATCTCAGCTATTTAATTCCTCTAATAAATCCCAACAACTGCATTTTCCATCGTGTATGTTTAAGGGAAACATCATTTCTTAAAATTTTTTAAGGTATTGAAGTAAAATTTTGCGACAAGATTCTGCTCGTCCATAGGTATGACATGAAGCAAAATATAGCTTACAAGTTTGTATATATTACATTAAGAACCATTCTTATTAAAAAATAGGGGAAGATGGGGATACTTGAGCCGTTTTTGGAATTTTAATTTTTTTTAATTTTTTATATTTTTTTAGAATAAAATAAAATATTGAAAATGAAAATTTGATATTTTTTCTTCAACTAAAAACCACTTTCAATTAATTTTGAACTATTTTTCTATGTATAATAAAAGTTTATTTTTTGTTTTACATCGTGGCTCAAGTATCCCCATGGCGGGGATACTTGAGCCATGGTGAAGGGATACTTGAGCCACTAAGGAAAATTACCTACAAAAGTAATTTTTTTCGCTTTACTTTTTGCACAAACATTTTACAGAATGATAAATTATGAAACGTAAGGTCCTTCAAAACCAATTGAGAAAACAAAGCTAGTAATACAATCATTTTTTGTCGTTGTCGGAGGATAATTTCAACTTGAGTTATAACGACGGTAAAAACATCCTCAGTTCAGAGCCATTTAAATTTGGAATCTGCAATTCTTTGGGCAAATTTTATTTTCAAAATATTAAGCACTTATCCAACAAATATTTTTACAGTTTTCTTTCTGGCATATTTTATTAGTAACCAACCATCAATAGAAGGTTTTCTTTTCACATCATAACCATCATTGACAGAATTTTCCTCTAATGATATTGTCGAACTCATGCTTTTAATTTAGTAGCTGTCAGAATTTAAGCCAGATGTATCATTCTACTATTTCAAACACCTTTTTTGATTTCACAGGAAAAGATTTTGTCTTCCTCTTTGGCTCCATGCAGGGAAGTTTGAACTGGGATTTTTGTTGCTTTTCTTGTTTTTTGAGCGCTCTTTTTACCAATTTTTCTTCAATTTTCTTAGTTAAAAAAAAGTTACAGCAACAGAGGTTACGATTTCAATATAAAATATTAATCTTAATATGTTATATTAAAAAATAAATATTTTAATATGTTGGACCTAACTAATTAAAGTATTAGAGATTATAGCCTGTAAAACCGTTTTAAAAAGTTATTTTAATTTAATGAAAGTTAAATTGAAAACTATGTTTACATTTATCTAGACAGGCTATTTTGTTAGTCAAAATGAAAAATAAAATAGATATTTTCATTTAAAAAATATACATTTTTAAACATTTTTAGGTTGTTATTTTTTTAAGAAAAAAAAATGAAAAATATTCTCCTTTTTATCCAGAAAAATATCTATTAGTGAATATAAGGATGGAATTTTATTTTTTGTTTGTTTCACCCATGTTTAATTTCTAGTGGGGATGGTTGAGACATGGCTCAAGTATCCCCACTCTCACTATTTTTGTTTCCCAGAGTTTTACTAAATAAAGCATGCAGATATTAGAACTATTTTAGACTCAAAATACAATTGAAATTATGCTTATTGAATGTATGTATATAGTTGCAACTTTAAACAAAACTTTGATTACAAAAAAAAAACAAAAAAGCCATGCACCCAAATATTTACTTCAGATAGGGAAAAGACAACTATTAATCACTACATTTTTAAAATGGTACCAAGATGTGTGATTTCTTTTTTACATGTTCAGAACTATAAATATGTTATCATATTGGCAGTTTTAGAAAGAAAAATTAACCAACTGTAGAGATAATAGGGGTGGCTCAAGTATCCCCACTCTCCCCTACAGATGTGTTTTTAGAAAAAAATCATGTTTTGTGAACAAAATTTGGTATATGTTAATAACTTTAAGAGGTATTTCAAATATTTTAATTCATATCACAGGTAAATGATTTTCTAATATATTGCTGAATAAAAAATGAAATAGATTGAATAGATTTCATTGTAGAAGGTTTGGTATAAACACAATGTTTAGGTAAAATTTGACGAAATATTGCTTAAATTTAAAAAGGCAATTAAAAATCTATTAAAAGTTTATATGAATTGATAGTTTTATTCCATTTTTTAGTTAAAAACACACGTGTTTGAGATTTTCATATTTTTCAAAAAAGTGCCCCGATGGTAGTCATAGGGGAAACTGGGGCAGATGTGGACGTTGGAATTTTTCATTAATTATTATATGTTTATTTATTTTTAAAAAGTTACCAAAGATGGTAGTACCTGTAGACATACAGTAAAAATATTTGAAGCTCTTGGACATTTTGTTTCTGCTCAGGAGCCAAAAAACTGTTTATTGATCTCAAAAGTAAAATCTCAGTTCCAACTAGCTAAGAGAATAACTTTATTTATTCATTCATTTTTTTTATTTTATTGTTTTATTATATACTATAAATACTAATAAATATTTTTAAAAAAATTCTTCTAAAATTGAGAAGCGTTATTGATTTGTAATTTTAACTTTACTGGGAATGTAAGGCACTTGTGAACAGTGTAGTTGGGGCAAATATGAACGGTTCATAAGTTAACCAATAATCATTTTGTGATTCTGTTCCTTTCAGTTAATTTCGTAAGAAAAAATTTCAGCTCCAATATTTATAATTTTCTTGGAACAAAGGACATTTCCGTCATACAAAGTTGATTTTGTATTGAAACTTCTACAAATACATCTGGAAGAAAATACACAAAAAAAAAAACAAGTTCGTTTACGTTCAAATGTAATTTAAATAAATTTCATGTTTTCTAAAATGCAACAAGTGTTATGTATTATTTTACTAAAGGGTTTTCAACACTATTTTTTTGCATCATTAATATAAAAAGAATTACGTTAAAGAACTTCGCGAAATTTTCTTTTTTATTTGTTCAAAACTTGCAGTATTAGTTTACTTTATTTCTAAAACAGTTACGTTATTTGATACTTTGAATATAGATATAATATTTTAAAAAAGTAAAATTTTGAAACCGATAACAACCGTAAAATATCGATTCTACTCCCCCCCCCCCCTCTTTCAAAAACAAAAGAAATTAATTTTGGTGGGCGCTTATAATCGGAAAACACTTTTTATCATTAATTTAGATATAAATAAGGCAAATATAGGGATAAGAATCTTTCGTATTTCAACAGATTTCTGATAAATATTATTTAAATGTCACCTCCCTAAAATCCCCTCAAATACAAATCCCTAAGCATAATTTAAACGCTTTCATTATTTTTTCAAGTTTATTCTTTATTTATTTATTTATTTATTTATTTATTTATTTTATTGTAACAATATTTTATGAATAATCTAAGCCCCTTCCTCCCCCAATCTACTTCTTTTCATTTTATAATCTTTTTCTTAAACATATCTCCCAGAAACTAGAGTAATATACATATATTTTTCTTCTTATGATGAATTTAACAGATAGTCTAACTAATGATTATGATTACATATGAATAAGATAATAAAAATATGTGTCAAAAGATAATAAAAATATGTGTTTTTCCCTTGTGTTCCCAAGTGCCCCGCACGTGTTCACAAGTCCTCACAGTTGGGGCACTTGTGAACAATTTTTTGAATTTATAAACAATTAAAAAATTTTAAAAAAAGGTAATTTAAAAAAAATACCATATGTAAAAAAAGCTATGTTTACCATATTCAGTAATTTTTGTGTTTAGAAATTAACCCAGCTATGAGAAAAAGCTATGTTTATGTGAACTGTTCACATGTGTTCAGTCTCCCCTATACTCTAACAAACAATATTGGTTGAACGTCGCTCAGGTAAAAAGAATTTTTTTTTATTACTAAAAGCTTTCAGAAACCACTAATGTTTAACTATAATTTTTTCCGTATTCGGCGGACGTATCTCGATTATACAAGGCAGATATTTTAATTCAAAAATGTGGTTTTTAGTGTTTATTTTTAATTTATTGTCTCCAATAATAATAATATTAAATAAAACTGTTAAAGGGTTAAATAACAGAAAATTGGATTTTCAAAATTTCTAGTATGAATTGAAAATTTCTGTATCAAGAAAAGGGCCAAACTGAGATCTTTAGCCCCATGTTGAAAACTAATCTTTCGTATTCTTATCCAGCAGATCTTTCTCTGCTCCATAGACATAAGAAAAAATATTAATTTGTAAACCATAGAAAACCGTGGGTTTAAGGGGATCCGCCTTAGAAGTTTTCCCCCAAACAGGGCTCCGAGAGCCCAAAAGATGGGGAAGCACTGCCCTGGAACAACGATTTAGTCGCAATAGCTCCCTGTTCCCATCGAGAAACTTAGTTAAAGTGAGTCAATCTTCTTCTATCTTACTACTCGGGGTGCTGTTTAACGCCGCATTTTGCTCGAAAAAATCGTTATCTACGATGATCCGAAAAAGAAAATTAAGAACAAAATTTACCATACAATTACCATTACCATTTTCCCCATACAATCTGAATATGCAATTAAAAAAGGAGTTATCATTCAAAATTTCAATGTTGGTCTCTTTTGAACTGAGGGGATCGAGATGGGTGTCAATTTTGAGAGTGTGTAACGATTTATCGAGGTTTCAGCACATATCTTTGAAAAAGTATTCATATACGATTATATAAAGTTTGAGATTTAATGCACACGTTAAAAATTAGTTATTGTCTGCATAAAAGCAGTGATTATTTGGATAAGGAATTATCAAGATTCATTTTTTAGGGGGTGGGGGGGGGGTTAAAACCATACAATCCACATTTAGTGCAGTTCCAGAACGATACTCATTTACATGAAAATATAAAACATCAAAAAAATACTGAATAGCTTTCTTAAAAATATTTAATGATTTTTTGTTTGTTTATTTACATTTTTCAAGCCGATGTCTATTTCTCGAGTTATGCGACCATTTCCAGACTTTTTGGACATCTGAATATGTGATTGATGAAAACTTTAAGCGAGACAATATCAAAATTTTCTTGTACATCATAAATTATGGCATAGAAATAAAATATAGTGTAAAATGAAACAATTTATTGCGATTCATGAATATATATAATTAATTCATTCAAATGCACTGAAACACTAATTTAATAGGGAAATGAGCTATTGATTTTAACACTATTGGTATACCACCGGGTCATCTAAATGTAAATGATGTCTAAATATCCAGTTGACTAATGGCAAATTGTTCTGTCGACTAATTGTCATATTATATAAATATCATAAAAGCTATCGACTAAATGCCCATTTTGGCAGATTGTCCGGCTAACTACATATATGTTTCGGATAATTGTCCTATCGTTTAAATGTGTTTCGGAAAATGTGTGTGTCGAACAGATGTCTGTAAACGTACAGAGCCGGCTGAATATCCTGTAGCTTAAATGGACGTGTTTGCTAGAAGTCTTCTAAAAATAATCTTACAGCTAGTAGTTGTCTGCCAAAGTCTTGTCTATTAAATGTCTGTGACCAATTGGACGGTAATAATACTTTCATAAGGAAATGACGCCCATAACTTACATAATGTAAAGTGCAATAATAGTAACAAATATAATTTTTTAAGGTATCCGCACGATTGCATTTTTGAGAGCGTCTTTCACATTTTATGCACCAAAACATATTTCAGTATTTCTCCTAAATTCTCCTCAAACGAAACCAATTTAGTCTTCTATTTATCGTTTTGAGTCGAGTAGTCATCACACTAAACACTTTTTTTTGCCTGAACTTTGATTATACATGTCAGGTTTGGATAAGCGATCATTATCTAAAACTTCTTATGTGATACTATTCTTTTATTGGCTAATGTATTATCTGTACTGTAAGCTCTAAAATAGCATTCCTTTCTTATCTGGAATCTTAATCCAAGTATCGGAGTGACATAGTTCTAGTTGAAAGAAGGTAGCATACAATAGATGACCTTTCGCTTGCCAATCAACGTTCAAAGATAAGGCAGACGAATAGGGGATGAAGAGGAAGATATATCTTGAGAGAGTAACCTTTTTTTAGAGGACAGAGTCCGTGCGGGGAAGGGAAGAAACTCCATTTGCGGATGGCTTGTTGGAGGGTGAGACTGAGTTTTTGGTTTGGACCGGACAAGAGAAGAGTTCTGGTCCAAAGGGAAACGTGCGTTGAGCGAAGTTCTTAAGAGAACTGAGCCTAGGCGTGTGCAGAGATTAAGAGTGATCTCTGAGTTAATTTACGTGCTTAAGTGAGGTATAGGGTAGCTTAACAGTGCACAAAACGGGTGTTCTGTATTTAATTTAATGTTGAACCTGATCACCTATATCCAAGTTCGCAATTGTAAATATTGTCTTATTATTTTAAAATATAGTGTAAATAAATTATTCGTTAAGTTTAATTGAAAGAGTTAGTCTTCTACACAACATACCTCTCATGGGTGTCCGATTTCCGTAATTATATCGGTGGTGGCAGCATATTAAAGTAAAGGATTATTCTTCCAAGTTTTGTGGACTTAGAGGAGAATCCGACATTTTGTTGGCGGCGACGGGATCAAATCACCTGAAACTAATGACTAGCTAGCCATTTTACACAGTGTAAAAGCCGGGGTATCCAACTAAGGTGCAGCGTGTTTATGCCTTATCGTCGAGCGGAGTTGACTGTGTTCTATCATCGTTACAGTGAATTCATTGTTTGTGCCGCATTTTCGTTATAAGAATCGAACTAAGAGCTGTGTCCTATCCTCTTATAGTGAACCAGTTTACAGTGTTTGTTCCCGAATGTGGAAAATTTTAACCGTACTACCAGTGAACTTTGGTGTAGTTTAACAGTCACTGTGCGTACATCAGACCCGGACTGGCCAGGTCGGCAGGTCGGCGATTGCCGAGGGCCTCTAACCCAAGGGGGCCCAGGAGGGGACCCAAAAATAGTGAATGTATTATTTTACACAAAATTACATCAGAGTAGTTTGACTATTATCAATAATCTTTTTTTTTTCAATCGAGTTTACAATAAATTTTAAGCGATTGCCAATTTATTTTTGTTTATGATAACCTACTTAGTGATGCCATATTTCGTCGTTAACCACACGGAAGAGAGCTGCTGGCTGACTCATGGATCTCTGTGGTGTCCGCATTTTTGCCGATCCCACTGAAGCTAGCATAAAGAACAAAATACGGGCTTCCGATTGGTTGAAAAATTTAAAAGAGCAATTGTTATTTGCAAATAAATCGTTCGGAATGCCGGTGTACGCATTAGGAGCGTTTATGGTTAACATGTTAAAATAATAAAAATAATAATAATAATAATAATAAACGGCATTTTTTAAAGCAACATAGAGCAGTTGGGTTTGTAAATGTCGCATAATTGACGCCGTAAAAATGAAATATGATTGTTTCTAAATAAATTGCTCTGAATGTGAATGTACATATTACAGGCATATATGTACATATCATGTTAAAATAATAATAAGAAATGATAATTCCATCTTTATTATTTTTTAAAATAGAGAAAATTTAGAAAAGTCATGATTAATTTCTTCAATTATGAATTCCAGGAAATATTTATTTATCTATTAATAAACATGTAAAACAAGAAGCAAATTTATCAAAAGCAATCTTTCAAAAGATATTGAAACAAAAATATGTGATAAAGAAAACGTAAATTCAAAAATAAGCTAAAGCAAAATTATCTTTAAGTTAATCAACCAATCAGAAGCCAGTATTCCCCCCCCCCCTGTATGCTAGCTTCGGTGGGATCGGCAAATATGCCTGGTGTCCTAAGCGATTCACAGACAAGCGGCTCAAACCATCAAAGCCTCCCTACGGAGATTTATTGCGTTCTGCTGACCACTAACCAGGATTGATAATGCAGCTGAAAATCTCCAAGAGAGTTTCAAAATGCTACTAATTCTTCTGTGCTCTTTGGTATTTCGGAGGAATCTGGTTTTAAAAAATGCATTTATCCCGCAAGTGGAAATAAAATTAAAACTGTTTTTGTGTTAACTTTTTCGGTACCATGGATGTATGTATGCACCTTCAAAAAGAACATATAAACCTTGTTTTTCTCACTAGAAAAAAAGAAATGTTTACTTTCTTTAATTAGAGCATTTTCGTGATTCTTTAAGTAAAGATAACTTCTTTTTAGAAAGTGGTGCCTACCGAATAAAATTTGCGTAAAAGGCACCGGTCCCGAAGGGGTTATACTAGACTTTAATGTAACTAAATCTTGTGTGTGTGTAAATTTTATCTCAAAGCAAGCAAGAACAATCATGCGTTAAGCATAGATTATGAATCACTTTCCAACGCTCCATGAAATCTTTAACAAAACTTCGTTATTTAGGTAAATAAGGCTAAAAAACCAAATATAGCCAAATATGTATTCCAGTATTATTGAACAGCCCTGTATTTGATCTGTCAGTTAATATACATACTATATAATGGGGAAATTTAGTTTAGCAAAAAATGCCTAGTAGCTTAAAATTTCTCTTTCAGCAATTTATACTAATAGATGGAAATATACTTGAATAATTTGTTCACCCTTGTAAGTTTGCCTGGTACTTTTATTACACATCAGTGTTAAGATAAAAAAATTTTTTAACTAAAACACTCTTAAAACAACTGAAATCACTTTCTCATAAATTATCATTCATAGGATCCATGTACCCAAATCTTTGCGTGGCCCTGTATATCATTTTATCTATATTCTGCAAGCATTTCTTAATAAATTTAATGCAGTTCAGCATAAAAATGCATAATTTATTTAAGAAACACTTTTAGTAATTTATTCTCATATTCAGTAATGTTGGCGAGCTCTTTTGGGTAGCCCTGTATATTAACTATAGCATTTATACACACCATATAATATGCATAAATTTAGTGAAACTTATACGCGCATATCATAATTAAAATGCATTTCATTCATCCATCAGCTATCATAGGATACATATACAGTACTTTGGAAAGAATGTACTATTTGAAATCTTTTGTGTATCCCTGTAAATACTATGTACTTTATATTAGGGAAGGCAGTATCGTATAATTTATACTAAGCCTCATTGACAATCATCAATTTTATTATACATGAAACAGTTTAATATATTTAAAATATGTCACATGCAATTCCTTCTTTTACCATTATCTAATGGAATTCTTTTGTGAGGCCCTGTAAATAAATAATAGCTATATTTTCCCCTTATATTTTATATAATGCATATTTTAATGTACCTCATAAAAGCATATAAATTTTAATATGTTTGACAGGGTATAACATTCTTAAAATTCCTTTGAAACGATTTTTCCCCATAGGCCGTAATGTAATGGGAAACTTTTGATTCTCCCTGTACTTAAACTAATCATGGTAGAAACTTCATTTTCAATAGGGTTCGTGCTAGGGTAAACGTCAATAACGTACTAAAATTTCATGGCAATCCGAGTATATTTACGTTGTTAGAGCGCGGCCAGACGGACCAAGACCATTAGGCTTGGTCACATGCTCGAGAAAATTCGATGAGTTGGTCATTTTGGGTCATAATTGGTCAGGGTCAAGCTATATATATCGAAAGAACAGCTCGATCGATGCTAACGAAATTTTGTATACAACCATTTTTTGGTACGAGAAAACTATTGGGCTAGGTCACAGGTTCGAGAAATTCCAGATAGTGGGTTCTTTTTGGATCATTATGGGTCAAATCATTTTCATCTAAAAAACGGCTTTAGCGATTTTGACCAAATTTCGTATTTTGCGATTACAAGAAGACCATTGGATTAAGTCATATGTTTGAGAAAATTCATTAGTGGGTCATTTTCAGGTCATTGTGGATCACGTTAATTTTATCTAAAAAAAAAAAAGCTCGCATGATTCTGCCTAAATTTAGTATTTTATCGTTTTCGGCACGAGAAAATCGTTGGGCTAGGCTAGGTCACATGTTTGAGAAAATTCCATTAATGGATGATAAAGAGTTTAGGTCAAGCTATTTATATTAAACGAACGGCAGGATCGATTTTAACGAAATTTTGTTGCAACAGTTTTTTGACATGAGAAAACTAATGGGTTATGTCACATGTTCGAGAGACTTCATTATAATAGTCTTTTGTGGGTCATGATGGGTCATAATGGGTCATGGTCAAGCTATATCTAAAGAACGAGTGGATCGATTTAAACAAATTTTGTATACAACGTTATTTGGCACGAGAAAACTATTGGGCCAGGTCACAAGTTGGAGAAATTTTTATTAATGGGTCATAAAGGGTCTGGGTCAAGCTATGTACATTTAAAGAACGGCAGGACCGATTTTAACGAAATTTTGCATAAAACTGTTTTTTGACTCGAAAAAACTAATGGGCTAAGTCACATGTTCGTGAGATTTCGATTATAGGGGTCATAATGGTTCATAGTCAAGTTATATCTGAAGAATGGGTGGATCGATTTTAACGAAATTTTGTATACAACCTTTTTTTTGGAACGAAAAAACTATTGGGCTAGGTTACATGTTCGAGAAATTTCGATTAGTGGATCACTTTTGAGTCTTTTAGATTAAACCAATTTTATCTAAAAAATGACTGTAACGACTTTGACCAAATTTCGTATTCTACCGTTTGGAGATGATTGAAGTGACAAACACAGATTGGAGTGACGGCGGATCGCACGTTACTTTTGTTAGTACTGCAGAATATTAGGGCTCTAGTACTTTTTTTTGCCAGAAATTAAGCCATGGCTCCGTGTACTCTATTTTGTCTTCCATTCAATGATGTTTATTTCGTAAAAATCAGCCGGTAATTAATCTTGATATTAATTATAAACTGATTAGAACAATCATAAAAAAGCATTTTCATCCCCCAAACGGCAAAAGAATGGCGCATCTGCTGGGCTTGACTACAAGTGAAAAAACTGAGCCTTTTCTTAATAACTCAATTCCTATTGCTCATAGCTTTTTGAAATCATTTCCAAATTTCATTATAATTATCAGCTTTCACAGTCTTAAGGTTAACTTATAAGAGTGGTTTCCACTATTTTCGAACAGTAGTTGTTCTGAATGAATAATGGAGAAAAATGAAGACCTTATTTACACTCACTGTATGGGGCACGTACTGAATTTGATTGTAGCGGATTTTTAAAACATTGCTACAAGCTGAAAACTTATTTGGATTGGTTGAAGAATCTGCTGTTTTCCTCAGCTCTTTTTACAAAAGAACGGCCGCATGGGAGAGGGAAACGAAAAAAAAATTAAAATTAAAATTAAATTAAATAAATAAATAAAAATAAATACCGCACATCAAAAACTGAACAGGTTGCAAAAAATAGGAGCCACGAGGTGGTGGAATAAGTATAAAGCTCTTTCTTCTATTATCGACGAGGGATATTTACGAAGTGAGGAAAGAGTAAACTCAAAGAAACCATTTAATTTTTTTTACCCTTTTAAAAGAAATATCAAACGAAAGTTTTGACTATAAATTTAAATTCATGGCAAGAAATTTGATTGATCAATGGTCCATTTTTGAAAACCTATTTATTACTATAGTTTTATTAGATTTATTTCTTGTTACATCTCCTATTTCAAAATATTTGCAAAGTAAAACCATTGACTTATTCTACAGCCTGGAAATTGGTAGAGAATCTGCTTATACAAGTAAAGGACAAAATGAGAGATAAACACTTTCAGATTCTGTACACAAAAACAAAATATTATGCAAATACAATTAATAGCAAATTAGAAAATAACAGTATTGATGTAGAAGTAGAATTAGATTTCAAAGAAAAAAGAATTTCAAAGAAAAAGTTCATGACTGAGGAATCTCAACTGTTCAAAACTATAAATAAGTCTTTTTCAGTATTTTAGATTGTGCCAGGACGAGTATCGATTTAGTCCAAACAAAGATATTTTAGAAAATTGCTCCTGGTTAGACCCAAAGAAATTTAAGAAAATCATAATGTTTGATAAATTTCCTCTGGAAGTTCTTCCTACCATTTCTAGACTTTGTAAAATCGACAGAAGTCTTTTATTGATAGAACTGAAACAGTTTGCAGATCAATATGAAAGTTTTACAGTGGCTGAAAAAATTGACATTGAAAGAAAAAAAAATCTGAATGGTGCGGAAGAAATTTGTGAGCGTGACGATGTAGAATCTGAATTTGAAGACGACGAAAATCTGCATGAATAACTTACTGCTCTGGCAAGAAAAAATGTCTTTGTTGTTTATCATGCGCCTTTTCTGTTGTTTTTGGACTCTCACAATCTGGAATGTTTACCAACCTGTATGTAGCTCACAAATTCGTATTAACCATACCTTGTACACAAGTCATCTGTGAAAGGGTGTTTTCTAAACTTAAAGTTGTTAAGACTCGACTTAGATCAAAGTTTAAGCCAAAATCTTATGTCTAATCTTCTTTTCATGAATTTAGAAAGAGATTTATTTTATAACTTGGATAAAGATGTTATTATAGATTAAGTAGCCAGAACCAGAGAAGAACTGATCAAAAATCTGTTAGGTTAGTCAACAGCTGTTCACAATAACATAACATTTCTTAACTGTTGCAAATTTAAAAAAATATTTTTTACAATATGTACCCATTAAATCAAAATTAAAGATAATATTGCTTTTTTCAATATACTTGGTTTTTTATTATTATTGTGTCCCTTTTTATTGTCTACTTAAATATTACAGTAGCACTTAAAATATTATGGCTTCAACGATGTATGCTTAAATCTAAAAATATATACTCCTCTTTTTTTAAGTAATACGCGACTTTTAATTAATTAGTATTTTTTTTTTCTACCTTGGAACTAGTTTAGGTACCGTATATAAAATAATATAAATATTTATTGTAAAAGTAAGTAGACTTTACCAGAAAAAGATAACTTTTTTGCTCAATTATTTTCCAAGTGACAAAATAGTTAAATATCGTTTTTAAGAATAATTTTCAAATGTTATATATTCTACCGATCTATTCACAACAATTTCCTCGGTAAGGGGCCCCTTTTCAATCTCTAGCCGAGGGCCCCCAACGGAGCCAGTCCGGGCCTGGCGTACATTAATAAATATTAAATTCAACGAGGAACAACTCGGAAACATCGGAAATCCCCAACGGATAAAATATAAGATAATGTATTTTGATAATATTTTTCTATACTGACATCCTCGAACCTACTGTTTTTATATGCAATTGATAGTCATTTAAGATAATGTTAGGAGTAATTTATAACAATTTAGGTGCAATTTAAGAATTGTGTTAAAATAAATGAGATATAAACAGTTATATTTTGGTACCAATGTGTAAATTGAAAGAAAAAAAAGTTTTATTAATTTAGCCAGCATTGAATTAATGTTTTTTTTTTCAATTGAAAAGGGTAACGAATAAAATTAATGTATTGTGTTAATAGTTGGAAGGAATAATGCGAAAAAAGAAGCAACTGTTAGGCTTTGTATAGATTATCCAACGATAAATTCAGTTACGCAGGTTCCAACATTTCCTATGAAAGATTCGCAAGAAAACATGTATACTGCGGAGTCAGCTAAATATTTATCGTCGATTGATTTATTGAGGGTCCGTTAGCAAATTAAAATGTCCGAGGAATGTAAAAATTTGACAGCATTTACTACGCACAATGGAACTTATCAGTGGTGAACTATGCCTTTTGGTTTGTCAGGGGCTGCAGCTACTTTCCAAAAGGATATGAATGAGGTTCTTCAAGTTCATCCGAAGTATGCACAAGCATATATTGATGATTTCATCATTTTCTCCGACACTTGGGAAGAACATTGTGAGCATGTTGCTGCGGTCATCGAAGAACTTAAAAACAGAAATTTCACGATTAGACTAGATAAATGTAAATTTGGTGAAAAGTTAACTAAGTTTTTAAGTCAGGTAATAATTGGGGGTGGAACACATGCATCGGATGAGGAAAAGATAGGAGCAATAGGGGATTTAGAGAGACCTAAATCTAAAAAAGAAGTTAGATCTGTTTTGGGAATAATGGGATTTTACCGATCTAATATGCCAAATTACGCTGAAATCGCCATACATAACCGAGCTAACAAAAGGGTAAGTTAAAAATACTTACCCTTGAATGGTCGGATGAACGGTCGGAAAAAGCATTTAATATCCTTAAAAATGAATTATGTAATGTGACGCGTTTGGCTACACCTACTGTGGACCTGGAATATCAGCTTCACGCCGATGCTTCAGACCTGGCACTAGGATGTTGTCTTACTCAAAAAGGTGATATGGGTCAGTTTAAGCCGATTGCTTTTGCAAGACAGAAATTATCACGTACTCAGCGGGCTTGGCCGAGTATAGAGGAAGAGGCTTGGAGAGTTCTCTTTGGGTTGCAGAAGTTCGAAAAATGGACTTATGGGTCAACAATCGAGATCATCACTGATCATAACCCATTAAAATTTCTAAATGAAACAACCCCAAGGTCCCCCAAACTTACTAGATGGGCTCTTGCCTTGCAACTCTGGAACCTGAGGGATTCTCATCGTCCAGAAGCACAACATTTGAATGCTGACGCAATTTCTAGATTACATATGAAAAGCTGGGAGGAACAGGCAGAGGTTAGCTCAACTACGTCAATCAATAAATAATTGACAAACAGAAAATGTGTAATAATCAAGTTATTTTTTTTGTGTGTAATTGTAATTGTATTTGAATCTTGTGTTTATAAAAGTTTATTAGCATATTGTGCAATTTTTCTATAGTTATCACAGTAGTATACGGTTCATTAAAGATGCCAGTGGGTAATGTTCAAACACCTTGAAATATGTAATAATGAAAAAACCTGTAATGAAACTATCGAAATCTTCTCGGAATTATTTTAAGTTGGGAAAAATTAGCCCCAAAATGGCATATTTTCCGCTAAGGTTGGGGGGGGGGTGTCAGGTTTGGATAAGTGATCATTATCTAAAACTAGTCTTATGTGATACAATTCTTTTATTGTATAATGTATTCTGTGTACTGTAAGCTCTAAAACAGCATTCCTTCCATATCTGGAACCTTAATCCAAGTATCGGAGTGACATAGTTCTAGTTGAAAGAAGTTAGCATACAATAGATGACCTTTCGCTTGTCAATCAAAGATCATAGATAAAGCAGACGAATAGGGGATGAAGAGAAAGAGATGTCTTGAGAGAGTAACCTTTTTTAGAGGATAGAGAAGAAACCCCGTTTGCGAATGGCTCGTTGGAGGGATAAGGCTGAGTTTTTGATTTGGACCGGAAGAGAGACGAGCTCTGGTCCAAAGAAAAACGTGCGTTGAACGAAGTTCTTAGAGAACTGAGCCTAGATGTGTGCAGAGATTAAGAGTGATCAGTGAGTTAATTTACGTGCTTAAGGGTGTTCTCAACTGCCCCGCTCTACAAGCGCGAAAAGTTTTGTCACATTTACAAATTCATTTATTATTAGAAAGATATAAAATAGGATTGCCTGACTATGGAAGCGATTTCTAATCGAACTTAGTTTTCCATTTTATGATAATTAAATTACCTATCCAGTTCTAAGCTATTTTCATCACGTCATCACCCGCTTTTCTCCTGCTTTTCGACCGGTTTTTCTGCTTTCGTAGAAAATGTGCTCAAAAACGTCAACTTTGATGGTTTGTTATGAAAGATCTATTTTTTTAAGAAAAAGAGAAAATTGAGTACAATTGGACAGTTTCTGAATAATAACACCTGCTATTTTCATGCATTTCCGAACAAAAATAAATTAAAGCATGTGTCACAAAGTTGTCTTTTTTCATTTAAGAACACCCTTAACAGAGGTATAAAGTAGCTTAACAGTGCACAGAGCGGGTGTTCTGTATTTATTTCAATGTTACCTAATGTTGCCAATGACCACCTATATCCGAGTTCGTAATTGTAAATATTGTCTTATTATTTGTAAATATTGTGTAAATAAATTATTCGTCAAGTTTAATTGAAAGAGTCTTCTTCACTACATACCTCTTATGCGTGTCCGATATCACGTAATTATATCGGTGGTGGCAGCATATTAAGTAAAGGATTATTCTTCAATGTTTTGTGGACTTAGATGAGAAATCCGACGATACATACATACATACAGGGTGAGACATAAATATCGAAACAATAGGCTATCTCCTTAGATATTGCCCCTAGACCCATACTTCCAATTGAAAAATTCATAAAAAAGGTGACATTTTTGATAAGATGAGTTGCAACTCCATGGGGGTGTCTTTTTGAAAAAGTACGAAAATTAACTTTTTATACTGCCCCCGTAGGATAAAAATACCAATTAGGAAAACTTTCCTTATCCAGTCCTGAATAAGACAAAAAAAGTTGCATCTTCATATCTTCAAAACTCGCAGAGTTATAGCTGTTTTAATTATTCAACAGGTTTTAAGGCATTAGACGCAAATTGAAACGCGCGCAATTCAAAAGACAATGTTACTTTAACAGTTCTAGGAAACGTGTGAAAAATCTATCTTTTGAGTTAGAATTTTGATTTTTTTTCTTTTTTTGTGATGGTTAGCCATACAATTTGCTAAGAAAATCACATCCTGAAATTTATCCTAAAATTTATAAAAATTTCATATGGTTTGTACTGGTTTAAATGGGATAATTAAAAATCGTTATAACTCAAAAAATTATTTATCGGATTTCAGTTACTTTTTATTTAATTAAAGATGAAAATCTGATTTTAGTTTTGTTTCAGGGTTTTCGTTTTTCAATATTAATTTTAAAACTATTAAAAATATTTATTGAATAAATAATGTAACTTTTAAAAAATCATATTTTTTAAAGTAAATATTTTTTCAATTTTGGCCGAAACAAAACTAATGTAAAATGATTAAAAATGACATTTTTCAAGTTTGTATTTTTTTCTTTAGCAATTCTTAACTTTTAATAATTTAAAGATAACAAATAGTCGGGAAAAATTCATTATGCAGAAAAACGAAATGTACTGTTTTACTGCCCGTCAGTTATTTAAAAGAATGCTTTTCTAAGTTGCAGAAGAAGTGTTTTTTAGAAATTTACCTTTCACAACTTCAAACTTTTTATCATCCTGGAGAGGCTTCTAAAAATCTGTATTCTGGGCCCATGCCGGGTCAGGACCGAGACGTTACTTTTTTCTGAAACTCGCCTATCCGGGTCTAATGTATTTTTCATACCGGAGGGTACTGCTTCCTTCTTCCTAGGTCTGCACTGGATGAAATTTTTAATCCCAGTCTCAAACAATTCGCATTAAAATCACTGTCTATGACTGATTTAATAATTGCCTGAAATAAGAAAGTCCACACCAATGACCGAGAGGTTCTGACCTCTCAAGTGGTAGACGGCATGTGCTGGGTTCAAAACCAATTGCGGCCGTCGGCTTAACCGTTCGTAGTTTCCCGTGGTTTTCTTCTAACCTTGGATTTCCATGCGTAGATACGGGTTAGGTTCCCTCAGAAAGACCCCCCACGGAGAGCATCCCACCCCTTTCGGGCCTGTATCCCACGTGTTGATAATCGGCCGTCATAAAATAAAACCTGAAATAAGTAAACTTTAATTTAGTCATAACTTTTAGGAAAGCTACATAGGTTTTGAAATCGCTTTTACACTCATATCCATAAATTAAGGATAATTCAGAATCACATAGAAATCAAACTCTAAAGTAAAAATTTCACTTGCAGAATTATCACACACATCTTCAAGACTAATATGCAAATTTCAGAGAGCCCCAGATGGCGCCGATAGTACGTCACAATAACGAAAGTGTGAGAGAGTCGTATATAAAGAGCGGTAGCAAAGAAGTAAAACAGTTAACAATCATTTTCTAAGCCTCTGAAAGCCAAAACCGAACAGGTATGACGCAGAGGGCACATGTGGATGATATTTTACGTGGTAGAATTATCGGCCGTCTGGAATGTGGGCGTACTCAGATGGAAGTATCCGAGGAACTTGGAATTGTCCAAAGCGTAATATCTAGACTTTGGCAACGATTCAATGATGATGGAAATGCCAGTAGACGTCAGTATACAGGTCGTCCCCGAGTTACAACCACGAATGAAGACCGTTATTTGGCAGTAACTGCCAAAAGAAAAAGACGGAACACAGCATCAGACGTGTTTTGTTAGCTATCTTTTGCCACGGGTACGACTGTTTCAAGGCATAGCTTTTTCAGATGTTTGGGAAGTATTGGTCTATATGCTCGCAGAGCTGTAACATGTGTTCCGCTCACGGCAACGCGCTGTCGCCTGCAGTTAGCCTGGAGTAGAGACCATGCAATGTGGACATCGTTACAGAAGGCTTGTGTAAAGTTTTCCGACGAGTCCAAGTTTAGCTTACAGTCTAATTCACGTGTGACTTTCATATGGAGAGCGCCAGGCACCCATTACCACCAAGACAACATTATTAAACGATATTGCTACGGTGGTGCAGGATTGCTCGCATGGGGTGGAATTATACTGGGCTCCAGAACAGATCTACATGTTCAAACCAGAAACATATCAGGCCAAATTTATCGGGACATCATTCTGGAACAGCATGTACGTCTGTTTAGGGAGGTGCTATGAGCTCAGAATTTTTGTTTATGGATGATAATGGTCATCCTCGCCGAGCAAACATCGTAAATGAATGCCTTAAAGCTGGAGATATCATCCGTATGGATTGGCCAGCATTTTTACCCGACTTGAATCCGATAGAGCATGTATGGGATATGCTTGGCCGACGGGTAGCAGCCCGCTAACCATCTCCTACATGTGTTCCGGAACATCGGAGAGCATTCCTTGCTGATTGGATTAATCTTCTCCAAAATCAGCTTGATAATTTGATACTCAGCATGCGTAGGCATTGCTCGGACTGTATTTCATTCTCTGGGAGGAATACAATTTATTAACCATTATACCATACCATATAATGTTAAGTTTTTTAAGGGGGGTAATTTTTGTAATTGATCTAGGGAGCAACAATTGTAGATTTTATTAATGTTATCATACATATAGCATCGTTTTTGTTATTTTTCTTTTGTTTAATGTATGGGCTTAACGAAGAAGTCACGCTTGTTTTGTTTTCGTGTCTTTATTTGCTAAAACTGGCATTATCCTTAATTTATAGACATGAGTGTATTTTACAAAATAAATAAATAAATAAAACCTTTAAAATTTATTATTTTTTAAAGAATAGTATATTCAAATGCTAAAAAATTAAACACGATAAAACCAGAGAAAAAACTCTGCCTATAAAGGAATTCTGTCTTAAACGGAAAATGTGTTGATCCATGCAAAATAAATACAATAATACCTAAGAAAAAAATAAACTCCACTTAACCCTCCTAGGAAGTGCATTTGTCTATAACATATTTTTCTTTCCTATGTGATTCCGTCTTAAAAGGTTTTACTGTATAACATTTTTCAAAGTCTCCAACGCACGGAATATGGATTAGCGATAGTAAAATATAAGTGAAACATTTACATAAAACAGAGATTCATTGATAAAATAAATATATCACAGCCTTTGCACTTCTTTATTAATCAAAAGTATAAATATAAAAAACGAAAAGTTATAATAAGTATTTTTGGTCAGAACTCCTCCATACGGAAGAATTTTTAACCACACCGAAGTAAAGAAATATGTATAAATTCACGGCTGAGCCGGACTATGATTTAAATTTTTTCTTGGCCGGTCTGGGTTATGATTTTAAGATTTTTTCCATGCCGGGCAGAACTTTTTTCCCTACGGGTCGTTTTTGGACTGGACCTACATATTTCGATCCATGCAGACCTCTAGTGCTGATGATCAACATAATTTGAAAACAAGTTTTGATTTAAATTAATACGCTGTTTTATTATGTCCAAATAAAAGGTACTATTTTAAATCGACATGTAATAACGGATAATTTGTGGACGATCGCTCATTTGTTTTGAAAAAAGTGAAAATCTCTTCGTTTACAAGCATGGTAAAGTGATGTAAGTCACGAATTTTGGATTTTAATATCTCTGTCAGGTTTTTAGATGCAGAGATGAAAATCTTCTTTGTTCAATTTAGAAATCGGATGAGGAATAGTTTCCTTATTGGGAATTTTGCTCTACGGGGGCCCGTATAAAAATTTTATTTTCGTATTTTTTCAAATAGACCCCCCCCCCCCCAATGGAGTTGCAACTTATCAGAAATTTCACCTTTTTTAATGAATTTTTGCAATTGGAAGTATGGGTCTTGAGGCAATATTTAAGGAGATAGCCTATTGTTTCGATATTTATGACTTACCCTGTATATACATATATATTACCTCATGCATGCCTTTGTTCCCAAGTTCAGCATTTATCCATTTGATGAAATACACTGTAAAAAAATATGACCCTTTTGCTGCATCGTCACTCCACTGCTTTTATATTCAGCCTATTATGAAGCATTCTCATGAGTCAAAAGAGAGACATTCTATAAAAGCGGGGGAGTGACGATGCAGCAAAAGGGTCAAATTTTTTACAGTGTAGATATATTGCATTATTCTGGAATAACTTATATGCCAGCCAAGAAAACGCCTCATTGTCACAAGTGGTTTAGTAAAAGACTCTATAACAATAATGATAATTAAAGAAATCAAAAATTAAATAAAATTTGACCTATAGCATAAGTGTGCTTTAGAAATTAGGTTTTAGCCTTTATACAAAATATTATACTCCCCAATGCAGATATGTTTAAAATTGCGACGTATGTCGCAGAACAACAAACTGCTCTGGACAACATTTCAAATAATCATTTAAGAAATTCAACATTTAATCGAAGGAAAAATCGAGAAATTTGCACTGGTTCCGAAAATTTAAAAAAAGGGTCATAAATTCGAAACTCGGACATAAAATGTATGGCGAATTTCAACAATCGTACGAAGAAAAATTGCCAACTTCATCAGTGGATCGCGGAAAAAACTGAATTTTTGTCAAAGGATTGCAAAAAAACCCAGAAATTTTGTCAAAGGACAGAAAAAAAACACACACACACAAATTTCGTGAAATAATCGTAAATTTCGTCAAAGGTTCGCGAAATATGCAAATTTCGTCAAAGGATCACGAAAATAGCGATTTAGTCAAAGGATCGAAAAAAACGGCAATTTTCGTCAAAAGATCGCGAAAAAATGACAAATTTGGTAAAGCATTGCGAAAAAACGGCAAATTCGTCAAAGGATCGCGAAAAAACAAAAAAAAAACACCAAAAGATCGCAAGAAAAAGAAAAATTTAACAAAAAATTGCGATAAAACGGAAAATTTCATAAAAAAAATCTTTAAAAAATGGCATATTTTATAAAAGAGCGTAAAACGGCAAATTGCGTCAAAAAATCGCGAAAAAATATGCAAATTTTCTCAAGAGATCTCTAAAATACCGGTAAATTTTCTCAAAAGGCACGAAAAAACTGTAAATTCTGTCAAAAGATCGCGAAAAAACGGCGAATTTCGTCAAAAGAGTGCGAAAAACGGTAAATTGCGCCAAAAGATCGCGAAATAACCGCAAATTTTATCAAATATAAAAGAACAAATAATATCGGGAGTAGATTTCTCTCTCCCCTCTCTCCCTGCCCCCCCATCCACCCACCCAATATCCCTGTTGTAATCTTTCAGAAAGTTTGCTGTGAATTTCAGTTTTTTTTTTTTTATTTTTTTTTTAAATCAGAATCATCTCTGGAATTTCGTCACTCAATAGCCGGGAGTTCGGTTTCAGCTAAAAAAAAAATTCAAAATCCTTCGATGGAAAAAATCAGAATCTCATTCATTCAATCACTCACATGAAAAAAAGTTGCCAATCGGTAAAAAGAAAATATAGTGAAATTCGCCTATCAGTCGCATGTAAAAAAAAACCCTTTAAAATTGTCAGAAAAATCACAAATTTATTTGATCAGTCATGAAAGAAATCCACGATTTTTTCCAATCTGTCGCAAGAAAGAGCTTGAACATTTCATCACCTGAGAATAATAAGGTTCTAACTGACATTTTTTAATGACTTTTTTTGCATAGGAATGTTCCATTTGTATCAATGAATGCATTTCTGCATAAAATTTTCGATATATATAATTTACTTCCGCTTGCAAAAGAGAATAATATAGTTCCATCAGAATTTGGTGAAAGCAGTCAGAATAACAGAGTTCTATGTGCAAAGCTATCGCAGTCAGCATTATAAGATAATATATTATTATTTCATTTTATAATATCTAATGATAACTGGCAATCTTATTTCTTTTGTAAAAGAATATATTATTTCGATAATTAAATTGTTTTTCGGTAAAATAGAGGAAATTTTTGTCAGTGAAAATCCTTTTAAATGTGTTTTTAGTACGTCGACGTTACAAAACAAATTGCGTTTAATTTTATTAATGGACCTGATCCAAGGATGTAGGGCTAATCCTAATTTATTTAGATTTACAAAATTCTGTGGAAAGAATGGATGACAGTTTAGACGTGCACCTTCAGTTTTACGCACATAATTATATACAATAAAGATAAGAAAATATCCTGTGAAATTTTACTTATATTGTAACAACATAAGTAAATTTCAATTAGTATCTTTATATTATATATTTTTTCATTTAGTATTTTTATATTTATAATGATAATAATAGTAGCTAAACAATTTAAAGATTTGTTGGGGAATTATAAAACAAATATAGGAAGACAACAAAAATAAATATCTAAATTTCTTACAATTGAATTAAGTTAGGATAAGAATTCAGACTCGCCTATGGACTAATTAAAATAGGCCAATTAGATACAGACACTCCTGATTTTAACGGCCGCCAAATTTTGTTTTAAGGAATTTTCATATAGCTGAAATTTTAAACCTATTTTGATCGTATCATTGTAATCAATATTTTGTCATTTTAAAACAGATAAGATTGTATCTAGATGTGCAAATATGTATTTATATAGCTTTTTTTTTTTTTTTTTTTTTTTTTTTTTTTTTTTTTGTAAGGCATTGAAAATGTTTAGGTTTTATTATTTTTTAATAATGATATAAGAAGAGAGGGGGCAGGTGGTGGACAATATCAAGTCCTGGACCCCTCTTTGGCTTTTTACGGCCTGTGGAATCATTTTTTCTGAATCTTGTACTTATGTGACAAACTCAAAACTAGCTCCTAATTTTTGTTTCCCGTAAAAAAGCTCTTGTCCATTTCTTTTGATATAAAGTCTGCCCTAAAACAGTTTTCTCCACTTGTTCAACCTCTTGCTTGACCCCAACTGCATTGACAATTGCATAAAGACATAGGCCTGTTTACAAAGGGGCGAACGAATGAATACACAGAGGACTCAAATACAAGAAAAAAAAAATCAATGAAAGAGAGCTTGGAAAATGGTAGTTCAGAATCTGACTGACATAATTAATTATAAGCTTAACTTTGAAATTTTCTATTTTTAAATCTTTAAGAGCCATTATTTTGAAAATCAGACAAAGTGAAATAGTTGTATTTTTTTATTTGCTTGATATATATATTACAAAATTTAAATTTTTTTCGCCAAAACTAACCTTTATACTATCTTAATTTTCTTATAATAATATTCCGTACGCACTCCAAATTATTAAATTAAAATCTTGTTTCTTGATCTAATCTGTTAATTTTATGCAGACGATATAAATTCTTAATTTGCCTTAAAAACATTATTCCAGTATGCGTAAAATTAAAAAGATGGCTCTAAATTTAAAATATTCTTAATTAAAATTTATTTCTTAATATTCCAAATAAAACTCGTTTCTTCTATGTTTTTATCAACTCTTTTTACGAAAGTCTTATTAAATTTATTCCAAAACCATACCTTTCAAAAAATATCATTATTTTATTTTATTTATTTATTTATTTTCCCTCCGTCAACCTTTGATAGTGTGCATATCAATAAATTCATTTCTTTTCTTTTTCTCTTAAAATTAATCATCTATAAAAATCGTCTGCCTAAGAAATTCTGTGTCGATTATAAATTGGTTTAATAATATTTTTTTAAAAATAAAATTATCGTCTTTAGAAAATAGTCTCGTATCTGGACAAGAATTCTGTTTACATAAAAGAATGATGGTTTGAGGTTAGAGAATGTTCTAGAATTTTCTTTTTAGATTTAAAAGAGGAAGCTCGGGAGGTGGTAAAAGAAATGACACGAGAAGAAGGATTCTTGGGTGCGCTCTTTCATGAGTACAGCTGGATTTAGTAAATGATGGAATATTTTTTGGATGTTTCGGTAAAATATCGTCTGCAACAGGAACTTTTCCTTCTATTATAGCTACAGTTTAATAAAATGAACTTGCAGCAACCAAGGAGTGATTATTTTGACCTTCTACATTTATTTTTTTTTCTCGCTGGCCATGACTTCTGTGCGGAGTAAGGGAAAACTGGCGATGATGTTTCTGCCCCCCCCCCCTAATTTTAAATCGTCACAATCTACTCAAAAGTCGACAGGATAGCTTATGCCTGTGCTGCCTTTTTCGGATTTTAAAGAAATTTGTTATGGAACGAAGAAGAACATGCTATCGCCGAAATTCGATTGAATTCTATGTTCTGAAGGGCATTCTATATGGTAGTTTCGGCTTGCTAATGGAGTCTGCTGTGTAACGAAATGATGATAGGTTTGCGAATCACCGAAAATCGACTTCTCGTGAATGTTCTTGTGCCAAAATCGCCGTAATTTCTTACTTAATTAAAGTAAAAGAAACGTTCTTTCTAAAGAACTTCACAACTATTCTTGGAAAGATGCTAATCTGAAAGAATTAGTACAGGGTGGTTAAAATTAAACTGACGGTACTCAGAGGCTCATAACTCCGGTTCTACTGAGCGGATCCGAATGAAACTTCAGATATATGTTATGTAGATCATGCGGCCGAGGTTTTTCTAAAAAAAGTTTCAAATTTCGCCACTAGGTGGTGTTTTAACAATATAAAATGACAGATAACACTTCAAAAATCAAAGATTGACGGAATATTTTATTTATTTACACACCTGTGTGCTCTATGTGCATACCTTATCGGTCAACAATATGCTGAAAGCGTACCACCGCGTTATCAACGGCGGCACGCAACACATCAGTAGGAATCATGGAAACATGGCGTAAGATGCTAGCTTTTAAGTCCGCTAAATTAGTTACACGCCCTTGATACACATGATCTTTCAGAAAACTCCACAACCAGAAGTCAGAAGGGTTCGGATCTGGCGACCTTGCTGGCCAGGAAAAGGGGAAAGTACGCGAGAAGACACACTCATCAGAGAAATTGTCTTGAATCACATTTTTTACACATCTCGCCGTATGAGCAGTTGTCCCATCTTACATGAATATTGTGGTTGCCAAACAGCCTCTTTGTCTTAACGCCGGGACAACATGATTCTCCAGGAGACTCCTGTATCGATCCCCTGTTACTGTACGCCTAACAAACCCGTTCATCGTGACTTTTACGTTCGCTTTTATAGCGAAATTGCTCTAACTACTCATTTACATATGGTTTTAGCACTACAGCGCCATCTGATGGCGAAATTTGAAACTTTTTTTTACGAAAACCCCGGCCGCATGATCTACATAATATATATCTGAAGTTTCATTCGGATCCGCTCAGTAGAACCGGAGTTATGAGTCTCTGAGTACCGTCGGTTTAATTTTAACCACCCTGTACTAGCTTTGAGCTAATTGTGGATTTCCTGACGCTTGATGTCGATCTGTCGCCGTCGATGCATAATTTAAGATTCAGTATTCATGGCCATAGTGACAAATTTTTGAAAATTAATGACTTCAAAGTGATGAGTATGCGAGAAGTATTTGATGAAAAATTTAAAGACGATTGAATTTTATTGAAGATTTTTCGAGAAACTGTAAGTTATTTTATTAAATGTTTTGATTATTATTTTTATTATTTTTATGGTAGAGGAAAAATATTTATTATGTATTTATTTATTTATTTATTATTTTATTGATGAGAGTAATTTGAAGTTAATTTATTAATTTACTAATTTATTTATTTATTTATTATTTATTGTATGTTATGGATCTGATATAGTAATTTTGAAAAAATATGTAATTGATAGAAATTATTAACTTTGAAATTTATTGCGAATGATTTTACGATCAGGATTTAATAAAGAAAATAGAAGTGCTTCATTTATTCTAATGAGTAAGAATAAAAAAATTATGTAAGATCCTAAATTCGTACCATTTGATCCGAGTTCTGGAATGAACATTTTGTCGTGGTTAACTTATTTTGATACAACATGTGAAAAGAAGAAGAAAAATCTAGAATGGAAATTTAATTTTATTGCGCAATATTTGAAAGGGGAAGCCCAAAAAAATTATATCAATGACTGTTTAAATTGTACGGATTATGAACAAATTAAGAAAATTTTGATAGAAAGATTCATTGAATTAGACATCCCGAGTTTTTCTGATTTTTCAAATCTGAAATTAGATAATTTAGACAATTTAGAAGCTCAAGTTTATTTCAAAAAAGTACATTTTCTAATTTATTGATATCTCTTAGTTATAAAGAACTATTTTCAGAATGCAGTATTTTCAAGATAATGTTCCTACAACTAGACATTTGAGCTAGAAAACTAAATTAACATTTATGTTTTTTCTTTATTTGTTGGAATTTCTGGTGATAGTGAACTTTGGTTCCCGGATTCTTATAATTTATTTAAATTTAGTAAGAAAGATGGAACTGTACAAAACTGTTGCTAGAGTTTTGACTGATAAATATAATTAATTTTTTCAGTAAATTTTGTGATTTTAAGTAAGAAATTTCCTATCATTAAAAATTTTTGTATCTGTTTATGATTTATAAAATAATAGAATTAAAAAGTTGATCCCAATTTAAGGTATAACTATGATATTTACAATTTCTATTTTTATTAGATAAAATTTCTGGTTAAAGTTAGCAGCTAAACATAGTTATAATTTTCACGATAATTTTGATTTAGATTTTTAAAAGGGAGGGTAATGGTTCTGTGTGAGGCAATCAAAATGTAAACATATCCAGTAGACAAAGCCCTCAAGATTGTTAAAACGCGAACTCGTGAATTTCCCCTTAAAAGTAAAAGACTCTATGATCGAAATTTTGTCGAATGCCCATTAAAAATACAAGACTCTGTAATTTATGAAGAATTTAAATACCCTAACACTCGAAAATTAGAACCTACTTTCTCTGGACCATATAAAATTATAAATAAACTTTCTGATGTAACTTATGAAATAGATAAATTTAATTATGAGACAGGACAGAATTCCGTTATTGTGCATGTTTCTGAATTAAGACCCTATTTATCACCTGAAGATTTTAAACTGTTTCATGAGCAACCCAAAAAACAAACAAAACATCAGATACAATCACAATCACTAGATCAAACTAAAGTCAAGACAGTAGATTAAATTTTAATTCTTATTCTTTAAAAATGTTATCACCATAATTTTCAACATTAGCAGGCATGTTCTTGGAGCGCTACAAGAATATTACTTGTTTTTGGAAGTTTTTGTAGTTAAATTGGGCTCCTTATGCAGGCATAAGGTGTACACTTTGATTGTAAAAGCTTGCAATTGATGTTGATAAATTAATTTTAAGGGTATTTAAGTCTAACTATATTTACTTATTTATTTGACATTAGTATTATTCTATTTATTCAGCAGATATTTATGTGATAACAGTTATAAAATTTGATGATTCTACTCAAACCTATAACATAATATGTGATTTTCAGTGATTGTGAAAACTACAGATATTAAAAGTTTTTCAAAAAAGCAAACTATTTTTATTTCTATTTCTCAATTAAGAATGACAACTTTTATTCCTATTTGTTTTTTATTATTAAAAATTATAAACCATGTGTAGATAAAACATTAATCTTCATTTGGCATTTGAAAACTTATAACCAAATTTGACAATTTTGTAAAAGAGTATCAGAGAGGAATTATTGTAAAAAAATACTGGTTGAGAGTTCATTTTCTAAATAGTTAGATTTAATTTTATTTGGATTTTGGAATTATTATTATTTTTTTATGTATACTTTCGGCTAGCAAAAAATACTTTCTTATGCTATTAGAAGATAAGAAAATTATTTAGTTGCTATGTAATTATTTTTATCCTCAACCAATATTTTCCCTATCAATAATAAACAAATTGTGATATTTTCTATTGATTATACTCTTGTTTTTTTTATTATTATTATTATTATTATTATGAGTTCTATAATGAAGTTTAGTATTAATTATACTCTTATTGAGAAATATTAGGATATGGAGTCTTATTATGCTACTTATTGTTATTGTTATTATTATTATTTAAAATTTTCAAAATTATTTATTATTAATGTTTTGAAGTGATACTATTTATTATTGAAAATTTGATATATTATGAAAAGATGTTGGAATCCAACAAAAGACTTATTTAATGAACTATATCACTGAAAAAATTTAGTTGACTATTGAAGAGATACTGTTTAATAGACTGGATCCGGAGGACTTTTATTTAGAGAACTTTCTTTAGTGGACTATTGATTAAGTTATTGAAATTCTATAAACTCCCATGAAGGAGATTTCTTATTGTTTTTATTGTATTTTTAATATTTCTTACTTATCAATATTTATAACTTATCTACTTTTATTGCATGTATTATCTCCTATGCACTTACAAATAGTAAGTGATATTGTAACATTATTGTATTTCTTTCAGGGAAATGCTCCTACCTAAATTTAATTCAATTTAATTTTCTCTTAACTATTTTTTTTAATCGCTAATATTTTTTATATTGCGTTAATTTTATTTTCTTCCATCTCTTGGCTTCCTGAGTTTGACAGTTTTATTCCAAAATTTAACCTTTCTAAATTATTATATTTCTGTTAACTGAACTTGTAGTTTTATTTAACTATCAATTTCATACAAAGTTTTGGGGAGGGGGGGATAATATTACAAATTTTAAATTTTTTTCGCCAAAACTAGCCTTTATACTATCTTAATTTTTCTTATAATAATATTCCGTACGTACTTCAAATTATTAAATTAAAATCTTGTTTCTAGATCTAATCTGTTAATCTTTATGCAGACGATATAAATTGTTAATTTGCCTTAAAAAACATTATTCCAGTATGCGTAAATTTAAAAAGATGGCTCTAAATTAAAAATATTCTTAATTAAACTTTATTTCTTAATATTCCAAATAAAAGTCATTTCTTCTACGTTTTTATCAACCCTTTTTAAGAAAGTCTTATTAAATTTATTCCAAAACCATACCTTTCAAAAAAATATCATTATTTTATTTTATTTATTTTCCCTCCGCCAACCTTTGATAGTGTGCATATCAATAAATTCATTTCTTTTCTTTTTCTCTTAAAACTAATCATCTATAAAAATCGTCTGCCTAAGAAATTCTGAGTCGATTATAAATTGGTTAAATAATATTTTTTTTTAAATAAAATTATCGTCTGTGGAAAATAGTCTCGTAGCTGGACAAGAATTCTGCTTACATAAAAGAATGATGGTTTGAGGTTAGAGAATGTTCTAGAATTTTCTTTTTAGATTTAAAGGAGGAAGCTCGGGAGGTGGTAAAAGAGATGAGATGAGAAGAAGGATTCTTGGATGCGCTCTTTCATGAGTACGGTTGGATTTAGTAAATAATGGAATATTTCTTGGATGTTTCGGTAAAATATCGTCTGCAACAGGAGCTTTTCCCTCTATTATAGCTACAGTTTAATAAAATGAACTTGCAGCAGCCAATGAGTGATTATTTTGACCTTCTACATTTATTTTTTTTTTTCTCGCTGGCCATGACTTCTGTGCGGAGTAAGGGAAACCTGGCGATGATGTTTCTGCCCCCCCTAACTTTAAATCGTCACATATATATACTTTTAATGTAGAAGTTGATCATATTTAATGAATTATGTGCATTTTTGAAGCCCTTGATAAATTTCTTCTTTCCTATAGAAAATGTCGAATTTCAAGGTTGTGAATGCCATTTTTCATGAAAAGTGAAATGCTGGTGCGTTTTAAGCACCATCTCTCTCGCAAACAAGAATTTCCCCAAATTATTTTGGCATAAACTGTTAGTATAACACTACCTGCTTATTGAAATTAATTTTTTCCCATGTAGCATTGTTATTTCACATTATGTTGCCACAAAATACAATCAAAATAACGTTTTTAGACGTTTTCTGCACATATCTTATTTAAAAAATAATAACAAACTTTTTTTTTACGGAATATGAAAATGTACTACTAGGACAAGTTAAATAACACAATAATCTACTGGAATATTGTTTCTTTTAGCAAAAATAATCTGTTAAATATTCAAAATTTTCAAAATCTGCAACATTTTAACTACTCATATCTCAAAACAGTGTCACAGTTGAATGAAAAAAATATACCATGTAGTAAATGAACCTATGCACAAAACATAGAAAAGAAAAAGAAGAGGGGTCTTTTGATATTTTTATTTAAAAAAAGGACAACATTTTCAAATAAACAATGCCAGTGATCACATTTCCTCCCTATCAGAAAATGAAAAATCCTATTTCTCTTTCCTCTTTCTATGTTCTTTCTGTATGAGAAAATGCAATATCCCTTATTTGTTACCAGTTCCAAAAGAGAAATGGATGTTTCATTTTCTCTTAGAGGAAAATTGCAGGGTTGGCAACTTTTTGACAGTGTGACGGTTTTATCCGGATTTAACCATGGTTTTAACCGTCATGTCAAAAGCCTCTTTTTGACATAGTTTTTGACAGTAAGTATCAAAAACCTAAAATTGAGTCCAAAAACTGTTTAATATTATTTTTAGAACAACATTAAATTTATAATTTTTCATAATTTTTAGTTTTAGACACTTGCATAAATTTTT
The DNA here is from genome assembly GCA_964019185.1 of Maratus speculifer. Classification (NCBI taxonomy): domain Eukaryota; kingdom Metazoa; phylum Arthropoda; class Arachnida; order Araneae; family Salticidae; genus Maratus; species Maratus speculifer. The sequence continues at coordinate 285,735,453 of OZ025293.1, forward strand.
TGACAGTTTTAATACAAGTTGCTTAGAAAATAGAAAATAACTGCAAGCTATAAATATAGAATAAAGAATAATCAGAAGTATTATTAGTTGTTACATTTAAAATATAAACTAATGAAACTACAAAATACTTTAATTTTTAAAAATGAAAGTACATGGTGAAAATACTTATAATTTAACATATAAAATTACAATATAAATAATACACATTGTTATTTTTATCTTATTTTAATGTTAATCCCATTCTAAATATTTTTTTCCACAAAGCATGCGGTAGTAAAACACTAGTTTTGATGCCTTCTGTACTCCAAGTTAGTTTCATAATTTGGAGTGGATAAATCCAAAATTTGAAAATATTCGCCCAATTGAGGCTGAGCTGCATGGACTAGAATGCAAACGCACCATGAGCTGTATGAAATCACTTGGTATATTATTTTTCTTCAAGCCTTTCCACCATACTGCTGCTGGAACATTTTGAGCTGAGAAGAAACTTTTAGGGTATGGTGAAGATTCAGCTTCAAAAGCAATGATAAATCTAAGAAAATCTGTTTTTCTTTCAAGCAGCCATGTCTGAGCTGCTTCCCTCTGTTTATCGTTTAATAATGCACTTCTGTATGCTGGATGAGTCATGTATGCCAGATAATGAAACGGTTGTAGATAGGATTTCATACGCTCCATAATTGCATCACAGTATGGAGCCAGACTTATGTCTACAGCTAAAGAAAGCCAAGCTTGACAAGCATCAGCCAATGTTGCATTATCTCCTTGGACCCTGTCAAGCATATTTGCCAAAGGTTTTAACTGCATTTTCAATTATTTTGCTTGTTGGTATAAGCTATAAATAACCTGTACTATTCCAGATTCAATTGCATGATCTTTACAAATTTTTACATAAGCTGACCTATTTTTGAAAAAAGTGTCAATACAAGTGAGTTGGCTATTCCAGCGAGTTTCATTTGGAAGCTGCGGCTTCACAGCGTCTTGCAATTGACTTAACCAGGCAGATGGAAGGTGGTGGTTGTGAAAGTATTTTTGCACTTCCACAATATGCTTCATGATGTCTTGTGGAGTAATTTCCTTCCCAAGTAGATTCATCCAGTGGGCACAGCATCCATACACAAAAATATCATTTTCTTCTTTTAACAACTCCCACATTTTTTGCATTTTTCGTTCGTTGTCAGTAACCACACATGAGACATTGCAGGAAAATTTGTTTTTTGCTAGAGCTGTCGAGTTTTTTACTTTTTCTTTGCAAAACTGAGCTGTTTTAGATTGATCTGCACAATCAGTAGCTTCAAGGAAGAAAACCTTTCCCTCAACATGCCGGCAAGAAGCTATTACGGCATCATTATGGACATTACTCCATCCATCTTCGACTAGTATACAATCTTTTCCTTGAAGTTCTGATTTCATTTCACTTTCTAAAGTTTCAGTAACTTCATCTAGAAGGCTACCAGATAATGTTTTCCGAGAAGGTGGTTTATATCCAGGGTGAAGAAGCTGTACTAGCTTGACAAATTCCTCTTGTTCAACGCTAAAAGGGATATTACAGCCATAAAAGCATCTAGCAACTTGTAGATCCAACTGCTTTTTTATGATAGGTGTAGTTTTTACTATACAGTTATCTATCTTATTTTGTTCAAAACAAAGTTTTTTAGCACTTGTAATATTTGAAGTACAATCATTTTCTTCATGGTTTTTGTTTACAGTTTCATTCACATGACTATTGTTCTCAGGACTTCTAATATCAATTTCCATGTGCAGATGTTCTTGTTCTTTATTTACATAATCTTCTCTTTCCTCTTGTACATGCTCTGCATTTTTGCATTTTGCTGAATGACCTTTCATTCTGTCAACTCTATTGGCCATAGTGTGTCCACATCTTTTGCATTTTCCATAAATTTTACTTCCTTCTTTCACAGAGAAAAAATCATTCCGCACAGCATTTTTAGGCCTACCACCTTTATCCATGACTTAAGGAAAAAATCTGTACTACAGAAACAGATTTAATACACATTAACTAAACAAGATCTCTGGATAAAGCTATGTAACCACAATTGAAATAATTTCCCTCCTAGAAGTAGCTTCAGCAAATTTTAAGAAAGTATGATTAAATAATTTCTATAAAGCACAGATTTGCTTTTCAAACTGACAAGTAATTGCACAATACTGACCTAACTACATTATTCTACACCTAGGCAGGTGCAATACTAGACAGGTGCCAAATACAGTTATAGTTAATAGAATCCAAATTAAGAAAAAAATGTTACACCTGTTCTTTGCTTGCAAATGTACATTCCAGAAACAAATAATTAAGCATTAAAGGCTAGATTTACAGCTTCTGAAATAATATATTCAAAAAAAAAAAAAAAAAAAAAAAAAAAAAAAAAGGGAGGGGTTGGTGGGCTATTTTATAATGCATAAAAGAAAAATTTAACATAAACAAATTGGTCTAAAGAATTAAACTGAAACTGACATAGGAAAATGAAGATGGTAACGTAACTGAAAATAAAACACATTCTTTTAACATATTGATTTAAAGAATATTTAATTATATTGATTTCATAATATAATTAATTTAATTACTCTTAGAACATTTGTGTTGCGATTGTGGTTTATATCTATGTATGAAAACTAACATTTAGAATCAATAAAAATAGAAGGAACTTGTAATGTTTTTAGCTATTTTCCTATACATGACAATTGACATATAATTTAAACTGTGATACATAATTTTATTACAACTCATAGTATAACTAAATAAAAATTATTTACATAATATATAAATTATTATTTAACCAGTTTTTAGTTTTATTTAATTTAAAATATCACTAATGATTGATAAAAAAAATGTGTATAAGGTTTTTGACACTTTTCGACACTTTTTGACGCTTTTTGACAGATTTTGACACTTTTAGACAGGTTTTTGACATGTCATGTCAAAAACCCAACCCTGGAAAAATGTGATCATGGACATTGCTTTTCTTGTTTTCTTTTGTCTTTTTTTTTTGCCTAAAAATATCATAAGACCCCACTTCTTTTTCTTTTCCTTTTTTTTTTTTTTTTTTGGTACATATGGTCAACTATTGCATGATATATTTTGTTTCATTCAACTGTGGCACTTTTTGGAAATACCACTACTTTAAATGTTGTAGATTTTGAATATTTAACAGGTGATATCTATAAACAGCAAAAATATCTCCGTGCAGTACTATATTATTTAGCTTGTCTTAGAAGTGCACTTTCATATTCTATAAGCAAAAGTGTAGGGGTACTACTGCCTAACCCTTTCGTGGTTTAAGCTGCTTTAAAGTTTTCTTCCTGAAAACGATTTACTCAGACGATGTTTTGTGTCACTATAAATTTTCAAGGTTTCCCAATTTTAGTGTTTTAGTAGAGATTCCGAAGAAAGTGCTTTCCCTCCCTTCTGCAATATTTGAAGGCAATCAATAATCCTTTGAGACCATTGTGTGTGTCTTGCAAGGGATTTTTCTCCCCATTGCAGCTTGTTTTTCGAACCCCCTGAAAACCTGAACTAATTTGTAATCCTCTTTACGCGAAATTTTGCCTTTGAGGTGCAAACATTTTAAAAAACAGGCGATTCGCATTGAAGTGAAAAAAAAAAAAAAAAAAAAAAAAAAAAAGATTTAACATTTTCATGTTGATTTAAAAGTTATCAAAAGAATTACTTATAAACTGTTTCGTAAATAACTTACTTCCTATATATTAGATAGAATTAATACATGACCTAATAAGTTTTTATTTTTTTATTCAAGGAAAGAGATTTAAAGAAAACGTATTACCATTTTTACTGATATAATTTAATTGATTAAAATATCATCACATGTAAATATAAGCTAAAAAATCAGAATTTTTTAATATGACATAACATGCAGTTGAATTCCGATATCGTTTATTATTTTTTTTTAAATTAACCAAACTACAAGGAATAGGATTTTATACAAGATGTTTTAGATCGAAGACTTTCTAAAGGAGGTAATTTTAAAAGACTAGAAAATATACAATTATTAAAAAGGAAGAAGCATGATTCCAAGACTATTTTATTAATACCCAAGAATGTAATAAAATGAATTAAACATTTTTAAGTATTGATTCAGATCTATTACAAACTTATAAGATAAAACTGATTTTTTTAAAATTCATGTTTAAATTCAGATACATTCACTTCTTTAATTAAATCAAGCTTCTTCGTTCAAGATCTTTGAACTAGGAGAGGTCAATAGATATTAGATTTTCTAAAAAAAAAAAAAAAAAAAAAAAAAAAAAACGCTGAAAATTGGGATATTTTTAGAAAAAAAAACTCTGAAAATTGGGTTACTTTTTGAAAAATAACAAAAAAAAAAAAAAAAACCTACAGTACTTTGTCGATAAAAATATCCGACAAAGAATGTATTAATGGAAGAAAAATATCAGATAATAATTAAATATAATAGTTTTTAAATTTCAAAATTTATAAACTGAAAGATATATGAAATATCTCATATCACACGAAAAATCTTTAATATTTTTAATTACAATTTACAATATATCGGATGTTAATTAAGTCTGCATCTGAATGTAATGTTTTTCTCATGCAGAAATTTGAAAGTTTATACTAAAATAATAGTAATTTTTTTTTTCATTATTATATCTTATAAAATAGAATTTTCTTATTTGTAAAATAATTTTTGAACAAATGATTCTCTCTTTTTTTTAATTACTTAAATTTCTTTCTTTCTTTTCTTCCCCCCCCCCCCTTTTTTTCAACAATTTATTTTGCCGGAACAATCATCTTTGCGGATACCAATCTACACAAAACTTTATTAAATAAAATACCTAAAAATTTCATAAGCTATAGAAAAAAACTTCGTGATTCTACAGAAAAAAAAATAATAATAATAAATAAATAAATAAACAGCTCCCTTCATTATGTGGAAAGAACCGAGGGTACGGAAGGTGCGTTCACGTAAACAAAAATAAAGGAATTTAACGGAAACTCTATTCTTTCCATCTGATGATGTATGTCGTTTTAATTGCTGTTGAAACTATATTCATGATTTTCTATTCTCAAATTCTTTTAAAGTAACAAGAAGTGCTATGATTTCTATCTAAACATTTGCTTCAAATGTTCTATAAGAAAATTCGGATTATTAGAATACTTTGAATACAGAATTTTTCTTATCGCAATATGTTACAAATAATTACGTGTATAAATAATATATATAAAGATGTTTTAACAAAAGACTTTTCAAACTTTAAAATAGTTTTATTGTTAAAAATTATTTTTTTATTCACTAAGGAATTTATTAGACATTTAAATTCACTAACATTAAAACTATATCTGATCACACTAATATTTAAATTTCTGTTAAGTAATTACAGTATTTAATAATTGACAAAGTCATATATATTTTTATACTTATAAAAAATCAAACAGAACTGATAGTGTTCCTTTAATGATTATCTTCAAGAATTTCACGAATTTTCAAGTTATATCTCTGATGATAAACAATAGTGGGAGAGCATTTATAAATTCACGATTCCGTATTTAAATTCATGTGTTCTGAAGCTTTGTGTATACCATTTCGAAGTAACATCTTCAAGAAACGTTTTATAAATTCTTATTGAATTGTAACTATACACTTTATACCATATGTACATAGAACACTTTTTACAATATGTTGATTAGAAGTCAGGATTTTATTGATTTATGTGTAGAAAAGATTGAAATACCCTTTTCCATTTAAAATTGCGTACTTATTCGTTTTCAAGTCATTTTAATTCTTTTCTATCAAAATGACGGGGGAATTGAATTAGAGGTCTGCACGGGCCCGGGATTGGTCTACGGCTCGTACCCCGTGGCCGGGCCGGGCCGAGCCGATAAAAAAATTTTCGGGCCTGCCGGCCTGTTTTGAAGATTTAAGTAGAAACGATAAAATATGACCTATTTTCAACGAAAATAGTTTTATCGAGAATAAATATAAATTTGCGTCATTAGCTATACTAGTTTGACAGCATCAATATAAAAATGTAACATGCACAGTGTAGAGATAGGCATAGGACAGTTACATTGTGTGTAACCCGTTTTAATATGTTTTTAGCTGACTCGTGCTCGGCCGAGATAAAGCTTTCGTTATTTTTCTACATATAGACTTGTCGAACCAGAACAAGACTTAATTTTTCTCAAGATCTGTAGGAGATCTGTATTTTTAACACAATCAAACTGATTGGTAATCATACGAATTGAATATTTCCAGCTGAGCGAAAAATTCAATTCGTATGATTACTTTACCAATCAGTTTGATTGTGTTAAAAATAATAGTATATCTACGTATCCATCGTTATATGGAGTTCCATTACCTGCGGTTTATTCTGCGAGCTGTTTCAAATGACAGACCGGATGTTACGACCAATAAGGTCATCTGAGCGAAAAATTCCAGCCGGCTATCGCCCAGATAGCTTAACAGGTTAAACTGGCCTTGTAAGCCAAGTATCCGGGTTCGATTCCCGGCCTGGGCAATTTTTCGCTCAGATGGAAATATTCAATTCGTATGATTACTTTACCAATCAGTTTGATTGTGTTAAAAATAATAGTAAATGATTTATATGTTGAATTAAAAGCGATTGTTTTCTCATGATGAGGTTTATCAAACTGTCGTGTGCAGAGATTTCAATCAAAACTCCAACTTTGGTAGCATTTTTTAAAATAAAGTCAATATTTATCGAAAAATGGTAAAAATTGTTCAACTTCATTGTTTCTGAACAAGACTTGCCAATTCTTGTGTTCACGAACAAACCTAATTCCTGCATAGGGTACCTGCGGTCGATAACATTTATTGTGCTTGAGGAAGGGGGTGCGTGGGCTAAAACCCATTTGCCCCGCGCGCAAAAAGGATTACTTTCAGACCTGTTATGTGAAATAATTTAAGATTTGCTTGCACATAATATTCTACATTGGTTAAAATAATGAAGCACTAATTTGTAACTATGATTAAAATTTGCCATTTCACATGGGCTAGACATTACTTTCAAAGGAAGTAAAAGTGGAAAACCACTAGATAATATGTTTCATTTTTTATAAATTTTCTCATCCTAAAACACATTGAAATGAACATGATAATTTCGAACGGTTACAATTGGAAACATCTTTTCAAAAAATGTAATTTAACAAATTACAACAGCCATTTCAAAAATAATTTTTTCAAAAACTAAAATTTAAGGCTCATAAATAAATTCTATATTAAAAAAAGAAAAAAATCCCCACTTTTTGTAAACAACACATGTTTATTTTACAGTTAAAGTTAAATAAAGGTGATAGGTGATACATTTCGAAGAAATTATCACAGTCATTTTCCTCCTAAAGGATTTATTTTATGAAAAAAAATAATAGAAAAATAAAGGGGTGATAATGCTTCTTCCTAACTGAATTCATTCAGTTGTTTATGTAGTTATATCTACCCTGTTTATATATTTTAAAAGACAAACGTATCTGTGCGTAACGCCCACGTTCTGCCATGAATGGCAACACTTTCAAATTTTAAATGAAATTTTAATTTTACGATTTTCAGTCCTGCAGTTTTTTAAACTTCTGTTCATTGAATATTTTAAATTTTTATACCGTCGTATCGGGAATAAAATTTACTTTTAATTGTCATTTTTAAGCTGTATCTCAATTTATTTGTGATTTACTAACATTTTTTTTTTTTTTTTTTTTTTTTTTTTTTTGTCATTGTAGTAACAGATGTATTTCAAAAATGCGGACACCACAAGGGTTCATATATGTTTCAGATACATCTATTCTCGACTAAAGGAACAATCATTTTCCAAATGATTAAGAAAAGGGTATACATTTTTAATGCTCTAAATTTTAAAATTAACTGACTCTGTGAAAGAAAATCATAAGAAATTGTCCACATAGTTTAAGTTTTTATTTAAACAGAAAATCTCTGAACTTAATCCCAATATTTGATACACAGACAAATCTTTTATTGTTATCATCAACAAAATTTCTAAATGCTGAATTTCATTTCAGACATCATTTTTGTGCATTTAAACATTCAAAGAAATGCTGATTTTTTTTTTTTTTTTTTTTTTTTAATCTGACTATAAATTTAAAATGAATTTTTATTCTAGTGATTCGAGTGTCCATCGGTATGTGAAATGTTTTATTTTCATCCTGAAAGTAGAATGTGATATGCAGAATACACAAGCATCCGGGGGGCGGGGAGGAGAATAAAAGCCTGTGAAAATTAGAGAAGAGGATATTAACTAGGAGTGCCATTTGAAGAGGGATGGGGGGGCAATATCCCCCAAAATGAATTTGATATTTTACAAAATTTATCCACTATCAAATGTCAGACTCAAGCAAAAATTTGAAAAATGCTCAAGCGCTAAAATAATTTATCAGCATAGATTGGAATAAAAAAAAAAAATACATTAATTGAATTCATTATGCATACAATTTAATAATTAGCAAAAAAAAAAAAAAAAAAAAATACAATGTCTTATTATTTGCGTTTGTTCAAGGTATGACGTATATCATTAATGCTAATACTAATGCTTTGGCTAATAAAAAACAAACAAACAAACAAACAAAAAACATGGGATTTTTTTTAATCAGTTGCTTTTCTACTTTGTACAACTTGATCATAGAAAAACTTATCACCTTAAGGCTAGAAATTTAGAGTTAATTTTTTTTCTTTAGTCAGACATTTAGATGTTTTTCAGTTTTTTTTTTTTTTTTTTCTTGTATGGTAGGAGGGATAAGTGGAAGCATATGATTCAAATTCTTAATTATCTGACTTTTTTTTTTTTTTTTCGAATTATTAGTTACATCATATTTACAACAATCATTGCAATGTAAGCAAATTATTTAAAAATTTGCTTTATTAAATAATATAATACATAGTACACTTTCAAAATTCTTCTATGCCTAAGCTTTGGAGTTCGCACGCACCTGATAAGACAATTTCTTCAAACCGAGACTTCCACCAAAATCCGATGTAAAAGAATATTACTCCTTATTTCAACGAATTTATGGCAAAGCATTCTGCAATTTTATCCCTTATGTACAAAAATTAGCGCATGTACGTCCATCAATAGTCAAATTAATAGTCTTTTCACTTGAAAAATATTTAAACTTCCTTTTGAAAACCAGGGCATCCCGATTCCGATCGAAGCACAATCCGAAAAGCTTACTATAATGTACCTAAACTGCAAAGAATAAACTACGAAAATTTTCCTACTAATTTCAAGTAAATCGGAAAACCGCCGAAAAGATTTCCCTTGAAAGGTAACCCGATACCAAACGAAAGAAAATTAAGACATATCTTAAACAATTATTGTGAAAGATGTCTACTTTAATATAAATTTAAGTTTTTAAGTAGAAAATGAAGATTTATATATATAATATTCATTAATGTTCAAAAATGCATTCTTTTTTTCAATCTTGGGAGAAGAAGAAAAAAAAAAAAAAAAAAAAAAAAAAAAGATTTCTTTAGAAAAATTGGATTAATACGTATCCATCTCAAAATAGGGAAAACACAGTCCGAAATAATTAACACTTTACTTGCAGAAAATCACTAATGAAACCTTTTTTATCGCTTTAGATCATAAAATTTGTGAATTTCGTGATTTATTTCATGACATTCTTGAGCTGATAATCTCATGATTGATTGAAATTTTTTTCGAGGTCATCTGACAAATTTCAGATTTTTTTTCTGCAATAATTTCACGGAATTCATGAATTTTTTTAAATGTGAAATTAATTTTTTTCTCGGGAATGTCTGTCAAAATTCACAAAATTTTTCCGCGATCAACTGAAGAAATTGCATATTTGTTTCTTAGATAAAATTCGCGATTCTGTTGCACGATCATTTGTTGAAATTTGAGATTTTTTTTTTTCTTTCACAGACTAATTTTATTTTCTTCGCTAAATTTTAGATCTTATTTCGCGATTATTTGACGAAATTTTTCTCGATTTTACTGTACGATTGTTCGAATAAATTTTAGTGATTTTTTTTCGCAGTCTTTTTATGGAAATCGAAATTTTATGGAATTCGTTTGTGCAAAAATTTGACAAAATCTGCACTTTTTTTACGATATCTAATGAAATAAGCAATATTTTCTACGACCGTTTGAAAAAATTAGCAATTTTTCTGCGATTATATAAAGATTCATTTTTTTCCCCGAATTCTCGATTTTTTTTCTGCAACCCATTGACGAATTGAATTTGCGGAATTCAGAAAAAAAACTCTGATATATTTCGGAATTTCTGAAATCAGAATATTTTTTTTCTGAAAAATCACTAAATAATCACATGCCTACAAAAAAGTTAAGCAGGCAAAATAATGCAGAGAATTTTTTTTACTCTGTATCATCTTTTCATTTACTGTCGATTTGTGCATTTCTGCACTTTGTGTCGTTTTGCACATTCTCTGTTCCTCAAATAAAAATTTTCTTTATCCTTCCCCGGGAAACTCTTGAAATAACATCACTAATTAAAAAAAAAACAAAATTAAAATTTAAAAAAAATTAAAAATAAAACAAAAAAGGGGTTAGGAACTCTAAAATGTTCTATTTTAGATAGTCTTGGCAAATATAATTGTATGTACAGTGAAACCTCCAAATAAGGGACACCTCTATTTAAAGGGAAAAACTTCCGGTACCAGTGCCTTGTTATAGGACGTGCAATATGTTTAACCTCTGAATAAGGAACACTCGATTTAAAGTAAGCTGAAAATGAGATCAAGGACTGGTTTTTACATTTCAGATGATGTAGTAGTCTTATGAAAATGAAAAAACAGATTTTTGTTAATTTATCAAACAGATAGACAGTTGTGTGGATACAGTGCCATATGACACAATTGACGATTATTTATTTACCCACAATTCTGATTTGAAATCAGTATGTTTAACCCTATTGAAAGTAATGCTGAAATTTTGAGGATGATTCTGGAAGTGGAGAATAAAAGAAAATTATTAAATAAAAAACGTTACAGATGCTTTTAGGCAGTACTCAAATCCAAAAGAGCAACTTTTATGACATAAGTTTTAATTTAATTTTTATTTGGAAATGTCTGAAACTAGCTGTTGTTCAGAAACTATGTAATCGAATTGTTTTATTTATTATTTTTCTGGGGGGAGGGAGGGCAAACGCAATAGATCATACAGAAAATAATGTCAAAATGGACGTTTTTAACCGAATTTCTACTTGAAAGTAGAATAACTACTCAAAAAGTTTAAAAAACCTATTTGTCACATGATCAAAATCGCTTGTAATTCAATAGGTAATTTATTTACCAAATAAGTGAAAACACAGTTCGATTCCAAATCGTTTCCACAATCAGGCATTCCAGTTATATACCTTTCTGTTAAAAGATGAATTTGTAAATGTGTCAAAATATTTTATGCTATCTGAGCACAGTAGCTGAATACTTTTTTGTAAATGCTGCTAATAATGAAGAACTAAAATTTACAAGTATGGTAAATGAACACTTGAAAGGTTTGAACGAAAAATTAAAATTTGCAAAACTATTACTTTTGATTAATTGCTTAAAAAACTTTTTAAATGTTTTAATATTTTTTGCATATACAGAATTTGCATATAAAACAAAAAACAATAATTCTACAAATAATTTAAAGATTTAGTAATCAATTGAAATAATTTTTATTCTTTTTGCGCCTTCATTTCTATTCTCTATTCCTTTTTGTCTTATTAACGTAATTTACACATTCGGGCACATTTAATCTTCACCTTTAATGATTTGTTATTTTTATATCCTTCTGAACGATTAATTATAAACAATCAAAACTCTGAATAAGGGACACCTCTATTTAAAAGACAAAAGTTCCGGTCCCATGGCTGTCCCTTATTCAGAGGTTTCACTGTATATATTTTGTTGTCGAAATTTGATTTTTTCACCTTTATTGAAAAATTCTGTTGTAGGCAAGTTTCGTTTACACAAGTTTTACAGTAACATAGTGCTTTACTACAAAGTGAGCGGTTTAACAACACCTGAAAATACCTGTAAAAATCAGGGTTGGCAAAAACCCAGGTTTTTGTACAAAAACCCAACCCACCTGGGTTTTTCTGGGTAATTGTAGTCTTTTCTGGGTTTTAGTTATTCTTCTGTAAATTTGTATATTTAATAATATATATGTGTACTCGTTTGAAAATATACTTATTAAGTTGCATTTTTTAATTACATCTGACCTATTTATTATTAATTAATATTATTTATAATATCAGTTAATAAATTTATTCTATTCTGATATTAGTATTAATACTAATATCAAAAGAAAACTTGAAACTAATATCAGAATAAGTTCATAAACTGATGTAAAATAATTTTCATACTACTAATAATTCATGTTAATTATTATTAATACTATTATTGACTATTATTAAATACTAATAATAATAGTGCTATTATAATTAACTTAATACTATTTTGAAAAAAGTGAGTTCTTATTACTTTTAAATATTTTAGTGATTACAATGTACAATTAATTTCATTTTTGTAGTAACTATACTAATTAAAATTGTTATAATTAGTAACTATTATAATTAAATTAGCTGGCTTTGCTTGCTAGCGGGGCTGGTCCTTTTATACGTAAATCTCGAAGTGAACAAACTTCGAACCGGATCCCTGCTACCTATGTCACCACATAACAAGTCGAAAGCATGCACTACTGGGCTCCTCCTGTTAAGCAAATCTCTAATTTAGATGCACATCTCAAACCATATCTCCGCTACCTACAACACCATGCAGAGGATGCTGCACATGCACAGAAGGATCCTTCCTTTTAAACAAATCTGTAATTGATATGCAAATGTTGTGCCGAACATATCTCAAACTAGGTTCCAGCTGCATACAGTACTGTATAGCAGGCATACTGCGCACACACTACCAGGTAGTGTGTTATATTTCTTAAAAATATATTTGAACAAAACTCTGTTAAACAATCTATCTGTAGACATATAAGTCGAGGGAGTGGCATTTTAAGGCAAGAAATTAAGATTTTTGCAGAAATTATTACAGAAAATAGCAGTATTCAACACAGCATTCTTTTTTATGAATCTTTATCATATGTTATAAGCTAAGCTATGAAGCTAAAGCTAATATAAGCTAAGGTAAAAAGCTGTGTTGTTTGAATTTAAAAAAGCAGCTAACATTTACATCTTCAGCTCTTGATGATCTGCAAAAAAGATACAACCACGCTGTCATATTCTGTTAAGATTTGGAGAAATTTGATGGAATCAGAAGAATTGAAATAATGCAAGGAAATTATGCTGCAATGCTACCAACAGATAATCAGAACCGAGCATTTTTAGCTAATATAATGGATGCAAAGTTTAGACGGGAAAAGCTTAATTTAACAAAAGAGGAAGAAACTGATGAATCGATAATGCAGAATCATTCAGAGTGGTTACCTGCAATATTTGCATTTAAAATAAAGACAGACTATTTTCCTGAATCACTTTTCTCAGAAAGTATTATGTCACAATTCTCAGCTTCAAAATGGTAAGAAATTCTTAAAGAAAAAATACAGAAAAAGAAAAACAAGGCTAGATTTTGTAATTTTTTCCAATCTCTACATTCTGTTCCATCTAGCTCTGCTTCCATCAAGAGAATGGATTCATACTCTACATCTGGATTCATATAGTCTAAATTACAGAACAGATTAGACTCAGAGCAGTGTGAAAAATTATTAAAACAATTATAAATATTACCATAAAAATTAAAGTGAATGTGATTTTCATTGGTAAACTAAAAAAAAGTTCAATTATAATTATTTTGTATTACATTGTGTAACTTATTTGAAATATATTTTTATAAAATAAATAAATAAATTGAAAAAATAAGTATTCTGAAATAAACTATCCCTAATTACCACAAATATGACCGTCTTTTTTATGTGATTTTCTAAAAGAAACCACCTAGTTTTTGGGCTTAAAAGAAAATTTGTATTATACTATTAGGGGAATTTGCAGATTCAGAAATGATTTTTAGCAAAAAACCACTTTTAACAAATTCCCAGGTGGGTTTTTGTTGGTGGACCCACCCAGAAAAACCCGGGTGGGTTTTTCTGGGCTGGGCCCACTTTGCCAACCCTGGTAAAAATGGAAATTGTCTCAAAAAGAAAATTTTTTATATTCAATATGCTAAATTTTATGTGCTAAGATGGAATCCTGTTTAAAATGAAATATTTTAGCGGTTCTTCTGTTTCTTGTAGTTTTGACTTTTTTTGTAAATATGATTCAGTAAACGTTTTCTGTTCAGAAGGGGAGAGGGGGTTAAAACTCAGAACCTATCTTTATAAAATCCCCACTGAAAATTCTGAAATGATGCTCCTGATACTAATAAAAGTGATACAGCAAAAGTGATGTAAGAAAAAAAGTTTTAAGTATAATTAAATGAAAAACAATGAAACATTTTTAAGAAAGAAAATTAAAAGAATAAATATTTATTCTTTCAAACAATACAGTAAAGAAATGAAACATGCAAATATTTTAAAATAATTCTCATTATAATGAAACAATGTTTTGAAAAATAAGGATAAAATAAGTAAGCATTAATATAATATTTGATGAATTTGCTTAGAACGAATCTATAACTCCTCATCTACATATAATCTTCAGATTCACCTTAATATTTGTTTTGAGATATAATATCATTTTTAACCATTCACAGAAAACATCATACTCTAAGCTTTTTTTAACAAAATCTCCAAAGCACAAAATGTTTCAACTACAATAAACTACTTGACAGATAATTTGCCTAAGAAATGCTATTGTGCAGTGGAAAGAAGGAGGGGTAGCTACATGCCTACTCTACTCCCAGGCATGAACAATGGGGGGGAAAGCACAACCACGCTCGCGTGCCTTTAATTATTTCAATGGAGAAAAACTCAACCATCTATAAGCGCTTATAACCATTTAGAAGCATACGATTCTGGACGTTTATAGACGCTCTTAACCATTTACAAGTACAATATTTTGGGCGTGTGTATGCGCTTTTAACCATGAAAGGGTTAAATAAGATATTAAGTGTGTAAAATGGACAAAAAGGTCATTTTGACTATAAGTTGTGACAACATGACAATGTAAAGTAACAATGCCCCATGAAAACAAATTTTAATAAGCAGGTAGAGTTATATTAATAGTTTTGCCAAAAGAATTTTGGGATGTTGTTTGCCAAATATATAGCACTCCAAACATACTTGTATTTCATTTTTCATGAAAATGGCAGTCACAACCTTGAACTTTGACATTTTCTATAGGGAAGAGGAAATTTTTTTCAGGGCTTCAAAATTGCAGATTATTAAATATGATTTACTTCACATAAAAAAATATGAAGCCATTTAAAAAATACAACTATGAAAATATCACTTTTTTAATCTGAATTTTAAAATAATGGCTCCTAAATTTAATACAAATACTACAAACAAATTCCAAAGTAACTTTAAAATTTTAATGAAATTTATTATTTGATCTCTTTACCCAAAATAGATATGCACAACAATTATAGTTTCTTCATTACTGAAGGTAAAAAATATTGCAAAACGTCTTTTTTTTGGGGGGGGGGGGGAAGATATGCTTATGTTTTTCTCTCAAGTCAAAATAAATATATCTCAATGATACATTTTTTTAAATAATGAAACTATATGAACTTGTTCAGTGATTTCCTTCTTTTAATTTCATAAATTTTAATATACACATAACAGAAAGTCATACAAAAAGAACAAATACCATGTAATTTAAATTTTCCATATAAAATTCTGCATTATTTTAATCAAAAAATTAATTCATTTTTTATTATAGAGGATAATAATGAATAGCAGCTGACAAATAAAAGTTTCATATAATTATGTTTAGTTTTAATGAATATTTTTTAAAAATGTGTAAATTCAGTACAATTTAATTTATTGAAAATCATGACTTAAAAAATCATTTATGTGACACAAAACCTTTTAATTTTTTAATACATCTATATAAGAATCTATAAAATAATCCTGTAATGCATACTGATAATAAAATCCTGTAATGTATTTATGTTAACTTTCATTTAAATATTATTCCATCATTCATATTATTCCCACATTCATTTTACCAACATCAGTTCTATTTTCTATTACAGAAGAAGGGAAAAACATTACTTCAAAAATAATTTTAAAACTCAAAATACAAAAAATCCAGCAAATCTCCTTAAAAAAATCTACCGTATATTCCATTTTATAACATGCATCACTAATTTAAGAGTACATATTTTTATTTCAAGCACACAGGGTGAGTCATAAATATCGAAACAATAGACTATCTCCTTAAATACTGCCCTTAGACCCATACTTCCAATTGCAAAAATTCATAAAAAATGCGAAATTTTCGATAAGATAAATTGAGACTCCATGGGGGGGTCTAGTTGAAAAGTTACGAAAATTAAATTTTTATACGGCCCCCGTAGGACAAAAATTCCAATTAGAAAAACTTTCTTTATTCAGTCCTGAATAAGACACAAAAAGTTGCATCTTCATATCTCCAAAATTCGCAAAGTTATAGCCGTTTAAAAAATTCATCAGGTTTTAAGGGATTAGACACAAATTGAAATGCGCGCAATTCAAAAAACAATGTTACTTTAACAGTTCTAGAAAATGCATAAAAAATCTATTTCTTGAGTTAGAATTTTGATTTTTTTCTTTTTTTTTGATGGTTAGCCTTATAATTTGCTAAGAAAATCACATTCTAAAATTTCTCATACAATTTATAAAGGTTTCATGTGGTTAGTACTGGTTTAAATGGGACACACAAAAACCGTTATAACTCGCAACATTATTTATCAGATTTCAATTTCTTTCCATTTAATTAAGGATGAAAATCTGATTTTAGTTTTGTTCCAAGGTTTTTTTTATATTGATTTTAAAACTATTAAAAATGTTTATTGAAAAAAATAATATAACTTTTAAAAAAATCATATTTTCAAAAGCAAAAATTTTTTCAAATTTGCCGAAACAAAACTAATGTAAAAAAAATCAAAAATGACGTGTTTCAAGTTCTTTTTTCTTTTAAAAATTTTTAACATTTAATAATTTAAAGACAAGAAATAGAGGATAAAAAATTCATTATGCAGAAAAACGAAGTGTATTGTTTAAATGTCCGTCAGTTATTTTAAAAAATGCGTTTTCTAAGATGCAGATTAAGTCTTTTTTTTTTCTTTTTAAATTTACCTCTGACAACTTCAGGCTTTTTATTGACCTCAAGAGGATGTTAAAAAATCTGTATTCTGGGCCCAGGTAGGGCCAGGACTGAGATGTTACTTTTTTCTGAAGACCCGCCAGGCCGTGCCTAACGTACTTTTCATAAAGGAGGGGATTACTTCCTTCAACTTAGGTGCACTCTGGATGAAATTTTCAAACCCGGTCTCGACAAAACCCATATTAAAATCACTGTCTCTGACTTAATACGTGCATAAAATAAATAAAATTTGGCTCAATCGAATTTTTTATGAAAAACATAGATTTTAAAATTTTTATTTTATAAAAAAATTAAAAAAAAAACCTTTAATTTTTTTTTTTTTTTAATAGATTATTCAAAGGCTAAAAAAATTAAATACAATAAAGCCAGTGAAAAAAAATCTGCCTATGATAGAATTTTGTCTTAAACGGAAAATATGTTGATCCATGCAAAATAAATGCAATAGTACCTGAAAAGAAAATAAGCTCCAATTACATCTTCTAGGGAGAGCATCTGTCTATAACGTATTTTTTCTTTCCTGTGTGACTAAGTCTTAAAAAGTTTTAGTGTATAATATTTTTCAGAGTGTCCAACGCATGGGATATGGATTAACGATATTAAAATATAAGTGAAACATTTACATATAAATAGAGATTCATTGATAAAATAAATATATTACAGCCATTGGCACTTTAATAATACAAAGTATAAATATAAAAAACGAAAAGCTATAAAAGAATTTTTTGGCTAGAACTCCTCAATATGAAACATTTTTTTCCCACGCCAAATTAAAAAACTATGTAGAAATTTGCGACTGAACCGGGCTAATTTAAACTATTTTCCAGACCGGTCTGGGTTATGATGTTGACATTTTTTCAGGCCATGCCGAACTTTTTCCCCTATGGGTCAGTTTGGGACCTCACCTAGATATTTTGACCCGGGCAGACGTCTGGTATACCAATTTAGCATAAAAACTATATGCTACTATTTTATGTCCAAAGAAAAAGCGCTATCTTAAACCGATTTTTATTAAATTGCAATTTGTGAATGTTCCCTAACAAACGTTGAAATTGAGTCAAGAAATCACAGTTTAGAGGCAGGAAAAAGTGGCGTAAGTCAGGAATTTTTGAGGATTTTGGGATTTAATATCTCTGTGGGATTTTTAGATACGGAGATGAAATTTGTTTTGTTCAATTTAGGAATGGATAAGGAATAATTTCCTAATTGGGAATTTTGCCTGGCGGGGGCCGTATAAAAATTTAATTTTCTTATTTTTTCAAATAGACCCCCCCATGGAGTTGCAACTTATCAGAAATTTCACCATTTTTTATGAATTTTTGCGATTGGAAGTATGGGTCTAGGGGCAATATTTGAGGAGATAGCCTATTGTTTCGATATTTATGACTCATCCTGTATGCAGCTGTATAGCATGCATCATGTTTTCCACATGAAAAGAAACCAAATATTAATTTAATATGTCTTTGCTTTGTGACATACAAAAGTGACCATTTCCAGTCTGCTCAATTCCTATCTTTTGGAATCTAAATAACCAGCCCCCTAAAAATCTGGTTTGAAACAGGTCCTGTCTCTTAAGCGCTCAAACTTCCTTCCTCCTCATTTGTGCAATTACACAGATCTTTTGCGACAACTGTCTAAAACCTTTAACCACTTAATGGTCAGATTAAATTATGGTTAAAAAGTTCAAATTCACTATTGCCACCACTTATTTGAAAAAAAAATATTCATCTTATCAAATGGCAAGTAAAATACCAGAATAAAACCAATTACACTATTTTATAAAACTGGTTGGAATCAGACAATTCTGAATAAAAGCTGTGAAGCTTGCTGCCCATGAATGTCTTAGGCATGACGATTAAGTGGTTAAGAAAACCAGAAAGATTTTTCATTTGGAATATCTAATGGAACAAACCGAATTGGAAAAAACAAAGATTTAAGGAATCTAATACAGATTTGGCATGGTGGACTGACTTTGTTAATTCAACCATTTTATGTTTCAATAAACAAATTTTTCAAAGGAAATTTATGGTGGCAGTGGAACACATGGATGCTAGAAGAAGAGAAAAAATGTGAACGGAGTAAATATGTAACAATATGTCATTAATGCAAATGTGTGAATAGATTATAACATCATGGAATAAAATGAGACTGGAAAAATTGTTAAATCATTTATTAAATCAATACTTGTTAAATTATTTTTAAAATGTAGAATATCAAATGAACTTGACAGTACAGAGGATGACTGTTTATGGCTAGATGAAAGTGACAATGGGAAAATGTGGCAAGTGAGAAAGGAAACTTTTTTGAAAATATAAATGAAGATGAGTATAACAAACTTTTCATGTTACCCTGATAAGGGAGATTATTGATACATAAATGCATTTAAATATAACTGTAAAAATTTGGAATGTTTTCTTGTGAGTTTACATCAACTATTTTATATCCAATGTATAACGCACATATGGAAAAATGAAGTGATTTTCTAGAGCTAAATATTTGTCTGATATGCTGTGATATATGGTAAATAAATAAGCAAAAAAATGCAGATTAATATTTTAAGATTACTGAACTTCCATCGATTTAAAAACAAATGCTTATTTTAACTACAATTTACTAAAGAATTTTTTTTGCATAATTTATGAAGAATTAAAGTTTCTGTCAAGATTAACTGTACAAAAAGGAAGGTTACTGATGAATGATGCAATATTTGAAAAGAAAAACATACTTGAGAAGTTAACTTTTTAAATTTTTATTTTAAACATGGCAACATATATAAATTGGCACAGTAATGTAATAAAAACAACAATATATCAATTATAAAAATATGAACTTTAAAAATCACGTTCAACCCTCAGAAGTTGTAGGACCTGAAAAAAAAAAAAAAAGAATCTCAGCATGTTGGAAAAATAAAGAAGCGGTGACAAACTGACATACTTTATACATTTATATATATATATACAGTACAGAACCATTTATCCGGAATGGTTAGGGTAAGATGTATTCTGGATAACTGGTTTTCCCGGTTAACTGGTAGGGCATTAAAGCAGCATCCATTTGATAAATTTTACGGAATATATGGGGTTGTGGTATTACTTCTAATTTTAAATTAATTATTAGATTACTTGAAACAAGAATCGGATGCAAGTAAGATCAAATCTTAGAGTTTAAAAGAAGGTAATTTTTGAGAATTCCTTGAGAACAAAAATTCATCTGTTTTCTCGGCATAAAAATATAAATATCTATAATATAACTATATATGCTTCCATTTCAAATACTAGATGCTGTTATCAAACTATACAATTGTTTCAAGGAATGTATATGTCAAACTGAAAGTGTAAGACACTTTTTTCTACAAAGATTCTAATATCAGTTTATTAGAAATATCATTCCTGATAACTGGTTTACGGATAAATGGTTCCATACTGTATATATATATAACAAGAACAATAGTAGAAATTGTTAATTTAATTTTTATTTCATTGCATGAGACTTATTAGTTTAATAATAAATTTTACATGTAAACTTACTAAAACAGCAAATTGTTAACAAATATAGGTACAAAATACTCTAGGAATGAAGCTAATTGAACTTTTTCAACATTTAAATATGTAAAAAAAAAAAAAAAAAAAAAAAATGAAAGTGTCAATTTAGATTCTGTCTACCTCAAGTATATATGTATATATATATAGATATATGTACATATCCAGAAGTGAAATAATTCAAATATTATTTCAAAAAATCAAATTTTGAGAAATTACAAAAAAATTTGAACTGAATGTGCTGATTTTCAATGTAAACTAAGATTTTACACAATGACAGAAATACAGGATAAGAACACTTTTTTTTTTTTACTTTCCTATATCTTTACAAGAAGAAAGTATTGAATTCATGAAAATTTTTGAAATCCAGTTTTTGACAGATTTACACGTTTTAGAAGGAAAAAACCTGAAAAACATGTTTTCACAAAATGTCTGCCTGTGAGTGTGTCAGTCTATATGTGACAAAAATCTTGTGGGCACTCTATCTCAAGAACTAATGCACAGAATTTCACAAACCTTTAGATTAGTACTTGATATAACATGGTGCTACATAGGCTGTTTAATAAGCAATAAGACTAATTTTACTTCTGTGAAACCACTCATCAGATTGCTTATTTCTATAGCATAATAAAAGTTTGTTGTCTGTATTAACAAAAGCTACTTATAGATTACGTCTACAAGCTCATGTTATTGAGTATCACATGATTGAGTTGAAGAATGTTTTCAGGCACCTACGAGAGAGGCCAGTTGTCAAAATGGAAGTGTCAATTGAAAAACATTATGCGATTAAATTTTGTGTTCGTCTACAGAAATCAGTATTGGAGACCTTTGACATGATACGTGAAGCTTTAAATGACGAAGCACTGTTGAGGGCATGTATTTTTCACTGGCATAAAGCTTTTAAGGAAGGAGACCAAGTGTGGAAGATATTGAGCATGAGGGGCGACCTTCAACATCAATCACAGAGACAATGATTAACATAACTGCGGTTATCATAAAAGAAAACTGCAGAATAACAGTGTGTGAGCTGCATGCTCGCTTGAATATTTCTATAGGAAGTATTCACTCAATCGGGGCAGAACATCAGCAAGTTAAACGTATTTGCACACGATGGATTCCGAAACTCTTGACATATATTGCTTGTTGCATACAGGATGTTTTTCAGCATAATAATGTTTAAGATTTTACCACACCCTCAATATAGTACTGATCTCTTTCCATGTGATTTCTGGCTGTTTCCTCAACTTAAGAAACCATTACGTGGCAAATATTTTGCCAGAAGCAAAGGCAGTGGAGGCGGTTTTGAAAAAGCTCTCAAAAAGCTGACTTTTACATACTTTTAAGGAGTAGGCAGAATGTTAGAATAAATGCATTACGTTCCACGGTAGTTACTTTGAAAAAGACTATGTAGATGATGGTGATTAAAAGTAATCTGTATTTTTTATAATTTTAGTCTTATTACTTATTGAACAGCCCATGTAATTATGTTTTGGTGCAAATCGCTCAACATGTGGCATTGCTAATGTGCATTATTTGTGAATATTCCAATAGCTGTATCTCAAAAACTAATGCACAGAATTTCACAAAACTTTAGTTTCTGTGAGACCTTGATATAAACTAGATATGATTAATTTTGGTGTGTATTGCTCAAAAGCTATGCAGCTTATTTACGATTTCCACAATAGCCATAGCTCAAGAACTAGTGCATGGATTTTCATAAAACTTTATATTTAGTTAGTACTTGATATAATATTGTTCTGATTACGTTTTGGTGCTAATCGCTGAACAGGTGGCGCTGCCATGGTGCATTATTCAAGGTTATCACAATAACTCAATTTCAAGAACTAATGACAAAATTTTCTAAAACTTCAAATTCAGTTAGTTCCTGATATATATTAGTGTTGTTTAGTTTATGTAAATCCCCCTACAGATGGCCCTGCTATACTGCATTTTTCACGATTTTGCAATAAATGTATCTCAAGAACTAATGCATGGATTTTCATGAAACTTCAGATTCAGCTAGTACCTGATAAAAAATCAATCCTTATTGCTTTTTATGTACATCACCCAACATGAGGCACTAATTTGGAGATTTATTGTAAGGCTCTGCAATAGTTCTATCTCAAAAATTATTGCGTGGCTTTTCACCGAACTTCAGATTCAGTTATAAGTTAACATAGTTGTTGCTGTCAAGATTTTGGTTTAAACCATTTAACCTGTGGCACTTCTATGCTGAATTTTTCTGAAAGTATTAGCATGCATAAGATAGAAAGTTTTAGGATTACCACATCTAACTAATTTTCATATTGTAGTGTTTTTTTCAGTGCCAGTGGAATAAATTGAGAGAAAAGACTATTTTAGAATAGATAACGCAAGTTTTGAAACTTGCAATCCTTACATCCTCAATCCTTTTTTCTTTTTTCTTTAATTTTAATATTAATTTCCAAGAAATTTCATTTAGAGTTTTAATGAAATTTAAAATTGCTAAACTGATATAATAAAATATATATGAAAGATATGTAACAAGGAATGGCAATAACACGCTTGTGCTCAAAACTCATCTGAATGGCATAAACAATGGTACATATGAAGTGTGAAATTTAAATTACATTATGCAATGAAGTAAGGCAAAAAAATTTGAACAAATAAAATGCTGTACATAAATAGTTTGTAGTAAATTTAAAATAATTATGTTTAAAAGTTTCTTTTAATGATCTACATTTTAATAATCAGTCTGTAAATTGTTGGAGAAAAATTGAAACTTAAAAATGTTCTTCAAACCTCTGTTTAAAATATTTTACACACACAGACTTAAAGTATAAATAAATTCTTCATCTAACTAAAAAAGTATGAATAAAAAAGCAAAAGCTATTCTAAACTTATTTTGGTAAAATGAATTTAAAAAGCAAAATTTCTGATATTTGAAGATACTGATAGGCTATATATTTGGCGAAAGTGAGTGTGAAGGCTATTTTCTTTATTGAAATCTCTTATCTAAATCAGCAGTTCCCAAACTATGGGTCGTGGCAATTACAATACTTTGTTTTGGTGGGTCATGAAACTATTGAGTTTTTTCACAAAAATATATCTTTTATTTCATCTATTATCTAAATAATCTGTGAGGTCCTTCATGGGGTTTAGCTCGATATACTTGTGTGAACATTCTTTTTACTTACCCATCAAAACGTAGTATAAGGTAAATCTAGCAATCATTTTGAAAATTGATTTTTTTTTTTTTTTTTTGGGCCAGATTAAAAAAATTACCGCCTGTCTTTGTTTGCCCATCTGTTTTTAAATGATCTATCTCCTGAACAAATAGAGATAGTATGTCTTTAGTATGTAATAATGAAAAGAAACCTACTGAATATTAGTAACCTCAATTATTCTGAACTGTAATTTTGAGACACTCAAAATATTCATTCTGATGAAAGGTATATAAAAATATTTGAATTTTATTTAATGAGTGGCTGTAAAAGACAATATATAAGAGACAAGTTTGTAAATTTCATACAGAATGAAGTCTGTCAAATAATTAGTTGCCGAGATATTTGTAATCCTATTTTCCATACTTTTTGATTTTTCATGACCGTGTATTTCATTCATATTTCAATTCAAATATATACTTTAATTGGAAATGAGACACTTCATCCGTCACAGCAAACTGTTAGTTAATAGGTTTATCATTTCTGAGTTATAAGGATGTTTCTTTTGCTACATTATTATTCCATTGGCCAAAAAACTATTGTCAAACTATATGATTCAATGCCAATTATGGCTTATTGTAAATGTCACATTCACTTTATATTAAATACATGTTGTTACATGTGCTTGTATGTCATTAAGTGATTTTTAATTTAATGTTTTATTTGTATTGTTATTAATCTTTTACTAATTTATTTGTTTGTTTTTACATTATTTAAAATAAAAATTATGCCAATTTGTAGAATTTATGAGTTGTTTGGTGATTTATATAATTTGTCGAAATGGGTTGATGGAATAATCAAGTAGTTCCTGCAATTCAATAATAGAGCATTACCATACATTAAAAATATTTAAATGTATATTTAAATTTTAATTTGGAACTGCAATGTATTTTATAACTTGTTCACACATGTTTTATTTTCATATTTTATGTTATGCATATCCATGATGTGTATTACAGTGGCCCCAAATGACTTGTTCTATTTTGCTGTTTTAAATAACAGTACAGAAACAAACAGCTCGTAGAAAGTGACTTAAGATTAAAATTAGCCATTTAAACCCTAATATAGATGCTTTCATCAGTAAACATTAGTGCAAGAAATCTCACTAATAATAATATTATGTTTTGATAACAATCATACATACATTTAATTATTTTTATAGCTGGTGGGTTGTTTTAATTTTTATTCTACTTGCAAACATTTGGATTACCGATTCTTGTTGGTATTGTATCTTTTATATGAAAAATTTGCCTTTTTTTGTAGGATAGGATAGCTGATAGAAGCCATACAATGATTTCCATACTGACATTACATACACACTCATATTAGGTGGGTTGCGAAATAATATTCTACTCAAAAGGTGTATCATGTACCAATAAAGTTTGGGAACCACTGATCTAAACTATTTTTAAAAAATGTAATCATATGAGGCAACATTCCAATTAAAAAAAAAAAATCTCATATGAGGCAGCATAAAACTGTATAATTGGTTTTCTTTGTTAATATATGGATAATAATTACTCTTTACAAATGGCAGTAGAAAAATGGAAAATTCTCTGTCTTCTGAAAAGATGTTCTATAAACTTAACATTTTACTATATCTATTTACAGTCCTAAAATAAAAACACAGATGCCCTGTATAAAAAGACTCATAATTATAACCTGCAAAAAAAAAAAAAAAAGGCTATTCGATTCTCAATGTACAAGAAACAACAAAAAACTGTTGAATACATTCTCTAATCTTTTGCATGTAGTTTAACAGTACAACCTACACCTTATTATTTATTTCAAATTATACAATTGTTTCCCATAATTTGATTAAAATAAATTTTTAGTATTCAGAGTTTACCAAAAAGAAACTAATTCCAAACAAATTCAACATGGGACATTCCCATTTTCAAGCCAGCTGATTATTTTTACACATATGCAGATAAACAGGGGGCTTTTAAATACACTGGTAAATCAGTTTATATTAATAACCACTTTTATTCCCTCAATAAGATATATATAGATGAAACTTTTCATTAATGAGACTTAATAACCAATTCTACTAGTAAATGTTAATCAGATGAATATAATATTAAAAAACAGAAAACCAATACTTAAATTAGCAAATACAGCATCTTATATGTAATAAAGATGTATATAATATTAATAATAATAAAAAAAAAAGACAAGCATTTAAATTAACAAATTTAGCATTTTACATAATAAAAAATAACTAGCAGAGTGAAGTTTAAAAATGCAGCTATTTTAAAACTAATTAATGTGTTAAATCACCAATTGATACACATTGCCAAATATAGGATTTAAATATATTCCAAGAGATTAATAAATAAATCTTACATTTCAGGGTCTTTAAAAAATTTAAACTCAAAGTTTTCAATATCTGGTAATCTCACATTCAAACATTTTACAAAGAAAATTAAAACTAAACAATACAGGAGAAATAGATTTTAAAAATACTGACCTTCAATAATAGTCGGACTTTTACAAGGTTCCTTTACAATTATTTGAAAAGAATATTTGTTTAGATCATAAATTAAGGACAATGTAAATAAAAGGATGACAATCACAATAGACCATTCTAATACAGAACTCAACAGAAGAAGGGTAAAACCCTGAAATGAGAATTTTTTTTTAAGTTAACATATATATATATATAATTACATGGCCATTAATGATCAGACACTTTCAATCTTATACATTTTATCAAGTATTTAAAAATATACTTTCTGGATTCTTCTGGAACTTCAGGATTACAAAGATTATGTTTGATTGCATATTTATAAAGGTTCATTTGACAAAGAACAATTAGGGGAGAGGGGACAAAAAATCAAAGAAAATTAATATTTGGGGTCACCCTGTACATTAAATTGCATGAAATGATCTATCACTACAGAACACAAATATGTGGATACTGTACAATATGTCCACTGATTATTTTGAGAATAGCATGTATATGGGTCATTTTCAAAATAAGTACAACTCTGTGTCTTACTGTTCTAAAATTTATAATATTAAAAGTAGATAAAAATTTCAAACCCTTAATTGTTCTTCATTTCTTTTTTTAATAATCAGAATATTAAACTAAGTAATTTATATAAAAATAAATTAAATTGGGCAAAAAATAAAAATGAACTATTGACTTTTCAATGGGAATCATTTTTGTCTCAAACCCAAATTTTGATTTTCAACATGTTATAATTTCTAATTAATAATTGTATTTTCGTTGATTTGGGCAATTTTATTTTGAGAACAATATAAATTTTGTGTACTTATTACAATTCTGTCTGAAAATTGATTTTAATATGGATTAATTAAATTAAATAAGATTGTCTTACGTGTTTTGTGTCACTGGTCTAACAACTAATATTTTTCAATTTTAAATGTTATTCTGATGATAAAAATTGATTTAATTGGCTTTTTTATGTTAGCAATACTGTTTGTACATAAAATAGTGGAAAAACTAGCTGTCTTCATGTGATCTACTGCTTAAAAAAAGAAAAAAATATTCCTAAGTCAGCCGAGTTCTTTTATTATGTGTCACTGGTCTAACAAGTATTCTATTAAACTGATAACAGTTAAATCAATTTAATAAAAAGATTATAATAATACAGTATATAAAGTTGTGTTTAACACCCTAAACCACAATATTACAATTTTTAAATAAGGAATAAGAATTTATTTTTAAAGAAATGTCACTGGTCTAACAGTCACTGGCCTAACAATACAATTGTTATGCTAGTGACAAATCCTGTTATACCAGTGACACGATGCTAAGCAATGAAACAATTTCATGTAGAAAAATTGTTTTTTAAAAGTTATAATAATATTATGATTATTCACAACTTTAATAAATGTCTTTGTATTAATAGAAAAATGTTACCTATCTAATGCAAAATGTCACTGGCCTAACACATGTCATTGGTCTAAATAATGCTTACTTTTAAGTAATTACTGTATTTGTGTTAATGAGCTAATTAAGCTCAGTCATTGCATTATTTGAGTTACAATTATTTTATTAAATATAATAAAATATTTTGTAGAAAAAATCATACTTTAAAATTTCGAATTTTTTTTTCTAAAAATGTACCTTATTTTGAAAATGACCCATATACACACAGAGGTATATTGATATTTTTTTTTCAAAGTTCAAAAAATTCTTGCATGTTTTTTAGTTTATATTGTATAAGGTTTTCAGCCAATTTTAATACCAGTTTAAAAAAAATTGTCAAAATGAAGTAGAAACAATATAGTGCAATTGGAATGTAAATATATTAAACATTTTATGAAATACAAGTAATTGTATGGAATAATTTTTAACTGTGCATGCACAAATGATAATGACTTTTTTTCATAATTTAATAGTCAACTCTATGGAGAAACTCATAAATTCTAATCCAGTATCGTGAAAATTCAGAAAGATACCGATAAGAGTAAGTTGATTTTTAGTTCTCCCTAAAAGCAGCTGAATGATAAGGGATTTTCCATAAATTTCAATTTTAATATTTTATTGATGCTTCAGTTCTTAGATAACTACCAGAATGAATCCATTCCATGATAAGCATATGTTCCAAATCTTCTGAGTGATATTCATTAAATACTATTTTTTTCCTAAAACTCAGTTGATAAAAAAAGACAATTTGTGGAAAATCCTCTATAATTCAGCTGTTTTTAATTAGCAACTAAAAATAGTTCACTCTATTGATATCTTTCTGAATTTTCATGATATTTGATTAGATTTCTTTTATGAGTTGCTCCATAGAGTTGACTATTAAATTATGTAAAAAAATCATTATCATTTGCACATGTACCGATAAAAAATAATTGATGTAACTAACTCATATTTCATAAAATATTTAATATATTTATATTCCAATTGCACTATATTGTTTCTACTAGATTTTGCTATTTTTTAAATTAGTAGATAGGTTGTATAGTATTGATATACTTATATTCTTCGGTGACAGATCATTTTGTGTATTTTAATGCACAGGGAAATACCAAACATTATTTTTCTTGGATTTTTTTGTTGCCCCCTAATTGCTCCCCACATCAAATGGACACTGATAAATATGAGGTCAAACAAAATCACTATAATCATAATATTCCAGAAGAATCCAACAAGTATATTTTTAGATATTCAACAACATGTCTAAAATTGATAGTGCCCAGTCATTAATGGCTATATAATGTATTTTAAAAATATAACAACATATTTAGAAAAAGCTAGGTAATTCCCAAAATAGTAATAGCCAGTATTCAATTAAAAAATACATCAACTTTATTTTTTAATGATAATTCATAAGTTAATGATTTCTATCTTGATGCATATAGAAATAATACAGTAGAACCTTGATTTTACAATTTTAATTGGACTAGTTGAATAAATAATGTAAAGAAAAAAAATTCCAGGAAATGTAAACTATTCAAAATTTGTAATTTAAAGAAAATGTAAACACATTCATCTTGTTTGCTCCAAAGAAATTACTTTATTTAAAGAAAACTTATTTTGGATTGTTTTTACCAAGAGTAAAAATTTCAATATCGCTATTACTTTTTCTATTGAACAAACAAACAAAAAAAAGTAACACAGAGTTAGTAACAGAATCTGCAGAAAACTTTGAAAGTGAGAAACATGCTTAGATCACACCGCTGGAATTACCTTGCACAGTTGACAGAAAAGAACAAATGTTGAACATTTTTTAAGTACAAATTTATACGAGCAGTACATTGGTCACCAAATAAAATAATCTTAAACTTTTTAAATTCCACTTTTCTATCCAATTTCCCCAGAAAATTATATATATAAAGCTTTGCCATAGAGATCTGCAAGGGCGCAGCAAAAAGAATGCTAAATTTCAAATAGGCCAAGTCGAGCCAGCAGAATTAGGACAATTTTTTTGATGAGCTGGTTTGGTAAACAGGTGAGATCACCAAAAAAAACTTAACAGGCCTGCTGGACTGGGGTAAGCTGATATTAAAAAAAAAAAAAAAAAAAAAAAAAAAAACAACAAGCAGATTTATTGGCCTGATAAAGATTTAAACTGATAAAACATAACATGATTCTCAGCAAAATATGACTGGCAAATTCCCTGACTTTCCTTGACCAAACTCGAAAAATTCCCTGACCAAATCTCAAAAAATTCTGTGACCAAATCGGCATACAACAAAATTTGCTACTTGTTTTTACAATCTTTTATCAAAATTAGCAATTTTTTTTGCCATCTCACCTGATATCACAAACAAATTACTTGAGCAATGAATTTTCGCTTTTACTCCATTCATTGTGTGTCGATGGAAGCTGTCTAGGACCAGCTTTGATGGCTATTGGCACTTATCTGACATTCCCAAATAATGGTGATACAATCTTTCATGAGCTTACTTTGAGTTTGCATATTTGTATATATTTTTTTAGGTTACAATATACATGTTTTTTAAATATTAATGTCATAATTTATATATTATGATATCCTTAATGTTTTTTAAGCACCTATTTACTGATAAAATAGATGAGGGATATTATTTTGTCTGACAAAGAATTCGAGAAATGAGTTTGAGCTCTGTTTTTACAGCTCGGGACAGATAACAAAAATGTTCAGTAACATTTAAAAAATTTCTTTAAGAATAATTTTCTTATTCAAAAATATCTTCTTACATTAAAATAAGTATTAAACCAAAATACTTCCTGATGACAATTTTTCATGATTTTCATAACCTAATAAATATGTTTAAAAATAACTTAATTGGTCATTTATAACAAAACCAGAGGAAGAATTCTAAAATCTTATTCTTTTAAAATACCACTGTACATCTATGGCTAAAGGCATGAGTTATGATTGTCAGTAATTCTGGAAAAAGCCTTCATACAGAAAGTAGGGACAGAAAAGATATATTAAATGACTTCTTTAAATTACTAACTCTAACAATAACAAGGCCTCCATTTCAAATGGAATATTTTTCGGTATATACCCATTAACAACAATTTTACATTATATTTTAAATTGCTTTTTAAAGGATTGTAAAACTCTAAGAAACTTAGAATAGTATCTCGTTTTTGAATTTGCAATCAATCAATCCCCCTCTCTTTCTCTCTTTTTTTAATTTGCAAATGAATAGATTTTTACTTTGTGTTTATCTCATCTCTAATATCTGTACCTAAATAATATTTGACTACCTTCTGTGATAGTCACATGGTGAATAACACACTAAACTACTGGTTTAATCCTTTGGAAATGAGCATCAGACATACATGCCACATAAGATTTTTGGTATCCTTGAATATTTCCACCAATTATTTTTTGTTCCCTTATTTAACTCTTTTGGATCTGGTGTACTACTAATTGTACATCGTCTTTCAACTAACATCTTTTTCCAGTATTTAATAATTGTTCTCAAACAGCCTCTTATTCTATTATAAAGACGCCTCTTGGAAGTGTGTATTTAATTTTTTCACTAAAAAATAGCCTGACAAGTCCAGGAACACTCATTCAAGATGGATGAAACTTCAAATGCATGTCAACCATGGAATTGTTTTGAATTTGCTCTCATTACTAATACTATAAATAATTAGAATTATTATTTGAAATTATTTTTATAAAATAAGTTATTGTAGCTAATGTTTCATGTAATTTTTGTAATCAAAATCATTCAAAAGTTATAATTTATCAATTTTTGAATATGTGTACTATTAGTAGTACAGTGGTTTTTAAAGGAGTTAATTTTACTAAAATATGCACATTGTATTTATTATTTTTAGAAATAAAATTTGTTGTAACTTAAGTTGAATATTTATGTTTTATAACAATATTTCTCATTGTTTTTGTCACATAATATTGTTATGCAATATTATTAGCTTATAATTTGTTTAAAAAAATTATTAGACTTTATCAGTTGAAAGCATTGGCTTTCAAAGACCAAACTACACTCTCCATGAAACATGGTCATCTAAGTAATTCACCCACCATGGCTATTCCTTATTTAAAAAAAGTTGAGACCATCACTTCATCCAATTGAGAATGTATGATATAATAATATTGGTCATATGACAGAGAGAAGCAAGGTGCAACAATGGTGCCAATTAGGAAGATGCAACTTTAGAAAAACATCTTTTTCTCAAAAATGCAACGTCTACTTATGCTTCCATAGTGACAAGAATTGCTTCAAAACTTTTCATACGAAATAAGAAAGGTTACCAGAATATACCAACAAATGAAAATTTTATTTTTATTTGCAATTTTTACCCTTTTTTCTGTTTAGAAATGTAAATTGAGTGTCAACTATTGTGAATTATGTAAAGATAATTGCATATTTTTAAATATATCTTTTACATTTTTCATATATCTTTCAAAATTTTGATTTGAAATTGCACTACATTTATCTTTTTGAGCATATTTTACTGATAATAGAATACCCGTAAATGACAATTTGTTACTCAAAAGACCATTGTACTGTTACTAGTACATAATGCAATTCCTTAAATAATTATAATGTTTAACTCCTTGAGCTCTGATGGTAGAATTTTCTACCACATAATTTTAATTCTGAAATGTCACAATGGCACCAGAAAATTCTACCAAATTTATTTAAAAAAGGTTTAATGCATTTTTTCGTGTTTATCGTTAACTGGTTTTTTTCTTTGCAAAATACTGGTGCCAATGTGAGATTTGGTATTTTGAAGAAATTTTCACCCCAGAGCTCAAAGGGTTAAATAAAGCTTAATTTTAGCATTTTGGAGTAGTACTTTTTCATGTTTAAACAAAAACAAAATTGGGGGGGGGGATGTAAAAAAAATTCGGACCCAAAAAGGTTAATCAGGGCATTTTACCATTATTTTGTAAAAAAAAAAATGTTTTTGAAAAGCCAGAGATAAAAGACTAAACATTCTGTAGAAGACAATTGTTGTAAAGGGGTTAAGACTAAAATTACATAGTTCTAGCCTCATAGAAGATATAGCAAATATGTTAAATCTTTAAAAAACTGCATCAGCTTTAAAATAGAAGAGAAAATATAAATTATTATTGTATACTTCTACATGTGTACACTAAATTACTTGTTATTAAAAATAAGCATATTGAAATCAAATAATATTTAATGTTGCAGGGGAAAAATGCTTTACAGGACACTATATGAAAGAAAAAAAACAGCTATTTTGTTATTATTCAAAAATCTCAATTTATTGAAGATCTAACATGAATAGCAACTAATCAATAGCAAAAAAGCAACAATTAGATAAAAAGGAAACATTATTTAAAAAAAAAAAAAAAAACTTTTCCGAAAATTTATCACCATAAGCAATAACTAGATTATGACAATAAAAATGATATACAAACCTTATTTTCTGGTGTTTTCAGAGCAGGAATAAAATCATTATATTCATGCCATCTCACAAGGGACAGTGGAAACAATATTACTACTATGATTTTGTTAAGTTTCATAAAGTAAATAAAACTCAGTTTTAAAATAAAAATAGTAAAATTAAGCAGTAACATAAAATTCAAATATATTATACATAAAATTACTCATAAAAAATAATACAGACAGGGTGACTAGAAAAAACATAACGAAGACTAGAAGCAAGGTCATGGTTGATGATTTTGTTTTTACTCAATTCTCAGTTTTTTTTTTCACTTATTAATCTTTATTCTAACTATAACATTTTTTAATAGGATGGCAAACAAACGGAATGCTATTTTGGAACTTCATCGTCAGGGAAAGTGTATGTGAGATTGCTTGATTGCTGCAAGTTCCTCATCCAACAGTCAAAGCAATCAAAAGTTTCAAGGAGCTTGGCCATGAAGGAGACTGACCAGGAAGAGCCAGGAAAAGAACTATGAATACCTCCAGAAACCAACAATTGATAAGGAAATGAGTATCCCGAAATCCTTGGGTGTCGATGAGAAAAATAGCGAGGCAGACTGGGATTGGCCGGGAATCGGTTCGACTTCTAGCCAAAGAGGAGCTTAACCTTCATTCTTATAAGCTGAAACAAGTGCAATTTCTCACCGAAGAAAGCAAACAAGTACAGCTTAGAAGTTGCAGGATGATGCTGAAGCGAACTGCACCACGATGCTGGGAGTAAATCTTGTTTTCTGATGAAAAGCTATTCTCGATAGAGCAATCGTTCAATCATCAAAATGATCGCATTTGGTCAACAACTTCCTAAGGCAAAACATCCATGGTTCAACATCGTCAAAATCCTAAATCTGTTATGGTGTGGACAGGCAAAACTCCTCTCATTTTCATCGATTCTGGAGTCAAACTGAATAAAGATGTGTACCAAAAAGAGATTCTTGAAGATCTGGTAATTCCCTGGGCTCAGAAACACTTCAGAAATGGGACGTGGACATTTCAACAAAATTCCGCACCTTCTCATCGGGCGAAATCCACACAGGACTGGTGTCAGGCCAATTTTCAAGATTTCATCTCGATTCAAGAATGGCCTCCATACTCGTGTGACTTTAATCCCTTGGATTACAGCTTGTGGTAGATTTTCGAGGCAAGAGTTTGCCGAAAACCTCACAACAGTTTTGAATCTCTAAAGCATTCGTTGACTCAGGAATGGAAGCTAATCACTCCAGCAGAGCTGCGGCCAATTGCTGAAAATTTCACCAAATGTTTGCATCTCTGTATCAAAGCAAAAGGGTGACACTTTGAGAAAAAGTGATTTTTTATTTTCTTAATACATTGTTGTTAATAAATAAAACATTTGTTTGTGCAAAAGTTTGTGTATTTTCTTTAACCGAGTCAAGTTAAACAATTACGTTATTTCTGGTCACCCTGTTATTTAATAGAAAATATTACATTAAACCATCATTAATCCCTTGACTGCCAGGACATACAATGCAGTCCTTTCATTTCAGTAATCAATGGCCCAGAAAAAAAATCTTGTTCTGGTGTGCCATAGATGCTAAGGCTATTCCTGCATAAAATAACTTAATATTTTTAGGGATGAAGAAAAGTTTTGCTCTAGAATGCCATGGATGCTAAGGCTATCCCTGGAAAAAAGTGCTTACCACTTTCTTTAAATGATACATAATTTACCATCTGAAGAAATAAGTTGAAAAAATAAATAGCAGTTTGCAGGATTTACTCAAGTAAAAAAAAGTAAACCTGTCTTTTAAATTACAATGCAGACATTGTGCAACAAGTGTGATCTGCAGTGTAAGACAGTGTAAGATTCAAAGTCTCGCCCTTATTGATACACTTTTCTGTATGTGCAACATAGTGAAATTTGAAATTGGTAAATCCATTCTAAGTAATTGACAAACATATTAACAAAACAAAGTTAAAAAGAGCTGCCATTAAAACGGCTTAAGTGCTTCTCATCCAGACCACTGCTAGGTGGCTGCATAAAGATAGAATAGTAGAAGGAGATCAGGAAGAAAAGAAGAAAATCAGGAATTTCGTTGATCCGGCATGGAAAAATTTTGTTGATCGGCTTCTTATTTCTCCTTTGTCCATAAAGTTCACATTTTTTTGGTACCAGCCATTTATGCTTGTTTTTTAGTACTTTTAGTAAAACAAAACTTACTTTCCCGAAAAAAGTCAAAGAATATTTTTACATCTTGAAAATAATCCTTGCTATGTTTGTTATATATAAAAACGTAAAAGCTACAAATATATCCTTACCAATTGAAGTGGATATTTTGACCTGATAAGTGAATTTAAAGGGGTGCCCCCCCTCCCCTCACATACACACTTCTTTATGAAACTATAATTTTATCCAAGTTATTGATGTGGCCTTCGACCACCCAGATATGTTTGTAAGTGGCTACTACTATAAACAGACCCGTAGCCAGGATTTCCTTTCGGGAGGGGCTGAGTCTTGAATTTTTTTCCCATCTTACAAAAGTAATTTGTATAATTTACAACAAAAAATTTAAAGAAACCTAAAATGTGCTTTTGCATAGATAGGATACTTGATAATCATGTCAAATATTGTTATTTCGTTTAATTTATTTACTTTTCCAATTTCTGTTACAATTTTTGACATCCAAAGGCACTTCCTGTTTCCAAACCGGTTCGGAAACTGGATAGTTTTTAGGAAAAAAATTTCGCGAGACCTAAAAAGCACAAAATAATTTTTGAGATGAGCCTCAAGCATCCTATGAGAAAAAAAGTTAAAAATTATTGAAATGCAAACAAGTACCACTAATTGGTTTAAGACATAGGATTAATACTAGCGTGGAAGAGTCTGTCATTACAAGTGCGAGATCTTGAAACTACTGATCCATAAATGAAATTAATTTCTTTCGCATTATTTTTTCTTCTAAAGAAAAATGAATTGCTACAGTCATATTTAATCATAAAAATTATCCTGGTATTTTACATTAGCTCTAATTATAATAGTTGCAATTGCAACTATTATAATTAGATTGCAATCGCAGTACTTGTGATACAATTAATTTATGAATGCAACGAAAACAATCTTCGTAATTTCTTCTTAGCCATGATGCTGATTAACATATCAAGGTCTATTGAAATGTTTTAATGAATGAAAATCATAGAAAATTTTCAATAAGACTTTCTACACGGGGAATGAGGAGCGTGATACTCTTTAGCGGATATATTTTGAGGGTTTGTATGTATTGTCTGTTTAAATGTTAGTCTTGGGATCTTTATTTCAATTTGGAAGATGTCTTCCCGAAGTTTTGATGCACAAAAGATTGATCTCACAAGAGATTTCTACTGCATTTTTCACTATATTTATGTAAAAAAATTAGGACATTTTTAACGTAAGTTACGGCCGATACTATCTTGTCGCGAAATTTTTTTTGAGAACTCACTATGATTTTGTCAGGCAGAAAACCTTCTCACAAACAAACAAGCTTATGAGACCTTCTCCCGGCTGCCAAAAAAGCTCCAGCTACCAAAGAAATCTTCCGTGTGTTTTTCAAAATATTTTCTGAGCTAAAGCAAATGTATGTAGCTCAACAAAAATTAATATGCTTTCATGCTATCACAAATGTTGAGAAGTCGTTTTCTTTTGTTGAAGGGGTATATAAGGCAATTGCTTCTTGAAGGCCTAAATTTGCCTTTAAGTGATTTTTAAAAACTTTAGTGACTGCTTTAACAAGGCCATGATACTTTCGGATAATGCGAATCTACATGCTGTTGGAGAAGACAAAATTTAACAGACGGTTTTCAAAGTGGACGGAATTTTTGGATACTGTGAAAATTTTAGCTAACATGACCAGATTTCATCAAACGCCTTTGTGATGCATTTATACATGCAAAGGCAAAATTTATCACAATGTTGTAATATTACTTTTCTTGAACTTTTGACAGAAAAGACATTTATTGGAATAAAACCTAAAAGTTTTTTTTTTTGAATTATTGGGTTTTGTCAAAATTTTAATAGTCCACATATCCAACACATAGGTCAAGCTGTTCTACGCTTGAGTTTCATCAGCAATTAAGCTATGCATTTGTTTGTAGTACTAACAAAACAGATCACGTTATTTATTTTGATTACAAATTCTTCGGTAACTGTATCCGAAGATATTTGAGTTATTTTATTCTAAATGTCTTGGGTGAAGCAAATAGCATTTCAATGGATATTTATAATATCACGTTTCAATTCATCCTCTCAAGACTTTGCTCAAAATTTAAAAATCTCTTAGATATATCGATTTTTCTTATGTTAGAAGATCATCATTGTATTAATCATCAAGAAGATCATCATCGTGTTAATCATCAAGAAGATCATCATCGTGTTAATCATCAAGAAGATCATCATCGTGTTTTCCCTGCACAAAATAAGATTGTTTTAAGTATTGGTCCAATAGCTGCGCTTATTTTTTCTTTTCCTGAAGCTCTTTGAATTCTCAACAATGAAATATTAATTTGCTGTATTCCTCAAGAAATCTTAATTTTGTTTGCTAAAATATACGGTTTGTGATAATCTAATTTACATATGTTATAAGAGTTGCATAAGAAAACACATTTAGCCTTTTGACAATGTCTGAAACATATAAAATTTAGTTTTCTTGAGTCCTTTCTGTACGTATGTTTACGTGAAAGAACAAAAAACAAGATTTATAATAAATGCGCTTTGGAATATGTAAGAAAAGAAAATACTATTTCTGGATCTTTCTTCCATTTTTCTTATTCTTGTTTCTTTCCTACAGTTTTTAGAAAACTATATGGCTGTTTGGAAAGTAAAATGGAACCAAAAAGATTTCTCTTCGTGGCATCATCTTAGTCATCTCTAGCTAAATAGCAATATCGAATCGAGTTCCTTGCCATACTGTATTCGCCTTAATATATACTCCTATCGAGAACTTGGCGAATCCCCACCAAAGTCAAACTGTTTCGAACGCTAACATTCAAAAAATTCTAAATTTTAATTTCTAAACAAGACTTGCTGCCAGTAAAAGTTGACATTATTGGAATTGGTTTTACGTAAGTCAGTTTAAGATTTAATGCATCCATAGTGCTGTTTTGTAATAAGAAAAAAAAAAAATAGAAAAGAAAAGAGTCGACGCCTGAAAAACTATTTTTGCCATTTCATATCATATTATCTAGTTACTTAAAGATTCTATTAACAGTCATTAACAATTTTCGTTCCATCTTATCTAGCCATTTGACAAAATACTGCATCTTCTGTCATTAAATTCACGGCTCAAAAAGTTTGTTTTAGATCCAGAAATTGTATTTAATAAAATTCGTTTAACACTCAGAATACACTTCACTTCAATTACTAAATTAAATTTCTGGCTTTAAACTGAGCCAGTGTTGTTTAAATTTCTACTTCGCTCCTAGACACAACTAGAAAACGATTACTTCAGCCTATTATGGAGCATTATCATGGGTCAAAAGTGAGATATTCAGAAATGCTACTCAGAAAATAGCAAAAAAGAGGAAATTATGCGTAAAGTAAAATTTATGACATTTTTCACAACTTTATGTGTGAATTTTGAAAATTATATTGTTTATAATAAACTAAATAAAGAATTACAGCTTTTCTTTTGTTGTAAACTTTTAATTTATAAGAGTAAGTTAAAATGCTTTTTCTTTAGTTCTTTTAGTATTTTACATCAATTAAGGTAACCCAGCAACAGGTTCAGTGAAGAATTTTATGTATGGCATCATTTTAAACCAATTCAAGTAACCCAGCAATAGATTCAATGAATATTCCACAAGTGAATAGCAAAATTTTGCAGATTGTTTTTTTTATTTAGCGATTGTTTGACGAAAATCGCCGTTTCACATCATGATCGTTTGACGAAAATCGCCGTTTCACATCATGATCGTTTGATGAAAATCATCGTTCCACATCGTGATCTTTTGACAAAAATCGTAGTTTCACATTGCGATCGTTTCAGAAAAATTACCGCTTCGTTTCGCGATCGTTTGACGAAAATCGCTGTTTTATATCGCGATCGTTTGACGAAAATCGTCGTTTTACATTGCGATTGTTTGACGAAAATCGCCGTTTTATTTAGCGATCGTTTGACGAAAATAGCCGTTTCACATCATGATCGCTTGACGAAAATCACCGTTCCACATCGCGATCGTTTGATGAAAATCGCCGTTTCACACCATGATCATTTGACAAAAATGATCGTTTTACATCACGATCCTTTGACAAAAATCGCCGTTTCGTTTCGCGATCATTTGACGAAAATCGCCGTTTTATTTAGCGATAGTTTGACAAAAATCGCCGTTTCAGATTGCGATCGTTTCAAGAAAATCGCCGTTTCACAATGCGATCGTTTCAAGAAAATCACCGTTTCGTTTCGCGATCATTTGATGAAAATTGCTGCTTTATATCGCGACCGTTTGATGAAAATTGCTGCTTTATATCGCGACCGTTTGATGAAAATTGCTCCTTTATTTCGCGACCGTTTGATGAAAATAGCCATTTTTTTCGATCTTTTAACGAAAATCTATGTTATATTTCGCGATCGCTTGACGAAAAAGGCTGTTGTATTTCGCGAGCGTTTCATGAAAAAGGCTGTTTTATTTCGCGAAAGTTCGACGAAAATCGTTATTTTAATCTCGTGATCGCTTAACGAAAATCGCGAATTCTTAAAAATTAAAAAAAGCGGAAATCCGCCAAAAGGCGGAAAAGTGGCATCCCTGGATATTCTATAAAAGCGGGGGAGTGACAATGCAGCAAAAGGGTAAATTTTTTTACAGTGTAGATATAAAACATCTACTTGTATGTTATGATCTTCCTTAATTTTCCTTATCTTCATGCATATAAACGATCAAAATGTCTCTATACTGACTTTACAAATAGCATCCCCGCATTCCCTAGCCCGTCAGCACACCCGCCTACATCTGTAGATTAACTTCACGCTGTAATTGGGGTAAATTTTATCCAAATAAGTGTGCTAACGAGATATAAAATTCTCTCCGGTTGTATAATTAAAAACTTCATAGAGGTATCCATCCCTGAAGTTGATAGTTCTACAAAATACAAAGAAAATTAACCAGACAAAGCAGCTACTTTACACACATTTTCTTACTATTAAAGATTCAGATGCAAACAGTACGCAGAAAAGTTGTTCAGTGAAGAGATTGGAGAATGCCGCCGTGGCGTTTTTTGAAACTTTTTCGATACCATATCATTTTTCTTCGCATTATTATGTTTTAGAAATACATTCTAATAGTTTCTTCGTAATAAAAAGCGTTTTATAGTAATAACATCACTATCAAAGGTACTTTCTTTAAAATTATATTTTTTTTCCCCATAAGATTTTACATCATAGGCGGCTATTAAAGTTTTTGGCCCCCTTCTGTGCAAAATATTTTAACACTGACCACTCTAAATTTCGTTTATATTCATGAAGATAAGCAGTGGCGTAGCTAAGGGGGGGCAAGGGGGACGTCCGCCCCGGGCGCCGAGGCCTACGGGTGCCAAATTCAGAGAAATTGTTATATATCTATATTGGGGTGGGGCGTAAAATTTCTTGCTGGCCCCGGGTGCCAAAAAACATAGCTACGCTACTGAAGATAAGGAAAATTAAGGAAGATCATAACATGCAAGTAAATGTTTTATAACTACACTGTAAAAAAATTGACCCTTTTGCTGCATTGTCACTCTTCCGTTTTTATAGAATATCCCGCTTTTGAACCATGAGAATGCTCCATAATAGGCCGAAGTAATCGTTTTCTATATAAGCGGTGGAGTGACGATGCAGCAAAAGGGTAAAATTTTTTAACAGTGTATCTCTTAAAGTTAATACATTTTGTGTGTATTACAATATTTTTTGTTAGTCAAATTAATGATTCGGAATTACACTTGATCAAATTTTACTGCGCATAAAGATAGTTAAAATTACGTTTTAAAAAGAATTTATATTTTTTGTGATAAATATATCCAAATGTTCGATATAATGAAGAATTGTTGCAACAGTAATTAAATAGGTGGATGTTTTTACTGCTAAAAATACAATTGATTTTAATGTAAAGGAAGGTAAAAACAAACAAAATTTTATTAATTTAGAGATAAATTTGTAAAGTCTTTTCAAACTTTCGGAAGGGGCTTCAGCCCCCTTAGCCCCCTCCCTGGCTACGTGCCTGACTATAAATAATTAAATATATATATAATTAATACACTGATGATATGCATTTTGAAAAATACATAGATTTTTCTCGTGAAAGGATACTTAACAATAAAAAAATCATAATACATATTGACAATGTTGACCTTAATATGCATTTTTTTGATACTCCTTCTACTTTATATGTAATAAATGAAATTAGAATGAAGTATATTCCACTGCAAACAAAATACATAGCTGCAAACAGCAAATGCGCCCAGAAAACAGTAGTCATCTGCAAAAGATGTAAAAAAAAAAAAAATAGTATACACACATAATTTTTTTTTTTAATAAAATACCAAAACTACTATAAAATTCTAAACAGTTTACCAGAAAAAAAATATATTTTAATTGCATTTGCATTCAAGATAAACTATGCTAAATTCTTAAAAGAAAAAACATCAAATCAGAAATTTGTTATTTCTGAGTATTCTGTTTTTTATGAATGCATAATGGGACCTTTACAATTTAGTACATGCAAATTTGGCCTTTTATATTGTAACCCTCAGTATCTTGCCTGACAACATGTTTTACAAAGACAGGTTTACAATAAAAAATAAAATCTTAAAACAGTTAATGAAATTGCTGGATGAGAAAGAGAATGATAAAGTTTGATGATAATGGCAACCATTGAGCAAAAGAAACTGTTCAGAGGGAAGCAACTATAGTTATTAATGTGTTTTTCATTTATGCTGAAAATTTGAATTTCCAGAAAATATTATTGCTCTAAGAAAAATATGCTCTGTCACAAGAAGAAATATAAACAATTCATCAAGAAAAATGAAAATCTCAATATAGATTTATGACAAAAGAGTAGATAGAGAATAATACATATGGTTGAATGACTAGATCATGAATTTTCATTTTAAGCAATGCAAACTAACAGGAATGCAAATTATATGTTAAATTAATGTATAAAACATATGCATTTTTATTTTTGTCTTGGACATTTTAACCATTTTATATTATTTGGCAAATATAGATATTTAACAGAAGTGACAAGGTGAAAATAATTTTCAATAACGTAACATTAAAAGTACAAACATAAAATTGTTCATAAATTCTCTAATGAAAAAGTAAATAACTTATATCGGGTATAAAAAATTGGTCTACAAGAATTTAATAGAACAAAGTCATAATAGCACTGCTATGAAAACAGAATATTTTTTTATAAGTTTCAGAAGTCTTATTAAAATGAAAAATGTGTAAAAGACTTTTCTGCCTACAGCTAGAAACTTTTGCACTTCCTTGTCAGTGAATGTGAAAACAATGAAAATGAAAGAAAACAAAAGATGGTCATAAAAATTAAACTTTGTATGATCTAAGTTTTTTGTCTTTAGATAATAGTTTAGCTTCTTTAAATTTTGTATTGATTAAAAAATAAATAATACTAATTAAAACCTTATATATATATAAACACAATTTAAGCCAGGAGCTCTAACAAGAGTATGTTATCCTTGAATAAATTTAAAATTATTTTAAACTATGTTTAAATTGTTTATAAAAATAATCATTTGTACAATCACATTTTATAAAAATGCATAAAAATACCAAACCATGAAATATATATCCTTTAGACATCCTTAAATACACACACAAAAAAAGAATGATGACATTTTTAAATTTTTATATGGGTATAGTCTAGTCTGGTAAGGGTTCTAAGGTGAACAAAATTACAAAATTTTCAAATAAGATTATCTTCATATAAAACAACACATTGAATAACTTTTATATGAGGAATTATATGGATAAAAAGTTTGCAAATATATTTTGTAAAAATTAAGAAGCTAATACTTGTTTTGTGAATCTTACATTAATAGCAAATTGAAACATGAAATTGTATAGCTAATCACTTTTTACTACAAATCATCTAATGCACACTTTACATAATTCTTGTTTGCTTAAACACCAAGTTTTACTTATAAAATGCAATACATCTACCTATATATATATATATTTCTTTTATTATTACTTTTAATTTAACATTTTGTTCACAATTTAAGAAATTAAACTATTTAACAAGCAG
Organism: Maratus speculifer; assembly: GCA_964019185.1. Lineage (NCBI taxonomy): Eukaryota > Metazoa > Arthropoda > Arachnida > Araneae > Salticidae > Maratus > Maratus speculifer. Next base: position 285,779,027 of record OZ025293.1, read on the forward strand.
TTAGAAATACATGTTTACTGTGGATCAAATTCACATGATAATTTAAATTGCAATATCAATCAAATTATATAAAAATGTAACTAAATATTGTTTATTTGTCAGTTATGAACCTTTAATGTGAAATCTTTCATTGTATTTAATGAAAATTTAAAATAAAAATTTCATTAACTTTATTAGGGTCCAAAAGTTTCTCGGATTTTAAGATGACTTTGCTTATAAAAACACATTTCAGAAGCATTGCTGATTTCTTAGACATTTAACAATATTACGATCTTTAGTAACTTTCACATTATTTCTGTATCAACTTTATAGTTCCTAAAAATAAATTAAATAAAAATGCTTAACTTTATTTTGTTCTCTTCTCCAAACAGGACAAATAATTAGCTAATCAAGAATATTTATGAAGCGAGGTTGCTCGCTGTTAGTTTTTAAACTGCTTAAAAATATGTTAATTTCCTAGTTTTTTTTTTTAAATTTTCATAAAAATAATTGGCTGGGTTTTGTAAACCAGATGACTTTCATTAAGCGATTAAAAAATTCATTAATCTAAACCAAACTTAAAACAGCAAAATTTCAAATGGTATTGCATAGTAAAAAAATTAGTGAATTTAATAAACTGATAAATTTATATATATGGTGAAATTTTATATACTCACAGGGAATGCAGCAACACCTGCCAAGCCTAACATGGACAGAGTGCCAATAACTAATGATCCTACATTTAGATAAGAAAAAAACCTTCCTTCATTTAGTTGATTTTGTCTTATGACTATGTAGTAATAAAATATGATGATAGAACCTGCAAACAATAAATATTAATAAGGAATAATACTCTGTTAAGAAAATACATTGAGAGTATCTCAGAAATTTATGGGGCATAAGATTTATCATATAATGCAAAGTGACTTATGCTCCAGAACAGATGAGGAAAATTGGAAGCAAAAAATGTACAATTTTTTTTTTTTTTTTTTTTTTTTTTTTTTTTTTTTTTTTTTTGTTGATTTGAACATTTATTTACAAGTTTGTTGCTTATTTAGTGAAAAAATATTGCAATTTTTGATCATAGTTAGTCCTATGTTTTATGAAAAGGCAACTTCAACCTTTTTTAAAGTTTATTTTTGCATGCAGATATAAAGAAGCAAAAAAAGACCCAAGTTTTAGAATAGTAATAATAACAATTTGAGATAGGGTGTTTTTCCCTTCCTTCAAGTTTTGTTAAAATTGATCAATTGAATTCACATACTTTAAATTAGAACATTATTGTTGTCAGAGATTTATGAAAAGAGAAAATGTAAAGATGCATAAAAAGTATTAATGTAAGTTTTAATAGTTTATGATGTGGTACAAAGAAACAAAGCCTATATTCACTTAATCAAAAAATGTACATATTGTGATAAAAGAAAAAATGTATATTGCACATTACACTAGCCTACATAACTTTTAGAACAGATAAGTTAATAAGCATTTTTACAAAATATTTTTAATGCTAAAATTAAAAATAATGCTCTGTCCTATCATGTTTTCAAGTTATGTAACTTTAAGTCACTCTTGGTACACAATTTGCTGTGTTTTATATAAAAAAAAGAGGGTCATCCATCCAGAATAAAAAATGAGTCGCCCCCAACTTTAGACAATGAGTAATTCTCATGAAATGTTTTTCAAAATAATGCAATATGTCAATACAATTAGGGCCATTGGATAGTGTGGTAATAAGTGTTGTGTTCTGCAAGTTTAGTAGGTGTTTCATGCTTTTTTCTGTAATACAAATTTAGTTGATGATAATACATTAGGAATTGGAATAGTGTTTTGTGTTATAATTTTAGGTCAGTCACATAGCAAATTTTATGCCTTTGTAGCATTTTCTCAAGATTATATAATAAACGTATGAAGCTTAATGCAGAAAAACTAACTTCATTTTCAGATTCAGCATCAAATTCAATTATAGAAGCTTCTGTTTTGAAAAATTCATTTTACTTTTGTAGACTAGTACTATAAGACATTTTACTATTAATAATGTAAGTAAACTTTATGAGCAGCTAAAATATTAACGCACTTAGCAATAATATAGGCTGTCCACAAAAGAATGTCCCAGTTAAAAATTTTAATAGCATCAACTGTAAGCATTGTAGAGTGTTGGTTCAAGATCACAAATAAAAAGTAGTTCAAACAATTTTACATAAGTGCATATATGAGTACTGCTTTATTATTTACTTGTTTGTCATGCTAAGTATGCAAAATGCTGACTAATAAGCATAAAGCAGCTTGTTACAGATTGATAAAATTAATTATTTTTGTAGCCACAGAAAGAGTTGTACAATGTTGTCTTGTAGTGTACTGGCTTTTTCTCATGACCGATTGACAAATTTTGAGATTTTATGAGAAATAAAACTCACAATTTCCTCTTGCATCTGATCAAAGTTTCAATTTTTTTTTTTTTTTGCTACAACTGATAGGCATATTTTGCAGTATTTTTCCCTGTGACTGAAAAAAAGAAGATACCTAAAATGGCATGCAAAAAAGGGCAGTAATGGTCACTGGGTGCTGCACTTTGACATATTGGAAAAAAATAATTATCTCAAAATAATTATCATGAAAAAATAATTATCACAAAGAAAAAATAAAATAAAAAAATATTACAAGGGCTGAAAAAAATTTGTGCTGCACATTGAAAAATAAAAAAATAAATAAAATTTGAATTTAGCATATTCAGAAACACCATACTAGTTGATATTTGCAGTTTAGAGAAATTAGGACTTCATAATTTAAATTTAACCTACCTTTCTTGTGTAATACACAATTTTACTCAGAAATGGTATAGATAGTGCAATCGTCAAATATGCATTATTTGTGCAAGTAATTTAAAATAAAAGCACTTCAAACATAGCAAAATTTTCTGTATTTTTTTAAAGAAAATATAAGTACATGTTTCCGATAATTTCAAAAGTTATAAATTTTGATCTTGTGCTGTCTATCACAAGTTTACCTATGGAAGAGGATTCAAATTAATGGCGAAAAATTGAATAAAATTCAGTAATTCATTTAACAATCCCATCATGAAGAACCCAGGATGTTTGCTGAAAGTTGAAAAATAGACACAAAGCTTCACTTTTAAAAATAAAAAACATTTTGCATAGTTATTCTGAGTTCATGCGTTAATTGCTTCAATGGTATTTTGATATGTCTGTATTAACATATTTTTTAAATAGCACATAAAATGATAGTGGGTTTTAAAGATGATTTTTTTTTTCTCTCCCACCCAAACAGATCAACTCCCTCCTTAGGAGAAAATAAATTTCAAGCCCTGTTAAAAGTTCCCATATTGAAAATTTGTGAAAAACTAGGTTAGTTTATCTTCAACATATGATTTGTTGCAAAAAATCTAAAGTTATAATATACCATTGAAATCAAGGCATTCTTTTATGGACACTCTGTATTTGATATGAGTAAAAATTTTTTTAACTAAGTGAAAAAGTTTCCAAGATAAAATCAAACTTATAACCTTTAACTTAAATTGCCAATACTTATCCAAATGAGCTACTGGTAATAAAAACCAGCTGATACAATTCCCTCAAATAACCTTTTGAGAATAGCATCCGGTCAGCCATGTATATAGCTCAACAGCATAAATTGCACTTAAAAGATCTCCATTAAACAATAATACATATATATTACTATGCAACTATGTCTACTATGTAACATGATATATCTATATGTTCTTAATTGTATTTATTTCTATCATTTAATGAAGATCATTTACCTGCAGCTTATTCTTTTGAGGTGTGTACATGGCAGACTAGATGTTGTTACCAAAAGATTGTCTGAGTTAATTGTGTAGAACAGCTGTCATTTAAAGTTGCTCAAATGGAAGGGCATTGGAAATTTAAGCTAAATGTTCAGGGTTTGATTCCAAATCTCGACATTTTTGACTCAGTTTGAAAAAATTCAATCCATATATCTTTACCAATCAGCATGATTACATTAAAAATAAAACATTTGATGCATTACATAGATTAGAAAAAGTCTTATAGCAAAAAATATGAGATTTTTGAGTTAATCATTGAACAATTTATGCGTCCAATCATACCATGCAGCATCAAATTTCCATGAATGAAAGAATAAGTAGTAATAAAAAATAATTTAAAAAGAAAGATTTCTACAATGTCTAATAATTATGTGCCAGTGTAAATAACATATGCTAAAAACAAATTATGTAAACATACACATAAATAAAATAGGTAAATAATTGGAAAATATGAACCAAACTATAAGATGTTGTAAAGCTTATACATTCTAGATAGATGCAATGAATTTTCATAATCATATAAATAGAATAAATACACTGTAGAATGATGGTATGAGCACAGAATTGCAGTTTTATATGCTTATGAATATTCAAATAACAATGCAATATGTCAAATATTTTATACTGAAATTGTTTTCAAAATATGTATGCTGGATAATTGCAAAAAAGTTATCACTTGGCTGTATTAGGTAACTCTTGAATATAGCTAGAAACTTAAATAATTTCTATTTTTTTTTTAGTGCCAAGTATGCATGCTCTGTGTAATGGAAAAGTACATAGCTATACTTATAGGCCATATGGATAACAAGTTTTCTATATATAATTTAACAAATATAATTTTAACACCTTTTAAAGTACAGTAGACTCCCTCAAATACGCACTCCTAAAATCCACAACTCTCTAAAATCCGCACATATTTTACGGATGTGAACAATGAAACATTCAGTTTAGATGTAAGTACAAAATTGGACTTTTATAAATTTATATCAATTCCATATATATTTTAATTTGTAATTTTTGTTAAGGTTATTGAATTCATGTTTTTTCATGAAGAAAGAATAATTTATTTCTGAAAAAATAAAGATATGGCTGATATTATTGGTAATCACAATCTTACCAAATATATTTATATATTAATCAAGCTTTTTTAGTTATTAAGTCTGGCTAAACCTGATATAAAGTTTTATTATTTTTATGATCTTGATGTGAATTAGTAATGTGCCTTTATGCAGCAAGTTTCATTGAATAATTTAGGAAAAACACATTTTATCTTTATAATGAATATTTAATTGTACATTATTGATTATTAATTTGACCCTTGCTTTTAGTATTTTTATCATTTTAAAAACTATCTAAACTTTTATTATTTTAGTTTATCACTTATTTAATATTTTAGCATATTGTAAGCACTCATTATATTTTAGATTTCATTAATAATTACATTCAAATTACTTTTTAAAAAATGTAAACAAAGCAATGACCAGAAATCCGCAAAACCTCTGGTCCCAAGCTTTGCAGATTTGAGGGAGTCTACTGTACTACCAAATTAAGTAATTTATTATTTTTAACCTAGATTTTAAAATAATGCAATACAAAATGTTGGTTTGTAATTATTTGATTTATACATATATCACCTATATATTTAGCTAGATTATTATTTCATAGCATTCTTAAAAGAATAGTGGTTTTTTAACATCCAAATAAATAATAGATCTAACATAATGACAAACTTTTTCTTTTAATTTCATGCAATTAACACCATTGAGGGGTAAATTGGAAATCCACATTTCACTAAATCAGAATATTTAAAGCTGCTTCTACCATATTTTCAATTTTGTGTACCACATTTCTTTTTTAATTATCATATAATGAAATAAGGCCCGTGTCCATTTTTTTTTTTCTTTTAACACTGATTTAGCTAGAATAAAGTAGCTTTTTTTTAGCTTTACTCACAATTACTCATAACATCAATTTTGAATAAATAATACCCTCAATTATACAAAAAGTGAAAAAGTATCGTACATCTATACAATCATTAAGTAACACACTTGAATAATATACTGAAAATTATTTTATAAACATATGTATAGTAAATTATACAATACAGCTTCATTATAATTGATATTAATGAAAAATAAAGTGTTTTGATATCCGACACTCCAAGACATTATTATAAATTTATTGCACAAATTTAATTAAGCCTTTTTTGAAATTCAAACTGCCTATATTCTGATGTAGCTTTAAATTCATTTTTGTTCAGAATTTCATTCAATTGGCAGGTGCTCTTAATCAACTTTGTTAACTTTTCTTAAGTAAAAAGCAGATTTTTCATGAATTACTCTCAAATTTGGAATTTTGAGCAAAATTTCCAGTTGCAACATCACTGGAAAGAAAAAATAAATATGTTGTGAAACAATAACTGCTTATAACTCAAAATACAATTTATTTATTGAAAATGAAAAAATTTGAACACAAATCAATCCCATTGCCATGCTTTTATTTTTATAAATGAATCAGAATATTAGAAAATTCCACATTGTTGAACAGGGTAAAATATTTTATGAGAACCATTTTAAAACAAAATGGATTTTCATATTTAACTTTTACATTTCATTTGGCCATTAGCTTTTTCAAAAATTATTGCACGTAGAAAGAAAAATAAATTTCTTCGTATTAAAGCATTTTTTCTCATGAATTCATCACCACACATACTGCACAGTATCCTGTTTCTACATACCATTCCCATGCCACTTAAACAGAAATATAGACTGGAAAGGATCAGTTACAGCTAGCTAAAGCATGATATTGTCAAAATATCAATACGAAGGAACTTTTGGGAGATCTCTGGAGTAAGTATTAATATTAACAACATAGTAGGAGAAATTTTCAAGAGTTTTAAGTCGTTAAGCAACTGTTATATATATACATGTATATATTATTTGGAAATTTGAAGTAAGCTTCGTAAATTCATGTGGGAATATTAGACTACTTCCTTCCAAGTTTTGTTCTAACAATTATTTTTTTAAAGTCAGATTCTTGAAGCTATCAACACAATTACCATTATTTCATTTTGTGATAATGTATTCAAAAATACTTTCCTACAGCAGTGAGCAGCAAAACATGTCAAATTTATAGTTGTAATAAAAGTAGGTAATGTTTATTATTTATTTTAAAAGTACAGCAGACACATCATATTATGTATGACAAGAGGCAAGAAAAAAAAGTATAGGTTTGAAGGCATAATGGAACCATACATATTAAAAAATAGGAAAAATGATATCTTTAAGTTTATATTTCTATTCAAAACATCAAATTACATAATAAAATTAATGACTGACAGTTTTGCTAAAACAGTAATTAATATGCAGGTCCTGATAAGACATTTTGTGACAACTTTAAATCAATATCAAACTGCATATAAAAAACTCATACTGCAAAAATACTTCATATAAAAAAATATGCGAAAAAATCCCTGCTGGCTCGACCTACAGGCACAAATGGATTTCAAAGTTAGTAAATTCACCAACAAAAAGTAAATCAAAAGGGTCATTCCATGCCAAATCAACCAGTGGCTCAACCTGACCTTTTCAGATTTCGATGAAATTCTAAGGAATCGTTCTGCCTGGTGATGTAAATGAGAATATATGTTCATAATATTTTTTTTGCATCAAAATTTCATATAGTTAATTATTTAAATTTTGAAAAATCATCATTTTTTGGCTTGCTTGCATGTTTTTAATTTTAAATTTCTCAAGTTCCATCAAACATAAAAAATTTTATGACCACTCATTTCAAAGAGGAGTTCATAAGGTTTAATTTGATATGCAAGTTGACTATGTATAGTTAAAATAAATAAAATTTAAAAAATTTGAAATTTAAAAATTTTTAGATAGTCATTTTTAAAAATTTTGAAAAAATTGTATGTTTATTATAATATTATAAGCTTAAAATTCTGAAATTTTTAGAGTGGGATCTCAATGGGATCAGGAGTTATTAAATAAAAGCAAAAATTACCATTAAAATAGCAATTTAAATCTGTCTATTTTGTTATTTATTTATTTATGATTTGTATAATTATTTTCAGCTTTTATTTCATAATTCCTGATCCCATCGAGATCCCACTCTAAAAATTTCAGAATTTTAAGCTTATAATATTACAATAAATGTACAATTTTTTCAATATTTTAAAAAATGACTATCTAAAAAATTTTCAAATTTAAAATTTTCTATTTATTTTCAATTTTATTTATTTTAACTATACATAGTCAACTTGCATATAAAATTTAACCTTATGAATTCCTCTTTAAAATGAGTGGTCATAAAATTTTCTATGTTTGATAGAACTTGAGAAATTCAAAATTGAAAATATTTATGCAAGCCAAGAAATGATAATTTTTCAAAATTTAAATAATTAACTGTATGGAAATTTAAAGCAGGGGTGCACAACCTTTGGCCCGCAGGCCACAATAATACCACAATTCTTATGCAGAATAATTTTGCTTATACCCTCATAGCATGCATGTTCACAGTGACGTCACTGTGAGTCACTTTGGTCACATCACATCTGTGACGAAAATGCCACCACTCAGTGACGTCACAATGTGACTAAGATGTGACTTTCTAAAAAAATTTTCACTGTTTGTCACAATGTTAATGTCAAAGTAATCACAAATGACACACTTTTCACAAATTGGTCACATTGTGACGTCACAAAGTGGTCACAATGTGACGTCACAAAAAAGCTCTAAAACGGCCATAACGACTTCACATTTTAGTCACTGTGACTTCACATCGACAATCGATGGTCACAAAGTCAGAATGTGACTTCACAACGACGTTGCAGTGACGTCACCATGTCTTACGGGTAGTAACGACAGAAACTTTGCTATTAAAGAAAAGAAACAACACTTTTCAAATATTCCGGTGGCAAACGATTTTCTGGTAAAAAGGTTGTGCATCACTGATTTAAAGCAATAAACAAAAAAATAAAAATATGCTCTAATTTATATCATCATAGAGAATGATCCCTGGTAGTTTCATTGAAATCAAAAATGGTCAGGTTGAATACTGAATTTTTTTGGTTGATTTGACATGGAATGACCCAAAATTAAAAATAAACCCAGTTTAACAATTTTATCTTTCTGCTTTTGACAAGTTTTTAATTTCATTATTCTGTAAGAGCTCGTTAATCATGTTAATATAATAATTGTTTCTTCAACCTTAAAAGTTGGTTCTATCAAAAACTTGCCAGTATAAAAAATGTAGATAGTATTAAGAAGATATATAATAAATCCAAGCAGATTTGATGTGATTTCTCCCCCACCCCCCATCCTTTATTTTATTTTTTATATTAAGTGTTGGCACAGTTAAAAACTTATCAATATAAAAGTTGCAGAAAAGATTAAGAAGATTTATAATAAATGTACATGAGTTTGATATCTTATGAATTGACAAAGTTATGGTGTTTTTCTTTTTAAAACCCTATTTTTCTCGCCCCTTGAGTCCATTTTTAATATCTAAAATATATTATACATAAATTTTTGGCCCTTTTTCTAGAAGTGTAATAATAATTCAAGTTGATTTGATATGTATGATAGTTAAGAAGCTGTGTTTTTCTTTCTATTTCCACAAAACTCCCCTTATTAATCCTTTCCTCTCTACCTTGATTCAATTTTGCTCAATTATGAACCTGACCAAGATTTTCTGCAACAGTTTGGAAGAGATTTGTGCAGAATTATGGAAGTGCCTATAAAAAAGTGATACATATATATATATATAAAGTTTTAAAGTGATTTTGGGTTCTAGCTGTCATGATCAGCCTAGATTTGCAAAAAAATTTCAGCCATTCCAGCATAAGGAAGAATATAGTAAGTAGTATTTCTGATGAAATCTATCTAAAATTACAATATTTCTTACAAGGTGAACATGGAGAAATCAGCATATAATCAAGAAGCACATAAATGAGGTGAGATGTTGCTGAACCATAATTTAAATTTTTTATACAAATCCTACCCCAAGTTTAAAAATACATTTAAATGACTTTAAAGCCAAATGTCAATTAAAAATTTTTGCATTTCATATAAATAATGCTGCAAAATGCATTGATTTGAACAAAATAGTAATTAACCAAGTCACCAAAAATAGTTATTAAAAAAAAAAAAAAAGAAAGAAATTAGGATTTTATAATCTATTCACCATATATGTAAATATATAAAAAAGAGCTAATTTGTAATTAAAAATACTTTACGACTTATAAGAAAATGAATACAGAAATTAGAAAATGATAATGCAAATACATATGTGTAGCCAGACATCATACAACTATATAAAAAGTTCATATGGCAACTTGGGATGAATAGAGACTTTGCCAGCCCCATTCATAACAAGTTATACAGCATCATGCAAAACAGGATGGAAAAATTAAATAAATCCATAAGTAAATAAGGATATTTAGTAATTAGTTTTGTGGGCAATTACCCGAGACTTGTTAAATGCAACAGCTTCCCCCCCCCCTCCCCTCTTTCATGTACAGCACAGATACAAAATGTTGTAAACATATAGTTATGTCCAATCTTTTTCAATAATCTGATATTTGTTAAATGTCACAGCTTCCCCCCCCCCCTTCTTTCATGTACAGTACAGATACAATATGTTGTAAACATATCATAGTTATGTCCAATCTTTTTCAATGATCCTGTAATAAAGCTGAGTAACATAAAATAAATGGGAACACCATTAGTAAACTGGTTTTACTCATTCGATAAATTGGCCCTCAGTTAAAAAGTCAGGTTGAAGCCAAGAATCATTTTTTTAATATGTCATAGTTGAGTTTAATTGCACTTTTTTTTCTTTTCAAGAAAAACAATTTTAACAGTATAAACATAGTTTTACAAATAAAAAATGGAAAAAAAAAATAGTTACATTTTAGTGATATTTAAAATTATTTTTATTAAATTTATGGATTGACACTTCAAAAAATATTTGAAACATACATTAAATTAGCAATAGAAAAATGCATAACATTATCAAAACAAAATAAAAATTTCATCTTACCAAGGAAACTTCCAATAATTAAACTTAAACTGAAGATGCATTTTTCAGGTGAATAGGCTCCTGTTTCACTGAATTGGAGTAATAAAAATAAATCAATAGATATAAATTAGAACAGTGATTCAATGTATTCAGAAATTTCGTCTGCATTAAATGCCATGAAAAATTGTAAATGAGAACTGTTACATAATATGGTGCTATTTATATAGAAAGTAAGATAAAATTATTTGTAAAAAAATATCTTTATCTCTTATAAAGTATAAGTTTGACGAATTTTCAAACAAGACCTGATTAAAGTACAGGTCAGCTGGGACTTAGTACAGGGGATCATAAATTTGGTATGCAATCCTCATAAAGCTGATATTGTAAAGAATTGTACTAATTATAATCATTATTTTCAAAAAAGCAAACTCACATATGTATCTAAATGTGTATTTTGTATTTGTATATTATATCTGTATGGTAGGAACAGAAAATGCTTACTTTCTTGGACAGTAATTGAAAAAGCTCACCCTCCCCACCGAATGAATATCAGCCATTGAGCCACTCTTTGACTTGATGCTCAGTGCATTTATATAATTTTTTATACACATTGAATGTATTTATAAATTACATGAATTTTAAGATAACATCCTTTATATTAAAAAACAGTGTTTAAATTAAATAATTTTGTAAAGGCTTTTGAGATATCTTCTGATACTTTGGAATTAATCAGATTAAGAATATGAGTAGGTACATAAAACATTTCAAAAAGTAAATACAAGCAAGAAAATAAAATTGTTTCACTTTAAATGTCGTGGATCCTTTCTCTGTTTAATTTGACAAATTTAAGTAACTGAATTGTTCTACATTTTCTAAATTGTCATCATACAAATGGGGGTGGGAAATGCTTTTTTTTTTTTTAAATCAGAGAATGAAAAAAGCAATTGTTTCAAAAAATGAGCCTGCTTTTTTGCGAATTCAAACTTTAAACATCAGAATTAATAATTAGTAAAAAAGGTATAAATTAGCAAATCTTAACCATATATACTTTTAAAAAAATTGTAAGCTTTGAAAATGAAAACAAATTTAAAACACATTAACAAACAAATATAATAATCATATAGTACAATTAAGAACCCAAAGTAAAATTTAAAAAAAAAATACCTAGAGATATTTAAAAAGGATAATGAAACAAATGAATTCAGGGAATAACATAATAAAATAAAACTCTTACCTGATAAAAGGCAGATACAAGCTGACATCACCTCTAGAATAAGCAACTATATAACATAAAAATGTTCCACAAATTAATATACTTGCTTGTATAACAGGACAATAATGCAGTTTTAGTTCAATATCAGCCATCGTGAAATTGGAATCTGTAAAATAAAATTCTTCAGTTTAAACTTTGAATTTTTAAGCTGAATATTAAAATAAAAATCATTTCAACTCATAACAACTAAAAGTTTCCTTGAAACTTTCTACAGCTTACCAACTATTATTTAAAAGAATAAACATAAATAAAATTAGTTCATGATCAAGACATTGTTTCGGTGGCAATTAACACACGGTGACATAATTATTAATGGATTTGTTACACAAATCATGCTAAAATTTTCACTAAAAACAAGATCTATAATGTTTATTTCAAGAGCGGAGGAGCACACATTTTGACTATCGCGGAACGAAAAGCGAAGTGTGATCCAAACAAATTTTAAAAGATGGTCACGGGAAAAAACGGAGTGCTGCCATCTATCTGTCCTTCTTCATACTTCACGTCAATCGCCAAAAAATAATAATTTCGAGGAAAATAGTAGAACGTACCTCATTAATTCATGAATGAACGAAAAACTATATACAGTACTTTACTGTATTTTCTGAAAATAAATCCATTTCTATAAATATATATTTTCTACAGAGAAATTTTAAAACAGAACCAGGAATGTTTGTCAGCTATTGAATTCATATATTTTCCTCCAATGGCATGGGAGGATAGCATTGCAAAGAGGGCCACGTAGAAATCTGCATGGGTAAATGGCGTGATATATAAGTTAAAAGTTCAGCCAGAGCGCTGCCCGCACAAACAAAAAAATAAAGAAAAAGAAAATATATATATATTGGTACGAACCAGTATAAAAGCTAAAAGTTCAGCCCGACTGAATTTCTTAAAAACATGGGATTTTACATCGATATGGTTAAAACTTGTTTCGTACGAGGAGTTCTGACCAAAAATACTTCCTTTATTTTTTGTTTTGGTTTGTTTTGTTACCATGTTTATAAGCTTCATTTTTAAAAAAGCGCCCTAGACTGAGTTATACAGGTTGTCCACTCTCAAAGGTGTCCAATGGCTAATTCCTAAACTGTTAATCATAGACATAATAGTTCTAGTTACAAAAACATTTTAAATGTGGTAAAGCGATATTTTAAAAGCGATTTGGGTCAATAAAAACATGTCTTAAAAAATACGAAATTTAAATTTTTATACGGTCTCCGGTTCTATAAGTTATATTTAGCATTTTCTTTTCTATTTCACTGACAAGTTGGACAAAAAAAGTCCCATTCATATTTCACTAAAATCGACGGAGTTATGGTGTTGTTTATAACGAGGATATGGGCCCTAAGTGTGGAAAGTGCCCTCCGTTGGGGGTCTTTCTAAGGAAACCTAATCCGTATTTACGCAAGGAAATTCAAGGTTCGAAGAAAATCACGGAAAACTCCCAACGATAAGGCCGACGGGCGCGATTGGTTGCTAGCCCAGCATCTCCCGTCTGCCAGCTTTGAGAGTAGAACCTTTCGGGTCATTGGTGAGGCTCGACCGAGTTACGAAACTTTAAAAATGCATAATTACACTACTTTTATACATCTGAACACAAATGAATTCGACTGTGTCTTGAGGGATCGTAGCCAAGTACATAAAGTATTAGAAGAACTTATTTCATCCACGCTAAAAAGAAAAAAAAAATAAGTATTATGATTGAGTTAACTTTTATTAAATTTCAGATTGACTAAAATAGTCGTACTTTAACGTATGTTTTATTTTGTAAGGATTTGAGACTGTTTCTTTTCACGATTTCTTTCAATAAAAATTATGTTATTTTTATAAGTTTTTATTTAAATTCAATGATCGAATATATGTTTTTCAAATTTTTATTCGAATTTTATTTCACTTTCAAATATCCGATCGAGATTAAATTTTACATACTGATGTAAATCTGATGACAATCTAATATTATTATGATTTTCAGTGGTTATCACTTATACTTATTTAACAAGATAACACAAAAAATTACGAATAGATTGCTAAAAAAAAAGTAAAAAAAGAAATGTCTTAGATTAGTAAACACAAAACTGCGATTTTTTTTAATTTATTTTTTAGTATTAAATCCGAAAATTACTTTATTTTTTAACTATCATGTCAGGATTGTTCGCAAATCGTAAACTGTTAAAATTAAAAAATAACAAAAATCGGATTCTATAAAATAGAATAGATAGTTGTGTTTTAAACTTTAGTTATTGATTTTTATGTAATTTTTTGCCCTTAATCTGAAAATATATAACCTTCATTATTAATCATCATAAGTTAGAATTTTTTTTTCTTTTTAGCAAATTATAAATATTAAAGTTAAAATATAGCAAAAATCTCATGCTATAAAATAGATGTAAACTTTTAAATTTAATTCTCCTTTATTTTATTCAACACTTTATTTAAATGTTTGGGTCTTATACTGGGATTTTTACAGCTAAAGAGTTGAGGGGTTGGATGAACTATGGCTGGAGGTTCAATTTCAACTTCGAACTTTTTAAACTTTGAAATTTATAATTTGCGAAAAATCCTGAGTTGATAGTTAAAATGAAGGTCATTTTCGAATTCAGTGGTAAAAACTACATAAAAATCGATTATCAAAACTTAAAAACACAACAAACACATCGATTTTATGGTATCTAATTTCCGTTATTTTTTTTCTTTTCTTTTTTTTTTTCAACTTTAATATTTACGATTTTCAAAAAATCTTTACGTGATATGGTGAAAAATAAAGGTTAAATTTGGATTCAGCGGTACACAATACATAAGAATCCATTATCAAAATCTAAAAAACATGACATAACCCAACTTTTGCGAGCTGGAGAAATCTAAAAACATTTTAAATTATGTATCATTTTGTACACAATTGAGCTGTTAATTTTCATCATTTTATTTAATAAAAATTCAGTTTTTTTTTTAAATCATTTTAATACGCGTATGTTTATTACAAATTGTATATTTTGTGTTAATAATTCAATTTGATTTAAGATTTCAAATTTGAATTGTAATGTTAATTTCTCTCTCAACAACTTTTAATATTTCTGATGAAATTATATTTCTACTTAATTTGAGAATGACACCTAATTTGTAGCAAAAATATATGCTTCAACTTTAAACAGCTATTATTCGATCAATTTTAATTGTAGAATACTAGGACGAGATCTGCACGAGCTAGCCCGAAGCCCGGCCCGTGGGCCGGTTTCGGGACGATTTCCGTAAACGGCATTCGGTCCGTGCCGGTCCGGGCTCCGTCCTTACTTCTGAAGACTCGGGCTGGGCTGGGCCGGGCCAGGCCGGGCTTGTCACTAATCTTTTCGGGCCGGGCGCGGGACTTAATTTTTTTCCCCGGAGTATCGGGCCGGGCCTAAGTTATTTTTTCCATACGAAGGCTAGCCGATTTCAAGCTTCCTAGTCTTCACGGACCAAAATAATCACTTACTGCTAAATCATCCCGCATGAAAATCCTTATCTCGATGTGACCGAGTCTGTTCATATATCAGTAAAAAATGGCTTGGTCCAAAAATTTTGCAAAAAAAGGCATATACTTTTAAGTCGTAATTATTCTACAATTAAACATTAGAATTTATTCTTTTTAAAGAATCGTAGATTACTAGGCTTTTTAAAAGAGAGTTAAACACATAAAAAAAATATGATTATGACGGAATTTTCTTTTAAACTGAAAACTGCAAATTTCTTTTAAACTGGTCATCCATGCAAAATGAATACACAATACGCGAGAGAAAAGTATATTAAACATTTACACCTGCTACGAAGGGAACGTATTTTTTTTTTCTTTTTTCTTTCCAATGCGATTCCGTCTTAGAAGATTCATCTTTTACCATATAGCATGTTTTAGATTTTTATGTCTCCATTACATGGAATATGGATTAATAATACTAATGATAACTGAAACATTTACGTACAAGAAGCAAAGGTTCATTTACAAGCATAAATATCGCAACCTACGGCACTTCTGGATAAATAAAGATTATAAACATGTAAAAAAAAAAGACTAATATAAGTTTTTTTTTGGTCTTAACTCTTCCGTAAGAGTTAAGATAAATGTTCTGTAGAAATTCACTCGGGCAGGGCCGGGTTCGGGCCGAACTTTTAACTTTTTTTCCGGGCCGGGCCGGATTTTTTTCTATGGATCGGGCAGGACTCGGGCCTGGAAATTTCGGCCCGTGCAGACCTCTAAATGGGACTGTTTTTCTCTTACTTGTAAACGTAACAGGAAAATATAACATATAGGAACGAGGGAAAGTATAAAAATTTAAATTTCGTAATTTTTAAAAAAATGAATTTATTCACCCAAATCGCTTTTAAAATATTTTTTACCTCATTTAAAACATTTTTCTAATTGGAACTACTATATGTCTGTGACTAATGGTTTAGGAATTAGAGGACAGGACACCGTTAAGAGTGGACATCCTGTATATACACTAATATGGCCATTAATTACCGGACACTTTAAATATTAGACAATTTGAAGAACATTTAGAAAAAAAAAAAATACTTGTCGGATTCTTCGGAAACTTCAGGATTAAATTGTTTGACTTCAAGTTTATCAATATTTATTTGATAGTCAGGACAATTAGGGGGCGAAAAAAAAAAAAAAAAAAATCAAAGAAAAATAATAATATTTGGGATCACCCTAGAGGTCTGCACGGGCCGGAATTTCCAGGCCCGGGCCTGGCCCGTAGGAAAGTTATTTCGGCCTGGCCCGGCCCGTACAAAAATCAGCGAAAACAGGCCCGGCCCGTTTTGGCCCGTTACAATTTCTACTGTTTCTAAAAAATTCAGATTTTTATCAAAGAACTAAGACTCCTTTAAAGAATACTGCATACATATCTATAGAATGATTTTACAGTATATTTTACAGCAAATACACATTAGCAACATTAATGATTACTAAGATTCTTAGGCTTTCAACATTCGAATAAAGATTATTCATTAAAAAAATAATATGGCTTAGAATAAAAGAAAAAAGAAAGAAAGCTAAAAACATCGTTAATTTTGAAGCAGTTTGAAGATTTATAAATAGAAAGAAGATTTATAAAAATAAAAGAAGATTTATAAATATATTTCTATATCATTTTATTATAGATTTCAAATCCAAATTCATTCTTAAATTCAAAGAAGCTCCTTTCTGATACATTTCTAAATTCATTTTTTTTTTCTCAGAAACGCATAAGATTAGAAGATATCTTTATTCAGAAACTATATAATCGAATGGCGTTATCCATTTTTTGATACAAGAAATTTAAAAATACTGCAAACAAATAAAATACTGTCATAATTAGCGTTTTGAATAGAATTACGGGAATCAATAGCAAGGGAAGGGAGAAAAACCTGCAATCATTTGAGAAACTATTATATCGCAACAAGGTTATACAAGTATTTTATTTACCAAAAATGTAAAACTTTATTCGATTCCAAATCCCTTCAATAGTTAGGCTTATCACTTTTATACTTTTATAATTTAAAATTAATCAGAAAATGTGTCAAACTTTCGCATTATTGAGAAATTAATTTAAAAATCATCAAGAAGTATATATCCGAAGACTAAGCTAATATAAGTTCTTTATCGCTGTTAATAATTTTACAAATCATGTCTTCTGCCAATAATTAAGTCTAGTACCGGTCCGGTCAGTCTATATGTAGAAAAATAATGCAAGCGTGATCTCGGACCGGCATGAGTCAGCTAAAAAAATATTAAAATGGGTTACACATAATGTAATTCTCCGATGCCGATACACTGTGCATTTTTATATTCATGCTGTCAAACTAGTATGGTCACATTTATACTTATTCTTGTTAAAACTATTTTCGTTGAAAATAGCTCATATTTTATCGTTTCTGACTAAATCTTCAGAGCTCGAAATTTTTTTTTATCGGCCCGGCCCGTTCAATTTTTTTTGCCGGCCCAGCCCGTTGAAAAAACTATTCTAAATCTGCCGGCCCGGCCCGTTAGAAAATTCAAAACGATTCCGCCGGGCCGGGTACAGGCCACGGGCCTAGCCCGGGCCCGTGCAGACCTCTAAATCACCCTGTATATTAAAATTCACAAAATTATCTATCGATACATAATACAAATATATGGATGCTATACAAAATGTTCGGGGATTTTTATAAAAATAGTACGTATATTCATAGAAATATAGTGCTTTTTTGAAAAGTTAAAATAGTTCTGGCATATATTTAGCTTATATCATGCAAGGATACCTTATCATAATAACAGGCTTCGCAATCGCCAACTTTCCTTTGTCCGCAGTACACGTGGTCAAAAACCACATGATTTTCCCATTGTTAGGGCTAGCTAATGTGAGGAACTGAAATATTTAATTTTTTTCCTATGAGTTTGTGTATTGAGTATAACCGTAGTATGCACTAGGTGGCGTTACTTAAGGGACAAAATCACATAATAAGTTGGCTGCTATCATGACAAATTAACCCATAAACTTTCTCCTGAATGCGAGGCCTGTTATTATGATAAGGTGGTCTTGATTGATATCATGCAGGATTTTCAACCAAATTTAACGCTAGTTTCAGAAAATTTGGCGAAACGTAATAGAAGCAATGTGCGCAAATGGGATAGAAATAAATTAAATATTTTATTAAATATGAATAGTTGTCTGAAATATTTTTTATCTGCGCATGAGGTGAACGATAACAACGATTCTTTTACATAATAAAATAGTCAACTCTATGGAACAACTCATTAAAAAAAAATCAAATCAAATATCTTGAAAATTCAGAAAGATATTTTCGATAGAGTGAGCTGAGTTTATGTTGCTCTCAAAAAACAGCTGACTGATAAGATATTTTCCATAAATTGTCATTTTTTATTAACTGACTTTTAGGAAAAAGTTAGTATCTAATAAATATCAATAAGTACATTTAAAACAAATGTTACGATTTCGATACTTCTCTCTAACTTGGAAAAGATTGGTTCTGGCAGTTATCCAAGAAAAGCTAAAGCATCGGTAAAAAGGAATAAAAAATTAATTTAAATTGACAATTTGTGGACAATCTCTTATTATTCATCAGGTTTCAGAGAGCAACTAAAAATCAAATTACTCCAATCGCCGATTATCTTTCTGAATTTTCATGATATTTGTGGGTTTTTTTAAAAGTTGTTACATAGAGTTGACCATTAAATTATGTAAAACAAAATCTTCGTTATAGTTCGCGCATGCGCAGAAAAAATTGCTCCATACTTCTGCTCACATGTCCTAAAATATGTAATTTATTTATACGCCAATTGAACTATATTGTTTCTATCAAAATTTTCTAATTTTCCTGAAACTGACATTAAATTGGGTTGAAAAACCCTACGTGATATAAGCTAAAAACATGCCAGAATTTTTTTAATTAAGAAAAAATCGATAAAGTTCCATGAATATACATGCTATTCTTACAGAAATCTGCAAACATGGTGTACAGTATCTAAAAATTTGTATTCTTCAACGATAGATCATTTCGTGTATTTTAATTTACATGGTGATCCAAATATTATTATTTTTCTTTGATATTTTGTTGTCCCCTTAATTTTCTTCCTTATGAAACCGACTTTGATAAATATCAGGTCAAACCTGATCTTTGTAATCCTGAAATTCCAGAAGAATTTGAAAAGTGTATTTTTAAATATTCGAGAAAACTGAAGTGTCTAAAACTGAAAGTGTCTGGTAATTAATAGCCACATAGTGTATATCATGAATCTCTAAAATATATATTATAAATCTCTATGTGTATGCAAATATTTAAGTTTTCATTAATATTGTTGGTTTGTATTCATGTATTGGGAAATTAAAAGTCTGAAAAATGCTATACAATAAAATCTTCTAAGACGGAATCGCATAGTAAAGAAAAATTTTTTTTTATAGACAAGTCCCTTTCTTAGTAAGTAGGTATAAACGTATTATAGACTTTTCTCATATATTATTGATTTCATTTTGCAAGAATCGACACTTATTTTCATTTAAGACAGGTTTTTTTTTCTTTTTCACAGATTTTGCTGTATTTTAATTTGACTAACTTGAAATCTGCTATTATTTATAACAAACAAAAAATTTGAAATTTAATTGTAGAATAACATTTATTTAAAAGTATATGCATTCTTTGTAATAATTTTTGGCCAGGGCCAAATTTTACTGATTTTTGTACGAACCAAACTACAAAACAATTAGTTTCCTATGGATTGGGTCAAGACCGGAACAGAAAATTCTGGCCTGTGCAGATCTAGAAAGAATGAAGCCAGGTATGTCTCAGTACGGAAAAAAATACGTTAAAACCAGTCTACCCAGATCCTTCAGAAAAAAGAAATAAGGCCCAAACCGAGCCTGGCTTGAAAAAAATACTGACTAGGTCCGGCCCGAGTTGAGCTTTCAGAAAAAAACTAAGGTCCGGGTTTAGCCCGTCCCGACTGTCTTGAATGAAAATAGGCTCGACCCTGCTCCGTTCAGACCATTAGGGCCGACCCTAGAATGCTCTAGGGGGCCGACTCCAAAGCCTTTATAAAGGTAAGAATTATGGGCAATTTTCATCCCATTTCCTCCAAGAGAAAATCTTGCGTCAGCCCGTGGAGGTATCGCCTGTATAAAGAATATAAAAGAGGGACCTACTGGATCTTCTTTGCCTGTATTTCGAAAGGAACATGGGCATACTGCCGAAGGACAAGAAAATAATAGGAGAGCTCTTATCCTGAAATTTTAGCTTTTTTAGATGATTATGAAAAACAAGTTTATTTTTCACGAGTGACTTTAAAAATAATTAAGAATCAATCGAAAAAATACGACTGAGAATAAAGATTATTTATTTATAAAAATTAATCACGGATTAGCACAAAATCTACTTCTCCATTCCACCCACACCCCAAACAAAAGTAAAAATAGATAAAAACAGATATAAATAAAAATAAGATTTTGTTCTTCTAGCATTCATCTGCAGAAATGACATTGTGGAATTTAGTGAAGTAAGGCCATCCCCTGAATTTATCTTTGTCTACACCCACACAACGTATTATTTAGAGTGAGAGAGACTCTAAACAATTTTCTTAGGATGCCCGAGAAATAGAAAAAGAAATTTCATACTTTTTTTTAATTTTCTGATAAAATAACTATATAGATAGATAAAAAAAATTAACTCCTTGCGGCGCGGTGGTATATCCATGAAACCACTTAATTCTAATTCCCAAACGCCACATTGGCAGTGGAATTTCGGTAAAAAAATTACGGTTTATTGAATGCGTGAGATATAGCTTTTTCTTATTTATAAATAAAGTTGTTTTCAAATTCCGATGTTAGTCATTAATTTCAACACTTAAGCAATGAATTTGCATTGCGCCGCAAAGGGATAATAATTAAGCTGAGCTTTTTCTGTTACGTAAAAAACAAGATCAATAATATATATATGTATTTCAAGTATTATGTAATTGTAACGATTAAAAGACTACAAACTTTTTATAGGAAATTGATATTTTAGCGAGTTCATGAAACATTTTAAATTCTTTAAAAAATAAATATTAAGGCAGATTTAATAGTAAGCTGAAAGAGAAGCGCTCGATTATAATTTATTTATTTTATGCATCATTTCTGTTCTATGTGAAAATTAAATATGAGAATTATGTAGAAAATTTAATTTTTGCGATTAACAGATCACAAACTTTCCATCAGAAATTGATATTTTAACCAGTTCATAAAACTTTTCTGAATTCTTTCAAAAATAAATTTTAATGGATAGTAACCAAAACATGAAGCGCTCGACTCCAATTTATTTACTTCTTGCTTTAATTCGTTAAAACTAATTCGCAATACGTTAAAACTACTTATGGGAGTTATACATAAAACATATTTTTTAAAATCCGTTGGGTATGTAAAATATGCGTGAGCGCAAGGCAGCGAATTTTTAACCTATAGTCAACCACTTCTTACTATACATCATTACCTGAAGTTCCTTCCTCCTTCTTCGATTTTTAATGAAATAAAGTGCAGGCATCATAATTGTTAGATTTATTGTAGCGTCCAGGGCAATGATTTTATTATGTTTAAAAAAAAAAAAAAAAAAAAAAAAAAAAGAAAAGAAAAGAACTATACATATGTTGAGGGTACTACCTAAAGCTCCTAATAAAGTATCATAGCATAAGAACTCGAGTTCTGGCAGTACATGCTCCAAGAAAGATAAGCCCTTCATCAGCATCACAACTATCACATAGCTACTAAATATTGTCGGATTTTCGAATGTCCCTATTACAGATTTGTATTTTTCGTCTTATTTAATTACAGACTTGGTGTATCAAATGAAACGAAATAGTGGCATTTAAAATCAGTAATCCTTGAAAATAAACAACCATTTTCGATTTATTGGCGATCGGTACAAATAAGAATAACAATTTTGTAACCGGTCGCCAAATATCACTGTGTAGCTTAAACAATAATACAGATGTCCACTCTCAATGGTGTACAATGGCTTTTTCAAAAACCGTTAGTCATAGACATATAGTTTTAATTACAAAAATGTTTTAAAGAAATATGTTTTAGATAAAGAAATATTTAATAAGCGATTTGAGTCAATAAATACATTTCTAGATGCAGAAAAGGGGTATAAGTCATGGACATTTAAAGTTTCATAACTCGGTCAGTTTTAGTGTTATTTGAACGGGACTTTTTTGTCTTACTTGTCAGTGTAATAGGAAAACTTTATTAACTATAACTTTTAGGACTGGAGGACCGTATAAAAATTTAAATTCCGTATTTTTTTTAAAGAAAAGTTTTTATTGACCCAAATCGCTTTTAAAATATTTCTTTACCTTATTTAAAACATTTTTGTAATTGGAACTATATGTCTATGACTAACTGTTTAGGAATTAGCCAATTGGTCATCGTTGAGAATGGACACCATGTATAATATTTGACTAATAATATTTAAGATCTATCTTAAATATCTGCACTATCTGCAATTTTTCTTGTTATTTTTTAATGCCGATTATCTACACTAGGGACATAGGCCCAGGAGGAGTGTACCCCCGTGGGGTTTTTTCTAAGGATCATAGCTAATATTTACGCAAGGATACCCAAGGCTCAAAGAGAACCGTAGAAAACTTCGAACGATTAGGTCGACGGCCGCGATCGAGTTTCGAGCCCACTACCTCCCGTCTGCCAACTTTGGAAGTAGAACCTCTCGGCCACTGGTGGGGTTATCTGTACTCTTTTTGTGTCCCTCATTGTTATCTCAAACGGTACTGAGGACAGCGAACTTATAACTCCCTGACCGCCGAGCAAAATGGCAAAAATGTAATAATGTTTTCTCCTTAATTTATTTAAAATGTTAATAAAAGAGGGATTTTCTAACATGGTATATATATATATATATATATATATATATGTATATATATTTGTTACGTCTATGCTTATAAGCCTTGAAAGTATCAATCATAACTTAATTTCTTAAAACTGGATCATATTTGTAGAATTATATTAATTTAAATGAAGCTTCAATTGCAGTGAAACCTGCAGCCTAGTGAACGGATATATCCGGTCACGGCAGTGGGAAGGTTAAAGACTTAATTATCTAACAAAGTATTGTTCAGTTAATTATTTAATATTCTTCTTTTCGATACAAAAAGTAAAATGCTCTTTAATGTCTTAGTAATGAAAAATCTCACCTACCTTCTTTGACATATCTCGCTATAAATATCCAAGGGTTCGGGCCAAGGCGAACATATATCTGTTAATTAAGATTCACAGGCAGACAGATTAATCCTTCAAATAAAGCTAAGTAATTCACTTCATGCTCTTTTTACCCTTGAAATGAATTCATTTTGAAGGAGAAATATGTATACAGGGTGTTCCAAACTTTGACCGACAAATTAAGAGGGGTGATAGAAGGCATTATGATTATAAAAAATTGCCATAGAAGATGGTATCGCCAACCACGTTTATAGTCACAAATACAAGATGTTTCTTCTTAACTGAGCTTGCGTTGACAGTAATAATTTTGAGAAAAATCAAAACATTACAATAAAAATGCAAATATATGTAACTTATATTTTGTGAAACGTTATAACATCACGAAAAGTTCTGGGAAAACAGGGTTCTCTCAAGCAATCGATGATACCGCATGAACTAACAATCGCAGTCCTAAATGTCGAGCGTAAAGTACATACTGCTGGCACACACACTGGAAACGTCTACCCCTTTTTTCGATATTATCACATTTTCAAAAAAGATGAGAATGTGTATAAAAAGTTTTATCATCGGATATTCCAGTTTTCTGAAAGTTACTGCCGTCAACACAGATTGAATTAGGGCAGAACAGCCTGTTCTTTTGATTAAATACGTGGTTTGCTACCACATGTTCTATTGTAATTTTTCATCCTCTTGATGTTTTCTAACACCCCTCTTAGTTTGAAGGTCGGATTTTTCTACACCCTGTATATATATTGTAATATATAGAATTAGAACCTTTTTAGTGCGCACTTTTAAGAGCCCACAATAGTCACAGAAAAAGTACGCAAAAAGACCCGGATGATTATGTAAAGTCTATGGGAGCGTTCTTTTCTAATATCTCGCTCAAATTTTAATGTTTTTACATGATTTTTTTTGCATAGGCTAGCTTAGGACGATCTACAACCGGGCTAGTTTTTATTTTTTCGATTTTGGTTTCAGATTTAAAAAAAAAAAAAAATATTTTAACTTTCAAAACCGGTTTAAACCGGTTCTGAAATTGAAACTATCATAATATAAAAAATATATGAGCAAAATCGAAAAAGTAAAAACTAGCCACTAAATCTATAAAGTGCCACTAAATCTATGCATATTATATGGTGTGTGTTAAAGCTATAGGTCACAAACAGGGCTACACAAAAGAGCTTGCAAAAATTACTGAATGTGAGCGTAAATTACTTAAAGGTTTTTTGAATAAGTTATGTTTTTTTACACTTAAATGCATTCTGTTTACTAAGAAATGTTTATAGAATATGGATAATATGATATACAGGGCCACGCAAAGAATTTGATACATGGACGCCTATGAAAGATAATTTATCAGAATTTGATTTCAGTTCTTTTAAGAGTGTTTTAGTTAATAATAAATTTTAGCTAAATACTGGCGTGTAATAAAGGTACTTGTTAAACTACAGGGCTGAACAAAAGTATTCAAGTATGTTTCCATCTATTAGTATAAATTGCTGAATGAGAAATTTCAAACTGCTACGCACTTTCTTGCTAAACTAAATTTCCCCATTATAATGTATACATATCAACCGACAGGTCAAATACAGGGCTGTTCAAAAGTACTGGAATGCATATTTGGCTATATACAGCAACTTTATTTTGCTAAATAAATTTGTTAAATAATTCCGAAAGTGCTGGAAAGTGTTACACAATCTATTCTTAACGCATGATTTTTCTTATTTGTTTAATTTTGAGTAATATTTATGTTACTTAGAATAGAAAATGCACGAGTTGTTGACATTTATTTACTAGTTATCTATCTGAAAAATACATTTGTTCTGAGTTCAAAGGGAAGGAGAGAATAATAATATTTCAAACTAAATCCATAACTCAGTTTTTAGAATAAACTTATGTGCCAGTGCAAACAAATCTTACCTATTAAACATAATTATTCTACCGTTATCAAACACAAGCTCGTTATAACTTTTCTCTTGATAAATTTACATTTATTACATTATATTTCCTTTGAAAAGTGAGAACACCATTAATAAAATTATTCAGATTCTGCATAGAAATGTCACAAATATACATATTAAGCAGCTACACAATACGGAACAAAACATGCCTATGCACTTAAACAGATAGATTTAAATTTAATAATAAGTAACATTACATTATAATATTCGTATTTTCAATAATACTATTACTATGAAGGCATAATAAAGAACTATCTTATAATGTTAGAAAAGTCATGTGACAGACTTCAAAACTCAAAATTATCAAAATCAGAGCATATATTTTAAACAAATTTGCGTTTCTAAACATTCACTGCATTTCATAAATAAGAAAATGAAAGTCTAGTTTACGAAGTCGTAAATGTAGCCGGAAGACATTCGATTAAGAAATTTAAAAGACCATTCATGAATTTTTAAAGGTTATGACTAATGTAAGGATAAGACAAAGAAAAATACAGCAAATTTCATGAAATATACAATCATATATTTCTATACAGAAAAATATGTTTCATTTTATTAACTATAGTGTAGCATTATGAATTATATACCTTTAAAACTTACTTGAAAGTATAACTGTATATTTTTTAAATTTTAGAAGACAGTTTCTTTTAATGGTGCGAGTTGAGACTAAAGTATTTCAGGTCACAAGAATGGGAAAATGAGCACTGTCCCCACAAATCTGGGACATTTTATCACCTCTCTTTAAAGCCAAAAGGAAAAGAAAGAATTTAATAAAATTTATACAAATCACTCGGTAACTTTCAGGCCACTTTGTACATATTTTAGTTTATGCATGTAACGCTTTCAAAAACTATGCTAACTCGTAACTGATGAGGCGAAAGAAAAAAAAATAAGAACACGGTATTGTCTTAGAGACAGCATTTAATCATGGATCTAATATATCTCCTTACATAAATATTATTTAGATATTAAATTATTTAAGCTTTAAAAATGCATCGTGTCTATAATTTGAAAGTAATCTAACAGTGAGAAACCTTTTGTTCCAAATGCAGACACAAAGAGTGATACACAATACTCAAATCATACTCAAACAGTTCAATTAATTTAATATGAGAATGTGGAGATGCGTATTTTGAACATTTAATCTAAAAGAGAAATAAGAGAAAGAGCTTGGGTAGATAAGGCGTAGATTTTTGCTTACTGCACTCATACAAATGAAAAATCTCCCCAAAATTATTTTATATTATTTCTTTATAGCTGAATGTATAACCTTTATATTATTGTTTTAAGCCTGAACTATAACAACATATCATATTAATACCTTTTTAGAATGAGTGTGTTTGCTTTTATACTGTAGCTTTTGACAGTTTTACAGCTTTTAAGGTTCCGTACTGAAAACGGAACCATTATAAGATCAATCCTTTGTCTGCCTTTCTGTATGTCTATTTATCACAGCCATTTTACTCGTAAACTATGGATCGTGAAAAGTTCAAATTGGGGGAAGTAATAAAGACTATTGACTCATGAAAAAAAATATTTTCTTTGTATACTGTGTAAGGTATCACGTGAAAGTGTTTTTTCTTTCAAATTATTTAATTTTCTATAAATAATAAAATTATTTTCGCAAATAGCTTATTTTTTTATCACTTGTCATGATCTATGCATACTCTTAGAAAATTATGATTACTTGAAATGGTTGATAAGCGAAAATAGGCCCTTATCTATCCTTACTATTCTCCTTTCATTTTTAAATAAATTTTCCCACACAAGACAGGCTGTTTTCTTCATCTAAAAGTTTAATTATATTTAAACAACTCAGTGAGGTCTCAGAGACTACACCTCCAAAGTGTGTTTGAATAAAAGCCTCTTTCTAATGAAAACTTCAATGATTTTGACTCAACGAGTAAACTGGGGATGATTAATAGGACAATTTTCTTTAGCAAAGATGACAAAAAGGTGATTGCGTATTTTTTATAAGGTTCTGAAGTTCATTTACCTCTCACAGATAGACAGCATTTTGCTTTTAATTCTTTGAATATTTATGAAGCTATAATTGAATATTGATTTTGAAAATAGTTATGTCACTAGAGTTATAAATTTATTTCTATTTTTTAAATTAAAAATCAATCATAATACTACAATTATAGTATATTTTGTTTAATTTAATGATAAACATTCCGTGATTAAATAAATCAAAAACTACTGTACAGTAATTCTGATATGCTGACAGTTATTTTTAAATAAAAATGTGGCTAAATTGCCAACATTGTCTAGAAGAGTTGCTGTTTATTTAACATTGAATGACTGCATGTTAAATCACCAAAATACACAAATTCTTCTTTAAAAAGTGAAGAAAACAATTTGACCAAGTCTCACATTATTAGGTTTTTAAAATTTTAATAAATAACTTCTAGAAACTCTGCCTCTAATGCCCATGATAGCATACAGGGTGTTTCTAAACTCATGGTACAAACTTTAAGGGGTGATAGTACATATCAAGACAAACTATATTAAATAGGAAACTAAGGGTTTCAAACGTCTTCCGAAGGAGATAGGCGCCATTAAAGTTTAGGGTCCAAAAATTCAAATGATTATAAAAAACAGAAAAATTGGTCGATTCGTTTGCGGTTTTCACTAAAACTATTCTTTATGTCAGTATTGTCTTGAAAATAAATTATAAAGATAAATTTAAAAAAATGCCGATAGAGGGAACTTTAGACTTTGGAGTAACGCACAACTATTTTTTACCGTTATTTTTTGCATCTCATAAATTTGTTTTAGAAACTTAAACATAAACTTAAATTTTGAGATGAAAATCTGAATCGTTGGGAGTGGTTAAGTAGCGCATACTGAACTGTGTTCAATGGGGGTGGGGAGGTTCAAATTTCAAATGACTATAAAAAACAGAAAAATTGATCGGTTTTCGCTAAAACTATTCTTTATGTAAATATTTCCTTGAAAATAAATTTTAGAGATATCTTTCAAAAAATTCCGTCAGAGGGCGCCTTAAATTTTAGAGTAACCAACAACTATTTTTAGCCATTATTTTCTGTATCTAATTAAATGCTTGTAAAAGTTCAAACTTAAATTTTGAGCTCAAAATCTGCATCGTTGTGAGTAATTAAGTAGCGGAAAATTGAACTGTGTTCGAGGGGTTGGGAGGGTAACATTTCAACTCCTGAACACAGTTCAGTCTGCGCTTCTTAACCCCTCGCATCAATTTAGAATTTCGCATGTAGACTAAGTAAAATGAAGGCTCTTGCTAATTTTAAATTAATGGCAGAGTTCTTTTAAAATTTGTCGTCTGCATTTTAATATTTTTAATATTTTTTTTGCATAGGATATCGAGGTTGATATCAAATCCGGTATTGCTGTATATTTTCGATTTTGGTCGTAATTTTTTAACACTTTCAAACAAAGTTGAGAAGTGTTATGATTTCGGTTTGTCTGTCCGTCCGTCCGCGCTCTAACTCCCGTAAATATATTCGGATTGCCCTGAACTTTTTGGAAATTATTGACGTTTACACTACTACGAACCCTACTTCTAATGAAGTTTCTAGCATGATTACTTTATTTACAGGGGCAATCAAAATTTCCCGTTACATTATGCCCTAAGGGAAAAATAATTTCAAATGGATTTTAAAGATGTTACACCCTGTCAAACATATTGAATTAAGATGCATATACAAAGTGCACAAAAGTATGCATTCTGTAAAATATGTGGTGAAAATACTAGTTGCTACTATTCATTTACAGGGACAGTCAAAAGTTTTCCGTTACATCATGGCCTATGAGAAAAATTCGTTTTAAATGAATTTTAAAGATGTTATACCCTGTCAAAAATATTAATATTTATCTGCATTTACAAAGTGCACGAAAATATGCATTGAAAAGTATAGTTATTCATTTACAAGGATAAACAAAAAAATTCCATTACATAATTGTAAAGCGGGAATTGTTTACGATATTTTTTAATTATAGTAAACTATTTCATGTATAAGAAAATTTATATTCATTGCTGAGGCTTTATACAAGTTATTTCAGGCATAATACGAAGTGATTTGCATTTACAGGGACACATTTAAGATTTCAAAAAGTATATTCTGACTGAAGTACTGTATATTATTGATGATAGCTGATAGACGGATGAAATACATTTTTAATTATGATATGCGTTTTCAAGTTTCAATAAATTTATGCACATTATACGGTGTGTATGAATGCTATAGTTAATATACAGAGCTACACAAAAGAGCTCATAAACGTTACTGAATATGACCGTTTATTACTTAAAGATCGTTCTTAAAGTTCTTAAATAAGTTTTAAATAAGTCATTTTTACGTTGAACTGCACTCAGTTTACTAAGAAATGTTTTCAGAATATATATGTTGCGGCCAATACCCGGAGCCTGGCCAATTCTAGAACTAGCCAGCCAATACCCGAACTGGCCAAGCTTCCTGGCCAAAACCCGAAATACATGAAATGAATAGCGTATTTCGGGTTTTGGCCGGCCAATTCGCGAACTGGCCGGGAAGCCTTGGCCAACATCCGAACTATGATGCATAAGTACCAATTTTCTTGTAATTAAGATAATGTAACATTAAGATGTACAGTAAAAAAGTTTCCCATTGATTATATTAAAACGAAAGATTTTTGTGCACCCAACTAAATTAATCAAAAATAGTACACAGTTCTTTTTCAATATCGAAATTAATTGATAAACCAAATACGATGACAATTACAAGTTAACCGGAAACTTTACTCGAGTTAGATCACGGACAGGCTGACATCTAGACTATTTGAATTCATAGACACTTTCAACTATGTTAGAAATGATTAAGCCTAGTGCTTATATCTATTTCGAGAATTGGCCAATTGCACCTGGCCAGTTCGCGAATTGGCCAATTGCATCTGGCCAGTTCGCGAATTGGCTGGCCGATTCTAGAATTGGCCAGTCATTTTTTAACGTTGCTGGCCAATTCGCGAATTGGCCGACCAGTTCTAGAATTGGCCAATTTCGGGTATTGGCTGCAACATATATACATAGGGACACTTAAAGAATTGCATAGAAGGTCGCCTATGGATGTTAATTTCTATATATGTGATTTCAGTAGTTCTAAGAGTGTTTTAGTTTGAATTAAATTTTAGCTATATACTGGCATATAATAAAGGTACTAGGCAAACTACAGAGCTGAACAAAAGTATTCAAGTATGTTAACATTTCTTAGTATAAATTGCTGAAAGAGAAATTTCAACTTGTTAGACGTTTTCGTGCTAAACCAAATTTCCCCATTGTATAGATATATATCGACCTACAGATCGAGCACAGGGCTGTTCAAAAGTATTGGAATACATGTTTGGCTATGGATAGTAACATCTTATTTCCCTAAATAAAGAAGTTTTCTTAAAGATTTCAGGAAGTGTTGGAAAGTGTTTCATAATCTATGCTTAATTCATGATATTTCATATTTGTTTATTCTCAGAACATTTTCAATCTTGAAAACATTCCGAGATTAATGGTATCACCAGAATAAAAGATACAACCAACAAAGAAAGTATTATGAATATGATACACTGTTAAACAGTGATCTTAGCTATCTTTAAAAAAAATTCGAATATCAGAAATTTGAGAATAACTCCGTCATCAGTGTAATATTATTGGCAAGTGTCTTTGCGTTACTAGTTTGTATCTTCGATCTTGTGTGTCTTAGATGTGATGGCTATGCAAGGTCTTAATTATTTCCTTTGCACGAAAACGTGAATTCGGATATCATTCTTTGATGACAACGATGGACGTTTTATCAATGCCTTCGTTAATGCTACATTATAATGTAGGCGTCACTTGATGATCATCTCAGGATGCCATCATTAGGCAGTTGCCTCATCAACTGATACCATAAACAGGCACAGTCCCTCATAAAAATTCTGAATTCACACATTCTTCGGAATTGTGGCAAAAAATGGCAAATATTAATAACTTTTTTTCTTCTTTTCTCTATTGTCAGAGTCATCAGTTCCAATTCTTTTTAGTTTTCTTCAAGATGAGAAACTCATAAACTATACTCTAAAGAAAGTCTGCCCAAATTTTCAGTAATAAGGAACGCACATCAGCTAGCAGCAACAGGTAAAGGGTATCATTAGCCACATGTTTTGAAATATGTACCAATATTATCTCAACATAGTAGCAATATATACAGGGTGTATCTAAACTACTGGGCAAAACTTTAAGGGGTGATAGTACACATAAAGACAAATAATATTAAATGTGGAACTAAGGGTCCCAAACGTCTTCCGAAGGAGATAGGCGCCATCAAAGTTTAGGGTCCAAAATTTGAAATGATTATAAAAAACGAAAAAATTGGTCGATTCGTTTGGGGTTTTCACGAAAACTATTCTTTATGTCAGTATTGTCTTGAAAATAAATTATAAAGATAAGTTTCAAAAAATGCCGATAGAGGGCGCTTTAGACTTTGGAGTAACGAACAACTATTTTTTACCGTTATTTTTTGCATCTGTTAATTTTTTTAGAAGTTCAGACATAAACTTAAATTTTGAGCTCAAAATCTGTGGTTAAGTAGCGCAAACTGAACTGTGTTCAATGGGAGTGGGTATGTTCAAATTTCAAATGATTATAAAAAACAGAAAAATTGGTCAATTGATTTGCGGTTTTCACTAAATTTTTTCTTTATGTCAGTATTGTCTTAAAAATAAATTAGACAGATAAATTTTAAAAAAATGCCGATAGAGGGCGCTTTAGACTTTGGAGTAACGTACAACTATTTTTTACCGTTATTTTTTGCTTCTCATTAAATTTTTTCAGAAGCTTAGACATAAACTTAAATTTTCAGCTGAAAATCTGAATCGTTGAGAGTGGTTAAGTAGCGCAAACTGAACTGTGTTCAATGGGGGTGGGGAGGTTCAAATTTCAAATAATTATAAAAAACGGAAAAATTGGTTGATTCGTTTGCGGTTTTCTCTAAAACCATTCTTTATGTCAGTATTTCCTTGAAAATAAAATTTAAAGATAAATTTCAAAAAATTCCATTAGAGGGCGCCTTAAACTTTAGAGTAACCAACAAGTATTTTTAATCGTTATTATTTTTTATTTAAATAAATGCTTTAAAAGGTTAGACTTAAATTTTGAGCTCAAAATCTGAATCGTTGTGAGTAACTAAGTAGCGGAAAATTGAACTGTGTTCGTAGGGTGGGCAGGGTAACATTTCAACTCCTGAACACAGTTCAGTTTGCGCTTCTTAACCCCTCCCAACGATTCAGAAATTGAGCTCAAAAATTAAGTCTAAGCTTTTGCAAGCATTTAATTAGATATAAAAAATTACAGTTAAAAATTGTTGTTGGTTACTCTAAAGTTTAAGGCGTCCTCTAACGGAATTTTTTGACATTTATCTTTAAAATTTATTTTCGAGGAAATACTGACATAAAGAGTAGTTTTAAAAAAAACCGCAAACGAATCGATCAATTTTTCCGTTTTGTATAATCATTTGAAATTTGAACCTTCTCACCCCCATTGAACACAATTCAGTTAGCGCTACTTAACCACTCTCAACGATTCAGATTTTCAGCACAAAATTTAAGCTTATGTCTAAGCTTCAAAAAATTTAATGAGATGCAAAAAATAACGGTAAAAAATAGTTGTACGTTACTCCAAAGTCTAAAGCGCCCTCTATCGAATTTTTTTGAAATTTATGTTTATAATTTATTTTTAAGACAATACTGACATAAAGAATAGTTTTAGTGAAAACCGCAAATGAATTGACCAATTATTCTATTTTTTATAATCATTTGAAATTTGAACCTAACCACTCCCAATGAACATAGTTCAGTTTGCGTTACTTAACCACAGATTTTAAGCTCAAAATTTAAGTTTATGTCTAAACTTCTAAAAAATTTTAAAGAGATGCAAAAAATAACTGTATAAAATAGTTGTTTGTTACTCCAAAGTCTAAAGCGCCCTCTATCGGCATTTTTTGGAATTTATCTTTATAATTTATTTTCAAGACAATACTGACATAAAGAATAGTTTTCGTGAAAACCGCAAACGAATCGACCAATTTTTCTGTTTTTTATAATCATTTCAAATTTTGGACCCTAAACATTGATGGCGCGTATCTCCTTCGGAAGATGTTTGGGACCCTTAGTTTCCCATTTAATATTATTTGTCTTGTTGTGTACTATCACCCCTTAAAGTTTTGCCCAGTAGTTTAGATACACCCTGTATATATATATATATATATATATATATATATATATATATATATATATATAATATATATATGTATACATACATATTACACGATAGATACTTATTTATTATAGTACTAACCATATTACCCTATATTACAAGAGCGAATATAGAAATTCATTGCATTAAAAAACGTAAGTCACCGTAAATTTAAAATTTCATTCTTGGGAGATGGTGGAGAAATTTTTGCAGAGAAAAAGAGACAAAATCTTGCGAAAAGTGCAATACAAAAGCATGCAGACACTAATAATTTTTAGAGTAGAGTATTTTTTAAACTTTTTTTTAAATCTAGGGACATGAAACATGCATGCAATGGTATCCGCTAACCATACAACTATGCATCCGCAGCCGCCGCGTTGGACAGCACTCTTCTACTGTATATGAAAAAGAAAAAACATGTGCTGAAACTTAGGATTGAGTTGACAAGTTTTCGTTTTTATTCTCTAAACTAGAAAACATGGCAGTTATGATGATCTAATTAACCAAAAATATCCTAAAAATTGTAATTTATGGTAGAATTTTATGTGTCAGAATAATTTATTCTTTTAATTTAAAATAAAACACTTTTAATGTAACGCTTTAAACATAACTTCGCTTCTGTGATTGGAGTTTTGTTCTTTCCCATTTTACTGGTTCTCATCTAGAAAATTTTTGTTTCGAGGCATTTGCGTATTCTTAAACAAGTTACTCTATACCCTTGAAGCCTGTATAGAATAGAGTATCATCAGTGAACTTTCTCAAGCAATAGAATAATGATACTTGTGGCTCATTAAAACTTTTTCGAGTTCGATAAATTTACAGAACCTAAAAGCCTTTCAAAACCTGCTTATGTGTTTTGTAAAATTATTTTTGATAGTGCATAATGAATAAAGACCTTTTGTTAGAATGCTAATTGAATAAAAAACAAATTGTGCTGCAACATTGATTATCCATAAAGAAAACCTTAACACTGAATATTTATGCAGTTAAAAAAATCCTGTTATCGGAAGTTACAATAAAGAATAAACAAAAAGTAATTTTTTCAAATTAAATTAATGATGCAATAGTCACTGGTATTGAGTTATTTTATTAAAAATCCAGACAGCTTTTTGATCACATAATAATAATATACAATAAGAAGAAAATCTAAATATCATTATTTTTTTTTTTTTTTAGTATGTGTAATTTTTTACAAATGGATTTTTTTTAACAGAATTCAAAACAGAAACTAGAAAAGCTTTTACAAGTTTCCAAATTACCATTATTCTCTTTTCCTTTCTTCTTAGAACTGAAAAAAATTTGTTAATTGTAGGTTTTATTAATATCAACTATAAAAGGAAAATAGTCCACACAGAGAGATTGAAATCTTTCAGACAACTGACATCTGTAGATTAAAAAATACGCTTTATCTTTTGTATGATTTGAAGATTTTTAATGAAATTTATTAAATGCAAAATTATTTTTAAATTCTTGCATTGTCTAAGATGATACAATTTTAAAAATATTCTTGTAAGAGGATTTCAAAACTTGTAAGCTCTAGTTTTACACATGAGTACGAGAAAGTTTTAGAACTCAGTACTTTCATAAAATCAAAACTCACGGGTGACATTTTAAGCGCAAATTGCGTCACTAGAAATAGAAATGTTTTGTTCCCTTCACATTTGACGTAGATTGCTTTGGGGTTTATAAGTGTTGTGTTTAGTGGGGGAACGTTTCTAACGACGTTCCGAAACAAGAAATTAAAGTGCGTGATCGTATTTTATTAGTACACTGCAATGTTTTGGCCGCAAACGACCACAACACATGACGTAATATAGATGAAAAACTTTATGGAATAATATGTACCATATTCACTGAAAAATATAATTGAAAAAAAAATCAAAATAGAGCTTACCTGTTTAAGCTTGTATTAAGAGGTGAGCAGAAATACGCAAATGAATAATCTCAGAAGACTTACTCATAAAGAAAAATTTCTTTATTTATTTTTTTATAAAGATGGACGAATGTAATTCTTTGAGAAATAATATTACTTTTGGGCAAGAAGACAGCTCTCCTTTTTTTAGAGCGAGGCATGGAAGGCACAATTTTCACTTTCAC
This sequence comes from Maratus speculifer, assembly GCA_964019185.1. Lineage (NCBI taxonomy): Eukaryota > Metazoa > Arthropoda > Arachnida > Araneae > Salticidae > Maratus > Maratus speculifer. The sequence continues at coordinate 285,815,148 of OZ025293.1, forward strand.
AAAATATGTAAATAATAGAAGAACTCATTTTTAAAATGAGTATAACTTTTCTTCATTTCTCTTGGAGATAAAGGGACAACAAATTAACATAAAACGAAGAAGTGGTCCATCCTGTATATAACATATAATGTAGGGCTAACGGAATATTCTAAGAGAAGAATTGTTTCAACAATTTAAAAAAATAATATTCCTTCAAGAAAATTTTGCATTCTCAAAATCGAAACATATTTTCTTCATATGAAATTTTCTTTTTTGGCAAAACGAAAGTTGTATTTTTTCTGGACGAACAAATCCTTGTATATTTCCACGGAGGGATAACAGTCTCTCCTTGTGTTTTAAATAATTCCATTTTTTTCGTATTTAACAATGCTGAACGTTAGTCGTAAAAAGCCGAACAAATCATTTCTATTAAAATCGCACACATTATTTTTGCAGGTATTTATTATCGTAGAACTGCCGACGACTGCCCTGCACCAACTCGAAACCGCATCCCTTCTCAACTGCTCTCATCTCAACTGCCTAAACGACCGGGGCCGCTCCGGAAAGAAGGCGGGGGGTTGCCATAAAAATAAAAATACGCCAACTGGCGAGGCAAAAGGAAGTGGCGAAAAATAGAGAGGCCAAGCGCATCGCTACGAATATGGAAACAGAATTTTAAGAATGAACTTTTATATCAGCAGAACGATGAGGAGCCAAAACTTGATACCAGGACGCACTAACTTTTAAATTACGTAACAGAAGAATAGTACCTGATAGGACAATAGGAGGAGTCATAAACGGAAATCGACACCCCATCGAACACTCGAGAATAGACGGGAAACCTCCAAAACCGGAAGGAACAAAATTTTTAACTGATTTCAACATTTGAAATCAACAAAAAGTTAGGTAATAAAAATAACTTTACAGGGGAGATTAAGAAAAGCGAGAATTTAAGATAATTTTTAGAATGCGAAATATATAATAAATGAATAAAGATAAAACCAAAAATAGACGATAAATTAAATTAAATAAAAAATATGGCAGTGGTTAAGAGTAACCACAACATATTACCCCGGCTTCTCCAAGAGAAAATATTGGTGAGATGCACAAATTGAATAATTTTACATCGAGACAATATTTTCTAAATTATGCACAATGAACATATAAAACAGTCATAAATATAAATAAACTAATAAAAATTATCTGAATATCAATAATTGTCTTGCATGACATTCAATAATAATAGAACAAAATTACTATCATCGTTATAGTTCAAATAATAATGTACAATACACTGGAAAACATTTAAAATAACTGTTTGTTCACAAAAATGAATATATCTTGTTTCAAAAGAAATTTAGTACAGTATATGTATTTATAGAAACTGTTCACAGCCTTTAAATGAGAGTTTCTTGACTGAATTGTGTAAATACAAATACAATAATATAAATTTACCAGCATATATAAAAATTGTTGCATATAATAAGAATATACATATATGGTCAGCATATTAAAAAGAAAAAGAATTTGTAATAATGTGCATATAAGTAAATGATATTAAAATTCACAAATCAATATTCATGTTACATTCAATAAATTCAATTTTTCAGAATTCAATTTTTTAAAATTTTCTTATGACAGAAATTGGAAAATGTATACAAATGGTCAAGGAAGAGTATTTAGATTAAAAATATATATATATATATATCCATATACATATAATACTTTCCAATATGTCAACATATTTTAACTGAATAGACCTAATGTCATATAATTCAACAACATCTTCAAAGTAAATATAAGTTGCAAAACAACAAGAACGTTTTCAAAGTAAATAAAGGTAAATACCAAAGAGAGAATATTTGAACTCTCAGAATAAAAATGTTATTCTGGAATAATACAACTTTCAAAATTACCAAAAAGAGTAAAGAGAGGATATTTACACTCTCATAAAAGTATTTAAATAAATATATTAATCTAGTACATAACTTGAAAAATGTCATTTTCCAAAAATTATCACATAAAATATTTATAATATGTCGAATATATGTTGAACATGTTTAATTCAAATATTCAAATTCTTGTAAATAACATGTGATCATGTGTTATTTGCAAAATAATAAATATTTTCTTTTCTATATACCAGTAATGACTTAAATAAAAAAAATATCTTTGGATCCAAAGTATATACTTATATATATATAAACCTTTTTCTTTGAATATTTTAACACTTAGATACATAGAGATACCTATACTCAATCATCATTTCATTTTTTTTTTTTTTTTTTTTTTTTTTTTTTTTACAATAAATCAATAATTCAAGTAGAAGCAATTAGCATGCACAATTTTAACATTATTTTTTTAAAATGTTAAAAAAAGGGTTAGATGTTAGAGCATGCATAAATTGTCAATAAAAAGTAACATTTCAATCATTATGATAGACACAATAGGGAATTTTTTTTTTTTTTTTAACATGAGTACTCATGTTTTACCTTGTATCAATAACAATTTATTTGTTTATTTATTTTAAGAATAAACAATTATCAAAATAATTCGATAAATGACATATTTTCAATTATTATTTCAAAAACACAATATTTCTCATTATTTACTCACTATTGAATGTATAGACTTTGAAAACTTAAAAGTACCAATACACTTTATATATGAGATGAAGCATAAACAAAAAATTTAAGAATGGTTGTGAATAAAATATTTCAATGCAAAACAGAGTGAAAAGAAACAAATTTAAAAAGGTACATACTTTTACAGGATGACAATTTCATTGTTTCAAGGAGAAGATGACTTTAAGAAAAAATTACACAAATGCTGCCTGCAGCTTTGGTAGAAGAAAGCAAAAAAAAAAAAAAATATTCAGACATGATCTCTTACAATCCAAGACCGCTAGCATGCCTCAGATTCTGCAACAACGCTAAAGTCATCCTGAAAAAGAAATGAAGATTAGTTTATGATTTATAATGTTTATGGGTGCGAGGCCGAAGATCATAATGATCTTCATATTGGGTGGATTTATTTTGAAGAGCGGTGGAAGTTTTATCACCAGATGCCTTTGAACACACTGAATTATATGAATGGGAAGATGTTTGTTGGCACTTAGAAGAAGTAGGAATTTGAGGAGATGTATTACAGGCAGAATCACAATTAGAAAGTTGAACAGGAACATGTTGTACAGGAGAAGAAGATGCACTATCTACAGCTGGTTGATCATGTGTTGTACCTTGAGAAGAATCCGAAGGATACTGCAATGCTTCATCTCTTTTTTGAAGTTTCAAAATTCTGTTAGTATGTATCAACATTGGTGATGCTTGATTATTATTGCAATCTTGAATTTGAATAAGTACAGGTGAAATTATTTTCTTTACCATGTAAGGGCCTTGTACTTTTTTGTTAAACACACTGGGAAATTTTACATAAACAATATCATTAACTTTGATATTAGCAAATTTTAACTTTTCCCTTGATTTTTGGTATACCTTTTGTCTAGAAGACTCGTTATTTTTGTAAGCTTGATAGTATATCTTTTCAATAACATCCATTAATTTGTGAATTTCATAAGCTGTGCTAATAATTTTCCAAGAAGATTGGGTTTTATAATTGGCATAAATATCATTTACTTCTCTTCCAAAATGAAGAAGATTTGGAGTGAATTTTGTAGCTGGATGAGGCGTAGCATTGTATATGGACTGATGGATTTTTAAAGCAGTTGGTACATCAAATCCTTGGGAAGCCATTGTATTCACAGATGATTTTATTTGAGTATTACATCGCTCACTTAATCCGTTAGCCTGGGGATGGGCTACAGAACTGTGTTCCAACTTTATGCCAAGCTTTTTATTGAAATAAGAAAACATATCACTAGTGAACTGAGAGCCATGATCTGTAAGTGTTAATTCGGGCTTTCCATGAGTAGAAATGTAATGTAATAAAGCTTTAGTAACAGATTCAGCGCTAATGTTATTCAAGGCATATAATTCTAAATGACGAGAAAAATGATCGATTACTGTCATCACATATTGGCGATTTCTCAATGGGCCAAGTAAATCCATCGAAACTTTTTGATTCGGAGCTGTAGGTAGTGGTGCTGGTAAATATGGAGCGGTGTTTTTTTTATGATTTTTGTTTACTAAACAAATTTCGCAAGAGTTGACATAATTAATGGCATCAGAAACAAGGGTTTTCCAGGTAAATCTTTTCTTTAAATTAACAATAGTTTTATGAATTCCAGTATGAGTAACATGAGCAATTCTTAAAGCTTTTGCTCTAAGTGACGAAGGTAAAACAGCTTTATGTAGCTCAATATCTTCTGAAGAAAAATGTCCATTATAGCAAAGTAAATCATTATTTGGATTAATATAATAGCCATTTAAACTTTTAGATTTTTTGCTAGCTTTAAGATCTTCATAAATTTTCTTAATTTTAGGGTCTTTTTGTTGTTCAGAAAAGATGGTTTGATCAAAAATTTCTAATAATGGGTCTTCATTATTGTCATTATTTGGAGGTGGAGAGTCACCTTGAAGATGACAGGTGTGGTGTGTTTTGCCAATTAAACCACATGGAAAATGAGCAAGTTCATTATGTAAATCATTTTGATCATCAACAATTGGTAGGGGTTCTTGCGTAGAAATAAGATCTGGATTAGTATGGAGATCTTCAGTAGGAATGTGAGGGGATCTGCTTAGAAAATCTGCTAACACATTCTCTTTGCCTGGTATATGCTGGAATGTGTATGAATATTTAGATAGTTCTAACATCCAACGAGTAGTGATGTCAGCAGGTGATGTTGCTTTTTTGTAATTATTAAGGGGTTTAGCATCTGATAAGAGAATAAAGGGTCGACCAAAAATGTAATATTTGAAAGCGGTTACTCCTTGATAAATGGCATAAAGTTCCAATTTGATAGCTGGATACTGTTTTTCAGACTGAGATAAAGTTTTGGAATAATATGAAATCGGTCGCAGTTCACCGTCAAATTTTTGCATAAGAACAGCTGAGATTGCTATCTTTGATGCATCAGTATTAACATAGAAAGTCTCATTCCAATTAGGGAGATTTAGCATAGGTTTTTGAAAGAAAATTTCTTGCAATTTATTAAATGCATTTTCTTGTTCAGATTTCCAACAAAACTTATTTTTAGGTTTGGTAACTTAAATAAGAGGAGAAATCACTTTAGAAAAATTAGGTATAATTGATCTATAAAATGAACATAGTCCAATGAAACCTTTTGTCTGCCTCTTGGTTTTAGGCTTTGGGAAGGAAGTGATTTTTACAATATTTCTTGTAATAGGAAGAATTTTATGATCCGTGAGTTGGAAGCCTAAAAAATTAATGCTAGTTTTCATGAATGAACATTTTTCAGGAGAAAGAGTGATGTTATTAGCAATGAGAGTGTCTAAGAGCTTTGTGAGTTTCGTAACCATCTCTTCAAAGGAATTAGCGCCAACCACAATATCATCTTGGTATGCATAACACGAGTCAATTTCAGATAATTGAATAACTGAATCAATTAATTGTTGAAAAGTGCGCGCAGCTGTCTTCAAGCCAAAAACGAGACGAAGATAGGTAAAAATTCCCCATGGAGTAGTAAAACTGAGTTTGTCTTGCATTTCTTTAGGTACTGCAATCTGCCAGTATGCAGACGGCAAGTCAAGAGTAGTATAATATTTTAATTTTGATAATTGTACTAATAAATTTTGAATTCTAGGAAGAGGATATGATGATGGTATGATGATGGAGTTTAGCAATCTTAAATCTAGGGCCAAACGATATTTCTGAGGTTTCGACATGTCAGTTCTTTTCTTTTTAACTAGAAGCATAGGACAAGCCCAGGATGAATTTGATCTTTCAATAATACCTGCATTTAGCATTTGATTAATTTGGTCAAGGGCTTCTTGCTCGAGTGCCTGTGGCACCGGAAAAGGTAGGGTTTTTACAGGATGAGAGTTCAACATTGAAAACTGAGGATTCACTAAGTCTGTATGACCTAAAGTATCCAAAGATTTAGAAAATGCAAAAGCTTTACTGCACAATAATTTCGTTAAAGAGTCACTTTCATGAGGGGGTAAGTGTTTTAGGTCAAAATCATTTGGTGACAGTTCTTGAACACATTTTCTCTTAATTTCTTCAGAAGGTAAAATTAAATTACAATATTCATTTTCAAAATCTAAATCAAAAGAGTATTCCTCAATATCCTTCTCATCAACATTAATGCATTCACCAATAATTGTAATTTTATTTAAATGAATGTCCAGTTTTGATATATTCTGACATACAACCAAAAATAAATTATTTTGAATTGAAGAGTTAGAATGCAGTGATTCATGCAAAACAAGACCTTTATTTTTTAGAGCAGGCTTAAAAATAAAATATTCAGATGGAGAGTTCAAGTATTTGACATGTAAATAAACAAAAGAATTGGGAGGGATTAGTTCTCTATTAACTGTTTTTACCATGTTGGAATTCACCAAAATTTTATTACCATCATTCAAATTAGTATGCTTTTCACCAATATAACTAATATCATTAGCACTTTCAGATGTGAAATTTCTGTCAGCTATATTATTATTAGTAGATAAATAGTTTATAACATTACCATAATCAGTTGGAAAATAGTTAGGAAAATAAGTAAAGTTACCATTAATATAGGGATTATGATAATTCACAGCAGTATTAGCAACATTATTTATAAATAAATCACTATTTTGAAAATTATAATTGTAAGGATAGGTTGCATAATTATTGACTAATTGTAAATTGTTGTCACCAGAATTTCCATATACAATATCAATATAAGTACCATTACTTAGATTATTTGATATAGAACTTTCATAACAAGGCATTTTGTGTGCATCAAAAGAGTATGGCACATTTATATTATCATAAGTATACTCAGAATTCATATAATAGCAAGTAGGAGATTCATTATGACTGTGAAAAGGGATGTGTTTAATTAATATAGACTTAAAAGTTGGAGAAATAGTTATGGAATGTTTATTAATAAATTCAAACACAAGTATGGCTTGAAAATTGACATTCTTTATATCTGTAAGATAAAAGACATGATGGAAAAAGTACTTGTCAATTTTAAAAGAAAGTTCAATACATCCTTTAAAGAAAACCTTAGAATTTATAGTAGATACTGAAACATTTCTAGACAAAACTTTGTAATGAATTTTAAATTTAATGCTATTAAAGCATTCTTGATCCAAAAGAGATAAAGTTGAGCCTGTGTCGATAAGAGTAGATATTTCATTACGTTGTACATTCATAATTATGCATGGCAATGAATAAGAATTATCAAAGGAACTATAAATGATGTGTCGTTCTTGTACACATTCATCAATTTCAGAAGAATGATTCGATGCCAAAGAATTATGAGAACAGCTAGACTTATTAAATTTAGGATGTACTGGGGATGTTTGTACAGCAATGGATGACAATAAATTAGTTGTAGAACTTTTGGCAATGTGACGCTTGTTTTTCTCGTCACAACAATGTACTGACCCTGAAGAACAGGTACGGGAGAGAGGGCGGTCAGTAAAACCAATCTCTCCTATTTGTTTAAATTATAAATCTTATCATTTTTATTTTTTGAAAAAGAAGTAGAGTTTTTCTTTCTGTGAGAAACAGATGAAAGGTTCGATGTATAACTTTGTTTAGGTGCGTTGAGAATCCTTTTAAATTTATAACATGTGTCCATACGGTGATTGAATCGTCCACAAAATGCACATTGAATGATATTTTGTTTGGGGTAGTAATCCGTATAATTTTTCTTGTGAGAAAAATGTAAAATTTGGGTTGAAAATAATGTCTATTTTGACGAGATTTTAGTTGACGAGAGTTTATTTTATATTCATCCGTAATATTTTGTTTGACATGTGAAGGTGAATTAACTCTACGTTTTCTCTTAACATTATTAAAAGTGTACGATTTTTCATTATTTGTTTCAGGTGGTGAAAATGCATTACGTGAATTTTCAAAAATTCTATCCCTTGTACGTCTTACAGGAGTTTGTTGGACCAAATTCACAGGAAAAGTAGAGTTTTCATTAGCATAGTCACAATCCATACAATAAATTTGATCAAAATCTTTATGAGAATTTCGAGAAGGTGGAGAGTCATAAATTTCTTGTAGAAAATGTGCTCGTTCAAGAGCTAAATCAAATGTGGAAATATTTTCCTCGAGAATTTTTCTTCTGATTTGTTTAGGCAAAGCCTGAAGAAAATGAGTGAATTTTAGAGAATCTAGAGAAGCTGGATCCAATTTGGGATAGGCAAGCCAAAGTTGTTTATCCAGGCGAAAAGAAAAATTTTTAACAGATTCATTGTATTCTAATTTTAAATTTTGCAGAGACTGGAGTGAATTAACTTTTCTTTTGGGCATAAAATAGTCTATAAACACTTTACGAATGGCTTGAAAGTTGGAATTCTTGAATTGAGACTGAGTTTCAAGAAAGAAGTTTAAAGCGCTGCCCTCAAGCTTTGATTTAAAGAGAACAAAAAGTTCTTTATCTGAAAAATTATTTAATTCTTGTAAGTCCGATAATTGATCGAAAAAAAATTCTACAGTTTGTGGGTTTCCATCAAAAGGTTGAATGGCAATATTTAATTTGGATTTGGGAGGCATGATGAGAACAATTGAAATAAACTCTCACTAAATGTGACAATAATATGTTATAAATTAGTTACATGAAAAATATATGAACTTAATTTGATATATATTTTAAAATAATGACGAACTTCATTTATGTTATACATCATTTTTATATGTTAAAAAAAATAAAGAAGAAGTTGCCAACATATTTTTCTGAGCATCCGATCAAGAAAAACAGACTTTAATATTTCTTTTTAGTTTCTAATCTCCCAAGTTTGGAAGAAAATATTAGATTTCAGAATGTTTATGTAAACAGGATAATAGATGTTCTCAAAATTGTTAAAACAAGATAAACAATTCACTTTAAAGTAATTAGTTCTATACCAGTTATATAACATCTGTTCTCAAATTTATGAAAACAAAAAATAGCAAATTATATGAAATTGATTACTTATATAAGCAAGTTTCAACACAAAACATGATAAATAAATTAAAAATGTAAGCATTGCATGATGAGAACATATTCGCTTCTGAATTTTAAAAGTTGAGAACATTTTTACTTATATATTATCATTATTATTTTTTATCACTTCAAAATAATAAGGAAAACATATGTTGAAAAAAAAATGTCATGTCGAATGGTTTCGACCAGATCACGGTACCAGGAAATAGGATGTTGTGTTTAGTGGGGGAACGTTTCTAACGACGACGTTCCGAAACAAGAAATTAAAGTGCGTGATCGTATTTTATTAGTACACTGCAATGTTTTGGCCGCAAACGACCACAACACATGACGTAATATAGATGAAAAACTTTATGGAATAATATGTACCATATTCACTGAAAAATATAATTGAAAAAAAAATCAAAATAGAGCTTACCTGTTTAAGCTTGTATTAAGAGGTGAGCAGAAATACGCAAATGAATAATCTCAGAAGACTTACTCATAAAGAAAAATTTCTTTATTTATTTTTTTATAAAGATGGACGAATGTAATTCTTTGAGAAATAATATTACTTTTGGGCAAGAAGACAGCTCTCCTTTTTTTAGAGCGAGGCATGGAAGGCACAATTTTCACTTTCACAAAATATGTAAATAATAGAAGAACTCATTTTTAAAATGAGTATAACTTTTCTTCATTTCTCTTGGAGATAAAGGGGCAACAAATTAACATAAAACGAAGAAGTGGTCCATCCTGTATATAACATATAATGTAGGGCTAACGGAATATTCTAAGAGAAGAATTGTTTCAACAATTTAAAAAAATAATATTCCTTCAAGAAAATTTTGCATTCTCAAAATCGAAACATATTTTCTTCATATGAAATTTTCTTTTTTGGCAAAACGAAAGTTGTATTTTTTCTGGACGAACAAATCCTTGTATATTTCTACGGAGGGATAACAGTATCTCCTTGTGTTTTAAATAATTCCATTTTTTTCGTATTTAACAATGCTGAACGTTAGTCGTAAAAAGCCGAACAAATCATTTCTATTAAAACCGCACACATTATTTTTGCAAGTATTTATTATCGTAGAACTGCCGACGACTGCCCTGCACCAACTCGAAACCGCATCCCTTCTCAACTGCTCTCATCTCAACTGCCTAAACGACCGGGGCCGCTCCGGAAAGAAGGCGGGGGGGTTGCCATAAAAATAAAAATACGCCAACTGGCGAGGCAAAAGGAAGTGGCGAAAAATAGAGAGGCCAAGCGCATCGCTACGAATAGAGAGGCCAATCGCATCGCTACGAATATGGAAACAGAATTTTAAGAATGAACTTTTATATCAGCAGAACGATGCGGAGCCAAAACTTGATACCAGGACGCACTAACTTTTAAATTACGTAACAGAAGAATAGTACCTGATAGGACAATAGGAGGAGTCATAAAACGGAAATCGACACCCCATCGAACACTCGAGAATAGACGGGAAACCTCCAAAACCGGAAGGAACAAAATTTTTAACTGATTTCAACATTTGAAATCAACAAAAAGTTAGGTAATAAAAATAACTTTACAGGGGAGATTAAGAAAAGCGAGAATTTAAGATAATTTTTAGAATGCGAAATATATAATAAATGAATAAAGATAAAACCAAAAATAGACGATAAATTAAATTAAATAAAAAATATGGCAGTGGTTATGAGTAACCACAACAATAAGCAACTATGGTTTTTCACCTTGAATGATCCTTTACACACAGGAACAACAACAATTCGTAATAATTGTTATTTTTTATACATTACATATTTATATAATTACAAAGGGAGATTTACAAATGCATCCATGCCTTACACGAAGATTCGAACCTGAACCCCCACCATGTCATCAGCTGTCGCTACTGACCTCGCCACTGGGCGATTAAGACATCTTAGTTTAGTCAGTTTTTTACAATTTGAACTGGTGTAGCTCCAACAAAGAAAATGAAAAGTGTTTATTCAGGCTGTTTTAATTAATATAGACATATTTTAAACTCATCACTTCAAAAGAAAAAATAGACTGATGTTGTGTAAAGATATACCGTAATTTCGGGTGTATAAGCCGCGGATCAAACAATTCTTTTTGGACCCAGAAATCTTATTTAGTGATTAAAGACAAATACTTACGTCGATCTAAGTAGTTACATTTTTCTCTTAAAAACTTCTGGGTCGAAAAAGAATTGTTTGATCCGCGGCTTATACACCCGAAATTACGGTATATGTACTCATAACTGGTGATAAGATACTTGTTCTTGTTTTATTATATGTTGTAATATACTTTATTTTTATTTGTGTATTAATCTATTTTATTTTTGAATAATGTAATCGCAAATATAAAAGGTTTTATTTATGTGTGTCCCTTTCATTCCTAACAGTGGGGTTAAAAGGGGCATTTCTCCCACTTTTTATAAATGCGTACCAATTTCAAATTACAGTATTTGAGGACAAGAGGTTTTGTTAGTATCAAAGCCAAGGTTTTAGACGAGAATTAGGCGCAAAAATGAGAATGATATCTTTTAATGTCATTATTGTATAAGCTTGTAAAGACAAAAGGTCCCTTTCATTCCCACTCTTCCTTAACTTATTTAAATCAAATATGAAACATTCATGAATGAGATACAATGTTTTTCAATTAACACTAAACACTTCCAATGTTAAATCAATCGATGCAGTATTTCACCATTAAGGTTCATGACAGAGAATTCACCTATACAAATTTTAATTAGTTTTCTAGCTAATTTTCAGCAGTGAAATTATGCTCGAAATTATTGAATATTTATTACATGATTTTATCACATGCTAAATAAGAGTAGAACAAAGAAGGTGAAAATGTCCAAGCCGCGGATTGAACCCAGAATCCCTGGAAGAGCGTTCCAAGTGCTCTATCCTTAAGCTATGAGGACGATGCCCAGCTTGGTATTTCTCACTCTCATATGTTGGTAAGGATGTAACTGCAGCACAAGATGAAATAGTCTTCATGAGTACACAGTCCTGTGGTGTAACAGGAGAAACATATATACCCAGGTCTCGAAGCTTAAATGGAACGCTATCCCAGGGGGAGCACTTGGAATGCCATTAAGGGAGTTCCGTGTTCGATCCCCGGCTTGGACATTTTCATTCTGTTGATTTTATGCTTCGTTAGCATGCGACAAAATAACGTAGTAAATATAGGTAATTCACCTTCTAACACAGTTTCCCTTCCGTAAGTTTAATTGTCATAAATTCACATAAATTGTCGTAAGTTATCACATTTCACGAATATTTCAAATAAAGTTTTGCATTATCCTCTAGAAAAATATCGTAAATTATTTTTAATATTAACTTTATTTTTATTTCTTTGCTTGAAATATTTATCCCTATCTTTAGTTCTTCGGCTTGATTGTGCTTTGTATCAAGTTTCGTTGTAATGCAAAATTTTAATTCTATATTAACCATGCTTTTTATAAAATAATAATTATTATGTTTTTAATATTAGAGAGTAAAGTATGCTAAAATTTAAATAAGAATCCCAATATTAAAAATATGCTGCAAGATGTCGCCTAATTTGATTGTTATTATTAACAAAAATCTATTATAAACAATATTATTGTTCAAAAAGCTTACCTCCTTGATTATTTGTCCTGTTTTTTTTACGAAAAAAATTTCATTTTTTTCCTTTTTGAAATGATTAATATTATTACATTTATTTCAAAAACTTTTACTCTCGAACTTTCATATTAATCGTTCCATCTGTTGCCAAGATCTAGTAAAACAACATATGGCTAGTTTGTATCCTTGAAAATCTTGCACTATTAGAACTGACCTTCGCCACTTCATTAAATATACGATATAGAGGAACAGAATTCAAAGCAAGGCAGAAAGAATTTTTTGTCCGAACATCAGTTCAAGATATCATTTTCTCCTGAATTCTAGATGGCCAATTTAATAGACGAGTGATTTCACAAGCAATAATCAGTTTTACTAAATCTGTCACGTGCAGAGCAAAAAGAAGATACAGTTGGAGGAAAAGATTTAACTGCATGAAGGTATACGTAAATAATTGAAATAGAATAGAATGGAATTTTCGCATAATCACTATAAAAATGAAATTCGAAAAAAATTATAGACTACGATCTAAGTTCACTTTTAATTGATAAGAAAAAAAAAAAAGAAAAATATATCTATTTGATTAGTGATTTTTTTTAAAATTGGAAATGCCATAATTTTATTAAATATGAGATCAAGAAGTAAAGCCAGAAACAAAAAATGTCTCAATTGAAATTTTCATGTATTTTGGATTAGCAGTTAGTGAAATATAAATTATTAAAAATGGAACCAATTAATGTCAAAGAGAAAATTGTTTTATATATTTCATCACTTTTGTTTTATTACGAAATTTTTAAATGTTCAAACATAAATATCATGCATATTTTAGATTATTATTGTCTTTTTTAAATATTTGCTCCAATAGGACTACGGAATTGCAAAATGGAAATTATTTTTTTTAGGCTGACAGGGGGAAGACTTGTAATTCTTACACGAATTAAAAAAACATTTTTATCTGTTAATAAATTTTTAGTCACTGTGTTATTGCTTAAAATTGAATATTTTAAAAGTATTCCCCCTCTCTCCCGTCCATCAACATTCGACGAATTTTGGAAATTCATGTCCTGCATTTCAGACGTAATAAATATTTGTAAATAACATTATATTTGGGAATGTATAAATAAATAACTTTAAACACCGTAAAGAATTATAATGATTATATCTTCATTTTGACAGCTATATAATAGTTTTCCTCCTAATTTCAAAATGGATTTTCCGATATTGACACAGTTTCCAAATATGTTTTAACTCATATTTAATTTATTATGTATGTATTTACACAGAACTATGATTTTAATTATCTTTAAAATCACCGTTATTATGTGATTTTTCCATTATTATTCAGGGTAAATGTAACGCGCAAATAAATACAAGAAAAGAAAGTTCTTATTGGGTCATTCCATGTAAAATGAGCAAAAATGTAAAAAAAAGCCGTGGCTCCATGGGAGCCGATTTAAAAAAATATATATGTATACACATGTTCAATTCATATTCAAATGAAGCTCGGCAAAATATCTCGACGAAAAATAACTTTTTTATAGCTGTTTTGGACCTTTAAAAAACTTGTGATTTAGAACGGCATGAGCACAATCGTCCAAAGTTGCAAGTTTGAATTTCTGTATTTTGAAAACTATTTAACAAAAATGATTTTTTTTACAATATTGTAATCTCTGAAAAGCAATCTTTATATTTATTGAGTAAAAATAATCTTATAATATCATAATTAATCTTAAATTGGTTGTAAATATTGAAAATTTGTAAATTTTTGAAAAATTATAAACGTTATAAAATTCAAAGGATTTAAAAAAAATCTGTGAAATTGATTACTGGTGTATCTTAACATAAGAAGATTGAGTTGTCCAAGTTTGAAAGTTGTTATTTATTTCCTTCATCTTCAAAAAAAACGTAGAAACTTGACAAAAAATTACAAAATCATAATTTTTCCTCTTATTTATCTGCACAAAATAAATAAAGGAATGGTTCGACAATAATAATATTGCACAGCCACAAAGATAAAAAAGTCCAAGATACACTCAAAAAATTTCAATAGTGCTTTTTGGATTCCTAACGTAATAAAAATGAGTTCAAAAAAGTAATATTCGAGACATTCTGAAGATATCTTTCTTTGAAAACATGCACTTTTTGCAGGATTCTTGCTGAAAAAAAGAATATGTGCTGCCATCTACATTTGTTATTTGATTTTAAGTTTAAAATACAGTTATTCATTGAAGAGTGTCTTTTTTTTACTCAAATTTAAAATATTCTTGAGGCAAAAATAAATTGAAAGCAAGAAAAAAAACTTCGTATATTTAAAATATACACTTTTATCTATAATATCAAAGAGTTTAAAGCTTTTATTGAAAGCCAAAAAAATGATAAAAACTTTGAATTTTTAATCAACAGTTTTCAATGTTTAATTTTTTTCTCATTATGGAATAAAAAAGGCAAGGATTAAATTTTAGATACATTAAATATATTCTATTAGCTATAACGTCAAAAATTTTTGAAGCTTTAATAAGTGTCCTTCTTTATAAAAGAAATAACTGAAATGTTTCATTTTTTCCACAATTTTTTCTACTATTAATTTATTTTTAAATTACCGTATAAAAACACAATTACTAAATTACGCTAATATGTTATTTATAGTTCATTCTTAAATGTAAATAATTTTTAATACTGCCTTTTCATTCCTAAGGCTAATAATCAAAATTGAATTTTCGAGCATGTACACAAGACCTCGATTTCGTATCAACTCTAATGTAAATTTTTGTATTGAAATAAGCAAGTCTGAAACCTAATACTTTGCGTTTCCTCATAATTGATTGTGATCTACTTATATGATGATTTTCAATAAAATCTGTGACATGACAGCCATACCTGATTTGCTCATTTTGTATGGAATGACCCTGGTATTAAAACTACAGATCGACCTGAGAATAGTCCTGATCTTAATCCAATTCAAAATTTTTGGCTTGTAATAACTGCCAAAATTGTTTAAAAGAAACAGACTGCTTTGATTCAATTCAGACAGACTGTTAGACATTATTAGGATTTTGTACCTTGAAATCGGTCACTATTACATGCGGAAAATGATTTTTTTCCATACCGCTACCCTAAGAGACTGTCCGTGCTGCTCGCAGAGAATCTAAAATTTATTAAATTGATCCTTTTACGCATAAACACATTAACATTGTAACATGACTCAGTTATACGAAATTTATTATTGCCTACTACATTTGTGATTAAATAATTTGCTCCGTGTTTTCATAAAAAAAATAATTTTTGCCTTTCAGAAAATATTTATCATTATTAACCATTTCAAGAAACTAATTTTTATGTTAAAGTAATACTACAAGTATATTTTAATGTGATAATTTCATCTTTACATAAAACATGACGTTTGCAAACTTTTCTGTTTCTTTCACGGGTGAGGCAGTTTTTTTGACCGTCACTGTAACAGTGTTGCCTGTTCGTTAAACTATAAGTAAATGCAAAAAAAAAAAAAAAAAAAAAAAAAAAAGGTCACTGTTTCGGCATTATGTTTTAAGGGTTTCGAAAGAAAAAAGGGAAAAAAATAAATTTTCCGCTTTAATAATTTTAGAATTTCTCTTCTCGCAAACTCGAAAAATCCAACCATTGAAATCTAAGGAAGAAAACAAAATGGAAACGCTACTATTTCTAGTCCGCAGACTCTGAAAAGAAAAGACTAAATTTGTACAGTTTTGTTGTTATTTCGTGACCTCTAGATTCAAAAAATTTTGATGGAAAGGAAAAAAAGTCAGATGAAAATTTTACTTTTCTGAAAATAGTTCAAATTCTGCGAATTTAAAAAAAAATGAAAATTTTAAATTTCTCGCATAAATTTTACAATTCGGACTTTATTTCGGGTTTTGCAGACGTAGAAAATCCGAAAACCGCTATTTATCGTTATTTAGGGTACCGCCAATTCAGGAGAAAAAAAAAAGATTTACAATTTCACGTTATTTTGAGTCTCACGCGCATGGAAATAAAGGGGAGGGGGATTTGCCATTTTGGTGTTATACGTGGTTCTACAGACCTAAAGATTCTGAGGGGAAAAAAAAAGAAAACTGATTCTATTACAAGGCTGTTTCGGGTTCCTTCTCTTCCAAAAGTATCAGAAATTTACAATTTTTCCTTTACCTCCAGTTAGAGGTCGGTATGGACCAACATTCTAGAACCAGGCACTTAAAAGTTAGTTTTAAAGACCATTTACATACCTAAGTTCAAGTCCCCGTCCACACAAAAATCAATAAAATCAAGCCCGGCCGAAGTGAAAATCAATTAAATCTTGCTCGACTGAATTTATACAAAAAAGTACATTTTTTATTGTAGATTGGATTATTTTAGATATATATTAGATTATTTTAAAAGAAAACAGCATACACATTTATACGAAAAATTTACGGTGTGTTTTCAGATTATGATAAAAGTTCACAAGTCACAAAGAATGGCACCATTAATGATAACTTTGACTCTTAGACTACTACAATCAATTGAAAACTCATCAAAAAATGAATGTAGTTTAGAATTTTAGAAAAAGATAGATTTTTAAAAATTCCGTTAGCTGAAATTCATGATAGCTAATACTATTTTTACAAAATAAATTGCGTTCAATATGCCCTACCTGTGAATAGTTAAATCCAGTTATGTTTGACTTAGCCTAAGTGAGTAGAAAAAATGTCAGCTTGAACAAGTATGAACCTGAGTCTGCAGAAAAAATAAACTCTGGTTCAGACACAATCTAACTATCCGATGCCGTGATGATAATTACGTTTCTGTATCATTGTTGTCAAATTAGCATCAGCTCATGAAGCACATTTAAACTTATTCTGACCATAACCATGTCCATTGAAAATTGTTCCGATTTTATCGGCACAGTTTGATTCCTTCAAATTTGTTATATTGGGCCGATCAGCCGCTTTTTTTTGTGTGTGAGTGTCATTCCGGTCTGTCCCTTTAACGAACCGGAACGTTTTGAAAATTACCTTAATTTTCCAGGTTTTTGTCCCTTGCAAACTTCTTCACGAAAACCCCGAAATATCCGAGGGAAAGTGCTTATCTTTTAAACGTAAAATATCTATTAGGGTTTTCAATTAAAAACTGTTTCACCTATTATGTACAACAGGCAATATATTAGGCATCTTTAACTTAGGTAATCTGATATAGTTAAAAAAATAATGATAATTCATTTTAAAAATTTAGAATTGCATGTAATTGATGTAATTTCTCTTTAAACTTAATTAAAAAAGCTGACGTCAGAGTCGGAATCTGCTTGCTTTTTAGTGACTCCGACTCCTTTGCTCAAAAATGGGCCCGATTCCGCAGCCCTGCATTCACCCTTGTATGGTTGGATTCTGGATAATGCCTTGCTTCAATGCAAATAATTCTTTGACTTTTAGAGCTGGAACTATAATTTGCATTTTTATTTTATTTTTTCCTTTCCTTTTCATTTTTTCTTGTACCGTAATGCACAATAATTTCGAGTATAAAGAAGAAGTAAAAAATTTTCTATTGTTCAAAAAGATGTATTATAAATCAGTACCATAAATAGTCTATATTTATGTATCCAAAATATTGATCCTTTAACATGAAATTTGCAGCTTATTGTTTAAAGTTCTACGTTTTAAATTTCCAGAATATGATTTTATAACTTTATCTATAAACTTTCAGTCAATATACTTCAAATTTGATTTATATGTATGTATATATAATTCAGAGCTTGTCATATTTTAAAATCCATAGTAAAAATGATACTTTTATGTACTAGAATTTTATGTTTTCTGAAGAGCATGCAAGATTAATGTTATTCGATAGCTCCTCCAAAAAAGAATCAGATTATAACTCATATAAAAGATCACTTATAGCTATCACATATCATGTCTTGAAATATGACACTTTATATTTTAATATTTAAAAAAAGTGAGTTCAAAATGGAATTGATAATAAAATTTAAATTATTCAATAACTTGAGTAAAATGTATTAGAGTACAAAAACAATTGCGAAATAAAGTACAAACAGCCGACATTGATATACGTTTTCGTAGAGAATTATTGAAACAATTTAAATACTTCTTTTGTAGGTTTGGCAGTAGCTAAGTAAAAAATTATCCGTTATTCGAAAAATTAAATTTAAAAAATGCGATAGTTATCTTATGTTAGTTCAAAATAAAAAAATAAATACAAAATATATAAAAACCCCGAATGCGTAAAAAGTGAATTAAAAAGATAGAAACAAGATGGCATAGGAAAATAGTAGAGTGTATAATGTAAATCCTTTTTATTTAAGTAATCATACTCGGAGGCTTCAGAATCATGTGTAACCTTCCTACCCTGTTGAAATTTTACTCAAACTCGATTAAAATATTTCACACCAGAATTTTTATTTAAATCAATTTAACACACTTATTTAACTTAAATCTTTGTGTTATTTATTTAATTTACTTTATGAAAAATTTTCTGGTTTGAATAGAATGAAACGCATTACAGGATTGGGTCGATTAGACCCATTCAGGGTAGGAAGGTTAAGTATGTACTGTGGCTCTTGCTACATACATGTTTTCTTCTGACTGCAATTACTGAAGTAAAATGTTTCCATTACACTATCTAATATTTTCATTACGTCATCTTGTTTTCCTCATTTTAATTCGCTTTTTACGTCGTTGTTTTTTTTTTTATTTACACTGACGGAAAAAAAAATCCCAACACCTAGAAAAACTTATCGTAGAGTAATGAAATTTGGACAGTGCATTTGTCTAGTTAACATGTTTAATTGATTAGATTTTCGAGATCACAGGTTAATTTAAGGTCAATAAAATGCGTCTCAAATGTGAAATGCCGTTACATTAACAGTCGCTATAACCTCCAGAATTTCGAATGCAAGTCTGCACACGTGCATGCATTGTGTCATGCACGTGTCGAATGTCACTTTGCGGTATGGAATTCCATGCTTGTTGTACAAGCTGTGTCAATACGTAATGTTCAATTCTGGCTGAGGATGACACTGGAGTTCTCATCCAATGATATCCAATACGTTCTCAATGGGAGACAGATCTGGTGATCTCGCTGGCCAAGGTAACATGTCGGCACTCTGTAGTGCGTGTTGCGTTACAACAGCGGCATGAGGGCGAGCGTTATCCTGCTAAAAAGTCCCCTTGAATGCTTTTCTTGAATGGCAGCACTACAGGCTGAAATACGAGACTGGCGTACACATTTGCAGTCAGTGTGCTTCGGAGAACCCCGAGAGTGCTTCTGCTGTCATAGGAAATTGCTCCCTAGACCATGACCCCAGATTGTAGGTCCAGTGTGTTTAGACCGCAGACAGTTTGGTTACAGACGTTCACCTGGCCTGCTTCTGACCAGCACATGGCCATCATTGGTACCAAGGCAGAACCTGCTTTCATCAGAAAACACAACAAATCGCTACTCCATCCTCCATTGAGCTCTGGCTTGACACCATTGACGTTGCAAACGGCAATGACTTAGAGTCAGTGGAATGCATGCCTTGCATCGAGCTGTCCTTGAAATAACCGATTTCTAACAGTTTGTTGTGTCACTGTGGCACCAACTGCAGCTCGAATTTCTGTCGCAGACGCAGTATGATGCGCCACAGCCGTACGCCGAATACGACGGTTTTCCCTCTCAGTAGTGCCACGTGTTCACCCGGAACCTGATCTTCTTGTGGCAGTACCATCCCTTGACCACTGCTCCCAACTATCATGCACAGTGGATACATTCCGTCCAAGTCTTTCTGCAAAATCGCGGAAAGAAAATCCACTTTCTCGTAGCCCTACTTTACGACCTCTTTCCAACTCGGGAGCTGATGATAATAGCTTCTTCGTCTTCTTAAAGGCATTCATGATCAACCTCAACTCAATTCGTCAAATTTTGAAGATAAATAATGCTCACGAACTTTACAGCACTCATTTAAAGCAAACCTGATTTTAAAGTTGTGAGTGGCGCTACTAGCGCCACACTTATGTGAGAAGCATGAAATTTAAATCAATGTCATCTTTCAGATGTATATACATGCCTACAAAATTTCGTTTAGCTAACACAAGTCTTTATTGGTGTTGGGATTTTTTTTCCGCCAGTGTATTTTAATTTAATATTTTATTGACTTTGTGTTTAATTAATAAACGCATTTTCAGAGTTGGATGAGGTCGTGATTAAACCTCAAAGAATTTAACCGTTTTAGTTTTTATAGGTTTCGTAGACCTTCTACAACTTTAAGGAAAGTTTGATCGTGCGTAAGTTTAATAGTTTTTTATATTCGAAGAGCTGATAGCTAGACCTGAAAGATATCTTACCCTGCTAAGCGCTTCTTATGCCATACCTTTATAAAACAGTGCTTAAATCGGGTAAATTGAGTTTTAACCCACTTCTTGGCGGCATTTTTTTTGACGCGCGATGACTGCGCCATGCCTTGATTTCTTTTCCGTTTAGGTGCTGCTCTTCTTGGCAACCCTCGGAGATTTCGCTCCTCGGCTTGCGCATGCTCCGTTCGTTCTTTCTTTTCTAGTTTTCTTATTGGACGAGAGAGGAGAAACATTTAAAAGTTTGAAGTCTCGCGCCTTGAAATTAATTGAATATCTTATGTCTCATTAGAGGCCGTTGGATTTCGAAGAGTGTAACATCGAGTGAGTAAATTTTTGGGGGGCAATATACGAGCGATTTTTTTTAATTAGAAACCTTTGTTTTGTATTTAAAGGGAAGTATTTTCTACATTTCTATAGTTTTTTGAATGCAGAGACCGTGCTTTGTATTTAAAAGTAAGTGTTTTAGGCCTTTCTTTAGTACTTTAGATGTTTTGAATATTAATGTTATTTAGTTTCATATTATATATAAAAGAAAAACATTATTTGACTTCAAAGCTTAGTATATTCCTTTAGAAAATCTATTATTGATTTCTTTTTTTATTTAAAAAAAGGCTGGTTTTGTTTTTAAAAGAAGGTATGTCTTTTGCGTAGTGTCTCCTGGACTTAAATCTCGCTCCGGGAGACAAAACGCAAAATCGCGCCAATGTGGCGATATTTTGGAAGCGCGCCAAGAAGGGGGTTAAAACTCAGTCGCGCCCTTAAATCTACTACAGTCCGATCTAAAGTTGTTCCCTGCAGTTTGTGGACTGTTACTGCCCAGCATAAGATTATGAAAAGCATACGGCGCTTGATTTTTCTTTGTCCACGCAAAACATCAAACTCTGTAATGGTTGGTTCGATGCGAACGCCGACGCCGGGATGATTATAAGTTATGCTGGTATCATCAAACTCAAGAGGTATGAAATATTTGTACTGCAAACACA
The DNA here is from genome assembly GCA_964019185.1 of Maratus speculifer. Taxonomy (NCBI): domain Eukaryota; kingdom Metazoa; phylum Arthropoda; class Arachnida; order Araneae; family Salticidae; genus Maratus; species Maratus speculifer. The sequence goes on from OZ025293.1 coordinate 285,837,119, forward strand.
ATGATAAGCCTACGAGTAAACCACTAGTGGTACTAATTTTTGGCTTATGCACCACTTCACTTCCGACAGACGTGGACCATTAGATTCCCCGATTATTACTCATCCATAAAATAAAGGTTTTTTTCTTGTGCTCTTGTGCTACTCTTCTCTGTGTACCTTAAGTTTTTGTGCTGTTGGTCAGTTTTACCCATGCAAGTTCTTCAGCTATCTGCTCTCTAAATACACTTATGTACGGCGCATTTTTGATGTCGCAATCAGGTTTTAATTTTTCTTTCCAAGCATAGGCGTCTCAGAAAGTCAGTTTGCTCAATTTTGAAAATTTTTAATAACTTTCTTATAAATAATAAAATTATCTTAAAAAAAGATATCGTATTGAAGATCTTAATTAGTACATTCTCATTTTTCCCCACCTCCGCCCACTTTCCCTGATTGAAGATCATATTTAAAACTTAGACAGTCTCGGTTTTCTATTCTTAAAATCTATACGTACCGCACTTCCAAGATTTTAGTGATTACGAAAGACATTCTTTTCTTTCAGTATGTCGCACTCATTTTTAGTTTTACTTTCCAATCACAGGGTGTCCCAAAAGTGCCAGTTTACTTTTAAATCAAAATTATTGAATAACTTTCTTATAAATGTTATGATCCGTTAAGACAAAATATCATTCTAAAGCTTACATTCAGTACATTCATCTTATTTCCTGGTTTTCGTACGTGTCATGTTTCAATTTCTTACATAAGTGGAAAGAATATTTTCCTCTTATTAGTATAGTCCTAGATGAGCTTCCCATCTGATTTTATTCTTTAGAGCGTATTACATCTTAACAAATTTTTTATCTTGTTATAATAATAGATATCCATCTTACAATATATATATATATATATATATATTGTTTGCACTATTGTTTGTTGTTAATTAATATGGTTTCTCAGAGACCAGGCTTTTCACACCGTTTGGGACCATACTGTTTAGCACCTTTTTCAAATTTCTAACTTTATTTGTGTTGCTTAGTCCCACATTTCTTTTTATTAAAAGCCTCTCACTTGGCCATTTTTAGTGGACTAATCCACTGGTTTTCGCTTTTACTTTTCTGTGTTTAACGCTCTTTCCTTCATTGGTATGCTTCTTGATAGTTCTCATTCTACGCTCATTTTCCTGATATACACTGCTCAAAACAATTAAAGGATATTTGAAGTTTTATATAAAATAAAGATATAAACGAAATTTTTTTTGCCGAAAAAACAGAAGAAGAGAATCATAAATGCAAATTTTTCTGGTTTTCAAATTGTGGAGTATGCAAATTTTGAGTTCGACGTCAAAAACGTCGCTTCAGCGGCAGCGAATGAAATTTGACTTTCAACTGGATAAAAGAGAATGAAGACAAGGATGATCGGCATTCAGTGATTGCTTTGTTTCGATGAGTACGATGTCTCAGCGAAGTCATTTGACAGATTCAGAAGCTTGGAGAATTGTTGGTAGGTTAGAAGGGGGCCAAACTCAAGCCGAAGTAGCGCAAGCCATTGGAGTGTCACAAAGGGTCATTTCCAGGATCTGGGACCGTTTTTTGGAGAGTGGATGTGCAGGCCGAAGACCAGGGCAAGGTCGTAGACGGGCAACAACGCCCAATGAAGATCGGTATTTAGCGTTAACAGCTCGGAGACACCGAAACATGAACGCGACTCTTCTCCAACAACACCTTCGCTCGGCTACAGGCACCACGATTTCAACTCAGACTTCCGAAACCGGCTCCATGCTGTAGGTCTGTATGCTCGCCGACCGATGGTATGTGTTAGATTAACATCAAGGCATCGTCGCGACCACAGGGAGTGGGCAACCGAGCATGTCAACTGGAGGAGAAATGAATGGAGCAATATTCTGTTTTCTGACGAGTCCCGTTTTTCTGTGCATCCGGATAATAGGCGTATTTTCATCTGGAGTGACCTTGGCAGTAGGAATAATCCTGTGTTCGTGCACGAAAGTGTCAGATTTGGCGGTGGTGGAGAGTTGGTGTATGGTGGCATCTCCATTGACGGGCGCACTGACCTCTACATCATTCGAGATTGAGCTCTGACTGGTTGCCGATATAGGGATGAGATCCTCAGACCTATTGTAGTCCCTTACGCTGCAGCAATCGGAGATAACTTCATTTTAATGGACGATAACTGCAGGCCACATCGTGCAAACCTGGTGGAGGCTTTCCTTTTCGAGGATGGAATCGTTCGAATGGAATGGCCAGTGTGTTCTCCAGACATGAATCCAATTGAGCACGTTTGGGACGCTCTAGGAAGACGAGTTTCTGGCCGCCAACAACCCCCACAAACTCTCCAAGAACTGGAAAGAGCTCTTCTGGAAGAGTGGGGCAGAATACCCCAACTCGTCATTAATAGCCTCATTGAGTCCATGCCTCAAAGGTGTTCAACGTTGCTGGCCGCCCGTGGAAACCATACCCCCTACTGAAAATGATTTTCTTTGAAGAAAACACCTTTTCTTATTCTTTTTTTCTCATATGCACAAATTGTGTTTTTTTCCTTTCAGTACACAAATGCGCAATAAAATGCATTTTTTTCTGCCAAACATGTGTAATTTATTCTCATATAACCTACTATGTCTGTCGACCATGTATCAATCAGCTAAAAAGTTTCCCAGATACAAAATCCACCTAAAACTGCAATATCCTTTAATTGTTTTGAGCAGTGTAATATAGTTTTTTTCAATTATTATAATATTTTTGTCGTATCAGCTCATATAACAGATATTACCTTGAACTTAAGTATGGACTCATCACTTAGTGACGTGTCTTCACGGGAATCGCTAAGAGGAAATTCAACTATTTTCGATTTATCAAAAAGTGAAATTGAACAGTTAAACCCTCCAAAATTCTGTTCCACTCTCTAAAGAGATGCTTAAAAAGTCTCATAAAAAGTCCCCTATGTTTTTGGGCAAGCCGATTGGAGCCTTTCTTCCTCGGGACTCAGTCACGGTCGACAGACTTATGCAGAGGGGTATGAAAATTCTCTCTTCCATGCTTACTCCTTGGCAGAGGATTGACTGCATCAAGATTTTTTTTACCCATCATTGTTATTCTTAGAAAGAACCGATCAACTCTCCAAAACTAACTGGTCTTTGATCGAGGATGCATTGAAACCACTGCTAAAGAAGACGTTGGACCTTCCGCCAAATGCCGCCAACGAGTACTTATATGGTAGTAGAGAAGATGGTCTTTTTGGTACACCGTTGGCGGCTGAAGATAGTTATATTGCCTTAATGAACGCGGGGTTCAAATTATTAACATCAAATGATAGCATAATACAGAAGTTAGCCTGGGGCGAGTTAGATGATACGGATAACTGGAGGTATGAATCCATCAGCCAACTTAATATTAGTAAATATCTCAACTCCGCACCGTCGAACCGCACCTCGGATAAGTACAAGTCTCCTTGGCCGCGGGCACGCCAGGTCACTAAAAGGTTAAATGTCGACTGGCGTGATTCATTACAAGTTGATCTTCTTGTTGCAGGTGAAGTCCAGGAGAACCGCAAGTTTGTTTTTAAAACTTTCAGAAAACATTTAAGAAGCAAACGTATGCAATCGCTCCAGGACCACCCTAATCAAGGCAAGACCAACGCCGGTGTGACCGCGGCTAAGTCCAGCTGCCACATCTTCACGACAGGACAATAGACAACATTTAAACATTGGAGATTCATCCATCATGCGCGGCTGGGCTTATTTAACAAGCTAAATGCGTACAATTATGCCCGTGGCCACACCAACAAGAAGTGTCGTATATGTCCCAAGTTAGAGATCTTACCTCATGTACTCGAGCACTACATGTTACACATTACCATTTTATAAAAAAATCATAATGCGGTGGTCAAGAGAATAGAAAAAGCTGCTGTTGGGAGACGGGCTCTACTTGGAGAAGATCAAGTCGTCGGGAGTGCCAACTGTCGTCCCGATCTGGTTCTTAAAAATAATAAAGATATTCTCATACTTGATGTCATGTTCTCATTTGAGAATGGTTTAGCTACCTTTGAAGATGCTAGAAAGATAAAGGAGGAAAAATATAAAAACCTTGCTGCCGAACTTTCATCAAATAGGTGTAATGCCAGGGTCGAGGCGATAGTTGTTGGAGATCTGGGTTCCCTTGGATCCTACTAATAATCGTGTCATTCGGCGTCTTTGTTCTGAGAAATATGCTAAGGTTATGCGAAAAATTATTGTGAGTAAAACTATTAGTTACTCCCAAGACATTTTGTTCGAGCATATCTGGACCGATCCCCACGACTTTGGGGGCCGCCAAAGATAGCCATGCTGCATTACTTCTTTTATCTGATTTTGTGTACTGTTTTTTAAATAAATTATTGTATATATGTTGCTTTTTAATAAAGTTGTTTTTGTATTTTATATGTAAATAAAATTTGTTGACAAGGTACTGAGGTAAAGAACCATAGAACTGACTTAGGCCACATGGACTGGACACGTATTCTTTAGTTTTCTTTTCGCAAAACAACTGACTTTTTAACAATTGACAAATCTATTAAATTTCCAGATAAGGCATTGTCAGCTGTTTTACATTTAATTTTATAATAGGTGTTGTCCTCTTAATCAATAAAATAAATAAATTCTTTAGCTTTTTTATTTTTCATTTATCAAATCTTTATGTAGACTGTTTAATTTTGTGAGCTAAATTGCAGTTTAAAAACGTCACATTAAACAATAAATGTAAAATTCGTAAACTAAACTTATAAACTCTTTTGCAGATTTATTTACATATTTCGTTTTCTCGTTAGACGAACGACTAATTCTCCAACATTGAAAACAGTTTACATCTATTTTATTCAAAATGGACTGCAGTAACATCGTTAAAATTTTTCTTTTCTATTTCCAATTTTCCCTCCCCATTAACGTCATCTGTCAGGAAATGCTTTAGAATTGTCGACAAACTATTTGAATATTTATTTCTGGATTCATGTAAGAAAAATTCAATTTATTTCATGAGTATGTCCCTGAAACTGAATGCAGATTAATATTTAAACTCACTTACATTCGTCTGCTGGAGAAAGGCGGAGAATAAAATGAAAACTCATCAAAATACGTTGTTTAATTGAAAAAGCATTAAAATGGTTCATTTTGTGTAGTATCAGTATAATAAAAATTATTATACTTAGGGAAAATGCTGAAAAGTATTTTCATATTTAAAAGTTCTATTAAAAAGAGTGTGATTTTTTTTTTCAGTTACTGAAAAAATACTTCGATTCAAAGTGCACTAAAGTGAAATTTTTGAAGTTCCAGAACCTTTTTGATGTTTTAAATATTTTACATGTTTCATAGTCATATGCTAAAATTTAAAGAATAAAATTTGTAATGATTCTAGAAACACCAATTTCAGGTTATTTATCCTTAGGTGGCATAAGACATTGTATGTAATTTTAGAAAAAAATCCAAATGTCTAAACATATTTTTTTTTCAAACTATGAATATGTTTCAGATTTAACAAATTTAAATAATTAGGTGACCCCGCCCCTGGACCTGTCTTAATGGAGAAACATTAAAACAGCACAGTATTTCAGGTAGATAAAAACGAATTGTTGATCAATATCAGGGGTCAGCAATTAATTTTAAATGAGTTCCGAATACATTTGAAAAAATTTATCGAGATCCAGAGAAAAAACACACAATTAATATAAATGTTTAATAATTTAAATTTATTATTTTTACATACACTTTTGTACATATACTATAAAATAGAAATTTCAGGTATTTCAGGTAGAAAGTTCAGAAAAATTACTACATACACAGCTATACGGTTTGTAAATTTTTAGATACACATAATAAAATAGAAAAAGCAAGTAGGGGAGAGGGAGGCACGTTTGAACAATTTTTTAAAAAATCGATATATTTCTTATTTGAATTAATTTTTTTTGCATTTTAAGTATTACATAATAAAAACAGTGCATTTCTCCATCATATGAACCAGAAATTAAAAGATTTCCATGTAAATTAAAAAAGTTGTGAGGATTTAAAAAGCTTAAAGATTTCTGTTCAAACCTGCGTCATGTAGGAGTACCTTTGAACAAATGAATAAAATATGAAAATATTGAGAGTTTTCATTAAAAGCTGCATATGTTTCAGAAATATAAAGTAATATAATTAAAATTAAATAATTATAAGGTACCCTGGGGTAATAACGCCAGGCGGGGTAATAACGCCAAGTGCTTATATTTTGCATAATTATGAAATAATCAGGTAAATGACACCCATGTGCTCTGCGCAGAAGGGTTTTGAGTCATACAAATCGCAAAAAACAGCTTCAAGTTAATTTGTTTCATTTTTAGGTCTTATTGTTTTTACAAGCAACTGAAATTAACGCTTGATCTAAAATTTGCGAAGTAAGGTTTTTGATCTGAAGACTATATTTTTTATCCAGAAATACTTTATTACATAAATTTGTAGTGTATTTCATGTACTTTCAAATTGTTGTAGAAGATTTTGGATATCTTCTCGAGATAATTTGTAGTTTAGGATTTACTGCGCAATAAGTATCCTGGGGGTCCGGTTGATTCCCAACAGTGGCCGAACTATATCCGAAGGGAATTTATATATTAATATGGGACAGCATTATCATCATTGTTGAAATGGTAAGATTAAGGGGGGGGGGGTGCCCAGTACTTAAAAATAATCTCTCTATTTTATTTTTTATTATTATTATCATTTTTTTTTACTAATGTAAAAAATAATTTTTAACTCTTGTAAATAAAACTATATCAAAATGTTTTCGAGATTCAAATTCGAACATCTTCAAAATCAGGTTTCTATTAAATTTCCACTGGATTGTTCAATTGAGTTCGAAATTTTAACTGTCCGCTTTCTCAGCGTTCGTTTTTTCAAAACTTTATAAATTTAACCTTTAACTGATGTGACAGAAATTGTAACGTATGAATGTGATGCGGTTTGTGAGACCGCAAAATTGAAAGATGAATAAAAGGCGGGAATAACTCATAGGATTGTGTTTTTGTACTAAACTTTTTATACAAGAGTATTATATTTAATATTCACCTATTTAGCTCTGGTGATAGTACTAAAATTCCAAATGAAACAAAATTTCGGTAGTGTTTGCAGTTAAACTGAAAATTACAAGTTAAATTAAAAAATTAAAAGAAAAATAGTGGTCTACGAGACCGGTAACATTAGTTAAAGGTTAAAAGGCGATCCATGATTAAAAATTATAGAATACTGTTCCTGCGCTAAGCTTTTTGTACAGAATTAATTCTAATTAAATTTAATCTGTTCAAATATTTCTAACAATATTACGAGAACTCCAAACGAAAGAGAATTTCAGTTGTAACTATAGTTAAACTGCAAAATACAAGCTAAACGCTATTTTTTTTTTTTTTGGGGGGGGGGGAGGTACAGTGTTCAGTCAGATTGCTAACAGCAGTTAAAGGTTAATTTTGTTGCTAATATAGAGATAATGATATATAACCATATGAATTATGTATAAAATTGAATAAGAGATCTCTTTGGGATAATATTTTTTAATCAAAAATTTTATTCAATTTATTAAAATTTATTAAAGCATGCTCTTTAAAACGTCGACAATTTAACTGTAGGTTTGGAGAATCCGCATTAGTGTGGAGTTATGGGTTAAAAACTATTTATTAGATTACTATATAAGTATTAACCCTTAACTGCTGTGACAAAAATTGTCGCATAACTTACTGTGAGCGGCCTGTCAGACCGCTTAATCTAACGATGAATAAAATGTTAAATTAACTTTTAGAATATTATTTTTGTATTGAACCTTATATACAGGACTATTATAAATAAAATTCAGCTATTCAAAAATTTCTAGAGATAGTAATAGGACTCCAAATGAAACAAAATTTTCCCGGTATCTATAGTTAAACTAAAAATTGCAAGTTAAACTCTGAAACTTGAAAAACTCAGCGGTGTGTGAGACGCTTACAACAGTTAAGGTTTAACAAAAATATTTATTACATATAACTCTAGTTATTATAAAACTTCGCATGATTAAAATATTACATTATAAATGTTTAAAACCATGCAATGTTTCTTATAATCATATTTAAGCGGGACGTTTTAAGCAAAGAGAGACACAGAGTGTTATATTCTGTTGAAGCTCCCCCTCACTCCTTTTTCTTTCACTTTCACAAAAAAATCAATATTTTCTATCGCATAGAATGCATACATGGGAATATAAATACTGATTCAAATAATCCGTGCTATGTTTCTAATGATTCTACTTAAATGGTCATTTTTAAGCAAAACGTAGCTTAGAATCTGATATTCTTTTGCCACAGCTTTCTTTTTCTTTCAGAGTCACAAAAAAATTGTACATTTTTAATAGCTTAGATTGCAATTTGTCAATTTCTAGAGCTGTAGAGTTTGTATTTTTAGAATTGGGCAATCTACATGCCATTATTCCATCTTATTTTATAGTTTTGTTTGAATGGCGTTATTACCCATGTAGGTGGGTATTAACGCCAAATAGCATTGGTCAAGAAAAAACGCCATTATATTTTATGAATACATATCTGTTAAATTATTTTATTTTATATAGATAGTCAATGAGTTGCTGTATCAGATCCTATATTTGTTTGAAAAATACAATCTAAAACTAAGCCGTGAAAATTGGTAGAACCTTAACGTGGCGTTATTACCCCAGAGTACCTTATTTTATTAAAACTGATAATTTTTTTATTATTTAACCAAATTTTAATCCATCAAAGTTGATTCAAAAATCATTGTTGAAACAACACAGAGTGTACCTCTAGTTATGTTTGGTTGGGAAAACTTTTTTTTACAATATCCTTGAAATACAACAATATGATATCTGATGCTTCTGGAAAATTAAAATTTTTCATTCACTTTTTTTATGAAAAAAACCTGACTTAAATTCCGTTTTATCTAATACGAAAACTAAAAATAATATTTGGGAAAGTGTAAATGAAAGAGTATAGGCTTTGTTAGACAATCCTACTAAACCTACTTTCCCTAATTGTTGAAACTTTTATGCGAAATATTATAGTCGCGATCTTGAGTCAGTTTTTCATAGTTTGGTTAACATGGTTACCAGCTAATGCAAAGAGTGTCTTCAAAATGTGCGCCCGTTAATCACGAACGATATTTGTTCTTCAAAAAATTCATTTGGAGAAAAATTAATTTTTTTCACATATATTTGTTTAATCAAACATAGTAGCCAGGTTTATAGCTAGTTTTTTGTAATTTTCATACTTTTCTGATTCATATTCACCCCGAAATTCTTCAAGGAATGCAGTTTTATAAATTCGTAAGAAAATATCTTTTTGCAAGATCTCTATTTGAAGTAAAGGTTTTTCAAGGGTGAGCAACTTAGCAGCCACATCAGTCCACTCTGCAGTTGAAAGAACATCATAAGGCAATTTAAAGAATTTAGACAACTTATATCTGCGATGTATTGGAATCTCGATTCAAATTATTTCACAAGATCTGACATAAAACTTACAAGGAAGGTCTCCATACGGGCATACTCAGAAAAATCTGAAAAAATTACAGAATGTTCTTTTCATATAGTTATATATGTTTATAAAAAAAATTTCGGCGGAACCTCCTTATAATGTCCGTAAAAAAATAATAAAAATTTCGTTTATTTGGCGATTTATCTCCGGTTGGCGAAAAAACGAAATTTTGAAAAATACGCTTTTACGCTTCGAATACTTTTTAAAGAAAAAACTTTCTATGTTCAATTTATTTAAATAAGTTTAGTTTAAGTAATTTTAGTTTTGCATTTTTACTTTACTTTAAGTGTAATTTTGTCATATACGTTTATATGTACTTATAACAAAATGAAATTAATATATTTTATCATTTAAAACACAATTTAAATTGATTACAATTGTTCCAAATTGAAAAATACTCTGTCAAAAATCTGCTGCATTTTGTTGCAACGCACTCTCTTGCTTGTATAGAAAACGGTTACTTGGCCGTGAAATAGAGCTTTCTCATTGGCTGGAATAGAGATATTATATACAAGCGGTGGAGTGCGTTGCAACAAAATGCAGCAGATTTTTAACAGTGTATGACACCGTGCTATGGAGCATTCTCATTGGTCAGAAGAGAGATATTCTATAAAAGTAGTGGAGTGGCGTTGCAGTAAATGCTGCAGATTTTTAACAGTGAAGTCAATTAAAATCAATTTTCAGATTCGTTAAAATCGTCTGCTTTTGGCGAGGAAATTCACTGCTCTCCAAATCCCGCGTCGCTTTCAGCTTTTCACGCCAATTATTCCAAACTATTTTATTTTTTTACATATCTAATAATGTAATTCCGCCGCTAATTTTCACTGATCCTTTATTACCTACATGAGTAGTTTAATTCGTATTTTTTTCAAAAAATTCTGAGTATGCCCCCAATGGAGACCTTCCTTGTTAGGAACAAGCACTGCGTATACCGGAAATGTTCTTTTTATATTTAGGAATTGTTGGAAAATGAATAAATTCTTCATTTGATACATCTTTTTCAAAGATATCTAGCTTGCGATGAAAAGCAGGCACACTTTGTAACAGATTATGCATTAATTTCCCATTTCATTGTAACTCCGTGTTGATCGCATTTAAATATTTCAGAATGTCATTCAGGAAAGTCAGAGCTACCATATCGCCCTCATTTGATAGGAACTCAAAGTGTTTCTTGTGCTGTGCGTCAAAGTTGACTAAGAAGGAGGTTATTTGTTCTTTTATTTACCAGAAACGATTGAAAACTTGATCTTTACTTAGACAACGAATATTACAACAATGTTCTTATGTCACAATATGTCAGAATACGCTGAATCAAAATCGGATAGAAACTCCTTGAATAGTTGATGCTGAAGAGCTGAACGAAACCTCATAAAATTGATCAACTTGACCAAATTATCCATTACTTCTTTCAGAGTAGTACTAATTTTTTCACTAAAGTCTGTCTGGGGAATTATGTATCGGTAAGACAATAGTCCAACATTTTTATTTCTCTTTACTAATCCTTTTCCTTTGCCCATCATCGCCGGGGATCAGTTAGTTGAAAGGGTCATAATTTCATCATAACTGATGTATGATTTTACCAACAACTATTTTGAATAATACTTTGCAACTCTTGCCTTGATACGACAATATTGTTAACAATTCTTTCTTGAATTCTTTACGCTTAATGCCAAAAATCTTACGAAAATAGGTATTACTTCATCATTAACAATGTTGCATGATTCATCCAGTGCTTTGGCGTATCATGGTACTTTCTTCGGAAGTTTAAACACATTTTCTGTTGTCAGCAGCCAAAATTTTGTATTATTTCTTACCGACAATTGAATATCTTGAATTGCGGCTGCTTTATTACATGCAAATACTCGTAAAATATTTATTCAAATTAAAAATTTTGGGAGTCTAGGCTTCGATTTTCAACGGTCCATCTGTTTACGATCATGGCTCTATAGTCTATCTGACTAGAATAATTTCGAAGAAAATACTTTCCAAAATGTGTACCAATTGCTGTCATAACAAGTACTTCATTTAAATTAAACGCACACGTAAATAACATATTTAATCATTGCTTTTGAAAACTTAATCCTAATAGCAAAGCAATGTTGAGAAAATTTTGTACGTATTGGTTATGTGGGCAATATCGGCTATATCTTTGCTACACTGGCGTCCAAAATTTAAGCATAATTGGTAATTAAGTAATTATTTTTAAGTAATGAAAGAAATATGAATCGGAATGTGCTGAAACTCCAGGTGTGTAAACAAAATAGTACGCGTCACATATTCTCGCGAAGAGTTTTCCCCAAATAGAACAGGGGACCGTCAACAAATTGAAAAAGAACGAAGATCTTTTGGATAACCCTGTCAAAACTAATGTAGCAAAAGCGTTCAAGCTGCACATTATGATTAATTGGCTTATTGTAATGTACTGTGTTGATTTTTACAAGGATAGCATGTATACTCGTTGAGAAATTAAGGTTTTTATAAAAACAGTCCTAAATTTTTCCAAGTTTTTTGCTTATAATTTGCAGAGTTCTTACTATAAAATAATGTTCTTTTCTGAAAATATGACAAACATTATTGTACACAATGATGTCACAATGTACCCTGTCATCAGAATTTAAAAATAATAAAAATTGTATGAAAAATGAATATATTTAGTAAATAATTTTTCATTGCACATGCGTCAACGATATTAAAATGTCATTTACATATTGTGTTAGCTAAATGTATAGAGCAACTTCTGTAAAAGTTTCAAAAACATAGCTTGAAAATTCTGAAAATGGGAGCCTATAGAATCAACTCAAAATCAGTTATTTCTAAAGGAAGCAAAAAAATCAGGGGTTTTACCTAAATATAGTTGTACGTGCAATATTGTGTAGGCACTAAACAATGGAATATGGATACAGCCCCTCATCTTTTTGCTTCATTTAGGGAATAAAGGATTTTGATCTCATTCTATCAACGATAATTTTCAGAATTTTTAAGCTATGTTTTTGAGACTTTCACAAAAGTTGCTCTATACATTTAACTAACATAATATACATATGAAATTTTAATAGCGTTCACGCATGTGCAGGAAAAATTATTTAGTAAACCTGCTCATTTGTCATACAATTTTTATTATTTTTTAATTCTGATGACAGGGTGTTGTGTACAACGATGTTTGTCATTTTTTCAAAAAAGAACACTATTTTATATTAAGAACTCTGCAAATTATAAGCAAAAAACTTAGGACTGTTTTTATAAAAACCTTAATTTCTCTACGAGTATACATGCTATCCTTGTAAAAATTAACACAGTACATTACAATAAGCCAATTAAGTATAATATGCAGTTTGAACGCTTTTGCTACATTAGTTTTGACAGGGTTATCCAAAAGATCTCCGTTCTTTTTCAATTTGTTGACGGTCCCCTATTCGATTTCGGGGAAAACTCTTCGCGAAAATATGTGACGCGTACTATTTTGTTTACACACCTGGAGTTTCAGCACATTCCGATTCATATTTCTTTCATTATTTAAAAATAATTACTTAATTACCAATTATGCTTAAATTTTGGACACCAGTGTATATCCTGTCCAAAGTACAATATTCTTTCTTTCTATTTGAAATTATAAAAAAAACACCATTATACCTCATAAGATGTCACAAAATGTTGTCTGTCGTTCTTACTGCACATAAATGGTTACAGAAAATTTTGTTTGCACTTAAAAGAATAGAAATAGTTTAGCATTTGTTTCCAGCTAATAATCCATAAAGAAATGGAGCCTATTTTGAATTTCCTTTCAGGGATATAAAAATCGTTATTTAATTTATGTTACGTCACGGGAATACTGGTCATTGTTGCACTAAATCGATATTATTATTATTATATTTATCGAGATTATTTAATCATTGGAATATTTGAATTAGCAAATACTAGTGCAATATTAAAAATAAATGCTTCTCCATTTCATTATCACTATTTTCTGTTAAAAGTCAGTGACGCTGCAAGATTAGAGCGTCGTTGTAGATTCTTTTGTTATAGAGCTATTTTATAGCTACTACTTCTAACGCGAAGCAAATATGTCTCTGATATTAACCCTTTCCGTCTCAGGCTACCTCTGTTGGTAAAATGAGAAATCATTAACTAACACTGGAATTTAGAAATTAAGAATTCTTTTATTGTAAAATAAAAAAATTATTAGAATTTTGTTGGTGTCGTTTGCAAGTTTGGAATTAATATTAGGTGTGTTGGCGTATGACCACTGTGTAAAGAGTTAAAATTTGATTCAGAATATTTCCTAAATAAACGCACTATAAAATCAGCGATGACATTTCAGTGAAATATTTTCGATGACTATAATATTGGGTCCCAATTATTGGTGCTGATTCACGACCACCAGTCGCCACGTGGCAACTAAATTTCTTGCTTTGGTGACTAATTTTCGACGTCTAAATCGCCATCCTTTGGAGAATTTCTCGTTTTTTCACGATATTACGAAATTAATGATTTTTCCGTGATGCTTTGGTAAAATTTGCACTTTATCACCATCCGTTGACGAAATTTGCCTGCTTTTTTGCAATCTTTTGATAAAATTTATACCTTTTTAGCAATTTATTGACGAAATTTGCATATTTCCTGCAATTATTTGACGAAATTCCCGTTTATCTAACAGTCTTTTATAAAATCGTTTTTTCTGTGATCCTTTGATAAAAAAAAAGTATTTTTCCGCGTTCACTTAACGAAATTTATGTTTTTCTGCGATTCATTGACGAAATTTGAGATGTTTTTTGCGAACATTTGTCGAAATTTGCCTTTTTTATCCCTTGACGAAATTCGCACTTTTTTTCTGCTTACAATTATTTTTTCGGTGACTCTTTGTCAATTTCTCGATTTTTTTCAGTAATATTTTTTTATGTCCAAATTTTCGAAAAATTCGGGGAAGAAACATTCCTCCAATAGTCTGTGATGAGATTTTTTTTTGAGACAATTTTTCTTTTACGGTCTTAAAAAACAAATGTTTAATTTTTTTAATTTTTATAGTGCAATTTAATCTCTCATATTTACAATTTTTCTATACGTACTTTTACATGACAAAATGAAAATAAGAAATATTGTTTTCCTAATGTTCCTTACTACCATGATTGCTTAGATTATTCTAATACTAGCTGACCCTCCCGGCGTTGCCCGGGTCCGTTTTAGCAATATTAAACGAACTTGAAATTTGTATGATTTTATCATTAACTGGAAGCATGCAGAAATGCATTGTCTGAAATACGTCGCAGCTTACTTTGTGAAAAATCGGTTTTAAAAACAACAACTAATATTAAGCTCTAAAAATACTTAAAATGATCAATGAGAAACGCGGGAGGGAACATGTATCCAACGATTGCGTTATTTTCGTGTTAAAGTGTTGATATTAACCCGTAAAAATCACTGTTAAATCACGTAATCAATTATTTTTTCCCATAGAAATCCCAAGTGAAATATTTTGAATTTCAAACTAATTATATCACTCTTAAATCCGACTATATCATGAATGAAATCGATACACCATGATAAAAGATTGGTATATAGTATTATAATTTCAGAGCCATTTAACAAAAGTGTATATTTTAAATCAAAGCATGCGTAATGTTGACTCTGTGGACAAATTCCTAACCGTAAACTTTTGTACTGTAACCATAATCTGTCTGTAACCTAACTGCGACTTAACAGTACCCTATCGTAACTTAAATATAACATAAATCTAACCTAGCCGTTACTTTATTGTAACCTATTCTTATTCCAACTATCACATAAATGTAATTTAACTTTAACCTAACTTTAAATTAACCGTGATCTAACTGTAACCTAACATGAAATTAAATAAAATCAAAGACTTACCTTAATGTAATTGCAACCTAATCGCAATCCCAATGTTACCTAACTAATCATGGAGTTCATGTCCATGGAAATTATTTTGTCTTGTTCGGATTTGGTTATGATTCATTAGAATATTTTCGTCGGGTTCAGATTTGGTTCGATTCAGGTTTCAGGTATTTTTTGAAATTCGATTTAAATGTTCGGGTCGGATTCATGTCCATGGAAATTATTTTGCCTTGCTCGGATTCATTTATGTTTCTTTCTGTGAAATAATTTTGTCGGGAACAGATTTGGTTCAATTCAGATTTCGGCGTTTTTTTTCAAATGGAATTTTTGGGTTCAGGTCTTCCTGCGTGTCCACGGAAATTATTCTGTCTAATTCGAATAAAGATATGCTTCACTGGAATATTTTTGTCAAGTTCAGACTTTGTTTGATTCAGATTTCGGATTTTTCTTCAAATGTAATTTTTGGATTCGAGTTTTCTTGCTTGTTTACGGACAATATTCTGCCTTGTTCGAATAAATACATGCTTCACTGGAATATTTTTATCAAGTTCATTTCAGATTTCGAGATTTTTTCAAAGAAATTTTTTAGGTTCAGATTCGGTTCATGTGCATGGAAATTTTGTCTTATTCGGATCCTGTTACGGTTGTTTGGAATATTTTTGTCAGGTTCAGATTTGGTTCGATTCAAATTTCAGGTATTTTTTCAATAGAATTTTTAGGTTCGAATTTCGTTCATGTCCACGGAAATTATTTTATCATACTCGAGTCCGGTTAAGATTCTTTCTAATATTTTGATCGGATTCAGATGTGGTTTGAGTCAAATTTCAGGTTCTTTCAAATCGGATTTTTTAGGTTCGAGTCGGGTTTATGTCCATGGAAATTATTTCGTCTTGCTCGAATCGGGTTATAGTTCTTTGGAATACTTTTATCAGGTTCAGATTTGGTTCAATTCAGATTTCGGGTTTTTTTTTCAAATGGAACTTTTGGGTTCGGGTCTTTTTGCGTGTTCACGAAAATTATTCTGTCTTGTTCGAATAAAGAGATGCTTCACTGGAATAGATTTGCCAAGTTCAGATTTGATTCAGTTCAGCTTTCGCGATGTTTTCAAAGAAATTTTTCGGGTTCGGATTGGGTTCATGTCCATGGAAATATTTTGCCTTGTTCGGATCCGGTTGCGGTTCTTTGAAATAGTTTTGTCAGATTCAGATTTAGTTCGATTCAAATTTCAGGTATTTTTTCGAATGGAAGTTTTAGGTTCGTATCGGGTTCATGTCCACGGAAATTATTTAGTCTTACTCTAATCCGGTTACGGTTCTTTCGAATATTTTGGGCGGATTTAGATGTGGTTTGGGTCAAATTTCAGAATTTTTCAAATGGAATTTTTTAGGTTTGAGTCGGGTTTATGACCACGGAAAGTATTTTGTCTTGCTGGGATCGGGTTATATTTCTCTGGAATATTTTTATCGGTTTCAGGTTTTGTTCGGGTCATATTTCGAGTTTTTTTAAAGACAATATTTAAGTTCGGGTCAGGTTTCATGCCCACTAAAATTATTTTGCCTTGTTTGGATCGGGGTATGCTTCATTCGAACATTTTTATGGGATTGAGATTCGGTTCGGGTCAGTTATCAAATCCATAGTTTTTTTTTTCAAACAGAATTTTTAAGTTCGGTCGGGTTTATACTCACGGAAATTTTGTCTATCACGGATCTGAGTGTGGTCTGTTTTTTCTGGTTGGGATCCGGTTATGTGTTAATTAGTCTAAACATTAAGGTTATAATCAGTTTTGCTACTATTCTTTTTATGGCTATTTCTGATAAATAATTTACTTTGCTATTTGATAATTTATTATGGTGTATGAATCGTTTGCGGATTCCAACAATTGTACGCCAAACAGCTATATTTTATCTTTGTTTTAAAACCAAATTAAAGCCATAATTTAATTTTAAATTGAATAGAATACATTTAAATTTTATCAAAAAGAAACTCCTAGAAAAGTGTTGTGTGATTTTTTTTATTGTAATACAGCTAATGACTCATACATTCTAATGTTCGAAATACCAAAGATCTGCGTACAACTACACAGTAAAAAAAATTGAGTGGAAATATAATGTCTTGGACTGACGCCAAAAATGTAACCCTAAAATCCCCTATATTAAGTCCAAATAAGTATCGACAAAACCATGTGCTTTGACACGCCGATCAATTCAAACTGGTTTAAACCCGTATTTCTTTGTTTTTTACCTTTTAAACTGTTATTGAATAGATGATTAAAATTTCGTTTAAAAAATAACATTTTGTGCCATTATTGACTGTAATACACGATCGAAATGCATAAAGGATACAAATATATCAATCATAGGCAAGACTTGTGTGATTATTTTTATCATATGACTTTAAAATATCAATATAGAAGCATCATTTAAGATTTTACTTGAAAAGTTAACATTCTTTCGTTAATGTCTTAAAATCGTCTGCACTCTGAAATCTAGATTTTAGACTAATATTTGTTATTTAAGTTTTCGCGCATGATTTTAAAAGAATGTTTTCATAAATATATTTTATATATTGACATAGAATTATTAATATATTGTGAAAACAAACATTTTTCATCTACGTTATAAAGTATTAAAAAGTTCTGGAAAAAAGAAAACTTTTAGTAATACAGTTTTTAGTTTAAATCAAATGTTTCAATATTTTATTTAATTTTATTTTGACATTTAATTATTTCCAATTTATGAATTTCAATTATTTTAAAAGCAAACATTTTTTTAAAATAAATAATATAGTAGAAAAAAGACCATTTAAAAAATATACCATTTCTTCGTAAAATATACTTCAGCTGTAATTCATTTCTTTCAATTCGTCTTATTAATACAAAATCCCTTCCACAAGCTTTTGTTTGGGACATTAAAATTTGAGCGATAAATGGTTTAATATTGCAACCCTTTTTGGTAGTTTACTTCACCACCACCTATCTTTTTCCTCCATGGTTTACAACCGCTGTGATAAAAAATCATCATTTAAACTGACAGTTTGCCAGTCTATGAATTTTAAAGCTCTTTTCCAGCTTTTTTAATTATGCGAAAATTTTATGGAACCAACCAACCATAACTAAATAAAGGGAAAAAAAGAAGAAAAAAGGCGATTTTTATGAGAGTGATCTTTGGTATTTAATTAATTACACAGTTAATAAATAGAATTTCGAAATTCTGAAGCTCAGGTGCATCAGGAGAGATTTCAGGCTACTCTAAAAAAAATTTTGAGCCTCGTACATACTGTAGATTTTGCTAGCCATCGCAGACACACACACACACACACACAGACAGAGCGATTTGTTATTTTATTAATATAGATATTGGGTTGTGGAAAAAAGTAATTTCGCTTTTTTTCGTACTTTTCAAAGTGAATTTATTTACATAAATTTAAAAAAACTAATCAATAACATACGTGCTGCATTGTTCAATGACCTTTTGCTATTTTTCTGGTAAAACCATAATTTCGTCACTGTAGAACTTTTCCGAGATTTCTGGCGAAAAACTGAAGAAGGTGATTTTCACAAGCCTCTTTTGAAGCCAGGTTAACACCATTAAGAGAGTTCTGCAGAGAGCGGAACAAATGATAATTGGTTGTAGCCAGGTCCGAACTATACGGTGTATGCATCAAAACTTCCCAGTCAAGCTCTCACAGTTTTTGCCGTGTGACTAAATTTGTATATGGTTTTGTGCTGTCGTGATGGAAGACAACACCTTTCCTATTGATCAATTCTGGCCGAGTTTTTTTAATCGCCTGCTTCAATTGCATTAGTTATTCACAGTAGATAATTGAATTAATGCTTTGGTTAGGTATAAGTAGCTCATGATGGATAATTCCCTTCAAATCCCACCAAACACTCAGCATCATCTTCATTGGCGTCAATCTGGGCTTTGCCACCGTTTGTGAAGCTTCTCCGGGCTTCGACCACGATCTTTTTCGCACATTGTTGTCGTACATAATCTATTTTTCATCACCCGTAATCATTCGTTTCAAAAACGGCTCCATTTTGTTCCGTTTCAGTAGCAATTCACAAATGGAAACTCTGTTTGCGAAAAAAGCGAAATTACTTTTTTCCACAACCCAATTAAATTTTTCACTGTCAGTTCATAGATAACACAAGTATTGAGTTTCTTTTGGTATCCAATCTTATGTAAAAAGTTCAAAACTGTTTTATAGTCAATGTTTAGTTCCGTAGTAATGTAGTGGGAAGGAATGTGTCGGTCTACTTCGATTAAAAAAAATATCGACTGTTTCAACGATAGATCGGCCAGCGCGAGGTAAATCTTTAACATTGGAATTTCCGGAACGAAAACGAGCAAAGCAATTCTGACAATGGCGTTTTCTTAAGCACTGACAACATAAACGCCACACAATTTTCGATAGGCCTGCACCGAAGTTTTCCCTTTTCAGAAGTAACAAAACAAAATGAGAAGAAATTAATCTTCTGGAATCTTCATTTTTAAAATGCAATAACTTTTGACTGATTAAACAGATGACGCTACCTTTATATCTAGTATTTTGTAGAGACTGTTACCTTTCAAAGCTGTATAGTATGGCTTAATTGAGTAAGTATTACTCGAGATATGCGACTTTAAATCTATCTATGCGAAAAAACGAAATTACTTTTTCTCCAACCCAATATATATTTCTAATCTCCATCTTGCCGAACTTTGTCTTCTGACTGGACATTCTTTAAGAATTATATTATGCTTTAATTATATCCTAATTAAAAGAATTGTGTGATTAAATGAAATATACCCATTTGATTCAAAATGTCTTTTTCTACATGTTCAGATTATTTTACACTATGATATTTCGAATTTTTCCCCATATAAAAGCTATTGCATTTATGATTTTTTTTTGCAATGTGGCTACTGGACTATGGGGATTTAGGAGTCACTGGCTCCTTAAATATTTTTGGAATCTGCACCTGTAATCCCAATGTAAGCAATATATTGAGTTGCTTCTATGGCACTATTTAAACTTTGCCTCTCATGTAATCTTTCAAATCATTACAAAATGCATGGCTTTCTTGATGTTGGAATGTTTCTATTGTTATTATTATTTTTTAATTTCTGAAGTAATATGAGATAGATAATGTCAGAGGTATAAAAAAGTTTCAAGATATCTTGTTTTATAAAAATTAGTCTTATTATTACTACTATTGATGTTTAATGCATCATAAAAATGTTAAATTATTAAAGTCACAACAGAAAAAAGAGTAACTTATGACAAAATATTTAGAATAAGCAACAAAATTTACTGTTCTTAATTTTCATAAAATTTGCTTAAATAGCTTCATCTAACTCTCTCTAAACAACGATCAATTTCACACATGATTAAGTTCTTGCAAATTTCCTAATCGAAAATCAAGTACAATAAAAATACAAAGCATTCATCGTATTCTTGACCGAATCATTTGAGATTTTGTGAAAAATTATTTAACCGCTATGTAAATAGTTAATAATAGTTGAAAAAAGGAATTGTAGAACACTAAAGGGAAAGTTTTAGTCAAACATAAAATTTATGGCGTGTACTCCGCAAATAATTCTTTTATCATATTTCCTAGCTTTTCAATGGATTATTTAAATGGATGTTAAGTAATCGAAATAAAAATACAAAACTAGTTCTGTCTCAAATCAGCATTTTGCAGTAACCGAACTGTGTTCCATACTATAAAAATTGAATCCCCCAAAGAACAGCAAAGACAAAAATTGAAATTGTTCAAGTGCGTTATATTTGTTTAAGGTAATCATATTTTTTATAAGATTTCGTTAAATAATGAAATTTCTAATCCTAAATTCATTTTTATTACAAATATTCACTATTTAATATAATACTCAACTCAATTAGTTATAGTATTATATTATTTCAGAAATTTAAAAAATATATCAAAAAACCTAATTTAAATAGGATATGAATATGAAATAGGTGTAATGAAAAAAAAAATGTCGCAAACATAAAATAAACAAAATTTTAGAGTTATGAGTTTGTGCTTAAAATATTTTAGACTCAGACAATTCCGAAAATAACTAATTTAATTAATTTCAGAATATATAAATACCAAAACAGAGACTTTAAACTGATAAATAAATGTCGTAGCACATATACACTGCGTGATTTTTTTCATTCAGTTGTTATGCGATTTAATTTCAGGTGTACATAATATATAAAAAAAAAAAATTTAAGTTAGAAAGTTGAAACTTCAGATATTTTTGTAACTAATCTTCTTAAAATCTTTCACAAATTATGAATTTCGCAATAATATTAGAAAAAATGAACTAGAATATACCGTAATTTCGGGTGTATAAGCCGCAGATCAAACAATTCTTTTTCGACCCAGAATTTTTTAAGAAACAAATGTAACTAGTCAGATCGCCGTAAATATTTGTCTTCAATCACTAAATAAGATTTCTGGGTCCAAAAAGAATTGTTTGATCCGCGGCTTATACACCCGAAATTACGGTATATTATCTTTTCCATGAGTATGTGAATGTTTTGGTAATTTTTTTTAAATTCATTATCTATTATAAAAAATAAAAATTACTTTTTCTTCTTATCTGCAATATATATATATAGAGAGACAGATAGATAGATAGATAGATATAGGTATAAATATAGGTATAGATATAGATAGAAAGTGTATCTAGCTGATCGATAACCATAGATGTGTCGGCATAAAGTAAAAAACTAAAATAACTGTGAACACAAAACAATGTATATAAGGTAGGGGAAGATGGGGATACTTGAGTCACTTTTTAAATTTTAATTTTTTAAATTTTTTATAATTTCTTAAAACAAAATAAAATATTAAAAATGAAAATTTGATAATTTTTCTTCAACTGAAAACCACTTTCAATTAATTTTGAACTATTTTTCTATGTTTAATTAATTTTTACTTTTTTTTACATCGTGGCTCAAGTATCCCCATGGAGGGGATACTTGAGCCATGGTGAAGGGATACTTGAGCCAGTACGGAAAAATACCTACAAAAGTAATTTTTTTCGCTTTATTTTTGCACATATATTTTACAGAATGACAAATTATGATGCATAAAGTCCTTCAAAACCAATTGAGATTAAAATTAAGATGTTTCAGCTCTTTGGCAATATGTATGAAGAACAAATTCAGAATGGTTGCAAAACCACACATGTTTTTTCTTTTACCTACATAGTAACTCAGTAGTGCCCTCTGTTGGGGACAACAGAAGTCATTTCTTTGATTTAAAAAAGTTACAGTAACAGAGGTTACAATTTCAATATAAAATATTAATCTTAATATATTATATTATAAAATAAATATTTAATATGTTGGACCTAACTAATTAAAGTATTAGAGATTATTTTACATTTATGTTAACACGGGCTATTTTGTTAGTCAAAATGAAAAATAAAATGGATATTTTCATTTAAACAAATACATTTTTAAACATTTTTTTTCTAAGTTATTATTTAAAAAAAAATAAAATAAAAAATTATGCTCCCTTTTATCCAGAAAAAAATCTATTAGTGAATATAAGAACGTAATTTTATTTTTTGTTTATTTTACACATGTCCAATTTCCTAGTGGGGATGGTTGAGCCATGGCTCAAGTATCCCCAATCTCACTGGCTCAAGTATCCCCATTACCACTATTTTTGTTTATCAGAGTTTTACTAAGTAAAGCATACTGCTATTTGAGCTATTTTAGGTTCAAACTACAATTGAGATTATACTTATTAAATTTATATATATTGTTGCAACTTTAAACGAAACTTTGATACCAAAAAAATAAAAAAACACGCACCTAAATATTTACTTTAGATAGGGAAAAACAACTATTACTCACCATATTTTCAAAATGGTACCAAGGTATGTGATTTCTTTTTTACATGTTCAGAACTATAAATATGTTACCATATTGCTAGTTTTAGAAAGAAAAATTAACCAACTGCAGAAATAATAAGGGTGGCTCAAGTATCCCCTATACTCAAGTATCCCCATTCTTCCCTACATAAGAAAGTCCCTTTAACCGAAAATACCTGCGGACGGAGAGCGATACAACTATGCAAATGAGGTAACAGTATAGTAAAGTGACTACGCCCGACCTAATGCAAATGACAGCAGCGTTCCTAGTGGCGAAATTTGAAGGATGGTCATTGGAAATCGCAAACGGAAAGAGATAGAGAAATATTTGCAGTTAGAAAAGTTTAGAATATCATTTAATTAGTACGAAGCGATATTTAGTTCACACGGATAAGATAAATCGTTGATTGTATGCCTAAAAAGTTTGAAATCAATGCATTCCATTTTATTTACACGTTTAAAAGAATAGCCAGAAGTATGAAAAAAATATGCACAATTCATTGCATAAATACGTACTTACGTCTTTACATTTGGATAACATTACACAAAAAACAAAAAAGAAGTTTTGAAATAAAAACGCTTGCACATTCGGATTAAAATTATCGCCTGCCATCGAAAAGATTGTTCTGTGAGATTATGCTGTTTGTACCAAGCGAGCACTAACACATTTTAAATTAAAATTTTAAATGCATTGGAAATAAAAATTTTACAGACGTTTCAGTACAGCACAACGCCACAATTTGCAATTGCGTACTGCTACATTTCCGAAAAGTGAATATGCAGATTAGAATCGTCGAGCATCAATTTCGGACAGTTTTAAGTATACATAGGAAAATTTATCCTATTTGTGTAATCCAAATACTGTTTCGTACTAATTAAATGATGCTTTAAAGTTTTGTATTTGAAAATATTGCTCTATCTCTTTTCGTTTTCGATTCCCAACGGCTATCTTCCAAAGTTCTATCGTTTGCATTAAGCCGGGTGTAGTCGCTTTACTATATCGTTTTCTTACTTGCATAGCTGTAGCTCTCTTCGTTTGCAAATATTTTCAGATTAAAGGGACTTTTCTATGCATCCTGTATAGCAAATATTTTTCTGTTATGTATAATCTAAAATATGTCTATTTTAAGTTACATTTATTTTTACTTCTGTATTCGTTATAAAAAATGTAAGAATATAAATATCATAAATTAGCTTCTCTCGCATTGCTGGGATGTCGTTTGTGCCCTTAACTAATTAAAAATATGAATGGCAGTCTAAGTCGTAATTAATCTTACAAGGAAGGTCTCCATTGGGGGCATACTCAGAATTTCTTGAAAAAATATGAATTAAACTACTCATGTAGGTAATAAAGGATCAGTGAAAATTAGCGGCGGAATTACATTATTAGATATGTAAAAAAATAAAATAGTTTGGAATAATTGGCATGAAAAGCTGAAAGCGACGCGGGACTTGGCGAGCAGTGCATTTCCTCGCCAAAAGCAGACGATTTTAGCGAATCTGAAAATTGGTTTCAATTGACTTCACTGTTAAAAACCTGCAGCATTTACTGCAACGTCTCTCCACTATTTTTATATAATATCTCTCTTCTGACCAATGAGAATGCTCCATAGCACGGTGAATTGACCGTTTTCTATAAAAGCGGTGGAGTGACGCTGCAGAAAATGGTACAGATTTTTAGCTGTGTTGTAGCTTGTGCAACACTGTTAAAAATCTGCTGCATTTTGCTGCAACGCACTCCACCGCTTGTATATAATATCTCTATTCCAACCAAAGAGAAAGCTCCATTTCACGGCCAAGTAACCGGTTTCTATACAAGCAAGGGAGTGCGTTGCAACAAAATGCAGCAGATTTTTAACAGTGTATTTTTCAATTTCGAACAATTTTAATCATTTTAAATTGTGATTTAAATGATAAAATATATTAATTTCATTTTGTTATAAGTACATATAAACGTATATGACAAAATTACACTTAAAGTAAAGTAAAAATGCAAAACTAAAATTACTTAAACTAAACTTATTTAAATAAATTGAACATAGAAAGTTTTTTCTTTAAAAAGTATTCGAAGCGTAAAAGCGTATTTTTCAAAATTTCGTTTTTTCGCCAACCGGAGATAAATCGCCAAATAAACGAAGTTTTTATTATTTTTTTACGGACGTTATAAAGAGGTTCCGCCGAAATTTTTTTTATAAACATATATAACTATATGAGAAGAACATTCTGTAATTTTTTCAGATTTTTCAGAGTATGCCCGTATGGAGACCTTCCTTGTTAGAGCATTCCGAGGTCATTAAAAATAAAACTATATTTACGTATCCAATTAAAAAATATATTCAGTGGCGAAATAATGTATATTTTTTTGTACTTTGGAATTTGTTGATGTTCTATTCTTTTCAACCTATTGCAAATTTACCACTAAATACATAAATTAAAAAAGTATTGATTATAAATTTGCAATACTTAAAGTAAATCTGTGAATATTCTTCATATTTATAAGACCAATAATAACAAAACCAACAATAGAAGGAGTTTTCACTGTTGCTGCTCATTAAAATTTACTGAATTCTAAATATTGTTATTTAAGTTTTAAAGTTAAAAAAAGTAGCGATCTTAGAATTTTTTAGTTCTGAGGTCTGTACCAGGGTTCTAACAGAGATTCCTAAAGATGATTCTATAAGTGCGACACAAAATAGACACCTAGAGACAATACACAGCGTTATTTATAAGTGCATTCTTTCTATCCAGAACCAGTAAACTCATAGTTTTTAGCGAGCCACGACCAGTTAAGCAAGCATTTAACTTGTGATCGAAAGATTGCAGGTTCGATGCTCAAAGACAACCAAATATCGCTGTTGCTAATGACATCTAGTCCGTCGTGAATGCAATTTCTTTTCATTGGAAGGAAACATCTGATAGAGCCCCCTCCTTTTTTGTAAGAATAACCTTTACGGGAAAAAGGTTTAAACAAGTCATGGGCCGCATCTTGGGTACCGAGTCAGATGGAAACAGTCTTTCTTCGGACAACGTTTTTGGAACCTGTCCTACTTATATGATAGCTTAAAAAGCATTCCTAGAACACAATATCAGTGCACTTTTCAGTACTACACAATTCATAAAACTGTAAAAAATTAGAAATCCGTTTTTCAAGGAACGAATTGAAGTAACAGAAAATTAAATGGTATAATTCATTCTTCAAACAGTTTGAACAAGTATTACCATTCGTTAGTTTCATGATGAAATCCGAATTTGCCTACCCTCCCCCAAAGGCATACCTTCTTTACATATTCACGGGCTTCACAACCCCGAGTCAACTATGTGAAATTCAATTTTTTATTTTTTGACTTCGTTTTCTTCTCTATCATATTCTTTTTAATTTACTTTCATTGTGGTTTCCTAGATATAAGTAAGGGCATTTCTGCATAAGCCTATATCATTCTGTCTATATCGACTTATGGAGAATCACAAACCACATGTTTTTTCGTGTGTCCGTGGAAACGGGGATCCTGTATAGTTGAACGAATCCAACACACTGTTTTAGTCTCTACTTCAGGTAGACGGGAGGAGTATATCGGGTCCCGTATGCTCAAATAGTCTAGTTAGAAGACTTTTCGCTGTCTAGGGAACAAGTGAGCTGTCATTTACTAGTTATGTAGTTAAAGGTTGAGACTGACGTAGGGTAGTTTTGTGAACATATAGGCTTTGGTTAGCACTGTTTCACGAATACGCATCCTTCTGTTGGACTTAGTAGTGAATAGTGCGATTGGGGTTGAATTTTGCTTACTTTCTAGCTTGTATTGGATTACCTCACTTTCTTCTATTTCTTCCCCATATGCAGAGCAACAAACTGTACAGAAAAATTCTTTCACTCGCTTCCTTATAATTAAACGCACTGACAGTCATTGTGATAATTCATTCAGGAAAACTTCACCATTCCCTATATAAAAAAATATTTCAATCTTTTTTTGATGATGGTTATTCATTTTTTTAATGTTGTCTGGGGATTATCAGGTATATGACTTTTCAGGGAGCTGCTCACAATTTCTCTTAAATTAAAAAATAATCTATTCCTTTTATTGTTTCTGTTCAAATCCACCAAAATATGAATTCAAGCCATGGTGTAATGTCGGAATCAATATTTTATTATCTGGAAAGGAAGAATTTTTACAAAATTTAAATCATCAAAATGTTATAGTCACACTTCTATCTGTCATAATGGGCAAGTGCTTTCTACAAAGCACATTATTCTACTTTCAATCTGCCTACTTAAGCTGTCTTGTCCGGCTTATATCCCAACCCCAACCATTGTCTTAAATGACAGCATTATGGCAATACTAATACTAGCAGCCGTTGTTATGTTACCTGTGCATGATGTCTGCAGAAGTCGACCAGGACGGTAAATCTTGAGAAAACCCCGATTGTTGCGTAAACTGTAAGGGTGATTGTATAGTATATTCTCACACTTGTCTTACTTGGATACATGAAAAATAAATTCTTATTGTTAAAATTACTCAAAAATTTCATTTTCCTAGTGATCGCAAATTTGTTCAATCTAAAACCCCATCTATCGGAATTTCTCATTCTAGTTTACTCAAACAATAATCAAAATCCGTAAGGCACATAAGCACCCAAATTGAATCCTCCTTTCCACCAGGTTATTCACCTGAGACACCATCATGCAGTATTTTAATGAAAAAAATCCATCCTGTGGAGCTTTTGGAGTACATGGAGTTCTAACGTCATAAATTTATAAAGTTGATTCAAAGTAATAATGCAGTATTTAGCATTCAATATTAATTAGAGCACATTAGTTTTATTCTACTTAACCCTACGGTAATTTTTGTAAACCTTCAAGCTTACCTGATAGTCATCTTTATAAATTCTCAAGATCTGACTGCTACTTCAGAGTGATAATTTCTGTATTCACTTTACTTGTACATTTTTGTACGAAATTTCAAATAGAACAAGCCATCATTTTGACTGCATTTCGTATAATACAATATGACTATTTAACCCTTTATATACCGCATTATGAATACAAGAAAATTTTACATTCTAAAGCGTTTTACGCAAACTGTTTAAACTAAATTAAAAGATTTACATATTTATTTAATAAATATTTGAGGGATTTTAGAAGGATTGAAGGATTTAGAAGGATTCATTAAATTTGAATTTACAGGGATTTTTTGTGCAGTCTTTATAACCCCACTCAAATCTTTTATTTTTAATTATTTTCTTGGTATTTTGTAGAGTTATAAAATGTACAAATATGATGTTCTTACAATATAAATATAGAAATATTTCCGCATCGAAAAATCCTCACCCCCCCTCCTCCCTCAGCGCCAAGAAAGCTCAAAAGATGCAAAGGCAAACAAAATCATCCTTTTAAAAATATTTTTGTTTTGTGTAACCAATATTGCTTTTGGAACAAGGTAAAGTAATGTATCTGTAACTCATTCTAAACAGTATTACAACTAACTGACGCATTAAAAGAATTTTATAATAAGTTAATTTAAAGGTACTTATAAGTACCGTCGGTAGATAAAGGGTTAAAAAAGATCGGGTGCGAAAGCTGTCTTATGAGGTGAAATTTGCATCGCCTTGCATCAACACTAGAACGCTCAGAAATTTTACTCAGGTTTGAAAACAATATTTCTCACCAAAATTTTTATTCAAAGTAGTTTAATTGATTTATTTAACGTAAATTTGCGTAGTCTAAATTTAACTTATTTCTTGAAAAAAAAATTCTCGATCGAATTGAAATTTAATCACATGGTTGGAGTCGAATCGACTCCTTCCGGGCGTTCTAGCGTTAAGTATTGGATGTTCTACTTTTTCATCTCGCTCATTCAATTGAAAAGGGAGGAAGTTTCACTAGGATTTTTTTTCTCATCAAGTTCTCTTTCATAAATATTTAATACCTTTAAACCTGAAGTAGAAAAAATTAATGGATTTTTATTGCTTTATACGATAAAGTTTATAGAACATAGATTTGCGTATTCTTAATAATTTCAAAATTAATGTAAATTGTAATGAGAAGATGATTCTTAATTTCTAATAATTTTGAGATAATATAAATTCTAATTTGATGAACATTTTCAGTTGCTGTTATGATGAATTATGCCCTATCATTAAGAAAATTTTCTGCCATTTTTTATGCTATATTCAGTTTTATGAGGGTCTAAAAATGGTTTGGCTAAACTTCTATGTTGAAATGATTAAATGACATTAGGTTTTACGAAAAGAATATTTGTACATATGTAAAAGTATTTCGTCATGCACTTAATACACGGAAAATTTTCATTCAAAAATTCTGGTGCATAAAGGGATTAAAATTACACTGTCCAAAAATAAACTACCGCTCGTTAAGGATTTAATGAAAGATTTAAAATGTGAATATACGAGGGAAAATTAAGATAGTGCAATAAGATAGGTATAAAATATTTTTATTAAAAAATACTATGTAGGAAATATTAATTAACGAGTACATCAAGGTGAATATGTACAAGAATTTATACACATTTTAATGTAAACAACGTATTGTAAATGACATGCATTTATGCTCCATGAAAAATTATTTCATTATGTAAAATATTTGTGTAACCAGTGTTGTACAAAAGCACTCATTAAGCTGATATTCGCGAATTCGATACCTTTTCTATAAGTTTTTATTTGAGTTTGATTCGTTTTATTTTAAACGAGAATGAGTTGTGTTAACTCACAATCAATAAATTTTTTTTCCCCATTTTCTGATTTTTTTTCTAGCCGTTAAAAACACATTTCAAATACAGTTTAAACATTTAATGCAATATAAAAACAATTAATATTCTATATTAGTATTTTGATTTTATGTATTACTAATTTTAATAAAAAAATACATGTATTACATAGAAATTAGCATAGAAAATACGCATATTTTGTTATAATTTCTTAAAACTATTTAACAAACATTTTGGCTTTGGCCGATATGATTTTTCCTTTGTCTTAAAATGAAAAGCGTAGAAGCGTTTAAACAAAAAAAAAAAAGGGGGATATGCTTATGACGCTGTTTACTTAATTGTAATTCACATTAAGCAAATCCCCGAGAGTTCAACATTAAAAACTACTCAAGTAATGTAAGAATTTAAGAATAATTGATAAAAAATAATTATTTTTATTACAATATTTCTAATACACTGAAATATTTGAAGTCTTATTCAGTACTAATTAATTAAAGTTGTTTTGACCCCAATTTAGTAAGTTCATATAATTAAGATAAAATATTTTTTTCGCTTTTTTGTCATGATTTTTTTTCCTTTTTTTTAAAGTAATCCTTTCTGAATTTCACACTTTTCTAAAAATGAGCCTGAATTGGGAGATTCGCGGTATAAATTTTGAATTCAAGTGTAAACTTAACTCATTTTTTCTAAAGGAATTTGCCTTTGAATTTCTTTTATTATTTTTTTAGTTTAGTGTATATTCTTATGTATATAATCTTTGAACAATGTAATATTTTTGAAGCATTTAAGTTATACTTTATAATTTACTCGACTTTTATATAATCTTCAATTCAAGGACAATAAATACTGATTTTCCACATACTTTTTTAAGCGATAAAGAAAACACAAAGCACAACAACCGAAATAAAAGCAACAATTTATTTTCTTTTTAAGTGTGTTTGTACAACACTGCGCAGCAACGAGATACAAATCATCAATATACATACATACAGAACAAAATAAAGCAATAAAACATTATTTCTGGTACATTGACATTACAATATGAACAGTGAATTATATACAAATATCATGATAAAGAAAAAAAAAGATTTTGTTTTCTTTTGAGATCATTAGGAACTATATTCACATAGATGAAAGTTTAAAATTTTTCTTCAAGAGCAAACTAAATCGTGATACTCAAATTTGAGCTAAATTTTCAGGATTACATTTATCTTTGAACGGCGTAGTAATTGCAGGTATTTAAGATGTACAATATGCATTCTATATGATTCCTACACTGGAAAATATCTATGAAGTTACTATAATTTTTCTTAAGAACTAGGATTTCTAGATTTTTTTTTATGTAACATCAACAACAAAAATTCATGTAACAGATACATGTTTGCATTGTAAATAAAAAAAAATCTGTAAGGTTACTAAGAATGTTTTAGGAAATTGGATGCCTAGAATTAGCCTCTAATTGCAGCCCGGGTTACATATAACATTTTACTAACATTGCTGTAATTTTAGTAGATTCTTTTGCAAAGCTACAGATTTCTGTAGATTTATAAAATCTAGTTTTGTAGATTTACATTTTTTTGTGCTGTATGCAGATAAAATTTTAGTAATCATACAGATTTCCGTAACTTTACATCTGTAAAATGACAAAATTTTTTTTTCACTGCATATAATTTTTAATTCAACGACAAAAATACTGATTTAGTATATACTTTTTACGCGATAATCGAAAACAAAATACAACGACAGAAACTAAAGCAATAAAAAACATTCTTTTGTTCTTTTTCGAAAAGAAGATGAAATGTAAAGCCACTGTCTGGATTAGATCTATTGCTTCTAATTATCAAAACCGAAAGCGAAACTATTTTTGTTTTATTTACAAAACAAAGTAGTCCAAAAAATAGAAGCAATCCAAAAAATAGAAGCAATTTTTTTTAAAGGATCGTAACGTTTTTAAGAAACATTTTCATGAATAAACATTAAATTTATTTTTGAGGAACTATCATAGTCAGCGAAAAAACAGTACCCTGTAAAAAAATTGTAAAATTACTAAAAATTTTCTAGAAAACTGAAATTCCTAGAATTTTTTAAGAAACGGCAACTACGAAAATTTATGCAATAGATACACTTTTGCCTCGTAAATCAAAAAATCTGTAAAGTTACTAAGATTTTTTTAGGAAATTAGGATGCTTAGATCTTTTATGTAACTGCAATCCGGTTTACAAATAAAATTTAAGTAAGAATAATTTTATTAGGTTCTTTTGTAAAGTTACTGATGTCTGTAGCTTTGCAAAAACTAGTTTTGTGAGTTATATCTTTTTTTTCTGTACAGTGCACAGATAAAATGTTAGTGATCACAAAGTTTAGGTAACTTTACATCAGTAGAATTACATATTTATTATTTTTTTACAGTGTAATTCTTTTCGAATTTATAAATGGAAGAAAAACAAAAATACGTAACAAAGGTCTTGTAACGTCCAAATTCAATTTACCTTTTTCAAAGAAATAATTATTTAAAAAATTCAAGTTAAATATTTGAATGTAAAAATTAAGGTATATAATTTATATATAAAATAAAGCTTCAGGTGTGACTGAAGTGTAGCTTAGGAAATATTCCAGTCGCATATTATACATAGATTGTTTTATTTAGCTTTAATTTACTGGAAGTTTATCATTAATACATTCTCGTGTTTATTCGTTGATTCATGAAGCCAAATTACGTTGTTTTATTCCTGCCGTGTAAACAAATGATATATCAAATTACTACCTACTTATTATGTAAAACTGGGTACATCCAAAATAAATAAATAAAAATTATCAATGTAAACCTATCTAATAATAGATAGAAGCTGAATTATATTAAAATACTGCATGGAAATAAACACGATAAGATCATCTATAGAGCAGGATCTTTCTTTTCTCTCGTATAATGAGTAGAGAAAGCAACTATAATCCCAAGAGAATAAATATTAGTGGCATCATTAAATTTATCGGAATATTAAAATCCTCAGCCTGTACCTGTCAGACTATTTTTAAAGGAAGGGAGGAAGGGGGGGAAAATTATCAGTGCCACCTATTTAAAAATGTATTTTTGTAATACTGAAATTCTTTTGTTCATAAAGAAAAAACAAATTGTGCTTAATGCTTCATTCCAATATTCTTGTTTAGGTATAAGATATATAATCAATCTCTTAAACTACTATGTCAGATTAATTTACAATAATCTGAGAATTCATCCTTATAATTTAAGTGCACTTGTACGATGGAAATGTCTACATCTGGTTAAACAAATTTCAACAAATTTCAAAAATATATAAGATATACATATACACACACACATATATATATTTTTTAAATGAACTTATGAAAGTTTTTCAAATATAAATCCTTAGTATGACTAATTATAACCAATTTTCTATCAACCAATTTAAATATTTTTGAAAATTATTCAGCACACATCTTTATGAAGAAATATGTAGTACTTTTTTTAGAAATGACAAATTATCCATCTCTGTGTAACTTAGAGCAAAGCCTCCAAACTTTCGTTTTTTTTTATGTCAAATGAACAGACTTTGAACCAGATATATTTTTTAAGAAATGAAATCAAATATGTACCACAGAGAAACAAGTTAGATCAGATTGCCAGCCTAGCTTCAAATTTTAATTGGAAACTTCAAATTCATACCGTAAACTCCGAAAGAAAAAAATACTTTATGTGATCCTTAAATACCTCTTATTTATGAAGGAATAAAATATTATTTTTTATTTATGGTATGAACTCCAAATTTCTGAATAAAAATGGAGGCCAAGCTGGCAACACTGAATCAGATTATTAACGAATTTTGTTAAATGAATTTTATGCTACCTTGTATTTCTTTTAACTTGAAAGTGAAAAAAAAAACTAAAAAAATGTAATTTAACAAATTACAACTACTATTTGGAAAAATAATATTTTCAAAGACTATAATTTTAGACTTATAAATAATTTCTATACTTTCTTAAAAAATCAGCCACAAAATAACTCAAGTTGAGCTGAAATCCACTCATCTCACGTTTTGAAAGACAGCTTCTCGAAAAGAGTTGAAATAACTCGAGTTTACGAGCTGTTTTAACCAATTTAAATGAAGTTGAGCTATTTAGATAACCAATTTAAATCAAGAAGGTTCAATCGTTTGAAAAACAACTCTTTTATGATCGAAAAAAATTACAGCTCTTTCCTGAGAAACCAAATCAGCTCTTTCGTTTTAAGAGTGTAATTAAAAAAAAAAAAACATTATTTTTATGATGATCAAAACGTAGCTTATGTAATAACAGAGTCATATTATTATGCCTGGACTTTTACAGACACGTTAATATTCCTGCACCAATCATAAGCAAATATTAAACGAAATTTCAGTTTAACAATTTTCGGTATTGCAAATTTTAAAACTTTTAAACATCGCACATTTTCAAGTTTTACACCGTCGTATAAAGAAAAAAAATTACTTTTAAATGCAACTTGTTTAAAACCCGTATCTAAATTTGTTTTTGAGTTATTAATTTTTTTGTAGTTTTTAATACATTTTTTGTCATCGTGGCAGAAGTATTTCATTTTAACAGAAGTATTCCATTTTTGGGCATTAAACGTGGACCAATACGAAAACGAATAAAATAAAAAACAGAAGTATTACATTTCTAGACATTAAGCATGGATCAATCAGAAAACGAGTAAAATAAAATAAGTTGCGGAATTCAACCAATAAAAAGATTCAGATATACTTCAGATTTCCCAAGTCTCTACCGAGAACAACAACTATTTTTCCAAATAGTTAAAAAAAAAAAAGAATGGTGTTATGAATAAAAAGGAGAGGACATACAGTGTGCTGTCTGAGGTTGCGAGTGAAGTAACTGGAATGTTGTCACAAGAAGGTGGATGCTTTTTTTTAAAATTCGAATCCACAGTTTTTAAATAAGGAGAAAATTTCCCACCAATAAAATTGAATAGAAAATTTCGTCTTATTTAAGTCATAGTAAAAGCCGTGGAAATATAATTTTTTTAAACAAATAGGGTAGAATTTTCTATTTGTTTTTACTGGTGACAGTTTGACTGGTAAATAGCACAGTTTCTTTCCCTCGTTATCACAATATGGCGGAAACGCAGAGCTTGAATACCGACGAAGTAAACTTCGATTAGTAAAAATGAAAAATCTGTTTTTGACATTATTTATGATTAAAATTTTGCATTAATAAGACGTTGAACACTCTCATCGAAAGGGACGAGATAACTCGTCTTCCAGGGGCAGAAAAATTCTGTTTCTAAAATGATGAAATAAATTACTAATACCAAAATTTTCTAGCGATTTTTTTTAGAAAATAAAAACCTGTTCTTTTGCACTTTTATTTTTAAAGTAAAAGTTCAGTATTCTTGGTACATTTTCTCAGTTTTGGAATGAAAATTAGGTTATCACGTCGTGTGACCATCGCATTGAAAGTGTTAGATAAGGAGTAAATTTATATATATATATATATATATATATATATATATATATATATATATATATATATATATATATATATATATACAGGGTGTTTCGCTACCAGACCGACAAACTTTGAGGGGTGATAGTAGACATAAAGACAAACATTATTAAATAGGAAACCATGGGGCGCAAACGTCTTCTGTAGGAGCTAGGGTCTATTAAAGTTTAAGGTCCAAAAATTCAAACGCTGATAAAATTAGAAAAAAGGGTCGATTTGTTTGCGGTTTTCTCTAAAATCATTCTTTATATCACGATTTTTTCTTTTTTTTAATTTTTAAGGTTAAGTTCAAAAATTGTCGATAGAGGGCGCTTTAGACTTTAGAGTAACGAACAAATACTTTTTGCCGTTCTTTTGTGCATGGGGTTGAAATTATTCTAAAGTTTAGACTTTAACTTAAATTTTAAGCCCAAAAATCGGAAACATGGGGATCGGTTAACTAGCGAAAATTTAACTGTAAACTGACGGAGAGATTTTAAACGCTCATAAACATTGGACAAACTAACCGATTTTGTTGCGGTTTGCGTGTAGGTCATTCCATTGGTAATTATTTTATTCAAAATAATGTACAGCTTTCATGGCCTCATTTTTTGATAGAGGGCGCTTCCGACACATGTCCGACATTTCAATGGTATTACTGATGGGTGTTTTACTACCAGACCACCATACTTCCAAGAAGTGTAAAAGATGCAAAGACGACTCGGAATCACACAGGAATGTAACGTTGAAAAACGTTTTTTTTGCATGTTACGTTTAACCCGGGAGAACGCGCGCTTTTCAAGGTATGAATGATTTTAACTTTGCCACCAATAAAATCTAATTATAACAGTCACTTTATTAAGACGGAGACAATTCTTATAAATTTTGCGATAAAATAAATTGACGATCACTTTTAAAAAATTAGTGGTTACAATTGTAAAAACCACACGCACTCAGGGTCTTTTAGGCCCTGCGCGCGTCCTCGCGGGTTAAAAAAAAGCAGTGAAAAAACAACAGAAACAAGCAGAGAAACAGCAACACGTTAATATGGCATAAAACAGTTTATTTAAAGGTTTTTTTGAAAAAATGTTCGAAATTACGAACAGAAAGTGTCCGGCAAACTACTTGACAGCGATAGTAGATGGCGCTGCGATTTTCTTGCGGTAGATGGCGCTGAACGGTAATGCGCATGAAAGTTTCTCGCTCGTTGCGCAGCACTATGTAGTTCCAGCACGATCGGGCTCTTCCACATTTTACCAATGATGTTCACCGATACCTCAACGTAAGATATGGAAAGCGGTTGATAGGTCGTGGTGTCTCGGTTTATTGGCCTGCCAGATCACCGGACCTATCAAGTATGAGCTTCTTCTGCTGGGGTCACATGAAAAGTTGGGTGTATGAGAATCCCGTACCATCAATTAAAGATTTAGCAGCTCGTATTTCTGTAGCTTCCGGAAATCTGTCAAAGATTCCAGGAATCTTTCAAAGCGTGAGGAATTGCATGCAACGCCGCTGTCAAGCATGTCGAATTACTTCTGGTCGTAATTTTGAACATCTTTTCTAGTAAAACCTTTAAATGAACTGTTTTATGTCATATTAACGTGTTGCTGTTTCTCTGCTTGTTTCTGTTGTTTTTTCCTCTACTTCCTTTAACCATAACTCACAAAAAAGACATTTTCAACGTTACATGCCTATGTGATTCCGTGTCGCTTTCGCATCCCCATCACTTCCTGGAAGTATAGTAGTCTGGTAGTAAAACACCCAGGAGTAATACCATTGAAGTGTCGGAAGCGCCCTCTATGAAAAAATGAGGACACCACAGCTGTACGTCATTTTAAATAAAATAATTACCAAGGGAATTACCTACACTCAAACCGCAACAAAATCGATTAGTTTGTCCAATGTTTATGAGCGTTTAAAATCTCCCCCTTGGTTCACAGTTAAATTTTCGCTAGTTAACCGATCCCCATGTTTCCGATTTTGGGCTTAAATTTTAAGGTAAATTTTAAACTTTAGAATAATTTCAACCCCATTCACAAAAGAACGGCAAAAAGTATTTGTTCGTTACTCTAAAGTCTAAAGCGCCCTCTATCGACAATTTTCGAACTTAACCTTTAAAATTAAAAAAATAAAAAATCGCGATATAAAGAATGATTTTAGAGAAAACCGCAAACAAATCGACCCTTTTTTCTAATTTTTATCAGAGTGTGAATTTTTGGATTATAAACTTTAATGCCCCCCTAGCTCCTACAGAAGATGTTTGCGCCCCATGGTTTCCTATTTAATAATGTTTGTCTTTATGTCTACTATCACCCCTCAAAGTTTGTCGGTCTGGTAGCGAAACACCCTGTATGTATGCTGGTTGAAGTTTCCATTGGCGGCTATCAATCCCCGGGAAAGCGGTTACAGTTATAGATTCACTATTTTTAGGATATGCTAGTTCCTCTTTATTAATAGTTCCTTTAAAAAAAACGAAGATTGGAAGCTATGTTTAAGTAATGAAAATTTTGTCTGAAAATTACATTTTAAATTGAATCGATGCCATTTCACCAAAAGATAATTCATATATTTTAAATGGCTCACTAGTTTTTTACTAGCTCACTAGCTTTTAACCTAATTTCATTTTTTGTTTAATTGATTTTTCTATGTCAAGTCTACGATTCTGTCACCATGCTCATCCTCAAGCCTCTTTTCTCAGATCGCTCTGCCCCCAATCTGTCAAACCGCCATTTTATAATATATCAAATGAAATACAACACAGTTTTCTACTTTAACATATCCGTAAATGAATTTTCATAAACATTTTGCATTTCTTAAAAATATCTTGAAAAACCTCTAAATTTTATGGTGACAAAGTGGTTTTTATCGTTAGTTCAAATTTCATCATCAATAAATTATTAGTAAATATACTGCTTAAAGATACAGTATCGAATTCAAGTAACCTAGCTTTAACGACCATTTGGTCGACTGTATTATCTATGAGATTTTCGATAGTAAAATATTCATGTACTATTCAGCACTTTTCAGTGGAATCAAACTTGGGAATTAAGTAGAATCGGTCTTAGTTTAATAAGTCTTGTATGTCTACTAAATTGCACAATTTTGATTAAAATAATTACTGCATTATTCTTAATGTTAATTTAATTTATATATTTAAATTAATCTTATTTTTGATGTCTCGCAACGTAAAATGTACAAAGCGTTAAACTAAAATAACTTTCCAGTGATTTTAATTACTAAATCTTTTTTAAATTTAGTATATACAGCCTAGTTTAGATATCAGTAAAAAATCATTTTCAAACATAAGATAATCCGTAAACTAATAATTTGTCTTTTATTTTATTTTATCTTTTAATAAAAT
This sequence comes from Maratus speculifer, assembly GCA_964019185.1. Classification (NCBI taxonomy): domain Eukaryota; kingdom Metazoa; phylum Arthropoda; class Arachnida; order Araneae; family Salticidae; genus Maratus; species Maratus speculifer. The sequence continues at coordinate 285,875,938 of OZ025293.1, forward strand.
GCACAACAAACTATACATTTCTAAATGTAAAAGCTAGAGATTGACTGAAAATTTCATTTCATTTTCATTTTCGGTCAAGAATCAAAGTTCTGCCGAAAAATCGTTTTAGGCGAAAATGTTCCTGAATACTCGCCAGACCGAAACTCGACCAAAACTATCAGTATTCCAAAAATCTCTTTCCTTCTTTTGTAATTTTACATTACTCGTGGATTTGAGCTGTATCTGCTCGAATGAGACAATTTATTCCTATGAATTTCGTTGTTTTTAACTATCAGATTTGAATGACTCAAGACGCGTATGCAAACTGTAAAGCAAGTAATGAATATATTTGACTAAATTTTTTCACTTGCTCATTAAAGGTTTCAGACTCAAATGGCAATAAAAATATTTTTGTTTGAAACAGCAGAAATTTTTCAAATACACTTCGAGAATGTTCTAGTATGTGAGATGATCATTTATAAAAACATTATAAAAGACTAGCAGCCTTCGCCCGCTACACTGGTCAGTTTTTTAAAAGAAAACTTGAATCAAACAAAATTCATCAGGTGAAGATTTAAAAAAAACTTAATATCTAATCAAACATCCATAATTGTTGTCTTATTCGTATAATCTTACATTATCTAGTTCAAAGTCGATGTTACCGAAATAATACACAAAATAACTCTAAAATATCTGACGTACCTATGTTTAAATATTATTTAGTACGCGTGTTATCTAAAATTTCCCGCTCTTTCTAAATCTGCTGCAGAGGTATGGCGAACACCCCAAAAGTGCGACCAGCCCATTAAATTAATCTCTCCTAAATCGGTTTAGGAGAGAATTTTTAAAATAGATAAATTATATGTTTAAGTTTGTTTTAGTAGGTTAGGTAACCTCAAATTCATGCCTCTATCTAAAACTGCTGCCAAGGTACGACAGAATGACCTAATTTTTCGCACCTCCAGTTAATCATTTTGGATGGGGGAGAGGATGTGATTTCTAAAACCGCTGAAATAAATGTTTAATATTTTTTTATACGCTTGTTATCTAGAATTTCACGCGTTTACCTAAAATTGATGCTAGGATAGGGCTAGTGATGAGTAAATTTACCAATACTCAAAAATTTACCAATCGGAAAAAAAACCGTCATCGTAAATCACACAATTGATACAGCCTTCGGTTACTTCCGATAGTCAACAATCCTACAATCAATCGTCTATTAAATTAATATTTTTTTACATGTTTATAAAGGGTTTTAGTAAATACATGGTAACTAAAACAGATGGAATTAAAAAACAACACCCCGTTTAAAAGCTGAAAGGGAGGCACAATAGTGCGAAAGTCATGTGACGACATCCCCTGTTTGTAAAAAGTTGAAAAGGCGCAAATAAGTATAAAAAGACATGGGAGATTAAGTATAAAAAATTCTAATTTTTCGTTAATTAGCAGCAACATGGCTGAAGAAATAAAAATTAAATGCACCCATGGCGACAAAAACAGAAACTAAATGGAATATGAATATGATCAAGACTTTTTATAGATTTTTCTACGTAATTGAGATCAGTTCTATGATTTTCCCATTATTGGAAGACTTCCTGAAGAAATACGATAACCGTACCCCCCGAAAGGGGCAAATAAGGGGGGAGGGCATGGGAAGTGCGTAATATGAAGACGTAGTTACAGGATTTTCGAATGATTTATTACATGAGGGGTGTTGACTAAATTTAGAAAAGTGCCCCCTACGGGGGCAAAATGGGGGGACGGATGCGGATGTTGTATAATATGATATTGTGTCAGAGAGATTTTCAATGACACATCACATGACGTGTGTAAGCCAAATTTAGAAAAATGCCCCCCTCCGAATAGACCCTTCCCCTTTCTTTAAAATTTTCATATATTATAAATAATATTTATCGGAGGCCCCCGTGAAAAAATCCGATCTAATATGGTAAAATGTTACGATTTCAAAAAAGTTCAAAAACTGTCCCCCCCCCCCCCAGGGGGGCAAATTGAAGGACAGAAAGAAAGTTTAATAATTTGAAAGAGTGGTCTGAGGGTTTTCCAATGTTATGCAACATGACGGTTCCAAAAAATGTTTGGAATTTTTCTAGCCCCATCTTAACCACCGTAGGGGGTGGAAATTTTAAAATCGCTGAAACACATGGTTAATTATTTTTTAATAGATTTATTTTACGCCGTTTCACGCTCGTATTTGAAACGACTGCTAAGATGTGCCAGATGTTTTAATTTTTCGACCCCTTTAGGGATGAGAATTTCTAAACTTTCTAAAATTATTTTTTTAGTAGATTTCTTTCCTGGAATTTCACGATCCTACCTTAAGCGAATGCTGAGTTATAGCAAGGTGTTCCAGAATTTTCGACCTTCCGTTTGGGCCCCTAAGGGCGGAATTTTCAAGAATCTCGTCTTAGTGTACGCTGACGTCATAAGAAGTATTTTCTCCCCAATTTTCACGCTTCTAGGTTCAGTTGTTTGGGCTGTGCGTTGAGATGTGTATACCTAAAAATAAATGATGTTTGTATAACTGGGAAAACTTTCTGTGTCGTTAATGAATTAATTATATTTCATTTTATATGAAAATAAAAAGTTTCGAGTCTAAGACACAGGGAGCCAGTGCCGGGCGAAGGGCTGCCCCGGGTGCGGAAATTTAGGGGGCGCCAAATTTATGCTACCAATGTTATTTTTTGCCTTTCACATATAAAAATTGGGGTGGGGGCGCCAAATTACCGTTTAGCCCCTGGCGCAGTTTTTTCTTCGCACGCCCCTTAGGTAGCCAACTTGGGTCACGCGTTTAATTAAATAATAATTATGTGTATTTAAGAAATACGTATAATTAATTAATAATTATGCGTATTTAATAAATACGTATAACTAATTAATAATTATATGTATTTTTGTATGCATTAATTGCTTCTGGGTCTTTTCGCTTTCGTTTCAATTTCTGTTTTAGCTTTAAAAAATTGTTTCGATCGATCCTTAGTAAAAATCCATATAACTTGTAAAAAGATTCTAAAAATTGTTTAATTAGCAACACAACAGAAAATAGAAATGTAATTGTTCTTATTTAATCATTTTAATATAAATGTGAAAAATGTTACGCAAAAGCACGAAAATATGAATTATTTAAAGATTTATAAAAAATAACACTTCTAAATTATTCAATAAATATTTAAGTTATGGTTCAAATTTGCAAATTGAAAACATATATTTTTTCAATTGTATTTCATAATATTTAAATTGAAGGTTTCAATTTAATAATATATTAATTCATTCACTCGTAAACATTTTTACTCTATGTTCCATAAAATATTACAAGTCATGTCTGAAATGTTAAAAATAATCACATTTAGAAAATTCAATTAATTAATATTGAAAAAAAGGTTTAATTCGATAAATGTAATCTCTCAAATATTACATAAAACATAAAATAGCTCTAGCTCTATTTTTTGTTTCTGTTTCTGTTTAAACAAGAAAGTTAATATTTTAAAGATTTTAAGAATATTAAAAGTTAAATTTTGAAATACGAAATAGAAATTCTTGAAATTAGTTTAGTAAAATTCTTTAATTATTGTTTAAAAGTTGCAATTTTCAATTTATCTTCTAACTAATCACTTTCTTCATATATTATTCAAGCATTTTCAATTTAATTAATAATGTCTTTCAAAACATTTTGAGCTGTTTATCAAACTCCCAAAGCTATCATACTGAGAAATTTTAATTCTATGGACTTCAGATAATTAATATTGAGAAAAAACATTGAAACAGAAAATTAAGGAATGTTATTTAGAACATTTTTTTAGTTGTAGCTTTGGGAAATTTTCATAAGCTGGTGTAACCAGAAAAATTCAAATACTCACAAAAAATATACACTATTAGAAAATAAACAGACAAATGACTTTCTTCTTCTATTTAACAAACTTTTTTAGTTATGTGTAATTATTTATTTATAAACTAAATTTCCCTGTAGTATTATATAACTATATTATTTAGCATTATATAACTATGGTTCATTTATACTCTTTGTATACTTTGACTGTTATTATTTGACAAATTTTTTGAACAATGTAAATTGCAATCACACATTGAATTTATAATTACTGAAATATATAATTGTTTTTCCTAAAAATAAGATTTGATAAAAAAAAAAAAAAAATTCTTGTGTTATTTATCAGGATGCTCATAATATAAATCCTACGCTCTAAATTCCTTAGAACATAGAACTACACCTCATTATGATGAGACATTTAAACAAAGTATATTTAGTCTAAAGCAGGGACGTAGCGGATAACACATGGTAGTATAAGTAATATCGTGGTATAGAAAATTACAGACAATATAAATAGAATATTTATGTTAATTTTTGTATTATTGTATTGTGATTTGTATAAAAAGTTTACAAATCTCTCTTTCCCCTTTTTTTCTGTTTTATACAAATTTATGCATTTTGTAAAACCATCGTTAGCATAGGTAACCATAGTTAGTAATTCTTGGACTAGTATCAGAGTAGTTAGTAGTATCAGAGAATTAAAAGAATATTAAAAATAATATCATTTTATTAAATTGTGTTAAAGAATGAAAGTTTATTAAACGGAAACGTGAGTTTTGTTTATAATATCATATTCATTTTATGCGGCAGAATCATTTCATATTGCTGTGTAGAAAACCGCATGGTATTAGAGAACAAAAATGAAATATTAAGCACCTTTTTTGTCTAATATCGTTACAGAATGTATGGAAATTCAATTAAAAATTACTTCATTTTGATGCAATCATAAGAAACGCTAGAGTTTTTAGAATTTTTATTTGAACGTTTTTTAAAAGGAAAAGTAATAATAATAACGCTTCCCCTTAAAGTAAAGCTCGAATGTGAATTTTAGATGAAACAATAATGTATAAGACCCGATCTTATTTTTGAAGAAACAGGGTAAATTTAATTTCTAAAATTTACGAATTAATCGTATTTGAAAATTTCAATGTAAACTTCGTTCCATAATCCATAAATCTGAAATTAATCTCTTTCATTAATTACATAGAAGGCGGATGAAGTTTATATGCATCATGAAATTGAATCAGTTTGGAGTAGCTTCGTTCATATTATAATCTATAGTGAAATTTTTAAGAACAAAGGCAATTACAATCTTTGACACTTTAGCTGTATAGATCAAAACAATGTAAAATAATAAAAGTTAATTTAAATAAATAAAATACATAATGTTTTATCTTTTCGTTAGTATCTTTTAAAATCATGTATTTTTTTGGATAAAAATTCAAAACGCTTAAGCAGAAACTGTAAAACATTAACACTTATACTGAATTATTCGGAAATTTGAATATTGCCGGTAATATTTAAGAAAATAAATGTTTATCATAAAATTTTGCTAACATCAATCAATGAATAATAATAATATTTTTATTAAAATAATAATTACAAAAATTCATTTTTTTAAAGCACCAGTGTTTGGTTTATTTTTATCACATGGTTTTCGATAATGGACATTCAGCACATCAGTTTTATCTCACAAACAAAAATAAAATCCTCAATAATAATTTTTTATATTGGTTATAAATATGACATATATTTTGAAAAAGGTAAAACATTAAAAACTATATCTGCAGTAAATATTTTGAGATAATCTCGAGCTTAGAAAGTTTCCAAGAAGAATCTTTGAAGCTTTACTGATCGGATACGCATTAAAAATTATCTACAATATTCATGATATCAAAAGTTTCTGAATAAATTATTTATAACTAGCAGCAGAAGACTTTTTTAATATTGTACATTGTAATTCCACATGAATGTACAAAGGTTTCTCTTTAAACAATTTCATTCAGAGAAATTCTGTTATTTTTCTATTATCAAAGGGCATACTCAAGGCAAACCCAGGAAAAAACTGTTATTACAAAACTCATGAATATAAAAAATGTTGAATAATTTTCTTTTATCTTATTTTTACATAAAATGTATTGTTTTATGTATGATTTTGTTAGGAATAAATGAGCATAACATCTTTAATTTTTGCTTCAATAATGGTATATCATAGAAATAAGGATTAAGTCAACAGAAATAATTACTAGCTGAAGTAGACGATTTAGTAAGCTCTGAATGATAAAAATGCTGGTGAAAATATAATGCAAAATAAATATATACAGTAAAAATAAAACAACAATGGATTTAAAATAATAACATATTTAAACAACAGAACATAATACAGATGATCCAAAAGTGCGTAAAAACAGGAAAAAAAACCCCGAACAAATACAGTTTGCTAAGTAATTAATGACTGAAAAAAAACTGTGTGAAATAACGTTCGGTAGCTGACACAGTCACCACTTAATACACTTAAACTTGATAGTACGATGATCATAAAATGATTTAATGTATGATAAATTCTAAATGCGTACAACTTGGGCATTTGATTAACTTTATTACAATTCCGCTTAACAACTTTGTAATTTATTTGACTTTTCTTGTGGAAAATGCCACGTTTCCATAAAATGTTTTATTGATCAAGTTTTTTTAAAGAAATAAGCAATTAGCATTCATATTTTTACTTATTCATTATCTATTCATGGATGCAAAATGATTAATGAAATCAAAATCAGGTTAAATATGAAGCATAAAAAATTGTTTAAATTATTCAAGTGTGCCGAAATTCGTAATATATATATCTTTTAAATGGAATTGACATAATTTGATATCCATTGTATTGGCTTTAATAGTCATAACAAAGAATTTGTCAGTAAAACAGCAACTAGAAAAAGCACTGCTCGTGAAAGCTGCAGGGGGTTTAAACTTACTTGTAGCCAAAGCAAACAATATTCTGCACTATATCTTAGATTTGACCAGTAAATACACAAAGAAAACTATGAGCTATGCCTACATTTATATTTAAATCACAATATTTGTTCAAACTGCTTTGTCATACGAAAGCTGTTTTATATTGATGCGTATGTGAATTGTCAACAGTCATAATTGTCACATATAAACGACATCAAATCCTCCACAATATCCATAGCATTCAATATATTTTCCTATAGTGACAGCATGGTGAGGATTTACAGGCTCCTTAATTATGCTGTGTCTCATGTTATTTGGTAAGTATTGATATCTAAATAACCGAAACGGGTTTTCAATATCATTATTCTCATATTACTATTCTATGCATCTATGAGTTTTCGGTCTGCATTTCGGAGACATAAATAATCTTTAAACATAAACCTTCACACACATAGCTGACAAATGCTGTAATTTTCATCACAATTATTTGTGAAAACGAAACTTCGCATTATTTAATCGCAGAAATCCGCAATTAAATAAGGAAGAGATTGTTGTTTGTAAATATGAGTGACCAAAGAATTGTATCATTTGGAAGCTAGCCATGCAAGTTAAAAGGACGTCTCATACTGATAGATGATGTCATTTCTTATTTATACATGCCAATATCAAAAGTATTTCTTGATTTTCAGATATGGTAAAAGATAGTTTATGTTTGTAAACCTATAAAAGCCAAAATTATGTATATCAAACCATATAAAATTGTAAAAAAATAAAATAAAAGGTGCTATTACTCATGATAGTGGAAAAATCTGTCGAAATATACTATACTTTGAGGCTGAAGCGCTTATTACTGGCATACAGTGTGTAATGCCTTTCGTATAATAGGGAACATGTGTCATTTTTAGTTTGCAATGCGCAATGGAGAATACATTAATAACTTTATTCTACCGTTGTAAGCAAAATAAACACATTGACAGCATTCTCCTTTTTAGCTATTTCTAAATATCAACACATTTACGTACTTTTGGAATTCAAATTTTCTTTTATAAAAGTGTAAAATCCTTATAGACAATGGTTTGCTAGTTAGTCGCATCGTATTACTTATCGCATTTGTCGTCGCGTGCTTTTATTTTTGGATACCTTTGTTAAGTTTTTACGCACATCTTGAATTTCTGTATTTTACATATCAAGGAAAACAACATTATGTATATTTTGTAGCGCTTAGCCTTTTAAAATAAAGTATTTGAAAATGTACAAAGCAATTCTTTTTACTTTCTACTCGATATCCTGAAATAAAAAGGATTTTGGCACTAAGGAACTTTCATAACTAACAAGTTAATAAATACCATCAAAATTTGTTCAGCACTCATTGTACAACTTACAAAACTAATTTTTTACTAGTAAATAGCTTTTTCATATTTTGCTCATATTAGTTAAAGAAGCTATGGAAATGCGGCGTCCGGTGATGAGGTGCCTGAAGGTTATTGCAACAGATATCCTTTGACTTTCCTTATAAAATGTAAGGAAATAAGATGCAAAGAAGAAAACCATTAGCCACTCACAAACACTTCTGATATGATGAGGTTCCTAATTAACAAAGGTTTAAAACTTATGCGTTAAACAGTTAAAAAAATAAAATAAGAGAAATTTCTACATTGTTGTGCTAAAATTATTTCCAAAATAGCTTGTAGTAGAGACTAATTTAAAAATCCTTTATGAAAAATTTGATGTTATAAAAAATGCATCTATTTGAAAATTTGCCACAAGGATGTTATGGTTTAATAAATAAAACTAAATAAATAATAATTTAAAAATTTACAAGGTTTTCAAATCTCACAAAGTGTATTTAATTTAAAATCCTTTTAAGAATATGTGAAATAAAAAAAAAATAGCTCCTTTATAAAAAAAATGGACTAAGCTAAAGACAAATTACCAAGCTAATTGCCTAAATAGTCTAGACGGATAAGTATGCAAAACTACGACCCATAATAGTCCAAGAGGCGAAACTACAATAACCTAAGATATCGAGCAGAAGAAAAAGTCCCTTTATTTTATGGAAAATTAGAAATGGGTGAATCTAATGATCGATGTCTGCCTGAAGTTAAATGGTGCTTAAGATAAAAAAATTAATACCACTAGTGGTTGCCTGGTAGGTTTATCATCCTGTTTTCCTACCTATTCTGCTCCCTGCTTTCCATGTTTCCATACCTTATATTGCAGGAAAAAACAATGATAAACCTACTAGTCAACCACTAGCGGTATTAAATTGTGGCTTATGCACCACTTCTCTTTCGGCAGACATGGATCATTCCTCTCTTAAAATCTCAGCCAGGAAATAACTTTAGCCACTTCACTGGCGACATGTATGGAGAAACAGTGCTTTTATCCCCGATTTATCTCGGGGCAGACGGTGAAGTGGCTAGTTGAGCCGAAATCTACTTATCTCACGATTCGAAAGTCAACTTCTCGTAAAGAGCAGAAAACGAATTGTTTTTAAGCAATTTAAATCAAGTTGAGTAATTCAAATAAGAAATTTAAATCAGCATAAGAAAACCTTTAAAAACAACTCACTCACGATCTAATAATTTGCAGCGATTTCCTGAGAATCCAAATCCATTCTCTCGTTTTAAGAGTGTATATTCCTCTATCTCTCGTCTTTCATAAAATGAAGATTTTTTTATTTGTGCTCGATACCTTAATATTTAGCGCTTACATATATACTTATATATATACATCGAAAAGCCATTGCTTTATGGCCGCCCTCCTTCTATAACAATGAAGTCGCACAGAAACGAAACCACGACACGTGAGCGGTTGATATTTGAGAATATGTATAGCGTCTATACTTTGCATTTCAAAATGTAGCATGATTAGTGACATAATGGTAAAACCGTAAGATTTATCAGGCTTTGATAAAGGTCATTCCGTTATTACTCAACGACTGGCAATGTCGATATCGCAAACGGCGCGTTTGGTGAATTGTTAACGTGCAGCTGTTGTGAGCACGTATCAAGAGAGGTGTGAGGAATGTGAAACGACAAGTCTCCGTCCAGTGGTGTGTTGCCCGAGGCGCATTTATTCCTGAGGACATCGGCGATTGTTACGCATTATTCGTTGTGACGGAAAAGCTGCAACAACTGAAATCACCAACATCTACAACAGTGGCGACCAGACAGTGTTTCTCAACACACAGTAACACATGTACTGCAGAATATGGGACTACGCAGCCGGCGGCCTAAGCACGTTCCTGCGCTGACAGCACGTCATCGCACGGCGGGTGATTTACCGATTCTGGCTGGCCAAAATTATTTTCAAAAATTATTATTGGCGTCAGTATAGTCGCATCGCGATGAAATTGGAAAATGTTAATTTTATTCATTATGGAACGTTCTGCATCGTAAAATGTAGCATGTAGCAGTCATAATTTGGTTACAGGGACATTCAAAAGAATTTCATTACATTACAGCCTATCGGAAAATTGTTAGTGGTGGTTTTTAATGATGTTTCATTATTTCAAACACATTGAAATGTATATACATATATAGAAAATGCAGTACAAGATGATTGCTGGACGGTATGGATAGCAATTATCGATCACTTACAGGGGCACTAAAATAATTATGTTACATTACAATCTATGGTGAAAAACCGTTTGCGAAGTATTTTCTTCATGTTACCCTATTTCAAAAGTGTGAAAATTAATATACGTATCCGAGGTGCTCTAAAACATGCTTACTATTGAATATTACGTGCATTCATCTTCCATAAACAGGTACACACAAAAATCGGTTGCTTTTCTCTATATGAACAATTAATTGCTGGAGGTACGTTTTAAGTTGTGGAACGCTTTTTTAAAAATTAAAAAAATGTGCATACTACTTAGTGTGTATGTGAATAAATTCTAAAAATTGAATACATGGCTGCCAAAACATCTTAAATTAATTTCCGTTTATTGGCAGAAATTACTGAATGCGAAATTTATTGATGTGCTATGCGTTCCCTAACTGTTAAAAATGTTACCATTTTATATATTATATAAATCTATAATTCATATACAGGGGGGAATGAAATTTTTATTTATTTTTTATAACTTGGCTGAAAACGGGTTTTCAAATGTGTTATGCGTTCTACAAATTATTACTTCGATCTCGTTTTTTACGTTATTAAACTATGAAGTTTTATTATAATAATCTGAATACGTTGAAACATGAAATGTATTATAATCTGATTAACGCATCATTTTACGTTTTTCTAACAATTTTAATTATACTTTCTTTAGAGTATAAAAGATAAAGTGATAAAACTATTGCTGTATTACTATAATAACAAATCATAAAAGAATATTTTTTTCTAAAATTTTATTAAAATTTAAAATAAAAGACAAATATTCCACAGCTTTAATGAAAATTGCTGTATTGTATAATCTGTTATATATTTAGCTTATAACAGCTAAGTAATTTTGTAACCAATCGAAAATTTGCAGCCAAATAATGTATTTTACACCAATTTGTCCTGAGATATTTACATGCAACTGGCAATTTTTGTTCAAATTTGGTCATAAATTAAACAATGTCGCGCTTGCCAAACTTCCTGTGCCCTTCAATTTAGTTCCCTTTTAGTTTTCAAGACAGTTTTAGCAGCGAAGAAAATGAAATACATTTGAAATTTTCAGATTTTACAGATTCCGAGGGATTAGAATTGGATGAGGATCATTGTGTTGGCTGTGGAGAAAATTACAATATCACAACCAAAAGTGATGACTGGATACAAAGCATAAGATGCCTGAAATGATTCTAAGAAACATGTACAAACTATAGAGACCTTTGCCAAAAAATGACCTATATAATATAAATGTCATGAAATTGTACGAAAGTGATGGATTGAAATCGTACTTCAAATTTCGTTTATTCGAATTTCATTCACTCATTTTCAGTGATATAATTGCATCTTTACAATTTGTTATATATTTTTCATGATTATCTATATGAAATGTGTTATTTTGCGCTATTTTAATTTCATTTTTTATTTCTTTTACTAGATGGGCATGTCTGTTCGGCTACAAGGAAAGACAGCTATCTGCTATTTTAATTTCAGCTTTGCTTTCTAATTTTTGCTCCGACTCTTTAACAAATGTTTGGTCGAGATATAATGAGTATATATATAAGAATTTTAAATATGCATAAATATTTCTCCTGTTTGCATTCTAAGAAATTTTATTTCAATTTTTAAAAACTATGCTGATATATCCAAGACCATAGATTAACATACAAGACGGGACACTTCACTGTTAAAAATATGAACGTTTTGCTTCATCGTCACTCCACCGCTTTTATAGAATATCTCTGTTTTACCAATGAGAATGCTTTGTAATACAGTGAAGTAATCGTTTCTATAAAATCGGGAGATTGACGATGCAGCAAATGTTTCAAATTTTTAAGTGTTCTATAAAGCGTAAGGGTATTACGATTGCGCTCGCAGAGCCTTTAGTGACAGTGAAGAAGAAACTCCCCAACCTTATAATATTTTTATTATTGAGTATCTACCTTATTGCGATCTTTCTTTTTTAATGTTGCATGTTTACGTTTTAAATGGAATTTTTCAATAGAATCTTACGCTGATACATGAACATAGAATGGATATTCTATTTTATACATCTAATATCTATTCTATGTTCATGCACGGATATATCTTTTTTATATGATGAATGAACGGTTTAAATGCAACAAAAAACAAGGTTAAAATTTCGTTATGAATGCTAGATGTAAAACACAATCTTGTAATATAAAAATGTACGAAATATTGCACTCTACAAATCCCAGAAAATTTCGTAAATATTCCCATTTGTTACGGAAGTTTTCATAGCCGATCTTTTATCAATTTATAAAGTTTCACGTATCAAACAATCGTTGCAATAATCTTTGAAAAATTTTCAAATTTTCAAATTCTTACAGATAAAATAAAAATATTGTTTTCACTGTAAATAATGTACAATCAATTCTATAATATTTATAATAGTAACATACAAGAAATAATAGTAAACTTAGAGATGGGGGAAAATTCCTATCGACAATTTTTTAGAATCATATAAATCTAAAAGTTAAAAGTAAATAGAGGTAATAACATTGTATTTAATAATATTTTATTCGATATGAATAAATTAACACAATACCTGAGTTTAATGTTTTACAATTTATCTCATAAAATTAGTATTCTTAACAGAATTTTCTAGGATTTTTCTTTTACATTCTTACTATTCATAATTATCATTTTGTAAGTAAAAATGAATTTTACAAGCACATATTTAAAAAAAAGAAGCTTGATAAATCAAGCATAAACATAATATCGGCTGCCTCCGCTTCGTTTTAAGAAGGAATAGATATTCAACACATAGAGCGTAAACATATTTCTTCAACGTAGGGAACTTTCGGAGGCTTGCTAATTCTTCCATCTTGTCAGTAGTGACGCTAATACTGTTGCCGTTACAGATTTTGCCATAAATGTTCAATCTTGTATGTTAATCTATGTCCTAGACTTAGCCTATACTAAAGAAGAGGGGGTCGGGATTCACTTAAATTTTAATAAGTGTTATATTTCAGTAGCGTTTATGTATTTTATTGTTCAGAAGTAGTATTATAACATACATTTTTTCAACGATTGTATGTCATATAAAAAATTATTATGAAAATTAAATTATTATTTCTATCAATTTTTCACATAAATACATTTAATTTAAAAATGTAATGTACTACAAAAAAATATTAAGCCAATGCCATTGGCTTTATCTCCATAACACGATTAGTTAACAAGCTATTTAAAATTAAAATAATACTTTATTATCCAATATATTTCATTATATCGCAAAGTCGTTTTGAAGTACAAAGCCTAAATACGCATAAAATGGACTCGGATATCGCGGTAAATAACATACCAAAAGTTTCCATATGATTTCTATACGGGTCACTTTGCCATGCTTATTCTGACAGACACTTTCAGGTCGTTAAAGGGTGTTACCCTTTATAAAAGCGGCTATTTTGCGTGACAACATTTGGTTTCGTAATTTGATGCTCATTATTAACAGATATTCACTGCGAAAGCACTTCGATTGATTTATCTTAAGTAACTTCTTGGGAGCTAATATATCATTTTATCGACATTTAGGTGCTTTACATTTAAGTATTTTTAATTATTTGGACATTCTTTGTTAGAGGGGTCAAATTTCAAAAAATATTCTTCTTAAATTTTACACATACTGAATACTTACTTTCAAAGGTTTTGCAATGATATCAGACTGCAAGAAAATATCTGAAGAACTGGAAAACTTATCCTGAGAAACTGTACTCAGTGAAGCTAAAGTTAGTCAAGAAAATTTATGAATGATTTCTAATAAGAAAAATTATTGTTAAAGATAGAAAAATCCTTTAGATAGAAAAGATAAAGACATTAATATTATGTACATCAAACAACTCGTTCTTGCATCATAATAAAACAAACAATGAAATAAAAATCATTGGCCCGAACTATACTGTCTTGTTTAACAAATCAAGTGATTAATACAAATTAAATTACGTCCAAAGGAATGAGTAATTAAAGTCATGTGAATATCTTATTGGTAAATGTTATTTTTATTATTTGTAAAAGAGTAATAAGTTCTAACTTCTAAATTTAATAGATGTTTGCAGGTTATCTTTTATAAATGTAAAATGGTTTGCAATCAACGATGTCAGCCGTTTACGTTAAGTTTTATCCGGGAAAACTGCCCAGCTCAGCTGTCCAAGCCTAAATGAAAAACTTACAATGGTTAAGTTATTCTTAATAAAATTTGATATACCTTAAAATTAATAATTACTTAAGCTACTGTTGAAATACCTACGGGATATTTAAAAATAACGATCTTTTCTATGAAAACATTATATTGATTTTTTTCACAGATTTTTGGAGAAATACTCTCCTTAGAAGAAAGGTAGCCATTATTTCCTAGAAACTGAGCAAGAAAACATATGAAGAGGTGCGTCAATTGTCCATTGAAAATACGAAAAACAGCCACCAACATGTGTAAATGTGAACGTGGGGCTTTTTTCAAATGTCTCATGAATGCTCTAGACAGTATTGTTAGATGTTGATGGCCGTCCTGGAGGTTTTTCGTCTGCCATGGTACCGATTCGTCTGAATTTGTTCACAAGTAACCTAATATTGGACCTTGTTTGTGGCGGTTTTGCGTATTTTCGATGGACAATTGACGTATCTCTCCATGTTTCGTCACCCAGTTTCTGGGAAACGATGCGTTGGTAATTCTCTCTTCTAAGGAGAGCATTTTGCAAACATCTGTGAAATAAATCAACAAATTAGTGTTTTCATAGAAATGGATCGCTATTTTTGGAACACCGAATAAAAGCACTTCGTCAATTCATCGTACAAACACCCAAGCTATATAGCATTTGCCTTATAATAAAAAAAATATCATTAGAGGTCACACCGTGTTGATGATGGTAATAGGATCACTATATAAATAGTAGTTTCTAATGAAATGCTACTTTGTTTCTTAGGAAAAAAATTGATTTATCTAGCATGGATTTTACTTATAATAAAGAAATTTTGTTGAACCAACAAACTTCAATTCATTACTATCAAGATTTCTTGTGTGCAAACAATGTTTATCAATTAACAAACGATCATGTGCAAGTATTATTTGCTTTCAGAGGGTCCCGTACAATAAATATATAAATTATTAACTCTATTATTAAAAGTACCGTTGCTAAAAGAATATTAAGAATTTGTAAAAAAAAAATATAAATACAGCGTGAGGTTTGGAATAGCTGTATAAAAAATAACTAGAAAAATATGGATGGGTATACCATAATAGTTAAAAAAATATTAAGCCTAAATAATATTCAATATTGCTATTATGCATGAACTCTTTTTTTAATCTTATCCGAATCTGCTTATGAACTTAATTCGGTACTCTCAATAAGATTAGTATATACAGGGTGAATCTAAACTCTTAGGCAAAAGTTTAAGGAGTGATAGTAGACATCAACACAAACAATATTAAACAGGAAACAAAGGGCACCAAACGTCTTCCGAAGGAGATAAGCGCCATTGAAGTTTAGGATCCAAAATTTCAAATGATTATAACAAAACGGAAAAATTGGTCGATTCATTTGCGGTTTCATCTAAAATTACTCTTTATGTCAATATTGTCAATCCTGAAATTATGTCAATCCTGAAAATAAATGAGGGCAAAAAATGCCGATAAAGGCTTCTTTAGACTTTGGAGTAACGAAAAACTATTTTTTACCGTTATTTTTTGTATCTCATTAAACGCTTTCAAAAGCTTAGACTTAAATTTTGATGTCAAAATCTGAATCGTTAGAGTGGCTAAATAGCGCAAACTGAAATGTTGTTAGGAGTTAAAATGTGAACTTCCTCCCCCTCCCCCCTGAACAGTTATTCCCGATCTTGATGTCGGAGACCAGGCAGAAACGTCTACCTCCTACACATAAAATAAACGAGAGTGTGGTGACAAAATTAAATAAAAAATTATTCATAACAGACATGAGCAATTTCTCCGAGCAAAAAAACAAGAATTAACTTACAGTTACATAACCATTGCATAATAATGGTCCGTGTTGCCCGGCTGGCCGGCACTGTGTAGTACAGAAGGATGTATAACATGTTAGAGTCGTAGCAGGCAATATCCGGGAGATGCCCGGGGTATTCGCTAATGTTTTCAACTCCCATCACCGGCGGTGTGAGGTCTGCATCGTTGCTGGTGGGCACTCTTTCGAGCAGTTTTAGTAATTCCGCACGAATATCTTGCATGTTCCATTTTCTACGTATCAACCTTCATTCATGTTGCGCAATACATGTGTATATCAAATTGTTTCTTTTTATTTTGCGCGGATAAATTGCTCATGTCAGTTATGAATAATTTTTTTATTTAATTTTAGTCATCACTCCCTCGTTCACTTTACGTGTAGGGGGTAGTTGTTTCTACATGGTCTACGACATCATGATCGGCAATAACTGAACTGTGTTCAGGAGGGCAGGGTGTGTTTCAAATTTCAAATTCTCAACACAGCTCAGTTTGCCCTACTTAACCACTTCCAACGATTCAGATTTTGAGCTAAAAATTTAAGTCTCAACTTTTGAAAGCATTTAATAAGATACAAAAAGTAAAGGTAAAAAGTAATTGTTCGTTACTCCAGTCTAAAGCGCCCTGTATTGGAATTTTTGAAATGTATCATTAAAATTTAATTTCTAGAAAATACTGACATAAAGAGTAGTTTTAGCGCGCAAACGAAACGACCATGTTAAACTTTGTTCTGTGTTTAACTTTGGCGGCAAAATGTTGAAAAATTGCCTTTTCTCATTTAAAAATAAAATTATTTGATTTTTCCGGTGAGAATTCAATATTACAGAGACATTATTGCTTGCCCCTCAAGGGGTTAAAGTTTTGCCCAAGATTTCAGGTTCACCCTGTATTTAAACTTTATTTGGCATTTCATAAAACTAAATTTAGCGTTTTCTTTTTCAATGTATCTAAAAAAGAAAAACCTTGTTCAAAGTTTAAACTTGACATCGTGCTAAGTGCGCTTAGGAAGGAGTTCGCAACTTTGCAATTCCATCTTGGTGCGTGCCGCATTTTTCCAGATAGGTTTTTAATTTACTTTTAAATACACGGGAGGCATGTTGAGGATCCACTCAATGCAAAATAGCTCGTGAATTCCGCAGGATTTATGTGATTAATTCTAATTAAATTAGTCTGTTTTTGCAAATTTGACGTTTATTGCTTTTACATTGCTAATGGGCATTGCATTACACAAATATATCATTAAATGTTGTTATCCAGGCTTTAAAAGCCGATGGTCCACCCCTTTCATTATGTATGTTCGAACTCGTTCATGCTTTAAGGGTTAATATCTCGTCTAATTACTGACAATTTTTATTCAAAAAATATATCAACAATGATTTTATATTTCTGTTAAGATAGGGAACTACAGCTTTTATTAAAACCTTTTCCGAAGACCGAAATTAAAATTTGTATATAATGGAAACATGAACGTTTCTCCAAAACTATGTGACCTAGAATAATTGCTATATATTTCCTGCACGGTTTAAATTAAGACTATTATTTCTAATTGTTTTTATAATTTTAGTTACAGTAGATATGAAAATAGATTAGGGGGGGGGGGCATATTTTTGGTAAGCATTTCAGACGATACCGCAGAAAATACCTAAAATTACCTAAAAAAACTAAAATAAATGTATTTTTGTGTTCAGCGTTACGAAAGCTTTTACATGATACCCCCACACGATATACAAAGAAATGATTTTCTTTCCAAGTAACTTAATTATCCCATCTATACTTGAACTTTCCATGTTCCATAGTTTACGAGTAAAATGGCTGTGACAGACAGACACAGGAGTTATCTTAGAGCGGTTTTTGCTTTTTAAGTACAAAACCCTAAAAATAAATTAATAAATTGGATATGTTAGTTGAACAGAGCTAAACACAAAAAACACATATACATACAAATTTCCCTTATATTAATCTAATGTATATTGTTTTACACATAACTGTTTGTCTTGACTATCCTGTTATTCATAATCATTTTACAAATGCTAGGTTTAAAAAGACATTTATCAATCTAATACACTGAAAAATCCCATTAATATCTCACATGTTTGTTAAATTTTCTCAGTGTACAATATGGTAATTATTTGTTTACCTAATTTGATTCATCTCTTTCATGCTAAGGAAAGAAAACACTAAAATAGGACAAAAAAAAAATCTGAAACTTTATGCACCATAGATATCATAATTCTCTTATAAATACTTTAGAAGACTATTATTAATCCTAAACGTCGCTGAAATATCAACCAAAATCACACGGATTTATTATGCTTAACAATACAAAGAAAAAGGATACAAGTAGCGAAACAAATGGCGCAGAGAAGAAATATTGTGAATCTCAGGATAACAGTTCTTGCATTTCCTTCATAGAAAAATAGAGATAAACATGTCTGAAATAGCAAGTAAAGTGCGCCGAAGAAAAATGCGAAAAAGGATCCCATAATGTGAGGTAGCCACATCGATGATACCTAGATTAAAAGACAAAGTTTCGTATCGTAATATTTAAAAATTAAAATAGAATTTTATTAAGACAATAAAAATCTAACAAAACGAGTTTTATCTATTTTTGTTTCAGAGGAAGTTATATTATTGAATTTTCTAATAGTACATTTTCGCCGGTTATTTTAATTTTTATAAATAATTGGATGCTAAGAAGAAGAATAGTTAAAAAAAATTACTATACTGAAATTATTAAATGCTGATTATGTTGAAATTTGTTTCCTTCAGGTATGTTAATTATTAACATTTGGATTATGTCACAATTTAAAACTATATCCCGTTTATAATTCTTATAAGGACTATGTGTAAATATTTTAAAAGAGGTCCATTTAATAATGTTAAAACATGTTCATTTTAAATCATTAATTTTGTTAAATATAATCTGAATACAAGTACTGAAAAAGTACCAAATCAGTAATAAGAGCCAAATAATGACTTTTTTTTTATCATAAAGAAAAATAAAACAATTCATATCTCACTTATGGCCGTATTTTCTATAGTGTGGTTCTCGTAGCGTGGATAGTCTGGAAAACCCCGTTAAATTTTACAGAGTAATCTGATTTTATCAATTAAAAATCGGATTCATATATTTCGGTTGTAAGCACTTTATGATTATGGAAATCTATTACATAGGCATCCACAGAATTGAATGGGAAAAATAACAAGAATTAAGCTATCAATAAAACATGATAAAACTAAGTGAAAATTTATCCAAAACCGTTAAATAATACAAAGAAACATGATAACAACACATATATGTACATAAAATAATTTTATATATGTAAAAGATATTAAAATATAAAATCCCAAGTTAAATCTAAATTTTAAATTAATTTCCAATTAAATATTTAACTCTAAAACTGCCCCGTTTTAAGTTGTTTGCCTATCCCAGCAAATACAACTTTCAGATATTAAACTTTAACTAACTTTAAGTTTATAATTACAAAAGCTAGCCCAATTTGCAATTGATTGTGGTGGAGGCGTTGCGATGCCTGTGACCGGGAGTTGTAACAGACTTGAACATACATAAATTTCATTATCCAATTTAGCGTCCCCCCAGTGTCACTTTTTGTCCCAACCGAAAAATATTGCAAGTACCTAAAAGTTTTTTTTTTTTTTTTTTTTTTTTAAACATTGATTATATGACTACATAATATATAAACATATATATGCATACCGAGTGTCTCAAAAATGACTGGTGGATTTTAAAATTCAAGAACTTGCTAACGGTGACAGCTATTAAAAATTTTTTTGCAGGAGGGTTATGTATAATGTCAGGAGTTTACCGTAATTTTTTATTTTAGTTCTAATTTCAAACAATAGGTGGCGCTGACGGCGATTGAACGCCAGGTGATCAGTGCTGAGTGGAGCGTTGACCTGGCCTTCAATCGCCATTAGCACCACCTATTGTTTGAAATTCGAACTAAAATAAAAAATACGGTAAAAAAACTCCTGACATTATACATAACCATCCTGCAAAAATTTTTTAAATAGCTGTCACCGTTTGCAAGTTATTTAATTTTAAAATCCATCAGTCATTTTTGGGACACCCGGTATGTAATATTAAAAAAGCTTACGCTGAATGTATATTAAAGCATGCGTTAAAATTACTATCTAACCTCTGCTGATGCAAAACTTTTTGGAACAATTTTTTTTTCTACATGCATGAAGAAAAAATCATTTCTTCTCAAATGTTTCATTTTGCATCATTTCATTAATATATTTAAGGGTATCAGGGACACAAAAATCTTCAAATTTTGCATACAATTTTTTAAATGCATTAAATATTTCTGTGTTTTTTCTGCTTTAAATGACGTTTAAACCATGTTCCTATCTTAATTGGAAAAAGAAATATATATATATATATATTTCGTTTTGGTTTGTTTTCAAAATCTAGTTTTCAGAAAATGGTTGTCTTCGAAAACCGATTTCTTGTGAAAACGCGTTTTCCACAATCTCTGATATTTAATTTGATTTCGAGAACAGTTAAGGATAAATATTTCAAGCTTGGAACATGCCTTTTACAATTACTTTACTTTAATTTTGATTCAGTAAATTTGAAAAAAATATTTACCTTTAAAAATATGATTTTTTTCTTATGTTACATCATTATTTTTTGAATTTTTATTTTAAATATTTTAAATTTTTATTTAGATTAATATTTAAAAAAGTGCTGAATCAAAATCAAAAGTTATATGTTTCTGTTTATTTAAATGCGGAAAGAACGAAATTTTACAAATAATGTTTCCAATTATAATAATTTTAACTAACCCCGCTTTTTAAATAAATTTTAGATTTAAATATAAAAAAATTAGAACTTTTATCAAATGATTTTGTTTACAAATGATAAGGTTAACCATCACAAAAAATTTCAAAATTTTAATTCAATACATAAAAATTATTTTAAAATGTGACCCAAACCCTCTTAAAACAGTTAAAACCATTTTGTGTGTCATTTTCCAGGTAATCATATTTTTAAATACTGGAGTGAACTACTCGCTTTTAAAATGTATTATTTTTTCGCTCAAATAATTGCGCAAAAGGATTTTAAAAAAATGTAAACCGAAAACACATTTCTTTGAAATTTCACGTAACACATTTCTAATACTTAGGAAGGATTACTTCTAATATACAGGCCTGTATATTTGTATTTAATCATAACTGATTTCTTTTTATTAAGACATCTTTTAAATGACAAATAAGTCTGGTTATAAACGATAAGAATTATTATATTAAATCATTTTATTTTAACCGTTGGAAAATAATAGAATTTTTTCTCTAATGTAATTGTATCTATTGGAGTGAAAACTGATTTTCGATTTGTCATATTTAGATAAGGAGAAGCAAAGATCATTTTATTATGTAATCAGTATTGTATCAATGAATTTAAAATAACTTTTTTTATGACAACAGAAAGATATGAATCAAACAATGACGCAAAATATTAACTGATAATGAAATAATATTATAATAATTCATTTCATGTAGAAGGAAGCAGTTATCTGCAGTAAATCTTTAGAATTAAAAAACTAATATTTTGAAAAATAGTTATAAATTTTAAAATTTATTAAAAATTACGCACAAAATCCGATTTTAACCTGGATATTTTTAAGATGTATGTATGGGTATGTAGTCTTTAAAAATCGTACATAAATAGGGTATTTTCTCAAAGCTTTACTTATAAAAGAAAAGTATTTGTCTCTGGTTATGTGCGCCTGTTTGTAATATCTAGGAAAATCTATCGCAAGTAGAGGTTTGAATTTTTAAAAATCAAAATAAGCCAAATGAAATCCCGATGCATCTAAGTCAGAGATTTTTCATTTTTTGATAATTAGCAGATACATTAATTAAAAATTACAACGAATTCTCAATAATACCACATTCTTTTATTCTAGGCACGTGGTACCCTATCTGGAAATTGTAACACAGAAGTTCCGAAGGCAGGGCTAGAGAAGATACTTTATAATCCTGTTCTAAAGGTCAAAAACTGTTAATTCTTTTTTCGCGGCCCCCATCGACTTAACATTTGGAAACACATTAAGAGAAATCTGACAGTTTATTTAAAGATAATTTAAGCTCCATTTTAAATAATATTAATACTTTTAAAAACAAATTTTCGAGCTTCAGTTTTCGTATTTTCCCCCGCACCTTCTAAAGGTTACACCCACTAAATTAAAAGAAACATACAAAAAAATTAAGAAAATGAAAGATAGAATTTTCATCTTCAAAAAGACGCTTTTGTTTTTAAAAAGTAGTAATATTTTGACAAAACAAGCGAGTCATTTCGGTGTTTTCCCATCTTCCTCAAAGTTTAAAACTTCACATGCACACTCGGAATTTTCATCCATTTTCATTTTTATTAAAAAAAATGAAAGGCATTCACTTAATTTTCGTGCATGCAGACATTTATTAAAAGTATTGCATTTAACATTCTTACACAGACTTTGGGCGCATAATTTGTATCCCATACAAGAATTTTAAACATTCGGTCAATTGTAAGGACTTAAAACTAATTAAAATGTGCTCTGCTATTCGTTTGTTTCACTCGTAAATCTGCTGGTGTCTCTTACTCACGATTTGAAATGGAAACATTAGAATATTAGACTCCTTTTATAACTCGTTATATGTGATCCTAACTCCATAATATTTGTAGGCTTTCTTAGGCAGTGGGGGTATAAAATCTAGTTGCATTCAGTTAGATTTTCATTTAAAAATATAAAATCATACAAACTCGAGTGTGTACGCTGCTGGAGTCAGTGGACCAGAGCCATTTGGAAAGATTTCCGATGAAATATATAAAATCATTCAGCACTCATTTAGGTAAATTTGATATTAACACAGGCCCAGTCAATATTTGGTGGTCAGATAGTCAATTAATAAATGTTGGGAATATTTGGCGGGAGGGAGGGGAGGATCAATAAAGATTTCGATTTCGTATGACGTTTTATTTGTTATCTAAAAAAACATGTATCTATTCAAACGTACTTATAAATACTAAACTTAGCTACAAATACGTTTTTATCTGCATTATTTTATTATGAGATTAGTTTAAAATAACTCAGTGAAATATGAATCAATAATACAGCTAATTTTTCAAATTTCATGGTTTTTACTTACAAACACAGCTACAAGTTAGTATACTTGCTATCAAATAAATTTGATGAACATTGCAATGAAATATAGTTCATAAGTTCAGGCCTAGAGTATTTATACAGAACTCAGAACCCAAGACCAATCATTTCAAGAACTATTCTTTCTGTAGCGGTATAGTTGTTGTAGGAACTATAATTTTTCTTCTACATTAATTATTTTTCTTTTTTTCCCATTGTATCTTAATTCCTTCTTTTGACAATAACAAACAATACTCACAAAATGACGATTGTATCGGTATTATTGAGAAAAAAGTTTTAATTCTGATATTTTTTTAAGAGGATTTTAATATCAATAACAATTTGTAGTCAAAAGGATAGTTTTAAAATTTAATACAGAAACGTCATTGAAACCCTAAATTTCACCTGAAAAACTAGAGAGAGACAATATGACAATTTTAAATTTTAATCTATCTATTTCTGTATACAATAATGATTAAAAATGCAGATAATCATAAAATATTCCAGAGTTGCTGAAGTTATCTTAAAAATATATATCTGTAAAATTGTGGAGCAATTGCATTTTCTTTAAATTTTTATTACTTCTGCTTACAAATTTTTGGACTGCATACGTATTAAACATTTTTAAATTAAGTAACTATGTACATTTAAAAAAACAATTATTAGCAAACTATACTGATTTATATTAGTTAAATATAAAAATTTATTCTTTTTAATTTAAGCATCGAGAAACACATCTTCTCTGGTAAAGCTGTGATTATAATGCCAGGCATCTTTATTTATTGGCTATGTAGTCTGAATTTATTTATATGGCGAAAATTTCGGAATTTCAGGATTTACTTAGTTGAAAATACTTAAGAAAGCATTGTTTGTATTTAGCGTTTATACTGATCATCCAATATTAAATTCATTAAACATAGATAAATCATACATGGAATATTATTTAATATGAAAAAGCCATAAGAATTATTAAGGTGATTAAATGATAATTAAGATATTTAAATAGAAAATATTTTGGAAATGAACAAGTGTTACCAGTCAAATAGTTTATCACACTGTGTTGGAGAATATTTCAAAACCTCTCTTTTTTCAGCAATTTGAAAAAAAAATGCAGCCACAAATAGTATTTGTAAGACCGACTTTAACTAGAGAAAGGCTTATAAAACTATAAATACAGTACTTGCAATATAAGAACAACAGTCTTCAAATCAAATGGTAGGAACTTCTTTTTTAAAAGTCTTAAACTAGTTCTTGTAGAAATAATTGATGCCTTTAAAGGCTGAGTAATGCATGTGGTTGTGAAATTTTCAGTTAAGTACATAGAGGACAGGGATGTAAAAAAAAAAATATATATCCATAAAAAATTCGTAAGACCTGCTTTAACTTGAGAAAGGCTTATAAAACTACAAATATAGTAGCTGGAGTATAAGAACAGAAGTCTTCAAATCAAATAATAGGATTTTATGTTTAAAAAGTCTTATGTAAATGATATTGAAAGTTTCAGATAAGTGGATAAGGGAAGGGGAGGACAGGGGCGAAAAAAATTAGGCGTCAGTGGACAGGCTCTCACTAGTAAATTTTAATAGTTATTTTTCGTCTATTATTTCGTCTAATTTTTTTTGTTAGAATACAAAAAATTCGTCTATTACTTCTATTATTTCGTCTATTACTTCTATTATTTCGTCTATTACACGTCTATTATTTCGTCTAATTTTTTTGCTAGAATGCTAATAAAATTTAAACGAAGAAAACTAGTAAAATTTAGTGTCTGTCCGCTGATGCCTAGAGTTTTACACCCTTGATGGAGTTATCTAGATACATTAATCTACACACAGAAATATAGGTATAAGCGACAGTTCGACGAAATTTGCTTGTGAATTGAACCCAAAAATAATTACTACTTTCAGCCTTTAAATAATTTATCAAATAGAAAAGCTTTGTAGCATATCCAGAAAATATTTTGTTTTCGAGTATCTAGAAAATGTGACTCACGATATCAATTTTTACACATTAATTATTTTAGTATACTTACTATTTGTTCATCTTCATTTTTTGGCATAGAGACACGGAACGAAGCTACAACGACAAGACCCGCAAATGATATGAAGCCTGAAGTAAGACCTAATTTGTTCAATATATTTAGCCTCCAGTTTTTTGCTTCATTTTGGCTTGATACGTGTACATACCGTACACTTGCCATAACAGAACCTAGAATAATGGAAAAAGATGCCATTAAAAAATACATTGAAGAAATTACTTATGTGAAATCTTGCTGCTACTAATTTACATAAACTGAAAAATTACTGAATTCAATTATATATAATTTTATAAAGCTAACAAAATTAATTTTCTTCACGCCAGAAATGACAAAATTAGCTACATGTTATTATTGCATCAGTATGTTAAGATATCAGTTTAATGTGTTTGTTCAAAGTTAGAATAGCATAAATATTCAACAATAATTACTCATTTGGTATTTTAATTGTTTATAAGGCCTTAATTTAACAGCTTAAAATTTTCACATTACCTAATTTTTCGTTGTGTTGATTTAGTTTAAATGTCGTTTAATGTTTATCAGATATATTTTTTAATCTTATGAATTGTTGCTTCTTATTTTGTTATGATGTAATAAGTTCATAAATATGCTTGTGTGTTCGTTTAGTCTTCGACGATTAAAAATTCGTAATGTGTTGCAATTTCCATTATATAGAAATTAAGAGTGATGCATATTCCTTGTTAGAAAATAATCTCCTGTTTCACTCCATTAGTAAAATTATATTTGAATTGCCACCTTTGATTTAAACTAAATTATCTTTTAAATTATTAAGCGACAGTAATTTCTCTGATAATACGTCAAATAAGGATAACAATAGAGGATTTTCATTTGTTAAATTAAATATTATATCGATTATAATAACCGATGTGTTCATGTTTCTAGTACTATTATTTATTAAATATTGTTTCTAGTTATTCTAGTGATTATGTATTGCTACCCCTTTTAATTAATAAAAGAGGATTGAACTCGGGTTTTTTAACTTTCTGAATATAGGTTGAAAGCGACTTTTTTAAAAGTAAAAATTCAAAACGATTTTTTGCATTGAATATATATATTTAGACTGCCCTTAATAAACGCTACACATTTTTTACATGACAAATATAACTTATGTATTCAAAGTTTTGAAATTCATTAAAAGCGATACTTTCATATTAGGCGTATGCCAGGCGTTAATAACCGATTAAATCTCCTAAGACTTCGCTACTTACTGCAGACTTCCGATTCTTAATTTCAATTATATAAATGCGTAATTCGATTAAATGACTTTTAAATTTCTCCTTTTTTATAATATTTTATTTATTTATCAAAGAAGTTTAATTTTGAAACGGAATATCAATTAGAAATAAATGCTAAACTATTTATATTGTTTTAAATACAAACGGGTTAACCTTTTGTAATCAAGCTGCATGCACTGGACATAGATAAAAAAATCATGAACGAAAATTATTTTAAAAACAATAAATTGAAACACAGTGCTCAAATAAATTACATTCGAAAGATCTTTTTTATCTATTCGACGTTGTGAACTTTAACAGTTAAGAAAATTGCTGTAAAAGGGAAAATTATTTCTAAGCTGTTACCACCGCCAATGTGATATCATCCCCGCAGAGCAAACTTAATGGCAATAACATCAAAGTGACGTCACTGTAAATGACGTTGGTCACTTCCCCTCCGTGACAAAAAATCCACCACTCAATCACGTCACACTGTGAGTAAAATGTGGACTTATCCGTAAACTTAAACAAATACAAAAATAGTTCTTCCGTGTGAAATTTATCGTTTTGGAAAATCTTTAAATTTTTGTAACATCACTGTGACACAGTCTCAATAGGACTAGTATTGCCACATCTCCCGCGTAAATCGGGGATCCAAATGCTCTGGAAACCAGTATTTAAAAGTACATTATTTCATTTTATCTAATGGCAGAATTATCAGCGATTAAAGATGCCTAAAAAAACTGTACGAAATTACGGATATACTGAGAATTTGATGCTTCGACTGGCGCGGGACATCTTGCAACACTAAAGAGGGCTGTGATAAAAGAAAAGCATATTGTGACCAAATTGTGAATTTTTGAAAATCAGAGAAGCATTTTAAAAAGTAGATAATTGCACGTCAAACGTTTCAAAAAAGGTGCGTTTGTACTATAATTATTTTTATAAATATTCAGAGCTTGATACATTAACTGTTAAACTCTTATGCAAAAATACATGAATAGAAAATTTGATAGGATTATATATCTTGAATTCTGTAATACGAAAATAATAGGACTTCATCTTAAATAGGACGTAATCAACAAGGCAAACCTAGTACCTACCTATCATAGGATATCGTAAAAATTCATAACTCATTCGAAAAACACTTTTAAGTTATTTTCATTCATATTCTGTAACTCTCACAGATTCTGTTGTGTTGCACTGCATATGATCTACAACGTAATATGGAAAAATGTATTTAAACTTAAAAACTCATATCACTACTAAAAATGCACTTACAGCACAAATCTGTAACACGCAGTATTTCTGGCATAGTATATGATATATATTTTTTAATTCCTATAAATACTGTTAGCACTTTCTATTATGCAGGAAGTACTTTGCAATAAATCTCAGCAACGCATATCAATTTCATTATATATAAAATAAATAATATTATTGAAGCACGCCGAAAACAATGTTTTTCCATACATCATCATGTAACGGTAATTCTTTTTTGTAGCTCTGTAAATGAATAAGAAACATAAATATATACAGGACAGTTGCACCATAAAATTTAACTAATAAGAATGTATTTATTAA
The DNA here is from genome assembly GCA_964019185.1 of Maratus speculifer. NCBI lineage: Eukaryota > Metazoa > Arthropoda > Arachnida > Araneae > Salticidae > Maratus > Maratus speculifer. The sequence continues at coordinate 285,904,310 of OZ025293.1, forward strand.
AATACACCACATTGCTCAGTGGTGCACAAAACAAGAATTTTAATATACACTTGTACAATTAAAATAAAATAAAAATATCAACGTTTCGCGCCGTCTTCTGCGGGCGTCTTCAGGAAAATATGATAATGGAAGGACTAAGTTTGCATCTTGATCGAGAGATAATATTTCTAATAAATTAAAATCGAAATGAATTAAAAGTTTAAAAATGTTGCCACTTACACGTGAGTAAAATTTAAAATATTGCGACGAAATAAAAATTTTAAGATTTTATGATGTTATGCCATATTTTTGGTATATTGTAGGATAAATTATCAGATGAGGCCAAAATCATAGTTTCGTACAATAACCCAGTTCAAGGTAAAATATGAGAATCTATCGAAATCATTGCACGAGAAAATAAACCATGTAATGATAATTTATCCTACAATATACCAAAAATATGGCATAACATCATAAAATCTTAAAATTTTTATTTCGTTGCAATATTTTAAGTTTTACTCACGTGCAAGTGGCAACATTTTTAAACTTTTAATTCGTTTCAATTTTAATTTATTAGAAATATTATCTCTCGATCTAGATGCAAACTTAGTCCTTCCATTATCATATTTTCCTGAAGACGCCCGCAGAAGACGGCGCGAAACGTTGATATTTTTATTTTATTTTAATTGTACAAGTGTATATTAAAATTCTTGTTTTGTGCACCACTGAGTAATGTGTTGCATTTTAATAAATACATTCTTATTAGAATAAAAAAAAATTTTTGAACCACATATTGCACAGAATAGATACTTTAGTAAATGCGTATCAAATTTACTCTGTTTGAAATGCTGTAACACCATTAAAATGACCTCGAAATTTTTTTTCCCATTAACCGTAATATAACGGAATGTTTTAGATTGTTCTTGTAATCAAACTATATATCCGATTTTCATAAAATTTGAAAGGACTCGACAAAATTGTGCAACAATTTTATTTTTTTAAATTTCAAACGATTCGGTTGGGATTTTTTTGTTATATGCGGGCAGGCGGACTGACGGACTGAACGACAACTATAGGTGCTACGTGTTTACATAATTACGAACACATCTAAAAAGGGTCGTGTTAATGAGTTGTTGCTGGCTGTCATTTTTCGAAGAATCCGAATATCATAGACCACTGATAACAAGTTGGAAATTGCACATCAAGCGTATCAAATGAGGTGTGTTCGTACTATAAGGAAGTTTTAAAATTATTCAGATCTTGGTGTAATCTTTTACACTACTTCGGATACAGTAGAGTATTCAAAATCTTTTGTGTATCCCTGGAAATACTGTCTGCATTCTATTATACAGGAAGTAATTTGTAGTAAAACTCAACAACGTATATCAATTTCATAAACTGTGAAATAGTTTAAAATTATCAAAACTATCCCAAAACAATGTTTTCCGCTATACCATTATGCAATGGAATACTTTTGTGTAGCTGTGTAAATCAACAACAAATATTCTTTGCACCACAAATTGTAGAGAATGTATATTTTAGTATATACTTCATAGAAGCATATCAATTTTATTATGTTCGCAAGACTGTAACACCATTAAAATGCATTTGAAACTATTTTTTCCCATTGCCAATAGTGTTACGGAATACTTTTGCAAAAGCAGCCAGGAAGGTTTTTGAACCTTCATCTTGAAATGTAAAATGCGTTAAAACTGTTGTTTTCAGCTACTGTTATATTATTCGGTATTTAGTTTACAATAAAAAATGCTCGTTAATTAACAAGCAAGATTTCTTCCCTATGTTTTACCATTTAAAGCATAGTATGAAAATTTTCTCCTGCACATTTCTTGTAGGCTGGAAAATATCCCCGGATACGGGGCACATTTTTCAATGTGACATGGTTAGACTTAACTATTTTCTATTAAAAATTATATTGAGTATTTTGAAAAATAATTGTGCCAGTTTGTGGATAATGGTCCAAATAATACAATGATATCCTGCAGATCTCAAAGTTGATAAAAATAAAAAAAGTACAAAAACGTAACTAAAAATGTTGCAAAACGTGTCAGGTCATCCCCTACAATTAAGAGATTTATCAAACGTGTGGACAAATAAAACCTGTCAATACATCTTAAAAATAGAAACTAATTTGATAAATCTAAAATTTAATTGTTAGTTATTTCTTAGTTAATTTCATAAGTCACCAAAAATATCGACAGTACAAAAACTTCAACTTCTAATAACATAACTTTTAATAAATTGCCTTATAACCTCATTAATACAAATAACGTAAAGTGATATATTTTTATGACTAACTTAATAAATGAAACTGCTTCTAGACAAATGAAAAAGAATATCGAAAAATTAATGCATTTCTTAATACTGGATTTCTTATTGTTTCGTTTAGGGATTTTTTTCCGTAATATTGTTTTCCCGTTTTTATATATGATGTTAAATAGAATATTACTACATGATAAAATTAATTTTCCGGAGGATATTAATGAGATAGATAATAAAATTTGTGATATTTCCAATTTCAGAAAAAAAATTGTATTAATATTTTTCATATTATTTGGAGCTAATGACATTTAATAAATGTAGTAAATATTCATATTTCTTCAGAAAAATAGTTATAAATTGCTTAAAGAGAAAAGAATGTTTTATTGTAATTCTTTAAGATTTTAAAAGAGTTTATAAGAGTAGATTGACTTCATAATGAATGTCATGCTCAACAAAATAAATTCCTGATAAACATTATGCAGTACAGTACTATTAATTATCGTATTATTTCGTAGTTTTTTGATTTCTGGCATCTAATTATTTCACAAAAATGTTAAATAAATGCAATAAATGCAATAAATGCAATAAAGATTAATATTATTATTTTTACGGCAAAATAATGATTCTGCAGCTACAGAACGAGCTATCTTGTGCACATCTATCTGTCTCACCAGTGGCCGAGAGGTTCTGCTCTCGAAATTGGTAGACGAGAAGTGCTGGGTTCGAACCGAATCGCACCCGTCGGCCTAATCATTCGGAGTTTTCCGCAGTTTTCTTCTAACCTCGGATTTCCGGGAATACGGGTTAGGTTCCCTCAAAAAGACCCTCATGTAGGGCACTCCTCCTTCGTTAGGGTCTATATCCCTCCTGTTGATAATTGGCCGTAATAAACATAACCAACCAGCACCTCTACCATCTATATATATGCACGTAAATATCCTTTTTAAAACCCTTTGACAGTCTATGAAAAGGGCAACATTATAATGTTGCTTTTTCTGTATTTTGATTTTAATTCTAAAAGAAAGGTGACTCTTTCAATATCATATAAAAAAAAATTATGTATATGAATGTAATCCTTGAGAGTTTTAATGATTGTTCAATGTATTATAAATGCATAAAATCAATAGAATCTTATTACTTTAAGTAATGCTTATATTACAATGAATCCTGGAGCTTAGTGATCTTATTAATATGGGCTTGTCCGTAGAAGAATTAAGGTGGTTCTCAAAAAATATTTTTCTCGCACATTCATGAACCTATTTTCAAACTTAAAAGCATATAAATCGCAGGCATGATTTGGAATAGTGAAGTGATTTGAAATGCAATAGCATTTTTTTCTTTATCGATAAATTCAACATTTTTTTTAGCTATAAAGGATTGCCCCAGCATGGCGATTTTTTTCTAGTTGTTTAGTGGAAAAATTCAATTCAGAATGTCAACTTTCACAGCATTTCAGGAAATATTTTTCTTTTGTTTCGAAGATGAAAAACGCAATTTCTTTTCATAGCTTCTAAATGTGAATAGAAGTCACTTTTATATATTTACCATAAAAAAATGAATTGAGGAATGGATCATACAATAGTAAATTTGAGTTTGAAACCAGACTTAATTGAAGAAACGGTAGGTTCGCCATAATAATAATATTTGCTGTTACACAGTATAATACTTACGTAAGGTTACACTAGGGGCAAACAGAATATCACATTCCAGTTATCCCTCATTAATTTTGCAATACCCGACTGTGCGTTCTCTTGCGAAAAGGAGCATAATTTTTCAAGTTTGTACGTTGTACGACGAAGTCTGAAGCAAAAACTGATTTCTTTTCAATTGGCGTCACTTACTTTTGAACGGCAGAAACTAAGTTTTCCCCCTTATTTTGTTTTGGAAGATTTACTTGTAATGCATCGATTTAACTTAGACTCTGTTAACGATGAGAGGAATGAAAACGCTGTATCATAGTGCACCGACTGTCACCAATAAATTTTAATAGCATTCTCGCTTTAATTAACAACAGAAAATGTGAGACATAATAAAGTAAAGAATATTATTAAAAGCTGGTGGCGAACATTGGTACACTGTGACTCAGCACTTTCATCAGTGCAATGATATCAATAATCATATCATTGGGTTGTTACTGAATTTGATAAATGTTTATAGACTAAATTACATGCTTCAACTATGTGTCACGCCTTTAATAAAGCAAAATTGTGAAAGATCTTTTGTCGCGAAGGCTGTTTATCATTACTGTACCATGAATGAATTTCCCTCAATGGAATGCTACATAAAATATTGATATGATTCTAGGTTTTTTTTTTTTTTTTTTTTTACCAGAACCCTGGGATTTCGACACATTTACAGGTCGTGAAAAGTTGAACACTCAGTATTCGACTTCAAGCTTTTTCTGTTAGTGTAAAACATACACGCTATTATAACGTTTTAAGCACTAGGAACTTTGATGATTGAGGGATGACTAATTTTTCTGATATGAAAAAATAAACTCTTCATTTTTATCACTTTCTTCTATTTTTACAAGAAGAAAGTATCAATCGTGAAAAAATTTGACTTCCGGGTTTCGTTGGATTTATACGTTTTAGAATGTCCTGTATACTATTTGAGGGGTTTTAGAAAATGTCTGTCTGTGAATCTGTCACTTTGTGAGTGCGTATGTGACAAAACTTTTATGGGCGCTCTACCTCAAGAACAAATGCACGGAATTTCACAAAACTTAATATTCAGTTATACCTTGATATAAACTGGAGCTGATTATTTTTTGTGATTATCGCTCAACAGATGGCGATGTAATGCTGCCTTATTTATAATTTCGACAGTAGCTCTATCTCAAGAATTAATGAACAGATTTTCATAAAACTTTAGAATCAATTAGTCCTTGATATAATTTGCTTCTGACAATGTTTTGGTGCAAATTGCTCAGCGAGTGGCGATTCCATGCTGCATTATTCACGATTATCAAGATAGCTCGATCTTAAGAACTGATGCACGAATTTTCATCTAACTTTAGACTCAATTAGTTTATGATATAGAATAGTATTGCTTAGTTTTTGGGATAAATCACCCAACAGGTGGTGATACTATGCTGCATTTTTCACGATTTCACAATAGCTGTATTTCAAGAACTAATGCATGGATTTTCATTAAACTTCAGAATTAGTACTTGATAAAAAATGATCACAGTTAGTCCTTTAGTGTACATCATTAACAAATGGCGCTGTTATGCAGAATGTTTTAAAGATTTATCAAGAGCTCTATCTCAGAAACTAGTGCGCGGATTCAGTTAGAAGTCGACATACTTTTTTACTGATTAGATTTTGGTATGGCGCTGCAATGCTACATTTTCAGGAAGTATTAACATGTATAAGATAGAAGAAAGTTTTAGGATGGCCACATCCGACTAGTTCTTTAAACTGTTGTCAATTGTCTTGATTTTCGTAGTTCCAGAATGTTATCATCATTATTATAAACATGGCCAAAGTCTATGAGCCTATTTCGGTCTCAATCCATCTCTTTTGTGGCATTTCTTTGTAACTTTTTTTCGATAATAATTCAAGGCTGCTTGGTATTCTATCAGAATTCCTCCTTTCTAAGTGGTCTTTCAATTTCCTTCTGTAATTTTCTATTTTATTCAATATTGGTATAACCTAGAGTTCTCTTCTGGTGCAGTCATTCCTTATTTTATCCATTAGTGGATATCCTTTCATACTCCTCAAAAATTTCATGTCAGGTGATTGTATCTGCCTTTCGTCATTATTTGTAAATGTCTATGTTTCGCTTCCTTATAGTAAAGCAGGCAGTGCCATTGTTTAAAAAAATTATTCTTGTATTTCCCAGAGTTCTAGAGATAAATTTCAATACGACAAGTGTATTGAAATTCATAAAACTTATTTTATCTATCGTTGTCTTAGTCATAAGATATATCACACCCTAGATAATCAAAATGCAAAATCGGCTAATTGTTTTTTTCCCAATAATGTAGTTATGATTAATCTTTTAGACAAGTTTCACAGAATCATTTTTATCCTGACATGCATGAAAATTTCAAATGTTTTCGTTAAGATACGAAATATTTAAACTAATACTTTTCCGATGAATGTGAGACGTCATTTGATAGAATAGTTATCCGATACAACATCCTTGCGATTTTTGCATTTGTAAAATTAATTTTAAATAAGGTGGTCTGGTCTAATAACGCCAGGCGGGGTAATAACGCCAAGTGCTAATATTTTGCATAATTATGAAATAATCTGGTAAATGACACCAATGTACTTTGCGCAGAAGGGTTTTGAGTCATAAAAATCACAAAAAAACAGCTTCAAGTTAATTTGTTTTATTTTTAGGTCTTATTGATTTTACAAACAACTAAAATTAACGCTCGATCTAAAATGTGCGAGATACGTTTTGTGATGTGAAGACTATTTTTTTTTTATCCGGAAATACTTTGTTGATTACACAAATTTGTAGTACATTTCATGGACTTTCAAAATGTTGTTGAAGATTTCGGATATCTTCTCGAGATAATTTGTAATTTAAAATGTACAGCGTAATAACTATAACGGGGTAATAACGCCAATCCTTGGCATTCATACCCCGGTTGATTCCTTACAGTGGCCGTGCTACATCCTAAATACTGATTCAAATAAACACAGTTAAAACTGTGCAATGTTTGTAATAATTCTATTTAAGCGGTCGTTTTTAAGCAAAAAGAAGCTCACGGTCTGATATTCTTTTGCCTCACCCCCCCCCCCCCCACACACACACCACACCTTTATTTTTCTTACACTTTCGCAAAAAATTGAACAATTTCAATAGCTTAGAATGCAATTTGTCAATTTCTAAGTTTGTAGAGTTTGTATTTTTAGAATTGGGCAATCTACATGCGATTATTCCATCTTATTTCATAGTTTTGCTTGCATGGCGTTATTTACCCATATAGGTGGGTAATAACGCCAAATAGCATTGGTGAAGAAATCACGCTATTACATTTTATGAATACATATCTGTAAAATTATTTTTTTTTATATAGATAGTCAATGAGTTGCTGTATCAAATCATATATTTGTTTGAAAAATACAAACTAAAACTGAGCCGTGAAAATTGGTAGAACCTTAACGTGGCGTTATTACCCCCGGGTACCTTAGCAATTTTGATAATATACGAAAAGAAACAGCTCTACTTTTATAGTAAAATAAGATATGCTATTCCATTCTCATCAAACTTTAAAGAAATATGTGAGAATTTTAAGCGCATAGTGAAAAATATTATTGCAAAATTGCGTCTGAATATAGTGACTTTGGATCTAATAACAGCTTTCAGACAAAATGAACTGCAGTCTTATCAAAATTGCCGCAGAAATGTAAAGTGTTTTTATAATTTTGATGCAATAGATCGCTGAATATTCCCTTGTAAAATTTGGGTAGAAGCCTCACATTTATGTGATTCAAAGTTAGATTCGGCTGTTTTAAAATTTAATCTCGAAAATTTACGACGCATATACAAAATCAGTTTTAGTCTTAGGCAAACAAAACTGGCAAGTGCTTTTAATAAAAAAAACCAGTATATCTAACACCGGTTTCCATTTTTTAATAAATAAAAAAGTCTTTCAAAAAATGCCGTCAAAGTTGTGATTTTGGACAGAATTTTTGGCTACTACAACCAAGACCATTTCGACATTAGGCAGAAACCACTTATGACTCAAGATATAACTGATTTATTGAAAAATTAAAAATTTTATTCGATTCTAAATTTCGTCAATACTGTTGGCTTCCAATTGTATGCTTTTACATGCATAAAAAACTCGTGCTTACATGGTTTAGTACAATAAATATATATATTATTATTCCCTTGGGGACGAGTGACTGGTATACGTACCACTTAAAATTCTTAGAATTTTTCATTATTCCCACTAGGTTTTTTATTGTGAAGTTTGCCTTATTTAATTAGAGCATTTTCGAGATTCAAGAACAAAATTTTTTTGTTTTGAAAATCCATTGTTTAAAGATTAAAAAAAAGCAAAGTGCTCTCATCGAGAAGGAGTTAGCTGTATCATTAAAAGAAAATCATTGCTAAAAAATAAGAACTTTGTAAAAAACACTATACAAAGAAGGGTTAGTTATAGCATAATATACTAGAAAAGTAAAATGAGTATACAATAATAGTTCAAAGTGAAATGAAGCCTAAATAATATTAAATATTGCTATTGTGTATAACTCTTTTCTTATTTTATACGGAACTTAACTCGGTACTGAGAATAAAATATATTGCACGATATTTTTGACGATATCTCTGACAATGTAACATCTATAATTAAAGAAATATATATTTCAGTTCAGCGTAAGGAATGCTTTACAAGATATGCCACACGATATAAAAAGAAAATTTTACTTTCTTCACGTAACTTACTTAGCCCCCTATCTCTTCTCCTAAATATATTTGTAAATGTTTAAAATTTTGTAAATATGGGGGTCAATAGTTTTTATTCCTTCCCCCAATTTGAACTTTCCATGTTTCATAGTTTATGAGTAAAATGGCTGTGACAGACGGACAAACAGACATGGGAGTGATATTATAATGATTCTGTTTTCACGTTATAAATACAGAATGACTTATAAAGTGAGGGATCAGTTATAAATACGGATCCCTAAAACTGAATCTGGGAAGTTGTGAAAATGTTTCACGTTGTTAAATGGGGAAAATATTCTTTATAGAACTGACTATTTAAAAATCCATATACTTATGGATACTATTGGATTCAATCGAAATTAAAGTTATAGATAATGAAATATGAAACACGGCTGCCCAAGTTTCGCACCTGTTTTATAATTTCTTAAAAAATAGATTTCTTCCCAATTTCATTTTAGAAATGTACTCTATAATTCAATAAATTAATATGAAATTATAAGACCGTAAATTTTATTATGGATTTTTCATAAGCTTACATTTTAATGCATTAGAGAGTTCTCAGCTATGATTTTATGGCATACTTACCAACTAAAGCTGTAATGTAGAGTGCAATACTGAAGAGGCCGTTTTGTGATTCTGTTATTTTTTCATGGCTAGGAATATATAATAAAAAATCTTTTTATTCTGGGGTCATACTGCATAATATTGCTTTCAGGATAACAAGATATATAAATAATTTCAGAAAGAAATGACAAGCAAGTTCATTGACGAATAAACAATGGTAAAACATCTTCTTGAAAAAAAATTGCACAGAAATGTAATATTTTATTTGTGAATTTGAAAGATGCATATATGCTTGACTATTTTTAGAGCTATGATGTAAACTGTTATAAATTGCATGTGAATGTTTACAAACTATTTTTTTTAAAAACTGAGAAATATTTAACAGAAAAATTTGTCAAAATTTTCGTGAAGCTAAATATTTAATACTGTGCTCGAAATCGTTTTTAAATTGTGATTAGAAATAGACTTAGTAATTAAAAGAGAATATTGCTATTGTTACAGGAAAAAACTAGTCTTTGTAATTTATAAATAAAATCATACCTCTCTCAAATTTACTGTACATCAGATATTGCCTCTTAAATGAAATCTGAATTTCTACTTACCTAAAATTTCAAAAGCTCAGATATCATAATCATAAACAAACGAAAAAAATAATTTTTACGAAATGATATAGATTTTTATCAGCACGTGTCTTAAATCTCTTTCAGATGTATGCGGCGAAATTAAGATGTGCAAAAGTCCTCAAAATTCGAGAACGCATTTCTAGTGTAAAAGGCCAACTTCAGGTTTTTAATTTAAAAAGCTTACTGAGTTTTTTAAAAAATATAAATTTACCAAGTCATAAAGAATCTTAAAGCTGTAAAAAGTTATAAATTATATATCTATATATAATATGTCATTGGTAATAAAATGTATCACATATCATATGAATAACTATATCATTAAGAATAAAATATTAAGCAAATATTGTCGAAATTTTCCAAACAATTCAGAAATATTATTTTTGAATACGTATATGTAAAATATATCACCTATGTGTAGTGAAACAAGACTCGGATTCTATTAATTTAGAACTTTTATTACAAGAAAATTTTAAACTATGTCAGAATTAACAAATTAGTAGAGAAAAGAGAAATTATTTAAAACTTCAAGAAAATTCCCTTAAAGCCCATATAATTAGTTCGTTTGCTTATAAATGTGCTCATTAAGAGACGGAGAATAATCTTTGAAAAAATGAGGAGAAAATAGAATAATTTGTTAGGAAAAGGATCTTTTAATTTGCGCGACCTTTCTATTATTATAAAAACATTGTCTTTTTAATGATTTTGTTAAGGGACACTGTTGTTCCAGAAAAAAACAAAATTTGACGAAAATTCGTAAATAAAGAGAAACAAATTTTGATGAGTTCTCGAGTATAGCGAAACTACAGCAGTCTTTAATGTTTTCGGTTAGTTGAACTGGATCGCGCTATTTTTTGGAAAATATCATGTAAAAAGTAGCACGATACAAGATGTCAGCAGCTTGTAGTCAGCAATGAAACTACTTTTAACTTCTTGGGGAAGAGCGACACGTATACGTGCCGCAAAAAGGCTTAAGAATCCTTGTTTTTTCCCGCCAGTAAAGTTTTACTGTAAAATTTGCCTTATTTAATTGGAGCATTTTCTCGATTTAATAAGGCATACATTTCTTTTTTTTTAAACCTGTGACAAAAATAAAATTTTTTTTGTAAAAGACTCCCGTCGCGAAGGGGTTAAGACGCATCATTAGTCACTGAAAAAGACGAGGATGATAATGTTAAGTCTATGGGGGCGTTCTTTTCAAATATATCGCTCAAATTTTAATATCTTTACATGATTCTTTTTGCATAGGATAGCTGAGGACGGTCTACAACCGGGCTAGTTTTAATGTTTTCGATTTTGGTTATATATATTTTTCTTTATATTATGATAGTTTAAATTTTAGAAACGGCTCTAATCGGTTTCGAAAGATAAAGTAATAAAAAAAAATCTGAAACCCAAATCGAAAACGTAAGAACAAGACCGGTTGTAGATCGTCCTCAGCTATCCTATTAAAAACAAAACCATGTAAAAATATTAAAATTTGAGCGAGATATTTGAAAAACAAACGCCCCCGTAGACTTAACATTATCATCCAGGTCTTTGTCAGTGGCTATTATGGGGTCTTAATGCTACTTCAGGTAAAGAAAGTGCGCCATTCTCCTAGCCACCCCCTAGTGATTTACTTTTTTGAGCTAATGTTCTCAACACAGCATTTTGCGAATAGTAACAACTCAGCTGTAGCGATTAGGAATGCGTTTTACAGCGTTATGGATTTCTCATTTATACTAGCTGAATCATGGTACCAAAATACAAATCAAAAAAGTTAATTTTCTTGCTGGAAAATTCTGTCTGTATAGTTATTATTAGATCTTCAAGTTTTAATGCTGCATTTCTTCTTTGTAATTGCTTTATTTACACATTTATTTTCTTTTTATATAGTATGACAGAGAAAATTAGTATTAAATGGATCTTGTCCGCATATAACTAATAATATGTGCTTAAATTAATATTTTAGAGGATAAAACAACACATTTTGTTCTATGTATTTTTTCTTAACTTTTTATTACCCCCAGTTTTATCGTGTTTGGTTTTAATCCTGTAAAGCGATATAATAAGAAGACATTGCATTATATTTAATCTTTGTTCGCAGTTCCAAGTTTAGATTTAATCATTTAATGAAAACAGAATGTCGTGAATTACCGACTACTTTTGAAATGTAGGTTGAAGTCTCTACTTTTTAAAATAAGTTGATGTAGTTGTAGTTACCGGAATTTCCGATAAATTAATTGTAATTCTCTGAAAAATAAAGCTTTTTCCGACCATTGATTTTAAGGTATTTCTTAAACTTAAAACTAGATTTTAAAAAGAGAATACTGCATATTATAAGACATCTGATTGTCATGAAGTATCATCTACTAATAGTTTGAAGTCTCCTCTTTTTAAAATGAGTACATTGTTAAAAATTTGTAGCTTTTGCAGCATAGTCACTCGATTGCATTTATAGAAAATAATTACTTGACGATATTATAGAGCATTCTTCTTGGTCAAAATAGACATATTCTGGAGTGACTATACAGATTTTTAACAGTGTAGTTGAAGTTGTTGTGTTACAGTTGTAGTTCACTACAAAAATAAAGTTGTTTTGTGGACCACTGATTTTGATACATTTTTAAAACTTAAATTTTGCATGAAAAGGAGAGTAATACATTTTTTAAAATCAATTCAAGGATTTCAAAATCTAACTCTTTAACGAAAATTTTCAAGAAAAATTGACAAATAAATAATACAAATATAACACTTAAAAAATATTTATAGTTTTTACGTTATTAAAATTAGTACGAAAAAAATTTAAAAATATTTCTAAAAATATTACAAACAGTTTTACTTTAGAAACATATACATTTTATAAGAAAATTAATCATAATGAAAAGAAAAAGAAGAGAAAAAAGTCAATGAAAGCATTTGATTATACGTCTAGACATGCCAGAAGTAGACATATTCAAGTTGAATCTCTCATTCTAGAGACAGAGACACTCTTCCACCTAAACAGTGAATAAGAAGAACACTTAATTGCACACATTCAGAAAACTCCTCCATTCATAGAAACATATATTTCACAAAACATTTGACTTAGAAAAACAACGCAATTAAGGTGACTGCGTATCTCTCTCCCATTAATCATCCTGAAGGTAGACAAGACCTTTTTTACTTTCAAATATACTTTGACTTTCTTAAGGTTTCTTATTTAATCATTAGTTTTAAAAAGAGAAATGATGTATCATTATTTTCCTTTAACCATTTGGGTTTCACATGCAAAGTTAACAAGGGTATTTATTAAAAATAAAAATGAGGAAAAATCTTATCGTTTTTATCGAAGAGAATTTAAGATGATGTACAAGGAAGTCATTTTGTGGACTTTTTTATAATTAGCATATCATATTTTAAAGGGAAAGTTTTTTTAATTATTTTGAAAAGCAAAGTATTTTAAGTACGCGACATGTAAGTAAGTGAAAACGTAGCTGACTAGTTATAAGAAAAATTCATTCATGCTTATAACCAGTTTTGCTCCCTTTCTTTATTAACTGTTTTTTTTTTTTTTTTTTTTTTTGCATGTATCATCCTAAGATTATTTTAATGTATAATAATTCAATCCTTGAAGTTGACTAGCAAATGTTTGAGATGCTTTCCTGTGATAGACCGATGGAAAACGTTATGCAGTGAAAGTTAGTGTCAGTCATGAGGCAGTGAAGCAGCCATATTCAAAATTTTTCTCACGCGGGTTGCAAGTATATTTTTTCTATGTTGCGCAGGCAGCAACAAATCTATATTATAAAGGCCAAACGTATCTGTGCGTAACGCATACGCCATTTTGCGCATGGCAACACTTTCAAATTTTAAATGAATTTTGATATTGCAAATTTTGTTACTAAAAGTTTTTTAACTTCTTAATGTCACACATTTTCAATTTTTACACCATCGTGTAAGGAAAAAAATGTACTTTTAAATGAAATTTGTTTAAAGGCTGTATCTTAATTTGTTTTTGAAATATTAATTTTTTTTTAGCTTTTAATACCTCTTTTCTAATCGTAGCAACATGAGTACTCCATTTCCTTTAAAGCAAAGGAAAAAAATGAGTGCTGTATCTTTATGTTGCCATTTTTTTCATTAAAAGGAAAAAAATAGAAATTTAAATATCTTCTGTTATAAAACCCGGTGAATTTTGACTTCATTTACAAAATTTGATTTACACGTAAAAGATTATCAACAGTTAATATCTATTTCAGCAAATAGCGTTGAAACTTCAAGTTTTGAATCAAAATTATCAAATTAAAATGCCATTTTTTTTTTAAACGTGAATGTAGATGTGAAACGTACATTTGTAAATTTTGATATGGTGAAAATGATGCCGTGTTTAGATTTCACGGGAAAAAAAATTCTATGATTGAGTCAAAGTTGAATAAATTTTGCTTTTTATCATTTTGGAATACTAGCATAAGAACCTTAATTGATAACTTTATCATAATAACATATCTTTATTTTTTTTTACTGCTTACATATACGATTAAAGTTTAATTTTTACAATTTCTACAACTGCGTTTTATAGAAATAGTATTTTGTTAATTTGACGATAAATATCGTTTGTTTAAGAGTTAGAAGTACCAATATAAAATGCATTTTTTACTATAACTAATTTTGTAGGTTTAGTATAAGTTAATGTAACAGTTCTTTCTTAAACATTTTCTTTCGTCAAAATTTGACGGGTTCTACCTTGTTAATATAATAATGAATAAAGTAAGTTAATTAAAAAATAATATACTAAAAATAGCATAGCAAGGCGATGTAACGAAAGTAATAGAATTGCTATTAGCTATAGAATGAGTAGAATGTCGAGATTTTCCAAGTCTTAAAAATAGAATAGCATGGGAAATTTTTTAAGAAATTGACAGTTTTGACTTTTCTAGATTCAAAACTTTTCCTTATTTTGAAATATTAATATATGTTGTGCGAATGGGATCAATATTAAATAATGCTAGCTAGATGTTTAAGAGTAGAAAATACATACGCCACGGCTAAATAGAACCTTTGATTAAACAAATGACATTTATAATACGTTAACGTAATTTTAAATTGAATATTAATACCAAGGCAGATTTTGTCTCCCTACAAAAATATGTAAAGCAATATTGAAGGTCATCTCCCTTTAAAAATATGTAGCGTAACAACGAAGGTCTTAAATATCTTTTATATACATCTCCATTTTTACGCCTAGGGAAGTGGGGTCTTTTTTACTTCCTTCTATCATTACAAGAAGAAAATATTGGATTCGTGGAAATTTTCGAATTCCAGTTACAGACGGATTTACACGTTTTAGAAGTCAGAGAACCTGAAAAATAAGTTTTTTACAAAATGCCTGTCAGTGAGTATATCTGCGAGTCTGTCTATGTGTCTGTATGTGACAAAAATTTTGTGGGCATTCGATCTCAAAACTAATGAAGAAAATTCAATAAAATTTTAAATTCAGTTAGTTCCTGATATAAACTGATGCTGATTTCTTTTTGATGTAAATCGTACAATAAGTGGCGTTGCTGTGCTGCCTTTTCCATAATTTTCACAATAGCTATGTCACAAGAACCAATGAACGGATTTTCATAAAACTTCAGATTTAGTTAGTCCCTAATATAAATCAGTGCTCTTTCCTTATTAGAGTAAATCGCTTAAAAGTTGGCGCTTCTATCGGGATTTTATTTATGATTTCTGTTATGGTTCTATCTAAAAAACTAAGGCACGGATCTTCATCAAACTTCAGATTCAATTAAAACTTAATTATTACTTCTTTCAATTAAAACTTACGTACCCGCATACCTCGGTGTCAACTAAGAATTGGTTCCGCCAACGCAACATTAAGGTACTTCCTTGGCCACCAAATTCACCAGATCTTAATCCCATCGAAAACTTATGGTGTATAATGAAGAAAAAACTTCAAGAAAATCCTCCTTCAAGTAAAACTGAGTTAGTGGCACGTATAAAGTCTATTTGGTCTAATATTGATAGAAATGTTTGTAAACACCTTGTATATAGTATGCAAGATCGATTGTACGCTGTTATGAAAGCTAAAGGGGATGCTACAAAATATTAACTACCATTTACTTCATATTCATAAGGTAATATCGTTGCGTAAAATAAAATATTCTAATATTTTGAACCAATCTAAATTTTATTCTAATATTCTGGTGTGTTTAAGGAAGCTGTATACCTAATTTATTGTGCTGTATTTTATATTTTATAAATGTTAAAATCTTATCTAAACATTCCAGATTTAATTTATAAGAAATTTAATTGCATTTACTTAGTATAAAAAATAAATAAATGACAAATAATTTTTTCTTATTACTTTTTCTCAATTATTCTAATATTTTGAATATGAGCTGTAACTTATTAAATTTTGGTGTAAATTACCTTTTCATTAGTGTTGCTATGCTGTATTGCTCAGGAAGTATTAACATGTATGAGATAGATGAAAGTTTTAGAATTGCAACATCCTACTAGTTTATATCCGTTAATTATTGGCGCAAGTTCAATATGGCTGCGAATAAGGGGATCGCCTGAGTGTGACATCATCTTCAGGGACAGATATCGACTTATATCTAAACACATTGGACTACCTGACTTGAAAGGAACAACAAAGTCTTGGTTGGCTACTAAATGGCTACCATCAGCCTTTATCTGTTTTTACTTCAAAGAATCGAAAACAATTATAAAATAAACTAAATTTACGGCTTAAAAAATATATTAAACTTTATCTAGCTTTCTTATCAAAATATAAGAAATTTTCCTGAACCGATGCCTTTGGTGGCATTAAACTGAATTATCAGTAGACTTTGATAGATATTATCTAATAATGTTATTTTTGATAGGTATGTTATTTTTGATAGGAATGTTTTTTTAGGTATCGGAATAAATGCTACAGTGGGACGTGATTTAGGATTTTTAAAAACTTCTTTATACGTAACATATTCTATATTTCCAAAAAACTTTGTTTTCCAAGAGGGCATTTCACCTATAGCAATTTGGAGACGTATTGTTTACCTGTAAACAATATTTCTTTTCCTCTGGAATTAATTAAGATTATTTTATAAAATTATCTTATCTTTGGTCGATTTACGCATGAACGGCTTTTGACAGCGATATCACATGCATATTTTATGAATTGTTACATGTTATAACTTTTTACATATTAGTAATTTAATGTAGTTAAACTAAAATAATGATAACTTATAAATTTTTTAAACGCAATAAACGGATATTTTATTGTTCGAACTAAGCAATGAAAAATTGTTTATCAAAAAACTTTTTATAATTACGTTCCAATTGTATGACGAGCTACTTTCTGTTTCAAATTTTCCTAATCGTAAATTCATCATATTAACTCCTTAATCATCGCTCCCGTAATCTCACGGGCAGAGGTTTCCTTCGTTATTTCTCGTGCCCGTCATATTTCCTTGCTGGAGGTTTAGCTGCTGCAATAAATGTCTGAAACCAGAAAAATTTAACTGGCATTTCCATCTGAAGTCTTTGAATATCACCACCCGGGTTTGGTTTTTGGCGCTGATTGTGATGATTGGCTTTGCATTGCATGTTACGAAACATATCCCTTTTTTTGAAAAAAATATTGATAATCAAAATTTAACGCATATGTATTTTTTAAAAATTTTTACAAATAATATTTTTTCAAATATTATTTGTAAAATTTTTTAAAGATGTGAAAAATAAAATTCTTATTCGCATTATTTTGTATGGTATAAAACAGACATTAAGACACACAATTCTCGCATTATTGCTTTTCTATCAACGGAATTTGTCCTATAACTTCTTTGTTTTCGACTTAAAAAGACTAATTGCTTATTTTATGTAGAAACCTTACAATTATTCAATTTCTGTAATAAAGAAAAGGTATTTTTTATGACGGTTTCGAAATACTAAGCGATCCTTAAGAAGTGTTACAAGTATCAATTACATTTTTTCTGAAGAAAGAAAGAAAAATAAATACTATTAAAAAATTCAAATAAAGTATCAGCTTTATGACACACACGAACTTAAAAAATTAAAGCAGTGTAATTATCGGTTTAAAAAGTAATATTTTTGTGACTATTATATATAAAATAATATTGGGAAACGGGTTTGTAAATCTACTGATGCTTTCCCCTTTGAAGCTGAAATATTTTAAGTCCTTATTATTTAATCCAGGCTTTTTTTTTAAATTTGTAATTAAAATGGCACCATTATTTAATGTAATTTCAACATTTTCCCATATTTTAAATATTCATCATTTCAATTATAAAAACTACCAACTATAGAAAATTTTTGTTCTCAACTTTGGCTGTTTTACTAATGAGATTAAAGGAGCAGTGCTTCTCAATAAAAACTTATTAAAGTAAGCTAATCTGTTCTACCATTATTAAATAACATTAAGGCTTTTCTTTAGTATAAAAGGAGCTATACAATTTATATCAAGAACTTTTAATTAATTACTTTTTAATAACACATTTAACCGGAAAGAAAAAATAAAACTAGATACTTGACTTGCTTGATAAGTCTTCGATCACAGATAACATTCATTCACATTCAGCACCAACACAGTCACTAAGAAGTATTTTGTTAATTGACTTTCCTACCTGATTAGTGGCAATAATGGTTTTATACTTCCATTAAGCAATGCTACTGTGTAAGGTATCAGAATTGCAACAATGATAAGGAATGAGAACAGCAAAGCGAATTTCCCACTGTGTCTCCAACCAAACTGCATAACTCGTGTATGAATGGAGAAATCTAAGAAGAAAATAGAAATTTACAGTATTAGAAATGCAATTTTATTTTTATTAGGACTACAACAATGGCGAAATCACGTGTAAAACCGCTAACATTTTTTTTTTTTTTTTACCCGAAAGCTGCTGAAATAATTTTCATTATTATTATTTTATTATTATTTTTAAATAGATTCGGCAATAGTTAGAGAAAAAATTGATTGTTTACTACGAAACATAAAATAGAATAGCTACGTTATTTCATATTTAAAACAGCTGATTTAATGCACAATTTTCTAGATTCCGTTTTAATCCTTTCAGGGGAGAGAAACTGTGGTTTCTATAATGCTGAATTCGCAGCAGAACATTCGAAAAATTTCGCTTCAAAATAAGAAAATGGTATTTTGCAAATTTTTTCATGAACCTATAGAAATAAAATTTAATTAAATATTTCTGGTGCAAAACTTGATTAAAATTAGATGGAATATAATATATTATACCACCCATAAATTGGTTTAAGTAGTTTTCGCGGTAGCTAAACTATAATTTGATTATTTAGAAAGAAATAAAAAATAAAAACTAGCTTTTATTTTAAATTAATATAATTATAGCATTTATTTTTGACCAATGAATCATTTATAGACTAGCTACTGTCAAATATTTGTAACAAGAACAAAAAACCATGTCTCATATAATGAAACATTTACCAACACTAACAAAATAATATTAGAAATTAAATTTTTTTATAAAATAAAATGAAATATCTAAATAAGGAATTGAAGAAAAAAAAACAAGTCAGTAAAAATACATTTTTACCGAAATCTGTTCATATCGTTTAATGCGAGCAAATAATCCGTGCAGTCATGTGTATGATATATTTCATTTAAACACAACACATAATACACTAAAAAATACATAAATATCTATGTATATACCGATGCGAAAAACGCTATTCCAGCAATGATCAGCAATCAGACCTGTAACCGAAATCTGTTGTGCGCCTTTGAAAGTGAACAACAAATAATATAGCCTAAATAATCAATAGAAAACATATTGTATGGCATCCCAGTGAACGTTTTTTATTTCATTATGTTTGAAGTATCATAACATCATTAAAACACACCGCAAACACTTTTTCGAGGTTTTCGTTTTTCAAACGAATTTTATGTATCACATTCGCTGCCGCTCACGCGATAGCACGTGATATGGCGCCAACGTTAAGGGGCCACTCACGCGCCAGTTCGCGCTGGCGCGGGAAAATCTTTCACTGATTCTTTTTTATAAAAAGTAAATCGGCTTCTGGGAAAAACCCACTTCTACAGTGCGGCATTAACTATCATCACATCTTCACGTAAGCGGCAGCGAACGTGATATGCTATAATCGGAATGAATGGAATTCCACACATCGAACAATAAATGGTAGTTATTTTATATTCCTGAGAAACCAAGTTCACCTCAGTGGCACATATAAATCTCGTTATGTTTGAAAAACCATAACATAAATAAAATGTACTGTAAGCGATATTCCTCTGTTGAGAATAATTTAACCCATTTCTTTTATGTGTCCATTTAAATGGACTACAAATACTACAGATTTTAATACTACAGAATAGAAATGACTAACTAATAACGGCAGAGCAGGAAACATTCTATAAAGACGCTCATAAACATAAAAATTATATGGTCATCAGAGTGAACTTATAAAAGTTAGAGTCCGGACAGACTTACAAATAGCCAAAGAAACAAAATCATAAACACCGTTACACCATATTTGAAAGTAGTAAAGCAGAACTGAAATCGTTCCTTAACTTCAGAGGAAAAGATACATCAACGTACTCTGCTTTACATGTCATTTTTAAACTGTTGTCAGTCCCTTCAGAAAAATACTCTCTATTGTTAAAATAATATTAATATATTTACAAAAAAAAAAAAAAAAAAAAAAAATTAATATTCATAAAAAAATAGAATGTATTCTTTTCGCTAATACAAAAAGTACCTTTTACTGACAAAGCTTTGAAGATTAAAAATGCCTCCTACCTCATTAAGATGTTTTTTTCTCGTTTTCATTATTTTGTAGCTATGTTACTACAACTGACTTTTTTTTTATCTGAGGGTGATTAAAGTTACAGAAATAATTGAAATTTTTTTTGTAAAAAAAGGGTGTCTTATTTCATTCTATATTGTAAATGTAACTAAAAGAAATGCAATATTCTAAAAAGACTTTTTTTAGATTAAAATTAAAAGAATTCACAAATCTGTCTCACCAATCTGAATCACTGTATATTTCCGGTACATGAAGAAAGAAATAGTTTTTTCTTCGAACGTTTGTATTTATTTTTTATTCTTGGAGTTGGATATATAAATATTTAATAAATTATACATTTTCTTTTTATACTTTTATAAATTTTACATGGAAATTTGCAGAATAAACACACACGCACACACATATATAATTCTATATACAGGGTGTCCAGCAAATAACACCCTGATTTCAAAATTAAATTTCTCAAAAACAAAGACCAATAGAATTATGCCGTAAACGGTTTATTTATCAGGTAAGCTGTAAAAATCTTATACAAAAGTTTCGAACGGTAAATATTTTGAAAAGATTGTGTTCTGATTGCAAAGAATGCTTTGATTTGAAATTTTTCTTGCTTTAGATTGCTGCCAGAGAATATATTTTTCGGCTTAAAGTGCCACATTTCATAGTTTTTGTAAATTAAATTTTTGAAATTTCGAAATTCTAAAAACTTACTTCGAAAAATCTTTAAAATATTGCACTGTAAGCTGAAAAATTATTTCTCTGCAGGCAATCTAAAACAAGAAAAATGTCAAATGAAAGCATTCTATGCAATCAGAACGCACTTGTTTCAAAATATTCACTGTTTGAAATTTCTGTATAAGATTTTTACAGCTTACTTAATGAAAAAACCGTTTACCGCATATTACTATCGATCTTTGTTTTTGAGAAATTTAATTTTGAAGTCAGGGTGTTATTTGCTGGACACCCTGTATATACACACATATATATAACCATTATGTAATACTACAAATCATCATCTAAAAGGAATATAGAATAACCCAATATAACTAACATATATATATATATATCAATGAAAATTTCCAAGTAGTCTTGTCGTTCGTTACATATAATGTAAATTTAATCTGACTAAAATATAAATTGACGTTGTTGCCCTATTATTTTTCTTCTCTTTTGAAATCGTCTTCAAACTATGCATATGTATCACATTAAACTGGCAGAAGACTTGTATTTAAATAACAAAATCTGAAACTTGTGTCAATGTCCTTAAATATAAAAGGAAAAAGCTACACTGTTAAAAAAATTCTGAAATTCACGAACATTTTTTTTCCTGAATTTCACAGAAAAACTCCCTTTTAACAACAAAAGGGTATTTTCCGTTACAAATCACAAAATTCCATCATATTTCCTGAAAATAACGAAACGGATGGAAATAAAAACAAAAAACGGAGAAACTCCGTTGTCTGGGCAGATCCATGGCCGAGTGGTCAAGGCACCACACCGCTAATCGCCTGCGAGCGCAGATTGTGGGTTCGAGTCCCAATGGCGCCATGGAAAATTGAGACATAAAAAATTCCTTTTAAATTACATTTTTTCTGTTTATTTTTATCTTTTTTCTTATTAAAAATCTTTTAATTTATTAGCCGAAAAATAAATAAATAAACAAATAAATAGTGTACGACAATTTAAAAAAAAAATGTCTATATATATATATATATATGTATATATATATATATATATATATATACATTTGTAAAAAAAAAATTTTATTAAAAAAAACAGTGGTTTTAAACAGTGATTTTTTTTTATTTAAACTATTTAAAAAATTAAAAATGATTTTAAAAAATAATAAGTAATATGCATCAGTCTAAAATAATCCGTTTACAAACATTCTAAGGAATATATTTGAAAGGAAATCTTTAAAAAGCACAATAGATTTTTCCACTAATTATAAAAAACATGCTTTGTACCGTTTAGCATCAGCAACTTTGGCTCAGTTCGTAAGACTTGGTTCCACAACCTGAAGGTCCCGAGTTCGATCCTGAGGACGGTATGAACTAAATTATTCGAAATAACAATTAAGTAAAATAACCTAGCAGCTTAGAATCCCTCGGTGATTTCGAATTCTTTGAAGATTAATCGGTAAATCATTTTTAAAAATTATATTAAATTATTACTATTATAAATCAAACTTTGTAACGGAAAGTTACTGATTCTTACACCGGAGTTTTCCCTTCATGTATTTCACACAACGGAAAATCTACTAACGGAACGGTAAAAGTTCGGCTACATTGCTCCGGTAGTTTCACCTGGAATTCACAGATTTATTTTTAACAGTGTAGTAGAGAAAAGTGAGATAATACTACTATTAAAAGTTATTTCTTGAAGCCGGAATTTGAGGTAAACTCGTGTATATACTCTGAATTTATCCTTGTAAAATAATGTTATTTTAAATGTGTGATTAGTTTATGATATTAATCAATCATTTTTTATAAATCAAATCAAGTTAAAAAAAAATCTCCTATTCATCAGCGTTATAAAAAAAATCACAATTATTCCTGTCCGTGGGAGTTTGATTGCATTTCCTTCAAACATAGTTTACGGGCTCTTCAATTATATTTTCCTAATAAGCTTTTTTTAATTATGTCATAAGATATTCGGTTTATCACAGGACAATCAGTGTCGCAAAGCAAATCATAAAATTATACCCCTAAAAGCTATGAACAATTTCATAATTGAAAGTAAAGTGTTATTAAATGCGCTAAACACAATATAATGAAAAGTTTTAATAATTTTAAATGCGTTCATATTTAACTATTTCAAAAATTAAAAAACAATGAAAGGAAAAATGATAAAATAAATTCTCCATCGCAGAAACTGTACAAATGCAAATAAGATACAATTGAAGGTATCATAATGGCTGCTCCTTCTTCAGCGGTAAATATTTCAATCACAAGCCGCTACAAGGGATATCAATTTGAGTCAAACCGTTTGATGGATCTAAATAAATGGATGTATCATGTTTCACCCGACTATACTGTTTTATCCACGGTACGTAGAACGCACGGTAAAGCCCATGAGTTGGTTTTGCAGTATTTTGCTCAATCCGTGGCGAAACTGACACTTAGCATCCATCATTCCCTGTATTTGGTCGTCCATTCGCACTCATCTTATTCCTTTTCACGAAACCGAATGTTGTTTTATATGCTAGTATTGCCATTCTCGTATCACCATATTATATCTCTTAATTTTTGTAAATGGTTTTTAACTAATTGAAGTAGTTAGTGCTGATTTCCTGTGCCATTTCTATTTGTACTAATCATACCAGGCATTCCAAGGCCGCTGGAACTTAATTTCATCAATTCTAAATAAATAACGCAGTGCTAGAATAATTACTGCAAGCGTGCAAAAGAGCTGATAATTTATGTATTGATTTTGATATTTATGCTATATTGATATTTAGTTTCTTCACTTTAAAAAAGCAGAATTTAAAAGGAATTTAAATATAGACCTGCTTGATTTGAGATTTAAAAGTAATTAAATCGGTTCAGCATTTAAAAATGTCCAGATTTCCAACAAGTAATGAAAATATCGGAAGAACAGTGAAACAAATGAAGAGTAAACGAACTGAAAAACAAGGTAGCAGAAAAGTAATAAACCTCTGGTTTCATGAAAATGAGCATGATATACAAGATAAAAACAAACATTTTTTTTAAAGAACGATAATATAATGATGGGCTTCTTAAGAGATCCGTAAGATATTGAATTAGATTGTATTAATAAAGCAACAGCTAACTGATAATTTATGTATTGATTATGATATTTATGCTATATTGATATTTAGTTTCTTCACTTTAAAAAAGCAGAATTTAAAAGGAATTTAAATACAGACCTGCTTGATTTGAGATTTAAAAGTAATTAAATCGGTTCACCATTTAAAAATGCTCAGATTTCCAACAAGTAATTCAAATATCCGAAGAACAGTGAAACAAATGAAGAGTGAACGAACTGAAAAACAAGGTAGCAGAAAAGTAATAAACCTCTGCTTTCATGAAAACGAGCATGATATACAAGATAAAAACAAACATTTTTTTTAAAGAACGATAATATAATGATGGGCCTCTTAAGAGATCCGTAAGATATTGAATTAGATTGTATTAATAAAGCAACAGCTAACTGATAATTTATGTATTGATTATGATATTTATGCTATATTGATATTTAGTTTCTTCACTTTAAAAAAGCAGAATTTAAAAGGAATTTAAATACAGACCTGCTTGATTTGAGATTTAAAAGTAATTAAATCGGTTCACCATTTAAAAATGCTCAGATTTCCAACAAGTAATGAAAATATCGGAAGAACAGTGAAACAAATGAAGAGTGAACGAACTGAAAAACAAGGTAGCAGAAAAGTAATAAACCTCTGGTTTCATGAAAACGAGCATGATATACAAGATAAAAACAAACATTTTTTTTAAAGAACGATAATATAATGATGGGCCTCTTAAGAGATCCGTAAGATATTGAATTAGATTGTATTAATAAAGCAACAGCTAACTGATAATTTATGTATTGATTATGATATTTATGCTATATTGATATTTAGTTTCTTCACTTTAAAAAAGCAGAATTTAAAAGGAATTTAAATACAGACCTGCTTGATTTGAGATTTAAAAGTAATTAAATCGGTTCACCATTTAAAAATGCTCAGATTTCCAACAAGTAATGAAAATATCGGAAAAACAGTGAAACAAATGAAGAGTGAACGAACTGAAAAACAAGGTAGCAGAAAAGTAATAAACCTCTGGTTTCATGAAAACGAGCATGATATACAAGATAAAAACAAACATTTTTTTTTAAAGAACGATAATATAATGATGGGCCTCTTAAGAGATCCGTAAGATATTGAATTAGATTGTATTAATAAAGCAACGGCTAAAATATTGTATAAAAATATTATTTTGGAAACGGAAAATATGAAATTACTAAATTTTCATTTAAAACAAAGTTTAAAGCATTAAATCTCCCAACTTTCAAATTTGCAACATTAGGTCATTTTCAGGCTTAAATGAAGTGCTTGGAACAAAGAGGATGCCTTGAGAGCCATAGTTTTAAACTGCATAAGAAAAATTCTTTTAATTATTTAAAATAGGGGTATTTTACACAATCCTTCTGCCTCGTGAAACTATATTAAATAGCTATCTCCATAACTGAGTTTATAATACGATGATTTATAGATCTCAGTTTGAATGTACTGAAAGTTCAAGGAACAGTTTTGGATATAAATATGGAAAAATATATCGTAGTTTTCTTCAACAAAAATAAATGAAAGCTAATAATCTGTGCTATGACCCTGTACAAGATAAAATCATTGAACTTCATTCCACTGTACGAACTGTGATAATAAGAGAACTGACAAGAAAATTGAACCAAATTATATATTATGAATTTGAGAAGCCTATTGATAAACATTTATTTTTTTGTATCGTGAAAAATTTCAAACAGACAAATTTCCGAATAAGAACGTTTTTAAGTGATATCAGATCCTTAAATCAATAACTGATACTAAGCCTCGACGCTGTACAAGTTTATAAAACCCATCTTGTGGCAATAAAAAAAATTGCACATTTTATGATGTTCACATAAGGTTATGAAGAAACACTTGATTGACAAAGGGTATGAACTAGCAGATGGGAAAAAGGTTGAGAAAAATAAATTCATTAGCGATAACTATCTTAAATTTAGGTATAAAAGTAACGATGACTACTTTTTCCTAATACAGTGAAGCGGAATGTAAGAAAAGCTAGCGAATTGCTTTTAACTCTTTGAGCTCTGGTGGGTAAATTTCTTCAAAATTTCAAATGTCACATTGGCACCAGTATTTTGCAAAGAACTGTTAACTATATGCACGAAAAAATGCATTAAGCCTTTTTCAAATAAATTTGATTGAATTTTCTAGTGCCGTTGTGACATTTCGGAATTAAAATTATGTGGTAGAAAAATTCTGCCATCAGAGCTCAAAGGGTTAAACACTGTTGCATCTGCCATTCTATATGTTCTTCCAGGAAAGAGCCATATGTCAGAACTAAACCTATTCACTCTATCGGGAAAAGATGCTACTATGTCAGAAAAAATTTGAATGTGAAAACCTCCTGAATTTGAAATCTTTAATGAATGTATATTGAACTAGAAGCTAGAGATTATTCATATCTCTTGACTTCAAGGTGCTTTCAAGATTTTTTTTATCAGTAAATTGTATTGACGAATTTTATAACCATTCTTTAGCAACAGCTCTCAGCCAACAAATAAAGTTTTTACATCTGATTCAAAACTAAAACACTATCGCTGCAAATGGACGATGATCACATTAAGTGCCGACATCGTATTAAATTTGTAGA
Source organism: Maratus speculifer (assembly GCA_964019185.1). Classification (NCBI taxonomy): domain Eukaryota; kingdom Metazoa; phylum Arthropoda; class Arachnida; order Araneae; family Salticidae; genus Maratus; species Maratus speculifer. Next base: position 285,931,347 of record OZ025293.1, read on the forward strand.
ATATAAAATCCAAATGAACCTCGTAAAAAATCTGTAGTAGGTACTCTTGAAGACGACGTGTCAGGAAAAGATGATTAATTATTAGATGTTTACGAATAGAAAACTAATAATCCCTGCATTAATAAAAAATGCTGGCTAGATACACGCTTTTAGAATAAAAAAAAGGGGAATCTTGCAAAATATCTGAGTATGGTAATCCAACGAACAAATTACCAACTTATAATAGAGTTCGTCTCTTTTCCATTTCAAGGGGAATCTCAATAGAATCGACATCTAAATGGTTTGATATTTTTTTCAAATTAAAGAATTGCAAAAATTCCACGATAATAATTTCTTAAAAAACAGTGTTGCCACATCTGGCGGATGTTTCTTTTAGAAATATTTAATTCACGTGAAAAAAATTGGAATAAAAATTGTATTTTATTTTTTTGGACTATTTATCATGTTATAAAGTGAAAATAACTATTAATATACTGGTGAGAATTTGAAATGTCTTAATAATCAAATTAGGCTGACGCGACAACACCGTACAAGAATGTGGCATAGTAAGAAAATTAACAAATAAGTTTTAAGATTTACTTTCCGATAGAAACTTCTTTGCAATATCATGTTATGTTTCTACAACTTTTATAAGATTATAGTCGCTCAATAGAAAGCGATCATTAAAGACACAGTATAATTCCCCAGCTGTGATGAATCAAGAAAAAAAAATTTTAAAGTTAGCTAAATGGCGACAATAAACTATCATGATGAATGCTGATGATTAATGAATTTTTAATAAGCAACTTAATAATAAACATTTCTTTTTATGCTATTCAGGCATTATGTAATTTAAAGCAAAAATAAAATAAAAGTTTTTAATTTTTCATACATAATTTGTATAGTTATTTTTACAAATCACTATTGTCGCAGCAATGCTACACCCTGTTACGCAAAATGTCATTGATTATTAGAAACCATTAATCATTTTACTGGAAGAACGCATACAATAGTGCAAAGGAAAATAAACGAGTGTTATGTAGTCAGAATTCATATACATTTTAAAAAGAATTTAAACGATATTTAATTTCAGCTAAATAAGATTGTAAATCCATTTTTTCAGAGAAACTGAGAATGAAACTTATTTTAAAATAGCGGTAAATGAATATTAAATTGCACACTATTCGCAAGCGTATTTTCCGACCAATTATAACAATGTAAATATAAAACTAGAACAAAGCATTTCAACTTCTTTAAATCGTTCTAAAGATTTCTTTAAGTAAAAAGTATCTGAGTTACGTGATTATTGTACAGTATAATCAAGACCGTGCATGTAACTTTTTAATCAGGAGCAAAAAAAATAAAATCTTTTTATTTTGAAAATATTTGCAGTTACTTTTCAGGCGAAAAAATGAAGTTAGAAAAAGAGTATACTTCTTATTTAAAAGTTGTTATGAAAAGAAAACAAAAATTTTAACTAACTTCATAAAAGATTTTTTGCAGTCTTTGCTGCATTGTCTGCTTGATTACTATGATATACTAACAACAATACAAGAGAACAATATGAAATTTTCATAGAATTTCCGCTCTAAAACGCAAACGTACATCGCAAATGTAAAAAAAATGTAAGGAAATGCTAATGATCGATTTTTGTAAACACATTTTACATTACTGCTTCATACATCGATAAAATAATCAATATTTCCGGAGAAACAGGAAAAAAAATAAAGTTTATGAAATATAAAGTATGAGACATTTTCTTTTACAGACTTGACACATTCTTCGGAGACAAAACATGCTTAAATAAAAGAATAAAGCCGTATTCATTAATTAATAAGAACTTTATTTCATGCTAAAATAAAATAAAATGTAAAAGCATAGGAAAAACAAGGAAGTATTTGTTGACAGCCCAAATGTTTTTATAAGCATTTCTCAACGTCCCACTTTTCCTTTCCCCCCGTTTATTCTCTGAAAGCAACATTTTCAATTGTAAGAGAAAAATTATAAGTTACAACTGTAAGACGTATTGTAGATTATTTTTTATGGAATGTTTTAAAGTAACATATCCTGGTAAAGAATTAACATGTACGTAATGAAAAATGTCACAAAGACAAAATTGTAGAATGAAGCAAATGGATTATATATTTTTAATTAAAGGCTTTTAATACACAGATGTCCATGTTTTTATTTTTTATTGAATCAATATTTAAGGGAATATAGTTTCAGTTACAGTGCTGTTTGGTAAAATAGTTAAAATTGTGTTTCTGTTAAAAAAAGTATTTCGTTATGTTGCTTACAATATTATAAAGAAGTACATTGTGATACGGAGAATTTTTTAAATTTATAATTAGCTTTCTTGCATGAGTTTTGATGTAGAATAAAAGATTAAAAGATATAGTGTAATAAAAACTGAAAGATTCAGTAAAAATGCAAGGAATCGATTTTTAACAGCATAAAAGAGCATCTGGGTTCTGCAAATATATTGTTATATTGTCATTTCACAATATGAATACGGTGTCAAATGAATTAAAAGACATAGAGAATAGAAGAAAAATTTAAAATTTTTGAAGTTTAGTTCTTAACCACTTAATCGCCGCGCCCGAGACATTCACGGGCTGCAAGGCTTTTATTCAGAATTGTTTGATTCCCAGCAGTTTTATAAATTAGTGTAATTGGTTTTATTCTAGTATAATTTTACTTGTCATTAAATAAGATGAATTTTTTTTCAAAAAGTGGTGGCAATAAAGAATTTGAGTTTTTAAGCCGTAATTTAATGCGGCCAATATGAGGTTAATAATAACAACAACAACAAAAATTTTATAAAGGATTTCTCAGAAAAAGTTCAGACATTCAAATTAATAAAGACGAGGGACTTTTGGAACAAAACTGATGTAGTTAGGTACATTATACACAGAATGGTATCGCACATGCATTCAGTAGATTTAAACAAATTGAGGTATAAAATTTTCTGGTGAATTGGTAATTATTTTTCTGCACAGTGACATTAGAAAAATTTTAAAACATCCCACAAATGAAAAAATAATGTGCAGATATTGTAATGCTTTTTCTCTCGTATGCTAATTCCGCTTTCATGCAATCCATTCCAATTCTTTTCGAGATATAGATTAAATTGGAATATTTTAGTGTACCTCTAGATCATTCATAGTTTTAATGCCTCAAGAAGTATTCGTTTTACTTTTGAAATTATAGTCTACAAGTTCCTTTATAGAATCATGTACTTAAATTTTATTAATTTTCGGGTTAAATGCACATGCATATTTATACTACATTTGTTCACAGATGCTTTTGTATCAATTATACCAGAGATTTTCTGAATAATTTTTTTTTAAAGTCTTCTCTTTAAGGATATTTTCCGTTTTGATGTATTTTATTCACAAGTTATTGCTTTAAAGTAACCAAAAATATTATGAAAAAATAGCTTACTGAAGATAAAATACAACCAAAAACTTGAAACACTCTGAAATTAAAATGCTGAAATGTTGTACAGAATTTTTCATATTTCTATGAAACTTGCGTTTCATTTCTAACAATTGCACTATGCTACAGCAAGGCTGTCCAACCTGGCGCCCGCGGGACATCAGTAAATTCTTACAGAAATCAAATCCTTATCAAGACCTTATCGAATCAGAGCTATTTGGAGATTTAATAATGCGAAAATATCGCGGTCGCCAGACTGGACAGTCTGTGCTACAGTAACTGAATCAGTTATCAAAAATACAAAATCAATACCTTTAATCTGTCACTTCACAGTGCTAATACAAGTATTTTCTCTTGTATTAAAATAATGTTGATGAGAACGAACTTAATTCTTGCATGATTTTTTGCACTCTTGTTATGAATAAAGTTTCGTTTTTCTTTTTTATTTGTTTTGATACATTAAAAAAATAGAGGCACATGAACTTTTTATTACTCTTTTTACTGATGATTAAATTTGAAATTCCAAATGAAGTAAAAGTTCACTCAAGTTTAATTAATTTTCTAACCTTGTAATTTTAAGCCTTTTGTCCATCTAATATTTTAAAGATAAAGTTTCCTTGTCTTTAGATATCGAGCTTTATCATAAAAGTTTGAAGTTTTTTGTTAGAACTTCATTGTTTGTTTCAATAAATAGATCCTTTTCTGTCATAAAATAGTTCCGTTTTATGATGCCACCAGCAACGTCAAAATTTGAACCATCTACACAATCGAATTTTCGAACGTCTAATAAAATAACTTTCATTACATAAATATCATTTTCGGCATCATAGTATGCATTTAAAGATACATTTTCATTCACCAATGAGTATTTGTCGGGTAACTGCTTTGCTTAAAGACAATCAGCCGTTTCATTTATACTTAAACGAAGCATTAGAGTATAAATAATCTAATATAACTGCGATAGCGAATCCCAATACCAAAAGTCCAAATGACATACGTTTTGGAAAAATAGATTTTTACTTATTTAGCAAAAGAAATTCTGAGATTAAATACATCGGAAAATGGAAACAGTTTTTCTAGGAACGCAGGTTTACGGTCCTTGTATTTGATATTAAAGAATGTTGTACTCGAATGTGTGATTAAATCTGAAAACAAGAAAATATATAAAATCATTCAAGAAAATTCAATAAAATTCATTCTAAGTACTTTTTAAACGTCTAAAATTAAATTATGTGAAATAAAATGCATTCAATTTTCGATTTTTGTAATTCATGATTGAATTATGCTAAAAATGTTCAGAGACTGTGTGACAATCTTCAACCCCAATTAGATGAGGTTGAATTATTTAAACCGTGGTGTAGAGGCAAATTTGACGTCAGTTTCGGTAATGAATGTCCGCAGTATGGTATGTCCGCATTCCAGAATTTCCCAGACGTTGTGAGTGAGTGATCAATATTTATTGGAGTTCATCGAAATCATAGTGTTTGTAGAACAACCTGCTAATTCTGGAAATGATGGAGAAATTGAACGATAGAATATATAGTATATATGTTGTATAGTTTTCATAGGTTATAGCAGATGCACAGTGAGAGAACAATGAGTTTTGCAAAGTTTTTACGAAGAATGTCATTTCAAGATGCATATAAGGCTGGAGAAGCAACTGACGGCTTTAATGAAAACTATCTCATCGCAAAATTTTCAGGAGCATTTTTCAGCAACTTTACTTGTGCTGGCACAAGTACATACCTGCAGAAGTGAAGCAGTTTGTAGGTGGCTGTGTGTAACACATGATATCAATAAAGCATATACCTTAGCAACATCAGTCTCCAAATTTTTAAAACCTAGTAATGTTATTAGGATCGTTCTTGTTATGTTTTTATTTATTGGCAGAGGTTAGAATAGTTTTAAGCATATCAAGTGATTCTGTTAAAGTTTATTTGATAATAATACTTACGAGTAAATGGTTTCTTTGGATATTCAAATCTTATGTGAGGCACTGACGCACTTCTGAATTTTTCCATCGTTGGGATGACCATTGTAGAGACGCTAAAAATACATAAAAGTGGAAACAGTAAGTAAATAAACGTATATTTTTATATCAGTAGAACTTTGTAAAATAACAAAATTAAAATGTTGAATAAGATATATATTTTAAATTTATGTTTTGCAGTGAGATTCCTTTTACACAATGAAAACATGAATACAAAGAAAGAAATCTATGAGAGAAAAAAAAATATCTTAAAATGATTTCAGCTAATAGACCGAAGGATTCTATATAGGCTGATGAAAAATAAATGGGAAAAATACATTAGCAATCTCATTCATTTTGGATCATCATGTATCTCTTATATATCAGCATATCAATTATTTTTTTAATTAAAAATTTCAAATTTTAGTCCTGTTTGAAATTTTACATATTTTCTAGAAATGTAACTCCTTTTGCGAACTTTTTCTTTTCTGAGTGCAGACAAAATTAAATATTAATTTGTCTTCGAATTGTTTAAAATATTTATTTTTAAAATTAAATTATCGTTTATTATGACTACGTATTGCTGCAAGAATAATATTTTAAAAAATTGCACTAATAACTGAAAATTCCAGAGACAATTTAAAGAGCATATAACTAAAGAACATTGTATGAAATATCGCAACTTTTTCTTTTATTTAAATTTAAACACATCATTTTAAATATGACAAATGTTGAAAAAAAATCAATCTGAGATAATAAACTTATATTCTGAGAGAAAGCGCTGCAACCACACACAGCTCAACATAAAAGCCTTATTCATTTATGTATAATAATCGGGATTGCATTCATTTTAAATAGAAATAACGCAAAATACAAATAACGATAGAATATTTTAAATCTAAATAAATAGAGATGATATGACTTCATTGATAGAATGCATACAGAAACTAAGTCCAGTTTTAATTAACACAGGCGCCGAAGTTCAGAGCATAGCTAACCCTAGGTTTGTATGGTTTTTACATATAAACTACTATTTTACGTAAAATAATTTTAGAATTATTTTATCACAGACTTGATAAAATAATGTATTTTATTAAATAAACTGATGATTGTTATTTAGAAATTTGGTGGCAAAATAAAAACAATACGCAATTTGTGCATGTTATACCCTGCCTGATTATATTCAGTTTAAACATAAAAATTTGTCGAATCAATGATAATAGACATTTAAACATAATGTTTTATAGTTTATCAAGTTTAAAATGTTAATTTTAAACTTTAACATTTTTTAACGTATCACATTCCTAGCCGGCCTTTTTTAAAGGATGTCTCTGGTGCAAGAAGATTTTTGGGAAGCTATCTAGCATTCGAAGGTTAAAAAATAATGTTTAGTTTCATTAGATGTTTTCCATTTTGTAAACAGAAAATAGATGGTGGTGGGGAGGGCGGTATGTGGGTTATTTTTTAGTGTTTTTGTAAGTGTTTGTTTTTATGTATGTAAGTGATCTTTTAATAATTTTTTTGTTTTAAGGCTAAAAGTTAAGAATTTTTAATCTCATAGAGGGCCTACTAAAACAATAAGGCTGGGTCCTTTGCATCCGCCGCACCTGCTCTCCATCCTTTCTTTTATGATGTGCAAGCTGGCATTTGCAAAAACATTCAAAATTATTATTTTTTGAGTTTAAAAGTGTGTTAGGACCCATAACGTAGTCAAGCGGGTATCCAGGGGGGAGGATCATACCTTTGAGCACACAATAGATTTACTGAATCATACATAAAAATCCTTCTTAAACGAAATTGCAAGAGATTTGGCTAAAAATTCTATTTTAGGTATATTTTTAGACTTAACGAGAGCAATTGTACATTATGCTTTTATCTGTGATCAAGAGATTTTTCCTTCAAAAACAAAGATTCCTTTATAGACAGGTTCTGTTTTCACATAATTTACTCAACCTGTACAGAGAATGAAGTTTGAAGTTAAATAAAATAACAGTAACGTATAGCGACATGTATGACATGGAACATGGTCTCTAACAATTATCTATCGGAATCCTTTATTAAGCGTTCCATGGTACAAGAACACAATACACGTATACCTATTAAGATGAAATTGCAAGGGACTTAGTAAAAATTCATGTTATAAATGTTTCCATTACATTATTAAGTATAATTCTTTCGCTAAGACAATATTTTTTTCCGGCTCAAGACAGGATTCCGTTATTAGAGCGGTTCCAATTTAAAACATTTAAAGTAGTACTTAAGAACATATCTGGTAAATATGAATGTTTTACGCCAAAATATTTGAAATTGAAACCTGTCTATAATGGAATCTTATTTTAGTGGTCAATTATGCCTGCTGTCAAAAATAACTTTTTTTTTGTCCCTTGCGATTCCGTGAGAATGACAAATGGTTCAGATTTAAATTAAATTATTTTTGTAATCATTTAACTAATTTGAAAGTTACGCTTATCGAAGACAAGTTAATGGTATCAGGTTTCTTGAATGATTGGTTTATACAAATCGTTCACCACAGAGAACAATTCTGGAAGGTATGCACGCAAAAGCTTTGAATTTTCGTCAAGAGTGTTGAAACCGTTTATCCATAAGAACGAAATGTTGATGTCATATTCTTGATATTTTCATGCAGTTCTCCAATGTTGGGCTCCCATATTGGGTACGCCAAATAAACCAAAGGAGGTTTGGTTTGGAATCATTTGCACTCTCCATCTGATAATATCATCAGCAATGCATCAAAAACATATCCATACTTCCCATAAACTCGTCAGAAGCCGGCAGAGCTGCCCGCGCGCCGTTGTTATAGTATTCGCAGCAGCATTGTGAGTTGGTTTTGGGTTGGAATTCGGCGTTTTTATATTTCTGGAATTTCAATCGTGCTCAGTTTTTGTAATTCTGGTTGTAATTTGCCTTCATGTATCACGACATTTTAATAAAATTGGGATTGTCAAACTTTGATCAAATTCACATCCTCGTACATTTTTGTGTTTTGAGGTGCCAAGTTGAAGCCTAAAACGCGTAATAACGCAAACACTCTTTTTAAAAACAAGTCTCGGTTTACTCAGATCGGATAATTGGTCATTGAAATCTCATTCCGATTATGGACATGTGTGGAAGCCGGGAAGCCGAAAATCAAGGGTAGATTAAATGGAGCAACTGTTTTTTAAGATTTTTGAAAGACAAAAAAATAAAAATTAATAAAATTAAAAAAAAATAACTACTGGACATTAAAATTGCAGCACCATGAAAGAAAGAAAATACAAAAAAAGACAGAATTCACAGTACTTATAATTCGAAAATAAATAAGTTCTTTTCTTCAATTTAGAAATTTTCCTTTACTTCATTAACTTATAATTTTCAAAGAAATTAGAGAAATTGTTTTTAACACATATCAAAATAAAACCAAAAGAAAATGTTTTCTTGTAATGAATATTTTTATTCTATTAATTGATTACATTGTATTGGACAACAAAATTTTCTTATTATTATTACTATTGATTTAAATTAGGATTTTTTATTAAGAAGAATATTTGTGTGTTGTGCTGAGAACTAATCTAATATATTTTCGATAGAATAATTGATAATTAAAAATTAACATGAAAGTTCATAATAAAATTGACGCTTTTAATTTATTTGTGATTCGAAGTTAATACCAAACTTCAAATAAATTAAATTGCAATGGAATTAAATTGCAATTAAAGCGAATTACAAATAATATATTTTTTTGTATTCTGTCATTAAATTAATCACATTTAAATTTATTGCAAACTGAAGCGTGTATATAAACCAATTAAAATTAAATATTAATGGTGTTATACATTTATTATCATCATCATTTGAGTTCTTGCAATCATCCATTAACCTCACCCAGATTACAAAGTTCATCTTTAAAATTCTTAAATTTTATAATTTAAAAAGAATTGCTAAATTTTTAATAAAATTTTACCTTAGTTGATTCGGTTGCTTTGAAATATTGATATATACAGTGATATATGATATATGATATTCAACATACTTTAATCAATCATCTAAGTTCCCCCTTCCTCTAAAATTTGAGAAAACAACCTCCATCCCACTTTGATTTTGAAGTAATAATAAATACATGATCAAGGTCTAACGCTCCCTCCCTTCTCTGACTTTTTTTTCTTTTTATCTACCCACTTTCAGAACATACTATTTTTTAATCATTTAAAGTTCTTTCATTTATAATTTTTCCTTCATCGTATTTGTTGCTTTTTAAAAATAATAAGTAAATAATCTATTACTTAAATCCTTAGTGAAATACTCACTACCACTTTTTGGTCTTTAACTGTGCCCAAAGTTTACGATCTTTAAAATGATAAGAAAATAGTTTTGTTCAAGGTGTTTGTTATTTTGTTCTATTTGTTCTTCTTGCCTATTTTAAAGTAAAAATAAATATATAATCTGCTGCTTAAATCACACCCTTCCATTAAAAAACAGAATGAACGAAAGAAAATAGAAATTCTGATTCCCATTTTGTTCTCTTTTTGTCCCCCATTTAACTAAAAAACTCTTTATTCTTTTCTTTTAACATTTTTCCTTTTCGATTTAATACTTTGAGGTAACAATGTAAACAATCCATTCCGTGTTGTTAAATTCCGAAAATACTTTGTTAAAAAACAGCCTCATTCTTTGTGCAAGCATTAGTTCATAATATTATTTCTTGAGAGGAATACTTGCGTTCGTGTAGTACATATAATTGAAAATAATAACTTAATTTGAATAACAATGTAATTTAAGAATAAGTTATTTCGTCCAACGTCATTTCTCATCCAAATTCAGATCAAATCATGGAAAACAATTTTCGATACAACTATTTGTGTTTTCTCTCTTTCGCCAACTCACCAAGCATATGCTCAAAACGTGATTTTTTCTGGAAAAGCCTTCAGTCCTGTATGTTATATTAAGTAAACTTTTCCCCGTGATCAATAAAATAAAACGTCAAAAATATTATTCTTCTACGATAAAAATTTACCGAATTATGACACTTTGAATTTCACAAATTTTTGGTGATTTCTGGCACTATTTTTGTAATAACAAAATACATTTATACGTTCAGTTATTCAGTAAATTAACATGATAAAGCACGAAGAAAGTTTTTCTAAATATATCATATAAGACCAAAGGACCAAAATGTTTTTTAGTTTTTAAACTGAAAAAAAAAAGATTTTAATATAAATGAATTGTATATGTTAGAAAAAACAATATATGCAATACTTTTTGAAACTAGAACTATACCTCTACAATTAATGGTTTATAAATTAGCTATTGGTCAACTATAAGAAGGGACATCTTGTACAATGTCTTTTGTTGCTAGCATTCTGCCAAATCCCGAAACTGATTGACATTCAAAGACTGGCAATTACGAATTATAAATATCAACACCAGGCTAATTTAATTAAAATTTAACCACTGAAATTCATACAAGCATAAACCTACAGCAGAAAAGTAATGAAATGGAATTGTTGAAATTCATTGGAAGAGATAGCATGAGTATAAAAATAATTTCTTCGATATTGTTTTATGATTTACAGGGTTCGCACATTTCTACCACTAAATTTTAAGAATATTTTCGAAATGTTTCACAGCAGACAAATATCGTAAAATCTGCGAATGTTGTGGTTTAAAAATTAAATGTAAATTTTCTTATTTTTAATACTGGTGCCAGAGTCCTTGGAAATTCCAAGGAGTGTGCGAACCTTGGATTTAGGAATTATTTGCGTTCAAGAAACTTTTTATTTAATTAAGAAGATTATTTTTTAATTTTGCTTTTAAAAGTTTATACTCCAAGTTAGCGCCTTTGAGCTATTTATTATTTTTTGAAGAATAATTAAGACCAGGAAAGTCAAAACTGCGCACCACAAGTCCGATTGCCACCACACTTTTGGAAAAATTTAATGAAAATAATTAAAAGATTTAAAAAAAGTGAATAAAAATATTCAGGAAAAGGGGTGGTGGATAGTGGTGTTCTGACATGGGGGGAGGGGCTCGCCGTTCCTCTCTTAAACATTATGGTGTTCAACAATTTCAATTAAGTCCAGAAACAAGGGGGAACACAATATCATTTTTGAGTTCCCTTACTTCCCGAGAAATTTTTTCTTATTTCTAGCCTAATGGAAACTCACAAATGCCACAAATATTATTCCTGGGAGTGTCTTAGCCAAATTCACATGTATTTCACTTAAACAACTTTTTTGTTTCCTGTACACTATATAGCCATTAATCACCGAACATACTTAATATTAGACAGTTTGTCGAATATTTAAACATAGACTTCTTTGATTTTTCTATAACTTTAACATTATGAAGAATAAGCTTATTTCATATACATCAACGGCGATTTGATCGGTAGGACAATTAAGGGACCAATTATAAATTCAAAGAAAAATATTGATATTTGGGATAACCCTGTAAAACAAAATGCTTGAAATAATCTATTGTTATTGCTTACGAATATGTAGATATTGTACAATATGCGTATTCATTTGTGTAAGAATGACACCTACATTCATGAACCTATATCGACTTTTTTAAAGTTAAAATTTTTGCATGTTTTTGTTTATATCATGCAGAGTTCATGCAGTTCATATCATCCAAATTTAACGCCTGTTTCAGTAAATTTGACAAAATGTAATAGAAATAATATTAGAATATAAGTATACAAAACAATTGATATAATGAACAGTTATATGAAATATTTTTTTAAAGCACGCGATAACAAATACTTTATTTTTCAGGATTTAATACTCAATTCTATGCATCAACTCATAAAAAAATATCGTGAAAATTCAGAATTATATTGGCGACGATAGAGTGAACTGGTTTTAGTTGTTTTCTTAAAAAGCTAAATGATAAGGGGTTTTACATAAATTGTCAATTTCAATTTATTATTTTTTTGTAAATTTAATTTTTTTATACTTTAGTTCTTCTGGGAAAACCATGAGAACGAGCCTATTCCAAGAAAAAAAAAGAAGCATCTAAATGTGAGCATTTCTTCTAAATCTACCTGTTGGCATTCATAAAATACAAACTCCTTTGATGAAAGCCTGTTAATAAAAATAATGTTTAAAGAACACTTTTTTTATCATTCATAGGAAATGTAAAATGTTTCGAAGTAACAAATGTTAAAAATTTTTAACAACATGTAATTGTGTTGTAAAAGCCTTAACATGCGTGTCACACGATTTCTTTTTTTTTATTGAGGGGGATGGGAGAGGGAAGATCAGGTACCAGATATTTTTGCAATAACTCTACTGGTGTCTCAAGGAACCCTAATGTTCTTGCGGACTCTTTGTTTTAGTTTGGAAAGAAGAATCATCATGTCTGTTGATGAAAATACTGAAAAAGATGAATAATGTAAAGATTTATCTAAATTTTTATTTTAAGGGCGTCTGGGACACAAAAATCTTCAAATTTTCTTAAAAACTTTTATTGCACTTTTTTGTTGTTTAAAATGACGTTAAAAGCATATTTCTATCTCATTTACAATTAGAAATATTAATTTTTATGTTTTGGTTTGTTTCCATAATCTAGCTTTCAAGCAACGGTTATTATGAAAACGACTTCTATAGAAAATGCGTTTATCTTCATGATGGGTTTTTTTCCAATTTCTGACTTTTAAATTGTTATAAGTCAAGAACAATTAAAGGTAAATGGTTCAAACTTCTAACATGCCTTTTTCAGTTATTTTACTTTCATTTCGATTAAGGAAATTTGAAGTAAAGAAATAGTTTTAAGAATATGATTTTTGCACCATACTATCGCGTTTTGTGTAAGCGTAAGATGCCTTCATTAGCCATGACGAATTTTTTTAGCCCCTCTACTGATGATTACTTTGAAAGAACTAAATATTTTATTCATTTTCTACCCGTTAGTTATGGTGCCATAGGTGCTCGCTTAGCTTTATGATTTACGACGTTTTTATAGCAGATTGCGTGATATTTAATTGTAGTTTTTCACAACATACATTAAAAAAAATATGGCTTGTTTAGATCTGCTTTTTCTAAGGTCTTATAATCAAAAAATCTCGAAATGATTAAAAAAATTAAAATTATGGGTATTAGTATGAATAAAGTTTTAATTATTGGTAAATCAGCACACAAAAATTTCCTCAATGTATTAATCATTTGTTTAGCATCAGATGCTGTTGGTCGCATTATCATTATATTCAAGTAAAATAATTCATTTATCACGTCAAAAGTAGGAAGAGAGACACAAGAAATAAATAAATAAACACAGTTTAATCTTTATAAACTGTAAATATAACCACTTTATAAAAAAAAGGTCCTATAATTTTTTGTAATTTTTAATAAATTACTTTTTTAACTCCTATTATTTACTTCCTTAATCATTTTCTTAATATCAAGGGAAATATTTAATCATACTTTATTTTAAAGAAAAAAATATTGTTTTTTAAAGTGTGTTTTAAATTTCTGTGGATTTAATAACGATTAACCATTATTAATGGCATTGTTCTTAGGTTCAATAAATTATAGACAAAAATATGAATTTATCAGCAATTTTTTAAAAAGAATCTTACGTACCTTGATGGAAAACGATTCCCTTTCACTTTCTGCACTGCTTATCTAATGAGCCAGGGTATCCGATAGGTAGCTTCGCCCGAACAACGTCTGAAATTCAAAAGAACTGTCGGGTGTTTCGGAACTAACTTAGTGAGAGGTCTGGAGAATATGTTGTGGCCTAATTTAGACCGCTAAGTGGCCTTCCTATGCTTTCACGAGACGTATCAAAGGTCGTACAGTTCAATTATCCACCCAAGGTTAATGTGAAAGTTCGACGAACGTACACTAAAGCTTTTTTATTCTCTCAAATTTGATGCTTGAAACTAAAAAAAAACCCAATAAAAATAAGAAGCACAATAACAGTATGCAAATATCTGCTAGAGGGTATATTTTTCATCTGGTGTTTATGAAATGATAACTTACGGATTCCTTTCGGCGATACTGATATCTGTGTTTATGTTAGAACATGATTTCAAGTTGTATATGACTTATTTTTGTTGCTTACTGTAAATTTCATTATCGTTGCTGTATTATTGGTTCTCATATTTCTGCATATAAATGTACATGTGTTTAAGCGGCGACTAAAAATAAATAATCTCGTGATAATTATTCGGCGTTAATTACGTTTTGTATCGATTATTCTAGAAGGGCAATGAGTAACTGAATGAAAATTGTTTTTAGAAAATAAATTATCTTTTGCAGATTATACATGGAAATGACAGGTTCAAAAGACATGTAGTAGTTTATCTGAGGACAATAACCTTTCTTCATGCATCTTTAAAATAAAAGAAATTAAAATTAAATTACATTTATTTTAAATAATAAATTTTAAATAGTGTTAAAATAATTTGTTTTATTTACCTGTTCTGTATTTATTAAGTGGTAATAAATGAATTATAATTTTAAAAACTTATTTCAAAAGTTAATTAGAAAACTGGTACTGTATTTGGTTTTAATTCAGGGTCATTATACATATGGGTATTCAAAGAACTCGAATAGATCTTTTGAGTGGACGTAATTCTCTTAAGATATGAGTGTCAGAGCTTTGTAGTTTTTTTTTTCTAAAAAACCTTTTGCAATATAAAGCTATAATTATTGCTTATTTTACATAATTTAAAATTTTAATTATCTCGTCTAGTGTATATTTATTCAAAATTTATGTGTAATTGAATATTTCACACATTCACCTTTAAAAAAAACACATTTATTCATATATCATATATTATTCATATATCATTCAAGCCCAGTTATTGGCATTTAACCAGTAACAGACACCGGAACAAAAATCTCGACAATCTTTTTGACAATCTCTAACAGCATAACTATATGGATCTTCATATTAACTTCTTCGTCTGATTTAGCGCTTTGTAGTTTCCTAAGTAAAAATAATTTACTAGATCTTTCATATATTTCCGTAAACATTTGTGGATTTCCTATTGCGCTATTTTTTTCTTTAGCGTAGACTATTTTCTTCAATTGAGAGACTAATTAATGCTCTGGCCTTTTAATCTTTACTTTTCAATTCGTCTGTCATTTTTAGTGGAGATATTTTTTAATAACTTCCATGAGGATCCATGAAGATCCAAGTTGGAATTTCAAAACAGCATAATTATATTTATTTAATTTTTCTATGAAACGGCTATCTCGAAACGATATTTTTCATACTTTTTACAGCTTTAATTTAATTTATTAGTTGTGTTAATTGTGAAAAACTTTTGGGGTTCAAAATATATATCACTCAGTCTCATAATATATGTTAAATAAATCGAAGGAAAAATCAAATATATGCGAATAAAATAACGTATAGTTGTATTCTAAGGCAAAATTCCCAATCCACCTCTCCGGACTTGGATTCTGTAGGCCTCCTAACATCGGGCGTAAATAGGAATCTATCAAGAAAGGCACTTACAGTCACAACACGCAGTTACACAACATTTCTTATTGCACCCTGAAACTTTTGAAGAAATAGTCGTTGGGTACTCTAATATGGCTACTCTCCCCTATGTAATGTTTAACTGTTTGATTCGACACTAAAATGATATTTATTTATTTGAAAAAAAAAAAAAAAAAACTTATTTTATCCTTCAAAGCTTAAATATTATTTTACTCTTACATTTTCTTCAAAATTTATGTATCTTCATATTTTTTAATCATTATGTGATATTAAATAGAATCTGAGGATTCGGAACGAAACTAGAAGTCTCGATAATTATCTAGCTGAACTACTAACTACGCTAGTCCACTTTTATTATCATCATACCGGGTGTCCCAAAAATGACTGATGGATTTTAAAATTCAATAACTTGCAAACGGTGACAGCTATTTAAAAAAAAAAAAAAATTGCAGGAGGGTTATGTATAATGTCAGGAGTTTTTTTTTACCGTAATTTTTTATTTTAATTCGAATTTGAAACAATAGGTAGCACTGACGGAAATAGAAGGCTAGGTCGACGCTTCACTCAGCACTGATCCCTTGGCCTTCAATCGCCGTCAGCGCCACGTATTGTTTCAAATTCGAACTAAAATAAAAAATTGCGGCAAAAAAACTCCTGAAATTATACTTAACCCTCCTGCAATTTTTTTTTAAATAGCTGTCACCGTTTGCAAGTTATTGAATTTTAAAATCCATCAGTCATTTTTGGGACACCCGGTATATAGTTGCATATTTTACGAGGTTTATATTTGGCATTACGCAAAATTTTCGTAATAGTAAAATTTGATAAACTAAATTTAGCAATTTTTTAAATCAACGTGTACAAATTTAGAAAAATCTATGTTTAAATTGTGGATAAGGGGATAACAAAAAGCATACCTACAAGGGTGACTATAAAAATATACGGAAATTTCAGTAAGCGCAATAAAATTCCTATTAAATGTTATATAATACAGGGCTCCCAAAAGGTCCGCCGACTGAACATCAATATTTTTTTCCAAAAATGTTCCTTTTTTAATTTTTCTTGCAAACTGCACAGAAATCGCGTTTGGAGATTCGTTTTAGCAAAAATGACGAACTATGAATTTTTTTGTTAAAAAATATTGATGTTCAGTTCGCGGACCATTTGGGAGCCCTGGATAATACATTTTTTTGATACATTCTAATAAAAAATACCTTTAGAAGTAATTTCAAGAAACAATAATCTAATAACATAAATAAAGAAATTAAAAACCTTGGAATTTTAGATTGTCATTTTCCAGGCATGTCACACTGGAATGTGTGCAAAGTAAAGGGTCCTCTTTTATACTGTATAAATATCTTTTTCTAGTATTTTTTAAAATTATAATTAATATTTTTACCTCAAAAAACAAATACTTGAGGAAAGTAACAAATTATATATTTTACAAATAATTTCCCATAACTAAATATGGTTGTCACGGAGATGAATGTTATTTTTCTGGCAAGCTCGTTTTAGTTCTTTATCAGCTATAAATATGGCGCTGCAGAGTAATTTTTTTTTTTATTTATTTATTTTTTTTTTTTTGAGATAGTTCAAGTCAGAAGTAGTAAAATCATAGCTACTAGCCAGATCTTTTATATATTTCTTTGAAAATAGTGCAATTAATATCTTTGTAAAATTGAGTAGACTTTTATTATGTCATTTTCCTGGTTTACATAAATTAACAGTTTTAGTTTCAGCTAACTGGGGAGGCCTACCAAATGGCTTAAGCACAGCATAAATTAACAAATAAAAGTGAACATTACATGAAATTTGAGCTACTGTATTGAAAACATGTTCCTTTAAACAAAATTGAAATGTTAAACCTTACCTCCCCCCCCCCCCCAAAAAAAAAAAAAAAAAAAAACCAAGAACGCAAAAAAAGTTTTTTGAATGAAATTGTCATTATCCTGCCATAAATATGCCAAGAAATGACATATAATTACACTTAAACTGAACTTCAATAGTTGAACTTAAAAGATAACTTATTTCAAGCTCTCCAAAATTTAGCAATTTTACATGGAAAATCCTTTACTCTCTAATTGAAAATAAATTTAATTTTTGAAATTTTGAATTGTTTTCAACGGATTTTTTCATTGTGTCAGATAATCAAAATCCGACATTTTGTAATATTCACCCACAACAATTATAAGAATCAAAATTAACACTGATGGTATATCATAAATATTAACAATTTGTTTCTTAAAATATAATGATAAAAGGAGAAATTTATCCATTTACTGCAGAAGTTGCGACATCATTCTACAACAAAATGGATGCTTGGGGAATCTTTTGGTGAACTTATAATGCTTTTATAACGTCTTTCGACAACTGCACTGATGTAAAGAAGAGTTTTCTCATCTCAAGGTATATGTTCAACATTTTTGGATCAACCGATTTATTAATTAAAAATTGGAATTTTTTTAAGTTCTACAGCATTTTGAGAACTTGAAGATGATGAAGGCAGTCATTATACAAGGTGTTCCAAAATTATATATCAGAAAGTAAAAGCAGACATTTTGGAGCTTGCGCTGAAATGCAGCTGTGAAGCGGTAAAATGTGCTCTTAAGTTCAGTGGATAAAGGCACTTAGCTGGCTTGAATCGTCATTCTCCGCACGGATTTTGAACAACTTGCGTCGTTACACCAGGGCGGAGTTTGCCGGCATGTATTTCATCTTAAGAGGCTGTGTAAGAAAATGAAACGTCTGTTCAAAGAATGTAATTGTTCATGGAGCGATTTCCAAGTAGAAATCAGCCAGATCGCCGAACATTTGGGTGTCTTCATCGGAAGTTGTGCGCGAATGGATCATTTTATGCATCGAGTATGATACTGACACTAGAAGATATCGCAGTATTTTTGCAGTGGAGAAGCAATATTAAGCGCAGTTGTGTAATGTTCTTTGAAAGGTTCGAGAACTGTTGGACTTGCATTGGTTGTGAGATATTTCCTTTTGTATAATTATACATAAAATGCCTGTCGGAGAGCTCTGCATTGGTTTAACGATGCGTATTACTCGGAGATACGTGTGGGAAATAGCAATTAGAGTCAATATAGTGCTTTCAGCCATCAAATTAAACAGCCTCCTCTGCGTTTCCACACCCATATTTCCATACGAAATCTGCTTACTAAGGTTTCCTCTTCCTGCCTTTACATTTCTGACAGATAATTTTGAAACATCTTTTATATGAATCGGTTATAATCTACTGCAACAATTTAAAGAGAAATATAAAATAAACAACAAGGCATTAAAATTTTGTGGGAATCTCGCGAATATTATCGCACGCAGAAATCTGACGCTCAGAAGTACTGCGATATAGATTAATATTGTTCTTTAAATGTTAATCATTTTTTTCTTAATAGGTAAGTGTTTAATAAATATAAAAATAAGTATTTACCACCTATACATTATCTTAGCTAGGTTCTGCTGTAATTAATTCCTTCAGTTTGAAATAAAAAACTGACTTAAAATCCCTTAAGCACTTCTTACTTACTACATTACTTAACACTATGAATATTTTCATCAATTGTATTCTAAAACGCCATATAAATATGCGCAGTTTATACATTTTTGTCGAAATAATTAAATGCAAATAATAAAACAATTACTTATAATTTAAAACACAAATTGATACATTATGTCTTGAAAAACAATTTTCTTATTTTTTTTAAACTCAAAAATCAAATGAAAACCATTAAATCACTCTCTACAATGCATAGCGATCTCAATTATTGAACTTTAAATACTTCAACATTTGAACATATGAATAATTGTATCAGTTAATAACAAATAAATGCATTTTATTATTAGCCATAAAACAATATAAAGTAATAATTTAATAGTATTTTTAGTTTTAATTTAAACAAAAACATCCACATACTTGGATCAGCACTATGATAATTGCCTTTGTAAGGTGGCAGGAATTTAGAAAACTAGTTAAACAAAGTTAAAAATCTATTTGTATGGATGTTTATATTATTAGATTAAAAATCTATTTGTATGGATGTTTATATTATTAGATTAAATTTCCTTCTGTGAAAGTTTTGCTTTAGGCCGGAACTCAAAATATCAAATAAAAAATAAGATGAGTCGAAATATTTTAGTTTTTAAAGTTACTGTATAAATATTTAAATCTATTGAGAACATATCCTTTACCGAAAGTCCAATCTTTAATATATCCAATAGTAAACACAGTTAATGAACATTTGAATTCTGTACCCCAAAATAGAACTAGTTTTATAATAAAATTCACTCTCAGTCAAGCAAATATGAAAGATATGGAAAACCATACAGAAAAAAATTCTCATATTACTGAATTTGAAGAGACTGGGGAAAATATTGTTAAAAATATCTATGATTAAAGATTCAAAATTAAAATCTTACACTTTAAGCAGTTAAAAATTCACTGAAAAGTCACAATGTGACTTCACAACGACGTTGCGGTGGCGTCACCATGTCTTACGCGTAGTTTAGCGAATTCTTTAATTTTATTTTCTCTAAAACGTAATGAAATCGCAAGAATGCTAGATCTGGGCATCATCTATTCTCAAACAAAAGTGGGATAGAAGCTTGAAAATTCCGAAAGCAGATATTCTATTATCATCAACAGATATTCTGAAATATTTCCCGCCCAATATGACACACAATCACAATTAAACCGTTATCTTGTTTCATTTTCATTGGAAACTTCAGGAGTAGTATCCAACTTTTCACAACACTGTACAATAACAAACTGCACAACATTTTTAATGTAATTTAAGAAGCAATACGCAGCAAAATTGTAAGTGGTCCTTCTTTGTTTATCACACGATTTTTCTCTTTAATTCTGCCAGAAACGTTAACAGTATTAAAGCTTTTTTATAATCATGCAGAAAAACGTTTCTGTAGCAGTTTTATATCCTATTCAGTAATATCTTTATCATACCAATAGTTTAAAAGTGTGTTTATATTAACTTCCGGAAAAGAATACCATGATTAAGAAAAGAGATAGTCATGGATTTAACTGTTGAGAATAACTTATTAATAGTATATGACAATTTGAAATGTAGAAAAATATATTTTGAATATTTTTAAAATTCAAAATACTTGGAAAAAGTATTACAAAATACATTATTGAAATATTTCCGCTTTGTCGGTTTAAAATACAAATGTAATTTGAAGAAAGTATTTTAAATGTATGTATTTTGGTACTCTACCCAAGTCTGCTCTTAGCTAAAGCATATCTTCTCTCAACTTATTTTTATTAATTTTTTCTCCTGTATGGTTATACCTTTCAACATTTTCAACTTTCATGATTTTTCTCATGAATTTCTTCTTTGAAAAATTTCAAGTTTTAATCATTTTTTTAAGGAAAAAAATAATCAGATTACATAATTAGCTTTATGAATAAAACCCACTTAAGACACCTTTAATTTCGCTCTGTGATCTCTTTTATAGAATTTCTTGAGCATTGCTCATGAAGAATAATTAAATAAGCTTCATTACTGAATAGCTTCTTACATTTCAAATGTCAAATACTAGATTTTGGAAGAGGTGCTGACATTTATTTTTTCCCCGAGTTTATTATTATCCTTTTTTGAAGTCTCAGTTATATTTGGAGTAAATAATGAAATTATCCGGCACAGATATTTTGATATTATTTTAAATTCGGGAATATTTGATTATTAGATAAAGGTATCTCATTAAAGAATTTAAGCATTTTTTTAGTTCTTTCATGTTGCTCATACATTTATGTTACTTTTTTACTATTTTATTTTCAAAAAATTTGCAATACTAATAAAAAATTTCTTTTATGTTAACATGGATAGCAATAAAATAATTCATTACATATCGTCACAGGGCGCATCTGAAATAATGTTCAGAACTCTAAGAGCTGACAATAACAAATATTACAATAACATGAATAACATGAGAAGACAAAAAAAATTTTAATAGAAAATCATGGTCTCGATCCACTTATTCAATATATATATATATATATATATATATATATATATATATATATATATATATATATATATATATATATATATATACTGGGTGTCCCAAAAATGACTGATGGATTTTAAAATTCAATAGCTTGCAAATGGTGACAGCTATTTAAAAAATTATTAAAGTATAAAATAATTAAATTATTTTTTATATTAAAAATTAAAAAATTATAAAATTATTACAGGAGGGTTAAGTATAATGTCAGGAGTTTTTAAGCTATTGCATAGCTTTTATCGCGGGCTTTGAGCGCGGTGACCGAATCCGAGAATTCCGTAACGCGAAAAATCCTAACACATCGGTAACGAAAAAACCTAACACTCGTCTAACGTCGTTTCCGTTCGGAAAACTTCGGGATGGTATCCTTCGGTAGACTTCGGCAGACATTGACGCGGTATTTTTCAGATATTAGGATATCAAGTCTCAAACTTATGTTTCTTATGGTCTAATTTTCATAGCGCGGCCAAATTTTGTTTGGTAATTTAGTATGAGACAGTGTTTATTTTGGTGGTCTTATTTATTTTGGTGACAGGAGACCCCCCACCGTGAGGGTCGAAAAATTTAAAATGATTATAACTCGCGATCTAACTTTCGTAGCGCGGCCAAACTTTGTTTGGTAATTTATTATGGGACAGTGTTGATTGTTGGTGACAGAAGACCCTCCAAGGTGAGGGTCGAAAAATTTAAAATGCTTATAACTCGCGATCTAATTTTGGTAGCTTGGCAAAATATTGTTTGGTAATTTATTAAAAGACAGTGTTAATTTCTGGTGACAGGACACACCCCACGGTGAGGGTCTAAAAATTTAAAATGCTTAAAACTCGCGATCTAATTTTCGTAGCGCGGCCAAATTTTGTTTGGTAATTTATTATGGGACAGTGTTGATTTTTGGTGACAGAAGACCCTCCAAGGTGAGGGTCGAAAAATTTAAAATGCTTATAACTCGCTATCTAATTTTTGTAGCGCGGCCAAATTTTGTTTGGTAATTTATTATGAGACAGTGTTAATTTTTGGTGACAGGAGACCCCCCCATGGTGAGGGTCGAAAAATTTAAAATGCTTAGAACTCGCGTTCTAATTTTCGTAGCGCGGCCAAATTTTGTTTGGTAATTTATTATGAGTCAGTATTAATTTTTGGTGACAGGAGACCCCCCACGGTGAGGGTAGAAAAACTTAAAATGCTTATAACTCGCGATCTAATTTTCGTAGTGCGGCCAAATTTTGTTTGGTAATTTATTATGAGTCAGTGTTAGTTTTTGGTGACAGGAGACCCCACCCCCCACGGTGAGGGTCGAAAAACTTAAAATGCTTATAACTCGCGATCTACTTTTCGTAGCGCGGCCAAATTTTGTTTGGTAATTTGTTATGAGACAGTGTTAATTTTTGGCGACATTAGACCCCCCACGGTGAGGGTAGAAAAACTTAAAATGCTTATAACTCGCGATCTAATTTTCGTAGCGCGGCCAAATTTTGTTTGGTAATTTATTATGAGACAGTGTTAATTTCTGGTGACAGGAGACCCCCACGGTGAGGGTAGAAAAACTTAAAATGCTTATAACTCGCGATCTAATTTTCGTAGAGCGGCCAAATTTTGTTTGGTAATTTATTATGAGATATTGTTAATTTTTGGTGACAGGAGACCCCCCACGGTGAGGGTAGAAAAACTTAAAATGCTTATAACTCGCGATCTAATTTTCGTAGCGCGGCCAAATTTTGTTTGGTATTTTAATATGAGACAGTGTTAATTTCTGGTGACAGGAGACCCCCACGGTGAGGGTAGAAAAACTTAAAATGCTTATAACTCGCGATCTAATTTTCGTAGCGCGGCCAAATTTTGTTTGGTAATTTAATATGAGACAGTGTTAATTTCTGGTGACAGGAGACCCCCACGGTGAGGGTAGAAAAACTTAAAATGCTTATAACTCGCGATCTAATTTTCGTAGCGCGGCCAAATTTTGTTTGGTAATTTAATATGAGACAGTGTTAATTTCTGGTGACAGGAGACCCCCACGGTGAGGGTAGAAAAACTTAAAATGCTTATAACTCGCGATCTAATTTTCGTAGCGCGGCCAAATTTTGTTTGGTAATTTAATATGAGACAGTGTTAATTTCTGGTGACAGGAGACCCCCACGGTGAGGGTAGAAAAACTTAAAATGCTTATAACTCGCGATCTAATTTTCGTAGCGCGGCCAAATTTTGTTTGGTAATTTAATATGAGACAGTGTTAATTTCTGGTGACAGGAGACCCCCACGGTGAGGGTAGAAAAACTTAAAATGCTTATAACTCGCGATCTAATTTTCGTAGCGCGGCCAAATTTTGTTTGGTAATTTATTATGAGATATTGTTAATTTCTGGTGACAGGAGACCCCCACGGTGAGGGTAGAAAAATTTAAAATGCTTATAACTCGCTATCTAATTTTCGTAGCGCGGCCAAATTTTGTTTGGTAATTTATTATGAGACAGTGTTAATTTTTGGTGACAGGAGACCCCCCCACGGTGAGGGTAGAAAAACTTAAAATGCTTATAACTCGCGATCTAATTTTCGTAGCGCGGCCAAATTTTGTTTGGTAATTTAATATGAGACAGTGTTAATTTCTGGTGACAGGAGACCCCCACGGTGAGGGTAGAAAAACTTAAAATGCTTATAACTCGCGATCTAATTTTCGTAGCGCGGCCAAATTTTGTTTGGTAATTTAATATGAGACAGTGTTAATTTCTGGTGACAGGAGACCCCCACGGTGAGGGTAGAAAAACTTAAAATGCTTATAACTCGCGATCTAATTTTCGTAGCGCGGCCAAATTTTGTTTGGTAATTTAATATGAGACAGTGTTAATTTCTGGTGACAGGAGACCCCCACGGTGAGGGTAGAAAAACTTAAAATGCTTATAACTCGCGATCTAATTTTCGTAGCGCGGCCAAATTTTGTTTGGTAATTTAATATGAGACAGTGTTAATTTCTGGTGACAGGAGACCCCCACGGTGAGGGTAGAAAAACTTAAAATGCTTATAACTCGCGATCTAATTTTCGTAGCGCGGCCAAATTTTGTTTGGTAATTTATTATGAGTCAGTGTTAATTTTTGGTGACAGGAGACCCCAACGTTGAGGGTCGAAAAATTTAAAATGCTTATAACTCGCGATCTAATTTTCGTAGCGCGGCCAAATTTTGTTTGGTAATTTATTATGAGATATTGTTAATTTCTGGTGACAGGAGACCCCCACGGTGAGGGTAGAAAAACTTAAAATGCTTATAACTCGCGATCTAATTTTTGTAGCGCGACCAAATTTTGTTTGGTAATTTTTTATGAGACAGTGTTAATTTTTGGTGGCAGGAGACCCCCCCCCACACCGTGAGGGTCGAAAAATTTAAAATGCTTATAACTCGCGATCTAATTTTCGTAGCGCGACCAAATTTTGTTTGGTAATTTATTAAGCTATTGCATAGCTTTTATCGCGGGCTTTGAGCGCGGCGACCGAATCTAGGAATTCCGTAACGAGAAAAAATCCTAACAGTCCGGCTAACGACGTTTGAGTTTGGCAGACTTCGGCGCGGTATCCTTCGATAGACTTCAGCAGACATTGACGCGGTATTTTTGCATAAGTTGATAAAAAATGCTATGCAATAGCTTTACCGCGGCAGTCCCCGAGTGCCACACATATTTTTTTTTTTTTTTTTACTATAATTTTTTATTTTACTTCGAATTTCAAACAATAGGTGGCGCTGACTCCGATTGAAGGCCAGGTCGACGCTTCACTCAGCACTGATCACCTGGCCTTCAATCGCCGTTAGCGCCACCTATTGTTTGAAATTCGAACTAAAATAAAAAAGTACGGTAAAAAAACTCCTGACATTATAAATAACCCTTCTGCAAATTTTTTTTAAATAGCTGTCACCATTTGCAAGTTATTGAATTTTAACATCCATCAGTCATTTTTGGGACACCCGGTATATGGACTTGTTTTACTTCCTACTTACTCTAATGTTCTTGGCTAAATATGGCTACTTTCAGGGAAGAGTTAAAATAACAGACTTGATAGCGCCATGTCCACACGATCTATGCATCGTTACAACTAATCTGTATCATTTTAATGCACACAAAGGATTTTACCAGTATTTAAGTAAAATGATTGCTGAGATTGCAACATTTTAATAGGGGAGTTCTGCAAAATACCTAATTTTATGATATGCCAACAAATGGTGAGTCGGCTCCGTTTTAATTGCAAGAAACTACTACTGACTTAGCTCCATTTTCTGATTAGTTTTTTTGTTTCCATGCATGCACTTTAGTAAACTTTATGCATATCGGTCTGTGACCTCACCATTTGACATATATGTTTCACATGAAGCCGAATAATGATGTTTTTTCAGACTATAATAATGAAGATAGTTTAGCGAATTCTTCAAGTTTTTCTCTAAAATGCAATGAAATTACAAAAACTATTGGATTTGGCTATCATCCTCGCTCAAACGAAATTGGGATAGAAGCTTCAAAATTCGGAACATTAAGGACAGATGAGAGTAGTTACATATAATTTCACTTACTGAAGTACAGCATAACTCTATTTCCCATTTTATCAGCATGGCATGACCTTTTGCAGAAAGGAAAATTAAGCTTTTGAAAATTTTGCCAAAATATAGACTTAAATGTTATAAGTGAAAATCTAAGTTCTGCTTGGTTTAAGATTTTTTGTACATTTAAATGAACAAGTGGATTTCACCAATTTTAAAATCTCACTTGTAACCAGTGGTTAAATTGTCATTTGTGAAACAATTTGCCACAAATTCTTTTTATATTGCTCAAGCACGTAAATGGTTTTATTTTTCAAATAATTGATCATCTCTATGAAACAAAGGTATTTTATTGAAATTATAGTCATCAAATGCAATATTAAAGACAAAAGTAAAAAAATTGTCTCACTTAAAAAAGAAATAATTTTAATAATATTTTATGAATATCCAAACGAATATTGTTTTCTCTTAGCCTATAATAAGGTAATTATTGGATTTCCATCATTTTGAAATCGCATTAAGCAATTTTAAATATGACATTCTCAAGCATTATTTTTTTATAGAATCTTTCTCACGCCGAAGTTTACATATTTTACAAAACATGCTACATGTATGTAGGAAAGGTTTGCTTCATGTCAGTCATAAATTAGAGAGATACTAAATAAAAAGAGAAATTCTTAACTTAATCGTTCGCCATCCTATTAGCCAAACTGAAAAAAACTACTTGCCGGAATCAGTTTTTTGGGTTTCGGTTTGATCCAGATTATTGTTTGAATTTTTTATGCATTATATTCTTGCATATATACATGAAATGATAATTTAATTATTTTAGAATATTTAAAAAAAACAACCGATGTTCAACATTAAGGTCATAAACGCGTTTTTGATTATAAATGAAAATAGCTAGAAGTAAGTTTGGTGAAATTTTTACTGTATAAATTTTGGGGAATAGGTAACATAATCTTACTATCCAGTTTTGAATTAATTTTATTTAGCAGAAATTTTGTAAGAGAATATGAAATTTGACCATTTAAACATATGGAGTTTCCGGCTTCAATGTTTGCATTAAAACCTTGAAAGCTGACTGATTTCAGTATGAATGAGTTCTCATTACCCTTAGAAAATTCCTTCAGATTGAGAGACGTCGATACGCTAGAAGCTAAGAAGTCTTAATCGGAGGCGGCTCAATGGGGACAACAACACCAAAAGTGATATCCAGGTAGTATAATCAATTCCAAACAATAACATTTATCATCAGGAGACTTGACCAAGTCCGCCTAGGTGAAAGAATGCTTACACATGTTCATTGATTGACATTAAATGCACAACGACACAGATAGATAATAGTTAAAGAACTTGTCACTAGAATAGGAATTTTCAAACAACATGAATACAGGGCACCTAGCTGAAATGTCCTTTGCGCTCGGCGTCCAATGTTGTGTATCCCTGTGAGCATATCACGCAAGAGCATATCACGTTTATTGTGGAGCCGAAAACACAGTTATTGGTTATTGTGTTTTGTGAAAATGGGATGTTGCAATTATAAATTTTAAGATTAGTTGAAAATTTAATACGTAGGCAGTTCTAAGTACATTAGTAATAATTTCAAAACAGATTTCAATGCAGGTATTTTTTTAAATATAACTCTTGAATTATTCTTTAAAATTACCCTCATTATAAATGGTCTTGCATCAATTACAAATGTATGTAACATTAGGAATTCAAACATTAAACATTTGTAAATCTTTTGATTGTATGATTGTTTGGTATCCTATGGTAGAATTTTCCGAAATATGATGTCAAAAATGATCCCAAATATGACATCAAAATTATGTGTTCGTACTGAGAGTTCCACAATTTGGTACAATTTCATTATAAAGATAAACTCCAGAAAAGAATGTATTTTTAAACATAATTTGAAAATACATTCTTTTCTAAATTTCTAGATTTCAAATTTAATCGAAATATCCGTTTCTTTTCTGTCATAATTTCGGTGTTGAAAATGAGTGGATTTTCTTCATTTATTGATGACCATCTGGCTGGAGGGGAGCGGCACATATCCTACATTAAATTAAGCGAAGTTTAAAATAATTCTAATTAGAAAAAATCATGGAGTTTCTCTGAACATCAATAAATACTGTGCAAAAATTCCAGAAATCGTAATCTTCTTAAGAAATCAAAAATTAAATTACACAGAAAGTACTATTAAAATTTTAAGTAAAAAATAAAGAAGCAGTATAAAATTCTATCAAAAACATTTTATTTAACAACAAAAACATATTATAACATATTTTACACAACAAAGGAATTGTACAAAACATATCATAAATGTATTCTCTGAAAATACTTTCCAGCTGGTGGATAATCTTTCCTTTGTCAATTTTTCTCTGTAATACTGGCTAACGTTCTTGGAAAACCTTAAATATTATGCGATACTCCAAATTAATAAATATCAAACATAAATTATACAAAATGATTTATAAGTCAAAATGCTATAAAAATGTTCTGAAGTGCTTGAGGTACTATAATTGACATTTTTGATTACATTTTTGTTATTTCGTCGTGTCCGTTAAACGTAGTGTGAACTGGCATTTGAACACTATCAATATTCAACACAGTTATTGGTTTTGGGATTACTTTCAGCTTCAATTTCATGTGCTTAAATTCTCTGTAGAAAGTTGCAATAAACAAGATACTGAAGAATGTAAAAGCCCATTCAGATAGTGAGCTGATGATGTAGTAAAAGCTATACTGTAAGAAAAGAAAACGAAATGTCATTAAAATATCATAAGAAGTGCATAAAAGTTTTACTTTACATTTTATTAAAATTAAGCAGAAAATTAGAATTGTAGAACAGTAATTTGTTTTTTTTTATTTTAAATTATTTCTATACAAGTTTTAGAATGCATTTACTATCAATTATTAACAGTTTACTGTACACATGTACTTTACACATGTACATGTGTCACACATGTACCTTAGTATTTAAAATATAAATATCGTACATAATATATTTATTTTTGGAAGAGAGGTATTTGAACTCATTGATGTATGTGTTCAATTCAGATATAAATTACATATTTTATAACACTATTTTAACAACGTAGGTACGTACTAAGGATTATTAAATCAAGTCTTTTTCAGTGGACTATAAAATTAAGTGTTGCATCTACCTGAAATTTTTTCAAAAAAGCAATAATTTTTGTTTCATTTTCTGAAAGTGCAATTAATAAATAGTGTTTATATTCATTTTCTTAGTCGATATGACAAAATTTCAGAAAGTTGTTCAGCTTTAATTTACTTGGTTGTATCATTCATCAATCATAACTTAATCATTAAAATGATTATTTCAAAATTATGTTTTTAATGTCGATGATTACAATAATTCGAACAAATATCAATTATTTTTTTCAAATTTCGTCCAAATTTGAACAACGACATTATCTATAGTCCGTTTCATTTTGAGGATCTGATAATTTTTTCTCTCTTTCATGAGCAATCAAAGTTAAGTTTTTTTGTGAAAATCGGTAAATAATCTTTGAAAGGCATCCATTTTTTTCAAAATCAGTGTTAACAAAAACCGAACTATTGTTTGCTAAATAAAATAGGAATAAATTTTTAAAATGGTTCATTAACATTTATTGTGCAAAAAAGAAGATTTTCAAACATTAAAAACCCTTGATGATAAAAGAACATAAAATTCCACAAGTGATTTTAGCTATAACTTAGCCGTTATAAAAGAGGAAACCAGTGGAGAAAAGCTCGACGTTGACTGACATAATAAGATAGGATACCCCCTTAAAATTTTTTGTAGACGGTCGAAATCACTATTAAAAACATAAAGATGACAGAACACTCTCTCAATTATTTTTGTAGGCGTTCGAAACACCAAATAATGAGAGGGTCAATCGAAAGGTTAATCCAACGATTCAGTCGGAAGATCAAATTTTTCAATAATTTGAAGCAGCTCGAAACAAATGCGTAGTATTTTGTATGAGAAAATTATAAATAGTTGTTTGATTGCACTAAAGTTTTTAAAGATTTGAAAAAGGTTTTTAAAAAAAAGTGGAAACTATATAAAGCTTCTGTTAACTGACATTAGGCGACAGGAAACTCTAAAAAAAAATTGTAGGCTGTAGAAATCACTGTTAATGAAAAGTGGGAATATTTTTGATAGATTTTATTCTCCTTTAACTTTTTGTAAATATAAGTTTTAGTAATATTTTCTTATTAGATTTCGCTCCCTTTTATTATTAGTTATTTCGATTAACTACAAAAAGTTTTGAGGGAGAATTCTGTTGTGAATGTCTGTCAACATCGAGCTTTGTGCAGCTTGTTCCCGTCTTAATAATAGCGGCTTAGCTTTAGCCAAAAGAGATCGGAAAGTTTTCCACACTTTTAACATCTGAGTCTAACTTTTGAAAAAATATTATATACACTGACAGAAAAAAATCCCAACACCAATAAAGACTTGAGTTAGCTAAACGAAATTTTGTACGCGTGTTTATACATCTGAAAGATGACATTGATTTAAATTTCATGTTTCGCACATAAGTGTGGTGCTAGTAGCGCCACTCACAACTTTAAAATCAGGTTTGTTTTAAATGCGTGCCGTAAAGTTCGTGAGCATTATTTATCTTCAAAATTTGACGAATTGAGTTGAGGTTGATCTTGAATGCCTTTAAGAAGACGAAGAAGCTATTATCATCAGCTCCCGAGTTGGAAAGAGGTCTTAAAGTAGGGCTACGAGAAAGTGGATTTTCTTTCCGCGATTTTGCAGAAAGACTTGGACGGAATGTATCCACTGTGCATGATTGTTGGGAGCAGTGGTCAAGGGATTGTACTGCCACAAGAGGACCAGGTTCCGGGCGAACACGTGGCACTACTGAGAGGGAAATTCGTATTCGGCGTACGGCTGTGGCGCATCGTACTGCGTCTGCGACAGTAATTCGAGCTGCAGTTGGTACCACAGTGACTCAACGAACTGTTAGAAATCGGTTACTTCAAGGACAGCTCGATGCATGGCATGCATTCCACTGATTCTAAGTCATTGCCGTTTGCGACGTCAATGGTGTCAAGCCAGAGCTCAATCGAGGATGGAGTAGAGATTTGTTGTGTTTTCTGATGAAAGCAGGTTCTGCCTTGGTGCCAGTAATGGCTATGTACTGGTCAGAAGGAGGCCAGGGGAACGTCTGCAACCAAACTGTCTGCGGACTAAACACACTGGACCTACAATCTGGGGTCATGGTCTAGGGTGCAATTTCCTATGAGAACAGAAGCACTCGTGGTTCTCCCAAGCATCTTGACTGCAAATGTGTACGTCAGTCTGGTAATTCAGCCTGTAGTGCTGCCATTCAAGAAAAGCATTCAAGGGGAGTTTTTCAGCAGAATAACGCTCGCCCTCATGCCGCTGTTGTAACTCAACACGCACTACAGGGTGCCGACATGTTACATTGGCCAGCGAGATCACCAGATCTGTCTCCCATTGAGCACGTATGGGATATCACTGGATAAGAACTCCAGTGTCATCCCCAGCCAGCATTGAACATCACATATTGACACAGCTTGTAAAATAAACATGGAGCTCCATACCACAAAGTGACATTCGGCACCTATATGACACAATGCATGCACGTGTGCAGACTTGCATTCGAAATTCTGGAGGTTATAGTGACTATTAATGTAACGGCATTTCACATTTGAGATGCATTTTATTGACCTTAAATTAACCTGTCGTCTTGAAAATCTAATCAATTAAACATGTTAACTAGACAAATGCGCTGTCCGAATTTCACTACTCTACAATAAGTTTTTCTTGGTGTTGGAATTTTTTTTCCGTCAGTGTATTTTGGAGAAAAGAAAAAGTCAAGCTGTTAAAAATTTTAAATCAAATCAAAGCTGAAGTGTGTCGAAATTAGAAGCAATTTAGAAGACACATCTAAAACAGCTCTTGAAAAAATATATCCTGTGTTAACACTGTTTCATATTATTAGCTACCATCAGATAGCTTATCAAAAAGGAACATTCAGAAAGAGGATGAGATTAAGGATACAGCTATTTTGTATGTAAATCATCGCTGCGATAAAATTCAAAAATTCGATACAAAAATACAAACATCATCTCCCCCCTTTTTCTGATTGGGCCATTCATACGAAATGCCAAAACGGCAAAATTTTTTAAAATATCTTGTTTTCATTTCAATATTTTTGAATATTTTTTTATTTCATTAGCTACACAGTAAAAAATGAAGACCCAAATTGGGTTGAAAGATTTCTGGGTACAGAATTGTTCCAATTTGGAAAGTTCAGTTTGTAGCACAAAATCGTTTTAAATAAGTCTGATTTTTAATGACATTAAAACAATTAAAATATCTTAGATAGTATATACATTATACCTCAGAAATTTTGATTAATTTAATGTTAATAAAGATCTGCTCTGATTTTAATCATTTTGGGTTATCTATTTTGGGAACAATAGTCTACCATTTTGGAATCCTTACTGTACCATTTCAGGAAAATTACTATACCCAGAAATCTTTCAACCCAATTTGGGTCTTCATTTTTTACTGTGTAGCTGAGATTTGTCTTTAAAAAACGTTCGTTAATTTTTCGATTTTCTTTACAGGTTTTCCTTAATTAGAATACTTTTACATTTAGAATCGGTATCGAAAATGAAAATTACTTCAGATTAAAAACCAGCAAAGCCAATCTAAAAAGTAAAAATGGCTTTTCTAGTGATCGACCTCAGCTATCCAATGCAAAACAGAAAAAATTTAAAAATATTGAAATGCAAACAAGATATCTTTAAAAAATGCTTCCCCCGGATTAACATTAGCGTGCGAATGTTTTAAAGCATGAGTGAATTAGCCCCTTAATGATTAAAGAACAAACAATCTTTAAAAATAAATCTCAGCAGCTTACGCCAATATTAAAATCTCCGCCATTAGCATGTAAAAGATGCAGAAAATAAGTTTTAAAAATTGCATTTCAAATTTATATCAAATGTTTTAGTAACAATGATACAGCATATCAAACATAATGTAAAAAATTTATTATTAATGTTACAAATAAAAAATCACTTTTGAAAAGAAAATAAAAGAAAATTATTAAAAAAAGTTGTATGTAAAAAATAACAGGTCCTTTTTAACTCTTTCCTTCATTTTAGATTCAAACAAGAACGATAAATCATGTGCATAACATAGATTATGAAATACTTTCCAACACATTCAGACGATCCTAACAAAACCACAGTTTACTTAGGTTAAAGGTGACATCTAAATGAACAATTTGAAAAACGCATAACGCATTAGAAAATCCGATTTATGCTATTATCAAGAATAGTCGTTAAAATATACGATTTTTTTAAAGCTCTGTATAGGATCTACAGATATTTATGGATATTATATAGCATGCAAACAGTTAGTTCAGTTAAACGCATAGCACAGTTGAAAATTTCCACTCAGTACCAATAAACAGATGATGTTGAGAAATTTTATGTGACCCTTATATGATCTGTAGAATATATGTCCTATATGCCCTATATGTCCATTAACGACTTGAAACTTTCAATTTTAGACATTTTGACGAATATTTAAAAATATACTTGTCTAATTCTTCTGGAACTTCAGAATCTCATATTTATGAACATCCGTTTGATAAGGAGGACAATTAGGGGGCTAATAAAAAATTATAGAAAAATAATAATATTTGGTATCACGCTGTACATTAAAATGCACGAAATGATCTATTGCTGCAAAATACAAATGTATGGATACTGTACAACATGTGCACTGGTTTGCAAAAATATCATGTATATTCCTGGAGATATAGTGATTTTTTAACCCTTTATCAACCGAATTATGAATTCATGAAAATTTTATATTCTAAAGCATTTTAGGTAAATTGTTTAAACTAGATTAAAAGATTTACATATTCATTTAATTAATTTTTTGAAAAAATTGAGAAGGATTAATTAAATTAGAATTTACAGGGATTTATTGCGATATTTATAACCTCACCCGAATCTTTTATTTTATATTATTTTCTTAGTATTTCGATTGGCGCAGCATGTCCCAATGGGACCTTGTACTATAAAACCCTATATAACCAACTTAGTATTTTGTAGAATCATAAAATGTACAAATATGATGTTTTTACAATATAAATATAGAAATATTTCCGAATTGAAAAAACCACCATCCCCCTACCCCAGCGCAGAGAAAGCTGAAAAGATACGAAGGCAAAAGAAATCATACTTTTAAAAATATTCTTGTTTTGTGCAACCAATAATGCTTTTAGAACAAAATAAAGTACTGTATCTGTAACTCATTCCAAACAGTATTACAACTAATCGACGTATTAAAAATATCTTATAATAAGTTCTTTATGGTATTTATAAGTACCGTTGGTAGATAAAGGGTTAAAGTTAAAAAAAATTCTTGCATGTTTATAGATTATATGATGCAGGGTTTTCAACCAAATTTAACGTTAGTTTCAGAAAATATGGCAAAGTATAGTAGAAGCAATATAGTGCAATTGGAATATAAATATATAAAATATTTTATGAAATATGAGTAGCTATATAAATTTCTACTTTATGAGATGAAAGTTTGTTTTTAATTTATAAACCCATAAGTATTCAATTCATGTATATCGAAAGTAGTTTAACAATATCCAACACTAAACAATAACAAATCAAACTTTGTGTTCTTATCATCGCAAAGTTTAGGCATATAATTAATAATTCGGCCACCCCTGTATATACACAGCAAGTAATATTTTAAAAATAGCTAAATTTCAAAATGCACCGCACAACTGAAAACACACATCTTCAACTTTCTTCTAAAACTAATTTATTTTATGTATCCCTGTAAATAAACTATAAGATTTATGGACACCATATTCTATAGTTAAAACCTTGTAGTACACCCCAGTGAAGTATATAAAGTTTAGTACGATTAAAGTACTGTAATATCATTAAAATACACGGCAAATGATTTTCCCCATAGATCATATTTTAACGGAATTTTTTTGAGTGACTCTATAAATGAACCGAAAAAATGCTACGCATTTAATTTTAAATACCGAACATGCCAAAGTAAACCTTAATAACATATATTCATTTCATGGCGATCGGACTATATTTACGCAAGTTAGAGCACTGACAGACGGACATTGGAACCGAATTTATAAACTCTTTTCAACTATGTTAGAAAGTGCTAAAAATATAATTTCATTGAAAAAATTCATTTATGATGTAAAATAATATTTGTGAAGTAAGAGTAATTGCCGCATGATTTCTAATTTTAAAAGCAGGTAGTTTTTTGTATTTGGCAAAAACAAAATTTTGGCAGCCAGTTTCTTTTTGAAACAAAAAGCCTTTTAAAAACCATTTTTATGTAGTTACTTTTAATGTTTTACTTGTAGTGCTTCACACTGTTCATGAAAATAAAAAAATGGAAAATAATATGAGAAAAGGTGGGAAATAGGCGAGAGAGGGCGTAGACCTTTTTCTTTTAAATATTTATCTCGGTTCCAGCTGAAAACTTTTGGCTCGCTCCCGAGTTAAAATAAAAAGAAGTCATGAAAGTTTAAGGCTGAGATATGGAAAAAAGAAAAAGTTATACTTAACTCATGATCAGGAGGATAACAAAAACACAGAATCAGCGTATATGTAACGAATTTTAACAAAAGGAAAACGTTATGAATGCTTCATTCTTAAAGTAAATCAAAAGATTTTGTTTGAGTTTAATGGTTAAATAGTGAATTGAATTTAACTTTTTAGAGATAGAAAAACGAAATAAGAAACGACTTGAAGTGTCTGATCCTTCGTGTCATTAAGATCTTAAGGCATATTACTTATAAAGATTTTGGCAATATCAACCACCAGAAACGTATAAAACGGTTTCAAGAATTTTGTAAAAGACATTTTTGAATTAGAATATTTTGTTTCTAATTAATTTTTATATCTTAGATGAATTCCGGTTTTATATCAGTGCGCAAAATCAGTTTCATTATTTCAATTTTATCTGTTTATTTCAGTAATTAAATTACAATTACTTATTGTTTTAAAAGTATCATTGTAAAGTATATAAAACTATTATTTTTACGGAGTCAAAGCAAAATATGAAAAATCCAAATCTTTTTTTTTTCTATTTCTGATTTTTTGATTTTTTTTTTATAGCAAAATGTATTATAAATCACATTTATGTATAGGAATGTTCAAACCATTTCCTTTCATGAAACATTCAACATATTCTTGAAACTGCAATGCAATATGCAATTATAATCGAGAAAACTTTTAGTACTGTTTAAGCACGGGTTAGAAATTTTCATAGAATAAATAGTATTAAATATTTACTTTTAGTGTTTTATTATTTTTATCTTTGAGAATAAGATATGGCATTTCAAAGGCATTTAATTAAAAATTTTAAATATATGCCTTGTATTGATTATTTTATATGATTATTGTTTTCTAATTTGAAGAACAAAATAAAATATCTACGGTATGTCCTGAAATAAAATTCCTTACAATATTTGCTGAATCATTAAATGAAACTACCTATACTATGTTTAGGACTATAAAACTGCTATAAAACGAAAATATGTAAACAGATTCTTGTTTCATTAACGTGAGAAATATTTCATTTAAACAAAGAAAAGTACTTCGCAATTGACTTTCAAAGAGTTCAAAATTATTTGCTTAGTATTGCAGATTTTGACCTTTTAAAAGTTAAGAAACATGACAAATGCCTCAGCGACATAGTTATAATGGTGAAATTAACGCATTTGTTTGCTGGGAAAAAAAAAAAAAAATAATTAAAAAAAACATCATAAATACTAGGAAAACAAAAAAAAAAAAAAAAAAAAAAAAAGTGGCTAACATCAAAACAAAAGCCGGTCTTGAAGAGCTCGAGGCTCATTGATGTTTCAAGATGTGAAATTTCGAATTCATTACTTTTTCGTTGTAATTTCCTTTCAAAGCACGTGAGGGGAATACAACAACAACAAGGTCGTTTGATGAAACTTTCCGCCTTTACTTGGAACGCCCCAAAAGTTTATTATCATTTCTAAAAGACTTTTTTCTCTTTTGATTGGAACGAACACCAGAATATATTTTTCATTCAGGGCGTAACATCGAAAATTTGGATATTTAATCGAGGAAAGGTTGGTTAGATTCAGTCATTTTACTCCCTGTATATTCCATGTTATCCTAGTCTCTAAAGAAGTAAAATCGATATTCGAAAAGCACAGACAATAGGGCGATGTATTTCCCACCGAAATTTAGAAATACATGGTAACTGCTTTTAATAAAATTATTGATTTGAATTCCAGAATAATTTTAATTGCCAAAAACAAGTAGCGTTTTAGTTGTGTGAGCTAACTGCGGTGTACAAAAGTTTACCAACACAATTTAAATAAGAAATATTCTCTTTGATCGTACTTTTAGTGAGAATACTTATCAGATGTAGTAAAATATTCGGAAGACATAGTTAATGCGGTAGTTTCTCTCATGTGACTCATTACTTTCAATTTTGGGACAATATGGTGCTAACTGTCAGTGACAAAAATGATATTCTAACATTAATTTGGTGTTAATGTAACATCCCATATATTAAATTGTATAAATTAAATTAAATTGTATTTATATTAAATTGTACTTTTTTTCTCTCAATATTTTCGAATTATTGATTTTTTGTTTATTTTCGGACATTTAGATCATTCTGTACATTACTCAAGAAGTCAGCAATTGAATAGTACAAATAACTGTTATTTTTATTACCAGTAGCATCTAGAGTCCTGGAATTGAACAAATACATTTTAAATACATAAACATGACCTTTTTTTTTTTAGAGTCAGGATTCCATTGCTGAATATCGTACAGCCAAAATATCCAGCGTTTTATGAGATTGTACAAATTTGTAATTTTTTAACCCAATAAAAAAATCAAATGCCAAATCTCCTAACTCAATGAAATTTTTCTAACGTTCAGCTGTTGGGGCACTGAGGGTATACTAAACTTTTTTTAATATTACGATAGTTTTTAAACTTTATTACCTTTAATTTATGCTAACCCTTAAAAACAAATTCCCATTATTACTTGATAACCATATCGTTTTCAAGCCGTTGGTATCCTGAAAATTAGGTAAAATACCAGTTATAATAAAGCTAAGAAAAAAATACAGAATATAAATAGATAATATTTTTAATCTCTTTCAGGTTAAGGATAGTCTAGATTACGGGATAAAAATTATTAATTTGTTTAATTTTTTTAACTAGATTTTTCTTAATTGTAATAAGTACCACTGGTATTCTATTATTTTTTCAGAGAAAGTTGGTAGAATAACCATTTAAAAGTAAATTAAAACACCTGAGTAAAGTTTGATTTTGAATGTCAGTGATCGAATCAAGATTTCGAATGGTGGGATAATATGCTAAAAAGTGTTTATTAATTTAGAATTTAAATTAGCTATCTGAATAGTTTTAATATGTAAGTACATAGCATTTAGTGATTGTAGTATTAAAAAGCATTTTTTTACTTTAAAATATCTTAAGCTTAATTAAATCAAAATAAATTTATGTGTTAAAAAATTAGATAATTAAACAAACTTGCAAAATTTATTTGGAGTATACAACATAAGTACTTTACATTAATAAATTCCTGAAAACTAAGTTATATACGCAAAACATCTGTTATGTAATTTAATATTATTTTAGTAAAATATTTCTTGTCAAGAAAATAATTAAAATAAAATACAACAAAATATTCTTCTATATTATCCCCCCAAAAAAATCTCGTTACTAAAATTTTTATCAAGTGGAATTTATTATAAACGGATATACTATGAAATGAGGGTTAAAAATTTAACATTTAAAGGTTTACAGTACAGGTGATAAAATGACGTTATGCCATCCAAAAGTTATTTTGAATGCATTTAACATAATATGTGGATCAAATAAACTTATTTCGAACAAGAAGTTCTATTTAAGCAAATGCTTATTAATCCTTTGTGGAATATATTTTACTTTCATACTAAGCAAAATTATTTGTTCTAAGCAGATTTATTTGATCCTCATATTATACTAAATTCATTCTGGGACTGTTTGGGTCACACCACGTGACTCACCAGCATATACTTTCAGATTCTTTATTCAGAGCATTTTTTGTTATGATTCTTAACTAAACTTAACTATAACTAATCTATGCCTGAAAATATTTTTTGCAGGATTTAATATCATTCTAACAAAACTGTTCAGATCAAAAAGGTATTTAAAACAAATCTGAAATATTACATAAAATATTTCTTTTTTATTCTCTTAATAAAAATCTTCGTCCATAATCTTTTATTAAGAGCAATTTATTTTCGCAACATATACTACGAAATTTATTGCAAACATTAAAAATTCAACATTTAAAGATGGATTACATGTGATAGAAATAACTCACCAGCATATATTTTCAAAGTCTGCATTCGGAGCATTTTTTATGATCCTTTTATGCAAAGCAGACAAAAGAGCTCGTTTAAAAAGCTTTTGTGGGATTGAAATGAAAAAATGAATATTTTATAGCTATCGATCAAAGGAAAACCCGTCTCTTTATCTGAAGAGTTCTTTTGTCTTTATAGGGAGAAATATAATTTTTCTGAAAGAATAAGAGTTACTATAAATTGGGCAAAAATTCTTATGAAACTCTGCAGGCATCAAATTAAAGAGTAGTTTTAAATGACATACATAGATGTTGTTTTATTTTAAAAATTTCTTTTAAATTCTACATTTGAAAAAACATTTTTTTTCCTCAGGAGAAGAAAGAGAAATATAAAGATTTAGCGAAATATAACAGAAAGTTTACTTATGTCGGACATAGATTTCTGACATTAAAAAAAAAAAAATTAAGAACATGCAAAGATATTAAATGGTAAAAAGTTAAAGATAATTTTTAAACAACACAAGAATTTTTATCTTTTATGTTTGGACAATAATTTTTATTTTGCTGAAATGGGTGCGTAAAAATGACTTTTAATTTCGGAATGAAAAAAATTTAACTTGCTGATATTAGTGTCATATTTCATTATAATTCTTTTATTTAGATTATAGTGTCTGTATTTAACACTGGAGCGCTCAATTTTCGTAATAATATTACTCACCAGGGTTATTATTTAAAATTATTTAATTAATTTATTTAACATAAGTCTGCACAGTTCGAATTTAACATGTTTCAAGATATAATTTCTGACTTGGATTGAAATTTAATCGCATAGTCAGAGTCGAATCGACTCCTTCCGGGCGTTCTAATGTTAATTTAATATTTCTCTAAAAAATTATCTGGATAAAACAAACCATGTGAAGCCGATATTTAAAGTACATTTGATATTATTACACTATTTTTTTTATATTCTCCCAATAAAAATTGTCGTATCAAAATTTTTATCAAGTGTAATTTATTATCTAAGCATATGGTCCAAAACTTATTGTAAACATCAAAAATTCAAGTTTTACAGATGGGTATAAATAACTCAACAGCATATAATTTGAAATTTTGCACTCAGAATATTTTTTATGATTTTTTTTATGAAAATCAGACAAAAGAGCTCATTTAAAAAGCCTTTGCATGGATTGGAATGAAAAAATGAATATTTTATAGTTATTGATCAAACGAAACTCCGTCTCTTTATGAGAAAAGCTCTTTTGTCTTTATGGGGAAAACATAATTTTTCTGAAAGAATAAAAGTTCACACAAATTGGGCAAAAAATCTCATGAAAATCTGCAGGTATCAAATGAAAGAGTGGTTTTAAATGACATAGAAGGCTGCTGTTTTATTTAAAGTATTTCTTTTAAATTCCAAATTTCAAAAAAACATTTCTCCCCGGAGAAGAAACAGAATTCGGAAGAGTTAGCGAACTATAACGGAAAGTTTCTTTATGTGGTACTCTGATTTAAGCTTTTTTTAAAAACTTGAAGAACATTTAAGGAGATTAAATGATAAAATATTATAAATACAATTTTTAAAGAAAGCTAGAATTTTCATCATTGATGGTTGGGTAAAATTTTTTATTTTATTTTAACTGATGCGTATAAATGACAGATTATTTTCGGAATGAAAAAAGTTTAATTTGCTGCTAATAGAGTCATATTTCATTATAATTTCTTTATTTAGATTATCCAGTATCTGCATTTAATTTAATATTTTCTCTCTCTCTCTCTCTCTCTCTCTCTCTCTCTATATATATATATATATATATATATATATATATATATATATATAAAAAAAAAAAAAAAAAAAAACTCATGTCAAGGCATTATTTAAAGTACATTTACAGTGTTGTATGAATTAATTTTATGTTCTTTTAATAAAAATCTTCGTATCAAAATTTTTATCAAAAGCAATTTATTATCGAAGCATATGCTACAAAACTTATTGTGAATATTAAAAATTCAACATTTACAGATGTATAGAAATAACTCAACAGCATATAATTTCCAATTTTGCATTCAGAGCATTTTTTATGCTTCATTTATGTAAAACAGACAAAAGAGATCGTTTAAAGAGCCTTTGCATGGATTTAAAGGGAAAAATAAATATTTTATAGCTATTGATCAAACGAAACCCCATCTCTTTATTCGGAAAGCTCTTTTGTCTTTACGGAAAAAACATAATTTTTATGAAAAACAAAAATTCGTAAAAATTTGGCAATTTTGGAGTAATTTTAAACAGCATACATGACAGTGGTTTTACTTTAAATTATTTTTTTTTAATTCTACATTTCAGAAAAGGTTTTTTCCCTGGAGAGGAAGAATAAATTGGAGGAGTTACCGAACTATAACATGAAATTTATTAATGTGGTACTCTGATTCCTGACGCTTTTTAAATACTCGAAGAACATGTAAGGAGATTAACTGAAAAATAGCTAAACATAAAATTTGTTTCACTAGAATTTTTATCTTTTATTGTTGGATAATATTTTTTATGTTATTCAAATTTCTGAGTAAAATTACTTTTAATTTTTGTTAAAATGAAAAAATAAATTATACTGATGTTATTACAGCAATTTTTATTATACGTTCTTTATTTAGATTACTTAGTATGCGGATTTAATTTTTATTTGCAAAATAATCTACAAAAAGCTTCATGTCAAAACGATATTTAAATTATTTGAAGTGTCACAAAAATTATTTTTTACATTCTTCCAATAAAAGCCCTCATACGAAAATTTTTATCAAGTGCAATTTATTACCGAAGCATATGCCAGAAAACGTATTGGGAGCATTAAAAATTCAACATTTACAACTGGATGGAAATAATTCAACAGCATATAATTTCAAATTTTGCATTCAGAGCATTTTTTATGGTTCTTTTAAGTAAAGCAGACAAAAGAGCTCGTTTAAAAAGTCTTTGCATGTATTGAAATGAAAAAATGAATATTTTATAGCTATTGATCAAAAGAATCCCCGTCTCTTTATCTAGATTATTCTTTGTCTTTCTGGGGAAATATAATAGTTGTGAAAGAATAAAAATTCTCATAAATTGGGAAAAAAATCTTTTGAAACTCTGCAGGTATTAAATTGAAGAAAAGTTTTAAATGACATACATGGGTATTGTTTTATTTTAAATATTTCTTTTAAATTCTGGATTTGAAAAAAAAAAAAAAAAAAAACTCTTTTCCCTAGAGAAATCTGGAGTGTTTGCGAACTATAACAGAGAGTTTATTTATGTGGTACTTCTATTTCTGACTTTTGTAAACATTTCAAGAACATATAAGGAGATTAAAAGAGAAATAGTTAAATGTAACATTTAAACAAACTAGATATTTTCTTTTTATGACTGGTTAATATGTTTCTTATTACTCAAATTCGTGCGTAATTTCTGATAAAACGAAAAAGTTTTACCCGCTGTTATTAGATTAATATTCTATTTTAAATTCTTCATTTACACAGTAAAAAATGAAACCCAAATTGTGTTGAAAGATTTCTGGGTACAGAATTGTTACAATTTGGAAAGTTCAGTTTGTAGCACAAAATCGTTTTAAATAAGTCTGATTTTTAATGACATTAAAACAATTAAAATATCTTAGATAGTATATACATTATACCTCAGAAATTTTGATTAATTTAATGTTAATAAAGATCTGCTCTGTTTTGAACCATTTTGGGTTATCTATTTTGGGAACAATATTCTACCATTTTGGAATCCTTACTGTATCATTTCAGGAAAATTACCTATATCCAGAAATCTTTCAACCCAATTTGGGTCTTCATTTTTTACTGTGTAGGTTTTCTAATACATGTATTTATTATTTATTAATAAATGAAAAAGAAAATCGTTTAATTTAAAAGAAAATTAATAGACACAATCGGTGGTCGAAAAATGAATTTATTTTTGTAGCAAACTACAACAGCTTTATTGAACATGTAGTTAACTACAATTGCAACAAAATGTTTTAGAAATTGCAACTACAAAATACTTTTCAAAAGTAGATCCAAAAACGTATTATCGAAAGTCACTATTTCGCTATTTTCAGATTTTATCAAAGGATTAAATCCAAACTTGAAATTGATGACACGTATAAAGCATAAAACATTGGCCCCCTTTTATATCGCGTTTGTCGAGTTACAATAAAGTAAATGCAATAAAATGGAAAGCAATAAAAAATAAGATAGATTACATACAATAAAACGTTTTTTATTGCTTTCTAAAATATCAATTTAAGTACAAGTTACTCAAGTACAAGCTTTCCATAGAAATTCAATATAATTTTTTTCTGTCATGATGTCAAAACATAACTTGCAAATTAAGGAATTCCCAAAGAAAGAAAGTGGCTTTAAATATAAAGATATAATAATGAGTAAATAGACAAGTGTTTCCAGCAAGAAAGATGATTTCTATGATTTGGATTTTCGGACTTTTAACTTACCAGTAATTGTACATTGAAGTGACAAAAGTCATCGGATATCCTGCTAATAGCGTACAAGTGCACCAATAAAACGTGGCATAGATTCCACGAGTCTTTGGAAGTCATCTGAAGAAATATTGAGCCATGCAGCTTCTATTGACATCCATAATTTCCAAAGTGTTACCGGTGGAGTATTTTTGTGCAAGAACTGATCTGTCAATTATGTCTCATAAATGTTCGATGGGATTCATTTCGGGCGATCGCGGTGGTCAAATCATCCGCTGGAATTGTCCAGAATGTTCTTCAAACCAATCGCGAACAGTTATGGCCTGGGGACATAATGCATTGTCAGCCTGGAAAATTCCATTGTTGTTTGGGTACATGAAGTCAATGAATGGTTGCAAGCGATCTCTTAGTAGCTGAACGTAATCATTTCCAGTTA
This sequence comes from Maratus speculifer, assembly GCA_964019185.1. NCBI lineage: Eukaryota > Metazoa > Arthropoda > Arachnida > Araneae > Salticidae > Maratus > Maratus speculifer. Next base: position 285,976,052 of record OZ025293.1, read on the forward strand.
ATGATCGGTTCAGGTTGACCAGCGGAGCCAGTCCCTTCCATGTAAACATAACCCACACCTCTATGAAGCCATCAACAACTTGCACAATGCCTTGTTGACAACTTGGGTAAATGGCTTCATAGACCCTGCGCCACACTCGTACCCTTCCATCAACTCTTATCAACTGAAGTCGTGATTCATCTGACCAGGCCACTTTTTTTCCAGTCGTGTACGGTCCAACTGATATGGTTAAGATCTCAGGAGCGCCTTTGTTGGCGATGTCATGCTGTCAGAATGGCACCCAAGTGAGTCTTCCGCTGCTATAGCACATTAAAGCCAAATTTTGACGGATTGCCCTAACAGATACGTCCGTTGGACGTCCCACATTTATTCTTGCGGTTATTTACTGCGGTGTTGCTTGTCTGTCACACTGACAAATCTACACACACGTCGCTGGTCGCGGTCATTAAGTTCCGGCTGTCGACCACTGCGTTGTCCATGGTGGGAGTTTATGCCTGAATTTAGGTAGTCTCGGCACACTCTTGGCATTGTGGATCTCGAAATGTTGAATTCCATAACGATTTCCGAAATGGAATTTCGCATGCGTATAGCTCCAACTAGCATACCGCATTCTAAATCCGTTAATTCCTCTGTGTAGCTTTAATCACATAATCAACCTTCTGACACGAAGCATTTGAGAACAAACGAAAGTCCTGCCCAGTTCACTGACCATTTATACAATTTGTAAGCGACAATACTGCCATCTATATATTTGCATTTTCTATCCCATGACTTTTGTCACCTCAGTGTATATAGACTAATCGATGTTGTCATAAAATGCTTTATTAAACGCTACAGTTGAGTTGCTAACATTTCCAGATTATTGTGCAGAACATATTTTGCATAAAAAAAGCAAGTAACGTACCATTTTCTGTTAAATGTTAGTAGTAAAAAGTTGTAAAAGTTGATAGTTATGCTGTTCACAATAAACAACTGATTTTTTCTATCGGGCTAACCGCTACATTACATTTTTCAACATGTATTACACTACACTACAAAATACCGAAAATAGTAGCGAAAAGTGTAGTTTAATTACTTGTAGCGCACTAATTTCGACTACTGGTCACAGTGTATATCTTAGGTGTATATCCTAGCTGTATATTATTCCCCGAAATGTGAGCATTTAGAAAAAGTAAAGTTAGTACCTAATTAGGGATTACATTAGAGAAATGAGCCTAAAATTCTAAAATTGCATTAAAAATTCATATTGTTTCTCAAACAAGAATTTTATGGCTACTTTTGTCAGGTTTTTAAAATATAAGAGTTTGATAATTTTATCGATAAAAAGGAGCCCTATAACGCTAATCAATCATATTGTCTATAATATTTGATAAAAACAATGGTATAAATACTAATCCTTATAAGCAGATATCTATATGAAGCATTTATTTATGTAAATGCTTGTTGTGCATAATATTTATGTAAATTTTGTCGACGACACTGTTTTTTATCAAAATGACTTATGCTGAAAACGTATGTTTTATTGCTTCTCAAAAAAAAGGACGATGTTTGCCTAAAATGATTCATCCAAGATTGTGGTCTCTATGCTTGCACGAGCATGTAATACCATATATCAATTTTGTGTAGTATTGTTATTAAGAACTTACGTTAGCAATATGAAGAAATTCGCAATCCAATGTTAAACCTACAAGAGCATTTATTTCAAAATTCTAGTCTGCATTTTAACGTTTTATTTTTCTTACTTTTTTTCTGCAAAGGATAGAGCTAAGGTTGTTAGTTTCTACTTTTTCCATTTTGGTTGCAGATTTTTCTTTAATAATGTTACTTTTACTCTTGAAACTGTTTCTGAAAGTAAAAGTAAATTTTTGCAGTTATAACTAAAATAAAGTTAATACTAACCCGGTTAGAGATCAACCTCGGCGATCTTCTGAAAAAAAAATATCCTTGAACAATATTAAACTGCATGCGACACATTTGTAAAGAACGATACCATAGGTTTAATATTAGCTTACAAGTGGTTTCGCTTGACTAGCGAAGGCTATTAGTATTATAAATCATTTTAGGCATTGTTTGAATGAACTGACTTTCAGAAGGTTTTACAACTAATGTTTGATGCCGCTTTTGTGTAAAAAATTATTACAATTTGCGATGTTTTAATATGTGAGAAAGCAATTTTAACTGAGCATAGTATATATACTGTAAATACACCTAACAGTTATTTTAGAGACGGAATTAATTGTACGCTGATATGTAGGCTATCTCTTCCTAGTTTTCGCTGTCATTTAATATGATTAGCATATATTTCGATGGAAAGATTTATATATTTTAATATTTTCTTGCGGAAGTTATTTTGTATATTTATTCTGCCGTTGGGATAAAAAATAGGTACTTAACATTCAAGGCGGAATCTGCTGCGTTTAAAAACATAAAACATTCAGATATTAAATATGAAGATACAAAAGATAACTAGAGTGCCTACGTTAACCATTATGAAATTGAAGATGAAATAGATTCTGATAGTACGCTAGCAAATTTTTTTGAAGATTGTTGTATTTTAGATTCGGGAAAATAGAAAAAGATGCCTGCATTAGAAGACATGAAAATCTTTTCTCATGCTTGATTAGATCTGAACTGTCTTTTGTAAAACTTTGAAAGATCTTTTAAAAAAAAAATCAAAAATAAAATTTAGTTGAAAAAAAGCAGAATTAAAGACTTAAAATACGGAATTTCAATCTCATGTTTTTAAGTTTTAGTACATATTTTCTTATTCCATTCCAGTATTTTTCTAAGAATTTTTACATTTTTTAAATTTCTGAATTTGGTTTATAAATTAATATGCATAGTTTATAGACCGTTATAAAAGTACGGAATACAAATGAAGATGAAATAAAAAAGTATGACGTGCTTTCTTTACTGTTAGTTTTATTGCGGTTCCCATGACAACATATATTTCGGAAAGAAAATATTTTTTTTTAAGTTGGTGTACGATTCAGATGTCGCACCATACTTCTTTCAATATGCGACAAAGATGCAAATTAGTAGGGTGTGACTTTACTTTTTGAGAAAAGAGCAAATGTTACTTACGTTTCCAAGGTGAAAGAAATTGTATCATATAATTTCATACGAAATAGTTATAGTACAAATGAAAAGTTTTAGATGTATATACATTTAAATGAAATTACAATAGATCGATTTATGTAATGCTCAATAAAGCATTTTAAAATCATATAATATAAAAACTTGTAAGGTTTTGCTCACTCAGGGTTCTTGTAATAATAATAGAACACACGGAAGAGTCAAAATGTTTTTCAAAAGTCGTTTGTCCTATTAATAGAACATAATGTAATGTCAAAGGTGTTTGTCTAACTCCAATAATACTTGATGTAAGTCATCTGAAAGAAAACATTTACATGTTTTTATGATAAGAAAAAAAAATCTAACTCAATATATAATTGGGATCTGAAAGAGCTATTTTGTAACTGCTCTTTACAAAACGTCTTTCAACAACATTCATTGCTTAGTTATTCAAAATACGATCACGTCAGACTTCGTTATTTTCTAGTACTACTACTTCCAAATATTAATCTTCTCCTTATGTAATAGCTGAATTACGTTATTAAATAAACAAAAATTACTATTTAGAAGTAATGATACAAACAAAACACATATACGCAACCTGAACGTATATAGCTTAATCCATTACTATGTCCATATTTCTTTTTTTATGTTTCTGCAGTTCTGCAATAAGATTACATTTTTTTCATTTTGATTAAGCACAGCTTAATCGATAAACATTTTTAAATATCAATTTATTAAACGAACAGAAAACTTCCGCATAACGATTTTTTTTTATTTCTTTGAATATATATATATAGATATTTCTGGTCGAGTGACGAAATACATCTTGAATATTTAATCAATGCTTCGGGCATAGATTTCCAATCCTCATATTTAGATCCAGAATTCTATATATGAAAGGTCAATAGTTTTGGTAGTTATAAAGTATCCAAAAGGAATATTTCATAATATGTGAAAAATTCAAAACAGAAAGTGAAATAGAAAGAAAAAGTAACGTAAACATTGATTAGAAAAATGGAAAGTCAAAGATAACTTCCTTTTACTCTTAATTCTATGTAATATATATATATATATATACAGGGTGTTTCGCTACCAGACCGACAAACTCTGAGGGGTGATAGTAGACATAGAGACAAACATTATTAAATGGGAAACCATGGGGCGCAAACGTCTTCTGTCGGAGCTAGGGGACATTAAAGTTTGAGGTCCAAAACTTCAAACGATGATAAAAAACGGAGAAAAGGGTCGATTTGTTTGCAGCTTTCACTAAAATCTTTCTTTATATCGCGATTTTTTTATAAAAAAACTTTAAAGGTTACGTTCAGAAATTGTCGATAGAGGGCGCTTTAGACTTTAGAGTAACGAACAACTACTTTTTACCGTTATTTTGTGCATGGAGTTCAAGTTATACTAAAGTTTAATATTTAACTTAAATTTTAAGCCCAAAATCGGAAACATTGGGATCGGATAACTAGTGAAAATTGAACTGTAGACAGAGGGGAGAATTTTAAAAGGTCATACAAATTTCACAAACTAATCTATTTTGCTACGGTTTGCGTGTAAGTCATTCCCTTGGTAATTATTTTATTCAAAATGACGTACAGCTTTGATGTCCTCATTTTTTGATAGAGGGCGCTTCCGACACATCTCCGACCTTTCAATGGCTTTACTCCTAGGTGTTTTACTACCAGAACAACATACTTCTAGGATATGTTAGGGATGCAAAGACTACTCGAAATCACATAGGAATGTAACTTTGGAAATGCATTTTTTTTGAGTTACGGTTAAAGGAAACAGAGAAAAAAGCAACAGAAACATCAGAGAAAGAGCAACGCAGTATTGTGAAAGAAAACAGTAAATTTAAAGGTTTTACTAGAAAAGGTGTTCAAAATTACGACCAGAAATACTCCGGCAAGTTTGACAGCGACGGTAGATGGCGCTAAACGGGGCTTGAACAGTGATAATTTTGAAGCTATCATTCGCGAACCGGTTTCAAAGGTAGCAGAAGGAAGTATTTGAACGATGAACAGCACGATGGAACTCATCGATATTTTACCAATGACGTTTTCTGATACTTCAAAGTAACATAGCGGTGGATAGCGGTGGATAGGTTGTGGTGGCCTGGTTCATTGGACTGCCAGATCGCCAGACCGATCATGTATGGACTTCTTCTGCTGGGTTCAAGTAAAAAGTTGGGTGTATGAGACTTCCGTACCATCAGTTGAAGACCTCGCAGCTGATATTTCTGTAGCTGCCAGAAAGCTTTCTGAGAAGAGGAATCTTTCAAAATGTGAGGAATTCCATGTGACGCCACTATCAAGTATGCCAGACTACTTCTGATCGTAATTTCGAACACCTTTTTCAATAAAACATTTAAATAATCTGTTTTCTTTCATATTAACGTGTTGCTCTTTCTCTGCTGTTTCTGATGTTTTTTTCTCTGCTTCCTTTAACCGTAACTCCAAAAAAATGCAATTCCAAAGTTACATTCCTATGTGATTCCGAGTAGTCTTTGCATCCCTAACACATCCTGGAAGTATGTTGTTCTGGTAGTAAAACACCTAGGAGTAATGCCATTGAAATGTCGGAGATGTGTCGGAAGCGCCCTCTATCAAAAAATGAGGATACCAAAACTGACGTCATTTTGAATTTAATAATTACCAAGGGAATGACTTACACGCAAACCGCAACAAAATCGATTAGTTTTTGCAGTGTTTATGAGTGTTTAAAATTCTCCCCTCTGTTCACAGTTCAATTTTCACTAATTACCCGATCCCAATGTTTCCGATTTTGTGCTTAAAATTTAAGTTAAAGACTAAACTTTACTATAACTTGAACTCCATGCACAAAATAACTGTAAAAAGTAGTTGTTCGTTACTCTAAAGTCTAAAGCGCCCTCTATCGACTATTTTTGAACGTAACCTTTAAAATTTTTCTCTAAAAAAAATCGTGATATAAAGAATGATTTTAGTGAAAACTGCAAACAAATCGACCCTTTTCTCCGTTTTTTATCATCGTTTGAAGTTTTGGATCTCAAACTTTAATGGCCCTTATCTCCTACAGAAGACGTTTGCGCCCCATGATTTCCTAATTAATAATGTTTGTCTCTATGTCTACTATCACCCCTCAGAGTTTGTCGGTCTGGTAGCGAAACACCCTGTATATATACATATGTATATATATATATCTGTTTTGTTTGTTTTTCCTTCATCGATTACTAAACTTTCCGTTTTAGATATATCTAATACATACCAACGGTAATTAAGTCGTAAAAGCATTATCCTCTATATTGATTAAGGAAAAAAAAAATATTGTATGTTACTACACTTAAAATTCTGCAATTTTTATTTTATTCTTCATTGTTCTCCCCAATTATACAACTATCAATCGTCATGGAGGATTTAAATTACAGGTGTAGCTAGAAAACAAGCTGTACGTTAATTTATAGACACTATTTGCAATGTCGTAATTATAATACCGGCCTTCAATTATTTGAGATAAAACAAAACAAAAATTATTACCTCTTTGGATTCCAAGTTGATTTCTCCAGTTTCATCATCTATTACACGAGGAATCATTTCCCTCATTGCAGCATAAAATGGGAGACAAGCTATACTAAGTTAAAGTAATTTTATGAATAAACAGAGGTTTATTGTTTGAACAGAATAATGTTAATGGTGCTTTGTTTTACTCAAGAAATGTGAGAAAAGAGAATTACTAATATTTTCAAAACTATTTGTTCAGAAGAGTATAACTGAAAACAAATAATTACACTCAAATAATCTTTCAATCTTTCAATCAACTCAATTTTTCCAATCCCTTCCACAAAAATTTTTAAAAAATTAAAAAGTTGATCGGTTTAAAAATTTATTTTTCATTAATTATGTTATTTAAACAAGCAATTCTTCAAAGAAGTATTTTTATCAAGAAACCAATAAGTCAGTTTAACTATTTAAGAAAATTAAGAAAAATATTAGTTCGTTTTTACAACTGAAATGCTCCACGGGTTCAATTTTTCAAAACACTTTCTTTTATTTTCATTTTGTTACTTAAAAGTAAGTTTTTAAAGAAATCGTGAATTCATTTTTTAGTGACAGAAAGTATAAATAATAGGTCAAGTACGACTATTGACCGCGCAAGCAGGATTCTGTACAATAAGCACATTAATAAATAACTGTATTACTATAAAAAATTCATTGCTAAAATAATAATAAGACTGTTTTTAAAAATATAAAACATAAAGTTGGATATACGTGTACTGAAAAAAAAAAGATGTTTCTTAATCTACGAAAATGAACAATAATCACGAAAGGAAATATATAATAACATTTAACATAACAACTTTTAATGATATACGTGTGTAACGTAATGCCCAGTAGTAGTATAAAAGCAAGGAACATCAGAATATTAAAAACAGACTAATTTAATTAGAAATTATTACATAATTACTGTTTGCTCGTGACTAGATTGCACTGAACGGCTCTCTCAATACTTTACCCGTGTCTTAGACACACTGCCGAAAAAATTGGACAGAACCACGAAAATAAAATAAGAACTAAATTTCAAATAATAATAAAAAAAAATGAAAATTAAACGTAAAATATTTTATTCTAGCCCCTTTGGAACAAATAAGTACAGAATAAGCTTCAATTTGGCTTTTGTTTTCTCTCTCCCGAAATGCTGTTTTTTTTCTGTCCCACTAAAATGTCGTGATTATCTATTAAAGAAAAGGAAATTTGGTTGAGAGCTAAAGGTGGCACGTTGTCATTCATAACTGTCTGAAGTAAACTGTTTGCAATTACATACAAAGTTATTGATTTATGTTGACACTTGTAAGTCTAATAATTCTAGTTTTTAGCTAGTTGTAAGTTCGAAACCAATTTTTCTAACGTAGAATTAGCTCAGTGAATAGGGGGTTGAATTTGGAATTAATTTTGAGAAAGCTGGAAATTGATTTAATCCCTTAAATTTAGGTCTAGAATGAATATGCTATTCCCCCACCCCCCTCGTATTAGGCAAACTTTAGGAAATGAGCATAAATTTAGTTTAAAAAATCTTTTTTTTTTCTTTAATACCATAATATTGTGTCGAAATCACCAACTCTCTCAAAAACACGTTTAACAAAAATTTTGAAAAGCTTAAAATTCTTAATTTTTTTTATTTATTTTTATTTACTTATTTATTATTTTTTTTTAAATGAGTACCCACACTTTATACTTTACTGAAAATTAAGGTCATAATTGTACTTCAAAGTTTTAGCCCCGTGATCAGAGGATTAAACTCAGAATTAATTACGAGAAACTAGAAATTGTTTTAATACTATCAGATTAGGTCTAAAACTAATATGCTATGTTTGTCCCCTCGTACTAGGTGAACCTTAGGAAATATGTACATATTTATAGACGAAAAACACTTTTTTTTATTAACAATATATGAAAATAGCTAGCTCTATCAAAAACTTTGTCAATACAAATGTTGGAGTGCTTAAATTTCGGAATATAAGTAGTATCTAGTATCCATATTGGTATTTTTGTGCAACATTAAGGTTCTATTTCAATTTTTTTCCTTAATCGCTAATCAAGATATTGAAGCCCAGAAAGACCAAGTTACCTGACGATTATCTAAAAACAGCTAACTCTATCAAAAACATTGTCCATACAAATGTTGCGGAGCTTAAAATTCTGAATTAAATGTGCACCCACATTAATATTTTTGTTCAAAAGGAAGGTCGCAAAGCTGTTTCATAATTTTACCTTAATCTCTAACCAAGACCTTGAAGCTAGGAAAGTCCAGACTACCTTAACAATATTTCAAAACAACAAGCTAAATCAAAAAATTTCCAATACAAGTGTTGCATAGCTTAAAAGTTTATTAAAATGAATACCCACATTAATATTTTTATTTAATATTCAGGTCGCAATTCGAGATATTTTTAAGAAAATTTAAAAAAGACTGTTGTTTTAGACTATAAATATGTACAATGTACATGTTTTCTAATGCTCACCTAGTACAAGGGAGAAAACATATCATATTCATTTTAGACGGACACTGAAGGGATTGAAACAATTTCCAATTTTTCCCTAATTAATTCTGAATTCAATCCTCTGAACACGGAGCCAAAACTTTGACGTGAATTGTGCGCTTAATATTCAACAAAAGTATTAAGTGTAGGTACTCATTTTATCCAGAATTTCAAGCTCTACAACCTTTGTACTGACAATTTATTGGGAGAGTTATTTATTTAGAGATTGTGTTATGGCATCAAAAAAATTGATTTTCGACTAAAAATCTGTTTATATTTTCTAACGCTTACATACTACGAGGGGGAAAACTTGACATATTCATTCAAGATCTAAACTAAATGGATTAAAATAACTTCCAGCTTTCCCCTAATTAATTCCTAATTCGGCCTCTTTTTTCCCCCATGTACCACTGGGATAAATGCCAATTATGCAGTTTTCTTCAAACGAAATAACCATATTTCAGTGAGAAATTTTATTTAATGAATGAAAAAAATAAAACATACTCAGGAGAAAGGTAATGTTTTATTAAAGTATTTTTCTGTTCGCGGTAAAGAAGGGATTTAAAACCGATATGATACAGACGTCGGCATTATAAATTTGAGGAATTTCTCGTTACAAAGTTCTATTTAGCTCAGAAGTTCTGCGCGCCCTTTGCGTCTTAATTGTCATTTAGCAATAACAGTCTGGTTTAATCATATTTTTGTCCCGAGTATTTCAGTTAATAGAAATATATGTACTTTGTATACATTTATGAGATATGCGACCAACAACAAAAATCACGCTGGCAGATCGTACCTAAAGTTGAAATCTTGGAGTTGTTTTGTTATGTTTAGATAAATGTTTAAGTTATAAAGTAAAATATAGGAAAAAAGATCTTCATTCTAAAAACTTAAAATTATTGTTGTTAAATGTGTGTGTGGAAATGTGACTGATAATTCATTTCGATGACTAACCGTTCTGTGAGTGCTAAATTATTTTCCCCTGAAAGATGAGTGACGTTCACAAGACTCATCTACCACGCGAATTACGTCGATTGTTCGTAAGAACCTTTCAAAGCTTTTTTTTTACATAAATTACAATTAATGAAGTCAGTTACCTCTAGAAAATATTACCTTGAATTTTTTTTCCTTTTTTTTTACTTTGGCATCACATGTGTTGTAGCATCTGTAAGTACTGAATCTAAAATGATCGAAAATATTTTCCATATTGATAGCCCTATCAAAAAGAATTGAAATAATTTGTTTCTACTAATGTTATTTTAATTATTTTTTTTATTTAATAAGACAACTTTTATAAGATTACATTTCTTTAAAACATTTTATTTTATTGATTAAAAATACGTATTTTTGTGAAAATTTTTCTGCGAAGAAACTTTGTTTAGAAAAGTTACGGTTACGTTTTGAGAAACTTTATTATCATTCATAAACTTTTCTTGGATGGTATTGTCATAAAACAAAGTCCACAAATAGCATCCGCGAGCACAATAAAGTAAATGATTTTACATCAATTTTTGTCTTAAAATATATTACAGACGAATGGTGCAACATTTACACTGGATTAGAGAAACGTAGGTTAATAGAAATCTTAATGAAGCTACAATAAAAAGCAATCCTAACTTTTGATACTAGGATACTTAAACATTCATGGTTACTTACAATCTGTAGGTACTAAACAAATAAAAAAATAAATTAACTACAATAGTAAAATCACTACAAGGTAAAAAAAGATAAATGTTTCTTGATTTAAAGCAAGAAAGTTTAAAAAATGTAGCATAATTTCCTCTGAATTACCCATGATTCTCATAGCATTTCTTTATTTCCAGAAGAAAAAAATAGAGTAAATTCAATAAACTCATTAATACATTGTAAAAACTACTCCCCCCCTCCCCCGAAAACGCTTTTAAACATTACGAGAAGCATAAGAAATATTGTTTTTGAAATAATTCTTTCTCTGAAAATTATTGGTTTCTGATTTTTCTGAAGATAAAGATAATGAATTGTGCGTAACTTTGAAGAGGTAGTTATATTTTTCTAAACCATCTTTCTGTATCGAAAAACATTTATATTTTTTAAAATGTGATTACTTAAAGCATATTTAGGCATTAACTGCAATTTATAAATCAAAGGTCATATACATACCAGTAATTTTGTAAAGAATTCTTCATCTTATTTAATCCAACCATTTTTTTACTTTTAAGCTTAAATAAAGATAATATTATTCAACAATATTACTGATATATTTGTTGCTCGCGATTGAGTTGTTGCAAACCCCGGTTATAGATAATGAGCAATTCCTAGCGATTGACATTTTAAATCTTTCTGTTTTACACGCGAGATTGTTTCATTTTCTTACCTAAGCTTCCCATTATTAAATTTTCAATATGTAAAACAATTGCTATTCATGTTAGCAATTCGTTAGCATTTAATCTACATCTCATTTTTGAGATAAGAAAAATATTTTAACAGTTGCGTAATCACATTGCATTTAAAAACCGTTTACTGAACATTAATAACTTTTAAAAGTGAAAGAATTCGATGAACTTGTTTCATCAATCAATACCTAAGAAACAACATTTGTCTTCTAATTTATAAAAAGATATTTCAAAATAATGAGTTTATACTACTATAATGTGTTTTATCACATGAATCTTTTTTTTTTTTTTCATTTGAAATATATTTGACACTAAATCAATTGAATATATTTAATGACACTAAATGCACACAAGAATGGATAAGACGTAATTTGTTACATAAAATGTTCGATCGTTTAATGATGGCTCAAAATGATAAAAGTTTAAGAACAGCTGCATAAATCAATAACAGTCAAATAAACAGTTCAATTAATATGCAATCAATTGTAACAGTTTTGCATCGTATACAAAGTTTTAAATAATGGTTCAAAGTATGCAGTACATTTCTGTGAAGGTAGAAGACTAAAAAAAAAAAAAAAAAAAAAAAAAAAAACAGAATGATTCCAGAAACACTGAAATAAACAAACCATAACCTTTGAGTTGCAAGTAATATAGTTAATCTTCGAAAGTGTATCATAAAAAAGTGAGCCACATTAAAAAGTGTAAGATAGAAAGGGTAAAATATTTAAATAAAAAATTAGCGAAATTATTTAGTATTATTTTCAACACAATCTAACTGATTGGTAAAGTAATCATGCGAATTGAACATTATCAACTGAGCGAAAAATTGCCCAGGCCGGGACTCGAACCCAGATACTTGGCTTACAAGGCCAATGCTTTACCTGTTAAGCTACCTGGGCGATAGCCGGCTGGGATTTTTCGCTCAGATAACCTTATTGGTCATAACATCTGATCTGTCATTTAGACAGCTCAACAGAATAGACCGCAGGTAATGGAACTCCATATGACGATGGGTACGTAGATATACTATTATTTTCAACACAATCTAACTGATTGGTAAAGTAATCATACGAATTGAATATTTCCAACTGAGCGAAAAATTGCCCAGGCAGGGAATCGAACCCAGATACTTGGCTTACAAGGCCAATGCTTTACCTGTTAAGTTACCTGGGCGATAGCCGGCTGGGATTTTTCGCTCAGGTAACCTTATTGGTCATAACATCTGGTCTGTCATTTAGACAGCTCAACAGAATAGACCGCAGGTAATGGAACTCCGTATGACGTCGGGTACGTAGATATACTATTATTTTCAACACAATCTAACTTTCTAATCTAAATCTTGGTAAAGTAATCATACGAATTGAATATTTCCAACTGAGCGAAAAATTGCCCAGGCTGGGAATCGAACCCAGATACTTGGCTTACTTATGAACAATAAGGTTATCTGAGCGAAAAATCCCAGCCGGCTATTGCCCAGGTAGCTTAACAGGTAAAGCATAGGCCTTGTAAGCCAAGTATCTGGGTTCGATTCCCGGCCTGAGCAATTTTTCGCTCAGTTGGAAATATTCAATTCGTATGATTACTTTACAATCGGTTAGATTGTGTTGAAAATAATAGTATATCGACGTACCCATCGTCATATGGATTCCATTACCTGCGGTCTATACTGTTGAGCTGTCTAAATGACAGACTAGATGTTATGACCAATAAGGTTATCTGAGCGAAAAATCCCCGCCGGCTATCGCCCAGATAGCTTAACAGGTAAAGCATTGGCCTTGTAAGCCAAGTATCTAGGTTCGATTCCCGGCCTGGACAATTTTTCGCTCAGTTGGAAATATTCAATTCGTACGAAATTATTTAGCTTATTTTCAAGCCAACAATATCAATGTAGAAAACAGAAATTGCTTTTAAAGAAATATAGTAACTACTGAGATTTTTCCAATTCTGTCTGATAAGCAGAGAGTGATATTAATCAAACTAAAAATATTGTGAACTGACAAGATTCTATTTAAAATTTGGAATAGCATTTAGAGGCAGAAAATAAATCTTCTTGAAACTGTCAGAAACAGAATATGACTGCAAAATAATAAAATTGCAAAAGCATGAAAACCGTTGACGAAATATATTTGTTCAGCACTTTTAGATAATACATTTCAAAAAAAAAAAGAATCGAAGGATTAAACTTTGTTTATTTAAAGTAAAGTTAAAATTTTAAAAGTGAAAGGAAAGAAGATAGTTCGAAGAATAATTCTTAGAATATTCCAATTTACAATTTTCAAAAACACATCCTAAAAAGCAAAATAAGTACAGATGAAATAATAACTGCAGTTATTAATTTTTCATTAACTATGCAATAAAGCGAAAAGATAAATTTATAAAATAAAAATTGCTTGACTAATAACTACTTTTCTGATGCACCCAAATAATTTCGTAAATGTAATTACATTTTCTTGTAAAATTATCAGTTAATGAACTTCGCTTAAAGCGAGCTGTAAAAGCAAATTAAGGAAAATTTTGTAGAAACGTAAAACTTATTAGAACTTTTATTAAAACCTATAAAGATATATTAATAAAAACAATTTTCTGTACGAAACACAACATTGTTGTGAAAAGAATAAGTTAAAGATTCTTTTATGCATTTTTAAGAATATTAGTCTTTTTTAATAACGATAATTATCATGATGATAACAAAGCTTAGAAATACATTAATTAGCTTTCTATTTTCAAAGAACAGTAATAAGTACGGCTGGAGAAAACAAAACAATGTTAGTTTAACGTTAATTTGTTGTATCTTTCGTAATTAAATATCCAATTGTGCTTTACAAGAAGATGACATTAAGAATAGGTTATACTGAATATTCGATAACCGCTCAAAATAGAATATGAAGGATTAAGAAAAAAGTACCTTGTATTTCTTTCTTGTTATTGTTTTCGTAATTTATAGCTATATAAACATTTCCTTTTAATATGTAAAATCGAATCCAAAAATTATGTTATTTACTCGTATATAATGTGCACACTGTTTTCAATAAGAAAAGAATATATCTCTTGTGTAATGCGCGCCATACTATTTTAACAGCAAAAGTTTGGAAAGAAAATCTGTAGTTATTCCGACTTACGTAGTTTTTACCCTCTTATACCGTAATTTTCTCTCTTATGCGTCTATAATACCATAAATTTAAGATTTCTGCAATTTATCTTTCATTCTCTTTGGAAATTTTGTTTTAAAAGATTTATCAACTCGATAGATCGATACCTAAACAACGTACATAAGAGTACAATTATTTAGCTTATTTTACATTTTACTTTTACATTCACAAAATTTTGTACCGAAATCCAAGTGTTCAATGCCTTAATCAAAGCAAGAGTGGTTACATACGGAACAAATATGACGGTGTTGGTAATGGTGGTGATATAGCATTGCATCTGCTCTTGTTCAGTCCATAGGCAGAGCGCTTTACACAGCGATATAAATCTAAAAATTTGTAATATACTATGCAGATATATATGGCTAGATGAAATCACTTGAATGTAAAAGAAAAAAAATCTTTGGTAAAGGATATACGATAATTTTATGGCAAGTTTTAATTTTATTCGTGTTGCAGATTGGAGGAAATACCAATATGACATCTTTGGGCACAGATATCACTCCGTCGGGCGCGCCTCAAAAGTTGCACCATCGGGCGCGTTGTATCTGACAGATACATTCTGTATTTCTGCATCATATATTGTTTAAAAATGAGTTTTAAATGAGTTTCATCGTCACTTTCTTCTAACTGTTCAGAATCTTCATTGTCATCGCTAAATAAAATTTTATGGGCAATTTCTATGTCTTTAGGATTATTCAAATCCAAAAACCGTTTAGTATTTATCATTTCGAAGCCGAAAGTTAAACAGGAGAGACTGAGGTATTCACGTATTAGTATCAGTGGGAAACTAACGACAAACGCTATAGGGCGCATGTATCTAATAGATACAAATCCTTAACAAAGCGCGGAACCGGAAATTCCTATCGACAAAAATTTGAAAACACTGCATTCCAGGGACGGAAATGACCTGAAGAACAGATACTGTGAAGATCAAGGTCGTGAAACTCCCTTTTCTTTTCGAAAACGACGAATTTCTTACGCATGTATCTCTCAGATATAGCGCGCCCGATGGAGTGATATGCACGTTTTTGTTTCGTATGACTCTCAGTCTGTTGTCTGTAGTTTCTTTGAATTTGAATGTTTAAGAGTACTCATGGTGTCAGATGAATTTTTTTTTAATTCTGATTTCAGAAACTTTTCTTCTTTTCATTCTTTTTGGTAATTAGTTTTGTGCTTTTCCTATTTTTTTTTCTTTTAAGAAAATGAGAGTTGGTAAACTTTTTTTTTCTATGACTATATTTCCCCAAAGAAAAAAAGGAAAAGTGCCTAACATTATTTGTGCGGATATTAAACTTTAATGCAACTGTATTAAATTTAATAAACGCATTCAAAACATCATGCAATGGTAAATTTTATAGTAAATACAAATTTAAAAATGAAAAGGACAAATTTTTCAACTTTGTTTATCCGATTTCTTGACAAGAATACTTTCATTAGTAGGTTATTGTCGCTAAACTCAATAAGTCACAAAGATATTTTTATTGAATGCTAAATCTGTTTTAATAAATTATATTTCTGCATTACATAATGTAATTAAATGCACTCTTGTTAATCGGTTTTTCGATTAAAATTTATTGTTTATCATGCATTTAGACAGCGATGACATTATTAGTCATAGGGTAAAAAAATTAAATATGTATCTTTCCGATGTAAAAAAAAGGCCAAGAATAAATTGCACAGATAGCATACTGGTTGGCAACAAACGATTCCCAAAGATAAATTTTTCATGTAGCTATTTTTGTCAGACGTTTAGGAATGCGTATGTTTCTTAATTTTATTGGCGAATGAGAAAAGAAACAGTAGGTGGGTGATACAAGAAATAGAAAATGGTGGTATTCTAATTTGCTGTAAAGTGTTGGTTCATTGCTGCTTTGTAACAATGCAGCATAATACAACACTGTCCATTAAAAATGCCTTTAAGGAGCAATAAATAAACCAAAACTTATATTCTCTAAAGTTTGATTTCTAATTATACGGAAATTTTAATTTTGCTTTTTCAAGTCGAGATTAGAATAGTTTTAAATTTTTAATACTTCAAAAAAAAATGAAATGTAAAATATCATTCGAAATTCCTAAAAATGTCCTTGAAGTATATTTTTAGAAAATCCTATATACTTTTATAAATGTCCCCTACCACTCAAAAATGCCTGAAAAGAAGAGAATAAATGTAATTTTCATTAACTATCAAAAGATTAAAGTTTAATGGGTTACAAAAGTAAAAAAAAAAAAAAAAAATATTAGGCATAATTACTCATGTATCCTGTTACCTAATTGGTGAAGGAAAAATGAAACACATTAATCGTAAGTAACCCATCTTTACAGCTTTTAGGACTGAAACTTTCAGCTGTTCATAAAGGCAAAATTACCGGCCTTAAATATTGCGTGTATCATGGTCATCCCCCTATTCAGGCCTAAAATTTTACTGAAGTGCGAGTTACAGACGAGGAAATATGGTGCTAAAAATTTAATGAGATTGTCTGGTAGATAAAAATAAATGCATAATGTTACCGAAAATTAATATAATAAATAAATAATTTAAAATATTATAGATAATATTACAATTAAAAGATTTGAATTTATATAGATGTATTTATGGACCTAAGTACCGTACAGATGGGAGTAATTAAATATCGAAATAAAAGTGTACAGAGAACTTAAAGCCTCCGCTTCTTCATGCCAAAGTTTCAATTTGATATTTATTTATAAATTTTTGACGTTTATTACTTTTGTCTATACATATGAATGTGAAACACACTATGTAATTTCACTACTCGTCAAAAAAATATATAAATTACAAGGCGTGTATTTATGACATAATTCAATTTTTTCTGGTCGTATATAATAAAAAACATAGTTTAAATGCATTATTTATGTGATAGTGAAATTATATGACAATTCAAACAAATCACCATATCATTATCAGCCTAAAATGATTAAAATCTTAATTAAATACTTTGAAAGGCGTCGCCCTATACTCAGTTATGTCTGAATAAACTGTACATTTGTTATTATTAGCCCAAATCTCTCTGGTGGATATATGAAATATAATAAAATTTAAATTATTCCTCAGTTTTTTAACCATCAGTTTCTATTATCCGTCAGGAATATATAATAGAACGGAAGTCTAATGTACTATTTCATAAAATCCTTATCATCTCTTTTTTTAATGAATGAATGAATGTTGAAAGGTAAAGCTCTGTCAAAACAAAATGCATTGTATATTCATTATGCTCCGGTTTGTTATATTTTTTATTCACGTTCTAAATACAGTGAAAAATTTCAGTATGTATATTGTACTTATTCGTATGCTAAGGATCCATAAAAGTGCAATTGATTTCATATTCGTGTCATTTAACTGTACGATACAAAGTACTGTGCTAAAATTTAATCGCCATCATCGATCGTCTTTATTGTTTATTGTAGAATGGGTTGGGGTGGGCGGGTTTCTATTTGTTTAACCGTTACAGCAAAGGACTTGTGACTCACGGATAATCAGAGTTTCACTGCATAAATTTTTCATCTTCGTGCCACTGCCACAGATATTATTAATTTTTAAATATAATTCAATTTTTTGAAAGCATAATAATGCATATATTTTTCAGTAATATTAAGAATATCATAATAATATCACAAGGATAATAATAATAATAATAATGATAATCTAAAGATCTTAAAGAAAGTAAAATTTTAAATAAAATCTAATAATATTGTAACCAACTTCAATACGCTTTTCACCTCAGTGAAAAGTTTGACATGATGATATTCTGTAAAGAAATCAAATAGGAATAATTTTATATTTCTTAGAAGCTTTTCAATTTTGAATTCCTATACTTTATGAATTAAATTTTAAATTTCTTTGCATTATACACTGTAGTACAACTCTATTAGAATAACCCGAAATATACCGAACATCGAATGACGGAGGAAGATTTTAACAAATCTAGGGACGTGTTTTGAAGTGATGGCATCCTATACATGTGGTGAAATACTCTAAGTCAGCTAAAGACACTCATGTAGGATTATGCGCTTGGACATGATTTTCAATAGTAAAGCCAAAGTGTTGAAAGGGAATTAAATCTTCTATTTTTATGACTGTTTCAGCAAAGGGATTTGATTGAAAGTCTCTTATTTGATTTGACCCTTTTTGGACTATACTCGTCAAAATATTGAAGAAAAAATGTTTAATGTAACAGAAACTTTCGAAAATTCAACGCAAATTCGCTATTATTCAAAATTCTGGAAACGTTCCCGATCTTTTCATAAACACCAATCAGACACTACAGAAAATAAGGGATTTCTGATGTTTTTAATAAATTTTGCAAAATGAAAAGTCCCCTTTGCTGCCCCCTAACTTCGAAAAAGACGTTTTTATTCAATTTGAAAACTTGTTACTTCTTGAGGTTTCTGATTGTTTCTTCTGCTGAAAATTTCTTAATATAATTTTCTTCCTGAACAATGCGTTACACTGAAATTTTTTTAATTTTTCAGAAGGGGATTATATAATAATTATTATATTAATAATTAATATGTTTAATATAATTTAAATAATAAAAAAATCGATAATTTAATTTTTATATCTTTAGAAAGGATATTCTATTATGAATAAGTTTATACTAATCTCTTAACTGCGCTATAATTATTTACAGAGATATTAGGGAAAATGTAGACTCCACTCTTTCATTTCCGATTTAAATGTTCTGTACCGTTCTTAACTGTCTTGACGTTGTATTTACATATTGTTTTTATGCTTTCACATTACCGCAAAGTTGATAATATGCTACATGCATGAATTGCTTTTAGTTAAATACCGTAAATATTAATAATGAAGCTTTAAAATATTACCTTTATTTTCCACTTTCGCGAAATTCAATGACTTTTATGGTTTTGCTCGGAAACGTTATTGAAAATTGCTTAGCTAATCAGTTTTATTCGCTATTAGGTTCTTAAATTTGAAACAAAACGGTTTTTTTCCCTAAAGCAATACTTTTGTGATTATTTAAAAAGATTCTTCTTCGCAGTACTTGTTAGCCTTTATAATGAATAATAGTGCGAAATGTGCTTCAGAACAGTATCAAAGAAAGAATCAGTTTAATGGCAATCATTGTAAAAAATTCAAAGATAGAAATATATTCTAAAGTGCTAATTAATCTTATAGAAAACTAGAAAGTAGTCATTTTAATAGTGTTTTTGCTTAGTATGGCAGTTTAAAACTAAATTGCGCAGGGTCTCAACTGGAATGTAGATAGATTACAAAAATAATAATAACGATAGTTTTAAAGTAGCTAGACAACGTTAGACTTACGTTTAAAAAATTGTAATAGAACCAAATCATGGTAAAGAAGTTTAAACAAAGATTCCAAGAGGGGGATTATTATTCAAAATTGATGGTAGCTAAAGTCTGAGAATTTTTTTTTTTTTTTTACTTAGGTAGTGTTTGAAAAATTTAAGATGTTGTTAGGAAAAAAAGCTAGTGAATTGGACTATTTTTAAGGGGGCTGTAATAAAAAGCCCAAAAGTGGCCAGCTAATAGTTAAAAGCAAGACCCCCTAACATGAAAAAGTGTTAAAAGATCTTAGTTTTTAGCGCTTTACGTCTTTAATTTGTCAATATTAAACCTAGGGTAATTATTAGAATAGTATTAATGATTAGAATAATAATTTAAGATATGCGAAAAAAAGGGTAACTTCATAAAAAGGGCCCTTAGGTCCCCAATGAAAGTGTGAGTGTCTTAGTCCGGTGAGAAGCGTCCAAGTCTCAACTTTAAAATTATGCATAGAGGTAAATACAGGTTGCACAAAAAGTGCACCCTGTATTTACCTCTATGCATACACCTTTCCCCGAACCATGAGACCCAGGGTCTTAACTGGAATGTAGAAAAAGGAGAGTAACTAAATGGTAAAAGGATTCCAAAAATGGGGCTTGGAGGACACGTGAATTATTCAAAAGATAATTGCGAGTTATTTAGAACATTTTTAAGAACCTGCACTAAGGATACAAAATAGGCGATCTATATTCGAAATTGTCGGTAGTTGAAATCTGAGAATTTTTTTATCGTTCATGTATGGAGGGCTCAAAAAGTTTTTTTTAAGCTAGTGAATGGGATTATTCTGAGCTAGCTGTGTTTTTAAGGCTATTTTTAGCTAGCTACATTGCATTTTTAGTTGTAAGCTACATTGAGGGGCTCAAATGGGACCAATTGATACTTAAAAAAAGGTCCTTGCATGAAAACATGCTAAAATGTCTTGAACTTAGAGCTTTAGATCTTCAAACAGCCAACATTAACACGTTCGCTGCCGCTTACGTGAAGATGTGATGGTAGTTAATGCCGCACTGGAGAAGTGGGTATTTCACAGAAACCGATTTACATTTTATAACAAAGAATCAGTGTAAGAGTTCCCGCGCCAGCGCGTGACTGGCTGCTGGACATCACCCCACAACACGTGCTGGCGCGTGAGTGGCCCCTTACCGTTGGCGCCATATCGCGAGCTGGCGCTTGATCGGCAGCGAATGTGTTAAGCGTAGCCAACATTAAGCATGAATTATTTAATGTGATAATATTTCAAAGAAATAAGCAAAAAATTGGTGAATGCTTAAAGAAGGGGTCTAAGGTCCTGATAAAAATATGAGGGTGTTGGTCTGGGGGGAAGAGTTCACCTTAAAATTATACTCTGAGAAGGTGGGAAAATTAGGGAGTAAAAAAGTGCATAGCACACAAAATTTCAGGGAACCTTGGGCCGGGTCCTACGGCACCAGAGAATTTTACTGAAGTGTTGAAACAGAAAAATAACAAAATAGATACAAGGATATCAAAAATGAAGATTGAATTAAAAGGAAGAAATTTATTAACAATTTAGGGCGCAAAAATTTCAAGGGGTTTTGTACCGAGTCCCAGCTTACCACGGTCTTACCTTGAATGTAGAAATGCGGAAATACCTAAATGAAGAGTTGGCCGCAACAACGAAGAAAAAAAAGCGCATGTTATTAACAATTTAAGACATAAAGACTTAAGGATCCCATGGTTCTCGGTCCTTAAAAATTAAATGCCTGAGCCTCAAGTGCTTCATTTTCTGTCTTGGACTATTCTCCTCTAATTTTAAGACTTCTAAGTGCGATCGATTCTACTAGCCATCGCACACACACTCACAGGTACACACAAACAGCGAAACTTTCTTTTATTAATACATATTTTTTATTTACAAAATACAATTAAATATTAAAACGGCTTTTTCTCAAAATGACATTTTTTTCTCATTAGCACATGATATTTCAAAAATAGTTTGGTGCAAGTCTTTAAAATTCTTGCACCAGTAAAATATTTATGTTATCATGAAAATAAGCAAGAATTATAAAATTGCGTTTAGTATTTTAAAAAATTATTAGATTGAATACATGCAAAAATGTATAGTTTTCCTAATTTTTCTACTTAAATGTTAACTACTCTTTATCTAATTAACCGATTACAGATATTCTCGTTTATATTGTGGAACACAGTGTTACTCTTAATTAAAAAAAAGTGTATGCAAATACCGTAAATTAGAATTAAATATCATGCGCGCAATAATATGTTAGCTACAGCAAAATTTTAAATAGCATTTTAAAATTTACCACTTGAGTTTTTTATATTACATTCAAATACAAAATATATAAACATAGCTCAATATCATCGAACTATGCTGTAAAAAATCTTTCTCCTAGAATGGCTATCTTTTTTATTAAAAAATTCTCAACTTATGACAAATTTCGCAAGTTTTATGACTGTTAAAGGTATACAGTCCTATTAAGGGAGTCCGGGACACATTTTAAAATCAATTTTATTTATTCAGTTAAAATTAAAAAAAATTGTAATGGTTAACCTTATTTGTAAACAAAATCACATGATTAAACTTCTCATATTTTTTTTATTTAAATTTAAATTTCATTAAAACAGTAGGGTAATTTAAAATCGTTATAACTGAAAATGTTATTTGTAGAATTTTAATTTATATTTTCATTTAAACTAACAAAAATACATAAGCTTTAATTTTGATTCATCACTTTTAAAAACTCAGTTTCAATAAAAATTAAAAATATTTAAACTAAAAATTTTTAAAAAAAATGTTGTAACTTAAAGAAAAAATCATATCTTCAAAAGTAAGTATTTTTCTTTTTTAATTTGCCAAATCAAAATTAAAGTAAAATAATTGAAAAAGACATGGTCTAAGTTTGAACAAGTTATCTGTAAATAATTTTGAGTTATAAAAATGCAAATAGAGAAATGGTGAAAAAATTCATCATAAAGAAAAACGCGTTTTCACAGGAAGTCATTTCCATGACGACCATTGCTTGAAAGCTAGATTTTGAAAGTAAACCAAAGCGAAAAATGTTATATATCCTGTTCCAGTAATGATAGAAACATGATGTAACCGTCATTTAAAGCAGAAAAAATAAACAATCTTTTAATGTATTTTTTTTCTTTTTTGAAAATTTGAAGGCTTTTGTGTCCAGGACTCCCTTCAGAGATGTTTCCATAATATTTTATGCCGTAGGTTTCCTTTTAATTTTGTACTTTTCACTTCGTGAAATAGCAAGCTGCTAGCTTATAACTCTTTCCCTATTTTTGCGATGAAAATTAGAACAAGATTTGTTAAAATTAATTTGTCCTAAGTCAACAGCAGCTTATGCTTTCATAAACAAAAGAAAAATTCAAAATGAAAATAGTATGCATTCATTCAATTCATAAAAATTATAAGCAATAATTCTACGTCAAATTAGCTTTTGATATGCAATATCATATGCATTTTTCTACTAGTATCAAAATGAATATTAAATCGAAAGCGTAAAAACAGGTTTGGGCAGCTATGTAATGCGAACTTTATATTTGAATCTCTTAAAATAAACAAGAAAATCTTATTACAAATCATAATATTGATTTCTTAATATGTTGTGGCGTGTTTTGAACACTTCAAAAGAATTATTCTAAAGAAATAAGAAAGTTGTTTGTATCTAAGCATAGCAAGTTTACCAGCAAATTTTACTACTATGTTTGAATCAAATATTTCTTTCTAAATAGATGAGTGTGGAATGTTTTAAGGGGTGATCTTAAATAAAAATGGAAATATATTTTTATTAAGTCTTTTCGGCAGACACTATGTCAACAACTATATTCCCGAAATTGCTTCGTAAGTTATTTCTGTCACGCAGTCTGTCATTTTCACTCTAAAAGCCAAACAATAAAAATATTAAATGAACATTTATTATCTCTTTAGAACTTATAAGTATCTTTTTGCGAGTTTCCAAACTTCTGAATTTCATTACAATATCTAATATCATCAAAGCTCAGTATTTCAAATTTTCATTTCAAATTTTTTAGAATATTCAAATAATATTCTAAATTCCTGCATTTCTCTCGCTGTTAAAATACATGTGTTGATTTAGTGTTTTGTAATGCGAAACACTTGTAATTTAAACCTCTTTCTTCATGGCAATTAATCTATAGTTTTCGCCAATTACTGAGGTATCATTGTTGAAAATTCACCAGTTTATAATTATTTTAGAAGGCTTTTGAATAAATTAAAATTAATTACAATAGTTTTAAGTTATGATATCTTTGATAGTTTTGTTCAAAAGTCTCTTGTTTCATAAGATATTGTTTTTCTACGAAAACAGTTTTTTTATTAAACAAGCCTCAAGAATTAAGACGCTGAAAATATAATAGAAATATATATATTTATGAAAAATAAACCTATTTTTATACTGAAAATACTTAAGCGAACATTAAACGAAATCAAGAGCTTTGTAAATCAAGGGGCAGAAATTAGCTATGTTCAGTTACATTTGTTTGCTTTCCGATTAACTACAAAATAAAATTCATCTAAAAACTCACACACCCGAGCGTGCAGTAGCTTTCATCAATGGTTAAATGAAAAAATGTTGGACTCAAGTAGATTCGCCTGATATTTGTCCCAAACGTGAGTATGTACATAATTTAAGAAAAATCATTAGTAAAGGGAATGCCATCTATCATCAAATACTCTACCCAATATATTTCTTCCTTCTAACTTCTATTAAATTGCTTAAATTTGAGTTGATTAAAAGTTTATCTACGAAAAATATATCATTTTCCACTTCCTAAAAGCAAGATATTTTCCTTCTTAACATAAAATTAAATTTACACAAACAAAGGATACAAGTCCAATTAGTGATGACGACGCACATTGCTAATGTCGCATGGATGAAGACATTCTTTGTTGATTTTTTCCTCTGTGCGTAAGTGAGGAAAGCTTGAATCAGACAATAAACAGTGTATAATGTTATCAAAAGAGTAGTACACACAAAATGAGGAATAACTACAGAGTTCACCTGAAACAGAAAAAAAGTACTAATGAACTTTAATGAAATTAAAAGCCCAGTAACATTACGAAATTCTACAAACACGCACACACATATACATGTATTCCAATGTATTCAGTATTTAAAAAGAACGAAATAATTACTAGATTTCATCTAAATTAAGGGCTTATTATACTTCTGAAACAAAGATTTTTTTCATTATTTGAAGCAACTCTCGGAAAACATTTAGTTTAATTAAATTATATAATTTCCTTCTCCTAACGAAGGAAAAACGTTGCTCAAGCAGAAAACAAGTTCGATATTTTAAATCTTATTCAATTTCTTACATTTTTACTTAAATTGTAAACTAAATAGTAAAGTAGTATATATTGTAAGCTAATGCATATATGTAAGATGTTTAGTCCTCTTTTTTAAAAAAAATAAAGGTATTACCTCTTTAAAATAAACATATTTTACATAATATCGCATAAAACCAAGTCAAACTTATGGACAAAAATACAATAATGATATATATATATATATATATATATATATATAATGAAGGAAGGTTTTATTTATAATTTTTTACAAGAATTTATTTGCATTCTATTTCGAGAATCGTTACATTTTGAGGAAAAAAATTCAGTAAAAGAAATATTATACGAAAGTTTTTATATAACATTCATAGTTCATCCAATTTCAATTAAATGTATTATATGGGTGGTTGTTGAATCTTCTCATAACTTGGTGTTTAATTTACATTTTGAAAAAAAAATATTTTTTTTCATAATAAAATTTAATTTACATAAAAATGAATTTTTAGAAAAAAGAAATACGTTATTGAATGAATAACATCTCAAGACATAGAGAAAATTAGATATAACATGTACTGAAATTACCTGTTTTCTTTCGTTCATAAAAGTGCACAGTTCATAAATATTTATTATACAGGGTGCCCGAAAAGTCTGGAAACGGCCGAATAACTCGAGGAATACATATGAGATTGAAAAATGTAAATATACGTGTTAAAAATTTTTAAATAAGCTACTCAGTGATACCAAATTTGACCTTCGCAATCGACCCACTGGAATCAGAGGGGGTCCAACTTTGAAATCTTAAATTATAACCCCCATTTTTTATTGCAGATTCGGATTCTACGGACAAACATACGTAACTTTTGTATTTGATGTTTATCTCGAATCCTCGTTTATCACGGTATAATCGAGCATATTAAATCGATACATATTTCAGCTTTTCCAACGGGATTTTCCCTTAGCGAAACTAATTGGGGAGAATTTTTGGCATCAAATTCCTCGTCTTTTGCAGGAATAGCGCTTCCTGAAAATCACCCGTGCTGATTATTTCGATAGTGCTTCACAATTAAAAATTTGACCCATTTGCTGTAGCGTCACTCCACAGCTTTTATAGAATATCTCTTTCATGACCAATGAGAATGTTTCATAACGCAGTAAAGTAACCGTTTTCTATAAAAGCGGTGGAGTGACGCTGTAGCAAATGAGTCAAATTTTTTACAGTGTATAGGGTTTTTTATATTTTTCTCTAGAAAAATTCATTGAAATATATTAATTTAGTTTTCTGTTTGGATTTTTATTTTATCCAGTAAATGGTTTCTAAAATACGACCTACTTGTTTTGATGTTTAAATGTGTAAATAAAAACCTCCCCTCCCGAATAGAAAAAGTATATCTTCAGTTTTCGGGGGCGGGGTATGTAAATATTTTGTGTTTCGATGAGTTCTGCCTTCTTTTCTTTTTATTTTCTTTCTTTTTTTTTTTTTTTAATCATTTAATTCAGTGGGGCGGATGGGCGTGCAGTATCGTAAATCTGTATTAAGTATCATAAATTCGTGGTACCTATGGGACCCGTTATTTTCCAAGTGAAATATCAGTATTTTCTTTATAAAATAAATAAACTTCTATAAACACTCGTAATTTTGCCTTCTTTAACAAGTGATTTTCATTAAAAAAGTATTCGTACTTAGTATTTCTTATTGAAATGAAATTGAAATGCAATCTTATTGAAATTATTTCCTATTCTAGAAATTCCAGGATCCTTAGGAACTCCCCTTAGAAAATTTTAGTTTGGGGGGGGGGGGATTATAGGTTTTCATAATTGATTAATTACTGCAAGAACAAAATAATAAGGCAGGGAATTTTTAGACAAATTTTGTTGATATATCATGATTTTTTGTAAATTAATATTTATTTTATTCAATTTAAAATTGGTTTTCATAAATTTAACCGTTTAACGGATCAATATTTCTATTAAAATTTTTCAAATAATGTCTAATTTAGCATATCTTTTACAGATTTTTTAATCTTTTAGCACCTGTTATTTCAAAGAGAAATTTTTGCCTAATTGAATCAGAAAAATACTCGGATTAAATAATGCAATATTTAAAATTAAATTTTACTGGTGAGATAAATAAATAATGATTGCTTTTTAAGCCTTTTTTTCGGATTTTCGAAGATCGCCATTGTAATCGAACAAAATACGTCAGGTACATATTATATTTTCTCAAACAGATTTTACCAACACAAAATTTGCCAGAATGAAACCAGAGCTTTCTTCATCAAAGTAGTCGCATTAGCGGACACATGTTTGTTGAAAATAATCATTAACGGTACTTTCGATAACAGAAGTGTTTTATATGCTTCTGCCATAGAAATTAATAGAAATATATTAAATTATTTTTCCATTTGTGCTCTTATTTTATTCAATCAATCAATTATAAATATTAATCAATTATAAATAATTTTAATAAATGCAATGCATTAGTAATCTATAAATATACCTATATTATAAAGAGGTAAAATTACTTTATTTGTAGAGGAAAATCTGCGGAACTACCGAACTGATTTCAAAAGCAATGATACTAAAATGATGGTGTTCCCCCCGAATCAAATATATACTATCTCTTATGTCCATACCACGAACTCAAGAGGAGCGCAGGAAAAAAGACTTTCTAAAAATGCAATTTTGTGATACTGAAAGGCCTAGAAAAATGAAATTTGGCACGTTAACCGTAATTTTTCCGATCATGATTTGCCGGGCATCCAAGCTTCAATGATAATTTATTTATCTCACTAGTAAAATTTAATTTTAAATATTGCATTATTTAATCCGAGCATTTTTCTGATACAATAATGAAAAAGTTTCCCTTTGAAATAACCCGTCATAAAACATTAAAAATTGTGTAAAAGATATGCTAAATTGGACATTATTTGAAAAATTTTACCAGAAATATTGATCCGTTAAACGGTTAAATTTATGAAAAACAATTTTAAATTGAATAAAATAAATATTAATTTACAAAAAATCATGATGTATCAACAAAAGTTGTCGGAAAATTCCCTGTTCTATTATTTTGTTGTTGCAGTAATTAATCAATTATGAAAACGTATAATCCCTCCCCCAAACTAAAATTTCAGGGTTCCTAAGGATGCTGCAATTTCTAGAATAGGAAATAATTTCTATAAAATTGTATTTCAATTTCATTTCAATAAGAAATGCTAACTACGAATGTTTTCTTATTGAAAATCACTTGTTAAAGAAGGCAAAATAAGGAATGTTTATAGTAGTTTTATTTATTTTATAAAGAAAATACTGCGATTTCACTTGGAAAATAACGGGATCCGTAAGAACAATGAATTTACGATAGTTCTTCATCTGTTGCACAGCCAAAAATAACTTTATTTCTTAATATTTTGTCCTATATTTTTTCTTTAATAATAATAATAATAACAAAAAAAAAACATACACCCACAACAGCCGTATTAGATGATTTTTTTAAAAAACAACAGAATATATGGAAACGCATAATATACACACATACCAC
Source organism: Maratus speculifer (assembly GCA_964019185.1). Classification (NCBI taxonomy): domain Eukaryota; kingdom Metazoa; phylum Arthropoda; class Arachnida; order Araneae; family Salticidae; genus Maratus; species Maratus speculifer. The sequence continues at coordinate 286,004,839 of OZ025293.1, forward strand.
CCTCAAATTATGAAATTTTTTTTTTCTAGTTCTTAGGGGAGGGGCATATTTATATGATAAAAGATCGAAACACGCAGGTCAGTTTGCCTTACTTTTTATTATACATTGTAAAAATTATTTAAAAAACTCCATGCGCGCCCACTTGCCCGCCTGAAAAAATGATTAAAAAGAAGCAGAACTCGTCAAAACGCAGAATATTTACAAACTTCGCCCCCCAAAACTGAAGATATACTTTTTCTATTCGGGAGGGGAAGTTCATATTTACACATTAGAACATCAAAACAAGTAGGTCGTATTTTAGAAACTATTTACTGGATAAAATAAAAATCCAAATAGAAAACTAAATTAATATATTTCAATGAATTTTTCTATTGAAAAGCATAAAAAACCCTATACACTGTAAAAAATTTGAATCACTTGCTACAGCGTCACTCCACCGCTTTTATAGAAAACGGTTACTTTACTGTATTATGGAGCATTCTCATTGGTCATAAAAGAGGTATTCTATAATAGCTGTGGAGTGACGCTGCCGCAAATGGGTCAAATTTTTAACAGTGTAGCACTATCGAAATAATCGCCACGGGTGATTTTCAGGAAACGCTATTCCTGCAAAAGACGAGGAATTTGGCGTCAAAAATTCTGCCCAATCAGTTTCGATTAGGGAAAATACCGTTGGAAAAGCCGAAATATAAACCGATTTAGTATGCTCGATTACACCGTGATAAACGAGGATTCGAAATAAACATCAAATGCAAAAGTTACGTATTTTTGTCCGTAGAATCCGAATCTGCAATAAAAAATGGGGGTTATAATTTATGATTTCAAAGTTGGACCCCCTCTGAACCCCAGGGGGTCGGTTGCAAAAGTCAAATTTGGTGTCACTATATTTAACACGTATACTTATGTTTTTCAAACTCATATGTATTTCTCGAGTTATTCGACTGTTTCCAGACTTTTCGGACACCCTGTATATTTTTTTATTGTTTTCTATTACATAGAATTTTCAAAACATAAAAAAATATATATATTACATCAAATATTAAACCTCACTTACAAAAAGTACCTTTTGGGTAGATTTCGTATGACATACTACCTATAGCGATCGCTCTTATGTTGGAATTTCTGAAAACTTTTTGCCGATCTACGCCGATCATCACTTCTAGGCCCCAAAACTACCATCAGTTAAAAAGTTTGTCTATCTATCTATCTATCTATCTGTCTATACCACTTTTTTCTGGACGCGATAACTTCTATAATTTTGCTCAAAAGTCTTTCAAACTGATACATAAAATCAAGGGGCAGAAATCGGCCAAGTTCCCAGAAATCGGCAGGATCGGCCAAGATCTCGGCCAAGTTCCTTAATGAGTAAAATCGGACCAAGGGGGTGGAAATAGGAAGGGTTTTTGTGAAATACGAAAAAACGCCATAGCTTCTTAAATAAAATAGATATCGAATCATTTTAAAGTTTATTATACTTCTAAGAAATGGGCCAAAAGTTTATCCATGGCAGATATTTTATAAAATTAAAAATGGGCTCAAAAGGCGAAAAAACAGGTTTTTGGGAGAAAGAAATTCATAACTTCCTCAATTCTCAAAATATCAAATCCATCTAAACTTTTTGTAAATGTTCTAAAAATTATATAAAACTTTTGTACTTACACGTTTTTGATAGAACCGACTTTACTCATGAAAAAAATTGAAAAACGAAAAGAAAAAGTGGGGTGGAAATAGAAAAAATCCATAACTTTGTCAATTCTTAAGATATCAAATATAGATTATATATATGATAATAAAGAGATTGAATTTATTTTACATCTACTGAATAATATCTACAGCTTTTATATCGACAAGTTTTTTTTAGGACCTAATGTTATAGCAAAAATAAATGAAACAAAAGTAGGAGTTGACGAAGAAAACCTCAAATCCAAACTGCCTATATCCTGACTCATTTTTAAACTCATTTTTGATTTAAAAATCATCCAAATGGCAGGTTCTCTTATTTAGGAATTTTATAATGTGACGCATTGGCAGGTTTCACGATAAAGGCAGAATAAAATTTTTAAAATGCTGCCAAAAATGGCTGATTTGAGTTTCCCGAAGCGATTGTGACTAAAAAATTGAGGAAATACTCGAATAACAAATTACTTAGTTTAGGACTCATTTTAGAAACCATCTTTGCTGTCAAAAGCATCCAATTTATTTGTTCTCTTATTTAGAAACTATATAATGTGCCGTATTGGTCAGTTTTTCAATAAAGACAGAATATATTTCAAAAAATGCTGTCAGATTAGCCATTTCCCTAAGCGATCGTGATTGAAGATTCAGGATGACTCAAATTTTTATTTAAAATTGGATTATTTTATGACTCATTTTTAAATTCAGTTTTGCTTTCAAACGCATTCAGTTGGCAGTTTTTACTTAGGAACTATATAATGTGCCGTATTGATAATTTTTTCATGAAGTAAAAATATATTTCAAAAAATGTTGTCAAAGTGGGCATTTGAGCCGAATTTCGCTTAAGATGTTTCTTATAAAAACAGCTCTAACAGAAAAATGAAATTAAAGTTTCTTCAAAAGCCGCCAAATAAAATTTTTAAATTGGGTTTTTCTCTAATTACATTTTATTTTTTATTTTGAAATGTGCATTTTACGAAATCTACCTCCGCCTATAGGCCAAGCCGTCAGGGATTTTTTTTTTTTTTTTTTTTTTGTACATAGAACCATTTGAAATGATTTTTTAAATGTAAAAATGGAAGTACTAATTAAAATAAAAGACAAGCAGCGTAGAGGGTATCAATCATAAACGTATATTAATTACGTTAAAGGGGTTTTATTTTTTCTTCAGAATTAGTCCTCTCCCCAAATGGCCTACCTTACAAATCTTTTAGAAAGCTGACATTAGTTTCATTAGTTAATGTAAGAACTGACACTATCCTGAATGTAATCAAAATTAATATTACTTAGTACATTTTAGGATGCTCAAAATGTTGTTTTAATTATTTTCTGGCTGAGTCGACTGCTTAGTCCAGGGTGAGCACTGTGGAATTCGTGGTGGGATTTCACTCCTTGGTGATCAATAAACCGAAAATCTCAACTCATCTTTTCCGGCAAAACGAATAATGAAGGCCTGCGACAGCGAAGTCACTTGCATCATCATAGTAATGGTTTTGCGAGATAAAGGAGGTTACTTAGGAAATCAACGATGGAATTTTCCCCTCTTTTTCTTCACTGCATTTCATTCAAAAACTCCGTCATCTTACATTTTTCAATAATGAATATAAAAAAAATATTTCATACTTCAGTTTTTTTAATCAATTCGAGAAAGTCAGTCTTATTTCATACATGAAGCCAAAATATATTGTTTTTATTCGACATTGAAGAAAAGTTGGTCGTTAAAAAGAGAATCTTCTCATTTCCGGTGAAACATAGACTTAAAAACATGATAAATTAAGTTGCCTTACAGTTCCCGAAGAAACTATATTTAAAGAGGACAAAATTTACTGTATCGGGTGAAAATGTTGAATTGACTATGATTAACTATGATTGCTCGAAGTCGTTGGCAACCTTGGGCGATTAGAAAAATACACGAATCGTTCTGTTCAGCATAAAATAACAAAAAAAATCGAAAACATCAGCCTCATGTGCATTCTTCTTCTGCCTGGAATGAATTTGTATACCTCTGAATGCGATAGATTTTATTAGCAATCACTAACACATCATCATAGACACACATAAACAAAAAAATTAATATAGATATATCATCAAAAAATATTTCAATTTATTCCATATACATTCCATACATAGAAGCTTATATGCATGCATTAAATTTTTAAAACTGCTAATGTTAATAAAAGAGTCGATGTAGATTCTGATAGTCTTGGGGAATCTCTTAATCTGAATTGTTCAATGATGCCATCAATTCTATACTAGGATGTCTCTAACTGAGAGTGGCGTGTTAAATGCGCGTTATATACGCAGAGAGCGCATGCTAAAACAAGTTTTTGCCGAGACTATGGCAAAACTACATTTCAAAATTTAGCAGTAATCGTCTGAACAAATGTATTTAGACGAGTGCGACAAATTAATAAATACCAGCTTGGTGATAATGGCAGGATCGATAAGAGGCTTGGCGATTTGTTTTCATCCAAAATCGCCTCAACAAATAAAGTTTTATATCCTGTATGCCGTCATCCTCGCATAGAGGCATCCTACTGTATACTCTGGCGACATCTTGCCCCATTCTTTGCGCAATCTACAGAGGATAGATTCACATTCTCGAAATCCTGTTACACTTCTTCTTCAACCTCAAGCATGGCGATTTGATATTTTTTATACGACATAATTTTAATTACGATTTGCACAAAAAATTGTGAATTTTTTTTTTCTTTTACAATTTTGGTTAATAAAAGCTATAAAATTGCATTTCCTTATGCATGAATATTTTTTCTTCTATTCTACTGTGAATTCAACATTAAAATTTCTACTAAAGTGTTAAAAAATAGTATTTGTTAACTATATTTACATTGCTTAGATTCATTCTTATAGCTAACAATATGTTACCCTGACGAATTTAGACAGTTGAAATAATAAATGCTTTTACTACCACCTTCTTTTTTCTACAATAATATACCGTAATTTCGGGTGTATAAGCCGCAGATCAAACAATTCTTTTTCGACCCAGAATTTTTTTAAGAGACAAATATAACTAGTTAGATCGCCGTAAATATTTGTCTTCAATCACTAAATAAGATTTCTGGGTCCAAAAAGAATTGTTTCATCCGCGGCTTATACACCCGAAATTACGGTAGTTATTTTACGAGTCATTATTCATATGTATAAGCACGGTGACCTGTTTCATATTTAGCTATGTTTGTCAGGATTACTTTGATGTTTAACTGTTATTTTCCATTTTTATACATTTAAGTGGTAACCTATAACAAAACAAACAAGGTTAGTTGAGAACTTTTTATTCCAATATTTAATTTGTATTCTGATTTGATCTCAACCAATATTTATTTCATATCAGAAAATTCAATTTTTAATTAATTTCATATTTGAAGCAATTATGATGCAATAGAATTTGTGAGTATATGTCGTTAGTAGTTATACATTAATATTTCGCAAGTGTTAATACATTTTAGAAGAGTAAATTTACTTTTCCTTCTCCTAAAATGAGTTTCAAATAACACATTTCAAATGATATTTTTCTTCATAAGCTTTTCCTTCGATTTTGTTAATTTTTCTTTGAAATCCGAAACATTTCTTTGCGTTTTAATTAGTTGCAGTAACTAAGAATTTCATAATCTTATACTATGTATATTTCCTTAAAGTTTCACACCTACCATTTAAAATTTATTTTTTTAAGACTAACGGATGTTTCTTTTTCTAAGAGTTTTCTGCAATACGCATTAGATTACCGCAAAATACCACAAAAGATATATTTTAACAGCATTACAATAGGACAAAATTTACAATAGACTTAAATTTAATTATTTGCTAACTGATAGTTTATAAAAAGTCATTTAAATTTTTCCTTACAAAATAATCCAAAAGAAGAGATAAAGTTCATTTGCGTGACAAGAATATATAATGACCGAATACAAGGTCGGGATTTATAGTTGGAAAAAATGCCCCTAATTTAGCATTCCTCGATCTTCCTCCATAAGACTATAAAAAAAGTTTCTACGCCTTGTATTGTCGATTTCTAAATAAACTAGTCGGAAAACATTCATTGGTTTCAAAGCTGTAAAAAAATATTTGAAATTTCATCTGAATTTCTAAATGATTTTTTTTTTTTTTTTTTTTTTTTTACGACGAAAAAATTGATTCTTCTTAAATGGATTATGACGCAAAATTCTATTTAACATGGAAAATGTCAGCAAAACAATGATTTAAGTTTGTTTTTCTCTAGAAAATTTTGAGACATTTATATTTCCATTTTTTTAACGAAATATTATATCTGCATAAAAGATAAATTAGTGAGTAATTATTGTGATTTTATAATAATTGTTGCTAAAAAAATTGGTGAAAAAACTTTTATCCAAATAAATTTGTCCGACTTATTCAATTTGTTAGATTTTCTGCAATAATATAATTCATATTATTTAGAAGACAATATTTTATTATACAAATATAAATTAATGAACAAAACATTCTGGGGTAAGGCTGATTTTACAGCTTTAGAACAATTATACCTTTGATTGTTTTTTACTTCTTTTATATATTTTATTTGCAATTCTATAAAAATGTACTCAGTATTGCACAAATAGGAAAAAAGTCAGCAACAACATTTTTTAAATGAATAAATGTAATTTAAGGAAAACTGTTGAAAAACTTTGCAGTCCACATAGCATTAAAAAACTTAGGAATCCATCCAAATCTTTTCTCACTGATTATAAAGAAAACTGAAATATTTTAACGATTCTTAATACTTGAAAGGCAAATATAATTGAATTGGATAAATTATTTCACTCGTTTAGCCCAATCTTTCTTTAATTTCTTTTTAAATCACCATAGTATAATTGCTGAGACAGAAAATTGCATAATATAACATAAAAAAGCGCATTGTTGCAGTAATTTTATGCTGAAAATATTTTATGTATTTTTAGCATTTTTCTTAATTAAAACTTCAAGAATAAAAAAAAAAAATGAATTCGAAAAAATGATTCTTTATTCCTACAGAGTGTTATATAGTTTGGAAGCTGCTTATTCATCTCCATTCTGCTAAGATGATGCTTTTTTTAAAATTCGTTTTTAAGAAATAAGTTGCCCGAACTAATACATTTGTTCACGTAATTTTATCTTCCGTGTATTTCTTGTTTGTTCTACATTAGAAAGAAATTTTCGGTAAAATAAAAATTTTCCATTATTTTCATATCCAGGAAGCGAAATAACTTCATAACATAAAATTAAGTTCTGTAATGTGAATAATTTTTTTTTTCCTATTTAAAAATATTTCCAAAATCACCAAGAACGCCTCGAAGTGTTCGTGTAAACAATGTTGTGTAATGGATGGCAACGATATTCATTAATTGTTTATGTAGAAAATTAATTAATATTACAGAGATCTGAAAAACTTCAATAAATGTGCATTCTTAAAATAACGGCCCTGGGACAAAATGCATCAGAATACCGAGCAATCAGAAAAACAGAAAATCTACACCTACAACATTATCACCTGTTCGATGAGATTTTCAAATTTCTATGGATACAGTGGTATTAACGCATACTGTCCTTAGATTATAGGCCGACTCCTGGCTCAGTTCGAGACTTCGAATTAGGCAGTTGCCTACAGCCCTTTAAAATACGCGGTATTGTCTGTAATGGTGTCGATTTCGAGCAAGCTGAGCAGTATCTTGTTGAAGAAATATGATTTCAGTGATGAATCCCGCTCTTCTTCCAGTGCTGGTGACTGCCATATGTGTGTGTTGGCAGAGAGCGGTCAGTCCAATCCTGCATTTTTTACTCAGCGGCACACGGCTATAATACCATTAGTGATATTCTTCAGAAACGATCTGTTGGGGCAGCTGAACACTTTTACTCATGTTGCAATGTACTACAACTCGCAAATACGTACACGACATTTTGTAGACGATAGTATAGCGTATGCTATTAAATCACCTAGGTGGCATTTATCAGCAAGATAACGCTTGGTCGCATATTGCCCAAATTTCGCAACATTGTCTACAGGACTGAAATGTCCTTCCACGGTATGCCAGATAACCAGAACTTCCTCCAAAAGATAATGTTTGGGAAATGTTCGAAAGATGACTTCAGCCATATCGGAATACCACCGAACTAGTTTACCATTTATTATACTTACATGTATGATAGAATTTACTACAGAGATATCAGTAACTTAATAGATTCCCTGCCTCATTGATATCTGCTAAAAGCGGCTTTGTAACCTACTGAAAGTGGTAGTCTTTGTTGTTACTAGTCAATAAATTGTTTTTTTGTTCTGAATTTATAGTCATTTGTTCATCTATGCAAGCACTAATTATATATCAAGTTCATGATCGTGGCTCATTTTTTTCTCGATCGTAGCTCTTTTTTTTCGCGATTGTGGCTCATTTTTTTCTCTGTGCATATTTTTAATTTTATTTATTTATTTCTTTATTTTTGCAACAGAGTAATTTTTTGAGATTTAAGGAAGCATTTTAGAAAACAAAATTACTATTCGGAAACATTTCCCAGTAGTTTTTACCGTGTGTCAATGAGTTTTCCCAATTCGGATTACTGTACATTTTAAATATGCTTTCAATTTTCAGATAAACGTTACTTGAAACATTGTTCTACTTACACGTTTTACAGACAAACGTAATACATTATCCATATTAATATCAAAATTAAAATTAATATATTTATGTTATTCTTGCAAGGAATTCAGTTAGTAGTTGAAGATGTTTAACTGGGTATTCATAGCATCCTAAAAATCTAAATTATGTTTTGAAAAAAGTAGCTAATAAAATACAACTACGTATCCAAAAAATTTTGAAAAATCAGGGTAGCAAAAATTATTTTGTCTTTATAAATCCATCTTTAAATCTTAAAAATATATTAGTTTCTGGCTTTTCTACAAATAAAAAACACTTTTTGGAATCTGGGGTTACTCAGGTCATTGAATGTGCTCACTTGTAGTTACATTATATTTTCTTACATAAAAAATATTTACTTATTATCTATGCTTTTTAAATAAGGTTTCAGTGTCAGCTTCCAATTATGATGATCACAACCATAAAACTTTTATTTTATCTAGAAAAATGAAAAATCCCAAATAAATACGACAATTGTTAGAAAACTGAAAATATTTTTTTTTCTTAACGGTTGTTTCAAAATTGTACTGAAATTTAATAAACGTTAAAAAAAACCATACTTCCTAAAATAGGTATTTTGTTGTAAGATTTTAAATCGTAGTTACCTTTTATTGCATTATAAATTGTAAATACATTGCCTTAGAATGATTATTTCTATACTAGAATATAGCCCGTCAAAATGACGTGTTTTCATTTTTAAAGGATGATAAAAAATTACAACAGCAGTGGTCAATCATAGCCACTTTAAGGTGAAACAATTTTGATAAATACAGCGATTAAACTTGGAGAGGGAAAATCTAACAAAAAAAAAAAAGAAAGAAAGAAAGAAAATTTCAACAGAAATCTGCATTTAACACTATATATGATTATAATGAAATTTAAAACGCACCCGCGGTTTACTTAAATAAAAAGTTTTAATTAAATATTGTTTTTGAAAAATTGTTTTTGAAATCGTGAAAAGATTTCACAGCGAAGTTAAATGTAGTGACGTCATTTACAGCTCCCACAGTAAATATGACCAATGAGAACGCTCCATTACGACTATGGAACAGTTTCATTGGTCAGAAAATAGATTGCCTTTAAAATCGGAGGTAACTTTTCACAATGTTTTTTATAGATTTGTAATTCTCAAGAGTCATTCACGGCTATAAAGGAAAAAAAAAAATAAAGCAACCCGAATGTAAAAATTTTAACAATATTGCATTTAAAATGCACCTTCGCTTTCCTTTAATAAAAAGTTTCAATTAAATATACTTTTTGAAATCGTGGAAAGATTTCAAAGTGAATTAAATATAGTGACGTTATTTAACAGCTCCCACTGTAAATCTAACCAATGAGAACGCTCCATTACGACTATGAAACGTTTTCATTGGTGAATGAGTTTCTTTTTCTCGTGGATAGGTTGACCTCGGAATTGTTATACACGGAGGGGTTTTATATATGAGGAGCCCAGAAGCCAAGGGGTACAAGTGACAAAATGTCGATTTGAAGTAAATTGAGTTTAAAGATAATTGATGTTAAATTGGAATATCAATAACAATTGACTAAATTGAAATAGGAAACATCTGCTTGTTGCATTCTAATCTTTGAACTCTCATTTAAGTAACTGTTAAAAAAATAGAGTACAATTTTCTTTAAATGTATAATTAATCAATAATGTTTGTTTTTCGAAAAAAGTGGTTTATCTCTATAACTCCCCAATTAATCAGAAAATGGCCTATATTTCTTTACCTGAAATGAAAAAAGCATATTTCCAGGTACCCTGTGCACTTAACTCATTTTTTTCAATTTTGTCACTTATACCCCTTGGCTTCTGGGGTCCTCATATATAATTTCAAATATGGATAGTAATTCGATTGCAGTGTTATCTTAATTAAACGCTTCTCTTTTCAAAATAAATAGCATAAAATAGACGTAATTAGAATTGTGATAGCGGAAACATATCTTTGATTGCTTCGAGAAAGAAAATTTAATTTCAAACAATTGACAAAACATCAATAAATCCAGGAAGAGAATATGGTAAATGTACGTACGTGGCTATTAAAATACTTTGGAGATTCTAAAAGATATTTTAGGTGATAAATATTCATTTATTTTAATGTAACACTATTTCCAAACAAAAATAAACATTTGAAGATTAATAGAACTCTAGTACGAATATTATTTTTGTAAAATAGTGATAAATGAAATAATGAAAAATGACCAGGGGCAGGCATGGTCAACATCTACTTGAAGGAAGAAATGCTTAATCAAGCTTCGTATTCCACTAATGGGCCTAAACACAATCCCCGACAACTCAAAATCAGAATTTTTCAACTTTTTTTTCCGAAGCAAAGTTTATTTAGGTGTGCCGCAGTAGCGGCTGGTCAGGGAGTGCTGCATCAATTTATTCACACCACTAAAATTGTATGGTTATTTCGGTTTCATTTAATCAACAAAATTTATCGAATAAATAATATAAAAGATTCTGTTAAATTTTAGTGGTGTGAAATATCAGATGCAGCACTCCCTGACGAGCCGCTACTGGTGTGCCTAACCAGGCACAAAACTTACAGGGATTGAAAATCTATGAAAGGAAACTTTTCAATTTATTAGATAACACAAAGAAAGTACTCCATCAAAGCAGATCTCCCAAAAACGAAGAATTTATTTGAAATTTTATATTATTTTGTTTGTATTATTCTTGTAATAAATTCATATTACTTAAATGCTATTCTGTGTAGGAAATTTTGATTTTATCTGAAGTACACTGCAAAACGCAATGCATTTTTCTAAAATAAATAAACAAAAAATAAATCATTTTCTCAAAAGTTCCGTCATTTTTAATAAATAAGAGTTTCCAGTAAATAAATAAAGCAAAATGTAATTCTTTTTTTGTGATAAAAATATTTTTTAAAATATATTATCAGGTATTCTTAAGTTGTTCTAGCTGAAATTTATTTACACTGCATCAAAAGCGTATTTCTAAGTGTAACATCGAGAATATCTTTCTTTGTTATTTCGTATAATCTTGATGTAAAAAAGAAAAACTAAACCTGTGGCTTTTCAATGAATTACGGATAGAGCCTGTAGTTCCTAATGTTATTTTTTTAACCGTTGACCCAGAAATACTATACATAATTTATTCCTATCAGGTGGTCAACCTAACGCGGGACCATTTTTGTTTAGTTCATAAGCAAACTGGGTACTTATTTTATCTACTCCGAAAGGATGAAAGGCGTTATTTAACCTTAGAATCGAACTCTGGACATGCAACGTGGCAGTCCAAGAGTTGACTACTAGGCTACAATGCTACAAGACTCTCGATTAGACCATTTATTTCATTATAAATGGTTATTAAACTCTTGCTATACTTAGTAGTAGTCGGAGGATAATTTGTAGTACTTATAGTAGTTCTAGGCAGTGTCTAAAAGAACACTTAAATAGACAAATTGTCTTCTCAGATTATCATTGTAGAATTATTATGGTAACTACTCTCATGATATCGAAAGCGTACTACTAATTGCTTCGAGAAAAAGCTCGTTTTAAACAATCTATAAAACATCAGTAAATCCAATCTCTTGAAATGCTTCGTGGCATATATGAGGATCTTTCATGGCACAACAGTTGAAAAATTTTCTCTAAATTATGAGTCTGATTAATCCATGAATAGCTGATTGTCTAATAAGTATTAGATTTACGTGCTTTTCAGAATTCATGCGGGTTTCGATATCTTCCAAGTGAACTAACAGTATTTTTTTAAAAGAAGAATAAATCTGATTTAAATGCACATAATTTCGCTATATTTAAGAACAGATTTTCTATAATAAAATACTGGCATAGAAGAATTTCTTGGTCTGGAAATTCCAGGACCCGTGTAAACCCTGCTTTTAAAAAGTCTTAGCTGAGCATCACTAACTTTAACAGCTTATTTTTTAAGACTTATAAAGATTTAACTCGTCAAAGAAACAACTATAAAAAGTTTTATTTATTAAATTGTAACAATTAAATTTTTACTACTCGTACTAGAATTTTAAGGATAATTTGTAGTACTCGTATTATTACAAGGTAGTGTTACAAAACAATGACATAAATAGATAAAAAATCCTTTGAAAATTGAATTTTTTGATATAATTTCATTACATAATGAACTTAAATCTATTTATAAATTTTCTAAAATTTTATCTCTGCTGTTTAAATAAGCTTTCAGTATAAGCTTCCAATTATGACGATCGCAGCCATAAAACTTCATTTTATCTAGAAAAATGAAAAATCCCATATAAATACGTCAAATGTTAAAAAAACTGTTTTTTTTTTTTAACAGTCGTTTTAAAATTTATATTGAAGTATTGGAATTTAATAAACCGTAAAAAAAGCCATACTTCGTAAAATAGATATTTTACTATAAGATTTTAAATCGCAGTTACCTTCTATTGCATTATAAATTTTATATACGTTGCCTTAGAATGATTATTTCTATAGTTCAAAGATGAATAGGAATTCGATCGCAGCGTTATCTTGATTAAATGCTTCTCTTTTCAAAATAAATAGCATAGAATAGGGGTAATTAGCATTGTGATAGCGAAAACATATCTCTAATTGCTTCGAAAAAGAAAACTTCATTTCAAACAATCGACAAAACATCAATAAATCCAGAAAGAGAATACGGTAAATGTACGTACGTGACTATTAAAGTACTTTAGGGATTCTAAAAGAGAATTTAGGTGATAGACTGTAAATAGAAAAATGCATTACTGTTCTTTTTAACTTTCCAACATTTTAAAAAAGTGGCTATATTTTTTTTGTGTGTGTGTGCGATCTGTCCGTTCTCTAACTCGCAAAAATATACTTACGCTGCAATGCAATTTTGGATTTATTCAGTTTGAAAAGAAAATGTGAAACATGGTTTATTCAGTATTGAAAAGAAAATGTGAAACATTTATAGTTCATTTATAAGAGCGCTCAAAAGAATTTTGTTCTATTACGGTCTAAGGAGAAGAACCGTTTTTGGTGTATTTTAATGCTGTTACACTATTTCAAACATGTTCAAATTGATGTAGAGTCGAATTCTGTTAATATGAGAAGCAAGAGAATTATTAAAGTCCTCATATATATTATCATTTACTCGTAATACCCAGTGACACGATAAAATTCGATAACACCCATATAATTAAATTAGTAACTACTATTATTTGGACTTGAAAGGTATTGCCTAATACAACCATAAAGCAGAAATCGTAAAGGTGAAATGTTTATTCCATTCACTGTAAAAAGAAATGTAACTGCTTCTTAATCTACGAGAATGTACAATAATCACGAACGAAATGTATAATAACCTCTTCAGAATTACCCAAGATTCAAAAAAAATATTTCGTTATCTTTAGAAACCACAGAAAAATATTTATTTTAGAAATTTAAAAAATAATTTACCAAAAATATAAATGTCGTCTAAATGATGAACCTTTCTTAATGTGCAAGTTGCTTCGTGTTTTAACAATTATCTCGTATTAACTGTACTCGCATTAACCCCTTGAGCTCTGATGGTAGATTTTTCTACCACATAATTTTAATTCCGAAATATCACAATGGCACCAGAAAATTCGACCGAATTTATTTGAAAAAGGTTTAATGCATTTGTTCGTGTTTATCGTTAAGCGGTTTTTTTCTTTGCAAAATACTGGTGACATTTGGAATGTGACATTTGGAATTTTGAAGAAATTTACACCCCAGAGCTCAAAGGGTTAAACGAATTCGACTGTATATCCCTGAAATGAATTACAAGGTGCTTTTTATAGAATAAGGTGTGCATTGCATTCATAATTCATTTACAAGGACACATAAATGAATTCATTTAAAGTTCTACTTATCCATAATAATTGCTCGAATTGTGTTTTCAGTAGTGGTACGTTTCTTAAAATGTAAATCTTTTTTAAACCGCTAAAGCGTATAATCTGTTATTTCATAAAATACGTAGTTATTCCATGAAATAACTAAACGCGTCCGTTAAAGTGTGTAAAATTATTAAATTTTACGATTTAACTTCTTATTATATAGAATAACGATTGTCTAACCGTTAAAGTATTAAATATAGCAGCCGTTTCAATTCCATTTTCTGGGTGTGGACACACCAGTAATTAATATGAAATTTATACAATTTAAATTAAACATTTTGTGTGTCAAAAGGTAATTAATTAATGAAAATGAAAAAAGCCTTTTCTCTTGATTTCAAAACCTCATATTTTTTTATTTAATTCTAAAATACCTACACCCAGAAAAAGGAGTTGATTAAAACTACAAAATATGTTTTGTTGAGTACATTTTGATTGTTTTAAGCAAATTTTTTAGTTAAAGTAAAAAATCGGTTTTGTTGCTCAGACACAAAAATATTGTTTACACTCTTATAAAATTTTAACAAAATTTCATCAATTTTATTTGAGTCTTACTAAAGTCTTGTATTTTCAATTTGTAATTCCAACAAAATTTTGTTGTTTTTACAAAATTAAATTTGGTGTGCAGTAGCCATAACTTTCTCACGTAATTTTGTTTAATTGACTTATACAGGGTGAGTCATAAATATCGAAACAATAGACTATCTCCTTAAATATTGCCCTTAGACCCATAGTTCCAATTGCAAAAATTCATAAAAAAGGTGAATTTTTTCAAAAGATAAGTTGCAACTCCATAGGGGGTCTTTTTGAAAAAATACGAAAATTAAATTTTTATACGGCCTTCGTAGGATAAAAATCCCAACTAAAAAAACATGTCCTTTTCCAGTACTGAATAAGACACAAGAAATTGCATCTTCATGTCTTCAAAACTCGCAGAGTTATAGCCGTTTAAATAATTCATCTGGTTTTAAGGGATTAGACACAATTTGAAATGCGCGTAATTCAAAAAATAATGTTACTTTAACAATTCAAGGAAACATCTAAAAGATCTATCTTTTGAGTAACAATTTTGATTACTTTTTTTTTTTTTTTTTTTTTTTTTTTTTTGGTTATGGTTAGCGGTATGATTTGCTAAGAAAATCATATCCTAAAATTTCTCATAAAATTTATAAAAATTTCATACGATTAGTACTGGTTTAAATGTGATAATTTAAAATCGTTATAACTCGAAAAATTATTTTTCGGATTTCAATTTCTTTCAATTTAATTAAAAATGAAAATCTGATTTTAGTTTTGTTGCAGGGTTTTTGTTTTTCAATATTAATTTTAAAACTATTAAAAATATTTATTGAAAAAACAATATGACTTTTAAATTATAAAAAATATATTAAAAAACTAATATAATATAAAAAAGGAAATATATATTTAAAAAAAAAGTAAAAAGTAAATAACTTCAAAAGTAAGTATTTTTTCATGTTTGCCGAAACAAAACTAATGTAAAATAATCAATAATGGCATGTTTCAAATTTGCACTTTTTTTCTCTAACAATTCTTAATTTTTAAAAATTTAAAGACGAGAAATAGCGGAGGAAAAAACTCATTATGCAGAAAATCGAAGTGCACTGTTTAAATATCCGTCAGAACTTCGCTTTTCCTAAGATGCAGATTAAGACTTTTTTATAAATTTAGCTCTTAAAACTTCAGGTTTTTTATCGTCCTGGAGTGGCTATTAAAAAATCTGTATTGTGGGCTCAGCCGAGCCAGAATCCAGATGTTACTTTTTTCTGAAGACTTGCCGGGTCGGGCCGGGCCGGGCCTAACGTACTTTTCATATTGGAGGGGACTGCTTCCTTCTTCCTAGGTCTGCACTGGACGAAATTTTCAATCCCGGTCTCAAACAATCCGTACTAAAATAACTGTCTCTAACTGACCTAATACGTGCATAAAATAAGTAAAATTTGGTTCAATCAAATTTTTACGAAAAACAAATAAATCTTCATAATCGCCTAATCATAAATCGCCTAATGCGAGAATTTATAGAATATTTGCAGTTAGGTGACAAAGTTACCCTATACCAATGATAACTATATCCCCTTATTCCTTATATTATTTTTTTGCTCTTACAATACTTATCGTATCTATTTGAATACGCTTTCATTTGAAGGTAATTGTTAGGTCGATAAGTCAGTAGTATTTTTTAGACGCGAATTCGAAGAATAAAAATGTTATGTACAAAAATATGTCGAAATGTGACAAAGTAATTCCCTTTTACAGTACATCTTATAATTAGGTACAACGAATTCGTGTGTAGCTCTGGCAAACCATCAAGAGATAAAGGGTTCGAACCTTTTTCAGGCTTGTATGTTCGTAGTAATTTGAATTCTATCTCACACTAAAGATTCAGTCAGTTTGACACTTGTGTGCAAAATATGATCATTGCTTCTTAGAGGTCCAAGGATACTGTAGGAGCCCTGTGGCGAGAAGATGTTTGTATATTGAGAGCACGTGTGTGAATATACGTGTATCGTTTATATTTCTTGATGATGAAAAATGAGTAAGGGTACTTATTCAATCAATACCTAAGCACTCCAAATTACTATTAAACTAAAAAAATATCCCAAAATAAATATGTTTTGCTTATTTTCATAAAACCATTTTTAGGCAGATTTCGTATGAAATACTACCTATTGCATTCGCACCAGTGTTGGAATTTCTGAAAAATTTTTGCAGATTTATACCGATCATGACCCCTAGACGCCAAAACTACCACCAATAAAAAAGTTTATATATATATATATATATATATATATATATATATATATATATATATATATATGTCTTTCTCTCTCTCTCTCTATATATATATATAACTTTTTTATGGACACGATAACTTCTATAATTCTGTACCAATCTCCACCAAACTGATACATAAATTCAAAGGGGATAAAATCTTGGCCAAGTTCGTTAATGGGCAAAATCGGACCAAGGGGGTTGAAATAGGGGGCGTTTTTGAGAAAACAGAAAAAAACCCGTAACTTCTTAATGAAAATAGATATCGAATCAGTTTAAACTTTATATTACTTCTAAACAATGGGCCAAAAGTTTATGCATGACAGATTTTTGATAAAGTTAAAAAAGAGCTCAAGGGGTGAAAAAAATAGGGTTTTTGGTAGAAAAAAAATCATAACTTTGTCAATTCTCAAGATATCGAATTCAACTAGTTTTTTATAAATGTACGCAGAATTATCTAAAAATTTTGTATTTACAAATTTTTGATAGGACTAACTCTTACTGGTAAAAAAAATTAAAAACGAAAATAAAAAAAGGGGGTGGAAAAAAAGAAAAATCCAAAACTTCGTCAATTCTTAAACTACCAAATCCAATTAAATTTATTTTACATCTTTTCAATAATATCTAAAACTTTTATCTTGACAAGTTTTTCATAAAACCAATTCTTATAGCAAAAATAAATTAAACAATAATAGGAGTTGAAGAAAAAACCTCAAATCCAAACTGCTTATATTCTGACTCATTTATAAATTAATTTTTGACTTTAAACGCATCCAAATGGCAGTTCCTCTTATTTAGAAACTATATAATATATACGCCTATAAGGTAGAATTTATTTCAAAAAAGGCTGCGAAAATGAGTATTTTGGACAGAATTTTCTGAGGTGATCGTGATTGAGAAATTGAAGAAATATTCATATAACAAGTTGCGTTTTTTCTGACTCATTTTAAATCCATTTTTGCTCTCAAACACATCCAATTGACAGGTTCTCTTATTTAGGCATTGCATAATGTGCCGTATTGGTCAGTGTTTTGATAAAGGCAAAATATATTTTTAAAAAAGCTTTCAAAGTGGGCACTTCGCACAAAATTTGACGAAGCGGTCGTCATTCAAGAATTGTTGATGTATTCAAATAACAAATTGCTTTATTTATTACTCATTTTTAAATTCAATTTTGTTTTCAAACGCATTCACTTCAATGTTTTTTTCTTATTTAGAAACTATATAATGTGCCGTATTGGCCAATTTTTTAATAAAGTCAGAATATATTTCAAAATATACTGTCAAAATGAATATTTGAGCCGAATTTCGCTTAAGGTGTCTGATAAAACTAGTTCTTACAAAAAATTGAAATTAATATTTTTTTCAAAAGTGGCCAAATAAAGCTGTTAAACTGGATTTATCTCTAATCCTATTTTACTTTTTGCTGTTGAAATGAGTACTCTTCGAAATCTACCTCCGCCTATAAGCCAAGTCGACAGGAATTTTCAAGAGTGTATGATAGACGAGCAGCAGATAAATTATTTAAACTCGAAAAACGATGTTTCCTAATCTCTTTTTTTGATCAGAAAACCTCGTGACACGTTTAAGGAATTAAAATATGATCATCTAGTCCAATTATATTTCTTCATTTTTATCATTTGCAAAAATATTTCCTTTTCACAAAATTCAAATGACTTTTCCCTCGAATATTGTCCTTCAATTATTCAAAGACATCCATTCGATCGCTCCATGTGATTATGACTGTTTAAAGACTTGTACAAATAATAAAGGTCATGTAAACATATATTATCATGTCATTGGAGTGTGTTAATGATACTTTTAATGGTAAATAACTAGCCTCTTAATTGTTCTGATTCATAGTTGACATACACACATAGCTCTCTCTATATAATACCTTTTTTAATACAAGTAATATGTCCGACAAGCAGTAGGGGAGAGTGGGGATACTTGAGCATAGGGGATACTTGAGCCACCCCTATTATCTCTACAGTTGGTTAATTTTTCTTTCTAAAATTGCCAATATGGTAACATATTTATAGTTCTGAACATGTAAAAAAGAAATCACACATCTTGGTACCATTTTGAAAGTATAGTGATTAATAGTTGTCTTTTCCCTATCTGAAGTAAATATTTGGGGGCATGGTTTTTTTGTTTTTTTGTAATTAAAGTTTTGTTTAAAGTTGCAACTATATACATAAATTTAATAAGCATAATTTCAATTGTATTTTGAATCTAAAATAGTTCTAATAGCTGCATGCTTTATTTAGTAAAACTCTAGGAAACAAAAATAGTGGTAGTGGGGATACTTGAGCCAGTGAGAGTGGGGATGCTTGAGCCATGTCTCAATCACCCCTACTAGAAATTAAACATGGGTGAAACAAACAAAAAATAAAATTCCATCCTTATATTCACTAATAGATTTTTTTCTGGATAAAAGGGAGAATAATTTTTCATTTTATTTTTTTTTCTTAAAAAAATAACGACCTAAAAATGTTTCAAAATGTATATTTTTTAAATGAAAACATCCATTTTATTTTTCATTTTGACTAACAAAATAGCCTGTCTAGATAAATGTAAATATAGTTTTCAATTTAACTTTTATTAAATTAAAATAACTTTTTAAAACTGTTTTACAGGCTATAATCTCTAATACTTTAATTAGTTAAGTCCAACATATTAAAATATTTATGTTTTAATATAACATATTAAGATTAATATTTTATATTGAAATCGTAACCTCTGTTGCTGTAACTTTTTTTTTTATTTAACTAAGAAAATTGAAGAAAAATTGGTAAAAAAAAGCGCACAAAAAACAAGAAAAGCAACAAAAATCCCCGTTCAAACTTACCTGCATGGAGCCAAAGAGGAAGACAAAATATTTTCCTGTGAAATCAAAAAAGTGTTTGAAATGGTAGAATGATATATCTGGCTTAAATTCCGACAGCTACTAATTTAAAAGCATGAGTTCGACAGTATCATCAAAGGAAAATTCTGTCAATGATGGTGATGATGTGAAAAGAAAACCTTCTATTGATGGTTAGTTACTAATAAAATATGCCAGAAAGAAAACTGTAAAAATATTTGTTGGATAAGTGCTTAATATTTTGAAAATGAAATTTGCCCGATGAATTGCAGATTCTAAATTTAAATGGCTCTGAACTGAGGAGGCTTCTACCGTCGTTATAAGTCAAGTTGAAATTATCCTTCGACAGCCAGTTCTAACGACAAAAAATGATCTTATTACTAGCTTTGTTTTCTCAATTGGTTTTGAAGGACTTTATGTTTCATAATTTATCATTCTGTAAAATGTTTGTGCAAAAATAAAGCGAAAAAAATTACTTTTGTAGATATTTTTCCGTCGCGGCTCAAGTATCCCCCCATGGGGATACTTGAGCCACGATGTAAAACAAAAAATAAACATTTATTATACATAGAAAAATAGTTCAAAATTAATTGAAAGTGGTTTTCAGTTGAAGAAAAAATATCAAATTTTCATTTTCAATGTTTTATTTTATTCTAAGAAATTATAAAAAATTTTAAAAAATTAAAATTCAAAAAATGGCTCAAGTATCCCCATCTTCCCCTATATATTTAAAAACTGCATAAATATTATGGAAACTGCACCCTTTTTTTCTCAAAATAAATAATTCTATCAAATTAATATTATTTAAAAAAAAAAATCATTTGTTCTTAACAATATTTTTTATATAGAAATATATATATATATTTTTATATATTGTCTATCAGTTTTCTTCTGGATTTGTCAAATATTTTAAATATAAAACTTTATCCTATATTTACAATGATGTCTCCCTTTTCTCTTATTAAACAATGGATGTGAAGTAATTTTCTCTTCAATGACCAAATATGCATAAAATTATCTAAATAATGGAGCATTATGTGTGACGTCAATGCGAGCGTGCGTAATTCATTTTGTATCTAATAATAGGTATTATTCAATAAATTCATTGTAAATTTTAGTTTGTAGTGCAAAAGAATAAAGCAGTTATTGTCTGGTATCCAAAGAGTCTATACTTAAAACACAAAATATCGAACAATTCCTTGTTTTCAACAGAAAATTTAGAATTCTTTACGGTAATTTTCTGCTTAAACGGAGAAATTGAATACAATATTTAAGTCTCTACGTCTTTTGCGATATTTCCAATTTCTCTCGAATTATTCAAAAACTTCACAACTTTTGCTTAAATTTATTCGTAAAATTATACATAATAGGAAAGCAGATTCTTCAGTTGAAACTTTTCATTTTATAAAATTAGTACTAATAAATATTCATATTTGATAAAATAAATATTTATATTAGATTCGAATCTACTACCAAGTAACATTAGAATTTCTGCATTCTTGTAAAAAATTTATATTGCAGAAATAATTTTAATGTACATAGTTACTTAGTACACATTCCATAGAAAATATGTGATAGTCTAAAATATTATAACACTTAATTAAGAAAATGTAACAGTATACTTAACTGTAACAAACCACTCATAAAGGAATTATTTTTAAATGGATGAAAAACACATTTTATTCTTAAAAAGATTAAAAATAGAGTATAAAGTCAAATATAATTTTAAAGTTTTAATGATATTATATATATTACAAAATTACAAAAGCACTCTAATATAACGTTTACAAGTTTACAATCTATAAATATCTATTATTAAGAGCTATAAAATAGTTTTTTGTGATAATTTATATTTTGTATACTTTTTAGTAAACAAAAAGGGTGAGAAAAGAATATTTGGTCATGTTTTTGTTTAGATTTGAGTACAGAAAATCTCCTCTTTCTCAAAACAGAAGAAAATGTCGAAGAAGGATTTTCCAACCATGTATTCGAAAAGAAAGTGCATTTGCTCGACTGATCCATCTCAGAAGTGTGTTTGATCTCACTATGATATTTATACCATCTAATCACAAAAAAAGAAAATCTACAATAACATTTTGGAGTAACCTATGATTTTGAAAAGCGTTCTTTATCTTTAGAAGCCTCAGAAACCAATATATTTTTGAGCTTTAAAGAGGTATTTATTAAAACAAAATTACATTTTCTGCCATGAATTTTCGAGAACGGTTTTGAGTAGTTTTTATTGTGCATTAATTAGTTTTTTCAAACAAGAATATCGATTTTTAGGATGCCATTATTTCTCAATTAAATACTTTCATCTGCGTAATTAAATTTATATCTTCAACAGTAAAAAAAATATTATTAATTTTATTTTTATTATATTGTTAATTATGTTAATTTATCATGTTTTTCATAAAGCCTGTTTATTTAACGCGAAAATATTTACTTTAGAATTGATAACATCCGAAATACCTATATTCGGTGTTGAGAAAACAGATCAACTCATTCTATAATCTATTTAAAAACATTCCGAAAATCAGTGTCAGTAAAAGTGTAATTTTAGAATTTTTTCTTTAAGTCTGAAACTTTTTGAAGTTCCTATAAATAAAAAAACCTTTTCGAAATCGTGAGTTACTCGGCAGTGGTTATATGTTCCCGTTCGTTGTTATATTATATTTTAGTAGATTAAAAAAAATTTCTTTTTTATACCCATGTTGGTGGGAATTGCTTTTAAATGCAACTTCACATGAAGTTTCAATACATGAGAACGTTAAACACAAGAAAAATCTGTGCATTTGGAAGCAGGGAATTTTTCGGAAACAACATGCATCAATTTATCAACTGTAGGATAAATGCAAGGCTTGTGCTGTAATTTTTTGAACGAACACATTGGAATTATTTTCGGATCATGTTTCATTTTTTTCTCGAGTACATTAATCTAAATTCATTGATTTATAAGAATCTGTAGTTATTCATACATACATTATAAGAATCTAAATTTATTAAACTAATCCATGCATTGAATGAACATGATTTTCTCTCTTTTTTCATATTTCAATTAGGGAAAAGTCTTTTTTTTTTTTGTCATTTTGTCTATTCTACAACATCAATCATGGGGGTCCCAATTAGAGAATTGGAATGGACGGAATACTTCTTGTGACAAAAATGTAATTTTTGAATATTACACATTTTCATTTAATAAGAAGTCGCATTTTAATGTAGTAGTATCACAATTACGTAACTTTTTTCTGGTTTACATACTGAGAATAGGACCTTATTGTCAGAATGACGAGATGCCAACCTCTGCAAAAAATTATGTTATATTTAAAATAAATGTGCATTTTTATACGTAAAACTGGGCCAAAAAGAGATGGGAAATGGAATTTTATGATATATTTTTATACATGCTAAATAGTACAAAATAATAATTAAAAAAAAAAAAGGGAAAGAAATTTTATTTTAAAATTAGTTCTTTAAAGTACACAAGAACTTTTCAAAAGTGTCATGAAAATTGAGGAACAATTTCAGTCAGGATGATATTTTAGAAAGTGGATTTTTTAAAAAATTAAATTTTTATCTTGCTTTTTTTCTTTTAATTGGGACTTATTTTTGATGTAAAGTTTAAGAGCATCCTGAAAAACCGAAATAGTACTTATTTTGTGATTACATCTTATTTTCGGGAAAACAGTGTAGATTTATGGTGCTTTTATGTTAAATTTAATGAACATGAATTCAACGAAGAAAAAAATACGAAAATTTTTTTTTCAATTACAACAGCTTTTTATCCAATATATATATGTATATAGTAAAAATTAACTTACCCAATCATATCTGTCATGAGTGACAAATCCTATTGGATAATGACTTCCTAAAAGCATTGCTATGGCTGCTAAAATGCCTACAGTAACAGCAAATGCATTCAATACTTTTATTTTCTTCGGATCTAAGGTTTGTCGCTTTTGATCTATTGATGCAAAGCGTAGTAAAAATGTTGGAATACCTGGAAGAAAGAATATCACTCCAATTTCAAAATAATTGTATAGTAAAATACATTTATAATTTTTAACATAACATAATAACATAATCTGAATTTTTAACATAATAACATAATCTGAATGATCTAAATGTCTGGAGTCTTATCAAGAAACAAAGGTT
Organism: Maratus speculifer; assembly: GCA_964019185.1. Classification (NCBI taxonomy): domain Eukaryota; kingdom Metazoa; phylum Arthropoda; class Arachnida; order Araneae; family Salticidae; genus Maratus; species Maratus speculifer. The sequence goes on from OZ025293.1 coordinate 286,028,832, forward strand.
AAAGCGGACTGGATTCAGTTCAATGACTACATGAAACATGCTTGAAACAAACTTTATAGGAAATATGAAACAAACTTTACTCTTGCAACGGGAAGTGTGGCGTGATGGCGAATCGAAATACAACATCAAAGAATGAGAAGAAACGCCAAAAATGAAAAGATTAGGCCTAGCATACAATTAATACATATATTAACAGCAAAATGAAATTTTCGCCAGAATGTTAACAAGTGATTTATATCATTTTTGTAACTATGCTGTCTATGAGTATTTGGAAATCAACATGTACGACTCGTTATTGGTGCTAAAGTACTATACCGACCATACCGTGAATGAGACGGTTAAAAAATGGTTTCTTTGAAGTTTTTTTTTATTTCATGAAATGATAATTTTTAAGAAATATGTTCACTTTGTCATTTATAATCATTCAATGCAATAAATTATGTATAAATATTTAGCTGATATTTTCGAAGATGAAACATTTTTAAAACTTTTAAGATTGTCTTCTCTATCTCTCTCTTTGTTTCTTATTTTTTAATGGAAAAATCTTAATCTTTTCCCGCAAAAGAAGCCAAATATCGTTAATGATACAACAATTCAGTACATTAATTTTTTATCCCGTTTGAAATCTTACAATCCTACAAGCAATTACATTGCGTTTACTCCTAAGTGGTATACGTCACGTTGACGTTCCCTATTAGGTTCCTATGGTTTTTGTTTTTGAGTACCAGTAGTTTTGATTACCTATCTAATTTTGTTTTCTTATCTAATCGTAGAGTTTTTCTGGTTATATAAGGCAAATATTATTAATAGGAAAAACTGATACTAGAAAATGTTATTACTTTACGTGCCCGTCCCGAAAAGGTTAATGGAGAAATTTAATTTGATTTTATCATCACTTTGGAAAATAATTAAAGAAAATAAGAATAAATATGAATAGATTATGAATCTCAAAAGGAATTAAATTTCATTCAGATGATATCTAAAGATAAATATCTAAAATATTGTGAAAACTAATAATTAAAATGTGAATCGATTCCTCCCTCTCCCCCTCTTTCAAAAAAAAAATATAGTAATGAAAATTTAGTATTATACTTTAGTATGAGAAAATGTTAAATCTTACCAAAAAATGTTCCTATTGCCATGAAAATGCTGAGGAAGGCAGAATGAGGAGGAAAAGCTGCTGCATGACTGAAATGATAAAGTATAATTATATAAAATATAAGAATATGTAAAAACATTATGCTTCTTCCTACATATGAATATTAAGAAATTACTTTAAGAGCAAAATAATATTGGACTATTATTTCTTGCACATTCTATACCCTGTCCAATAAAGATGATATTGACATAAAATATTGCCAAGAAATAATTCCCCTTTTCATTGCGGATATGTTTGCAATATTGATATTGCATTGGAAACATTTACAGTAAAAACCCAATATTTTTCATACATTATTATTTCCTTGCAATTTGTTTTGTTGAATACATTACTGGCACAATGCTGGACGCTACTATAATTAACATTGTATTGATGCTAGGGAAATGCTCCTGAAATCCAAACATTCAGAAATTTAAATAAAGTTTGAGATTTTTGTTTAAAAATTTTATAGTAATCAATGTGAGACTTTTGAGAGAGTTTTTAAATTACAGGGGAAATACGCTTGTAGAATAATAGGAATTCAAAGTATCAATTTGTAACAAGAGTTTTTATTAAAGAGCGCATTTTTTAAATTCTTTCTTTCTAATTTGTAGCTGAAATACAATACTTATTCGTCTTCAAAGTCAAACTTCACATCTCTTAAAAACTGATCAATAAAACTTCAAAAGCTTAAACTTAAAACCAATAAACAAACTTTAAATTTGCGAAGAAGAGTGTATTGGAAAAGTCAAAGAATGCAAAATATTTTCGATTAAACATTTAGAAGGGTTTTTGAAGCATTGTTCATAATTATCTAAACATAGATAATTTAATATATGGGCAATTTATAAATGTTTAAGTTTCTCTGAGGATATAATTTTAGACACATGATTATCACTAAAAATATTAATAACAAACCTAAAATACAGTTAATAATAAATATAAAAGTAAACAATCATTATCAGCAATAATGATAAGTCATTTCTGTAGAGAGATAATATTGATATGTAATATTGATTATCATATGATATAATAATTAATATCGATATTTCATTGGAAGTGTTCCAATATTTTGCTAATATTGGGAACCAACATAATTAACATTTCTTTTGTACTAGAGAAATCTTCCTATCTTTTAAATATTTGAAATAAAACCAGTCATTATTTTAAAATACAGTGATGATTGTGAAACTCTCTAAAGAATATTTGAATTACTGGGAGAAATGCGCTTAAAAAAGTAATAAAAACTCTCAAACTGTGAATTTAGAGAAGAATTTATTTTTCAGCATTCCTTAAAATTCTTTCTTTTTAATTTGTAGTTGAAACACAATATGCGTTCACCTTCAAAGTCAAAGTTCCTCTTAAAAACTGATCAATAAAACTTCAAAAGCTTAAACTTGAAATCAATAAACAAACTCTGAACGGGCATAGAAAATTATAATAGAAAAGTAAAATAATCTAGAAAGCAATCAAAAAATGTTTACAATTTTTTTTGCAGTATTGTTCGTAATTATCTAAAATTACATAAATATTTAATCTATGTAGAATTTATGTATTTTTAAATTATTCAGGGACACAATTTGTAGCACATGAATAGTTTTAAACAATAACATTTATATTGATAGACATCTAAATTATTTTTCTAATAGATAAGCATTAATTTTATTGTCTCAAAAAATATTTATTTAGCTTCGAAACTCATATTTTCCTTTGATCCAAGGTGACCGAATGCACTTGCGTATCTAGAATTTCATGCTACTACATAATTTTACAGGCATCAATTTCCATTGAAATCAGTCTTTGCGTATTTCTTTATCCAAGTTTTTGTTGACTAAAAAATTAAAAAATGTCGAATATTTAAAAAAAAAAAAAAAAAAAAAAAAAAAAAAAAAAAAAAAAAAAAAAGATGTATATCGAATGACATGTAATTTGGGAAACAGTCTACATTGCGTGTCAACTTAAATTATTCTTATGGGTGTGTCGGCCAAGAATTATGAAAACTTATACTTTGTTTTACTAGCAACTGGCAGATTTATGCATATAATTCAAAACTCTTATATAAATTACTGTTATATACTTTATTGTCATTTGATGTAGTAGTAGGTTAGAATGTTGAAAGCTATGTTGCTTCTATGTTGGATCTATGCATACTAATTTAGGTCAGACGGCCTAGACTATTCTATTTACATAATTCTTTTTACGTAGAAATCAGCTGTTTTCAATTTTTATTCTGAAATGTAGTTTTGTTTTTAGTTTCGTTGTATTATTCTTGTTTGTGTGAAGTTCCAATGATTTAATTGATTCACTCACTCTCCCAGTGATTAGCATGCTGTCATAAAAACTCGACAATATGCACTGATTATTTATCATTTTATAATAAATAATTTTCGTTCTCCTAGAAAACATGTTTGATCTGTGAATTCTCCCCGAACGTCTAAAAAAAGAAGATGGAATTCCGTTCATTCCTAGCACACATGCGTATTGGGTCTATGAATAATAAATCCGGATTTATTTTTAAAATGAAAAACCAAAAATTCTATAAATTAAAATGTCTAATTTAGTTTAAAAAGTCCTTCCGGCAATGCCGGGAGGAAGAGGTAGCTTTCATATACTTATATATTTATTTATTTATTTTAAGGTAAGTTACATTGTTCAAAAATACTAAGCTCAAATTAGTGGAAATAATCTTATAAAATTAGTGATTTCATAAGATTGAATACTAGTTTTTGTAAAGATGGAATATAATTAGGAATTTTTAGAAATTAGCCATCTTTTATTCAACCTGGTTTTATTTTAAGCGATTTGGAGAGTCACCAAATTCCACGATATCATAAAGTGTATGCCATTTTAAAGCAACATTGTGGATCGTTCAGATCAGACCGTTTCAAAATGTCAGCCATAAGCAAAATTCAAAGTGCTATAACTCAATCATTTTTTAAGATATAGACAAAATGAAAAATGTTCTGGAATTGTTGTTTTAAGTTCTAACACGTAAAAGAAAAATCTTTTTCAACTTTTAATTTTTTCGCATTTAATTTTAAATTTTAAATTTTAAAAAAAATTTAAAATGGCCACCATTTTGAAACAAAATGGTGGATGATGCTGGCCAACGAACTCGGTCGAGACATTTATATGTACTATGTACATACCAAGTTTCATTGAAATCGGTTCATAAATACGCGTGTTATCACGTGACAAAAATCAGATCGTTTCAAAATGTCAGACATAAGAAAAATTCAAAGTGCTATAACTCAATCATTTTGTAAGATATAGACAAAATAAAAAGGTTCTGGAATTGTTGTTTTAAGTTCTAACACGTAAAAGAAAAATATTTTTCAAATTTTGATTTCTTCGCATTTAATTTTAAATTTTTAAATTTTTAAAAAATTTAAAATGGCTACCATTTTGAAACAAAATGGCGGATGATGCTGGCCAACGAACTCGGTCGAGACATTTGTATGTACTATATACATACCAAGTTTCATTCAAATCGGTTCATAAATACGTTAGTTATCGCATGACAAAAATCAGATATATATATATATATATATATATATGTCAACATTTGAACGAAGGGTGGTTTTGGGGTCTGGGGGTCATGATCGGTGAAAATATACCAAAATTTTCTGGAAGTGCTTTCCTCCGGACGGCTGCAATAGGTAGCTTTTTACTTTTTGTAATGAAAGCTACCTAAAAGGCAAAAAATGCTTTTGAATTTAAAAATAAATAACAATTACTTTTCTCATTCATTCAAAAATGCTCATAATTTATTTTTTAAAGTTGTATAAATTGAATAAAGTTGAATAAAGTTGAGTTTACAAAGTTGTTAATAAATAAATATTCGCATTTAGAATATACTTTAAATAAACACATTTAAAAGATACTTTAGTTTAAAAAATTAAATAGATAAAAATCGGCATTTCTCATAAAATCTTATCGAATAAAAATATAACATCCATATTTTACCTCTATATATCTGTGTAAATGAGGAGCCCAGAAGCCAAGGGGTACAAGCGACAAAATTTAGATTTGGAGTAAATTGAGTTCAAAGTTTAACATCAACTGTAATTCAATGAATTGAGATATGAAACTTTTGCTTACTTCTTAGTAATCTTTAAACTCGTATTTCAATAATTTTTTTTTTTTAAAGTGGAATACAATTTTTCTTTTTATTTATAACTAAGCAATGTTTATCGTCATTCGGCACTTGTACCCCTTGGCTTTTAAGCAATAATGAAGAAGCTAAAGGGTACAAGTGCCAAATGAACACAAGAAATGAAAAATTATTAAATAAAAAGTTGTATTTATGAAAAAATTAAGAACAATGATGATACAAATATGTGAAAGGACAAAATTTTGCTTTAATATAGATTCTAAAAAAGGAAAAATTGTGAAATAAAAAAATGAATTAACGAAAAATTTATGAACAATGTTGATATAAATAAATGAAAGAAAAAACTTTTGTTCTAATATAAGTTTTAAAATTTTATTATAAGTTTAGAAACATTGTAATTTATATTTTTTAACACTTACCAACAAAGTTGAAAAGTGAATATGATATTGGCTTGTCAGTCCGTCTGTCCGCGCCCTAACTCTCGTAAATATATTCGGATAGCCTTGAAAGTTTTGGGAATTATTCATTTTTACCTCAACACAAACCTATTGCAAATGAAGTTTCTAACACGATTAGTTAAACAGGGACAATCAAAAGTTTTTCATTACATTACAGTTTATGGGAAAAATCGTTTTAAATGAATTTGAAAGATGTTACACCTTGTCACACATTAAAATTTATATGCATTTACGAATTGCACTAAAATAAACATTTTATAAAATCCGAGGTTAAAAGAATATTTATTATTTATTTACAGAACCGTACAAAAGATTTACATTACCTAATGATAAAGAGGGAATTGTTTGCGACTTATTTTAATTATATTACAATTTCCACGTGTAATAAAATTCATATATATCGCTGAGGCTTAATATAAGTTGTTTCGCATATAATACGTAGTACACAGTATTTACAGGGAAGCAAAAAAGATTTTAAATAGTATATTCGATTCGAAGTACTGTATATATTATCAATGATGATTGATGGATGGACGAAATGCCATTTTAATTATGAATTGAATTTTTAAGTTTCACTAAATTTATACATGTTATATAACATGTATAAATGCTATAGTTCATATACAAAGCTACACAAAAATACTCGTAAATGTTACAGAATATGAGCGTGCTTTACTTAAGCATTCTTTTAAATAAGTCATGTATTTCAATACTGAACTTCATTCGGTTTACTAAGAAATGCTTGTAAAATTTAGATAAAATGATATACAGGATCACGCACAAAATTTTATACATGGTCATCGAAAGTGTGTTTTAGTTCTAAGTAAATTTCAGCTAAATACTGGCGTATAATTAAGGTTTAAGATAAACTACAGAATGAACAAAAATATTCAAGTATGCTTCCATCTATTAGTATAAAGTGCTGAAAACGAAATTTAAAACTATTATGTGTTTTCTTGCTAAACTAACTTTTCCCTTTATACAGTACATATCAACCGACTGATAAAACATAGGGTTGCTCAAAAGGATCAAAATACATATTTGGCAATGGATAGTAACTCTTTATTACCCTAAATAGCAAATATTTTTAAAGATTTCAGGGTGTGTTGGAAGGTGTTCGTAATCTATGCTTAACGCATGATTTTCTTACTTGATAACAGTTAAAATGCATTTATTTAATGCATAAAAAACAAATGGCTTTGTATTTCTTTGGTCGCGCTTCTGCTATATAGACGTTAACGGACACAACTATACTTATACCCCTTGGCCTCTAAACGTTTCACTGTTTTGGGAAAGAGGTTAAGTAACTGACCCCTATAACTCAGTACATGATGAAAAAAACACTCTTAACTCTTTACCTACAAATAAATAGACATATTTCCAGAAGGCCTGTGCACTTAACTCAATTTTTTCAATTTTGTCACTTATACCCCTTGGCTTCTGGGGTCCTCAAATATATTTAAATTAATATTTTTATCCTATATTAATAGTAAAGTATAAAAATCCTGACCACAATCTCATTAAAGATGAAATCTTCCCAAATTAAAAGTTTTTTAAAGACACTGATCAAGCCATACCCATCTGATACATTTACTTCAAAGCGCCTCGCTTCAGCACAACTGTAGCTCAGTGCTAATGTGGTGGCATCATAGTGGGAAGATGGTTGGTTTGAATACATCGTCTGCGGCTTTTGCTTTTCCCCGAACTTTTTATTAATTGACGGATATATTACCTCTTTGAACTGAGAAAAAAAAGAATATTCATCATTTGAAAGAAATATGACAGCAGCACTGCTGCTGTAGATTTTCCGTGTAATGAAGAAAGTTTTTTTTAGAGTGCATAATAAGGATGTTCGCGGGTTCGATACCGGTATGTTTTGGGGGTAGTGAGTACGTTAGGTTTTCCTTATAAGATAACGATAATTGAGACCACTTCCTCTTCAAAAGTTCTACCTAAAAGCATCCTTCCTATATAAATATGGCCAATGTTGAACAAAATCATTAACATGTGATTTAGACGGCTATATTACATATACATATACATATATACATATATACATATTATATTATCATTGTTATTTTGTTATTAGCTTAAAAAGAATCATGTACATGAAACGATCGAGAAGCAAACATTCTGGCAAAACTTTCTAGAGCCATACATGTGGACACTACAACTAAAACCCTGCTGTAGAGTACCAAGATCATAGAAAATAACACAGTTACAGAAAAAAACTACTGATAATCATAATCATTTGTACTCATAGCTACTTAAAATATTAATACTATAAAGCACTGTTTATTCACGTGACAGTCAGCATATCAAGTACATTGCTCAAATTCTGTACAGTAACAAATATATATCTGGGCTTATCTATGGTCTGATAACTTCTTTGGCTCTTCATGAAAACATTCTGGGTATCGTAACAAAAGCATTGCGAAAACGCGTTGCATTTATAAAAGTTGCAAAAGTCAATAGTCTGTTAGACTAACGTTTAGTTATACATAGTTTAACTCCTTGAAAATTAAATTATCATCCAATTTTTGTCGTTTTTACTACCGTAGTATGTCTTAGACGACAATACAAATATACATCTTGTCTAGCCTAATGTGTGCATTTGTAGTGAAAGTGTAATAAATTAAATCAGTCATATTAAATTTTAACTATTAAATCGATATCACAACTCTTTTTCAGTATTTTTGCGGTTGCAGATTATTTATAGCAATATAATCTCTTATTAATGTGAATTCAATCTATGCATTGAAAGTTAAGCGCTAAAATTTTACATTCAAGCCAGAAAAATATAGTTACTTATTGAATTTCAAAACATACATCTAATAGATGTGATAAATAACAAAGTAAATTTTAAACATACTTTTAATTTACTATTGCAAATCAACTCCGGAAAATATCTGAATAATTTTTAACAATATAAATGTAAAGAGTTAATAATAAGCATTGTTACAGTTTTTCTCTTTAGAAAATAACTTTGCTTAGAAATAATGTTTGGCATTAAAGTCTTGATATATTGGCTTTGTTTATTTATTATTGTTATTATCACAAACTATAAGTAAAATATTCATTTACTTACACAAGGAAATTTTGAGAAATGTTTTAAAAATTTTGAAAACTTTTTCTAAAATATGGTGCCCTATGACATCTTTCAATCTATTAGGCATGGCCAACATCTACGTTATTTTAATATTAATTGCTACAGATTTTTCTCTTGCTTTTATATAGCCTCAAAAATTTTTGTTTGATCGATCTCATAACCATTATTGTCACCATGAAGAGCCTAAGACTTAGATGATTGATAATTGATTCAGTAATGCTGCATTAAATAATCCTACTGCGCATCAGTTTACTTTTTGAAAAAAAACTTTCTTAATTAGATTATGAAGATAAAAGAAACTTCGTAAAAATAATGTTTGATAGAATCTTACAATAGTTTAAAATCTGCACTCAGGTACAAAATAGATTCTTCAGTTGAAACTTAAGAAGACATTCGTTTAGAAAACAGCATGTTTCTCAGATTTCACGACTTATTCATTCATTCATAGTTCATCTCCAAGTTTTACTTCAGTCCGTCTTTATTCAAAGATCATCACATCCCAAAATCTAATTCAGAATTAATATTTATAATTTTTATTAGCAAAAAAGTTTAAATTTGCAACAGTGAGATGTATGTGTCCCGCATAGGGTTCATATTATTTTATTCTTTTACTACCAGAATATATTAATCGAAAACTTTGTCTTCCAAAATCGTAGAATTCTTGAAATGTATTTTTGGAAAACAAAGCTAAAAATAATGTACAGAGTTTCTGACATTAGAAATTTAAATGTTGTTACATGACTTTCGTCCTGAAAGAGTTAAGAACTGTGAAAAAACTTATTTAAATATACTAATCCTTAATGTGTATATATATCATACATTAACTACGATTCAGCACAATTGATATATATTCATTTTTATTATCGTACACATAGATTTAGCTTGTAAAGTTATTTTACACAGAAAATGACCCTGACAGATAAAAATTTTTGGGGTCTTTTTTAATTCCTTTATTGGAGTCTTATTACGAAAGCCTACTTTAAAGAAATATTTTACGTATATTTGTTACTTTAATATCCATATCATAGGAGTTTAAGGTGAAAAACAATTATTTGAAATAGATAAACAACTATTTTCTTTCCATCATAAACAGAAACTGTAATTTCAGGTAATTTTACTGGCTAACTGTTCACGCTTTTTGAACATTTCAAATTCCTGGTAGAATTATCTAACTTTTCAATACATTACCAAACTACATTTTTAGTCATTTCAAAATGAAATAAATATGATTACGAAATTATTTTAAAATATCTTCTTTATGTTGCTTATTATAAAAATAATTATATCCTGATAATAAATACATAAAATTAGCTGTATAGAGCTAAGTCATAGGGCTGTAAATATATAATTTTCACAGAAATTTAAATCTTCAACACCATTATGCATGGTAAAAACAATTATTCTTATCAATTTAATTGATGTAAGAAATGTAAAATGAAAAAACAAAAAAGGAGAAAACGAAATGAAACGAAAACTTCATGTGTAAAATTAACTAATACGCTCGATTTCAGAAATCTTATTTCTCCCTTTGATATTTTTCTAAATTCTTTAAACTTATTAAAGAGTAAAATTGAATTCTAAAATTGATTTACTCTGAATTCTTTGGAATGCACATGAAGTTAAAGGCTAATTTCACCCATAAGTGAGCCTAACAATAAGAAATTGTATTTATAAAACTATTTTTGTTTGATAATAAAGAAGATCATGCTATTCATTTCTATATTTGTTGATTCTCGGTTTATTGATAGCATTTTAGGATTTACAATTTATCCAAAAATATAAAAGCATGCTGAGAAACTTGACAATTTTAATTATTTCAACATTTTTTAATGATCGTGTTGATACTTAAACGCGAATAACATGTCTAACATTTTTTTTTTTAATTCTACCTGGACTGGCTAATATATAATTTCTAATATTGTGAATGAGAGAAAGAAAAAATTCATTAAAATCACTTGATTAATGAGATGGAAATAATGGAAACATATTTCGAAATTAAAACAAAATTTAAATATATAAAGACAAATAATTCCTTGAAAATTGTTAAAAAATAATTAAAAATGAAAACTTGAACACGCCCTTTACCAAAACTATAAAAATGACTAAAAAATTCGAAGAACGATAAATTTGGAAGTATTTTAAGAATTAATAAACGTTATAGAAAGACGTATTTATAATCTGAAGACACTTGGTCATTTTTATTTGACAAATAACACTTTTAGGTAGCTTTCATTACAAAAAGTAAAAAGCTACCTATTGCAGTCGTCCGGAAAAAAGCACTTACGGAAAAATTTGGTATATTTTCACCGATCATGACACACTGATCCCAAAACCACCATCCGTCCAAATGATGGCATATATATATATGATTTTTGTTATGCGGTAACTATCATAGGTATTAACCGATTTGGATGTAATTTGGTATATGTATGGTATACACCGATATTTTGGCCGAGCTCGTTTGCGAGCTTTATCCGTCATATTGTTTCAAAATGGCTGCCATTTAAATTTTTTGAGAAAATTTAAAATTTAAAATTTTAAATATTTTGAAAATTTTTAAAATTTAAAATTAAGTACAGAATAATCAGAAATTGAAAACTATTTTTCTTTATGTGTTTAACCTTGATGCAAATATTCCAGAGCCGTTTTTGTTTTGTTTATATCTTAAAAAATGGCTGAGTTATAGTATTTTGAATAATCTAATGGGGCCGACATTTTCAAACGGTCTTTTATTTGTCCCGTGATAACACGCGTATGTATGAACTTGGATATAACTTGGTATGTATATAGTCAGGGGTGGGGAAATGTATCATTTTGCTCGCCAGTGACGAGTGGAATTTCTGGCAAGGCGAGTGCATTTTTAGTTTTTGAAAAACTGTAGGCAATAGAGACATTATCAGAAACACTTTTTACACACACAGTGTAAATATGGTTCTAAGTTCTATCTTATATTAAGCTTACCTCCATTGTATCTATTTCTTAATATTAAAGAAAAAAAGAATTACGAAAATGCATTGTAGTAATAGTAAATTTGTCTGTAATCGCGTGAGATTTTGTCATAACTATTTTCAACTGCGTGTGCGTTGCATCTTGCGGGCTAGTGAAATAAATTCTTGGCTGGTAAAGTTTTTGAAAAATTAATTAAAACTCAGAAAAAAATGCTAAACAAATATGACAATTTTTTTAAACAAAACAAATTCAGGCACAAACCTTTTCCGAAATTTGAATGTGAATGAATACATTTTATAGCACTTTGAAATGGGTATTCGCAAAAACTTTTACTGAAAAGTAACATTTTGAAAATCACATTAACCTTTTAGAACAATTCAAGGAAAAGGGATTTAACATATGTTTCTGATTTTTCTCAAGATGAAACTGGAATAAAAGCGTGACTTCGTTATAGAAGTAACAATAGACTGAACAGCGGAAAATACTTTTCTGGAATATCTTTGATACTCGATGCCGGATATTTTAATGAGCTCTGTATAAATGGAATATATTCAATGATTTCCGAAAGTAGATCCTGTAAAACATGTTAAATACTTTTATTAAAATATTTCCTTAAGACACAGATGTTTGACACCACTTTCAACAACAGAAATTTTTTTAATGATTTTTGTGACGTGGAACAAAAATTTTAAATTTAATTAAATTGTGATATTTAAAAAAATTATTTTTAGAAACAAGTTTGATGGGATATAAATGTAATGTTTCCCGTGTAAAATTTTGTAATACTAAATGAATCAAAATTTACATTTTTCAATTCAATATTTCCTGTAAAATGTTTTTCTTTTTATAATATTAACGCCACATTTATAAAGTTGTATAGCTATAGCATAGTATTATAGTGCATTACATTTTTGTAGAAAGAAAATAATTAAATGCATTTTATTTTCTATGAAATTATTTTCTGAATGTGTTCACTCACTAAAAAGTATTTATTGAATGGCATTTTATGGTTATTTTATGGAAGCTATTTAATTATTTCTCACTTAAAGAATTGATATTTTTGAAATGATAAAGAAATTTGAGAATTGGCGTTTGAAATAAAAGATTTCTCGCGAAACTAGTTATAAAATTTACAAATAGATAAAAGTTTATATAGAGTTTTATATAATTATTTGAGACAAGTATTTGCATTATCAGATTGTAAAACCGTGAAAGAAAATCAACACTATAATAGATGAAATAAACAAAAGTCTTAAATATATAGAAAATTATAAAGAAAAGGAAAACTTTAAGAAATTTTCAGATGAAGATTAATTAAAACTGATTTTTCAAAACCGAATTCTATGAAGAAAGAGAAATCTCGAAATAACAAAAAACACTCAGAGTCTCAGAAAGCTATTCAAACTAAGTCGCTGATGTGGAATGAATATGTAACTAAAAATATTCATAAAGGTACGCAAAAAATATACATAAATTGAAAATTTAGCTGTAGTTAAAAAAAAATAGAAATTAATCTAATGGTTGAAATGTTTGCTGCATGTATCCATTAGAAATTATTTATATCAGTGAAAAAACATGACTTTTTAAGAAACTGAAGAAAAAATCGCATTTCACAAGAGGTAAAAGAAAACAAATGTGGTGCTACTGTGCTGCATTTTTTTACGATTTCCCAATAGCTGTAGATCCAAAACTAATACATCAATTGTCATTAAATTTTATATTCTGTTCGACCTTCACATAATTTGTTGCTGATTATGTTTTAGTATAAATCGTAGAATAAATATTGTTTCAACCAGCAAGTTCAGTCGCATAATGTTATTTCACGTCTACTTTTTTTTAAATTCATATTTCTTCATTGTCACCACTCTTTTAAAATGGTAAAATTCCCATAATTTTCATGTTTCACGTTATGGTGAAAACATTGGTATTAAAACCGCTATTTCAAAAAAGTGGTTTCAGTGAATAAATATCAATTTAAAAAAGTAAGCGCGAGACCGATACGGCACTCTTATGCTGCTTTTTCAGCATTTAGGACGATTTTACTGATAGCATACCTCAAGAACTAATGTACGGAAATTCATGGAAATTCTTACTCTGTTGGACCTTGACATAAGTTAGTAGCAATTACGTTTTCCTATAAATCATACATCAGGCCTGCATATTTTACCATTTTCGCGATAACTTTATCTCAAAAACAAATGCACGCAGTTTAATAAAACTTCATAATTTGTTACAATTTCGAATAAATAAATCCTAAAAATCCTATATATGGTGCCATAGGCAGTGTGAACCCGAAGATTAGTTGGGTTTCAAGTTTGTATTTTTTGGAAATTTTTCATATAAATTCGAGGTTCCAATGAAATTACATGCAAATTTAAGGGTCATTAAATGTTTTTGTCCCGGGTACAGACAACATCGAGCGGATTTAGCTATGTTTAAATAAACTTATTGCAAATAAACTGTAAAACATTTATTCTGACAAGGAAATTCTCCATACTGGCTCAGAAATACATACTCATAAAAATCTGAAAAAAATTACAGAATGTTCTTCTCGTGTGGCTATAAAAAAATGTCGTAATCTCAATAAAGCATTTGTAAAACAACTATGAAATTTCCGTTTATTTAAGGGTTTATCACCGGTTGTCGATGAATTAGAATTCCAAAAAATACGCTTCTATGTCGAATATATTTTAATTCCTTAGGGACAACCGTCTTTTACTGAATTTTTAATCTTTCATCACCGTTTTTTTTTTTTTTTTTAAACAGAAGTATTTGCCTAATTAAATCAGAAAAATACTCGGATGAATAATGCAAAATTTAAAATGAAAATTTACTGGCGAAAATAATCAATGATTCTGAACACATTATGAGGCACGTATACAGGTCATCATGGCTGCCAACTACTACGCTTATTTAAAGACAAATAAACATATTAGAAACAGAAATTTTAGTAGATAATTAACAATGTGGAGGGTAATACATAACATTGAATATCTTTTGCATACATTTTGCTAAAACTTTTTTGTGGTTCCAAACATATTTATGTGATTTAAATAGGCGTAGAAGTTGGCAGCTCTGGGTCATTCATCCCCAAGGAGTTAAAGAAAAGATTTTTTATGATGAACTTATCTAAACTAGTCGCCTTTGGTGACCAGTTTCGTCTTCCTTAAATGTATACTACGCTTTAAACTATATCGCTTTTATTCATTATTTAATTGCTCATTTTTTTGCAAATTAGAAGATTCTGCTAGAGAAATAAACATACATGCCATATACGCATCACATTGGTGCGATTGCCATAAATTGGCAATTATATGCCTCACATAGTAACCAGGCTGTTATTATTTATTTATTAATAAACTATTTATTTACCTTTATTTTCTTGTTTTAATGATTTAAATGGTTTTTCTTCTATAATTATTAACTAAACTTTTTTTAATTTATTATTTCCTTTTTAAAATAATAGAAGATAGTTAAAAAATATATATGCAAGTAATATTTGAAAACGAAGTTTTCGCCAAACTGACGTCAGAAAAAAAATTACGCTAATGTGGTGCGTATATGACATCTGCTTGGAGAAATCAAGAACTCGATATTTTTGCGCTTGCCTGGCGCATTACTCATTTCCTTTACAATATATAACTTGAATTTGAAACCAAAAACGTTTAAAATTAGTGAATTTTATTTATTTTTTAAGTAAAAAGAACAGAAAAAATAAAAATAATGATATTTTGAAGCCCCATAAGTGCAGCGAAAGAACAAAACGTAAACAAACCTAATTTACCACGCCCTAAATACTGCCAAAGGAATTTTACACAATAACGAATAAGATTCGTTTCATTGTGGCGTTGTCATCAAACAATTAACAAATACTTGCAATCGATTTTTGTGCCACATACGATAGTGTAATATATAGATAAGTTTAATTTAAAATTTAATTATAACTTTTCTTTTTAGTTTTAGTTTGTTTTAACTATACTTTTGTCATATATATTTATAGGTATTCATAATGAAATTTAACTATGACATTTTACAATTTAAATTAATTTAAATTGGTTTAAGATCAAAATAGGTTGAATTGAGCACAGTCGATATAATATTTTTACTATGGGGACGAGGTCTTCTTTATGGAAATGTATAATGGCAGAATTCTGCATCTGGAATTTATTTTTGAATAGAAAAATTTATTTAAAATTGAAAAAAAAATTATTGAATTGAACGATAAATCAAAGGAAAAATTTCATTAAAACCAGTAATGAAAAGAAAAAAGGAGAGTTCTTTATTACTTTATAGAATACATTTGTAATTGTGTAAATATATTTAAGTCATAAGTAAATAGTATTTGCAACTTGAAAAACATAAAATAAACAAATTAAATAATTAAATAATTAAAAATAAAATGTAGGCTGGCTATAACCTAAAATAAATATTTGCAATTTACAAAACGTAGAAAATATTTTTACAATAATAAAATTAAATAACTAAAGCAACAAGCAAAATGTGTGCGTAGTAAAAAAAAAAAAAAAAAAAAAAAAAAAAACTACATAAAATACACTTTTTTATTGATTAAGTTTAAATTCATTAAACACCGCGCATTCTAAAGACAATTAACAGGCAATTTTCAGATGCAGACACTTCTTAATTATTTCTGATCCGATACAAATGTGATTCCAAACGAAATTTTTAAAAAGACTGGAATATACCGCCAAGAAACATGATACGTTTCTTGCATACACTTTCTGATTTTAAATATATTTATGTTGGATAAGATTTCGGAATAATTAAAAAATGTTAGCATCCATGATTAAAATCTTTATCTTTTTTTTCCAAGGAAATATCCTACTCGCCAAATCGCGTGTCTCTTTCGTATTTTCGCGCCAACTATTATAAAGTTTTTTTAAAATAGACTTCAACTAGAAATCCGCCGCTAAATTTAAGCTGATCCTTACAAGTGCAGTTTCACTAGCATTTTTTTTCAACATATTCTGAGTATGCTAATAATAAGAAGACTTATTTATTATATACATATGCACGCATAGACACGCACACACATATATTAGTTTAATACCAGGAAATAAAAAGAAAAAAATTCTATTAAAAATATATTACACTACCTTATATACGGCAAAAACATGTGCACTTTTTTTAAAGTAACTGATGCAATATAGGGTAAAGACACAGACACCAAGACGCAACCAGCCATCATGAGAGGCAAATACTTCACTCGTTCCATGGTTAATTCAGTCATCTTGTTATGCCTCTTCCAGTCCTAAAAGATTATAATTGACAATAATGTTCAAGAAAATTGATTTTTTCAAATAAAAAGATTAAAAAATATATATTAAATAAAATGTTTCTTTTAAAAAAATAATTACAATTATCAAAATTTTTGAAAAAATTAATAAACTTGTGATTTTAATGTCTTTGCCTGTATTCTTGCTCAATAATTCGTAAAAATAATCAAATTAGAAAGAAAATTTAATGTATTAGTTTGTAAAAATCTAAAATTTTGTTATAAATTTAGAATTATCCGTTATAGCAAACATGTATTAATTAAATTTAAATGATTTTACCGAATTATATTTGGAAATATATATTTAAAATTTAGATTATTTTATCGTCTCTTTTCTATTACTTAATGAATTTATAATATTTTAAAAGTTTTTAAGTACTTATACATATGAAATAAGTTCATTTCATAGAAATTATCGTAGCTAATTAATTTTTTAATCAAATTGAAAAAAATTATGGAAGAAAATGGATTACCATTTAACGAAAATATATTTAAATTAATTTCTCATAACGAAAACGTACATAGATGCCAAGTTTACGATTTCTGAGTATCCCTTTTTATTTATAGTAACATTCGAAGTATTGAACTGCAGAAAATTCTTTAATTCTGTTATTAAACGAGACAAATATTACTCTATGTAAAAACAGAATGAAAAATTCTTGTCAGCTATGTAGTATAACATCGTGTTAAATTAAAAAAAATAGACGATGTTTTCTTATTAGCTACATTGGTATGCTTAAAATATTTCTTTATTATATGCAATAAATATCTAATATTCCTTATAAATAAAATAAAATAAATGCTGTACAATATTTTTTCACAGAATTACATTAAAGTAACTGTGAAATGTCGATATTTTTTTAATATGTTTGTCCTTAAAAAAAAAATACCCTTTAACAAACGCAGGTTTCCTTTTCTTCTTTTGTTTAAATTTTATTTTTAAACGCAATTGATTAAATAGAAGAGAATAAAAGCTATAAAAGAAATGCGTAATAATGAATGTGAGATTTAATCTGTCCTTAAAATATGATTATATAGATTTGAAAGATGATTTTTTCTTCTGTTACTGTAGTTAATTTGCAATTTTTTTTTTTTTTTTTTAGTTCTCGGGGAGGAATGCTTTACAAGACTTGCAGTTTTTTGCTCTTGATTTTCCGGAACAGAATTGCATATTAAATCAAATAAATAAAATAATAATAATAATATTAGAAATAATGATGGCATTTTTTAAAACTGTGTGCTTGTCTACATTCTTTAAAACTGTGGTTTTAACAATTTTCGTTCAATATTACCGTCATTCTTCAGAAAACTGTTTCACCTTATTTCCTATACATACATCTATTTTATTTATTCTATTTTTAATTATAGAAGAAAGGACTATCACTCTTGGTAACTCGGAACAGTTTGCCTTAAGGAAAATGGTAAACATCTAGTTTGTTGAAAATTATCATGTCTAGACATTATTGTGAAATATTATATTTTAATTTGGAGTTTGCAAATTAAAAGACTCTCCAACTTTGAACTTTTCTCAAAATAACATCTATATTAAAATCTCAATTCACCTTAGACACACAAATCTACTTGAGTTTAATTTTAATATTGATTTTTTTTCTTTTAATTGGAATAATTGAATACTTTCCAGATGTCGAAATCTTTGGATAGTTTTATCAAAATTCTCAAATCTAAGGCACTAAATATTATTTTATTAAATAATAGTATGGAATTTTATAAATGTGGACAAAATAAATTAATGCATTTATTGAATTCAGAAATATATTGAAATTAATCCATTTTACAGAAGCTTTCACAAAGTTTAAATGGATTCAAAACAATAACAGAAGAAGTTATATCAAAACTTAAAAACAAATTGTGTAAAAAAAAAAAAAAAAAAAAAAAAAAAAAAAAAGATTCACGTCTTCTTTAAAAGTTATGAAAGTTAACAAATTTCAAAAATTTATAAAACAAGTAATAGATATTATAACCTGACTCAATTAATAGCTCTTTTGTAATAATCAGTGGTAGATAATAATCAGTGGTAATATTGTTTAGATAGTATTGATGATTAATTTTTAAGAAACCATTTTGCAAATAAAATCATATCTCTATTCAGTTAAAGAGTATGAAATTTTAAAAAGTTTATGTCTGAAAAGCCAAAAAGCTGGGGGAAAATTTGAAATTCTAAATATAAATATAATTATTTTATTTTTAAAGATATCTAAAAATAACTTGAAATTTTTAAATATTTATGTATCAAAAACTAAAAGACTGTGGGAAAAAACGAAATTCTATGATTTCATGTAATTTTCACGGTTCCGTACTTAAAAAGTAAAAACGGAACCATTATAAGATCACTCCAGTGTCTGTCTGTCATAGACAATTTGACTCGTAAACCATGAAACATGGAAAGTTCAAATTGGGAGAATTTTAATAAAGAATTTTTACACATATATTTACAAATTATTAAACCCTTACAAATATATTTAAGAGAAAGTTAGAGGGCTAATTAAGTTACTTGATGGAAAAAAATATTTCCTTTGCATATAGAGTGAGATATCATGTGAAAGTTTTCGTTACGTTGATGTCAAAATACGTTTCTTTTCATTTTAGATATCATATTTTCAGAGATATCATCGAAAATGTAGTGCAAATATATGCCCCCTCCCCCTTTATTTCTAAATCTACTAAAACTAAAATTATAAAATATTAGAAGTAGTAAATGATAATTTAAACCTTGCAGTAAAGCTATTGCGCTTACCATAGGTCATATAGTCTAAAATAGTATTTTTTCCGTTACATACAAATTTTGAATCGCGGGCATCCAACATAGGTGTTGAGGAGCTGTGGCGGTACTTATGGTATCAGAAGTATAAAAACATCGTTTATAATGATTTTCAAAAACAATCATGGTTATTTAGCCGAGATATTAACCCTTAAAGACACAGACAGCTTGGAAATACATATTGTCAGGGGCGGCGTACTATATATACCATCGGCTCTTAAAGTTTGATTAGAGGCTGTGCATATGTAACGTTAGCAATTGTTTGGTAATTTTGGACACTCTATCCCCTTACGATATCATACGTTATCATACCTCAAAAACGCCTCCCTTTCCATAATGATATCGTTATCAATGTTTGAAAATGAAATTTTCATTTTTGAATTTATTTCTTTTGTTTCAAATGATATACAGATATTGTTATACATTTATTTTTAGCAAAATTTATTTATTCAAATCAAGAAAAATGAAAATTTTTTCACTTGTATAAGAATTATTAAATAACACTTAAAAGAAATAGCTACTATTTAAAAGTTTTCAATAATAGCTTTTTGTTTCATAATGTATGTTTCATAATTCAGTAATAATATCGTCTCAAACTTTCCCCCTCGTTTGAGAGGAGCGGACAGAATTTCATAACAACAAAACAGGCGGCCAACTTTCTTTCTCATACATTTATTAGTAAACAAAACAAGTATCATTTTAAGTATACTACCCATCTGGTTTACCGAAGTACAATTTATATATGCATGCACATATAACAGAAGAATATTAATGCCAATCATTGGTGTAATGCATATTTTGGAATTAAGTAATTTTATATTAATTTAATAATTTAATGATTTAACAATAAATTTGTATTTCCATAAGAATAAGTAACAGACTAAAAATATATAATAGAGTATTTTGATGTAAAGTACAAGTTACAAATATATTTTGTTGTTGTTGTTGTTGAATCAAAAATAATAACGATATCAAAAGACTATCCCCTTTCCTTCTACAGGTATATTTCGATATAATGTGCCAGACACTTTTCTCCCTCCAAAATAATCAAGCTATATATGAACAGCCCCTAACTATTGTTAATGATATATTTGTGTTCTGCAATTCCCACACTGTAAGAAAAAATCTGTAAAGGTACTAAACATTTTCTAGGAAACTGGGATTCCAAGAACTTTTCATGTAACGATAACAGGGAAAATCCATGTAACTGATTCTGCAACTTGAATTTTTGCTGTTACCGTTACAGGAAAAGTTCTTGGAATCCCAGTTTCCTAGAAAAAGTTTAGTACCTTTACAGATTTTTTTTACAGTGCAGTAGCAGCATAAAAACAATGTATGTAAAATTGTTAAAAACCGACTAATTTAATTAGAATTAATGACATAAATACTATAGGAACTCCTTTGCAACTTCTTTGAAAATTTGCGACCTCCTTTCAAAACTCTCTGAGCGCAGTTCCAAGTTTAATCATTGAAGAAAGTTTTTGTTTTAGCTACATTATAAAAAAAAATTATTACTACGCTAAATTATTTTTCAGAAGTGCGAAATGAAATTTAAATATGCGCTATTTTTATTGTTAGCATCGAATTAAGTTTTTCATATACAGTTTAGGATAAGTTTAAAGGAAAGAGTTACACAGAATACCAATTTTTGTCGGCGACCCCTACCTACGACCCGAAAAGCCCTAGTCTCTTGCGCGAAGCGCTGTTGCCGGCAGACGACCACAAATAGCGCCATTTTTTTTTTTTTTTTTTTTTTTTTTTTTTGAGTTGAATATTTTGGACTCTAAATAGAAAAGGAAAAAAAAGTACAATTGAATACGGAGAAATTTAAAAGGAAAAGTAGACAAATTAAAGATATTGAAAGACTGTTAGCGGGCGGGTAGGGCTCTGAAACTAGCGATTTTCCCTGCCTTCATCCGAAATATATATGTCTCGGACGGCGGTTGGGAGTGGGTGTAATTGTCTGAGCGTAGCGAAGTCTTATACTCAGAGTACGTAACGATATTAAAAGTCAAAAAAATTCTTTCGTCAAGCAAATCTCAAAAAGTACTTGTCGGATTTCGATTCTGTTTGTACCAGAAGGTACCTATGAAGGTAATCTGGTGAATGCACCTACTTTTAAAAATTAATTCAAAATAGTTTAAAAGTTATATTAAAAAAACTGATAAAAAAGCACAATTTATTTGCATACGTCACAGAAATTTGGTGCGCGTGATTTTCACCGGCTGGATATTTTCGTAGATAACCGAATCAGTACATGGAGTAAATAGTAATCATTTACGCACTCAGAAATACTGAATGCAATAAAACATTTTAAAATTAAATCATGCAGGAAAATAAAACTTATTTTTTACATTAAAAAAAATGTCATAAAATCTTTGATTTTGTGATAATCTCTTAATAGCATTTTTTGATCGCTAAAGAATGTTTTATATATTTCGCGTGAGAAAATTAGAAACAATTACGTTTTTAAATAAAAAGTTTCTTTTATGACATCATTTTCCCTTTATATTTATTTTTATTGCATGTTTTCTTTTAACTTATATTTTGTTTGAGTGTGGAAATCAATTCTGGTCACTAATTTTTCGGCACGGATACCACAAGCGCATCAGATTTGGCGCTTTTTTTTTCAAAGCCCATTTGGCGAAAATTCTGTTTTCACAAAACGCTTACATACACATTTTTAAATTATTTACTATTTTAAAAAAAACTTACAGTAAATAAAATAATAATAATAATTAACAACTATAAAAAGAAATATTTTATATAATTAAAAAAAAAGGAAATGGAAGTAAATAAACATTTTATGAGTAAATAAACAAATAATAAATAAATAAAGCCGGGTTACCATCTCAGGTAAAATAATGCCATTTTGACGCCAATTATGTACCCTGGTAGATATGTGACATCTTTTCTCATTTTTCATCCATTTCCTGTTGCATACAACTTTGAAATTTGGAATATGTATGCATACCTGGGAGCAATACTGGAATTAGACATTGATTATTTTTTTTAAATTCGATCCAAAAAGGGGCAACGGGGGCTATTTTTTAAAGATTTATACAATTTATACTACATAAAGGAGCCACTTACTTATTTTTACACACAAGAAGAAGTAAGTGGTATGTAAAAACAATTATAGTATACATAAATAAAATATTTGAGATAATATACTAGAGATATAAGCACCGGGTTTGGCGAGATTTTTTATGCCAATTAGGCGAAAACATCGTTTTGATTACCAGATACATATAGCATGCTATAACAACACGTTATTTATTTATTTCAAAATGAAAAAAAAAAGGAATAAACGAAACATTTACTGTTATTAAAAAAAAAAGAAATAACAATCAATAAATGATAATATTTTTAGAACAAACAATATATTATAACATTTATATGATAACCATGTTAGGCAACTGAACGCCATTTGGGCACCAATTAGGTACCTCGGTGTGTGTAGGGCATATATGTGCCATATTTATTTGTAAAACTGAGCATGAACGTTTACCAAGTGTGTTTTGATAGGCGCTTATATCTTTTTGCAACATAGCGCACATTTCGAAGCCAAAACTGCACAAAAGAAAAAAAATCAATATTTGCAGTATTTTTTTTTTTTTTTAATGTAATGCACATTTCGTAATTAGTAGGCATGATAATCAGATCTCGTTTTTTTGCTTTTAAAAGATGATATTTCATACGACGTCTTTTTTGGATTCGTCGTTTTTCCATATTTGACGGTATGTGTCTACTCGTTTTGTAACTTTTTTTTTGTAACTTTCTACTTTATTAACAGCGACATTTGGATTTCCTATTTAAATAAAAATTCTTCTAAATACAAAGAATTTTGTTAAAATAAATAAATAAATGAAATGCGGACATCTATTGCTCAAAGCACAAAATTTTTCCTATTGAGTTAATAAAAATCAGTAAAAACATAATTTTTATAATAATAAAAAGGTGACTTATGTGATAACAGAGTCATATATTATGTACGTTATGAATTAAGTATGAATATTTCTTCACCATTTATAAATAATAATAATAATAAAATAAAATGCGGACAGACCAAAGTCTATATTTGACTGAAAACAACAACCATTTTCTAAATGCTTTAAAAAAATGGCCAATGAAAAGTGATATTTCAAAAGTATTATTAAATTAGTTAAAAACCATTTATTTTAAACTAAATGAATAAAAGATTTATATTTTTAATGAAATAAATGGGATTTGAAAAATTATTGGAAATTTATCACCATAGATGTATCAATATTACAATCAGTACCTTGTATGCAAAATGGAACAATTAGTAATACTTTTTGAACCCGAAAAATGGTCGTTGTTTTTTTTAAGGTTAAAAAGTAGATTACGAAATATTCCTATACAGAGATGCCAAGCCCCCGCTTATAGCACAGCAGAATTTTCTTATAGGAAAAGTTATTTTTTAAATCCGCAGAATGTTCCAATTTAATAAAACATTTTCTGTATTAAAATACCGGCATCCAAAATGCAGGAGACTTGGCAGCTCTGCCTATAACATTTTAATTAATCACGGTACTTTTTTTAATCGGATTCAAATTTAGTGAAGACAACGTTTTTTGGTCAAAAGCAGCTTTTTTCCACATGTGTAACTACGATACAATTCCTTGATACTGAAATAAAATGTTTTGACATATGCTATTATTGCTTCCTCTTATTTATTTATTTGAATTTTAAATAAGATGACTCAAAATCGTATTTTTTAAATGTACGGAAAAAATGCATTTCAAGAAATACTAATAAAAGAAAAATGAAGCATTATATTGATCTATGTATATTTAAAAATGCATCTGCTAGCACTAATTAGATAATTTATGTGTATATAATAGGAGATAAATAGCTTTTGATTCTGTATTTCTATGCTATAAAGCACTAACGTTTGTGTGTTTTTTGTTATCATTGGGAGTACCTAGCCGATTTAAAAAATAATGTGGGCAAAAAATATTGTAACCATCTTTGCTGCAAAATATACTATATTTTGCGTAGGAACAATAATCACCATCAATGCACGAGTAAAAAAAGTTCTAAAATTGAGAACTTTTTGATGTTAATATGACTAAAAATTTAAAATCTTTTTTTTTTTTTTTTTTTTGTGGCAACTTTTAAGATATAATATTCTCCTTAAGAACGATTTCTAAAACATTCGACAATTTAATTTCACAAATTAAACATTTTTTTTTTCTAGAAAAAGTTTTAAACCCAAGTTATTGAGAATATTGCAATTTCTAGGATACTGCTGGGGTCAGAAACTATAACTTTGGCATCACAGTAACTTATAAGATGTAAATGCTCGTTTAGGACAAACTTTAAAAAAAGGATTCCTTAATTCTTATCGGCAACCTCATTGCATCCGTGGAAAACAGATATTCAACATTATAAACTATTCGTACGGATTTCACACCATATAAAATACACTCCATTCTCTTCAAACATAACAGTTTATGTTATTTATAGTTTCTCAAATCGGTGCGAAGCTTCTGTTTATGCTCATGACATCATTTCAAAGAGTTATATTTCCAATATAGAAAAATTTGGTGTTTTATTTTCTATATTACTTTTAACATTTTGCATATTTCCAACTTTATATCCATGCATGGTTTGCTTTTCTTTTATAAAAATAGTATATGCAACTTTATATATAAAATTTTGTAACTCTATGATTCAATATGCTTATTTTCATCATATTTTATCACAATGAATGACCATTTAAAGGCAAAATCTCATTTTCTTTACTTATCGTAAGTTATTAAATGTGTATTCTCAGCAATATCGCTCAGACTAATCCCTCTGAGGGAAGTCCTAGTTTAGGTCATATACCTTTGAACTTTTATATATTAACATAACTCTTTGAACTTTTATGGTATTCTCATTTATATTTTTTATAGCATATACAGATATACCCAACCCTACGTTGTATAGTTTTTTACAAAGTCGTATTATGGTTTTAGCAACGATTTTTTATAATACAAATAATAATTTTTATATTTATAACGGAATCTTCTGAGCGCGAATAATACTCGTACTTGACCGTTTATTTTTTATATAAAATATTATGTAGAAAGAATGTGTAAAGTTGACATTAATGTATTTTTTAGTTATTAATTTTCTATTTATAAGTCATTCAAATATATTTGCAGAATTAAAGAACAGTCAGTTCTAATTACATTACTAACTTACTAATAATTTAATGTATTATTTAAAATGTATAAAAAAATGTTAATGAAAGAGTTAATTTGAAATAATAAAGAAGCACACATTGTTTAGAAGTGAACCATTCAATACTAATTTTGCATTCATAATAAAGTCCCGGAAAATCAATAATCTTTTTTCAAGCCAAAAAAATTCTCGTCCAATATAGGACTCTAAAATGGTAACCTCAAGAATGCTCAAACACAATACAGGGACAACTGGAAGAAAGAAATTTAAATTCTAAATATTCTTTGTTTTTGTAAAACAATTTCCATCTGTGTGAACAAAGAAAGAAAGTTTTTGAAGAATTGGTTTTATAATAAATAATTTATTCAAAAAGAAAAATAATAAATTGTAGTAACACTGCTTGTCAATAAATTAATAGATTCTTTAAAATATAAAAAGTTACTTTAATGAAATATTTTGAAGTTTTTATCTAAGACATTAACTAAAACCATTGCGTCATGTTTTCTAACACTGAACACTAAAATATTACAATTACGACTTTATTTTCTGCATTATTCAGTATGAGCAATAAATAGACAAAAAGAATCGTCAGAAGTTTTATCACTGGTAATTTCTAACAAATGACGTATTTACATTTTATATATTTTGCATGATTTCTTTACTTAATTAATACATATCTAGATACTAACTACTGAAATAAATACACTGTAAAAAAATTTTTGTAAAGTTATTAAACTTTATCTAGGAAACTAGGATTCCAAAGACATTTCCTGTAATGGTAACAGCAAAAATTCAAGTTTCGGAATCGGTTACATGAAATTTTCGTGTAACCTTTACATGAAAAGTTCTTGGAATCCCAGTTTCCTAGAAAAATTAAGTAACTTTACAGATTTTTTTTACAGTGTACAATATCATACAATATTAAATAATATTATAAAGTAAATTCCATGCTATGGGAATTTTATGTTTTAAAAAATACTGCTATTAAATATTTCTCAAAGATCTACCTATTTAACGAAATATAAACAACGTTTGAAATATACAACAATGACAGAGAAATCTAAATCCACATTTAGTTTTCAATGAAAATATCAATGTGCGATACCAGATTTCAAATCAATGTCTTAAAGGTGTTTCTGAAATAAAAATTAATAAAATTTTTGATCACTAATATTTATTACTTTAAATTTATAACAATACTACTTACAATTGATAATTTAACGTGTTGTTTTAAGTATTACATAAGCCTCTTAAATTATTTGCTTTCAACGCAGTTTAAAATATTTTTATCGGCTGAGAATAAGATATTTTTTATTCACTAAAACTGTGAATAACAGTGTACATGATTCGTTAGATTTATATTTGGAAACCTATTTTCAATTATTATAAATTATTTCAATTTCACCCGTTTTGAAAGTCTTAGCTATTTAATAAGTCCTTGAAAAATTTCGTCGTTTCAATTGTTAAGTGATCATATATCATTGAAGAAGTTTTTTTAAATATATAAACATATATAATTTAATTATGTATTATATCCGAAAACTTCTCTACTACATCCTTATAAAATTAAAATTAATAATGAATAACTTCACATTAAAAAAAATATAGTATACGATTACAATAATGATGTATGGCATTAAATAACATACGATTAGTTAGATTGCAATGCATACACTCTAAAAAAATATCTGTGAAGGTACTAAACATTTTCTAGGAAACTGGGATTCCAAGAACTTTTCATGTAACGATAACAGGAAAAATTCATGTAATCGATTCTGAAACTTGAATTTTTGCTGTTACCGTTATAGGAAAAGTTCTTGGAATCCCAGTTTCCTAGAAAAGGTTTAGTACCTTTGCAGATTTTTTTTTTTTTTTTTTTTTTTTACAGTGTACTTCTTAATTATAAGTCAAAAAAGATTTTCATATTATGTAACAACTTGCAATAAACAAGATACACCTATTCAAGTACATTTATACATTGGTAGTTGCCATTAAATAGAGTCCTGCATCGGGTCTGGTTAACTCGATTTTTATCGAAGCTAGTTTGAGTCTCGTTTCGTCTCATTATTTTATTTATTTATTTTTATTTTGTTTAGGATTGGATTGACTTTTATTTTTATGTACTGTGGGTAAATTTCGGGTTGGATTTTAACCCTTGTGTATAGGGGTGGGTAGTACATTGAACTTCCTTAATAAGAAGTACTTCAATTTACTTTAAGGGTGTATTTCGATTCAAACTGCTTGTTTTCAGATTCTTTTTTAATTCAGTTTTGCTCTCAAACACATGAAACTCGCAGATTCTCTTATTTAGAAAGTGCACAAGGTGCCGTAAAAGTCAATTCTTTGATAAGTGTACAAAATATTGCAAAAAAAAGCATTCAAAAACGGCAATTTGAACCGATGTTTCCGAAATGGGAGATAAGGGAACGAAAAAAGGGTCTTCCAGAGAAGTTAATTGCTTATAAATCAAATTCTAAGGAATTGAGCGTAAAAAGACTTTACACGGCACCTCATACGTCCCTTCAAGAATCCCCTCAGCAAGTTTCATGATACTACTTTTAAAAATGTGTCTGAAATTGTATCGGAAAATTTCGAGCTGCTGAAGGTGGAAAAGCGTTTTTTCGAATACACCCTTAATATCAGTATAGCAAAATGAAATTCATAGCATTAACATACATTGTGCATTTCAGAAAACAAAATGAGTAAAATGGAATTAGTTATTTTGAATCCCCCTACGTATAGAAGACCCATACGCACACCGACGTTATTTTGCTATTTTCACCCTTTGAATGTGGTTACATAATAAATATTTATTCTGAAATTACTTCTGCATCAAACTTCCGCAGGAAAGGATAAATTTCTGAAATGCGCAAACTGGGAAATATATAAGACTTGTCTATGCGATTTATAAGAACATATCGTTAACTATTTTCTGATGTATCATAAAATATTTTCTGAAGGTTTTAAAATTTAAACTGCATGTTAGAATGGCTTTTATCAGAAACCACTTTTCATACTGTATAGAATTCTTTCAATTGCTTCACTTATATCAGTAAAAATAAATGTTTGTTTATCATTTTAGAGTTCCGTACTTAAAAAGTAAAAAAGAAACAATTATAAAATCACTATTTTATACATTTTTAGAGATATTTCATCATTACATGATTATATTTTCATAGATAAGTCATTACATTTTCAGAGATATCGTAGAAAATGTAGTACAAAAACATATCCCCTCTCGCTCTATTTTAGAATCTACTAAAACTAAACGTATGATAGTATTAGAGATAGTAGATGTTATTTTAAATCTTGCAAGAAAATTATAGATGACATAGTTTTTGTGAAAATACATTTTTCGGTTACACATGAATTTGGATTTGCGAGCCTTCAGAAAAGATGTTGAGGAATGCTGGATATACCTGTCATAGCAGAAGTATAAAAGTATTGTTGAAACTGATTTTCAAAAAAAATCGTCAGTAATTAGCCGTCAAAGATGAAGGTTTAACAATATATTCGAAACAAAAATGGCTCTTTCTTCTATTGCTATATTTAAAATGCATTAGTGAACTTTATATGAAGCTTATATTTGATACAGGAATAAAAATAGCATGAGTACAGTTTTCTTTGGAGTCGTTTTAAATTTACTTTTGTATTAGGTTGCAGGTTATAGAAGGTTAAAATGATACACTTAACCCTATCAAGGGTAATGTCCTTTTGTTAGTAAAATGCCGAAATCATTGATTGGCACCAGACTTTAAAAACAAAATATATAAAATATACTTCACTACTACTTATAAAATATATAAAATATACTTCACTACTACTTATAAAATATATAAAATATACTTCAAAATATATAAAATCTGTTCTTCACTTACTTAAAATAACCATTTTTTTTTAAATTTCTGGTGTCAATGTGCCATTTCATAATTGAAATGAAGTGGGATATATTTTGTCCCGCTAACCTTCAAGGTGTTAAAGCGACATTATATTTAATGGAACTTAAGTAACAAAATTTCCGAAAGTTTGCTTCCGATCCGAAAAATTTTTATTGCCATTTACTGACACCCAGTAGTGTTATCTCACAGTGCAAATGTTTTCTTTTGAATTTGCGGGCAGTTCTAAAGTACCATCTGCATCATTATTGCTGCGGATCTGCACTGTGTTTTACAACATATTTTATTATGTATCAGTTCGAAATTCTAGTTCATCAATAGAGTCAAATAATTATGCCTAAACATTCTTTGATGGAATGATTTCATGCATTAAATATATAATGATTAAAATAGTCAGATTACTCTGAGAGGTTTGGATATTATTTTAAACGCAAATTCAGTTGCAAAAGAAAAATGTATATTTTTTACATTTTAAAATTTCATAAATGTTTTCTGAAAAGGGTGCAATATTCATCATTACGGCAAAATATGATAATAAAAAGACATTAACATTTTTTTGACATTTTTTTTATTCTAGAATGACGGTTTAGATCATTCAGGACAACCTTGGTCTTTTATTGTAGTATTTTATTATAAAATTTAAGGACATTACAAATTCTGAAATTTTAAAATTCCCCGAAAGTACATTTAAAAAAATGTGGAATATGTTATCTAGAACGGTTGACATTTTCTATTTATGAGTATAGTTAAGACACATCAGTGATGTAGATTCAGAAACAGGGTATGGATATTTAAAATTTGTCAACATTTCGAGGAGAGGACCATCATCTGTAAAAATTTTGCAGTTCCCATGTCATTAGAAAATAACGTTATATTCTTTCAAATCGATTTTATGTTTGAAAAGCTCAGACACAGCGCTGGCCTGTAATTGAAAAAGTAATTGAAGAGCGAGCAAAATAAAATAACATATCTTCCCGGGAGCAAACGGTTCAATACTGCCGGAGAAGCGTCCCCCTTTCTCACCATTCCCTAAATTCACTGAGTTTGAAAAAAATAACCATTTACTAAAAAAACTGTTTAATAAATCCTGCTCACAACATTTCCAATATAAAAATACATACTGTATTATTTTTATAGTGCAAGAGAATTTTTAAAACACTTCATTATGTAAAAAAAAAAAGAAATAAATAAAAAAATAAATAAATAATAAAAAAAAAACTTTCGAAAATTTTTGTTTACACAAATTGAACTTATTTCACGATGACATTAACGTAAAGGTGAAAAGACATCTCTGAGTATCACATTTTACTTCGAGATTTTACAACAAATCTTTGCGGCACAGTTGCTAAATATTTGAAAACTGCAGTCGTATACTCGTAAATTTGGATACCAAATTTTGGTGTTTTATACATTAAAATTGCTTCAAACATCTTTATTTATTTATTTATTTTTAAGTGAAGACAATCATCAGCGCGTCAATTAATCATCCTTGCTGACTAGAAAAATCCTTTTTTTGAAAATAGTACAAGGGTGACAAATAAACTTTATTATCTGCACCCCTCATTTTTGTATTAAGATATACTCGTTATAGCGCTGTGACTCTCGCGTTCTCGACCAGAGGAAAGAGGTTGAGAAGATGGAGAGCGTTATTTTTTAGAACGAGAGGAATATGAAAGAGAACCCTCGCCCTATTCCCCAAGGTCTTGAAATGAGATTCCTTGTCACCTATATGTAATAAAAGAAAAGGCTTTGAATTTCAAAAATGAATTCTGTATTTATTCATGTTAAAAAAAATGCTTATGAAATTATCTATAACTTTGATAATCAGCCATTTAACAAAATGGTTAAATTTATGGCTATGATTTATCAATAATTGCTTAATATTATGTTGTTGTTTTTTAGTCCAAAGTTGAAGGTAACTGATTGCTTAGATATCTATAACATGTGCGCGTCTCCATATTTAGCATTTATTTTTAACTGACGTTATAGAAATATCACAGAAATGCTTAAAAAACAATTAAAATATAAAGCAATTTCAAAATATTTTCAAATGTTTAAGTTGTTAGTAATGTAATAGTAAAACTATATGTATCACAACTCACTTAACCTTTTACAGATTATAGTTCACATATAAGAAATCAAATTTAAAATTAATTAAAAAATTAAATTTCATTCATTTTTATTTCAAAGACAGCGGTTAAAAGAGAAAGATAGCTTATTTATTTGTTTTTCTTTAGATGAAAATTACGTTTCAATCAGAATTGTAGAAATGAACATAAAAATTATAAAAATTGACTTTATGAACATTTAAATGTTAATAGAGAGCACAAATTAAAACTTCATAATAAAATTGAGGCATATTCTAATACTTCGAAAAATAGATAGATTAAAAAAATCCTATAATTCAATCAACTTTTGTAATACTAGTTAGCGAAAAACATCATACAAATAAAATAGATAGCAAAAATAATGCATTATTTTTTCCTCAAAATTTTAATGGCTGATACCTTTAAATTACGCATCAAAATATTTTAAATATGTATATGTAAGCTCAAAAAAGAAAATAAATGAATAAACAAGCTATTCATTTAAATCATAAATCACATGGAAGACTTCTGAATTTTATTCTACATATCAGTTTCACCCACCACTCTTGGGAGGAACGTCGAAGAGTAAAAAAAATGACTTCTCGTTTATCATGCCTATTCCTGTATAACTGAAGATCCCAGTTCACTTTATCTTTAGGTATATAAGATAAAGAAACATATAATCTTGATGCATACTATTGTCTCGAATGGAAAAAATACGATTATTTTAACCCTTTCATGCATAAATTATTTTCATTATATTCATTATTTTTCATTGTTATCTTTTTTCTGATAAATGAGAACCCCTTATAAAATAATTTTATTATTGTGCTGCATGCTATCTATTATCTGTCCACAAATCAGACCTCCGTAAATGAGTTCTGAAAATGTTTTTACTCTATAAGGCAATTCTTATCTGTCCTCATATGAGGCCCGTACGAATAAAGCGTTCTTATTCTTCGAGTTATGATTTGTTACTTATTGAAAATGTAGTGAAAATTCACATTAATTACTGTAAAGAAGGAGGAAAGAAAAAACACAGAACAAAATATGCATTATAAATATGCAAAATATCTTGAATAAAATGTTTGGTGAAGAGGTTCTTTACCTATTTTATCTGACGGAGTACCACTTATAGAATGTAAAAAGAGTTAACCAACAAAATGCTGGTTTAGATAAATTCAATATTCAAGTTTTCGTTTTAAACCTACAACCAAAATAACTATGATTTCTTTTTTCAGAATTAGGTGATTTATTAAGATTGAATCTCGGGCTATGCTCAATATTTTTTGCCTAGTGGATTGCATTTTATTTTATTTATTAAATTTTAAGGACAAAAACTCCTTAAACTTGTCAAATTTTATCTTTCATTACGATGGTATAAATCGATTAGCAAATAAACCTTATGCATTTAAAAGGATAGACAATGTAGTTAAATAATTTTGCATGAAAATTAGAAAAATAAAATTAAAAAGGTGGTTGCAATGTTGTAAACATCGCTTCATTTAAAAAAATAATGAAAATCTCAATAAAATGACTTTACAAAAACGTTTCTTTTTGCGTTTTCTTTCATTTTCTGCACTAGTGTAAAGTCTTAGAAAACGACGAATCTTTAGCCCAGGGTATCTGAAAATGTTTCATTGAAAACACAGACATTCTACAAAAGTTTCTAAAGATTACATTCTAAGAATACGAATTTTTAAAGTATTTCCGGAGATATTAAATATTTCAGTACGGGTAATTTTCAACAGTTTTACTTATGGAGATTTTGTACTAAAAGATCAAGGATATGGCCAGTGAACATAATAATCTCCACCGAAAACACGTTTATTTTATTGGACTTATTGAATTTCGACAGCAAAATCTCGTAGAACATTTATTAGGTTCAAACTGAAAGTTCTGTCATATAATGTTATTTCACGCGTACTTTTTTAAAATTCATATTTCTTCATTGATACCATTTCTTTTTTAAATTTCCATGTTTCACCTTAATGTAAAACGTGAAAACTATGGGAATTTTACCATTTCAAAAAAATGTTGCCAGTGAAGAAATATGAATAAAAAAAAAATTGGCATGAAATAACATTATATGACAGATCATTCCTCTTGACCTAATATCTATAATTTATCTTTCAGTATGATGGCACCAATCGAGTAGTAAAAATACTTTGTATTTTTAAAAGAATGTCAGAATGCCATTAAAAATTTTTTATGAAAATCAGGAAAAAAGAAATTTTCTGTTTTACACCCGAGTCCCTTATTTGTAAAAAAAAAAATGATAAATGGAATAAAAATATTTACCAGAAATTTTTTCTCCGTTTTTTCCTTTATTTTCGGAAAAAACGTAAAATCTAGATTATAACCCCTAATTTATTTTCTTTTCCCAAATGTGAGACAACATCTAAAACATTTTTCGTGAAAAAAAGCTGATTCAAAAAATCCAAGAGGTAGATTATTCCAATTTTTTATATTATGGCAGATTTCCACTTTTGTCTCTATATAATTTCAATGAAATCTCCAACTCCATCACAAATAATTTAAAATCTTAGTAATCTCAAACTTTTTTTCTGATCTTATTTTTTGCTCTCTAGTAATAATAAGCAAAAGATAAATCGTATAAATTACCTTCAACAATCCATCAGAAATTTATGCTTTTCGATTTCTTCATATCATACAATGTTTAAACACTCAGAAATTCTATTTTAAAAAATTATGTTTCATTTGATTCTCTTTGGTAATAAAATTTATGTCTTTTAAATTATCTCCGTTAAGCCATTTAAGTTATCCCTAAATTCCAAAAGATGTGTTACCTTTCTTTTCCAATTTTCTGGAATAAAATTTAAAAAAATTTAAAACTCTATTTTAAAGTTTTATTCTGCTCTATTTGTAACAGTCTAGTAACACTCAGTACATAAAAAATCATTTGAATTAAAAAGTAGTCCCACTTCTCCCCTCAGCCATACATAGTTTAAATTCTTTAATTCAATTAACTCTTTATTTAAAAGCAACTAGGCTCTATTTACTGTCCTCTAGCAACAATAAATAATCAGCCATTAAAATTATCTAGCTATCGAAAGAAGAAAAAATCTTTTTTTTCCTTTTTGCCCTTTTAAGTAAAGGAAATTAATTTTTAAGATTCAATTTAAAAAAAAATTATTTTTCCTATTTGTTTCGATTTAGTAACAAATAAAAAATCATCTAAATTAGAATCCCCTTCCAATCCACATTTTCGTTTCCCCACATCTCTCAGCTTATAAGTTTAAAATTTTTAAAACTCTTATAAGAAAATTCTATTCATGTCTCTCTTGTAACAATAAATACATATTCAATCATCTAAATTTCCCTCGTTTCCCCCAAGGATTCA
This sequence comes from Maratus speculifer, assembly GCA_964019185.1. NCBI lineage: Eukaryota > Metazoa > Arthropoda > Arachnida > Araneae > Salticidae > Maratus > Maratus speculifer. The sequence goes on from OZ025293.1 coordinate 286,064,214, forward strand.
GCTTCTTCAAAAGTTTGTCCCTCAAACCAACAAACGCTTTCAAATCTTTAACATTAATTTTATAAAAGAAATTCCGATTCTTTCAAGTTTTTTAATAAGGTTAATTAGTATTCATCTAAAATCTTCCTTTACCCAGAAATTTATCTAAAATATTCCAATTTCTTGAAATATGTGCTCCGTTCTTTCCCCATTTAGGGAATATCTAAGCTAGTGGGGGAAAGCATAAATTATGTTCTTTTAAGTCTTTTCTCCCCTCTGAATCACATATGTAATGTATAATTTCCATTAACAAAATATCAGGTGTGAAAATAGCCTGAGAAAAGTCTGCTCTCTGCCCATTCTGCATTTCTGAGGTGAGAAGATAGAAATTTAAGGGAATAGTTTGATGATTATTTATTTATTGGTTGCTGCTACAAAATAAAAATAGAAATTAAAAATCTTTAAACAAATTCTTTAAACAATGTCTTTTAACAAATTAAAAACAGATTTTAAAGATTTTAAACTTACTGCACTGGGAGAGTTGAAAGGGAGGAGCGGAAATTTCGGAGGGCAGCAAAGGGGAAATTTATATGGTTTTTTCATTTATTGTTACGAAAAAGCTATAAATAAAGCAAAAATAATAATAAGAAAGATTTTTTTTTTAAGATTTCAAACTGCACGTGCTGCGGTGTGATAAAGGAAAAGAAAAAAAACTTTTTTGGAATTTGGGGTGGGGGAGGTAATTTAGATGATCATTTAATTATTGTTACGAATGAAACCGCACATAGGAGACCAAAAAAAAGTTAATTTTAAGTTTCATGAGCAAAGGACTAAAAACAGATATTTTGAGAGGCGCATAAGAATAATTTTATTTATTTATTGTTACTATAGACTATTAAATAAATTATTTTTCAAAAATTACACATTTATAATGATTAAAATGGGATTATTTGAAAGAAGCAAAGGGAAAATGTTAATTTCGGAGAATTTATTATTTATTGTTACAATAAAGTAGAAAATAAAGCAGACAATTATTTTTTTTTATAATAAGCTTTAAAGAATCTTAATTTTGTGTGATAATTATGTTATTTGTGAAATATTTGAAAAATCCAAGATTGCCTGACTCCGTATGCAGAATTAAAGAAAAAATATTCGTTCAACTTTTCAAACACCATAAATCATCTAAAAGCGATTTAAAAAAAATATGACTGAAAACATAAAATTAAAAAGTAATTTGTTCCAGATAATGGATACATTAATAAATATAAAAAAATGTCAATGGTAAATAAAATTAGATAGAAGAACTTTCCCTGTCCTTGTCTTCAAAAGAAAAAGAAAAACACCTTACTTATAACCCTGATGTCAACTTATGTTCTTTTACCTTTTCTTATTCGTTGAATACAGGTATATTTCATGAATTTTTATTTTAATAAAATATTGAATAGATGCTCTATTAGTTTCCGTGATCAGAATTATGAATTAAGGACATGCTTTAACTGTCAAACTTAAACGTGCGTTCTCCGATGGCGTCTGAAGGTCTAAGATTGCTGAATGATTTTTCTATCATATGATTGCGCCTTTGTTTCCCCTTATTTCAGAAACTGAGAATTTTTTAACATATTTAATTTCAAGTTGTAAAAAAAGGCGTTTATTTCTATTGTGAAATGCCTATCTCTATATAATTACTAAACTGTTACTTGCATAATTCTACTTACTTGTCTAAACCTGAAGCTTCTATTCAGGTAATGCAATAGATAAATTAGGAAAAAATATCAATTTTAAGAAATTATATTTGTGAATTGACTGCTTACATTTAATAGAGAAAAGCATTCAATGTATATTTTACATCTGCTTTTATTTTATATTTATCGATGCAAAAAAGACATGCTATAATCATATTTTCAAAATCTATACCGAATATAATCAATACAGTGCTGTAGGCAAGTAATATATATATTTTTAATCAATTACAGTTTTTACTAAAATGTATTTCAAACATTTTCGATTTAGTACATATATTTCTTTTATGAAAATAATCAATATTGTATTTTAGGTAGGTTACATATAAGCTTCATAATCAATAATTTTTTTACTAAAGTAGACAACAGTAACAAACATTATCGATTTAGCACATATATTCAATATATGAATATCATTCTACATTACTCTGAGCCAAAGCTAAATTTATTTTAAAAAATTAAATCTCTGAAAGGGTTTTTTAGGGTTTCGTTCATCAGACGAAACTCTATTCGTTTCTGTTCTCTGCCTGTTCATCCGTCACAGACACCGCACAAAAAATATATTTAAGTCAGATACTTCAAATCTTGTGTACTTACAACTGAATACCTCTTGTCACACGACAAATCATAAAATTTTGAAAAAGTCTGTTATTTTAATTAAATTAATTTTCATTTCCGTTCATTTTTGCGATTTAAATTTAAAAGAGAACTTTTATTTCAACATTTTTCGTGTAGCTTGGAGGTAAAGCATCCGCTAATAAACAGGAGGTTCTTAGTTCAAGCCCGGGTGCTGGAAGTTGAAATTTTCATATTAAGAAGGATTTAATTAAAAGGCATTTCGTATTTTTTGCCAATTTAAAGATTTATATATGCATTTTTGTACCACTGACATTCAAAATATTTTTTTGAAATTCAATTTTGTTCCCATTTTAAAAACTATTGCGATTTATTCATGATTCAATATTTTTAATTTCGTTTAAACATTTCTTTTTTCGTTTTTAGAAATTTAAAATTTTATAAACATCCGCTAATTTTTTTCGGATTTTCAAAAAAATTAGAAATTTGGATTTTATTTGAATAATTTGATTTGAGCATTTTTAATTTGATTAAAATAAATAGATTTCTTCTTAAATTATTTTAAAATAAAACTTTATGGTGCTGTTATGTATGTAAGAATTTAATAATTATAAATTAATAATTTGGATTCATTAATAAAAAGCTAAGCTTTTTTGAAAGAAATATTAAACGAAACATTCTGTGCGATCTGCGATCACACTTACCAACATATACTTAAGTTTTTTTTTTCAAACAGACCTTTATCAATGTATATACAATGTATATACCTTTATCAATGTATTATCAATGTACAGCAATATATACAAATGTTCAATTTTTAACACTTTTCAATAGTGCTAAAAATGCTTACGAGCTTGATTCGTCTGTCTGCCGGCTGCTCGTGATGTAACTCGTGTTAACATATTCAGATTGCGATGAAAATTTTATTTGCAATGTAGGTTTTCTAGAAAATGAAGTGCGTAGCATTTATATTTACAGGTGCACGTAAAAAAATTCCGCTACATTGTGGTATATGGGAGAAATTCGTTTTTGATGCATTTTATTGATTTTAGGATGTTTCAAATATAACGTTATTGATATGTGTTATCGAAATGGATGACAGGATGCTTTCTCAGGTATCTAGAATAAGTAATATTCATAGTTTGTTTACAAGGTTGTATAAAAAATTCCATTACAATACGGTGCATGAAAAAAAAAATTGCCATGCATTTAATGATTCTGTGAGCTTCAAACATGATTAAATCACAGAAGAATGCAACATCTTTCTATAGATTAGCAATTTAATAACTTTTATCGTTCATTTACAGGGATACAGAAAATAATTTGGATACAGGACTGATTCAGATCGATAATTTATGGAAGTGCATTTTTTGCTATGTTTTTTTACATATCTTTCTTTGACTGTAATATGCCGGCTGTGTAAATATTATACATCCTATACAAAACTACACAGAAGAATGCACACCCAGTAATGGGTACACACGTGCAGGAACGGTATCCTAATTACAGATGTTATCACAGCAACGTCCGTAATAGGGATATTAGTCGTTTCTCTTTGTAACATACCACGTGATGTAATTAAGTGTTATTTTTTAAAGGACTATCAGCTTTCCAGGTCATCCGTATTTCGAGTAAGCAAAAAAAAAAAAAAAAAAAAAAAAAAAAAAAAAAAAAAAAAAAAAAAATCGTTAAACTAAACCTTGTTTAAATTATTTGTTGTTTAAGTATTTCAATAATTATTAAATATTTAAAAAAATGTTTTCACTAATTCTCGGTATAATTAAGCTACATTAAAAATGATCCAAACTATATTGTTTAACAGCTATATTTCTCATTATTTTGAGATTAATGTATTTGACAGTACTATTCTGAATTAAATTTGTATACATAGTATTATTTCTGACGTAAATTCAGGACATATCTTGCGCTAATCAATTTTTAAATCTTTATTTAAAATCTTTAAATTCTATAAATACATGAGTAGAAGTAAATGTTATGTTTGCATTCAATCAATAAAGTACAGAACCACCCTTAAATAAAATTCATTGAGTTTAAACCATCATCTGTGATGATATATGCGAATATGTAAAATCGATGAGTTTGCAAATTTTAGTAACAGTTTACAACTGAAAATCAATTCGTCATGAATCAACATTCGTTATGCTTAAAGATTTATTCTATATTAAACTTTATTCATCTTTTAGTACAGCAATATTCCATCTTAATTAAACCTACGAAACGTCAAAAACATCCGCATTTCACTAATGGTGGGTAATTTTAATGTTCATTAATTAATTAAAGTAGCAGGTGAATTTGAAACCACCTATAGTTCTTTAAAAGCTATGGCTTCACTTCTCATTAAAATTTGAAAATATGTTCCTTAATCTTTTTTATGTGAATATTACGCCGTCATAAAGAAGTACTAAATAAATATTTCTCAAAAACATTTTAATTCGTAAAAAAAATATAATTTTATACATAAAAATACATTTGTATAATGGGTGCAAATGAATCACAAAATATCTAATGAATAGAAACTAATGAACACATTGAAATAAACATTTCAAAGCTTCAGCAAAAAATACTTATTCAAGTAAAAAAAAAGAACAGTATATACGCAAAAATAATTAAGTTAAGAAATTGTAAAATATTTACAAACACATTTTTTTTTTAATTTCAGCACAAAAATAATTCATATATTTTTTTTTCAAAGTTAATTATGCTACAAAATATTCCAGTGAAATATAGTAATCATATCATAATTTTTTTGCATAATTACCAAATTTTCGGATTTAAAAAAAATAAAAATACATACTTTGAACTTGAAAATTAAAACAAAATAAATAAATGCATCTCACTTTTATATGTAGTCATTTGTAGTTTAAATCCATTCACTAAATAAAATTTCAGTTTCAAATTTGTTTATATGAACAAGAATCTCCCGCTAAAATCGGAATATTTAGCAGGTATTTTGTTTGCTATAAAGAGGATCACTATATCACTAATCTATCACTGTAATTATAACTTTATTCCCTCTTTTTTTATATAGCATTATTCTGGTACATTATTCGTTGCAATTCAGACACTGGCTTTCAAAAATTAGGGACAGGATATGTGTTTAATGCATAAAATTGCAAAACTATGTTTCAAACAAGTACAAAATATACCATGATGGGTGTGAAAACCTGACAAATGTCTAAAAAAATAAAAAATAAATCCGAATCATATATAAAATAGAATAAAAATCTGAGACACGATTACTTTAGTAAAGAAATTAATAACATCCATTTTATGTTCTTCCAAGCCAAAAAAATACATCCGTACACTATGCGATATCGGTTGACTGCGATTTACAATCCGTATTACCAAACTAAAAATTAATTCTTATGTCGCCCTTCCGTTAACATGAAGTTATCAAACACTTGTTTCAATAACTAAATTTTTTGTCTCTGGTCTTCACTTTTCAAAAGGTCTGTAGCAACATCACAAGAAAAGGGAAACTCAACAAAAGACAGAGGCGGTAATAATCATGTCTTGGATATCTTCCTCGGATGTCCGACCTGTCGTCGACATGCAGAAGACTGACCGCATTAAATAAATCCACTTTCCACATCAAAGACAGCCACAAACCACATTAACAAAGCCACTAACCACACCAAGGAAAGAGCCTGACCACATCAAAAAGGACCGTTGTAGCAGGGTCTGTTTGCATATTTCCCTTCGCTTCTTTAGAACCGATCGCAAATTTTTTGTTGCAGACAGTTAGCGGCATTCGGCTTTTACGAGAATCTGCGCTCGCCAACCCTCAATGATACCTGCAGTGATGATTGTTGTTTACCATCGCTATGCAGTGAGTGGTAACATTTTCGCAATTAAAATAAATTCGATTTGAATAGAATTACTAATAAAAAACTCGTGAAATGAGAATCTCTGTGTAGTAACAGTTGCCAGTGACTAAACTTTTCAGAAAATGTGAAATTACCACTATGCAAACTTCAGACAAAAAAAAAAAAAAAAAAAAAAAACTTTTTTTTGAATCGACGACGCTTTTCTACAATTTTGAAGTATGTGCATGTTACCCCCCTTCCTACATGCGAAATACAAGCAGGTCAATAACAGAACTAAATCAGATCTTTTGAACACATCTCTTACTGGTGAAGTCTCCAGTTCCTTTGTAATTCTGAGCTTCAGTAAAAAGTCATCTCTGACATTTTCAGAGTGATGGCACGTATTTTACAATTCTCTAAATTTTTTTTTGATTACTGTTACTATTGTTGCTATTCGGAAATAATGTTATACAAACTCAAAAATCGCAGAAGCCCTGAATATAGTATAATTTTAATGGATCCTATTTTTCTTTTGTAAGGAGTTCTATATTGACAACTAGACATTCCTTTTAGCATGTAAACAAAAATTCCTACAGTTGGATTCAATTATAGTAGACTTTTAGTCAAGACAGTAGATTTCTATGCTAGGTACCCGTAAGACATGGTGACGTCACTGCAACGTCGTTGTGAAGTCACATTGTGACTTTGTGACCAGCGATTGTCGATGTGACGTCACGTGACGTCGATGTGAAGTCACAGTGACTAAAATGTGAAGTCGTTATGGCCGTTTTAGAGCTTTTTTGTGACGTCACATTGTGACCACTTTGTGACGTCACAATGTGACCAATTTGTGAAAAGTGTGTCATTTGTGACTACTTTGACATTAACATTGTGACGAACTGTGAAAAATTTTTTAGAAAGTCACATCTTAGTCACAATGTGACGTCACTGAGTGGTGGCATTTTCGTCACAGATGTGATGTGACCAAAGTGACTCACAGTGACGTCATTGTGACGTCACTGTGACCATGCATGCTATGAGGGTATTAATTTCACCAATCAAAACTAAATCAAGATTGCGAATAAACTCAGTTTAAGAATTTTATGTGGCCATTTTTGAGAAGTTTTTAATTTTGTTTTTCTGTAAGAGCTGGTTTTATCAGAATCATGTTAAAATGATAGTCAACAACATGAAAATTGCTAAAGTGACTTTTTGAAGAGATTTATAAGCGACCTGCGTCTTCATTTTTTTCAGTTAATTAGAACATGATTTACAAACAATTATTTTCTCAATATGATTGTTTTTCTTTGTCTCTAGCACTATCATTTCAGTAAATTTAGTTAAAAATGCTCACTTGACAGCCTTTTTTGAAATATATTACTGCCTTTATCAAATGTCGACCAATACGACACATTTTATAGTTTTTGAATCAGAAAACCTGCCAATTGGATGCGTTTCAAAGCAAAAATGAGTTTAAAAGTGAGTCACAAATTAAGCTGTTTGAATTTGCGTATAATCTTAGTGCGATATTTTTTCTTATATCACCATTTTTAATTTCTTTTTGCTGTAAAAGTTGATCCGACCAAAAACTTTCGGACATAAAAGCCGTTGATATTATCAAGAAGATGTATAAAAAATTTAGGCCGATTGGCTATGTCGTAAATTGACAAAATTATAAATTTATGTTTTCTTATCCCCCCCCCCCACACACACACACACACTTTGTTTCGTAAGAGTTGGTCCTGTCAAAAACTTGTCAATGTAAAATATGAAGGTAGTATTAAGAAGATTTATAACAAATTTAAATGAGTTTGATATCTAGAGAATTGATGAAGTTATGAATTTTATTCTTTTTATAACTAACTTTTTCGTCCCTTCAGCCCATTTTAAATTTTTTCAAAAATCTGTAATAGATGCATTTTTGGCCCTTCTCCTAGAAGTAATAATAATAATTTTAAACTGATTTGATATATATTATAACTAAGAAGTTATGGGTTTTTCTACGGGTTTCACAAAACCCTTCTCTATTTCCACCCCCCGTTGGTCCGATTTTGCCCATTAATGAACTTGACCGAGGCTCTTTTTAAGGATCATGATCAGCGTACATCTGCAAAAATATTTCAGAAATTCGACACAGGGGAGAACGTAATAGGTAGTATTTCTTACGAAATCTGCTTTAAAATGCTTCGATATCAAACAACATTCAACGTTATTAAATAAGAACTAGACGAGTAATCAACGCTTGATTAAACAGTCCAATTTTTCGGATTAGCAGTACAGATTAAGTTAATGTATGCAAGAAAGTATATACAGGGTGCAATATGTTATCTATCATCGACCTTTAATTTTTCAATCGTTGGTTGTAGGCATATAGTTCCAGTTACAAAAACGTTTCAAATGAGGAAAGTATTCATGTTCTGGCATTGTTTAAAGTCATTGTGGCATTTTTTTTATTTAAAGAAATTTAACTTTTAATACGGTCTAACAATCTCTGCAGTTATATTTAGTAAAAGTTTACACAAATCATATTGAAATTAAACAGAAAAATAAATATTTGTTAATTCATCTGTTCACAGAATGTCACAAAGAAACGACGATTTTCCACTAAAATGTTAATCATTGAATTACAATAATGAAATCGTCGTGCGTGGTTACCCAGCATAAATGCTTGCACAAATGTCGGATGGCATGGATCCGCACCATGTGCATGTAACAAATGCCATATATTCTAACGCATTTATCCACATGTCTTAATTATTTACGACGTTTTCAGTTGTGGATTTAAAAGCGTGAATGCCAGCAAGTCCTATGTTATCACACGAAAGACATTTTTAATGGAAATTAAACAATGACGTTTTATTTGTGAAATGTGATTAAATAAATTAAATAAAAATTAAAATGGAATTATATTATGAAAATTAAAGTGTAAGAATGTTTCGATTTTATAATATGAAAATAAAACGAAAGGATATTTTAAAATTCATCTTCTGAAGTATCATGAAAGAGAATATCAAAAGAGGAGGTATCGATACAGTTTACAGAACTTGGAAATATTAGAAGTTTTTCTGCCTTTAGAGACAAGGGTCTTAATTTTTTCTGTGGCAATTTTTGTAAGCTTGATATGAAGTGGTCTGATGATATTAAAAGTCGTAAAAACACATCTTACATTGTTTTTTACCTGGTGCATTTTCGAGAGAAATCTTCTCTATATTTTTTGATCAATTTGTTACACGACATTTGTCTGATTGGCAATAATGAGGAAGTTATTGTTTTTTTCCATGTATGAGTAGTTTATGAACAGAAGTTGGCATATAGTATATGGATACAGTTCAACAAATTTACGTTCTGTTTGAAAACAATACTCCTTGAAATTGATCAAGTGAATGTCATGCCCACAAGAAATTACTTGTAATGTAACGTTGAATCTTTTGATTAGGTCGTCGTCTACTCCCGTTATAGAGACAGAAATAGTTGTGTTTTTAAAAAATCTGCGAGCTGATTTGTCGTTAATTCAGCTACTATATCCGGACGTTGGTTTGTCGACGAGAAGTCTTAATTGTAAACGAAAGTCTTTTTCTATCTTTTGTTTAGCTATTTAAGTTTTCTTCTTCTCGTCTGGAGTACGGGCTTGCTATTTCTTTATTTCAAGTTTGTATGAAAGATGCAAAAAGTACTCAAAACATCTTATATAGACATATAATGTGAACATCTCGAATTGCAAATGTTCTTCATCAACTTTCAATTTGACAATGTCATCAAGGTTGTTAAAGTTTTTAGAAGTTGCATGACATAGGTAAGAGCGTTGCGGTAACACATTACTGATAATGGCATTACAAACTTTACCAACAATCATTGTTAAGGTTAGTTTGTAATGAACGATTACCTCTTTTGTATGAATGATTGGTTTGAAAGGAATGAGCTTACTCTCTTGATCTTTAATATAATCCATTTCATTGAGAGTAACTTCTGTTTTTTCATGCGAAAATTAGATTCTTATAGGCCTGCAAAATTGAGAAGATGATAGTCTTGGATTTTTCCTGACAAAGATTTCGGCATTATTCGCAACACATACGAGTTGTAGAATCACGATGGAAGTGAAAAAGACATTTGCGTCTGATTCGCTACCATCATCATCACTAAATCTTTGTTTGAAAGTACTTTGACTAGATATGACATCGCACCCCCACTCGCAAATCAAACTAAAATTGATAACGGTCTCGAAAGTCAGATTCTTAATGACTTCTGACCGCATGAATAATATACGCTCAGCCGTATGATTTAGCAAAGACAGCAATTTAACTTCGGCAACACATTCGGTTATCGTTATGTCTGATTTAAGGGGATAGCATTTTAGCTTAGCTTGTTGCACAACTTTATACGATGGATAAAGTTTACAATCATTTTCTAAGCTTACACTCCATAGCCCTTGGTACTGATTTCTTGGTAATTTATGCTCGATCATAAGGGAAAGAGCAGAATCACCTGAAAGAGTATTTTCTGCGACAATAGATAGAGATCTCTTATATTTATTATGTGTTGATAGGCTCCCCATGGTTACATTCTTCACTACATTTGTAGCATTTAATTGTCCGGAAGCACGAAGACTTATTTTTGTGGCAAAGCTTAACTCTTCAATATTTGATTGTGACCGCAAGTTTTTAGTTTTTCTTCGTTTCATTCATTTGCTGGCAGCATTAAAATCTAAAGAAGATCGACCTGATTTTGTTTTTCTGTGGGTTTCTTCAAAAGAAATAAACGTACTTAGCCAACTCTCAATTTTTTAAAAAAAATACGTCCTAGGTTCTTTAAACTTCTTGCCACTTAGTACGAAACCTAGTTATCAACTTTCAAATAACTGGCTTGATATCTTCCGGCAGTGCAAAATGACATTTAAGTTGACTGGAAATACATTTTTCGATATCTTCATAAATCACGGATATACTTTCATTTAAGTGGCTTTTCACCAAGTGAAAAATTTCCTTCCATGATAATCCAATATCATCATTGTCCGTAGCCATTACAGTAGATTTAGTAAAAGTAAATTAAAATTTATATTATTGAACACATTCTTTTAACATATTTAAGCATATAATATTTAATTAATTAAAAACTATTCATTCAGTTATTTATGTAGTAATAATTAGTTATACATTAAAGAAATAAAACACACACTTATTGAGAACAATATCACACTTTGCTTAAACGCTTGCAGTTTACAAAATTCTTTTTTAGGCTAGAATAATGAACGTCAATGAAACAAAAGTGCTGCCATTTTCACATAAATAATTTTTCACAAAGAATTGCTTGCATTCAACATCTTATTAAAGAAAAAAGAGAACAATATCAAACTTTTCTTAAATGCTTGCAGTTTACAAAATTCTTTTCTAGGATAGAATAATGAACGTCAATAAAATAAAGTGCTGCCATTTTCACATAAATAATTTTCCACAAAGAATTGCTTGCATTCATCATCGCAGATGGTAAAATTATTTTTTTAAGTACACACTTTTTTTTCCAATATGAGAATTTTTGAAGCGACTAGAAAAGTGACATTTTTACTTGTTATTACAAAAACTTGCACAAAATGCAGAATGGCAGTTTTTGGCAACTGTTTTTTTTTTTATTTTTTATAATTCGTTAGATAATAGTTAAGGCTGTTATTTCTAATAAGTTCTGTTGCGGAACACTGTGGAACATTTAAACTTTTTAATGTTTAAAAATAAAATAACAATGCATATTTTTAAAAAATGTATCAAATGGTAATCATGAAATTTTTAATTTTTTATGTGATTGGTGTAATTTTTGTAATAGATACAAATAATCTGCATATCATCCGTATGTAAATCCATTTTAAATCAATAAAATCGGATAATACAGAAAAAAGCTGTGCTTGTTTAAAGGAATTGGTTTTTTAGCACGTTTTGTTCGCCTCATATAATACTTCCATAAGCATAATTTTTGAAATGATACAAGTTGTCAGAAAAAGGTGAATATCTTTTTTTAAATACAGTTTCTGACCCTCCAAACATTTCTTTAGCCAACTGTATAATCAAAATTCCCAAACCGGCAACTTTATTTTTCGACTTTTGGCCAGGTTTTCGGTATTTTGCCTCACTGTGTGACGGTGGCTTTTCACCCTGAAAAGGACATTGCATCCTGATTTCGATCATGAGTTACTTTAATTCATTTTTTAATTTATTTCAGAATGAAAGATAAAGTCATGTGCAAAATTCTAAAACTTTTTAAATTGAATAACTGTGTCAATTTTTGTCGTAGACAAGGCAAACCTTTTGTATCATATCTGATATGATAAATGTAAACTCTTACTAAATATAACTATAGACGTTGGGGACCGTATAAAAAGTTAGATTTCGTAATTTTTATAAAATTAATATTTTACTTTAAACAGTGCCACAAAATTAATATTTACTTCAATTGAACCATTTTTGTAATTAGAACTATATGTCTATGACCAACGAAATTAAAGGGCGGCGATCCATAAAATATGGCACCTTGTATAAGTCAAATGATAGTGCATAATTTCATGTCAAAAGTCATAAGTTGTTGTAGTGCTCCTCTCTAAATTATTTTGTGATATTTTAAATATTATTAACATATAATCATAAGAATATCCTCCATATATTGCATTTTACAAAAAAAATCTGCTTTAAATACCATTTTAGTAATAGAATAAAGAAGTTTTATATATTAGCGTTCAATACCCCATTCTTTAAAGTTGAAGGTCCTGGATCCAAGGTATTATATATGAGTTATGTATATATGCTTTTATCGGGCCCTCTAAAATACTTTATGTACAGATAAATTCTTTTATTAAGCAAACTTCAGTGTTTAATTGACTCAGCGTACACCGAATGCCCAGTTATCAATTACTCATATTTTGATTAATTTCGTTATCTGATGGTATGGCAAAAATATACATTTCCATTTAATGGTAGACCATGCTAAATGTTTAGGAACCCCTGCCTTAGGGTATTACCTTTATCAAACTTATTCATATGCGCATTTTAAAAACACTTAAAGTCCTTGTCAGTATCTACAAAAGGTTATGAGTATCATCTTAAGTTTAAAGATACAGCTGCATCACTTTAAAAGAATTGTAAAAATAAAACTCATAATCTTGAAACAGAAAATTAGAAACTGCAAAAAATATATATAAATTATCGTTTCTAAGAAAATTTTTAAATCATCTACATTTGTTAGTACAATGTTTAAAGATATTTTGAACATTTTTTCCCAAATGTATTCAGGTTTAACCCCGTAACAAACTAATTCAGTCAAATAAGTTTAATATTTTCAGAATAAAAGTGAAAGATTTAAGCCGAAAATATACGATGTGACAACGAATTTGACAAGAAAATCCATAGCTAATTTCACGGAAAATTCACTATTTCTGAAATCAATAAGGATATTCTTCTATCCTTATTGATTTCATTAACTCCCATACATTATGCGCTATTTATCATTTCGGCAGAATAACATCCTTAAATTACATTTAACTGCTGTGTTAAATCTTTATTCTGCATCAAATAAATTATGTTTAGGGAAAATAACTTTAATGTTCAAGCATTAAAAACACACATAATATGCAGCGAGGTGCGTATACTCCTTATAATTTATTAGGAGTATGACACTGCTGTTTCAGATTCGAAATTTTCGCGAAATGTATTTTTTATAGATTTGGAATTTTCCTATAATCGTAGAATCTGTATTATTTTCCTGTGATCAAATACGGCGAAACATTCTATACGAAAACAGTTATAGAATCATATTCACCTTGAATGTGCAATGCACAGCATAAAAGACAACTCTGTTTGTTAATCTTGTTAGGTGTAATATAACAAAAAAAATATACAACAACCTCTTTCTAGCAATCAACAATTACTAAAAACGTTCTTTATATTTAGAAACCTTGGAAACCAATACATTTTTGTAACTTATAGAATTATTTATGAAAAATGAAGTTTATTTTGTCGACACTGATTTTCATAAACATTTTTGAATTGTTTGTACAAAATTAACTTCTTCCAAGCGGAACGTATTTTTTTTTCGATAATATCAATTATGAAACAAAAAAATGCATGTTAAATTAACAGCATTAACTTTAAAATTAAAATTATTTTGTTACTTTTTCATTTATAAGTTCATTTACGCAGCTAAAGATGTTTAATTGCGAATTATAACATTCTTAATACCGATATTCTGGTTTGAGAGAATTTATTAATATTCTCTAAAACAAAATCAAAAACCAAAAGAAAAGCCACTTGGAAAAGTTTCCAAAAATCAGTGGCAGAAAAACAATCTGAGGTTTCTGAAGCTACAGAATATTTTCAGAAACGTGTTTAACTCGGAAGTGATACACTTTCATTATGCTTAAATTGCATTTTTTCAAATTGGGAAACTTTTTTTTTTTTGCAGTATTATATTAAAAAGCTTGAATACAGTAGAAGAAAGCCAATTTCGGTCTTGTTTTTTATATTAGGACCCAATAATGTGACAGTTTGATATTTGTTGGAAGCCCTTTAAAAGAAAACAGATACTGTTTAAACATTGGTTTTGGCATAGTAAATATTTACAATGAAATGCCATTGGCACTTGGCATTCGAAATATTCAAGGAATATTAGCTTTGCATTGAAAACGTTGTCAAGGAAAGGACATTGTTGGAAAAATATTATATTTGAATAAAAAATTTTTGAGAGGTACTAGCTTCTCATTGAAAATATTACCAATGAAATGGCAAAATATTTTTTGTCAGCATCGGTGAAATTTAAACTTTCTAATCCTGGGACAGTATTTTATGGCAATAGTGCCAATATTGTATAAGATGTAGCCAATACCAGCCATAACATACCAATGCAAAAAAGAAAAAAAAATCTGGCGCGTTATTGTTTTGTGACACAACCAATGAATGGGACAAGCCATAATACGCCAACGATATCGGTACTTTTTTCTTGATAACAGAACAGTTCCACACATGGTGAAAACAATCCTATCACATAATGGTCAAAAGGGATAGAAATATCACTGTCTGTTATTTTCACTTGCTGCAAATATATTCAAGTCTACCATGAAAATTTTCAAACATATCAACCTATTAAATTGTACAGTTTTTAACTTTCTTGGTTAAACAATAACTTAATAACCGATAAAAATATGTATATGTTATACATTTTTTGTTCCTCACATTCAGCTGTACTATTCAATGTGCTACAAAATCGATCTTGATTTTTCATTACTGCTACCATTACTCACGGATACAGACGAAACGGTTGTTCTTCTTCCCTCAGTACTGACCGGAAAAGTAGCACACCCGATCACGGAATATCACACCGTAAAAATTTAAAAACTAAATTCAATAAGTTTAAGACATCGACCAAAGCATCCGAACCCCGGGCTGGGAAGTTTAATACATTAGACGTCGCGACGATGTCAGCTTCGAGATCATTATAGTTGACACGCCCCTATTTTTGGCACAGACGGATCTGATGGCTCTCGATGCTGACCGAAACGGTAGTAGATCCGATAATGGTAGACTCCACTGTAAAAATTTAAAGATGAATTTTGTGAGTTTAAGACATTGACAGTGGATACGAGTGGTCTAGGGAATTTGATATTCTGGACGATAGCTGCGACTTCAAGATCAATTTAGTTTGATATCCTTTACTTGTGGAACCGGCATAACCGGAGGCCCTTCGAGGGTTCCCGGAACAGCAATGGACCCGTTCATGACAGATCCCACCATAAAAAAAGTTAAAAAAATAAAAATAAAAATAAATTTAATAAATTTAAGGCATCAGAAGACAATTAATTTAAGACATTAGTGGATCCGAACGGGCTGGGGAATTTTATAGATTGGACAATGGCAGGGGTTTCACGATCATAGATTCATTGCCGCTACTTTAGGAATGGGGAGAACTAATAGACCTTCTGAGGATGTCCAGAGAGGTTTCAGACGCAAATGCATCAGAAGAGTTTGGCGTCTTCAAACTCATTCCCTGTTTTATAATTTCAACCGTTCAGAGCTAATTTTTCTCATTAAAAGTTTTACTACAGACTAAATTAGATGTTGTGACTAGCATTTTCGAATAGTAATTTTCATCTAATTTTATCGAGAATTTCTGTACTTAAATAAGGCAATTTTTCTATTTGAAAATATTAATACTTAAAATAGGAGGTTTTGAAACTACATTATAGCCTTTTAAAAACGATCATCCTTAATTTGTTTAGCAAAAATGTGTCATGGATTCTCAAACTATACACAAATTTATAAGCTACTTCCATGTCTGAGCATTTGTCTAATTATCATAAATAATTTATTTTATAAAATATAATAACCTCAAAATTTTCAATTCAGTCTTAATGACTGTGTTTGGAGCAAGTTATTGCCTAAAAAAATCAAGAAATGCCATTTATAATTATATAGTTAGCATAATCATTGAATATCCATATTCTTGTAATTGATACCGCGACCTTCTAGAAGAAACTGACAGTAAAATATAGCCTATTAATTTAATAAGGTGTACGAATCCATGCCAGCCTTTTAGCATTCAGGACAAATATTTATACATTATTATAACTACTTTATGAAAAATATAAAAAATAATATTCGTTTAAACAAGATTTAAAAGATTTTCTAAAATTGCGCTGCGACTTCAAATGTTATTAATGTTTCCGTGAAATATATACAGAAAATGTAATAACCCTAGTACGATAAATCATTAAACAAATCTGTTATTTCTAAATGAGCTTTCTAGCTTTTTTGCTTTTTTATTCATTTTCAGAGATTCAGTTTCTTCAATAATATAGCTTTCCCGGTGTTCGCTATTTCATTAAAATACGATTTCTTAAATTACACGATTCTTTGAGATAAACATTTCCAATTTAGTTATGGAATTAAAGAATGGTACTTTTCAAAGAAGAAAATGCATTAAAAAAGAACTTTCTTCAGTGGCATTTGTTTTTTCATCAAATGATATTTTTTCTTTTATGGATTAATTAATTCAATTTCTAAATGTTACGCTCATGTTAAAAAGCTTGTTTCTTTTTATTTTCTTTCTGAAATACGTTTCAAATTAAATCTTGAAATAATATCTTGATAAATAAAATCGCGAAAGAAAAATAAAGAAAATAAATGGATGTAGTAATTACACTTTTTACTCTGCAAAAATGCTATCAAAAATATTTTCGTTTCATTTTGTGACCTGTTGAAAGAAAAAAAATGCAGGTATGAAATATCTTGATTAATATGAATTGGTGTTTTTTTACTTATATATTTGACTTTATTAGAAGTTTATACTTCGCATTCGCTATATGTTGGCGAACATTGGCTATACGGGTTTTCCCAAAACATTGACTCGGCCTCCATTCCTTATATATTGGTCATAGATATGTATTACAAATCACAAAATAACTTTAAAAAAGTACATAATTTTACGAAATCATTTAACATTTTCAAGGGATTAATTTTAAAGAAATAGGAAATTTAAATTTTTATACAAGCCCCGTACAAGCAAATAAAATGTGCCTCATACACTAATAAGGTCGCGTTCAAAATATCAGCTTTTTATCATAAAATGTTCCCGACTTAAAAAAAATAATAATAAATGCTGATTTAAATCTTTTGTTTCCTGCTTTATATACCATAACAAAATTTAAACTCCATCAATCAATCAATCAATAAAATAACCAAAATATAAATAAAGCACCCATTTAAGGTAAGAACTGCACGGTTTTAAACCAATGAATACGCCTTTTAAAGAGATACATGAAAAACATTATATATGTTCATATATCATTAACTATTCTATCAAAGTATCATAAAATAGCAAAGTCGTAAATAATATTCAGTATCTCTGAGAATCAACTCACAAAATGTATAAGCAATAATTCACAAACTGTATACTAGAAAAATCATTTTTAATATAATAATGTTTGCATGAAAACTGCGTGCATCTGACACTCCCAATTTAAACTTTAAATGCATAAATTTGTATCTTTTAGATATAGCTTTATCGAACGGTTGTAACAATTTTTATCAGTTTTCTATATTGGTAAGGTTTTCTTCTTAAGTCACTCCAGAAATTTCGGTCGTTAAACTACGGATGAAAAATATTTACTTTTTAACATTTGGATGTCATTTCATGTAAATTCATTTTTGTTGGTCTGTATAATTGTTGTATTTATTAATATATATGTATTTTAATAAGAATTTTATTAATCTCTAAGATTTTGGAGATAGATATAATTTTTTTTCCTAAGAAGGATTTAAGGAATATTCTCAAAACCATAATAAAAT
The DNA here is from genome assembly GCA_964019185.1 of Maratus speculifer. Taxonomy (NCBI): domain Eukaryota; kingdom Metazoa; phylum Arthropoda; class Arachnida; order Araneae; family Salticidae; genus Maratus; species Maratus speculifer. Next base: position 286,082,649 of record OZ025293.1, read on the forward strand.
ATTAATATTGAAACTAAGTAGGAATATCGAACTACAAAAAATGATTGGAAAATCGTTATCATAATTTAATTAAAAGCTGCCAAGTCTGTTTCAGTAGCGATGTTGGTACTAAGAGTTTATATTTGTTAATAAATTATTCATTTTGTGAATCTTTAATCATTATGATAATTAAACGATGAGTGACAACCCCATCATTAAACTCATATATTTTAACCAACATAATGATAAATAACGTCTACAGTATTGTATCTGATGTATTTCACGTTTCAATACAATGACCTTTTGATATTTCCAAAAGGATAAATGAAATTACCAAGTGCTATATGATGCTAAATTTGTATCATAGATATATTTGGAGAGAAGGTTTTTAATCCCAATCATCATGATACAGTTATTCAATTTATTTATAGATAATGTAGTGAATAGATTGTAATAGTTATAACAGTAACTGTTAAGATATTAAGATGCATAGAAAATATTATATTGTAATGATGAGAGGTAATATTTGTAGTAATGTTGACTTTTAAATAACGAGAACCTGAAAGAAAATACAGAGCAAAAATAGTCATGTTAAGATTTTAACACTCGATTAATATCCTTTTATCTGTAAGATATATAGTGGATTTTTTTCCTACTGCAGAGGCGTCTTTGGAGTTAGAGAAATATCGATAAATAAAGAAAGAATAAACATTTCCCAGGGTTAGAAATATTGCTGAATAAAGAAATAATAAATCGTTCCCAAAAAACATCGTTGTATAAAGTACCGTAAAATGGGGTGAATCGGAACACTTTTCAACATTAATGTTAAAAAAAAGCAACAACAGATTTTTTAATTTTTTAATTTTTTTACTAGAAACTTCGGTCTTGTTTTGTTCTTTACTTTTTAAGCAAAAATGAAACAGTTTTGCTGTTTATATATATATTATTTCTTTTTTTAATGATATTCCAGTTCACCCCGCAGATAGAGGTGAATCGGAACACATGTTATAATCTTTATTTATTCAAATTCAAACTTTAATAAAGTTAATAAAAACAGGTAATAATAATAAGGGAGGAATAGAAACATGTATTTCCTATGAAACCAAGCCTTTACTTTATATACAAGTAAAGATATGCCTTTTTAAAAATTAAAAAACAACTTTGAAATCAAGAAAAATTAAAATTTATTTTCAGAAATTGTATTCGAATTGCAGAAGTAGCATTTGATACAAATTCAGCTCTTTTCTGTGTTATCCTTTACTAGGAGTCATTGGGTAAGTGAATATATTGAGTAGCCCCAATCGCTGCATGCATTAATACAATCTACTAATACGCCCTCATCCCCAGTTTTTAGTACTGTTTGTATCCCTCTCTTTTTAATGGGTTTTTCGTTTTGAGATGTTTGTGTAATGTTGTGGATGTATAATTAATAATAATTATAATTATACCCTGGAATAATTATAATTAACCCTGGAATAATTATGTGCAGTTTTTCTAAATAATTTGCTATTTTTAAATTATTTTATCGTGTGTTTTATAGTCTGTTGGCTTAGGCGTTCACTTTTTTGTTTAATCAAGTTATTTCTTGGCACCTTTAAACTCTTCAAGTAATCAGAACAAACAAAATATTGTTACAATACATATTCATGCATATATTTTCATATATTACATGAAGCTATTATTATATAGAAAAATAAACCATGAGACAAAACGTGTTCCGATTCACCCCGTAAATCTTAAACTTCTAGTGTTACAAGCCATTTTTCATTTTTTCATTATGTAGTTTAGAAATAAGTAGAATTTAATATAGCATATCATTTACAGGTCTATCATTAATTAAAAATCCCCTCTCTTAAGTTTAAAATACGAAAAATACTGTAGTTACATACAAAGTTTTGAAGACATTGAAAAAATTAGGTTTTTGAGGATCCCCTTGAAGTTTTTTATATACACCAGTAGTGGTGCCAACATGTCACAACTGAATTTCCCAACTCTTAATGTTATTACCTTCTAATAAAAAAATTGGCAACTAAATTATCATCACATATATTTATAATGAATTTATTTGTATAACTAGGAAGTTTCGTTCCTATTCACCCCGCTGTTCCTATTCACCCCATTTTACGGTATATAAATATGGAAATTACGTCATGAATCTAAAAGATATAACGGCAGCAATAACGTAAGTTTTTAAATATAGCAATCCAGTTTTTGGCTGACTTTAGAATCCAACTTTTAAGCTGATTAAAATAAATAACTAAAGTAACGCTATGTGGCTTGTGTAGTCTTATAAAAAATGTAAGATAGAGCTCCTAAATAACTAAAGTTGCTTAATATTCTATTCAAGTTTTACACTGTATTCTAAATAAATATATTTTATTAAGTAACAAATTTTAAAGTAAACATATGAATATATTTTGATGTAAATTGTCGGTAAAATAATGGAAAAGCATCTTTGCATGCCATAAGATTACATGCATTACAGAATCACTTTTCTAAATCTAACTCGGAGACCGTATAAATTTTTTTAAATAACTTTTAAGAAAACAACTTTTTGACGTAAAAGGCTTTTACTATAATAGTGAAAAGAGAGTATATCCTATATTCATAAGTAGAAGCATTCATACAAATTTTATTCGAATTTGAATCTAATTTTCCTTAAATTTATCCTGAAAAGCTAAACAGTGTATCTCTATACCCTATCCCAAAAGTTTAAAAAATCGATAAAATTTGCATTAACATAAAAAGTAATAAGGTACAATTAAAATTCCCGAGATAGGTAATAAATAATAGCAACTTTGCTGATAAATAAATTATGATCAAAGATTTGAAATTATAAAATATACATTAATTTATATAACAATATGCTGTTTTAAAAGTATAGACGCAATACAGCATTACATCTTTTCTTCAACATTTTTGTTCACAAAATAAAATATTTTTATTTTTATGTGCTCCTAATGTAGAATATTTTTTCCCTTTAACTGAAATATCGTCTGCTGTATTTTAAGAATAATAATTTATTGAAATTTTGTAGAATCAAATGAGTTTAATGCATTGTTTTGCTTGTGATTCAGAAAAGCCTTTCCTGCATATTCTGATGAAAATTCCACATTCTAAAGAAGTTTCTGAAGATGAAATTATTAAGATTTTACATTTAAAAGCGCAAGACAAAATCCTGTACAAATATCGAGAAAAATAAAGAGATCTTTGAGTAATATTTATGGATTTTGAGATCAGGTGGAACATAATACCAGAAAGCTAGACGGAAGACCTAAATAAACATGTTACGTGATGATAGAATGTTATTAAAAATGTCTTCCGTTGATAATTTATGTATGCGTGAAATTGCATCGATTTGCAGTATTTCAAAAAGCACTGTACACAGAAGAGTTAAAGCTTCAACAAATATTGTAAAAAAAAATTGTTGAAGGAAAGGAGAATGAAAGCAAAACCTTACTTAAAGCAGAGACAAAGATGCACGTCTAAAGTGGGCTAGAAAGTACGCGTCATACGGTGAAAAAATGGATTTCTGTCATCTTCAGTGATGAAAAGAAATGTAATTTAGACGGTCTTGATGGTTTATCAATTTTACTGGCATGGACTAAGAAAAGAACCCAAGAACTGTTCCCAGGCAATAAGGCGGACGATTCGTAATGACCTGGAGAGGTTTTTCTTTCAACTGCCAAATATTTCTAGGATTTACGGACAGAAAAATGAAATCAGAAGATTATCAGGATATTTTAAGTATCCGTTTACTGCCAATTAGGATTTGCTAGCAGGACCGGACTGGCATCCTGACCTGACCCCGGCATCTATTCATACCTCCAAATCAACGAAAACATTGTTTAGGCAAAACAATGTCACACTTTTAGACAGGCCAGCACTTAGTCCAGATTTGAATCCCATGGCGAACATATGGGGAGTTTTATAGCGTAAAATACATGAAAATGGAAAGCAATATACATGTTCAAATGACTTAAAACTGTAATTGAAAAGAAATGTAATTTAGACGGTCTTGATGGCTTATCAATTTTACTGGCATGGACTAAGAAAAGAACCCAAGAACTGTTCCCAGGCAATAAGGCGGACTATTCGTAATGACCTGGAGAGGTTTTTCTTTCAACTGCCAAATATTTCTAGGATTTATGGACAGAAAAATGAAATCAGAAGATTATCAGGATATTTTAAGTATCCGTTTACTGCCAATTAGGATTTGCTAGCAGGACTGGACTGGCATCCTGACCTGACCCCGGCATCTATTCATACCTCCAAATCAACGAAAACATTGTTTAGGCAAAACAATGTCACACTTTTAGACAGGCCAGCACTTAGTCCAGATTTGAATCCCATGGCGAACATATGGGGAATTTTATAGCGTAAAATACATGAAAATGGAAAGCAATATACATGTTCAAATGACTTAAAACTGTAATTGACAGAGTGTGGTATGAAATATCTTCTTCTGTAATACAATGCTTAGTTAATTCTATAGAACAACGTGTATTTGATGTTAGAAAGTGTCGTTGCAATAAAATTAAATATTAAAAGTAAGTTTTTAATTACTTTATAAATGTAAAACTCCAAAAAAAATAATTACAGATGTCCATACTTTTGGAATAGCACTTTGTTATATAATTTAATGTATATTTTATAATGTCAAATCTTTGATCATAAGTTATGTGTTCATATAAAAAACTGTTTTTATGTATTTACCTATCTCACGAAATTTAATTGTACCTTATTACTTTTTATGTTAATGCAAATTTTATTGATTGTCTAAACTTTTGGGACAGGTGTAATAGATAAAAGGTATTATCAAATACATACTCTTAATATATAATAATTTCATTTGCATCTCATCATTCATTGCCTACATTTCTTATTTCCTCAGAACTAATAATTTAACCTAAATTGTGTATTTATTTGGGCAAATCATGAAGCATTTTTTTTTTACTTTATACGTTGCAAAATATTAGTCTTTCTATTTAATATAGAAAATTAATTTAATAAGGTACCCTGGGGTAATAACGCCAGGCGGGGTAATAACGCCTAGTGCTTATATTTTGCATAATTATGAAATAATCAAGTAAATGACACCCATGTGCTCTGCGCAGAAGGGTTTTGAGTCATATAAATCGCAAAAAACAGCTTGAAGTTAATTTGTTTCATTTTTAGGTCTTATTGTTTTTCAAAGCAACTAAAATTAACGCTTGATCTAAAATTTGCGAGATACGTTTTGTAATGTGAAGACTATTTTTTTTATCTGGAAATACTTTGTTAATTACATAAATTTGTAGTACATTTCATGGACTTTCAGAATGTTGTTGAAGATTTTGGATATCGTCTCGAGATAATTTGTAATTTAAAATGTACAGCGCAATAACTATAACGGGGTAATAACGCCAATCCTTGGCATTAATACCCGGGTTGATTCCCTACAGTGGCCGAGCTTCATCCTAAATACTAATTCAAATAAACACAGTTAAAACTGTGCAATGTTTCTAATAATTCTACTTAAGCTGTCCTTTTTAAGCAAAAAGAAGCTCACGGTCTGTATTCTTTTGCCTCATCCTCCCCCCCCCCCCCCCCCACACACACACACCACACCTTTATCTTTCTTACACTTTCACAAAAAATTTAACATTTTCAATAACTTAGAATGTAATTTGTCAATTTCTAAGTTTGTAGAGTTTGTATTTTTAGAATTGGGCAATCTACATGCAATTATTCCATCTTATTTCATAGTTTTGTTTGCATGGCGTTATTACCCATATAGGTGGGTAATAACGCCAAATAGCATTGATCAAGAAATAATGCCATTACTTTTTATGAATACATATCTATTAAATTATTTTTTTTATACAGATAGTCAATGAGTTGCTGTATCAAATCATATATTTGTTTGAAAAATACAATCTAAAACTAAGCCGTGAAAATTGGTAGAACCTTAACGTGGCGTTATTACCCCAGGGTACCTTATTTAAAACTTTAAAGCAGTTAGAAAAACTGTGCTTAGAAAAAGAATACATGAGTCAAATAAAACTCTATTCTAACTGCTTTATAACTTCGTTTGGAGATCATATTTTAATGCATATTTTGTAAGTATTTGATACAATATAATTCGGCATAGTTTAATAATACAAACTTTACCAATTTAATCACGTACTTAAAGTAAAAATACAAAATACTTCTACGTAATTTAAATCTTGATATTAAACATTTAATCGAAATTCTAGAACATATTAACGAAATAATTTAGCGACAAAGTAACAGATATGAAACATGCTATAAATAGCTACAAATATATATAAATAAGGCTAATTTACCAAACGATAAAGTTGAAGCAAATGCGATGAACACTTTTATCGAAATTAACACATTAGAATAGGAGAAAATTAAGCTTACATATTTTATTTTTCATTGTTTTGACACAATTAAAATATTGCAAAGTAATAATGATATGAGTAGAATAAAATGTTATGTCCTATTTTTCTCAAAACTGTTTAACTTTATTGATAAAGGTGTTACAAAGAATTCATGATGTGGTAAAGATAAGTACTAATATCCCAATTACTCTAAAAGATTTTAAATATATTTTATTGTACAGTACTTTTATATTTATTATTTTATGTAATGGTGTTATTTTTCTATAATTATACGTTAGTATGCTTTTTAAGTCAGGCTAATATCACCCCTGCTATTAATATTTTAAACATTATTCAAAGAAAGAAAAAATTAATAAAATTTAAAACGGAAAACATTTCTATTTAATTTCTTGACAACACATTTTTCTACGCATGTCTTCAATTATATTTAGTCAAGAATGCCGTTTATTTGAAATTTTAATAAATTAACCTTATCTTAAAATATCCAAAACATGATTAAATTTCTTTAAATATGTCTTTTGGAATTAATTGATAGTTTGAATTAGGCTAATGTACTAACAGCCATATTAGATAACTGTGTTATCCTTGATAGCAAGAATAAAATTTGTGACTGCTGTAGGCACCAGAAATAAGGGGTCATAAAAATCTATACTGTATAATCTGAATTACACACTACTGTTATATATAATAGTATATTTGTGTATTGATTTCTATGGAAATTCAATTAATTCGTTCTTAAATACTAAATAATGTATAAAAATAATACAAAATTTCCCTTTATAATATGATTATATATGCCCTTATTTAATAAAAGTAGATCGTATTTTGATAGCTTTTTTCCAAGTTGAGAAGTATTTAAAAAATGGTATGACCTTTGTGAAACTTTTAGAATTTAATTTCATTGACTACAGCATTAAATCATATACAGCTCATATTCAAAATATTAGAATAATTGAGAAAAAGTAATACAAATTTTTTTTGTCATTTATTTATTTTTTATACTAAGTAAATGCAATTAAATTTCTTATAAATTAAATCTGGAATGTTTAGATAAGATTTTAACATTTATAAAATATAAAATATAGCACAATAAATTACATATACAGCTTCCTTAAACACACCAGAATATTAGAATAAAATTTAGATTGGTTCAAAATATTAGAATATTTTGTTTTACGCAACAATATTACCTTATGAATATGAAGTAAATGGTAGTTAATATTTTGTAGCATCCCCTTTAGCTTTCATAACAGCGTACAATCGATCTTGCATACTATATACAAGGTGTTTACAAACATTTCTATCAATATTAGCCCAAATAGACTTTATACGTGCCACTAACTCAGTTTTACTTGAAGGAGGATTTTCTTGAAGTTTTTTCTTCATTATACACCATAAGTTTTCGATGGGATTAAGATCTGGTGAATTTGGTGGCCAAGGAAGTACCTTAATGTTGCGTTGGCGGAACCAATTCTTAGTTGACACCGAGGTATGTGGGGACGCTAAATCTTGTTGAAAGATGAAATCATCTTCAAATAAATCTTCTGATGATGGAATCATGTAATATTCTAAAATTTCTTGATATATCAGAGAGTTAACCTTTTCGTAGACGATGCATAACTTTCCAGGTCCTTCTGCACTCATACAACCCCAAACCATGACACTAGCAGCAAATTTTACGGAACGTTTAAGGCATTCTTTATCAAATGCTTCTTGCTTCATTCTCCAAACTCGAATACCTTGATTACCATATGAAACACAAAACATACTTTCATCACTAAATAATATGTTTTTCCAATCTTCATTGCTCCATAAACGTCTTGATTTACACCAATTCAATCTTATACGCTTTTGTCTTGCAGTCATGAGAGGTTTTGTTTTCGGTACACGAGATTCAAATTTAAATTTATGGAGACGTCTTAATGTTGTCGATGTAGAAACTTCAACTACTTCTTCTTTCCATTTTCGGTGCAAGAATCGCACACTTTTAAAACGGTTTTTCTTAACTATACGCTTCAGTTTCCTGTCATCTCTAGCAGATGTTTTTGGTTTTCGGCCACCATTTCGGCGATTATTTTGAAATTTTCCAATTTTTGAATATTGTGTTAGTATTTTACTAACGCTCGATTGCGAACAATGTAAATAATTCGCTATAAAACATTGATTTTTACCGTGCCGATACAAATCAACCATACGAAGTTTAGTAGATTCAGGAATATCACTCACACGGCCCATTTTAAGACGAAAAAGAAACAAACTGCAAAAAAGAATACTGATTTTAAATAAAATAGTCTGAATTTAATCAATGATGCCACCAGTTAAGAATTGGTAATAATTAAAGGAGAATTAATGTGAAATATTCTAATATTTTGAACCACTTGAATAAATATTCTAATATTTTGACTTTTCAAAATAATTTTTTTTGCAATTAATCTTTTCAAAAATGATATTAAATTTAAGATAACAAGTAAGTTTAATCAACAATAAGTTCTTAATAAAAATATCGTTTGCATATTTTCATTAAAAGACATTAAATTACCAAACGATATTTTCAATTTCTAAAAAAAGGTAATTATTCTAATATTTTGAATATGAGCTGTAAATATCTCACTTTGATCTTTCAAAACTCTTTTGTTTCTAAAAAATAGTATTTACTGCATATTATATAAGCATATTTACGGTTACCCGTCGTCACGTGGCGACAAAATTTCTTGACTTGACGACTAATTTTCGGAGTCTAAGCCGTCATGTTTTGGCGAATTTCGCGTATTTTCTCGCGATCATTTGACGTAAATCGCGCTTTTTCGCAATCCTATGACGAGAACCGTACTTTTCTCGCAATTTTCTGACGAAATCGCGTGCTTTTTTACAATCGTTTAACCATAATATTTTTTTCGCGATCTTTTAACGAAAATCGCAATTACAGCGATTCTTTAATGGAAGGCGCGCATTTCAGCAATTCTTTCACAAAAATCGTTTGTGTTTTGCGATCTTTTGACGAAATTTGCGTTATTTATATGTTGTTTCTGACTGCATCATAATTCATATTAGAAATTAAACCCTGGTCGCGGCTGGATTATTTGAGTTTAGGAGTCACAGGCTCCTTAAAAATTTTGGGAATCTCTTATCTACATTGCATAGCCCGCTAAAGTTCAAGTAGAGTCTGTTAATAAATTATGAACTAATTTTCAATTAAAATTGTTTATTTGAAACTAAAATATTTCTTTGAAAAAGACACAATATAAGGAAAATTATTTTTCTAATTTGTTCATTCTAATCAAAAGGTTCTAAAATGTAGGACACCAACCGCCGGTAGCCTGTAAATTAATCAAGCCATGCGCATATAACTCTTAAAATGCTCTGTAAATCGACAATACATGCAATTAAATACAGCTCGGCAAATATGACACACACCATTGCTTCTTCTTGGCTATTTTTTGTGAGGTTTCCAGTAACCGAACACGTTTCCGTTACTTGAACATACAAATCTCTGGTGAAAGTATTCGTTAACCTTGTAAACTTAAAAATTCGTTAAACTATTACCAACTGAATTAAGTCAATTACAGCGAGTCTCCTTGACAACTCATTTAATTTTTGCACCAAAGTTTCCCCATACATAAAATTTTTGACTTATTTAATTTAAAGAAATGTTTTTAAAATGTTTGTCAATCAGAAACAAAACAATATTAAAAAGCTTCACATTGGTATCTCCCGTTTATATAAATATTTAATTATTTCATTAAAATTTAAAAGTCATCAATTTCACATGATTTTAATAGTTTTATCTATTCGTTCTTTTATATTCCGAACTAGTTATTTTTATTTTCATTACTCCATTGATGAGGATTAAAAAGAAAAAAAAGGGGATATCTTAACCTTTAGATGATTGTGCATTCTAACAGATATATGGAGGGGGTAAGGAGAAAGAACATTACATTAAATTTAAAATTGCTTTTTGAAGCATAACAATAAAGATTAACTTTCAGAAAAATAAAAATGAAAGTAATCTTAATAACATTTTCATTACTTGGAAACGTTCTTCAGCTGATTAAATTAGCTAATAATATTCAATATGCTTTCAAAAATAAAAATACACTGAAGATGAAATTAATTATGAAAGCTGCAATGTAATATCTTGCATTATCTCGCAAATACTTTCATAAAAAAGTTTGAAAGGAATTCTTTATAAAATAATCGGTAGTTCAATAATGAAATGTAGAAAAATTTAGGTAATCAGTTTTTAATTAAAATCATGAAATAAGGCATTATTTAAACTTCCTCAAGGTTTTAAATTTGGGTTACATTCAATTATTTGAGTATAAAAGATACATTATTACTATGCAAACATAATATTCCTGTACTTAATAAAGGGTGTAAAAATGTATCTACTAATCTCCCTTCTTTTCTTTTTTTTCTTTTTCCGCGTATATGTTTTTCTTTTTATTTATATTTATATTAAAAAATAGTTCAACAATTTGTTGAATAAGAAACACTAACTCTTTAGAATCTTTAATAATATCACGTTTAAACTATTAAAGTTTTAAAAATTGTTTATTTACTGATTTTGTTGTATTTTTGAATTGTAAAAATAGTTTCGAAACTTTCAGAATGTGAGAATTAACTGAATTTGAACGTTCAGAACTCGAAAAATGTTTCATTTTAGAAATACTTCCTTTAGAAATTGCGAGTTCAAAGGCTACTTCAGTCATGTAAAAAGACCCGCTCACTTACGTTAATCCAATGGAAGAAAATTTTAAAGATATCTCGTTTGCACTTCACTATTTTTAAACAGTTCTTTTGCATTGTTTAGCTGAGATTAAGTTATAGAAAGGGCATTTTTTACTTTTTCGATTTTTTTTACAAATATGGTTACTTGAGACACTTTCATTTTCGGAACCGATATCGAAAGTGAAAGCATCTTCTTGAAAGAAGTCTGCAAAAAAATCGAAAAAATATTTAAAAAAAACAGACGTACAGAGATCAATCTCTAATATGCAATTAAAAAGATCGTTTAAAAATATTACATGCAAACGAGATAGCTTTTAAAAAATTCTTCCATAAAATTTGCATTAGTGAGCGACTAAGGTATCCCTGTGTCTAATGTAGCCCCTTAAGCTTTATGTAACTTTTATTATTAGAAATGTTGTTTATATCATGATAGTGTGCAAATACGAAAATAAATAGCGCAATTATGAAAAAAAGAGAAAAAAAGAAAAGAAAAACATTCTAAAAATATTAATTCTTATATTTTTTTTTATAAAATAACTAACTTTTAAAAAAACTTACATTGAATGAAACTACAGCTCTTACAAATCGCTCTGAGCTCCTTCTTCTACAATGTCAGTCGTGATAACGGGTAAATTGAATAAAATTGCATTTCTATTATTACCTAAGACCTAATATTATTTTTTAAAATTATTTCATTTATACTATTTAGTTATACCACTTTTCGCATTGTATTTTGGATAACGAAGGTTACTCTTTGCAAAGAAAAAAAAGTTAAAGTGGTATTTCTTTATAAATCTGTAAGTAGAAATAGTCAGTTTAAGAGGTATACAGGGATGAGATTTCCGCTTTTTTGGACACCAGTAAAATCTGAGAGAAAATGTTCTTATTTTAAATTACAAAAATGTTCCGATTTAATAATATAGCATTTTCTCTAAGGTTTTACTGGTGTGCAAAAAAGCAGAAATCTCATCCCTGGAGGTATATTAAAAAAATCTTATCTACATCTTTCAAATTCAGGTATTTTTAGATCAGATTTATTTGCAGTAATTTTATTTTAACATTTAATGTTAAATGGCGGTTTATTAAGGATTTTTAACGAATTTAGGCAAGCAAGTCTATTGATAAGTAGCATAAAACGAAACAACCATATGTTAATGTACAACAGAAAGCAGAAGAAGAAAACTTCATATGCATATCAACATTCGTGCAATCAGATATCAGGAAAAGGATCTGTATCTAGAGAATACCCTTAGAAATTTCTAAAATCGCAATTTCTAAGAAACTCCTGCTTTTCCGTATCTAGTTTGTAAAATACAATTGTTCAATAGTTTTTTGAGAAAATATCATTTTAAAGCGTAACAATAACGTAATACCAAAAACCACTGTCAGGGGAACTCTCAATAGACTGGAATCCGGCAAACACAAAAGAGCGCAGCGTAATCTGCTAGAGTGGCAAGAGATGTCATTTCAGTGGTGTAGAATCCATTTCAGGGAATGTTGGACAGTGTCCAGTACAAGCTAGCCAATGTGCTACCTCAAAAACTGATGAAAGGTTTTCATTTTAACAATTTCTAAAAACAGAATACACGGTGGTATGCAGCTGCTAAGACAATATCTTTCGACATCAGGATGGCCGGTGTCAAGCCCGGCAGTCCGATATAGACCTAATCAATGTCGTCTGTATTCATGTAAGCCAATGTTGTGTATTTCTTTAACCTCAGACGTCGTGACGTCTGATGAAATCGAGCTGTTAAACAACAAGAGTGGACGTAACGTGAATGATGTCAAGCGCTTTTCAGTGACGAGTACCGATTCAATCTACGGTGTAACACCCGAAATATTTTGATATGTAGAGAAAAAGACACTCCAAATAACGCACTTTTATACCTGAAAAAACACTATACAGACGAGGTCAATTGGTGTTATGTAGTGGAATCCGCACAGGTGGATGTACGGACATTCATATTATCGAGAATGGTACTTCGACAGTTCGAAGGTATGCAGACGGAATACTTAAATCGCTTATCTTACCTTGTGTTGCAGCAAATGGCATACCTTTATTTGAATGGATGATAATAAAGGATTGTATACAATTCGATTTGTGGAAAGCCTACTTAAAAGGGAAAAAATACAGTGTACAGAAACGAGCGTGCTCTCCTGAGTTAAATCCGACCGAGAATTTTCGGGATGAATTTGGACGACGCATTGTAACAAGACCAATTACTGAATTTACTATCCGGGACTTTGATATTACTTTTCCTGAAGAATTTCACAGAATACTCAAAAGTCATATCGACAACTTAAAATCATGCATGGAAAATTGGTATGCAACTGTCCTAGCTATTAGAAGGTACCACTCATCCCTTGTTGTGTTTAACTAACTCATTTTTGGAATTTACAATAATCCAAATTGGTATTAGGAGCGTCTGTTTATTATCCTGGCATAATTTCAAAAAATTTAAATTCCCACACACGATGTTCTTTTGCCTTGTTTTCTGTATTATGCTATGATTTTATGCCATGTCGTATAGTTTCTCAACTTTTTTGCTTGCTCCCCTATTTTTTTTGAAAAGTGAATTAATAAGTGGCAATGCTGTCTGAATACTGTTGCAGATAATATGAAATTACAAAAAAAGATTTCGACGCCCACATCCCGGCATTAAACTGGCGTTTGCAAAGAATTTGTCTTTATAAGCGGCCTGAATGTAGTTTAATTCTCTTAACAGCTACATATTAAAAATTTAGCATAAGACTTCAGATAAGAAATAAAGCATTATTTTATAAAATATTTATATTAAACATTAAAAGAATAAAGGCAAAGCAGTTTTTCATTACTTTTGAAGTAGTTGCTATCGTGAATTATTAGAAAATTGCTAATTTATTATAGGAAGAAATGCCAGTTTTATTTTATTTTATTTATTTATTTTATTATCCACTTTAAAATAAATTATGTGCTTTATTGCTTTTATGTGTATACCTTGTTAAAATATATAGTTCATACATATTTCTTACTAAACTGCTCTTTAAATATTAATTACTAATTAATCATATTCATACCTTATATGAAAATATGTATAAGGTGGTATGTATATTTATTTATGAGAGGTGGATGTGTCACTATTTGAATCACCATAATAAATCCTCCCCACCTTGTACAAATTAAAAAATGGACAAACTATGGTTACCACAGTTTGAATAAATTTTCAATAATGACACTTCAACAGTTTGTCCATCGGATTAAATTTGAAAATCCATCTTCGACCATTTAAGATATCCCAAGTATCAGGAAGTCAATACCTTATATGAGGATTTGCATATGAAAGCACTCTCATTGAAACTTAATGGATTTATACTTTTGTAATCATTGGATGCTCATTCTATATTCATATTCAAAATGTGTTTCTCAATATTTAGATAACCTAATGCACATTTTATCTTATCTGCGACGCATTTTTCAAGATAGGAATTTTGTAATTAAGGTTTATGATAACAATCAAAGAAAATACTGGAAAAGAAAAATAGCATTTGATTTTAAATGTCAAGTATGAAATAGAAGCAAATTAGAAGATAGTTGATTCTCTATATACACTATCTACCAAAAAGTATTTGTACACTTTCAGTTTTTGACATTTTGTCAAATATTTAAAAATATACTGGTCGGATTCTTCTGGAACTTCAGAAATATAAAGATTATGTTTCACTTTATGTTTGTTTATATTCATTTGTTAAGCGGGTAATTAGGGGGCCGGCAAAAAAACAAAGAATAATAGAAATATTTGGGATCGCCCTGTACATGAAAATGCACGAAACGACTTATCGCTTTAGAATACAAATATATGAATACAGTAGAATATGTACACTAATTTTTGTGGGAATAGCATGTATATTTATGGCGATAGAGCGATTTTTTTGAAAAATTCAAAAAATTCTGGTATGTTTTTTGTTTATATCATGCTGGGTTTTTGACCAAATTTAACGCAAATTTCAGAAAAATTGGCAAAATGCAGTAGAAAAAATGTAGCGCAATTGGAATATAAATATATTAAATATTTTATGAAATATGAGTAGTTTTATGAAATAATTTTTATCTGCGCATGCGCGAACGATAAAAACAATTCTTTTACATCATTTAATAGTCAATTCTATGGAGTAACTTATAAAAAAAAATCCAATGAAATATCGTGAAAATTCAAAAAGATATCATTATTATAAGTAAGCTGTTTTTACATTGCTCTCTAAAAACGGCTGAATGATAAGGGATTCTCCACAAATTGTCATTTTTTATTGACTGACTTTTAGGAAAAAATTAGTATTTAATGTATACAATATCTAATACAATATTTCTGTTAATAAGTATCTTGACATCTGTGATGGAAAAGAATAAAAGCCCTTTTCCTTTTCTATCACAGGTGTCAAGATACTTATTAGCAGCAATATTGTATTCATTAAATAGTACTAATTTTTTCCTAAAAGTCAGTTAATAAAAAACGTCAATTTGTGGAGAATCCCTTATCATTCAGCCGTTTTTACAGAGCAATGTAAAAACAGCTTACTTATAATAATGATATCTTTTTGAATTTTCACGATATTTCATTGGATTTTTTTTATAAGTTACTCCATAGAATTGACTATTAAATGATGTAAAAGAATTGTTTTTATCGTTCGCGCATGCGCAGATAAAAATTATTTCATAAAACTACTCATATTTCATAAAATATTTAATATATTTATATTCCAATTGCGCTACATTTTTTCTACTGCATTTTGCCAATTTTTCTGAAATTTGCGTTAAATTTGGTCAAAAACCCAGCATGATATAAACAAAAAACATACCAGAATTTTTTGAATTTTTCAAAAAAATCGCTCTATCGCCATAAATATACATGCTATTCTCACAAAAATTAGTGTACATATTCTACTGTATTCATATATTTGTATTCCAAAGCGATAAGTCGTTTCGTGCATTTTCATGTACAGGGCGATCCCAAATATTTCTATTATTCTTTGTTTTTTTTGCCGACCCCCTAATTACCCGCTTAACAAATGAATGTAAATAAATATAAAGTGAAACATAATCTTTATATTTCTGAAGTTCCAGAAGAATCCGACCAGTATATTTTTAAATATTTGACAAAATGTCAAAAACTGAAAGTGTACAAATACTTTTTGGTAGATAGTGTATATACTCAAGCTAACAAAACTATAACGGATGTGCGGAAATTCGTAACCCGTAAACTTGTATAGTTTGTTATATGACTTGCTGAACTGCCAGTTCGGATCTATTTGGAAACGTTAAGGGTTGGTTTGAAGATGTAAAAAAGTGAGAAAATTTCTTGCATAAATTAATTTTATTTTCAATGATTTCTAATGGTTAATCCAGAGAAAATATTTTTTCAAGAATATATTAATTTGTTCTTATTACAAAAGTAAACAAATGTATTTTTTCAAAAATTTTATTGTAAAAAGGAAATCTTTATTAATGTAATGGATCATATTTTATTAAATAATAATGCTGGAAAGATTAAACTATTGCATGTTTAAAAAATAGACAACAGTATAATACTTAGAATAAAAAAGAATCTATCAACAAAGGCATCTTAAATGGGCTTTATAATGGGTTTGATGCTTCTTAATCTAAGATGACTTTTACATTTTTTTAATTTATTATACTTTCATGATTATCAATAATGTCGTTCAAGACATAAAAGTTTCCTTAATAAGTGTTTTTTAATTTTCAAATTAGGAAGTTTAAAAAACAATAACTCCGCAAAATCTGATTTTTTAGGAATCTAATTATTTTTTACTGTCGATTTACTTTAGTTTAAAATTCCCTGTGATAACAACTGTGTGATAAAAAATACTAACGACGAAATCTCCCAGCAATACATGAAGGAAGTAAAATTCAATTTCCCCAAAATAATCTGGAAATTTATTTATAGATCGAATAGAAATTTTGTATTCTCTGTTCAAGAGAAAAATTGCCTTCATTTATTCATGTGTCAGTACGACCACCGCAATTGAATTTCTGTTATTTTAAAATTCAAGCGTAGCAGAATTTAAATAAAAATTCAAATTATGTTAACAATGGCATACATATATGTTATGGATTATACTATACTGATAAATCCAATTACACGTATGTCCATGAAATGGGAGGAGAGATCGAATACAGGCAGTGAAACGTGTTATAGGGGAGGAGGATTTATGAAGGCTTATTTCTTCTCTCATTTCTTCTTTTTTTTCTAAGCTTAAAAACTCGAATATTTCTGAGACATTTAAAAATTCATTTTTACACATATATTCATATTCGTTCCACTCATTGCTGCTTAAGTAACAAAAAAATCAAACAGCAATTTTCATTTTTCCATAAATGTATGTCATGAGTTATAATCGGCTGATATCCAAAGAGAAATTTTCAATGACAATTTTACCATAAAAATCGATTAAAAATACCAAATTTGATGTTGTTTTCTTTAAAAACTCTTTTTACTTATAGAAATTAGGATCAACACAATTTTGAAGCGGAAAACTAAAATTTTATGGAATTAAAGATGAAAACAACTTCGTGAATGAGCCAGAAAGCAGCGTGTTTTGATTTAAAACCAATACTAAGTCTTTGTCACGTTTCATAGAATTACGCGCATTATGGTTTTATAGAAATATATCCAATTTAATTTAAAGAATTGAATACTTCAATAAAACAAAGTATTACATTGTATTTTTTTCAAAAGTTATTTTATTTTATAGATAAGTATGTTATAAAGTAATATACCGTGGTTTAAATGTGGTAAAGCTAAAGTACTTTGATACCAATTTGTACTGAAAATATCAGAAACTATTTTTTATATCTAATAATTTTATATTTAGTAATTTAAATAATAATAATAGTGAATAGTTAATAGTTAATTATTAAATATTAATACATTTTTCAGAAATAGTTTATCATAACATAATAATCTGCTAAACATAAGATACACTAATGAAAATATATTTAAAATATTTACAATATAAAGCTTCCATTTTTGTTCCACAGCACATTTTGTATCTTAAGTAACTAACTATTCTCTTGAGAAGGTAGTCTGTGGTCGAATGAGTTTTAAGTTTCGCGTGCGATCGTAAATGTCCTGAATTCTACAATTTCTATAAGAAAAAAATACAATCGTGGACCAAAAAAGAAAAAAAAACACCCCATGCTAACTCTGCAACAAATTATCGTAGAAGAGAATTACTACTTCCGAACGATTAGAAATAAAGTTTACTTTTAAATGATGTATATAAAATTTGTTTAGAAGGCCATCTACATATTAAAATGGACCCTAATTTTACTTTTTTCAATAGCTTACCCAATTTTAACAAGATATTTGAAATATTCGGTTCAAACTATGCCTAGATGTCAAATTTCAAGTCACAACCCTATTTTCGTTTCTTTCAATAGCAGTACACAATTCTGACAGCACGGATGAACTCTACACCCTTCAATTAGCCTGAAAAGAAACTTTCATGCAATTCGTACGATAAGTTTCCGACCGATTAATTATTATCCCCAGGGAGATACTTTCTTTAGGTATTCACGGGCTTCACAACCTCGGGCACTTGAGTGATCTTTCTCTTTTCCTTTTCCTCTTACTCCTTTTGTCTTCCTTTCGTCTTTGTTTCACTCTCATTATGGTTTCCTTTTCGAAGGTGAGAGCAATTCTGTATGAGCCGATATCCTCCTGTATATCGAATCATGGAAAATTGTAAACCACCCACGTGTTGGCCATGCATGGCGACCCGTGTCCCTGGAAAGGGGGATCCTGGCAGTTCAGGGAAACCAACACACTGCTTTGGCCTCCAATTCAGGTAGACGGGAGGGCATATTGGTCCCGTATGCACCAATCGGCTGGTCAGCTGACTTTGTCACTGGCTTTAGGGATCAATAGATCGAGCAAATACTAGTCATCTCGTTAAGGGTGGAGACTGACATAAGTTTGTCTTGTGACTGTATGGGCCCTGGTTAGCACTGATGCACGAATGTGCATACCCTTGTTGGGCTCGGTAGTGAGTGGTGCGGCCGGGGTCTGAATTGTTCTTTTTTCTAATATGGATGGAAATTCACTTCCTTCTATATCTCTCCCATGTGGAGAGCAACAAATTGTACAGAATATTCCTTACACTCGCTTTTTTGTAGTAAAACGCACTGACAGCCATTCTGATAATTCATTTAAGAATACTTCACCTTTTCTTACTGCGAAAGCATTTCAATCTGTTTTTGGTGATTCACATTCTCTAAAAAAGTTGCAGTCTGGGGATTTACTTGTTGAAGTTTCTTCAGCCAGCCATTCAGAACTTCTGCTAAATTCTAATACAATAGGCTCTTTTTCTGTTTCTGTTAAAGCACATCAAACCCTAAATACATGCCGTGGCGTAATATCCGAGCCAGATCTTTTGTTTTCTACCAGGGATGAACTTTTAAAAAATCTAAAAGACCAAAATATCATAGATGTAAGACGCATTACTATCCGTCGAAATGACCAAGTGCTTCCGACGAAGCACATCATTCTCACTTTCAATAGCCCAACTTTACCAACAAGAATAAAAGCTGCTTACCTTAGTTTTCCTGTCCGTCCTTACATCCCTAATCCCATCCGTTACTTTAAATGCCAGCGTTTTGGCCAAACTAGAACTACTTGTCGTGGATCGATTACCTGTGCACGTTTTTCAGAAGTTGGCCACGACAGTAAGTCATGTGAAAAATCTGAACGCTGCATAAACTGCAAGGGTAATCATACAGCTTTCTCTCGCTCTTGCCCAAACTAGATCCGCGAAAAGGAAATTCTCACTGTAAAAGTAATGCAAAATCTTTCCTATCCAGAAGCTCGCAAAATCGTAGAATTCAGGGCCCCGTCTGTCGGCGTGTCTTATTCAAGCCTATTGAAACAGCAGTCTAAATCTTTAAGACACATTAGTACCCAGACTGATTTTTCTTTTCCATCAAATAATCCAACCAGAACACAATCAACAAACACTCCTATCAAAGAATCCCGTGATATTTCTCTCCCAACTAAATGTTCTGTAAACCCACAGTTAGAACAATGGCTACCATCCAAAGAACCAGTTAAAATAATTAACCTAGAAAAAAGGCAACAGAAGTTGTTAGCGCAATATAAAAAAATACTCCACATGCTCCTGAACTTCAGACTAAATCCAAAACTTCCGCAAGTACAAAAATACCACTAAAATCTAATAATCTTCAAAATCAGAATTTGAAAAAAGGATCCAGTGCACTAATAGGAAAAAAGAAATCTTCAACTGCCGCATCACCACAGTGCAAAACTGTGGGGAAAGCAAAGAAGAAATCCAACTTTAGCCTACATATTGGAAATGTTAAGGACCCAAAGCAGCTGCAACATTATGTAGAAGAGGCTATGGAATCAGAGTCATGCAGCAATGACTCGGATGCTGAATATGATGCCATGCTCGAAGAGTATGAGCCTAACTGATTTTATTCGTGCTATTTACTATGCTTTTAATATATATGGCTGAAGTAATATTTGACTTTGTTTCATGTTATTTCTCATTACTTCACTGTTCATTAGATTTTAACTAGTCATAATTTCTCTTTCTTTAGTCTATCTAATTTAGTCTCATTGATTAATTTTTTATTTATTATTTGAACTTCATCTTACACACTGTTTGGATTTTAACTATTCCATTTTAATACCGTTTGTATTTTAGCTTTCACAATTTTTAATTATCAGAGTATTTATTTTTAAATTTTTTCTTTGGACTCTTTTAATTAGTTTTTACTATATATATTATTATTATTTTTATTTATTACATTGTTTTTATTAACTTACTCTTTTATTTCGACATTGTCTTGGCGCAGCATGTCCCAAAGAGGACCTTGCACCATAAAATCCTATACAACCAAACAACCGATTAATTATTTTAGAACAAACATATTTTATGGGCTGTATCCAAATTGAACTTCGATACCCGATTGTTAACTCATTAAGCACCCCCTCTTGATTAAGCCATCCTAGAAGCTAATGAAGCAGTCATTGAGGACTGCTAAATTACAGGATAGCCTAACAATTTTCAAATATCTAGTCAACTCTATCATAGTCAACTGAACACTTCAGCAATAATTTTACCGTTTCTTAAGCATAATTTGAATACTAATTATAAGGAAATTTTGAAATTTTGGATTTCCTTAAAGCAGGACTTAATGAATATAAATCTATTTAAAAATTGTAGGTTGCAACTCATAATTTTTTCGAATATTAATTTCATAATTCATAACTCAAATCAAAAATTATAAAAATTGCAACTTCAGCATATTTATGTTTGGGTATTTTAGTATTATTTTTGCATAAAAATTTAGCACATTAAGAGTATAATTTCAGGAGACATTAATAAAAATATGAAAATGCAATTTAACTTTAGCAATAATTTAGCATAAATTATAAATTTTGAATATTTATAATTCAAAAACTTATCATTCAAATGATTTGAAATTTGATGTCTATAGCTTGAAACGAAGATTCGAAATATCGTGTTAAAATTGGGTATTACGATTAAAAAACAAGAAGTTTGGGTTTGTTTTAATATGTACCCCCCCCCCCCTTAAATAAATGTTATATTAATCATTTAAAAGTAGACTTTATTTTCAATTGTTCGGTACCACTAACTTTCTTCTACGATAATATGTTGAAGAGTTTGTAGGGGGTGTTTATTTTTTTCTTTTTTTTTTTTTCTTGCACGATTGTAGCTATTCACTCTGTTTTTAAATTTCGCAAAGTATACCTGAATCTTTGGTAATTTGATTTACGCGGCAATTTTGTGAAACGATTATTAGTCATCTATTGTCGTCTAATTGTTATAAATACTGCGGTAGGATTTAGAATAACAGGTTTTTGTCACATTCTGACCTAGTAGTACATAAAACTAGTATTTTGTCACTCCCGGCATTTGAAAGTGGTTTACAAGTACTGAAGTTTTTCAGCAAAGCTCTTTTGAATAGATTCTTTGGCCTAGAGCTTCAACAATATGGTAAAGTGTCATATTTTCAATTCTAGGTTGATAAGTCGGAAATTATATCTCTGGACTTTCTTTTTCAGATGCTCAGTAGTGGATTGTGACTTTTTTGTTGTTTTTTTTATATATAAAGAAAACGGTTCAAAATCAGCAAAGAAAATTCTCCCTAAGGTAGGTGATAAAAATGTCAGGAACTCTTCTTAGTAGAGTGCCTTTTCTTGCTACGTGACAGAAGATTCCACCCATGGAAGAAAGCAAAAAAAGGGCTGCCTTTCGTGAATCAGTTCTGACCAGTCCTTTAACACTAGAACGCCCAGAAATTTTACTGAAGTTTCATAATAATATTTCACACCAAAATTTTTATTCGAAATTATTTAATTGATTTATTTAAGGTAAATCTGCTTGTTTGAAATTTAATTTATTTCAAGGAAAAATTTCTGGTTCGAAATGAAATTTAATTACATGGTTGGAGTCGAATCGACTCCTTTCGGGCGTTCTAGTGTTAAACTCAATGCTTTCAAACAAAAGAATATTGGGAACCATAAAATTCCCTTTTCATGGATAGTGGAGTGTTCTGTAGTCCCATTTTATGTTAGTAACTACCATGTTCCTACAGACATTTTTATCGTGAGCCGAAGTGAATTTTTATTTAATATTTTTATTTTTATTTAATAATGTGACTTGTCTTTTACATTTTATATTTATTTTTAGCACTGTTGATGGGACTTTAGAAGCCCCGAAACAGCTGTATGCTTTTTAACATCTATTATTTTCATATAATTTGTGCTTTTTAACGTTGTTTCTTTATTTTATTCACATATAAGCACAAAGTACAATCCTCCCCACCTTTCTTATATTTGGCTTCAACGGGCCGTTGGATTGTCTGTTTACATTTTTGATTTTACGATGCACTTTTTTATTTTTATTTAATAATGTGACTTATCTTTTACATTTTATACTTATTTTTAGCACTGATGGGACTTTAGAAGTCCCGAAACAGCTGTATGCTTCTTAACATCTATTATTTTTACATAATTTGTGCTTTTTAACGTTGTTTCTTTATTTTATTCACGGCATCTTAAGTGCTTTCTAAATAAAGCAATTTGCCAGTTTGATGCATTTGAGAGCAAAAATGAATTTAAAAATAAATCGTAAAATAAGCAGTTTGAATCGAAATACACCGAGTAACATCGAAATACATCGAAAACGAAAGTACGTAGTACGATTCAAAAATTCGGGAATGCAACCATTCTTGACAACAAAAGTAAGTGCTTAAAGTAAAATCGTTTGTTATGTATTCTCCCAACAACTTTCCTACTTGCTCATGTTGGTTTAGCCCATGTCATGTAACTGAACTGCAAGCGCAGCTGATACCTTCAAAAGTTAGTTATCTTTGTCCTGCGATGTAAGAAAGGTGGTTCTCTTGAGCAGTGTTTCAGGATAAAATTCTGTCAAAGTTTAGGTAAAATGCCAATGAAATCTTTAAAAATGTTAAGAAATGTGCACTTTGAATACACCATTGTGAAACTCAAGATTTATGAATGATGTCGATGTTTTAAAGAGAGCCGAGAATCCATCGCAGACAATAAATGTTTTGAACAACCTTCGCTGAGGCCACACACTGGTACCTTCTGCTTGACAACGCACTACCACATCGATACCAGCTGGTAAAACAATTCCACATCAAAACTCGCACTAATGTGCTTCCACATTCCATACCCTATCAAATGGACTTAGACCCCTGTGACTTTTACCTGTTCCCATCAATGAAAAACATTTACAGGGAAGCCATTTTTAATCATCATATGAGGTGAAAACAACATCGCATGAGACCTTATGAGAAGTTTCGAAAAATGACTTCCAGCGGTGCTTCCAGAAGTTATAGCAAGACAAGCTACACATCCGCATTACTAGAATGGGGATATTTTATGCGATTAACCGGAATTGTTATGTGATAAAACGGGTATTTACCATTAACATTATGAGGACCTTTTCTGTTCCACAGCGTTCAATGTATATAAGCGGGTTATGCAATTACCCGTTATCCTATTAAGTGGTGCATAAAAAATCAATGATCATGTGCCTATTTTTCTATTATTCTAGATCATAGATAAATTTGAAATCGTAAACACCATGTATATATGGTACATATTCAACATAATTCAAGTAACAAATTTCTTACAGAAATTTCTTAATAACAAATTTCAAAGAAAAGTTCTAATTTTGAATGAGCTCATCCAACAACAACAACAAAAATAAAGATAAAAACTATTGTGATTTAAAACAATTTTCCCTGAAATTTTAATATTCTAAAAAAGAAAAAAATCAATGCCATTTTCTTTTTAAGTGGAGTAGAATTAATTTTGAAATGTTTATCGTAAGAAAAAAATTATCATGCTTAAATACATTAGTAAATTATTTCTAGCTATAAAAAGTTGTAGCTATTTGCAAATTCTAAAGAGAATCTCATTAAACTGAAAGTAATTATCCTAATTACAGTTTATTTTTTCGTAGTATCTTTCACGAAGTTACTTATGAGAAAAAAAACTATGTGCATATTTATTACAACGTCTTAAATAACCATCTTGCAGGAATTTTTTCTTAATTAGATTTTTTGATATAAAGTAAATTTCATCTTAATTATTTTTCAAATAATGTTTTTATAAGAAATATGAGAGTGATGATTTCATCGTTATTATTATTTTTCTTACTTTTTTACTCAGTTTTTATCTACTAAAATACAGTAGGAAAACAATAAAATGGAAGATGATTGTAAATCTCAAAAGAGAAAAATGAAAATGGTATTGCTGATATTGAAATTTTATAAAACTATGAGGCCATTTTTACTTTGTTTAATTTTATTTACAATTTAAAAAACTTTAAAAGAAATGTACTTTTTAATAACGTTTGTGAGACATTTGTAACTCTTTCCTTTTCTTTCTGGGTGCATATTTTCTTTAAAAAAATATGTTCATCTGCTTTTACTTTGTATTATCATCAAAAAATTTAATTTTGGCCCTTCCAAGTTCATAGAGAAGTTATATTTTATAAAATAATATTTGTATTATTCATATTTAAGGGAGTCCGATATACAAAATCCTGCTTCATAAATATTTTCGAATGAAAGTTTTTGTGAAAAATGCGTTTATAGAATAAATATGTTGCATGTGAAAAAATACTAAACACTTTGAAACATTTACAAAAAAAAATTAAATATAAAAATTTAAACGTAATAAATTTTTGATGCAACTCTTGAATAACTTGGCTGATTTACATAATTTTATACTGTTGTATACAAAAAACGTGTAATTTTAATTTATCTTCGGGATTGTCAGAAATATTAATTATAAAGTTCATAATAAATTTTTATGCGAAAAAATATTGTGAATTTTTTTTTTTTGAAAACTTTTGCACTATTTGACATATTTTCATAATTCACGCACAAAATGAAAAATCTTTTAGAAAATTTATTAGAAATTTAAGACAGAAACTCCATTGAAAATTCTATACACATACCTTTTAAGGAATTTTAGATATATTTTTTCCAAATTTGACAAATTATAAAAAAATTCACTCTCAGTTAAAGTCTCTGTCTGAGGTCAGCCAGTTCGTGCGCTGGATCACATGACGCAAAAGGTTATATCTTATGAATCTAATCATGGTAAAAGCATGCGGTTTGTAGTTTTACTTCTTTTTTATTTTGTCCCGGACCCTTTTAAAGCTTTTTAAATTTGTTTTTAAATCCAATGTGGCTACTTTTTAACACAGTCACGACTTTATTTTCATTCTTAAGAGGACTCGGATAAATAAAAGTGCTTTTTTTTTTTTTCGGGAATTTTATAATATTTTATTGGGATATTAGTAATAGTTTTTATTAAAGAAAATGATTTTATCCACCGAAAAAGTAATTTTTACAGTAAATTTAAATTTTGACAGTAAATTTAATTAAATAAAGTCTAAAAACTTTAAAATCTCACTTCCCTTAAAATTTTGAGCATTTTGAAATTCGTTTTTGTTGCATACATTTTTTTTTCTTTGGAATTATTAATGTCTTTCTGATTTGCTCTATAACTTTAAAAATCAGAATTTCAAAAAGGTAATTCGCTTAAGAAATAATAAATAATATACCATGCTATGCGTAGAAAAATATAAAAATGACTACTTACATCATTTGGCACATTTTAATTTTTTTTAATAACTATTTATATTACTGAAAATCCGATCTTTAGTTCAATTAAATGCAGTATGAGAATTTTGTTATAATAACGAGTTAATTTAAAATTATTTAATGAATTTTTGTCACTTAGAATATATCGATATGCGTTTAAATGAAGATAATACGACCACTTTCAGGTCTTGGAGTTACATTTAATGTTCACAAATAAATGGCTCCACTATATACTGAAAAAAGCTAAAAGAAAGTTACAACCACGTAACAAGCAGAATTTATGAATAACATTTCCTGAAAATAGGATTATCTATATTTACTTGGTTTCAGGAGGGGTCTTACTTTTCGCATAGGTATTGAATTGAAAACATGTGATGCACTATTGCATCTTTTAGGGTTTTCATTAATCTTCAATGGTGTACGATGATTTTTAAAAATCTATAATGGTTCGTGTATGGATGAGAAACGTGTAAAGAAATGAGACTGCAGAAAAAAAATGGCGGATACGAAAGAAAGAAATCAAAACCATTTTTAAAGACTAACGTTGCGAATGTTGATTTTCCGCGATACTTTTATTGAAATTTTACTGGGAATTAAGACGTTGCTTTTAAACGTAATGATTGTTTTAATTTTTGTCAATATTTTAGTATGTTGCCTAGACTCGGAACACTTTTTTGAAAAATATGACTATTTTGTCTAACACATGAGATTTTAGTAAAAACAGGGAATAAAACTATAAATTCGTATAAATTTTTAATGGAATTTTAATTATCTTTTCAAATTTAGTGATAATTTAGTCAAATCTTAGTAAAGAATAGCGTTTATGCCAAATCTTCTATAACAAAATTTATTCTTTTTTTTAATACATTAGAAAATTAATTGTCTGTGTTATGAAGCAAACGTTTTACAACACTTCTTAAATTTTCAAATGTATAGTACCACATTTTGTATAAAAAACTTGATTTTTTTATTAAAAGAAATGGGTATTTTTCAGTAAAAATAATTCAAATAGTTAATATTTACATACTTACAAACTATATTTTGCTTTTGAATGTACCAATAGATATGCAGAATCTTGTGGCAAATTTTATTTCGATATCTTCTTATGAAATAATTCTTTTCGTAAACGTATACATTAAAAAATTCACTTCTCTAGAAAACGCAAATTGAAATTTTGACGTAGCACAAAAAATTATATATAAAATTTATAACTTTTAAAACCACTGTCTTTGTAGATATTTATATAATTGCTATTATATTATGTATTATATATATGTGCATGAAAATTAAAGATTGACCGAAGCAGGTTTTTAAGGCCGAAATCGAAGCCGAAACAAAATTTTGGAGATCTTATTTTCGGCCGAAAATGAAAATGAAATCAAAAAGTCCCCCTCTAAAATTTTAAAGTAATTAATACACACATAAATATACATAATTATTAATTAGTTATGCGTATTTATTATATGTACATAATTATTAATTAATTATACGTGTTGCCAAACTTGGCTCTGTACCTTAGACCCAAAACTTTTTACTTTTATTTAAAATAAAACGTAATTAATTCAAAAAATTTTAATACAAATTTCATTTAATTAAAAAGTATTTTAGTTTCAGATATATATGTTACAGGCCAAACCCGATTTTAGGCCAAACTAGATTGGCCTAGGCCAAACCGGTCTATCCTAACGCCAATCGGATAAACTAGTTTTTCCTAGGCCAAACCGGTCTATCCTAACGTCCATCGGATAAACTAGTTTTTCCTAGGCCAAACCGGTTTATCCTAACTCCCATTGGATAAACTAGTTTTTCCTAGGCCAAACTAGTCTATCCTAAGGCCCATAGGACAAACTAGATTTTCCTAGGCCAAACTAATTTGGCCTAACTCTTATAGGATAAACTAGTTCGGACTGCTGTTTGTTGGTCTGAACTAGTTTATCCTAGGCCAATTCAATTTGGTATGATTTTATTGAATTCAATGACTGCCTCAACGCCAACATTCTTGTTTGTCCTAGGCTAATCTAGTTTATCCTAGGCCAATGTAGTTTTACGTGTTTTTAGCTCTCGGGTCTCAAAGCCAGAGAAATAATGGGCTCACAGGTTCTATATGTATGTATGAACGCAGGTATGTACGTATGTGCGTAACGCGATAATTCTCGATAGAAATAATGTAATTTGACTTGTTTTTATCTCATCAGGCGACCAAACTCTGCGAACTAATATGCCCGTAGGTTCTGTATCTATCTGTGCACATAAGTATGTAACGTAATAAATCTTGAATAGAAATACTCGATTTGCATCAAACTTTCAATATAGGTTTATTCTTATGAGGAGCTTTTCTGAATAATTTTGGGAGGTCATTGGAGAAGAATAAGGGGGGGGGGAGAACGAGAGGCTGATTCGTCCTTTCCCTTAATTCAAATAAATGGGTTTCCATGCATTATTAGCATATTTTATTCAAATTTTAGATATAGGAGAATTTTTTTGAGGCGCCTCCATGATTAGTTTGCTGGTGTTCATTGTTTAAGTATAAAGGGTGGGAGGAATAAGGGTAACGCCCCATAATTTATGTAAATACTTTTTTCACGCAGAATTTACTGATTTGCTTCAAATTTAAAAATAAATTCATTCTGGTAAAGCGCTTTCCTAATTAGTTTTGGATGTTAATTGAATAAAAGCAACGGGAAGAACGGAGGGATCCCGCCTAATTTTGGCAAATGGGTTTTTCATGCAGAATTAACCGATTTGCTACAAATCTTGGATTTGTTCATTCTTATGAAGCGCTTCACTGATTAATTTTGGTGGTTCTTCGGTTAAATATAAAGAGGAAACTTACAATTAATTTCTTGCTTTAAATTAGATAAATTGGCTATAATACAGAATTATCGAATTTGCTTAAAATTTTGGACATTAATTCATTTGATCATACACTTCTTTAATTAATTTGGGGTTTTTTTCTTTTGGTTAAGTATAATGGGTTAGTGGACGTTTTAGTGCTATCCTTAAATTAGATAAATGGGTTTTTATGCAGATTTATCCGATTTGCATTAAGTTTTGAATATAGTTTTTTTTTCTTTATAAGATGAACCCCTGAACAGTTTTGAGGGTTTAATGATTAAGTATAAAGGGAGGAATGGGGGATTACCTGCCTTAAATCAGATGAATGGTATTTTGAGCAGAATTATCTGATTTGCTTCAAATTTTAGATAATTGTTTAATTTTATAAAGCGTATCTGTGATTAGTTTTGGGGGTTCAATGGTTAAGTATAATTGGGGGAAATAGGAAAAAGTAATCCAACTTACTTTATTTTTCGAGGGTATTATTCTTTAAAAAAATAAGGCTGTAATACACAATTAGTGTAAACAGCCTGTGAATGCAAAGCCATTAGTTTAATTGGGCAATATTCTTTTTAATATTGATCCCGACTACTGCTCCATAGCTAACCTTGTGCAAAGTGGTTTTGTCATCACCCTTATATAATGTATTTTATTCGAAGGTTTGTAAAATATTGTGAGAGGTTTGCACGGGCCGAAATTTCGAGGCCCGGGACCCTCTCTTCCCGAAGGAAAGTTATTCAGTGAAAAGAAACTCAGTCTGGCTAAATCTGGCCCTACTCAATTTCTGCAAGACATTCAGATTTAACATACGATTAGGATTCCTTTAAAAAATACTGCATACATATTTATAGGATAAATTTACAATGTATTTTTAAATTACGATGTGTTTACAGAATGGTAAATACACAATGTATTATTGATTATTTAGATTCTTAAACCTTCGAATATTCAAATAAGGATTCATTAAATAATTAATGTAGTTTAGAGCATAAGAATAAAAAGGAGAATCATAAATATCATAACTATTGAATCTGTTCAGTAAAAAGTAGATTTGTGAATATATTTCTTTGTTATTCCTTAAGCCTTTTCTCAAATCCAAAAGAGCTACATCCAAACACATTAAACAACTAATTCATTTTCTAAAAGGCATAAGATTAACAAGCATTCTCACTCAGAAAATATGTAATCGAATAGCGTAAACAATTTTTTCTTAAAAGCGATGTACCTTTGAGAAAATACTATTAAAGCTACGTTCTGAATTGAATTTCTACTTACGACTTTACGGAAAAGAAAAACTTAACGCTTTGACAAAAATTTCTTATATGTCGACAGATAATTAATTTCTCAAAAATGGAAAACGCTGTTGGATTCCAAATTATGTTCAGCTCCGATATGGCTCGAATATGCAATAATAATAATAATAATAATAATAATAATAATAATAATAATAATAATAATAATAATAATGATAATAAATGCAGGTGTGATCTCAGTTGGCACGAGTCTGCAGAAAAAAAAATAAGCAAACATCATGTCTCTACGGTGGACAACTTAAATTTCTGTATTCATATTATAAGAATGACTCTTTACATACATTTATACTTATTCTTGTGAAAGACATGTTTTTTACCAGCCAAACCCGATTTCGAGCCAAATTAGATTAGCCTATGTCAAACTATTTTATCCTAACGCCAATTCGATAAACTATTTTTTCCTACGCCAAATTTGTTTATCTAAATGTCCATAGGATAAACTAGTTTTTCCCACATAAGAGGGTAATCCTTCATTTTTCCCTTCATACTTAACCATTAAACCCCCCCAAAACTATCCAGGGAATCGCCTTATTAAAAACAATCTATATCCAAAATTTTAAGTAAATTCGTCAATTCTGCGTCAAAACTATTTATATAAATTAGGTTGTGTTACCCACATTGCCCTTTTTTTTTAGACTTAAACAATAAACATCCACAACTAATCATGGAGGCGCCTTGTCACATTGATTCTATATCTAAAATTTTAAAGGAAAACTAATAATTGTGCATGATAAATCCATTTCTCTAAATTATTGGTGGGGAATTAGTCTGCTGTCCGCCCCCTTTTATTCTTATCCAATGAATTCCCAAAATTAATCAGAAAAGTACCTTATAAGAATGAACCTACATCCAATATTTGAAGCAAATGTAATATGTCTATCAAGAGTTATCGCGTTACGCACATACGTACGCACATACGTACATACATGCGTACATACATGTATACAGAACCTATGAACCCATTATTTCTCTATCTTTCACGCCCGTGAGCTAAAAACACGCAAAACTACATTGGCCTAGGATAAACTAGATCAGCCTAGGACAAACAAGAATGTTGGCGTTGAGGCGGTCATTGAATTCAATAAAATCACGCCAAATTGAATTGGCTTAGGATAAACTAGATCGGCCTAGTATAAACTAGTTTAGACCAATAAACAGCAGTCTAAACTAGTTTATCCTATAAGAGTTAGGCCAAACTAGTTTGGCCTAGGAAAATGTAGTTTGTCCTATGAGCCTTAGGATAGACTAGTTTGGCCTAGGAAAAACTAGTTTATCCGATGGGCGTTAGGATAAACCGGTTTGGCCTAGGAAAAACTAGTTTATCCGATGGGCGTTAGGATAAACCGGTTTGGCCTAGGAAAAACTAGTTTGTCCGATGGGCGTTAGGATAGACCGGTTTGGCCTAGGCCAATCTAGTTTGGCCTAAAATCGGGTTTGGCCTGTAACATATACATTTCAATTTATCTTTTATGATGATTTTTGTGAATGATTATTTGTTATAATAGAACTTTCTCAAAGATTATTCGAATCACTTCTGTAGTTTCAAACTAAATATTTTCTATAACTGTTAAGTCTGCAGCTTTTAATGAGTACGTGAAAAAGTTATATCAAATATGCTTTGCTTGCTTTATAACTTGCCCTGAAATCTTGAGTCAGTCATGACAGATAATTATAAACACTGAAGTTCATAGCAATAGTCTCATTTGAACCGATACAGCTTGAATCAATGAGTAATGTTGAAAATTTTTAAATCAAAAAATGAGAATTTTGGAAAATAGATAGTTTCGGCTGAGTTTCAGCTCAGCCGAATTTTTCGCAACATTTTTACAGAAAACGAAATTTCAGTGAAGCTAAGATTTTTGGCTGAAAATGTATACAAAACTTAATTTCCGATCAATCTGTAATTAAAATGTATTGTTTACCTTTCTGTGGCTCTTTAAACGGTCACTTACGGTTTCAGAAAGTTCATTTCCGGTTTATATTTTGGGCAATAACTTTGCTTCTAATTAATGTTGAACCAATAGTAAGGCATTTGGGGAACCTCAAATGTTTGAATTTTTTTTATTTAAAATCATAAAAATATCGAAAATTTTCTTAGAAACAGCAATTTGAGGGTAGAATATACCTTAAGAGAATATTCTGGAATTATTTTTAAAAAATTTAAAAAATTGTGTCTTTTGTTCATTGTACTTTTTTTTCGATGAAGTTCAATTTAAGAAAATGTGAAGGTGGGCGAATTTCCTTCATAGGCCACATTGACCTCGAAAAAAAGTGTTTTTCAAAATTTAAAATTTTGGAAATGAAAATCAAAGATGAAAAAAACAGTTTTCTATAATTTAGAAAGAAAAAATAGTAGTTAAACTGAAAAAAAAAAACTGAAGTTAAAAACGCACGTGCAGCAATTATAGCTCGAGTACTGTAACAGAATGTTTTTGTGTCCCTGTAAATGAATGGTAAACGTAATCTATGCCATACTTTTCAATAAAGAAGTTATATTGCGAATCAGTAATGCATATAAATTGCATTATGTTTAAAACATTTTAACAGTGAAAATACACCACAAACTTTTTTCCCCCTTAGACTAATATGTAACAAAATTCTTTTGTGTGATCCTGCAAAAGAAATGCGCTATACTCTAAAGAGTAGTTCACCATACATACATATCTTTTATGCTTGAAGTGGTGAAATATCATCAAAATTTTTCTATTCTTTAATATTGAAACAGTTTATTATTGTTTACTATTGAAACTACTTATTATTGTTTACAATTGGAAAAGTTTTAATTTTTGAATTAATGTCTCAGAATAGTTTTGAATGTCCCTGAAAACAAACTATAAATGCTACACATTTCATTTTCAATATTTATCGTGCTATAATAAACGCCAATAACATGTAAAAATTACAGGGTTATCCGAGTATTATAAGAGTTAGCGTCTAGATGAACGGATAGACATACCGAAGTCGTAAATACTTTTTAAATATGTTAAAAAGAGCTAAAATGAGAAAAATGAATTTAAAGCCTGAAACTTTCAATAATTTAAAGGGGGTTGAGTGCAGTAAAATTGCATTTTATTTATAATTATCATATCTTTACCATTGATATTATCGACTTTTTCAACATAATGGAAGCCCCATAAAGTTGATTAACTGCATAAACCTCAAGGTGTTTAAATTGTTGGGACTGAAACGATGGTTTCTGTTTTCGTGGAAAAAAAGGCGATCATAGATAAGATTTTTGTAACGTGGCTGTCCGTGAAGGGTCAAGCAAAAAGCAATTAATTATTCACTACTTTATAAAAAAAAATCTGGAAAATACGCTAGCTGTAGAATTGCAGAACAATTTCCATATCTATACATATAATAAAACAGTAGGACCCGGTGTGTCTGTACATTGAAGATAATTGACAAAAATGGAGTCAGGGCGATAAAAGAAAACCAATGAAACACAAAAAAAAATTTTTTGAATTTTTTGTCTGTCTGTCTGTCTGTCTGTCTGTCTGTCTGTTTGTTCGAGGTTATCTTCGTAACTACTGAATGGATTTTTATGCGGTTTTCACTAATGAAGAATGCACACTCCCGGGCAGTGTATAGGCTTTGTTTCATCAAAATCGGACAACAGACAAAAAAGTAACAAAAAGAAACTATTAGGTGCGCTGCTCACGTTTTTTAGTACATAACGTTTTTTAGTACATATAAAATCCAATAGATGTCACTGTGCGATTTTAAAACGCGCTATCGTTATGTTTTCGCCAGTCTACTTAAGTATGAGAAAGTTTCAAGCTGGCTGTCGTTCCATGTGGTTTAGTCGGTAGAACGTCAGTGCGCCATACTGATGGCCCGGGTTCGATTCCCAGCATGGAATTTTTTTTCACTATGTTGGCATTAACGCCTATAAGCAATTAAAAGAATTTGAAATATTGTATTCAAGGCGAATTTTCTCTCTGGGAAAATTTCCTTGCATTAATATGTCAGTGTAATTTTTTTTTCGATTTAATTTTTTTTTTCGAAACTTTGTTTTTCTTAAAAAATTACAGTAAATATTTGATATTTCCCAACGTTTTTTGAATGATCGACTTGCTTTGCTTTTTTTTTAATGTATGTCTGAACCTTATCTAACTACTTCTTCAAGATTTCTTTAGATAAACCGACCAGCGTAGCGGGCGAAGGCCGCTAGTTTTCTGAATATAATTCTATCGAATACGGATGCTAAAATATTCTTGGTAGAAAAAGTTAATAAAAATTTACTAAAAGTATCATTTTCAGGAAAGTAAGAAATTCCATTAAAATACAAGTTTTGTCCTGGCAAACAGATTACCAGTACGATTGATTTTTACCTGTGGCTTTCATAAATTATCTCAATATATCTATCCACTTTACGAAATAATGCAAACAGAAATGCAATCACGGGCTTTGAACCGTAATATCTGTAATTTTCTTGCATTTTCATTTAAATAGAAATTCGTGAATGTGTCTTAAAATTTCGTATTGTTGAGCGGAATGAAAATAAAAATTTAATAAAACCTTTATTCCCTTGAAAATCATATGTGAAATATCTTGTTTTCACATTAACTTTTTTTCACTTAAAGGAAACAAAATACCATGCCCTTGAAAATTTATGAGCAGC
Source organism: Maratus speculifer (assembly GCA_964019185.1). NCBI lineage: Eukaryota > Metazoa > Arthropoda > Arachnida > Araneae > Salticidae > Maratus > Maratus speculifer. The sequence continues at coordinate 286,117,704 of OZ025293.1, forward strand.
CACGGCTGCAAACTTTTGAAAGTATTTTAATGATCGGAAACATGATTTTCAATAATCGGTCTCAGACTTTTCCCCAATTTTGAAGTAATGCAAGATAGATAGTTTTTTGGGGGGGGACAAATGGAAACATGCTTCACATTTAATGGGAAAGAAACCCTAACGATAACAGCAAATCCATAATGCTTGGCAGCTATGCGATAGCCTAAAGCAAACGAGACATTTCGTCAGTATCACTCAAGGGATTAATTAAATAAAGTGCTTGTCTCGTTGGTTGATTTGGTAGTATTAGGATTATTTCTGGCTCACGCAACGGGCGACTTTGTAGCTAGGAGATGAGAATTTTTTTTCTACGGACTTAATAAGGAAAGAGGTTCATTTGTACATTTTTCTGTATAGTTAGTTATCGACGGTAGATAGAGAAATATAACGTCTTCAAGTTTGATTCCAAATAAAAATAGACAGGTTTCAATGCACCTAAAGCTTAGATTTCGATATTTTGTTAGATTTTTTGTTATTTTTTATTGAGAGATGAATTCGTGATTCTTCCGGGTTTCAGAGTTCACCAGCAATCTTGTGTCATTCATAAAAGCAATTCAAATACAATCTATTGCGCATTGTAGTAAATTATAATTTATTGTATTTAAATATAAAAGTCTTCACTCCACCGTAAATAAGAAATTTATTTTTTATTTCAGGCATCACTCTGATACTTTACCTATCCAAACTTTTATTATCTAGCCGTGTATGAAGCAGAGTTTTGGGAATCGATTAAAAAAATTAATATATCAATAATTTGAACTTCTAAGATTTTGTAATAAAATTTAGAAAAAGAGAAATTTCCAACGACCAAAGATATGCCGAGAGAGGTATGTATAATGTTGCCTTTTATTACTAAAATGCCTGTTGTTTTAGTTAAGGTGTTAAATTGTAAATGAGATATAAATGATTACGCCAGATAGCTTTACGGCATCTCGAAATTTTCAGATTAGTTTTCTTTTTCTTTCTTTTTTTTCTATTTTTTAAAGATTTTGTTCATTTTTATAACATTTTATTATCGATTTCGAGTATCTATTAAAAAGGAAATGTGATTTCATTTCCATAGCAACCTATTATCACCAGATTTTTGTGACATCATATATATATTTATTAATTTTGCTGTCGGGAACATTATTATTATTATTATTATTATTACTATGGATCGAAACTCCCAGGTGTACCGACCGGAACTGCAAAAATCTCTCCCGGAGGAAAATGTCTGAATTCAATACTGATTTCACACATTTATATAGGCCTGAGAATACCAGATAGGTCAGCCATTGAATAATAATTTATAAAAAAAAATAATTTTTAACCAATTTTTTGAGTATTTTCGTTTTCTTTGCATTTAGCAATATTTTGACGATCCGACTTTGCGCATACAAATGCTAAACAATGTGGCAAGAAAAATAAAAGAATTTCATAAAATAAACACAATTTAAGAAAATTATTTAATGAACATTCAACAGCTGCGAATTACAGATAAATGCAATTGCATTTAAATAATAATTAAACATTAAGTAGTGTAAAGAGCAAAATTTTAGTATTTATGCTAATATATAAGCTTACTTTAGAATATTAAATTTGCAATATGTCTCAACAGTACAAAGACAAATTAATTATCACCTAAATTATATTGCATACCATTGGAAAAATATTTTTAAGTATCTGTTAAATTTTAAGTTTGAAATAGATATTTATTACTATCAAAACGTCGTAAAAATGTGACACAAGCACACAAATGAGTAATTCAGATTATTATTAATATTTTTTTTGTTGTTACCTAAAACATCAGCATAAAATAAACCTAATTTTTTCTATTTTTTAAAAAATATTCAAATTATTAAATATTAAGCAATTTTATGAATTCAATAATAAATATAAAAATGTTATATAGGAACTAGGCTATTTTTATAACAATTTCAAAAGGGGAAAAATTAAAATTTTGATCGAAATTTATATTTTATGGACATATAAATACTATAATTATGATTATTTTACGTTTAAGTACCTAAAAAATAGATTTGTTTTTAAAGTTATATGCTCAAACTCGATTAAGATCAAGTAAAAAATTCAAATTATCTTAATGTAAAATGAAAATTACTTTTCATGCTATCATTAATAATAATAATAGTATTAATCCGGGAGGACGCGCGCAGGGCCTAAAAGACCCGGAGTGCGTATGGTTTTGAAAAATTGTAACCACTAATTTTTTAAAGTAATTTTCAACTAATTTTATCACAAAATTTGGGAGAATTGTCTCCGTCTGAATAAAGCGACGTTTTAATTTGATTTTATTGGTGACAAAGTTAAAACCATTCATACCCTTGGTAAGCGCGCGTTCTCCCGGGTTAATAAGTTTATGAATTCAAAAATAAACCTAACAGTGTTATAAAGGAACTAGGCTATTTATATAACAATAACATGAATATTTTAACAGTATAGACGTAAAAAGACAAACAATGCTAAAATTTAAGGAAAAAAATTACAATTTATAAAGTAAAATTATGTAACTCGTGAACTTTCAAATAAATTAGCTTACGAATAGTGTGTTTCCTTTGAATATATATTTAAAACATAATTTTAAAATTTTGTGGTAATTGGACTAAAATTTTATTAAGTTCTGGAAAATTTTTCAACAGAGTTTTACACGCACACAAAATCACTTATGAGGAAATAAAACAGCTTTCAACTTAATTATTAAAGTTCGTTAGAAATACATATATTTAAAAACTTCGAATATCATAGGGAAAATATTGAATTTTTTTTACATTAATTTAAAAACAGAAAAGTGAAACTTTGACCGAAATTTACATTTTAAAGGCATACAAACACTATAATTATGATTATTTTACGTTTAACCATATAATAAAAAAAAATTTTTTTTAACTTATTTACTCAAACTCAGTTAGGACTAAGTAAACAGTTCAAATTCTGAATGCAAAATGAAGATTACTTTTTATGCTATCATTAATGATAATAATAATTGTAATAGTAATGATACATTTAACATTCGAAAATGAAATATATTCTCTGATTTGATTTTTATAAAAATTATAAAAAATTATTACAGTCTAATTTAAAATTATTAAAACATATTACTATTAATAAGACAAAGAAAAATTTAGCTACGTCATCAGTAGAAGTATAATGTTAAAAACAAAACTACAGAAATTGAAATATATTAAGAAAAAAAAATTTGGAAAACAAAATCGGGAGGGGGGGGGGGGGCTGGGCAGAAGATATTTGTTTTAATGTTTTATTTCAGAGGGGTTTCTTTGGCTTGTCTTCAACAAAAAGTTGATTAACAAAAAGTTGAGGTTCTGGTCCGCTGAAAGTTCCATGTGAATACAATATATCTTTTTTCTATCTTTGCTTGTTTTAGTTTTTTTTTCATCCATATAATAGTTTTAATATCTTCTTTATAATTTAATTTCTTTCAAATTTTTGAGAGGATTATTTAGTGCTATACATTGCGAAAGTGCTTTGCAGTGGAAAATTTACTGTAGACTTTTTCATTAAATTTGAAAAATTCGGGTATCATATTATTTTCTGTAAGATACATTTTTTGCATGTCTAAAAATCTGGAATCGCGAAGGCAATTTATTGTTTTCCTGTTAGAGCATTTCATTTGGCATGCAGATTCTTAATTGGCGATAGTATGGTGTAAGATTACTCGTATAAATTTCTCTTATGAATGTAAGAAAATATAAATTGGTTTGCAATTCGTTAGCAAAAACCACAGCATATTTTTTTAATTAAAAATTAGATTTTTTATTTCGTATTAACGAATGTGTTTAAAAATTCGCATTAACGAACTGGCTTTCCATTTGCTTCAATTTAAGTACTTTGCGACTTTATGATTATTTTATACTATCCACTAAATTTTTATAAATTGCATAACCGTTACACAATAAAATAGCATTGCTATAATTATGTGTTACATCATTTCCGTCATTGCTCTCACATAACAATCGATATCAAAACAACCTGTAAAAATTGACTTTCCAATTATTATAATAACCACAAAAATTTCCCATTGATCTACAAGATTATCTAAATTATTTCCAAAAAGATATATTTGAAATTAAAACTGAGATTATTAAAATAATCTTAAGAAGTTTGAAATTTATCAATTTTCTTGAGATCAGTGGCAATGACAATGATTGCTGATATTATTAAAATTATACTTGTAATTATCATCGATTTTTTAATTACAAAATATAATATGAAATCAGTTGGGTTGAAATGAAAATACGGGATAGTTGAGGAAGTGGTGATCAGTGGTTCTAAATTTCTACTGCCAAATAAATTTCATAAAATTTCATAGATAACATATATTTTAAATTATAAAATAACTTATAAATTACAATAATTTGATTAAAATTTATTTATTGAGAGTAACGTGTTTAATAAATATAGTAATAAATTTTCCTGTTACATATTAATATGAAATATTATATAATGATATTGCTGATTAATTTGAGTGGCTATATAATTGCATTTGAATTGAATCATGCGAGTTTATAAGAGTATTTTTGCTGCTATTTAATCGTACAACATTTATTATTAAAACATAAAACAATCTTCTAATTCTGGAACGAAATTACCATTCGTAGCTGCAGAAGAATTAATGGGTGTGAATTAATGAATGACTATGATAAATATTTCTGGGGCAATCGTATACTTTCATTGTAAATTTTTCAGATAAAGGGTTTATTTTGCTTTTTATTTAGACGTGGCATAGGTTTATTATTATTTTTTATAAGCTGCAGTGATACCTTGGAAATTTGAATACTTCTTGTTTTAGATAAAAAGAGAAAATAAAATTCGAGAAGTTTAAATAGATAAAATTTCTATCTCGTGATAAAGTTGTGATGATATTAAACATAATTTTGCAGTAGATCTGCATCGTTAAGTATTTTGAGAAACATTTATAAATCAATCATAATCTGATAAAATATCTAAAAAATAAACAAATTAATAAATTAAATTTTATAATTAAAATAACTTTAAGTAAACTATCTAAATTATAAACACTTCAATAAATCGCTTCAAGAAAATTTTATTTTTTAAATTTACATACATTTTGTTAACTCATGTAATCCGAATGGAAGAATTTTGTGCCAACTTGTGTTACAACTTGGGCAGGTCATTATTATTATTATTATTATTATTATTATTATTATTATTATTATTATTATTATTATTATTATTATTATTATTATTGTTGTTGTTGTTGTTATTATTATTATTATTATTATTATTATTATTATTATTATTATTATTATTATTATTTAATTCAGATTGCTTAATTGGCACCAGTTTTTGGTACAGATATATTCGAGTTATCTAATGACAGATTAAAAAAGCATATTTTAATAAGTGGAAGCATTTAATCAATTTAAAAAACAAACAAGAAATAACTATCGGATCAAATGCGTTATGTATTGGGGGACGGCAGCACAAACAATCACCTCTTCAAGTTCGCAGCTGAAATTCAAGAGTTAGTCTAAACTCGATTCGTTAATTAAAAAGCAATCGGTCTGTCAACTCATATCTCGGTCTCATTCTGTTTTCCTGCTCCCAGTCCTCCATGATTTCATACTTTTATTTGCTGGAAAACATAATGGTAAACATATGAGTAAACCGCTTAATTCGTCTTTTCAGGTGTTTTCCCACCAAGATATTATTTGACAGACCGATTGCGTTTTAATATGCGAACCAAATTTTAATTTATTCCGAAATTTCAGCTTCAACTCGATGGGGTGATTACCTGTGCTGCCGCCTGCTGGTCTATTGATAAGACATACATTATTAACATTTCATAATGCAGCTGATTTTTGTATATTATTCATTATACGCCAGTCAAATTGTCATAAATAGATGCAAAAATTCTGCTAGAAGATTTTATGTTTTTAAACTGTTTATGAGGATGCTAGTAACAAGAATTAATGTTTTTCCAACAAAATATCTCGAGGCTAAATTTTGTAGAGCCAAAAAACCACAAAATTTTCGGCCTTTTTTCAGTTTTTTGCCTATAACTCAAAAATTATAAAATTTTTGCGTAAAATACTGAATTACAAATAGAAAGAGCATTAAATTCTCTACAAATTTCATTCTAAAACTGTTTTTCTAAAACCATTATTAAGCGCGCTACAGCATTTTGAAAGTGGCTTTTTTTTTTCTAACTGAGTGGAAAAATTGCAAAAACGAAAATTTGACAAATTTTTTCATTATTTTATCCTTTTTAATGTTACTTATTTAAATTACAGTTATTTACATGATAACAATCATGATGAATTATAACGGTAACATTGTAAAAAAATTAGGAACATTGTAACTTTTTTTTTTTTTTAGGGTTTTAGTGGAGAACATTAATATTAGGTATTTAATTGAATGTAAGTAAAAAATACTTATGGTGACATTTTTACATCCCTTGTTCTGGATAAATAATGTCGTAGACATTTTCGTAGTTGACCCCATTACACTTTTTACAAATTGCCGAGCATTTGAGTCTTAATTTTAGAAAAGAACATGCTTTGCTGCACCCTTTTTTACCTATATGACACAACATGGAGCAAGGATTCAGGTGTTAGGTTTGGCACATTTGAACTGGCTGAAAGAGATCATCCGACCTGTGAGCACATCCCCATTCTTCAGGAGGAATGTTGTTTCCTAGCCTAGCTTGTACCTGATGGTAACATCGGTGAAAATGATGCTGCGCAGCCTCTTAAGTTGGTGGTAGTTTTCCAAGATGAACTTTGCTTTTTGTGGCAGATTTTACAAATAACTGGAACCTTAAGGTGTTCAATTTCTGTGTGGTATTTATGCATCCACTGTAAATTGCAATATGGAATTTTTCTCCAACCTTGATGATTTCTTGACGGGTAGAACCTAATTTACTGAACACGCAGGCTATTTCTCCAAGCTGATCATGTTTTTTCAAAGTGTTACAAAACTTTGACTTTCTTTGCCCAAAAAGAGCGGTGTTGTATCGGTGTAATCAGTGTCTTCTCCGAAAATTATGACGCTTTCAAAAGATTCAGCTCTTGAAATAGGTGAGATAACTATCATGACACCAGCTTCTTCTTCTGCCTGCTCAACTTGAATACTGTTATTTTGAATTTGTTATTTAATTTGTTTTAAGCAATGAAATAAAGCGGCTCTTGTTTCTGTCATTGACCTCGTTAACGGATGATGCGGGTCGACACCCTCTTTTCTCTCCACTTGTTACAGATTTATCTAGTTTTACGCGACAAAAACTATAATACCATGCATCTGCAAGTCAGGTTCATTCTGAATACGCTCAATTACTTTCTGGGACCCTTCACCCCCACTTTTTTCAGCAGCTTTCAAAAATATAATTTTCGCTTCTAATTTCATTACTTTGTGAATAAAATTTCTCTTTGTGTAGGGTTTTTTTATTGTTTTTTGTTGAAGTTACCGAGATTACCTTCGTCACATAAAAAGCAATTATCTTGAAGCTTGAAAGAAGTGCTTGATCTGAGGAGCAAACTATGGTCTGTTTCTGTAAAGTTTAAAAAAAAAAGTGACATTTTCAAAAAACCATAGCGCACTTAGTAATGGGTTTAGAAAAACGTTTTTAGAGCAAAATTTATAGAGAATTTAATGATCTTTCTTTTTGTAATTAAATATGTTACGAAAAAAGTTTATAATTTTCGAGTTACAAGCAAAATACTGAATTTTTTTTTTTTACTTACATTAAGTTAAATACCTAATATTAATATTCTTTACTAAAGCTCTAAAGACAAAAAAAGTTACAATGTTCTTAATTTTTTACAATGTTACCATTGTAATTCATCATGATTGTTATCATACAAATACCTGTAATTTAAATAAGTTACATTAAAGAGGACAAAATAATAAAAAATTGTGCCAAATTTTCGTTTTTCAAATTTTCCACAAAATTAGAAAAAAAAAGAGTCACTTTCACAAAGCTTTAGCGCACTTAATATTGGCTTTAGAAAAACAGTTTTAATATGTAAGTTGTAGAGAATTTAATGTTCTTTCTTTTTGTAATTGAGTATGGTATTCAATAAATTTATAATTTTGAGTTATAGGCAAAAAACTGAAAAAAGTCCGTAAATTTTGTGGTTTTTTGGCTCCACAAAGTTTAGCCTCGAGATATTTTGTTGGAAAACCATTAATTCTTGTTACTAGCATCCCCATAAACATTTTAAAAACATAAAATCTTCTAGCAGAATTTTTGCATCTATCGGCCCTTTTTTCTGACAATTTGACTGGCCTATTATTCCACAGTACGTTATTAACATTTAAACTATTAAAATACTGTTTCTGTTAATGATAATAATAATAATTATTATTATTGGGCAGATGAAAAAAATAACAAAGCAGAAAGGCTTATTTACTTCGCTATATAAACAATTTTTAAACGCTTTTATATTTGCATGTCAATAAATGCTTCATATTTACACTAAAATGTTACAAATGCTACATATCATTACGTACTATAAATTTACACAAATCGAATCTTATTACTGGTTTGGAGTAGTTAGATGCATATGCTATTTCATGTATGCCTAAAATGTCTAAACTCCATTATGCATACCGGACAAGATTATTCTGTTAATTATTGCATTTTGTAACACAATATCATTCATTAATGGAAATCAAGCTTTGGAAACATCATTTCTATAGTATTCTTATTTATAAAAAATTGACAATATAAACTTTTAAAAAATATATTGGGCTAATGTGCGGGCTTTGGAATGTATCTGTAAAATTGCTTTGAATACATTAACTGCATTTTATACTACTTATGTCATGACAATAAAATTCATAATTTCTATTTAAAAATGGAAGTTAAATATAAAAAATCTTTTTTAAAGATTGCACAAACATTTATCAAGCCATTTTCTCTCAATATAATAATAATAATAAAACATGCGTATAATTTGTAAGTGCACATTGTCAAGTTTTGTATTTAAATATATCAACACATTTTCAGTCCCATACATAAAAAGAAACAATTCACTTATTTTCTTTAATTATATGATCGGTTTTATTAATTTGCTTTTGTTCTAACAATTATTGTTCAGGGGAACATTCAAATATAATGATGTGTTTACATTTTCACACCTCATTCGCCGGTAGACGCTACGCCACTTAATAAAAGACAATAAAGAAAGAGGCCACTCACCGGTCGATGTGTATGGATCCTGATCCTCTGGGGAGATCCTTAGATCATTGCTGCAGTAGCTAAAAGTTTTAGAGAATCCTTGATCATGGCCATTAACGGAATGGCTTGAATGTAAGATGTGTCTCCGGGCGCAGAAGTTGAAGGTCAGTTGACCACGAGACCGGTTTTCTACTTACTTTCGTTTAAGGAAAAAAAAAAGAAAATCGAAAGCGTGTCTTAAAAACTGTTATTGGTATTTGAATTAAAATAGTTGGCAGCTTGTCACTCAGGCAAACATTAAACATGATTTCAACCAGGGTCATCAAACAGCATGAGGGCTTCAAATTTCATCCTGTATGTTTTGTTATGATACCCAAGCCAGGTAATCAGCAAAACTCTCCCTATGATATTCCTTCTTATTTAAAATAGCTGAATAAACTTCCAGCTGCATTCAGAAGATCATCGGATGATTGTATCTCAGGGAAAAGGAAATAAATTTATTTTATTCAAAATTGAAACTTTAGAACGAAACAAAAGAATGCAACATAATTTGCATTATAAAAACTTTTCTGCATATTCTCAAATTTTTTTAAAGAGGATTTCGAGAAAGGTGAAGTACAGCATTGATTTGTAAAGTTGTTTTGCTGAAGTCTAATGAAACTGTCTATCCTTTTTAATCTTCTTATGATGTTCCTATTGATATCCTGCTTATGATAGTTCTTTTTTATAAAAAACCCGAACAAACATTCAGCTAAATGCAAAACATTTGCGACGATTGAACTTTAGGGAAAAAAAAAATACATTTATTTTCGTTGAAAATGAAATTTTCGAATGCAACAAGTAAATACGACAGGTTTTGTAATAAAAACTTCTCTGTGCATTTTCTAAATATCCCTAAATTTTAAAATTTAATTTCACATAATTTCCAACAAACTTCGAAATCCTACATGGATTTGTAAAGTTATTTTGCTAAAGATTAATTCTATAGTAAATGGAGCTGTTTAAGTCTCTTTAATCTCCATGTACTATTACTTCTCATAATATTTTTATAGTATTTCTGATTTTTCATTTTAAATAATTGAATAAACTTCCAGCTACATTTATAAGATCAGCAGGGTATGGGACTGTAGGGAAATGGAAAAAGAATATTTTATTTCAAATTGAAACTTTAAAATAAAGCAGGAAAATGAAGCATGTATTATGATATAAAAACTGCTCTACATATATAACCTTAAGATTTTAAATAAGGTATTCACAAAATTGGAAATTTTACATGATTTGTGAAGTTATTTTGTTTAATCAAATTCCAGATTAAATTTTAATCTTTATCGTGTGAGAATAAATTAAAGTAATTATGAATATTTTCGGGTTAGTTCGAAGACTTAGTAAATATATGCAGTAAATAGCGTAGTAATTTAGGATGCCTAGAGATGTAGTTAGAATTAGATTTTCTCTAAAAGTAGCTACAGAGCTACAGAGCTTCTATAAGTAGCTTTCCTAGAGAATTGAGAGGGTTTTTAAGAGTTTCGGTGTTATTCGATAATAATAGCATTGAATTATACACTGCAAATTCCTGAAACACTTTTACACCACTAATTGAACCTAAACTTAACACTTCTAACTAAAATCGTTTTAGATTGTCTTGTGAATGTGTTGTACCAGGAAAAAGATTGTGGAAAAAGTGTTGTTAAAAATTACATAATTTTCCCAGAAATGCAGTTATTGATGTTTGTTGGTAAAATTAATCAACTCAGTCAGTAATCGTCTGAAATTTTTTCTATAAAGCAAACCGCCTTTTGTTTCCTTGTTGAAATTCGGTAATTTTAAAAGCACCATGTAGAAAGTGCTTTGAAAGTGTTTTATATGTGTTGTTTTATACTGTTCTAAATTGTGCGGTATTTAAAATATGCCATTTATTAAGTCACAAATTATTGTGAAGCACAACACTACTGTAAGAAAATATTTTCATTAACACCATTTACAACACTATTGCAACACAATTAACAGCACTATTTTTACAACACATATCTAGATAGCAACACTTTTGCAACATTTTAAGAACACAATCACTACACAAAAAACGTTTTTTATGTGAAGTTTTCTAATTCACAACACATGTGTTTATTTCTTAGTGTTAAGAATTTGTAATGTAGCAAAGTTTGCCTGACTATTTTAGCGAATTTAAGTAAGATAAAATACTCTGAATAACAATTTAAAATTTACTACGAAAATCCAAACAACAGCAGATACTTCCGAAGAATTGCATGTTATAATGTAATTTCAAAATTTTAAAGTATATACATACGTATTAAAGAGGAAGAACACAAAATTTATACAGATCTATATCTAGTTGTAATTTTATCTGGCCGTTTATAATGGAAATTTTTAAGAAAAATAATGACTATTAAAGTGGGTATTGATTTAATCAAATTTTACTCTTCAGAAACTGTTTAAAATTATTTACACATAAAGCTATTTAAAGATTGTTCTTAGTTTTTTCAAATGCTTTGCAGTTTTCAGTTACAATACCTGCTTCTTTTCAATCAGTCAACTTTGACTAATTTAATATATTCATCACGGTTTCTACAAACTTTATTCCTCAGGAAACTAAACTTTTTTCGAAAGAATGGCTTGCGTGTAAGGTGAAGTACACTAAAAAAAGTATTTCTGGTCCGTAATGGGAGGAAAAGGCAAACTGCATATTCCTTGTTTTCAAAAACTATTTTACTCGAATACACGAAGCTTATATGAGCGGAGCCCGATTACCAAAGGTTTCTATTCCAGTTTTCTTCACTACTGAGTTTGAATGACAGTTTAACCAAATTAATGAGCTACATCCAATCTCGCTTCATTCAGAAGGATTTATTCTTGGTCGGCAAATTAGGAGGTATCTTGAAGTGCTCGGCATTTTAAAACAACATTGAGGATGAATGAAGAGTGCTATCGCACCATAGAAATCATATTGTTTCGAAATTCCAGCCACCCTTGAAATTTAACACTAGAACGCCCGGATGGAGTCGATTCGACTCCAATCATGTAACTAAATTTCAATTCGAACCAGAAAATTTTTCTTGAAATAATTTAAATCTAATCCACGCAAATTTACGTTAAATAAATCAATTAAATAATTTTGAATAAAAATTCTGGTGAGAAATATTATTTTCAAACTTGAGTAGAATTTCCGGGCGTTCTAGTGTTAAACAGCTATATCGCAGCCATTTTTAACACTTTCCAACAAATTTGAAAAGGTTTATAATGGTTGCATATTTATAATGGTTGCATTTTCACGTTTTAAGTACTGAAGCCTAAAAAAAGAGAAATGTAACTTGAATTGAAGCTCATGCTGCTCAACCCACCCAAGCTCCCCGACGTGCCACCTATGTATTACTCAGCTTTTGGCCTTGAAAACACGCTCTTTATAATTAGCATCCTAAAACATTGGATAAACTCTGGCGATTATGGTCAAGGAATGAAACAAAATCAACAAGATATTTAAAGAAGAGCTGTTTTATCTTAATAATCTAGATATAATATAATAGTTCAACAAAAGAGCTGTCAAATTGAACAGATTAGTAAATAAAATTCTTATCTTTTTTTTCATTCTTTTCCAAAAATCGTTACAAAAACGTGTGAATACTTTCTGTTCATGAATTCATGTTCTAGATCTCTATATCACTCTTCATCTCTGTAAAATAGCGATAAAAATGGTGAAAAAATAATTGCGAATAAAATATTCTGTACATTTTAGACATAATTTATCATACAATGGTTTATTATGGATGTTTAAAATATTTGCATAATTTGTATATTATGCGAAAATTTTCTTCTCCTGGAAATACAAAAAGAGGATTTTTTTCTCTTCTGCGTCAACCGCTTTCTGATTTCCAATCTTTTCTTTTACCAGAACAGACTTGCATTACATAAATTACTACCCATACAATTATTTTAATGAACAATCTATGCGTGTTTCACATTCATTACTGGAAAGCTATGTCAAAATTCGAAAGAACTCAACACAGCATTGTGTATACAATAATATTCGAACTGTCATAACTAAACTTGTATGGTGTATTTCGAATATTTTGTATTTTCTCTCGTAATTCTTGGGTTACATAATTTGTTCATACTATCAAACTAAAATAACTGATTCATAATTTTTAAGATCGAAAAATCCCGTGGTATTTGAGAATCTAATATGCACTTTCTCTTTCCTTTTGTGTTTTCTACTTGTACGTTTTTTAAAAACTTTGAGTATTTTTTGACATTTGCAAATACAAAATGGGTTTTTATTCGGTTTCTTTTCTTTCTCTTTTTGATAAAATATCTAAGTCATATTTTCAGTCATCTTTGAAATAAATGTTACTTTCTAAATTATAAATCGCCAAATTTAGCAATATTAACACAAAATCTTAACAGAAATTTAGTAAAATCTTAAAAAGGTTCTAACAATGCTTCTTATTATTATAGATGTTAAGAAGAAACGCTTGTACAATATTAATTATCATGCATAGTATCATGACAAAATGAAAAAAATTATAGGAGTTTATTTGCAATTCACGACAATCATTTAAGTTGTATAAAAAGTAAGGACACACGTGATTGCTCTATTTGAAGGCTCAAACTGGTTTCTCGATAAAACATGATTTTTTACAGTGTTATTTTCCTTAGCGGAAAAAATACATGAATGCTTGTTGATATGATAGCCAGCGGGCCAATTATCAACCTTGAAGTTTTATGACGACAAGATTCCTTTCTGTTAATGTGAGTTTTCATGAGCTTTCACTTTAGACTCTAACGCACTAAAACAATAGATTACATCATAAATTTACACAAAATCAGTTATCAAAATCCGTCATCATAATCAAATATCAGTTTATCGAAAATTAGCGGTTATTTTGTCGAAAAATTAGCTAGTATATTCAATATTTGAAAAAAATATCACGTACACTCAGTGTAAAGAAAAACAAGTTGGAAATTGTACGTTAAGCAGTAGCAAATGAGGTGTGTTCGTACAATAAGGAAGTTTTTAAAATATTCAGATTTTGGTGTAATAGTATACATTCTTCCGATACAGTAAAATATGCGAAATCTTTCGTGTATCCCTGTAAATACTATCTGATTTTTATTATACAAGAAGGGGCTTGTAGTAAACTTCAGCAGCATATATAGATTTTATAAAATGTGAAATAGTTTAATATCAGTAAAACGAGACCCAAACAATGTCTTCCCTCATACCATTATGTAATGGAATACTTTTGTGAGCCCTGTAAATGAATGACAAATATTCATTTCACTACAGATTATATTTTAGATACAGATACAGAATGTATATTTTAGTACATATTTCATAGATGCATATAAATTTTATTATGTTCGAAAGAGCGTAGCACCATTAAAATGCACTCGATGTTTGACTTGTGTGACTTGCACTTGTGTTGAAATTAATGACTTTCAAATGAAACTACAGCTCATATTCAAAATATTAGAATAATTACCTTTTTTTTAGAAATTGAAAATATCGTTTGGTAATTTAATGTCTTTTAATGAAAATATGCAAACGATATTTTTATTATGAACTTATTGTTCATTAAACTTACTTGTTATCTTAAATTTAATATCATTTTTGAAAAGATTAATTGCAAAAAAAATTATTTTGAAAAGTCAAAATATTAGAATATTTATTCAAGTGGTTCAAAATATTAGAATATTTCACATTAATTCTCCTTTAATTATTACCAATTCTTAACTGGTGGCATCATTGATTAAATTCAGACTATTTTATTTAAAATCAGTATTCTTTTTTGCAGTTTGTTTCTTTTTCGTCTTAAAATGGGCCGTGGGAGTGATATTCCTGAATCTACTAAACTTCGTATGGTTGATTTGTATCGGCACGGTAAAAATCAATGTTTTATAGCGAATTATTTACATTGTTCGCAATCGAGCGTTAGTAAAATACTAACACAATATTCAAAAATTGGAAAATTTCAAAATAATCGCCGAAATGGTGGCCGAAAACCAAAAACATCTGCTACAGATGACAGGAAACTGAAGCGTATAGTTAAGAAAAACCGTTTTAAAAGTGTGCGATTCTTGCACCGAAAATGGAAAGAAGAAGGAGTTGAAGTTTCTACATCGACAACAGTAAGACGTCTCCATAAATTTAAATTTGAATCTCGTGTACCGAAAACAAAACCTCTCATGACTGCAAGACAAAAGCGTATAAGATTGAATTGGTGTAAATCAAGACGTTTATGGAGCAATAAGATTGGAAAAATATATTATTTAGTGATGAAAGTATGTTTTGTGTTTCATATGGTAATCAAGGTATTCGAGTTTGGAGAATGTAGCAAGAAGCATTTGATAAAGAATGCCTTAAACGTTCCGTAAAATTTGCTGCTAGTGTCATGGTTTGGGGTTGTATGAGTGCAGAAGGACCTGGAAAGTTATGCATCGTCTACGAAAAGGTTAACTCTCTGATATATCAAGAAATTTTAGAATATTACATGATTCCATCATCAGAAGATTTATTTGAAGATGATTTCATCTTTCAACAAGGTTTAGCGTCCCCGCATACTTCGGTGTCAACTAAGAATTGGTTCCGCCAACGCAACATTAAGGTACTTCCTTGGCCACCAAATTCACCAGATCTTAATCCCATCGAAAACTTATGGTGTATAATGAAGAAAAAACTTCAAGAAAATCCTCCTTCAAGTAAAACTGAGTTAGTGGCACGTATAAAGTCTATTTGGGCTAATATTGATAGAAATGTTTGTAAACACCTTGTATATAGTATGCAAGATCGATTGTACGCTGTTATGAAAGCTAAAGGGGATGCTACAAAATATTAACTACCATTTACTTCATATTCATAAGGTAATATTGTTGCGTAAAATAAAATATTCTAATATTTTGAACCAATCTAAATTTTATTCTAATATTCTGGTGTGTTTAAGGAAGCTGTATACCTAATTTATTGTGCTGTATTTTATATTTTATAAATGTTAAAATCTTATCTAAACATTCCAGATTTAATTTATAAGAAATTTAATTGCATTTACTTAGTATAAAAAATAAATAAATGACAAATAATTTTTTCTTATTACTTTTTCTCAATTATTCTAATATTTTGAATATGAGCTGTATTTTGTCCCATTGGCCGCAATGTAACGGAATGCTTTTGATTGTCTCGGTAATTAAAGTATGTATCCGATTTTCATAAAATTTGTAATAATTCAACAAAATTAGGCAACAATTATATATTTTAAATTTCAAATGATTCTGTTGGGTAGTTTTTGCTCTGTTATATGTGAGCGGATGGACGGCCGGACAGAATGACGACTGTAGGTGCTACATATTTACATAATTAAGAACACATCTAAAAAAAGATACACCCCATGAACCATCGCGAAATATAACAGAGGAAAACAACAATGGCCATTTATTTGGAAATTACGTGTTAATTCAAATTAATTTTTTTTTTTATTTTTAGCAGTCGTCTGCATAGAGAGATTGAACCAAACTCTCAACTTTCAAAGCAAACATCCAGTTTTGGAATCTTTGTTTTATCTTTCAAAAAATTTTATACTAGGATACCAAATGGAAAAGAATTTGGTCAAATAGTTTAGAAATTAAGAAGGATTAAAATTTGGAGCTCGTGATATTAAATTTCGTTGTATAGTCGATTCTAAGACACGTATTTTTTTTTTAAACTTATTGCAAGTCATTTTAAATAATAACGCATGACAGTTTGTTGAAATAAGCAGAAACTTTGTATTTCCATATTTGAAGCCTTCAACGATTGATTCCTGTTAAATATTTATATGATAGTATTTATATATTATTTGAAAATTAATGTCAAAATATGTATATTTCCGAAATGAAATTTTGAAAGAAATTTAAAATCTAACCTATGAATTTTTTAACAGGAATAAACTTGTAGATGCTTTCACTATGTGAATCTAAAATTTCATATCGCTTTGAAAAGCAGATTTTGAGTTATATGCTTTTTAATCTATTTTCAGTGATTAAAAAGAAATTTAGCTTTACGCGTTTAAAATTTAAAATTTTGATTATTCCTAAACTGTATGATCAAATGACTTCACGCTTCATGCCATAGTGTGCTTTTTTGATAAATCTAAATATGATGTCACAATAGGGTATCCGTATTTAAAATTTCAGACGTTGGTACAATACGTCACTATGGAGATGGTCCCCTAAGTAAGATATACCTAGAAACTCTATATCTTAAGTTGAAATGTCATACTAATCTTAATAAACTAAATAAATAATATGAATACATAATTCATAAGAAATTATATTACTTAATTAGGTCGAAATATAAAATTTTTAAAAACTTAAAACTTTTCAAGGTGTTAAAAACATTAATGTCATAAGATGTACACGATTTATCGTCTGCGCATGTTAATCATAAGGATTTTATTTTTCATTTAAAATTAATTATTTTTTAAAAAACTTTTAAACAGCAGTTTCATTGAATAGCTAATGTCACTAATGCCACAAAGTTATCAATAACGAAAATAACGTCATGATTAGCGGAAAATAATTATTTCCATTCTTAAAAACTAAATAAGTTATCTCGGCTGCCTAACTAAAAATTAAATAATACTGTTAATTCTTAAACTACCATATTTCAGAAAATATACATGAAAATTGTTTGTTTTTAAAATAAAATTACACATCGGTTCATAAAACTTAAATATTTAATATGAAAGCATTAAAGTAAAATTATTTTCTTTCTTTCAGTATCGAAATAAAGCTCGGGATCTCAAAGAATATTGTAGACGCGTTTGTAATTCGTAGTTTGGCTACAGGATTGTAATTCCACATTCCTTTTAGCTTTAAAATTGTAAAAATATTTTGTCATTTTTAAAACTTGTATTATAAAATACTTATGTTACAACGGATATTTGGAGTTTGAAAATAATTCCATACTCTGTTTTTTTTTTTTTTTTTTTTTTTTTTTTTTTTTTTTTTTTTTGTGATAAATCTGGCTGTCGCGCCCTTTAAAAATAGCAACTCTAAAGTTGCTATTTTTATTATTTCAATGCAGGGAGGTCAAACTGTAGCTGACCGGATAAACTAATTTTTTAAAGGAATGGTCGATCAGATAAGGCCGTGATTACTATAAAATTTTAATGGTATTCAACGGGCTACACTTTGACAACCCTGCTTTAATGTTACTAGTGGGAAAGTAATACTTTTACATACATTTTTATAATTTATTTTTTAAAATATATAATTATCTGGGAAAGACATTTTTCTGTAGGTGACATTTTGAGTAAATATATTTTTTATACAGTTCTATATATTTTAAGATGTATTAAAATTTTATAACATAATGTTATGCTTTAATTTCACATATGAAATAAATATATGAAATATGAAACATATAAAAGTATCTACAAGTATAAAGTATTTATATTTATATATATTATTCGTATACATAATATGTATTTATATATATTCATCTGTATACATATTTACATACATAATATATGTAACCATAATGCATGTTATAACATTTATAGTACAGAAATGGATGTTTATAAAAAATAAAAATCATGTTTTTCTTCCATCATGTAAAGTTTGGTAAGATGCTAAGACGATCTTTTGGCTTTATTTTGGATTCCTTCATCAATCGCTTTGACTAGAAAAGGATATGGAACTCGTCAAAAGAATTTTTCCAGTATCGTTTTTTCATTTTACAACGAAGAATTAGTCGGTTTCTAGGATTTTAATTTTCCCACCTTTTTGTCATTGGTTGCGATTTCATTTCCGCAAATGATTATATTATTTGGTACAAAAAATTTCACTTTTTAAAACTGAGCTATGTCGAGACCCCTACAAATAAAAATTCCTTATGGTCTCCTACAAATTGTGTACAAAGTGTTGTTTAAATAAACATATTTTTAACTATCAAATCTGACATTTTTGCAAAATTAATGCGTTTATCTTTATTTTAAATCTACGTAAGTGAAGTCAAAAGTGACAGCTAGTGGTTTATAAAAAATCATTCAAGTAATCCTGATTATGAAATATTAAGCAGAAAGTCTGGCTTGGAGAACTAAAATGTTAATTCAACTTTCGCAATTTCGTCTAAAATGTTGGTTTGATTCAGCATGAACAATGTAACATCATGGTTTTAAATTCAATATGGATACTATTAAAAGACTATCATAAAAAATACTTTATAGCACCAAACCACATCCAGAGAGCAGATCCCTCCCCCCCCCCCCCCAGAAGAAATGCAGTTTTTTATTTAAAAAAAAATACCAGAACAAGCAGGTTATGAGAATATCACTGTATAACCACTTGCTTAACACTTTTATTTTTCGAAACTTCACTCTTATAAATATTTATATAACTTGAAAACTTAAAAAATGTATTTGTAGGGAACTGATTATTACGGAAAGTGAGTTAAAAATAATGATTTGCAAACTCGAAGTTGATGCTCCTGATCTCCATATTTACTAGTATAAATTTATATTTTAATTACATCAAAAATTCTCTTATTTTTAATCTTATTTTAACAATCGCAACAAGTTTAATGAACTCAAACGATTGTTAAAAGATACAACCTTCCATGAAGATTTTAAAAACAGCATAGTTTCTGTATTCCTGAAAAAGAAATGAAAAATATTTAAGCATAATACTCTGATCTTGTGGGTCACAGATACTTTTACATACATCTCCTAAATCTGGTATTTATATAGCTGTCAATTTATTTATCACTATGGTATTGTTATCTAAAACTTTCTCCTTAATGACGAAAATTGTTATTTGTAAATAGTTTTTTAACAATTTTTAAAAATTGTTGGAAAACATTAAAAAGACTAAAAATATATATATTTGTATATAATTTTAACACTTTCAAACATTGTTGAAAAGTGTTCATGAATTCTGTTTGTCTGCCCCTCTTTAACTAACGTTAAATATATGCCAGATTGCGTGAAATTTTTATATGTTATCGGTGTTTACGTTGGCATGTTAGATATTTAAAAAGAATTTTGAAGCATTAACTGTTCATTTACAGGTCACACAAACAATTCCGTTACATTACGGCGTACGGAAAAAATAATTTTCGATGCTTTTTGAGTGATATGACACAATTTTAATATATTTAATTTGTATATATGACTGAGTTGTACTACTAAAGACTTATTGTTGAAACTGGTTGTCATTCATTTACAGGGACACACTAAAATATTTGGTTAAGAATATTCTATTTGGCTCGATATATGATCTTTAAGGGAACTTTCTTTTTAAGGAAGAAAGAATGCAGTGACTTCTTGTAATGATATGTTTCAACTAAAAATTCCAAATATGAATATCAAATCTACTGAAATATACTTCTTATGATATATTTAAAAATTTAAATAAGGCCATTAAGTAAAATATGCAGAAATGTTGTTGACAACCAAATGTTTTTCAAATATCGCGTACAATGAAAAAATTTAAGATTAAAAAGAACGAAAGAAAAGAAAATGCAATACATGTTTATAGCAAAAATTATACTAAATGACTGTAATAAAAACCTAAAAACTTAAAAAATGGTGAAATTGAGAATTTTTATATATAATTTATGTTTTGTGCTCAAAATTTCAATTTGGATATAAATGAAAAAAGCAGCTTATAATTAATGAACATCAAATCAATACAATTATTTTTATCTTTAGAAATGATAGATGCACTGACATCATTAAATTCCTGTAATGAAACATCAGTCACGTTATTAGTGATTCAGGTTACATATTTTATTTACCATTTAGAGCAACTTTTCACTACAGAATTTAATGAAAAAAAGTTCTCAACTTTAATTCGACCTTGAAATTCAAAGTAATTGCCCATCTGAAAAAATAAAAATTAAAAATTAAACACTGTCTATATTTGGATCAATGTTAACACTCATTTAAATTCTACAGACGTACAATTATCTTCTTTCTTATGCATTTGTTTACCTTGAACAAAAATAATAATTTATGTTCATCAACAATTTTTAGCCATTAATTATTATTGGAATTCAATTTTCCCTGTCATGTAGGATAAGAATGAAATTCATTGTTCTCCACTCAATTTCGTAAACGTATTTCACTTCCATCCGAATGGAACTCATTCTGGATTATAAATTGATGACGAAATGCTAGGGGTTAAGCAGTCAATTAATAAAGAAATTTTCGTAGGTAACTATAAATATAACATATTTTACTTACAATGTTTAACCATGGCTATTAATTTGCAAATATAGATGACTTGAAAGTTTTATCATAGCTCCAGGTGAAGTAAAATTAAGTAGGAAATGCAGGATTTCTGAAGCAGTGAAATATTTTTGCCAATAAGTAAACTCTCGCTACAACGATATCCGATACAACAATAACTCCCTGTACAACAATAATATTTCCTGGTCCCGATGAACTTGCATATAAACTAATGTTAGCCACACCTCAATATAACGATACTCTCTAGAACAATAAACCCCTGTAAAAGATTTTTCTTTTAAAAATTCAATGTTATTTTCTCCCTTTATAACGATATTTTGGTTTTTGAATACTGAGAAAAAAACTTTGTTATTCATCATCTTTGTCAATTTTTCGGTCTAGTTTGTTAACAGAAGCCTTATTGTTGATTTTTAACATATCTCAATAATGTAAGATTGGCTGTTGCTCAGATTTAGATGGAGGGGACCTTGTAAAAACCCTTCTTGGAAATGGATGGGGAAAAACATAACCCTTGTCACGGAACATGTGCCAAATCGTTTGGTTTGTCGTCTTCTCATTGCTAGAGGAAGAGGAAAAGTGAAGTATTTATAAGTGACATTCTAAAAATAATAATAATTCGAAGCTTTTAGAAAGTGTGCAGAGTTGGACGATTTTAGAGTATTTAGTGATTTTGAGTTCTAAACGAAAAATTTGATTTTTGATTTTCTTCCTTTCATCAGTGTATTATCCCTTAAGATGCCAGAAGGAAAACAACTATTCTTTTGGGATAAAATGAATATTATTAACGATATTGATGAGGGAATGAAACAGGTTGATGCAGTTAAAAAATACGGATTATCGAAATCTACTATTAGAATGTTCCCAAAATAGAAGAAACATATCGAAGATATTATAAGTTGAAGTACAAGTAACGCACAGCGAAAACGACTGAAAGTTGCGACAAATGAAAACATTGATGCTGCTGTTTTAAAATGATACCAAGAGGTGAAGGCAACAAATGTTCCAATAAATGGATCCTTGTTATATGCAGAAGCACGTAAATTTACAGTAACGCTAAGGAACGAAGATTTTTTAAGTAGTAACGATTGGCTAATGCGTTTCGGGATCATCACGGTATAATTTTTCAGGAAGTTTACGGAGAAAAAAAGTCCACCCCGATTAATGACGCATTTGAATAGCGACAAAACAAGATGAAAAAAAATCTTATAAAAAGTATGCTCCAGAAGAAGTTTCTAACGCAGATAAACATGGGCTGTTTTTCCAAATCCTACCCGATTGGACACAGTCGTTCAAAAGTGAAAAGTGTTATGGAGGGAAGAAATCGAAACAGAAACTTATTGTTCTTCTATGTACAAAAAGCACAGGCAAACATAGTATCCAAGGGGCGTTAAGAACCTGAAAAGTCTTTCCGTGGAATATAAAGCCAATAAAAAGGCTTGGATAAATTCTAATTTTTTTTCTGAATGGTTACAAAAATTACATATAGAAATGAAGAAGAGAGAGAGAAAAAAAATAATACTGCCCAGTTAAACTGATGGCATTGAGCTCACAGACTACAAATACTAATTGTACATTAAAGCCTTATATTTTCAAGGGTTAATTCCGTTCGAAAAAAAATTAAGAAAGGGAAACAGCTCTCCCCTTTCCTCTTTTTTTATACTTAATCATTGAACCTCCTATACTATCAAAGACATGCTTTATCATATAAAAAATCTATATCCAAAATTCAGAGCAAAAGAGATAATTTTTAATAAAAACCCATTTAGCATTTATATAATTTAAAAGGAGTTATCCCACTCTTTTATACTTAACCATTAAACTTCCAAAACTATTCAGATTTGAACGAAATCTGAAAATTCTGCTTGAAAAATCCATTTATATAAATTAAGGGGGGGGGCATTAGAACCCCTGTTCCCCCTATTTATACTTATTCAATGAACACCTAATAACAGTCACGGAATCGCCTCATCAGAATGATCCTATTCTAAATTTTGAACGAAAACTTAATTCTGCATGAAAATCCCATTTATATCAACTAAGGGGAGGGGCATGAGCCCCCCGTTCCCCCTCTTATACATATTGAATGAACTCCAAAAACTAATCAGGGAAGCGCCTTGTCAGGATATACCTACATACGAAATTGCAAGTGGATCGGATATTTTTATCACGAGTTATCGCGTTACGCACGAACGTACGAACGTACATACAGAACGGACGGGCACATAAGCTCTCAGGCTATGATAGCCTGTGAGCTAAAAAACCGTTTGCTGGTAGATAATTGCTGCGCTCATGTCTCATTTCCAAAATTGCAAAATGTAGAAATTATTTTTTTCCCTTACCAACTATACTTCAATTTTGCATACTCGAGATATGGGTATAATTAAGTGTTTATCTTTAAAGGATATTACAGGAAACGGTTGGCAGAGTTAATACTTATACATTTCGAAAATTAAATAGAAGACCGTTTTAAAGCTGAAATGTGAAGAAAGCATGCGACAATATTGCTGGAAGTTGATGAGAAGTAACAGAGAAAAACAATCGTGTAATTATCAGATTGTGATGAAAATTACGTTGAATGAGATCTTTCATATGATCAAGAATGTGTTTTGAACATTTAAAATTCTTTATTCTAACATTATAAAAGAAGTGGCAAAAAATCTGGAATTAGTGTGGAAGACTATTAAACAGCAGATGACGACCTTGTGGCTTTCACAGGAGATGCTGATGAAGACATTCTCTCTCTGAAACTACTGACGAGATAGAAAACAACAGGATGGTGGTTGGAGAGGATAATGATGATAATGATACAGATCCATCAAAATCCGTATTATTATCTCAGGAAGCTCTTCAATCTGTGAAGTCCTTACAGACATTTTTTTCAAGACTTTACTCCACAAATGAAAATCATTTTCGTGTACAGGCATACCTTACAGGCATACTCAATGCATACCTTTTTTGTTGACTTAATTGTTAAAAGATAATAACACACAAAAATATTGAATTGTTTTCGATAAAAATAGTTTTCAGGTATGTGAATATTTCTTTGCTCATTTTCTGAATTTTTTAAAAATTATTTTACAGTATTTAACTATTACTGTTAACACTCTGTCAACTACTTTCTTATAAATATAAATATTTAAGTAGTATATATCTTAAAGTAAGCAGAAATCCTTATTAAATGCCCAAAATATGTAGGCCCTCGATATAGCAATAACCCCTCTACAACAATATATTTATTTGGTCCCTAAAGTATTGTTGTAACGAGGTTTTACTATTCGAAAATATCTACATTATTTTAGAGACTATATATAAATCTATATTTATCTATCTATCTTGTTTGTTGTACAAAATAATGAGAAAAATATTTTATCATGTTGTCTATCATGTTGAAGATTTACTTTTAGCTAAACATTTTGGACATATAGATAATTTTATCAAAAAGTTATTTACTATGTAAAATTCTAATTTGATAAATATTAATCATTCCTTAATTGATATAACAGAAATAGTAACGTAACTAGTATGAAGTGATCCGTGAGACCCCAAGATCGAAAGATGAATAAAAGGCATGATTAACTCATAGGATGATGTTTTTGTACTAAGCTTTTTTCAAAAGATTATTATAATTAATCTTCTCCTATTTAAAAAACTCTTGTGAAAGTAGTAAAGTTCCAAATGAAACAAAATTTTGGACGTGTTTGAAGTTAAACTGAAAATTACAAGTTAAATTATAAAAACTAAAAAAAGCAGTGGTCTGTGAGATCATTGATATTAATTAAAGGTTAATAGTAAGCAAAAACAAGAAATATATATCAATCAATGCTTTCTAATCTTCTCTTTTTAAATAAAATAAAAATCTTAAGGCGAAATTCAATATTTCATCTTAATTCAAACATAAAACATACCATATTAACTTTTAAAAACTTATTGTTTTACTTCAAGGGCGACTAAAATAATAAGAGAGATGTTACAAGTTTAAAATATATATTTTCTTTAAAACTTCTTAGTAATTTCGGGGTGTGTTTCCCAAGCCCATTACCAAATAATATTTTAATAACTAATTGTTGTTTATTTATACAGATACGTCACTTCGTTTTGAAATAGGAGAGCCAATAATGTAAAGCTATATTTATTTTCATAAATGTTTGTATCCAAATAAAGTAAATAAGAGTTCACAGAATATAGTTATACGATATT
This sequence comes from Maratus speculifer, assembly GCA_964019185.1. Classification (NCBI taxonomy): domain Eukaryota; kingdom Metazoa; phylum Arthropoda; class Arachnida; order Araneae; family Salticidae; genus Maratus; species Maratus speculifer. Next base: position 286,143,336 of record OZ025293.1, read on the forward strand.
CAGCAATCACGTTATTACTGTAATGTGAATAAAATCAGTTAAAGCATATTTAAATACGCTTTATACGGCCAAAAATCATCTGACACTTTAGACGTTTAGTCAAATATCTAATTCTTAAGAAACTTCGGGAATATAAAAAATGCATGTTTGACCTCATGAATTCCAATCAAGGTTAGAAACGAGATTAATTAGGGAACCAACAGCAAATTGAAGAAAAATAATACTTGGATCGTCTTGTAATAAAAATATTTGAAATGAACTGTAGGTATAGAACATGATTATCTGAATCTTGTGCAACCTTTGTAATGCTTTGTGTAATAATATAATAGTTCAAAAATTAAATTCATGTCTTTTAATTAGAGCACGAAGAGTTTTTAATTAGATTTAATGCCACCAATAGAAAATTAATTAATTGCGATATTCAACGATAGAGTGCAGCACAAAATATGATCCACGACTGGATGCTTTGAAATCATTAATTGTATTATTTAACGAGGGCAGAACTATTCATGTTCCATTGGAAAAAGCAATGCAATTTTACTTTTCAAGCTGCTTACACTATATTTTTGCTTCATGATTTTTATTCATAGATATATATTTCGATATTTATGGCAATGTATGCAAATCATTCTTTTGTCTTTTATGCTGTTTCATTTATGTATATGGATGGGTCTTCAGCTGGTGATATGCTTTTTTTAAATATATTTTAATCCTTTGTATTTTTATTTAATTGTTTTTATCTAGTGATTTTATTGCAGTTTTTTGATTTTTTTGTGTACAGCAGCGCTTAATTTGCATTCTTCAGCTTGTTATGGCTAATGCAAAAGTGAAACCGTACGTGTTATTTGTGGGTAGTCAAGGTAATTTGGTCCTGATTATTTTGCCTTGGCTCCACAAATATTTCCATTTTTCTTATATTTACCGTATTTTCAATTCTATTCTGCTCTTATTATAAGAATCTGTTTCGTAGAATTTTATAATGGTTACACATCATTTTTAGTTTCAATTTATTCAGTTATAATTTATACATTCGCATTTATTGTTGATATTTTTTATTGGTTTATAATGATTTTGTATATGTATATATAATGATTAAGGAGAGAGACACATTCATTATCTATACATTTCTATGCATTCAATATGATCAAAAAAGTTTCAATTTATAGAGTTCACTTATCTATATTAGTTCAACTTTTAAATCTTGGGATAAAGATGTGTAAACTAAGAATTTTATTCCTTAGGGGCAGAAAATCAAAATTAACAAACCAACTGTCTGGGTAAACAGATTTTAAAAATCACAACAACAAATTAGTATTAACCTTTATCTTAAAGAGAAAGCCTTACTTAATCTAAAAAGAAGCTGTAAAAAGTTTTGAAATCTTACTGAAATTGGATTTACTTTAATGTTTGACAAAATTTACATTTTCTTCAGAATAACAGTAGGAGCGCGAAATCATATTTGCAAAACATTTTGACGTCTGAAAGTTTTATGAAATTCTGCATTGCACAAATCAAAATTGTTCCAAAGAATATAGTCGCATAAAAAATAATACATAGAAACTAAATAATATTCATTTTCCAAAAGTTTAGAATTTCCAAAATCCAACCACTTCCGAAATTGCAAAGCGAAAGAAACAGAAAATCGCATTTAAGCTCTTTTCCAAAATATTCTTTGTGCAATTTTACAACAAAATCCATATTTTAAATAGTTGTGCAGTTTCTTAAGGATTTGATATTGGTGTTATTTCAGGATTTTATTTTATTATATATATATGTCTGTGTGTGTACGTAAATCAATTGGAAATTACATCTTTCCTGATAAAAGGTTCACTTCCCAAGAATATTTTAATCCCTAAAAGAAAATTGCTATTACATTTGCTCCACACATGAAATTGCAAGCAATTTGTATAATTTGATCTTCAGATATAGCTATATAAATTGAATAAATTTGACCCCTCAAAATTTTTACCAATTACAAATTAATGGCATATACGAAAGTTTAACTAAACTGCTCAAATCAGAAAATATTACTTCAATCAAAAGAAATACAAATACAAGGAATACAGTGCACCTTGTTTTTCACTGACTAAAATATTTTCTAAACTGTGCAATTTTTTGAAGCATTTTTATATTCCATCATTCTTATATTTATTGAACTATCATTTTTTCACTAAAAATTGCGTTATTTTTTGCAACAAGTATCCATTTGATTGCACAGGGTATCCCATAAATGATGAGTGCATTAAAAAATAGTTAGGAGACCACCGAAGTCACGGAAAAAAAAGAAAGCCCTCATGAGGGCGTTATTTTTAAATTTCTTGTTTTGATCTTAATATTTTTCAATTATTAATTTTTTTTCTTTGTGTAGAACAGCTGAGGACGATCTGCAACCGGGTTAGTTTTTACTTTTTCGATTTGGGTTATAGTTTTTTTTTTTTTTTTTTTCTATTTGGAATATGGTTGTTTCTGTTGGTCGACAATAGAGATATCTGGAGCATATCTGAAATCTTATGATGTCCAGATTTTATTCTAGGAGCCCCATCAGTAACCGAGAGGTTTTGCTCTCGAAACTAGTACATGGAAAGTGCTGGGTTCGAACCTAATCGCGCCCGTCGGCCTAATCATTCGGAAATTTCTTAATTTTCTTCGAACCTTGGATTTCTTTGCGTAAATACTGGTTAGGTTCCTTCTGAAAACCGCCCCCATGGAGGGCACCCCACCCTTAGGGCCTATATCCTTCGTGTTGATAACTGGGCGTCAAAAACAAAACCAACCAACCGTTTTCTGATTGGTATATGTTTAATGTCCGGAAATGGAATATTTCTGTTGCCACAATGACAAAAAGTATTAAAAACTACAAAATAAATCGTAACTCAAAAATAAATTCAGATACAGCTTTCAAACAAATTGCATTTAAAAGTACACTTTCCCCCTATACAATGTTGTAAAAATTGAAAATATGTGATAGTTAGAAGTTTAAAAATTCGCTGTACAGAAAATTTTAAAACTGAAATTTCATTTAAAATGTGTTTAACTCATTCCAGCACACTGTGCCCTGTCTGGGATACCTAATTTTAATTCCAAACTTGCGAATGGCACCAATAATATTTTAGTAAAATTTTGCTGTTACAATAAAAGCTTAAATTAGGGAATTCAAAATATCTATAAAATTCTTTTGTGAATTCCGGTGTCAGTCGATAACTTCTCGTTTTACTACAAAATTTACCCGTGCCCGAAAGGATTAAGAATAGTCCAGGAATAGTAATGTTTGATCCATGGAGTACGCAGTATATGACTCTGTTATCACTTTGTTTTATCATACTCTGTTATAATGATGCTTATTATTTTTTTTAATATAGAATTTATTTATAAGTTTAAAATTTTAGTCTTTGAAAATATCTTTTCCCAAGTGGTCTTTGTAATTTCTTAAATTAAAAAAAAATAGTTTCAATTCCTGAGCCAGTTTCTATCAATTCCGAAAGTGAAAGTAATTTTTTGTTAATCTAAATCAAAATCGAAAAAGTTAAAACGAGCACTGATGTAGATTATCCTCAGTAATTGTATGCAAAAATATAAATGAATAAAATAAAAATAAAATGCTAAAATCAAAGTGAGATGTTTGAATGCAACACTCTCATAGAATTTTAAACTTAGTTATGAACCTTGCCGAAAGATGGAGGTACATGTGATTTGCGAGAACTACAGGGAAAAACACTTCATCTAGAATTGCCACTTTGGCATAATATTTTTATTCAGAAACTCGAAGATTTGTTGTTGTTGTTGTTGTTGCTGTTGTTTTAATTATTAAGGAAAATCCTATCATCAAATAAATGAAACCTTACTGTTAGGAATTTCTGATATTATTTTAGATTTAATTTTTAATAAAGTAGGAGCTACCAATTTTGTCTCCATCTGATCGTCAGTCTGTACTTTGCCATCCTGCTGCTAGCATGTGCTGCGCAGAGATTACGAGTTGCTGTTCAAAAATGTTTCATTCGTTAAAACAGTAGATATTTCTAGTCATATAATTGCATTGCCTGAACCACAATGCTTCTAAATGAACATGAAGTTTTCAGAGGTTTCTCAATGACACAAAAAACCGAAAAAGAATACAATAAAGGCTCTATATGAAAATGTTTAATGGATTTGGAACTATAATGTTAATGTATGGCATTCGTATGCGGCATTTACAAATGCGAATGTTAAAGTCTTCCAGAAACTAGTCCAACAGCGGTCCCGCATTACCTTTCGATGTGTTGCCGATCAAGCTGGACAGAGATTCGTGAACGCTAGGCTGTAGCATCGGGATGCTGGCAAAATCGGTGTGGGAAACAGTTGACTATTCAATTAAGCTTAGTTTTCCATTGAACGGGACTTCTTCAATAAGCAGATCTGGCGCACATGGGAAAGAAAAAATTTCCATATTACAGTACCGTTATACTTCAGTTGTTCCCAAAGTTACTGTTTGGGCAACCGTTTCCTCTGAAGGACACTATCGATCATTTTCGAACGCTCAGTCTGGGCATTTTGCCTGAATTTATAATTTACAGAAAACCTTGGAAAATTCTGAATATACCTCGTGGTTTACGGAAAGCGGTGCCGATCATTTCGAACACCTGAAGTCCGTAATTTTTTTCAGCGAACTTCTTATTACCGTGTCATTATTCCGGATTACTGAAAGCATATAAAAAGCAGCATAGATTGTTCTCCCTATTTGCCAAATTTGACTCTCTTTGACTTCTTCTGTGTGTGTGAGAGAGGGGGGGGGTATCTTGAAAAACGAGGTGTATCTCGGCCAACTTCATTAGTGGTCACAGAAGCTCTTGCTTGTTTAGGTGGGGCTTAGGACTGAGTTCATGACGTCAGATCATCTGATTTATGCCGACCCAATCCCATGAGAAAGCTGTCCTAGTAAGGTGCGTTACAAAAAAGAGCCGTCTCTTCCGATTGGGTTGACCTTAAATCTGTTGATAAGATGTCATGAACTCCGTCATCACAACCAAGAACTACTTAAACCTCTTATAAAGTTGGCCGTGGGTATGTAACGTTAAACACACGTCGGGTGTCATTTGTAACGTTTGGGTGTTCGTGCTGGGAGTTAAATGCAGACATACTCAGTAATTAAGATAAAAAAAACACAGTTTATTAAAATAATAAGGGCTCAAGGGAAGTGGAGCAAGTCTAAATTTTCACAACTGGGAATACTACGAAAAAGCTAAACGCATACTCACAGGCACCGGACTAGCTCAATCGTGGCACCTTCTATTACTTCTCAACTATCTTTCGGCTAAGCTGCTAGATAAAGCTTAATTAGACAGCCCGTGGCTGTGTGTAATTCTTTATTCATTTTCAAATAATCAAAATATAATTACTATGAAATTTCTTACCACGGCCAACTCTCAAGTCGAATACCGAAATTCCTTCTCAACTCCCTGGAGGCTCGCTGCTACTTTCAATCTGCTAGCACTTCGCTATCTAATGTCAGAGACACTCACTCGCTGACTAATGCCAGAGACACTCTCGCTGGCTAGAGCCAGAGATACTCACTCGCTGGCTAATGCCAGAGATACTCACTCGCTGGCTAATGCCAGAGATACTCACTCGCTGGCTAATGCCAGAGATACCCTTCACACACTCAAACTCCAAGGTTTTATATGCTGCAAACTGAGATACTTCCAATTTACATATTACTAATAACCGCGAGCCCTAACTGTAGAACCCGAAAGAGACACACACACTCTAGAAAGTTAAAGTAAAAGAGAGGATAGATGTCGCTTTTAAGCTTACACATGTTAAATTATTGACGTCACGATCTCAGAAATACTAGAGTGCCTTTATGCAAAGGTCACTCCCTCACAGGTATACCGCCAAAAGCTGCGAATGATTTCCGAAATGAAACCGCACATATATGTGACAATTCTATGTAACAGTATTTCGGCTGTAACGTTAATACTAGTTTCTGCGAATTGTGTTTCCAGACTGCGTTATTTTCTTGCTCCAAATGAAAGGTATTTTGGTAATATTGTTATTGGGTTTTTGCATACTTCTTTGTAACGTGATCATTCAGTTTTTTACCCAATAGCGCCAACGTTTTACAAACTTCGCAACTAAATTTAAAATTTAGTGTGATAGAATGGTGACATTATGGATTTCCCAAGTAAAATGCAGCAAAGGATCTATTTATATCGCTTTTTATTTTTCTTTATTTCATGTTTTAAATGCATCGGTCATTTTGAGGACACAATTCATTTGTTCAAGTTCCCTGTTACTTCGTATTCCATTGCATACGAATAGTAAGCTGATAAACGTTCTACATTTTGAATAATTTTGTATGAAATATTTTTTAAAACATTTTCAGTTGTAGTATATATATTTTTTTAATATTGCTTTAAAAAAAATCAGATCAGGTCTGATTTTATTAATTTCTCACTGAACAGTACCATGAACAAACAGAAACAAAACATGCCCAGCTGGGCAAAATTTGATCTTTTATCATTTACATCGACTCGATTTCTTGGTATCAAAGTATTAGGTTGTCCCAAAAGTTTCTTCCGATTTTTGACCAAAAATAACCCAAGCAAATTTCGAAAAAGGCGAGATTTTATTGAAGAAAATTTGTGCTATTCTGTTTTGAGAACCTTCTTCTACATTTCTACTCTCTTAAAAAGTCAGCCACAAAATAGCTCAAGTTGAGCTGAAATCCACTCATCTCAATGTTGAAAGGCAGCTTCTCAAAAAAGAGTTGAAATAACTCGAGTTTTAACCAATTTAAATGAAGTTGAGCTATTTAAATAACCAATTTATATCAAGAAGATCTAATCGTTTGAAAAACAACTCTTTTGTGATCGAAAAAATTACAGCTTTTTCATGAGAAGCCAAATCAGCTCTTTCGTTTTAAGAGTGTAGGAGTCTTATAATGCCTTCTTTCGTAAACTGTTTTGATTTAATTCCAAAATACTTACCGATGTGATTTTTTATGCCACTCAAAGAATTATTTATTTATTTATTTATGTATTTATTTATTTACTTTTGGTAAAGAGAACATTTGAGAGAAAAAGGCAAATAGTAATCGGATAGAGTAATGTCTGATGAGTTGGGAGAGTGCGCCAGAACATCTCAATCGATAAGCAAGGAATTCGTTTTTCCCAGTCAAAGATTGTCCCAAAAGTTTCTTTTGCATATCATGTGCTATTTTTTAATTCAACTGGCACCTCTTTTCGAAAATAAAAATCTTTTATTCACACTTTGACAACATTTGCAAAAGAAATATTCTACAAAATGTGTTTTTAAAAATATTGGTAGAAATAGAATATAAAAATAGTTGCTAGTGGCTGACGTGCCCATAACCTGTTGGCGAGCAACTTTGTAGATTGCATTTTCAACATCAAAAAGATTAGTCCCGTGGGCGACAGTTGGATACTTAAAAAAAACCAGGAACGCAAATAATCCAGATTCAGTAGATAAAGTTCCCATTTATGTCGCTGAAGCCGACCCTTTACAGAAGACAGTTTTGGTCTTTATTTGCCGAAATTGTATCTACTATGAGCTACTCCACCAAACAATACAATATCAATTCTGAAAGTTACTACTGGCAACTAGACGAACTGAAGGTAACAATAGCCATGAAATATCCCAAAATAGGAAATAAAATTGGCATTATCTTCCATTACGACAAGTCCATTCCACTTATTATCTTTGACTGTCAGAAACAAACTCCTTGCATTCGATTGAGACATTCTGACCATAATCCTTACTCTCCGGATATTTACTCCGTCCAATTATTTATTGTTTCTTTCTCTCAAAAATTATATTTACAATGAAGTGAGCTCTTTGAATAACATAAAAAATTACTTCGATCAATATTTTGAGACCAAATCGAAAAAGTTTTGAAAAGAAGACGAAAAAAGGCTACCGGAAAGATAGAAGAAGGTTTCTTTAACAGATTGGCACAAGCGTTCTTCAATAAAGTATTGTCTTTATCAAAATTCCCATGGTTTATCTCTTGCAAAAAAGCGATAGAAATTTTTGGGACAACCTAACAGATCTCATTCGGGCTGGGTAGATTCGTGCCTGTAAATTTCGTCTTTTGCACACCTCTAAAATGAGTTTATGTTCAGATTTTGATTTTAGTGTTAAAAGGGTTAAAAAGAAATATTGTAATTCAAATATTTATTGATATTATTTTACAGAATGAATTAAAATTATTCATTTCTGTATTTTTTATTCATTTTGCTGTAGAAATTTTTTTTTATTGAATTAATAAAAACTATACTAATCGGCATTTGCTTTAAATATATATGTATGTGACCTTTCTTGGGAAAATGTGTCTTGCATGTTTGTAGCATAAAGTCTTGCATGTTTGTAGAGGTTTGCATTTTTTTTAAATTTTCTAATGTATTCATATGCATGAGCAAGTTTTTGTGAAAGTATTATTTATTAAAATTTTTATAGAAATAAATCCACTAGAAACACTTGTAGTAAATTATACAACAAAAGTTTAAAAGATAGTCATATTCTATGCGTAGCACATAATTTAATTCATGTTTGAATAATTTCTTGATTAATGTAAAGGCGTATATTAGATATAATTTTATTTTTTATAGTCGATGAATACTGCATAGATTTGCCATATTAAAAATGTATAATGATATCATAATGAAAATAAGTCCCGTATAATTTTTATTGACGTCTCGGAATCAATAATAAGGTACCCTGGGGTAATAACGCCACGTTGAGGTTCTAGCAATTTTCACGGCTCAGTTTTAGTTTGTATTTTTCAAACAAATATATGATTTGATACAGCAACTCATTGACTATCTATATAAAAGAAATAATTTAACAGATATGAATACATAAACTGTAATGGCGTGATTTCTTGACCAATGCTATTTGGCGTTATTACCCACCTATATGGGTAATAACGCCATGCAAACAAAACTATGAAATAAGTTGGAATAATTACATGTAGATTGCCCAATTCTAAAAATGCAAACTCTCAGCTCTAGAAATTGACAAATTGCATCCTAAGCTATTGAAAATGTTCATTTTTTTTGTGAAAGTGTAAGAAAAATAAAGGTGAGTTGTGGGGAGGGGGGATGAGGCAAAAAATATCAGACCGTGAGCTTCTTTTTGCTTAAAAAACCGCTTAAATAGAATTATTAGAAACATTGCACAGTTTTAACTGTGTTTATTTGAATCAGTATTTAGGATGTAGCTCGGCCACTGTAAATGAATCAACCGGGGTAAAAATTGCAAGGATTGGCGTTATTACCCCGTTATAGTTATTGCGCTGTACATTTTAAATTACAAATTAGGTCGAGAAGATATCCAAAATCTTCAGCAACATTTTGAAAGGCCATGAAATGTACTACAAATTTATGTAATTAACAAAGTATTTCCGGATAAAAAAAATAGTCTTCACATCACAAAACGTATCTCGCAAATTTTAGATCAAGCGTTAATTTTAGCTGCTTGTAAAAACAATAAGACCTAAAAATGAAACAAATTAACTTGAAGCTGTTTTTTGCGATTTATATGACTCAAAACCCTTCTGCGCAGAACAAATGGGTGTCATTTACCAAATTATTTCATAAATATGCAAAATATTAGCACTTGGCGTTATTACCCCGTCTGGCGTTATTACCCCAGGGTACCTTATGTAATTTGGTTATATCTTAAATAATCTGGTTATCTTTTGCATTTGTCTTTTGCGTTTTATTTACTTAAATAATAATTTAGGTATTCATTTGAATTTCATTTTTTAATGATTAATATATATGTATACAGACAGTTTTCTTTAAAAAATTAATATTTGTATTTACATTTTTGTTATAAAATAATTATTCGACTTTTCTGTCTGAATAAATTCTTGAATTGCGTTTTTTTCACATTCTTCTGTTCTGAAAAAAATCAATAATATAAAGTTTTGCTAAATCATATTTCCAGTTTATTTCGAATTTCGATAGAAATTAAGCAAATATACATCGGCAAATTAAATTATTTGTCGTGTGAAAACTTCTTCAAACAATGCGAAATATTGTTAGCTTTTACCGACTTTCATAAAGAAAGAGATTATACAATTGGTTTGTGCATCCTTTTTTTCTTTCAATTTATGTTCAAGCAAATGATCATTCGATTTTTATGCATGCATTTTTTTTTCGTTGGAAAAGCCTCTTCCGTATCATTATCATTAGGATCGATAAATGATATATTTGTCTGTCTGCCTATCTGCATGTTTTTTTTTTTTTTTTTTTTTTTTTTTTTTTTTTACGTTATAAGCTTTAAACTCCATAAAAATTACCAATGCAATTTTTTAACACACAGTGTTAAAGTATGCAGTCTTATTTTACATTTTAAATTAGCAGTCGTGTCGTGAATAGTTTATTTATAGAGCACATAAATATTTTTAATATATCATTGTCTACCTCGCTCATAGGCGACGACTTGACGGGGATAAACAGGTTGACTTAACCACTATTTTTCCAACGTCATTTCTGTCTTAATTATTAATATAATGGTAGAGGTATGCCTGATTGCCTATTTTGTCCTGTAAAGTTAGTGCTGATGACTACGCGTCAGCTACCGATATTCGCAACAAGGAAATTTAAAATGAATGTCTTATAGAGTTCTGCATCAAGTCTGTACCCGAATTTTACACACCCGCAGTTCAGGTTCAGCATGATTGACAATATATTATATTTTTTTTTCATTGAAGTTTCATTGTTCGTGTCGGGTTGGGTCGATAATAATGGTTTCGGGTTCAAAGAGTATTCGTGGTGGATTAGAGTGGTGTTTTGATTTTTGCGGATCTGTTTTGATAACCCTTTTATTTTTCAAAATATATGCAATACTGTTTAAGATGAAAACTGTATATTTTAATAAAATAGCATATTTATATATATAGCCTCTTCGTTCCCTGGGTCCACATACGTGAACCTCCATTCTTTCACGTTTAATTAATGATGCTCAACCATAACTGCAATTCCATTTCTATGATACTATTCTTCCACTTTTAAGATTAGAAATAATCCAAATAAAATAAAGTCTATCTCTGAAGTCAAAATGTAGAAGAAATAATTCAGTAATAGTGAATAATACAGCAATAATATCTAGTAACTAGAAGCGGATGCATATAATTAACATAACACGTGTTAGTACACTTATTTTACAATATATTTTTCATAATTGCATTAAAATATGGATTTTTTTTTCATTTTGGGTTTCAGATTTGGAGAAGGCTTCAAACAGCATTTTTAGGTTAGATCGGTATAACCTGACCCGTGTCGAATTCTATTGCGGATAATGATGCAAGTTTGCTGTAATGGCATAAGGCAAAATTCCTTTAAGTCCATTTTTTTAATTATTTGTATTTTTAAATAAGTCTCAATAATTTTTTTCAAATCCCATATGTGTGTTATACTATAACTAAAGCGTCATCATATGATGGAAACCAAACATAGGTTGAGTGCATTTAAGATATTTTTACGCAGCCCATTCCTAATCCAAATCGGTTTCATTATTGATGAGAAACGAAATATATTTTTGAATCCACAAAATTAGCATGTAAAAATTGAACAGATCTCAATAGATATTATGTTGTTGAAAGGCAAATTTTCTCCCTCAGAATATAACTTGCTTCAGTTCTATAAAAGATCCCCAACGAAAAGTATTTCTATTTCATTGAACAAAGGATTACTCGTATAACCTATAAAAAAAGATTTCTCGGTGGTACCTATTTTTAATGCAATATAAGTCACAATTCAAAAATTTTATTTTTTACCATGCAGTTAATTAATTATACAATAATTTGTCAAGCACTATCTAGGTGAGGTATGAATATTCTTTTAGTTGCTTTATAGATTATTTACATAACTTATTACAAATTATTCTTCGTCTTAATGATTTTTGACGCATCATTAAAAAATATTATTTTTATGCTATATTGATTATCAGTTACACAATGATATATTAAGTGCTATTAAGCTAAATCATTTTGTTCGAGCACCTCAAGTGTTAATGATTACTTACAAAAGCTATTTAAAAAATTCCTAGCTTACTGATATTTAATGTGATATGCCAAGTCATTCAAAAATATTATACCATTTTTTTAAATAACAATAAAATATTATTTAAACAATAATTTATCAAGTGCTATCCAAATTAATTAAGAACATTTCATTTTTAGCAGAAATTAGTTCTATCCCACAGTGCATACTGTTATCCGTTTTTCCTAGCTTTCTCATTTATACGTATTGTTTTTTTCCTCACAACATTCTTACTACAAATCTTACTTTCAAAATACAAATTCAATTCATTCTTCTTTTTCCTGGAAAACATTGTTTTTAAAGCGTTTATTGTTTTTGACTTTAAGATATATTTTTCACTCAATTTTTATTTATTATGAAAGTTTTTTTTTATCTCGTGAGTATTTATTATAAAAAAATTTTGTATCGTACTTATTGATCTTTATGGTGTACAATGTTTATTAATCGATGGATTTTTTGTACTTTTTTATTTATTTATTTATTTTTTTTTTTTTTAGTTTTAAAACCGCCGTTTCTCTTTAAGTATACTAATACGTATTCAAAACAAAATTACAAATTACTTTCAATACACAAAAGGAAATATTCATTTTATGTTGAATATGTTTACATACAATTATGAATAATGAAAATATTTATAAGTTTCATCGCTCTATGTATTTTGTATCTTTTATGTGTGTTGTAAAAATATACGCACATATTCATAAAAGGTAGATGTAAGTTGAGATAATAGAGAATTCTCATCTAGCCTCTTTGTTTACCCACTTTTTTTGTCAGTTTGACAAATTTTGTTCTAAATAATAAATGTTGCATAACATCGGCAATAAGATTGATGCATTTCTTCTTATCCCTAAGGTGCACCAAGGCGATAAATTAATATAGTAAAATAAAAATTAGCAAGAGAAATCTTGTGTGATTATCTTTTCTATTCTTTTTTTAATACAGCAGTTTTTATTTGGAATATATGAAGAGTTTAGATGATAAAAAATGTATGTGACAAATAAAAAGAAAAGGAAAAAGAAAAGAAAAGTTTATCATATTACTGAAAAAACTAATACGGGCAGAGATTTTAATTGATAAGGGAGGCAATATACGAAAATAAAGAGTTAAAAATTTACAACTTATATTCTGAAAATGATGATTGTGCAACTTATCACTTTTGTCATATGAACTCTTCATATCGTTTCACCGGTGATGAATGCAGGAGGCCCACCGAGAGGGGACACTCTCGAAAGCTGTAGCAATCCCTCCTCCTGGAAAATATCTGAATACAACGCTGGTTTTAATACTTTCCAATATAGTGAAAACAATTTATGACTTGGGTTCGTCTGTTTTTTGACACATTTCTGTGCTCTAACTCGTAAATATACTTGAATTGCCATGGTTGGGATAGATGTTAGTGAGATTTTTTATAAAATATTCCCTTTTGAAAATGAAATGACTAGCATTTGTACACTACTCAAAAAAATTAGGGGAGCAAGCAAAAAAGTTAAGAAAACTGTGCGAAACAGTCATGTATAAGCTTAAAATGGACAGTACACGCGTATCAATGCGCAATACAAAAAAAAAAAGGAAGCAAAAAATTTCGTAATTAAGCTTTAACTCTTTGAAAAGGTGGAAAAAACCTGAAAAGATTATTTAAGGCAACAATATTGTTACATGTAAATGATAACAAAACATATTGCTTAGAATTGATGCAAGATTTTAAAATGGCGTGTAATCTCCTGGAACTGCTAAGACTGCTGCATACTTATTTTCCATGGATGCGATGATGTTATCGATCACATTTTGCTGAAATACTGTTCGCCTCCTCAAGAAGTGCAATCTCCAAGCCTCGTACAGTAAAAAGGGGCCTTGGTTTCGCAGCAATGCGCCGTCCGAGCATGTTCAAAACATGTTCGATCGGATCCAGGTCTGAAGAGCACGCTAGCCATTCCATACGCTGTATTGCTTCAGTTTTAAGCATGTTTTCCACAAGATGAGCTGTATACGGTCTGGCATTATCATGCTAGAAAACAAAAGAATCCTTAATGGATGTGGCGTAAGGTGTGACATAAGGTCTCAGTATCTGGTCTGCATACCTTTAGGCGATTATGAGTGATATGCAAGTATTTACGTCCACTTATGTTGATTCCACTCAATACTCTGTATTGTGACCTTTCACGAACGAATGTGGGGTTATTTCGAGTGCCCCTTTCCCACCATATCAAAACACGTCAGGTGTCAATCTTCTGACCGAATCGGGACTCGTCTGTAAACAACACTGGTTCCAATCATGCTCCTCGCATACCCTTCGTCCTGTTTCCAAGAACAACTGTCTTTGCAGCTGAATAGCAATGTCTGTTCTTTTCAACGAGCTGTTAATAATATATACCGGTAAACAGTTGCTGTAGTGGCTAGTGGCCAGTGGCTGACCTTACCCTGCTTGAAGTTTAACGTTCCCTGTTTCTTGGAATCAATTGTACAGCCTTCTGGTGGCTCCAACAGCGTCCGGAACCTTTCGTTCTGTTTTCCCGCGTTCAAATCTGCTTATGCCATGCCATGAATTCTGGTAAATCACGTTGTTGTGACATTAAGAAAAGCTGAACAATCAAATTTCACAGTTAAGGCAGTGAAACAGACGTTTGTCCAATATCCCGATTTCTGTCCTTATGTTCGTTTTCTTGTTTTTGATGTCATGAAATTTCATTTGCATATGAACTTTTCTTCTTCTGTTTCCTGCGAGGCTATAAATTATGGATGATTTATTTTATGTTACTTACCAACATAAGTATGTGCTTAATTTCGTTAAAACCATGTGCTCGCCTAAATTTTTGAGCAGTGTCTGTTAACCCCTTGGGGACGAGCGACACGTATACGTGCCGCAAAAAGGCTTAAGAATCCTTGCTTATTCCCACCGGTAAAATTATACTGTAAAATTTGCCTTGTTCATTCGGAGCATTTTTTCTATTTAGCAAGGAACAGATTTCTGTTTCTAAAAACCGATGGCAAGGCATTAAAAATTTCGTAAAAGACTCCCGTCGCGAGGGGTTAACAAGGCTTTCAAAAAAATTCAGGGCGTTATGGTAAACGAACGATAACTGTTTCAAGTACATTTTAATAATAATTCTCCATTTCAAACGTTATGAAATTTATATGCATTTTTAATTTGGATGTGCGAAGCAAATCCTGTACTAGGCTACACACATTACATTTTGTTGTAAACTTTACAAAAAAAAAAAAAAAAAAAAAAAACTATTCAATATTTTGACTTGAAATTAAACATAAAAATAAATTAAGATCCGTAAATTTGCGTATTATTAGTATTATTTATTTATTTATTTATTAAGAATATCTTTTAAAAATTTATTATTTCAATTAATTTATTTTAAATGTTTTTCCATGACGGGCGCACTTTTGGAAATGAAAAATGAAAAACGTATATTTTCAGAAGAAAAAAAAATAATGGAGTCAGTAATTATAAATAGAATCATAATTATTTAAATAAATAAAATATATTTTCATTATTCCGCCAAAATATCTCAAAAACTGTTTTTTAAATTTAATTAAAGAAAGAAATATTTTTGGACTTGATTGAAATAAAATATGATATGTAGATTCTGACAATATTATTTTCTTATCGAATAATTAATTTTTTTTTTATTGAATATATTTTTTCATTATACGGATTTATTTTTGTAAACGATAATGAAACCTGCGTATTTTTTGCAGTAAATGAAAATCATTGAGTCAGTAAAAATGATTAAAGTCATGAATGATTAAGTACGTGAAATATTACCGTTGCATCAAAATTTCCCATTTTTCGTTTAAATAAGGAAAGGTACCAATATATCTACAATTTGTGAAGACGAAATATTTTAAATATTGAAAATAACTGCAGAATTTATACTTCAAAAAACAAAAGAACATTAAACTCTCTTATGTTAAAAATGTATGTTATTTGACATGGAAATATACGTTTTAAAAAATATTTTATTTAAATTGGTTTGAAATGGCGCATATTTTGGTGCTCATTCCTATTAATCATATAATAGTTTCAATATTTATTTTATGAAAATTATAGAATATTTTTAATAATTATTTACATTTAATTATAAAAGTAATTTTCAGCGTTAAGATTTGAAATGTACGATTTAGTCTTCTTATGTTAAATCATTTACATAGGAGACAGTTACGCATTTTAAAAGAATTTTATTGCGATTTTTTTTTTTTTTTTTTTTTTTTTTTTTTTTTTTTTTTGTAAAGTGGTAACAAAAGGTTTGTAAACAAATGAAATTAATTGTTTAATTCGTTATATAAAGATGCAATATAAAGTTCGTTTAGCTTTAAAAAGATGCAAAAATAATAAGAAAATATTGTTGTTTTCAAATATTTATCTTATGAAATAATGCTTCGCGATTCGAAAGAAAGCATACCTTTTGCTAGTATGTATTAGTTGATGTTTCCTATAGAAAATGGTGTGTGTAACATTTAATATTCTTTTATACGGAAACACAAAATAACTCGTTTCTAATGCAGGATAATTATTTGAAATGCTCTTTATGAAATTGATATACGTCATTGAGATGCGCAGTAACAACTCCTCTATGTTCATAGCATAGAGGAGTTGGAGTCATAGGAGTTGGAGGACATAAAGGAGTTGGCATAGCAATCTAACATATATTGTTCTGTTACATCAGGGTCGCACAAAACAACTCAGTGGCATTATCGTCTATAATAACTGCAGGACAATATTTGATGTGCTATATAGTATGGATAAACTATATCATATGCAGGGTTTCACTACCAACCCCCCTAAAAAAATAATAATTTAACGAATTATAAAAGCCATTTGAAAAATGAAATTCTAATGAATTTGACATGAATAAATTTTGAACATTATTTAAATTTCTCTTGGCCTTTCTATGCCTATTTCTGGTATTTGTTCTGTTACTTTCTCTTTATTAAATTGGTTACAGCTCCTCTTCTCGTAATCGTAAGAATAAAATAAAAATAGATTTGTAATCCCTTTCAAACAAAATAAGAAAAAAAAATCGCATTTTCCCCCCAAACGGCCATTTAATGTAAGCAAATGTACCTTAAAAAAAATAAACAGTCTCCGTCTTTATCTGGGATCAAATACAAAACTAAAATATGTTATACGATTCCTAACGTACGGTTATTCTTAGATCTACATTTTATGACTTTTATATTTTTACCACTACGCAATTAAATGGTTTTATTAAGCAAATTTTACTATATTAGCTTTGTAAGCAAATCATTGTAACTGGTTTTATTATAATTGTAAGAACTTAGACTATTAGCATACTTTAGCACTCGTTAGGGTTTTTTTTCTTTTTTTCAAGCTCACAGAACATAGTTTTAAGCTTGTTATAGTTCATAGTTTTGAAGACACATACACTTATGTGAAATATTTCAGGCCAGAAGTAAATGTTCTACAGAAAGTGTTATCTTGTGTATTTTCATAACAAATTGCTTTTTCCTGTTTCTAATACAAGCGTTTATTTTAATAAAATTTTAATTAATATGGCATAATAATTTAAATATGGCATCAAAAATTTAAATTATTTGGCTAATTTCAGTATGGGCTAAAGTCTGAATTATAAATTCCATGTGAGAAATGGGACTTATTTTTCCTTCTTTATTATCTTTTCTCTCAGTAAGTAAACTTTAATTTTTCGCTATCTTCCCTTTTCTAATTTCATTAATAATAGAATACCCATATTTACATCTTTGAAAGTTTTTTATTTTATTATTTCACGAACGCTGCTTTGTTCGCTCTATTTTCTATTTTTACTGCATTATCGAATTATGCTCGATATTACATCAATTGCTTTTAGCATAGATTATATTTTCCTACAAAAGTAGTGTGTCGTTTAAGTATGACAAAATAGTCCTTAGAGAGTGATATAGACCATACATAATACTATAAATTACTAATTTAAATCACGCAACATTTTCCTTTTCATTTCTGATGGATATAGATTCATTCAGGCACGCACATGTTTAAGCTTAAAATTTTTCTGCAATTATGGTGTATTATTCGTTTGATTATGACATAAACAGATTTATTCAGAATTTAGAAATCTGAATAGCTCCTATATCGCTGAAGATACTCTTAAAAATCTTTTAAAGTTACGATTTTTCAATTAATATTGAGAAAAATGTTCATTATCCCATATCGCAAAATGTCCGTTAACGTTTAATATTACTAGATGGCAGCACTACACAAATTAGTTGCTAAAATATTTTGGAACTTAGAATAATAATTTTTTTTTTTCGTTTGTACCTATCATTCTTTTAAAAAAATATTTACTAATTGCCAATCAAAAAATAATTCAGATTTACATCTAAATACATAAAATGAAAATATATTTTCATGACCATTGCCAGATAAATAAAAATCTGTATGAAAACTGAAATTTATTAGAAATAGTGCACCCAGATACAATCGAGCAACTTCTATTTCATGAAATTCTCTATTTAGAGAAGTTTTCTATGAAAAAACAATTGGGAACAAATAATAACATTCAAATAGATCTTCAATTTACGAGCACGAGTTTCTATTAGATTATTAATATTTAGATAGAAAGAACCTTTCATAGATAGAAAGATTCCTTTCATTTTCTTACTAAAAACTATTACTGCAATAAAATTAAGTTATAAAGAAAATGATAAATAACTTCTGAAAATTTAAGTGAAATGAATAAAGTTTTTGAAACAATTCAATAAGATTAGAAATGTTTAAAAGGTGTTCGCAAAAATATTTTTGGAGTACTTCAAAAATGTGAACGATTTTATGAACAATATTAATATTTGTATGCTTCCTTTTTATTCAATGAAAAATAGTATTCGAGTAACTAGGATATTTTTCTATGAGGGAGCAGGATATTTGTCTCAGAATTTCCAAACGCTAATAGTAAAAATAATTTTAAAAATTATCAGTGCTTAACAAAGCATTCTCTAATAATATACAATCCTGAAAATGTACATTTCTAACACATGCACATTTCTTTTGATTTGCAGAATAATCATTATGTTTAAATATAAATATATGTACAATAAAACCTCAATAATGGACAAAGACATTTATGAATAGTGAACAACTCTATTCAGAAACACTTTCTCAAACCCTAAGATATTTACTTATATATTTTTACTTCCGAATAGAGGACGAGTTCAGGGTTCAAGACAAGAATTCGTTCAAGGGCGGATCCAGTCCTCTATTTAGAGGGGGGGGGGGGGGGGTCACATCCCTTAACAAGCAATTTGTATATTGAAGGTAGTTCCCATATCCAAAATTGATTTTTCCTTATTATTTTAGGAAGTCGTTTCCGTTTGTAAATAGAAAAAAATTGCATTAATATTCATAAAAATATATAATTTACATGTATTATTAGATACCTAGAAATTGAAAAACTCGCATTTTCATATAAAAACAAAATCATTCTGAAATTGAGCATTTTAAGGTAATTTTTAGGACTTGACAATTACAAAAATGCCGTCATGAGGAAGTAATTGACTGTCGCGACCTTAAATTCAGTTTTAAACCACACTATTTACGTAAATTTTCAAAAAAATCCTTTGCTTTTATCAAAAATTGAAAAAACGCTAATTAATCACATTTGTTCTAAATAAGTGCACTTGCAAATATCTTGCATCTGAGATTAAAAATGACTTCCTGGATGTGTCAGAAATTACCTGTTTTGGATTTAAGTAGAACTTTAAAAATTCAGAAAGATTCTCATTGTTGAGCAGTTGGTTAATTTTTAAGAATTTAATATGTATTCCATTTTTAAAATGCACTTTAGAAATTTTCTCAAGTTCAAGGCGGTCATGACCTCCTTGACATCCCCTTTGGATCAGTCTTTGAATTCGCTAAAGGTATGAAATCACCTTTTATATGATGATTATAGCGTATATTATACGAAGATGTCTTATTCTACCATGACGCTATTTAACATCACAGAAAACAAATTATTAAATTCTCTTTAAAATGAAAATGTATATCTGGTTAATGCGGATAATTTTCTTTCACCTGCCGATTCTGATTAAAGTTCTCGTTTAATGCGGTTAGTGAGGACTAAAAATAGGCTTCATTGAAAGTTCGCATAACATTGAAAAAAAAAATAAAACTGTAATCCTACATACGTAAAGTTGCAGTAATCTGTATGCTTACTAAAATTTTACCTGTATACTACACAAAGATATTAATCTACAAAGTTAGTTTTTGTAAAGCTACAGATGTCTGTAAGAATCTACTAAAATTACAGTAATCTTAATAACATTTTATCTATAACCCAGGATGCAGGGCTGATACAGGAGACAAATTTTATACTCTGCCCGCACCAGTACTTTTCTAATATAAAGTTTGAAGCATATTTTTCTTGCAAAAGTTATCGAAGTGTATGTTAAGAACCTCTGTTTTAAGAAAGTGGTGTCAGTTAGAATTAAACAATAGTCGCTTGTGGCTTTCTTGGGGTTGCTGTAACATAAAAAGTTCTAGGCATCTCAGTTTCCTAAATAATTCTTAGTAAGCTTACAGAACAAGTTCTTAATAACCTTACAGAAAGAATTTTTAATAACCACACAGATTTTTTGATTTATAATGCAAATATGCATCTGTTACATGTATTTTTGTTGTTGCTGTTACATAAAAAATACCAGGAGTCTCAGTCTCCTAGAAAAATTTTAGCAACTTTACAGGTTCTTTTTACAGTGTAATGGGACGTGATAAATTCTTTAAACATTATTACCTTTCTTTTGACCTTTATTTCTCACAGTCAGAATCAGTATTAGACAAAAGAAAAGTATTTCAAGAAGCAATTTTACGCGCTTTCAAAGTTTTAAAGAGTTCTTAATAAGCGAAGTGATTAGATGATAAAGGTAGTATATGACGTAATAAAAAAGATGAATTAATCATATGATCGAAGATAATCAGTGGTCCTCTATAGCATGTGTTAAACTACTATTTGAAAAAATCTAATACTCAGAGACATTTTAATTGATAAAGCAGACATTTTTCAATAAACGCAAATAGATATTTGTAACTTTGCTACTCATTTTTTTAGAACGATGATTGTGTCACTTATTACCATTATCAAGTGAGCTCTTCAAATATGAGGAGTGGGTTTTATTTTCTCGTGCCATGGAAAAATGTCAGTTATACTAAAAGACAAAATTGAGTACAAAATCATATGTGTATTCTCTCTCTTTGTACTTTTCTTATAGTTTACAGACTCTGGAGTATATCCATATCACAATGTACATTAGTAATATTTAGAAATTGTATGTCGTCAGAAAGTTTAAGAAGTATGTCGATATGCTCTTTTTTTTAAATATTTAATCCATTAGAAGTTAAAAAACCTCTCCCATGATTTAGAAGAAAGAATAAAACATCAGTATTTATGTTTCTTTATTCCTGAAAACGTAAATGAGGATGTACTCTTTTTTCAATGAATTTATTTTTAGATAAAAATTTGCTAAAGGCTTCATTTACATATGTTTATATTTAATAACCAAATCCATAATTTTGAAATAACGAAAGCTTTCTACGGAATCCTGTCGTCTCGACTTTAACCATATGAAATATTTTGAAAATTTCCATAAATGCTATTTATGAGTATTTTCACTTCTTGGCATTTTCTCAATGAATGAAAATTATTCTTAATAAGTAAAATACTTCTCTACGGAGTAATGGCAAACACTGATCTTAATTCTTGGCAATATATAGTTTTAATAAACGCTTATTAAATGATTTTTCTAAAGTTACAGCCAATCATGTAGCACTTGAAGGTTTATTGGAGGAGCTCAAATAGCCATTTTTAAAGGTGCCGAATGATTAGAATTATAAATAATTCATGAAATATTTATTTTAAAAAAATAATCCTTTAAACTAGTTATTAATGCCATTAGTATGAAATTAATAATTAAAGAAATTATGAAATGCAACAGGGCTTGCATGCGGAAAGGCCATAATGGTTAAATATAGATGAAAGACTTTTAAAAAAAACTCTATAAGCATTTTCACATTTAGTATATATATACATATATTAGATTGCAAGCTAATAATAACAAAAATTACTTTTATATGAAAAATTATCAATAATGTATTTAAATAAAGTTTTGTAATTTATTAAAATCAATATTTTCGTATTAGCTGCATAGTCTGAATTAATGCACGAAGAAATAGCCTAAAATTTTGGATACTTATTGCACCTTTTTTTATTCAGATAATTTAGGTTGTTAAAACGCTTAGTTCAATAATATATTCGTTAAATTTATGTTTTATTTAAACAATTTTTTGAATTTATTAATTTATTTATAAAGTTTAATTCTGTTATGGAATATTATCTCGGAAAAACTGTTGAAATATTTATATTGATTTATGTGTAAACAGTATATTTCGTAATCGAGGTTCACGCTAAAGAGATTTATATATAGTTTTTTTTTAATCCTGCTTGAAAGTTATTGTAAAAACTATAAGTAATTATTAAATTGAGATACATTTTTCAAACAAACTGCTTTCAAAGAGCAGCTATTTCCTATTTGACTGTGTAAAAAAAAGATTTTGCTCCATGTTTCGAAGCAAAATAACTTGCAGTAAATGCGCAATTTATTGATCAAGTATTGCCACTCTCACTATGATGTCAAGGTTGCTCACGGACACATTTTTGCCTTACAATACAGAATCAGCTGAAAAGTGAATGCTATAAATCCTAAAATAAAATTTTTAAACGTAAAAAAATATATGTAACTGTATATAAATTACTACTTAAAAAGTGCATAATAAAACATATAAAAACTTAATACATTTAAAGTATTTTTAAATGCATTCTTATGTTTTATTATGCACCTTTTAAGTAATTTATATACAGTTACATGCATTTTTACGTTTTAAATTAGTAAACAAGGTGAATTCTGCACTGTTTTTGTTCTCAACTTCAATTGTAAAAGAAAAATTTCAAAATATAATTAGGTCAGAGATGTAATCAATATTCATACAACTTTATTATATCATTTTATAGAGGATAAATTTTCAGAGACAATGAACGAAAAGTTTTTCATTTGCAAATGAATGAAACTTCTGAATATTCTAACTCAAATGCGAATAAAAGTAGCAGTGTTTCTTATTATTTTACAAAAAAATAGGAACTTTTAGAATATCCATTTTGAGAAATTATTACAGTAAAATTACCCTCGGAGAGTAATCCACAGTAATTCATAATGTTACTACATTTACAGCAAAACGAAAAACCTTGTTCATTCTTTAAAACCCAAATGATCATGCATGCTAGTGCCATGCATCTACTTATAAAATTAACTGCCTGAATGTGTCACAAATAGTATTACCGAACTAAGAAAAGAATAAAATCTGAAACACTTTTAACGTAATTCTAGTGATAATTTGTTATATTTACTACTAATGTTAATAAATAACAGAAATAAGAAATTAAGTTTTATTTGTAACACATTATAATTGTTGTCCTAATTTGAAATATATAATTGTTTAAGTGAGACAAGGGTTGCTAAGAAAAAAAAAGAAGTGTTAAGCAATTTGTAATACTACCCTCATAAAACTAAATAGTTGCAATTGCTTCTAAAATCTAAATTTTCCATTGCGAATTTAGCCCCTTTTGAAAATTTCACAGGCGGTTCAAGTTCTAAGTGCAGTGAAGATTTTCACACTGGAGGATATAACTACTACATTTTTTACTTTCCAACAAAAAAGTTGAAGAATTAGTACACAAAAAACCAGTAGAAGTAAAACACGAACAAAATTCAGGAATTCATAATAAAATTTAAAAAATGGTTTATCAGGCATCAAATTTGTGTATAGGAACGATTTACAGGAATTTTCTAGGCGCAGAGTAAGCAAAATCTGTATTATCGTATTTATTCTTCTTTTATCTTTAAAAATTACATATTTACGATTAGGAGAATAAATATAAAATGTAATAACTATTTATTGAAATTATTAATAGAATTAGGAGTAATTTATTCCTAAAATATTTATAGAAGTACATTATTTGAGACTAAAGCAACGAAATACCATACAAATATCACAGAAATATGAATATTTTTACTGTATGTCATTCGTACAAATGATCAAGTATTTCTTCAGTAATCGAATTTAAGCAATGGAATATATTAAATTTAAATTATGAGAAACATTATAGTTTTATCATTTCAACCAATGACTCAATCAGGCTGTACCAAATGACTGAAATAAATTGAGTTTTAGACAAACCCATGTAAATGTTAAAAATCCCTTTCGGCATGGCCTATAGGCGGAGGTAGATTTCGAAAAGTTTTCATCTCAAAAAAAAAAAAAAAAATTAAATGATTAGAGATAAACCCAGTTTAGCTACTTTATTCAACCGCTTTTAAAAATTTTTTAATTTCATTTTTCTGTAAGAACTGGTTTTATCGAAATCCTCTTAAACGAAATTCTACTCAAATGCCCATTTTGGCAACATATTTTGAATTATATTCTTACTTTATTAAAAAAATTGACCAATATGCTCATTATATAGTTCCTAAATAACAAAAAACTGTTAATTAAATTCGTTTGACAGCAAAATTGAATTTAAAAATGAGTAATAAAATAACCAATTTATTATTTTAATACATCCACAATTCTTTAATCAAGATTGCTTTGAGAAATTTTGTACGAAGTGCCCACTTTGACAGATTTTTTTAAATATATATTTAGCCTTTATCAAAAATCTGACCAATACGGCACATTACACAGTTCCTAAATAACGAAAAACTGTCAATTGAATGCGTTTGAGAGCAAAATTGAATTTAAAAATGAGTCATAAAATAAAAAAATTGTTATTTGAATACAACCTCAATTCTTTTATCATGATCGCTTTGGGAAATTTTTTTGCGAAGTGCTTACTTTGACAGCTTTTAAAAATATGTATATTCACCCTTTATCAAAAAATCAAAGAATACGCACATTATATAGTTCCTAAGTAACAAAAAACTGTCATTTGAATGCGTTTCAGAGTAAAATTGGATTTAAAAATGAGTCATAAAATAAACAATTTGTTATTTGAATACCTACAGTTCATTAATCATGGTCGCTTTGGGAAATTTTGTGCGAAGTGCCCATTTTGGCAGCCTTTTTTTGAAATATATTCTGCCTTTATCAAAAAACTGGCCACCCCGTCACATAATATAGTTCCTAAGTAAGAGAACCTGTAAATTGGATGCGTTTGAGAACAAAAAAAGATTTAAAAATGACTCGGTAAAAACGCAATTTTTTTAATTTCCTCAAATTTCAATCATGATAATTTCGTGAAATTCTGTTCAAAATACCCTATTTGGCAGCCTTTTAAAAAATATATTCTGCCTTTATCAAAAAACTGGCCAATACGTCGCATTATATAGTTCCTAAATAATAGGACCTGTAAATTGGATGGGTTTGAGAACAAAAATGAATTTAAAAATGACTCAGAAAAAACGCAATTTGTTATACTTAATCAATTTTTAATGACGATAATTTCGGGAAATCTGTTCAAAATACCTTTTTTGGCAGCCTTTTTAAAAATATATTCTGCCTTTATCAAAAAATTGGCCAAAACGTCGCAATATATAGTTCCTAAATAAGAGGATCTGTCATTTGGATGCGTTTAAAATCAAAAATGAATTTTAAAATGAGTCAGAATATAAGCAGTTTGGATTTAAGGTTTTTACTCCAACTCCTATTTTTGTTTAATTTATTTTTGCTATAAGAATGGGTTCTATGAAAAACTTGTCAGTATAAAAGTTGTAGATCTTATTGTGAAGATGTAAAATAAATTTAATTAGATTTGATTGCTTAAGAATTGAGTAAGTTATGGGTTTTTTTCTTTTTCCGCCCCCCTTTTTCTTTTCGTTTTTAATTTTTTTCCTCGGTAAAAATTGGTCCTATCAAAAACTTGTAAATACAAAAGTTTTAGATAATATTGAGTACATTTATATAAAATTTAGTTGGATTTAATATCTTGAGAATTGACGAAGTTATGAATTTTTTTCTCCCAAAAACCATGTTTTTATCGCCCATTGAGCCCATTTTTAACTTTATAAAAAATCTGTCATGCATAAACTTTTTGCCCATTTCTTAGAAGTAATATAAATTTTAAACTGATTCGATATCTATTTTAACTAAGAAGTTATCGCGTTTTTTCTGTTTTCACAAAAACCCTCCCTATTTCCACCCCCTTGGTCCGATTTTGCCCATTAACGAACTCGACCGAGATTTTAGGCTCCTTGATTTTATGTAAAAGTTTGAAGAAGATCTGAGCATAATTATGGAAGTTATCGTGTCTAGAAGAAAATGATATACACCGATAGATAGATAGATAGATAGATAGATAGATAGATAGATAGATAAACTTTTTTACTGATGGTGGTTTTGGGGTCTAGGAGTCATGATTCGTGTAGATCCGCAAAATTTTTTCAGAAATTCCAACATGGGAGACAATGCAATAGGTAGTATTTCATACGAAATCTACCTAAAAATACTCCATTTATTTTATAAAACTATATTTTTATATAATTTTTACAGTTATGGTATTTCTACATTTTTCGAAATAATTGAAAATAAGAAGGAAATTACGAAAAGAGTTAATAACTTATATGAGAAAAATAGAATTTTATAGAGTCTTGAAACTATATTTTTAAGAGAGCAATATTGTTTTGTATAATGTAAAAGAATTCTTTGGTTATTCTTTATGGTTCGTTTACAAATTTTGATACATAGAATGTTTAAACTTTCAGTATTCGTCATTTTAAAATGGATTTCACTCTAGAGATTTTCAAGTCAGAAATAGATGAATAGAGACATAAAACAATGAATTCACTAACAGGTAATTTTTATTAATAAAAAATATCATTTTACTCATCAAGTTTTGCTTTAAATAATTTAAAGTAAAACCTGTAAATAACCTGTTAGAATAATTTATTCCTTGATTTAACACTGGGTCATGTTTACTTTCCAGATAATCATCTCCAAATATTCTCATAATGAACATTTTTTGTTGCTAAATTTCTCTTTAACATTTTCCTTGTCAATCTGCATTATACTTAACCTTCATGCAATTTTCCTCTTTCCTGCTGTTGTTGAAAATTACATTTTTATAAAACTATTTGCATTATCAACAGTGACGTATATAAATGCTATGAATAAAGTATTTTATAATTGGTTTGTTTCGTTTTTTATGCGAATAAGCGCTTGTTGCCATCAATATTTTTTCGATACAATTTGAACTAAAATTTATTTCTCTTTTCTATATGTTCATTTGAAAATATAAAATGAAAGGGTACCTTTAACAAGGTAGGCATGTAGGTACCGTTTATAACATACGTAGGAAATATGGCACTCAGAAACTTTATCCCTACTTAAAATCTATATAATATCATAGTTTACGATTTCGGCTATAACGAAATATGCAAAAGCTTATTTTATAGACTAGAACGAAAAGAAAAATTTTGATGTTAACCATTTATGACGTTTAATATGAAGTCTGAAATCTCATTTCAGATAATATTTTACTCAGCAATACATCCTGGCTATAGAAAATGAGGAAAATTTCAACACATTTGTTGTAAATGCGATAAGAATAATAAATAAATCTTGGAAATACGTCACACCAGCCACGATAAAAACTGATTTCTTCAATCAAATCTGTCTGCTGATACACCAAATGATGAAGAAGAAAACGTATCATTATCAGAATAGTTGAAAATACAGAACATCCGAAAAACTGCGCCCCAAGAGGACATGGTTTCATAAATTTCCATGGATGATGATCTAATGATGTCCTTACCTTCCATTACTCCATTTTCTAGATGAATTAATGAAGACAATGAAAGTGATGATAACAATTAAGAACGTAAGGAGGAATCTGTACAAAAGGTCTGATGCGTTAAGTACCGTGAAATATTTATCACGATTCTTAGAATTTCTTGCTAATCAGAGACTCTCCAAAAATGCACCATAAATAAAGAAATTAAGGCTTTAAGAGGTTACTTCACTCAAATGAAAAGAGCCGTTCGCTAATGCTAATCCTATGGGAGAAATTTATAAAAATATCTCGGTTGGATTTCAATATTTTTAGATGATTCTTTCTGCAATGGATAACACAGATTGATCTGAATGTAGGTCGTTTTTTAGTTTTTCGATTTTGGTTGCAGATATTTTTTATGGGGTTGCTTTCGCTTTCCAAACCAGTTCCAAAAATGAAAGCGTCCTTGTAAAAAATAACTGTAAACAAAATGAAAAAAGTAACTAACGTCATGCATACAGATCGATCTCAGATATCCAAAGCCAAAAAATCATTTAAAAATATTGAAATGCAACCGAGATATCTGTATAAATTTCTTCCATAGGATTAGCATTAGTGAATGGGTCTTTTCATTTGACTGAAGTAGCCTCTTAAGATGTTATTTACTCGAATAAAATAAACAAAATTTACGTGTTATTATTTTTTTTAAATAAAGATGTAAATACAAATTTATATTCATTTCTTTTTATCTCTACTTAATTTTTAAAAAATACATAAAAATTCTATTTGAAATGTCTCTTAATGCATTGGTCATTTAAGGCATTTCTCATTTACGTTATTCACTGCACTTTACTGGTAATATTTATCATAATGTACTTCGTTTATAACGTACCGCACTTACAGGTTCCTTCGCTGTGAAAGTCCGTAGAAAATGTTGTATGTTTACAAGTCAATCTATATTTCAAGCTTTTAAAACAAAATAGACTTTTTTTTATATGTTTATACTAGAGCTCCCGATTATACGTTTATACGAGTATACGTATGATACGTATTATACGAAATACGTATTTGCTATACGTGTAATTCGGCATCGGCAGTTATACGTATTACACGAAACAGCATATACGGTACATCGTATATACGGATTTTATCCAAGCGGTTAAACGTATAAACGTTTAAATGTATTTCGTTCAATGTATGAAATGTGATGTTTCAATACTTTTTTTGCGGATTAGAGACATTGAGAAATATTCGGTAGAGTATTCCCATCGCGATTCTTTGTTCAAAGAACTACGATGGGTTTATTTAACTACTACTTCTTATGCAGGTACTTAAAAAAATCTAAAAACTTCCTCAGTTTAGATTTTGTTTTTTTTTCACCAAATAAACTAAGTTATTTATTACAAAATGTGTTACATTAGTTGTGGGTAGAATCAAACTAATCTTTGGAAAATCTCCGACGCAGTACTTAGTTTTTTATATTTTCTTTTATCTTTAGAAGAAGAAAGTATTGGATTCGGGAAAACTTTCGACGGGTTTACACGTTTACACGTTTTAAGGGTAAGAGAGTCCGAAAAACACGTTTTTACAAAATATCTGCCTGTGAGTTTGTGAGTCTGTGACTTTGTCTGTCTGTATGTGGCATGAATTTTGTGGGTGCTCTATCTCAAGACCTAATACACAGAATTAAGTAATATATATGGGGGAGAGTGGGGCATATGTGAAAATGGTGCATATGGGAACATTGCCATTTTTCACTAGTTATTATATGTTTTTTTTATTTCAAAAAATTACCAAAGATGGGAAAACCTATAGACATATGAAAAAGAAAAATTTGAAACTCTTCGACATTTTGTTTGTCCATAGGAGCCAAAATACTGCTTACTGAACGCAAAAGTAAAATCTCCAACTTGATAAAAGAATAATTTTATTTATTTATTCTTTTTTTTCTTTATTTAACATATACTGTGGATACTAATAAATATTTATGATATTTTTTATTTTTAAAATTGAGACATGTTAATGATTTGTCATTTTAACTCTTGTGGGAATGTGGGACACTTATGAAGAATCTAGTTGGGGAAGATCTGAATACGTCATTAAATTGCCCAATAATCATTCAGTGATTCTATTCCTTTTAGTTAACTTCGTAAAAATAATGCCAGCTCCATTATCTATATTTTTATAGAAATAGAAGACATTTCTATCATATAAAGTTGATTTTGTGTAATAGAAACTTCTACAAACACAACTGTCAGCAAATACATAAAAAGCAACAAGCTCTTTACGTTCAATTGTAATTTAAGTAAATTTCATGTTTTCTAAATTGCAAGAAATGCTATACATTATTTAATTTCACAGTTTTCAATAATATTTTTTATGCATCATTAATGCAAAAAATATTACGTTTAACAACTTTGCAAATTTTTCTGTTTCATTTGTTGCAAACTTGTAGTATTAGTTTACTTCCATTTCTAAAACAGCTATTTTATTTGGTGTTTTGAAAATAGATATATATATTAAGAAAATAAAATTTTTAAACTTATAACTACCGTGAAATAAAGTGAATTATTGACTCCCCCCTTTCTTTTAAAAGCAAAAGAAATTAAATTTGGAGGAAGCTTATAAATGTAAAAGAATTTTTTATCCTTAATTTACAGGCAAATAGGGCAAATATAGGAATGAGAATCGTTCGCCTTTTGGTAGTTTTCCTATAAATAATATCCAAACGCTCCCTCCCTAAAATCTCCCTCAAACAAAAAGCCCTAAGCAAAATTTAAATTCTTTAATTATTTTCTCAAGTTTACTTCTTTAATTTTTTGTTATATTGCAACAATATTTTATCTATTATCTAAGACCCCCCCCCCCCCCAAAAAAAAAATCTACTTATTTTTATTTTATAATTTTTTGCTTAAACATATCACTCAGAAACTAAATAAATATACATATATTTTTCTTTATGGTGAATTTACTAGATAGTACAACTAATGAATAAGGTAACATATGAAAAAGGTAATAAAAACATGTCATTTTTTTCCTTGTGTTCTCGTGTTTCCCTTATGTGTTTACAACTGCTCTTTCGTGGGGGCACATATAAACATTTTTTTTTAATTCAATAAACTATTAAGAAAAGTAAGAAGAACTGTAAAGGTAATTAAAAAAATACCATGCGTAAAAAAAGTTTTGTTTACTATATTGAGTAGTTTTGCTTATAGAAATTAACCCAGTTATGAGAAAAAGCTACGGTTATGTTCACATGTATCCCAGTCTCCCCTATATATTCAGGTAGTCCCTGGTAGAAATTGTTGCTGACTAGCTTTGTATGTAAATCGTTCAGCAGGTGGCTCTACTTTGCTGTATTTTATTTACGATTTCTGCAATAGCTCTATCTCTGGAATTAATGCACGGATTTTCATCAAACTATACATGCAGTTAATGCTTGATATGAAGTGATTCTGTGTATGTTTTGGTGAGAATGTCAAGATTTAAAAAAAATGAAATTTCACTATACATTAACAGAGTTAGAAAATATTAGCTCCATGGAAAGAATAGTGCAATCTTGAGTGAAATCTCGGGTGCAATCTTGAGTGTAAAACGATAAGTAAATAAAGAATTTTAAATAATTAAAAAGAAAAAACTAAATTTAACAAGAATTCACAATAAATCTGAAACAGTTATACTCTCATTCTTTCCTCAAAAAGTGTTTAATTTTGCTAGTTATTTACAATGGATACAATTTGTATACATTACCTACACAAAATGTAAAATAACGGGGTATCTGAGCTCATTACCTTGAGATGAACAAAATAAATAAATAAATAAATAAATAAATAAATTCAAAGTACAATGTTGCCAAATATTTTTGCAATTCACGGTAATAACTCGCTATTTTGAAAATAGATATTTCACTCGAATATTTCCAGCTGAGCGAAAAATTGCCCAAGCCGGGGATCGAACCCGGATACTTGGCTTACAAGGCCAATGCTTTACCTGTTAAACTATCCGGGCGATAGCCGGCTGGGATTTTTTGCTCAGATAACCTTATTGGTCGTAACATCTGGTCTGTCATTTGAAACAGCTCGCAGAATAAACCGTAGGTAATGGAACTCCATATAACGATGGATACGTAGATATACTATTATTTTTAACACAATCAAACTGATTGGTAAAGTTATCATATGAATTGAATATTTCCAGCTGAGCGAAAAATTGCCCAGGCCTGGGATCGAACCCGGATACTTGGCTTACAAGGGTAAAGGGGTTAGGTAAATAAGGGTTAGGTAAAGCATTGGCCTTGTAAGCCAAGTATCCGGGTTCGATCCCCGGCCTGGGCAATTTTTCGCTCAGCTGGAAATATTCAATTCATATGATAACTTTACCAATCAGTTTGATTGTGTTAAAAATAATAGTATATCTACGTATCCATCGTTATATGGAGTTCCATTACCTGCGGTTTATTCTGCGAGCTGTTTCAAATGACAGACCAGATGTTACGACCAATAAGATTATCTGAGCGAAAAATCCCAGCCGGCTATCGCCCGGATAGCTTAACAGGTAAAGCATTGGCCTTGTAAGCCAAGTATCCGGGTTCGATCCCCGGCCTGGGCAATTTTTCGCTCAGCTGGAAATATTCAATTCATATGATAACTTTACCAATCAGTTTGATTGTGTTAAAAATAATAGATATTTCATTGTTAGTGAAACGAGATTGACCAATCAGGAATCTGATATTTTGTGAAATTTTTGCAAACTGTTTTAAAAAATATACGCTTTTTCCTGCTTGATCTTGTATATATAAGACTTACTATACAGATTCCTGTCATAACGCCACCGATTTCCAAATTATTCTTCATTCAGTGACATAAGACTGATGAAGTCCAATATTTAAATTAGATACGATACGTGGAATATACGTATACATTAAATATACGTATTCTTAAATATACGTTTAAATGATATGCCTTATACGTATCCGGATACGTTTAAACGTATATTTTAAGGTATCCGTATAGCAGAAAAACGTATTATACGGATATACGTATATCGTTTAAACGTATAGCTGCTGTACGTATCCTATCGCGAGCACTAGTTTATACTCACGAGGGTAAAATGAAAAAGAAAATCACAAGAAAATTCATCGTGCCATCCATAAGATTCGCTCACCCAATCAAGCTAATAGAGCAAGAGCCCATAGCCGCCTGACCTAAGTTACATTATCAAATTTAGTTTTTTTTCTACAGCAGGTAAGAGCATACGGATATTGGCTAACCTGTGTCAGGGATTTTTGGCAGGTAATAGGTACAAAAAGTGCATACAAATACTGTTTATATACGTTACAATATCAAAGATGACTTTTTAACATGTTTAATGGGAAAGTACGCGAAAGCCATATCCACTTCTGAGTGACGCTTTCCGTTGATCATAATTGTTGTCAGATGCTTTAAATTTCGATAAATGATCGGATAACCTACGTTATAGCATGAAGGCTGAATTTAGCATATGTCATTCGGGAGTATAAAACCTTCCCCTGTCTTTGAAATTTTCAAATATTATAGCTAATATTTATCAGAGAGACCGTAAAAAAATCCGATCTGTAATAATAATACGCTGCAATTTCAAAAAATTTTGAAAACTTCCCCTCGGGGGAAAGGCAAATTGGAGTACGGGAAGTAAAGTTCATAATATGAAAAAGCGTCCGAGGGCTCTCCGATAATATGTCACGTGACGGGTCCAAAAAAGTTTGGAGTTTTTTACCCCCACTTTAACCCCCCAGGAGTGGAAATTTTAAAATCACTGAAACAGGTCTTTAATATTTTTAATAGATTTTTTTCTGCCATTTCACGCTTCTATTTAAAAAGACTGCTGAGATATGCCAAAAGTTCTAAATTTTTCGGCCCCCCCCTTTTAACCCCCTCAGGGGTTAAAAGGGGGGGGCCGAAAAATTTTTTAGGGGGGGGCATTCTAAAATCGCTGAAATACGTGTTTAATTAGTTTTTAGTAGATTTAATTTCTGAAATTTCACGCTGCTACCTTAAACGGCTGCTGAGATACAGGAAGATGTTCCAGAATTTTCGACCCTCCGTTTGCCCCCCTTAGAGAGGAAATTTTCAAAAATCCCATTTTAGTACACGCTTACATCATAAGAAGTATATTTTCCCCAATTTTCATGTTTCTATGTTTAGTAGTTTGGGCTAAGCATGTGTGCATTGATTATCAGTCAGTCAGGGCAAACTATTTTATATATATATAGATAAAAAAGTTGAAAATATTTTTTTTGCATAACGTATAAAAGATAATTTTTATATTTGTGTAGGCAACACTGTATAAAAAATATCCAGATATACAAAAAACAATTAGATTGGAATATTTATAAACTACATTACTACATATTTACTACATATTTTATACATTATATAAAATATTAAAAAATAAAAATATAGATTCCAAAAGGTTGATCCCTCGAAATTATTTACTTGCTTTTCAAATTTATGATTTTATATCTGGATCCAATTTAAGGAGCTCATATTGGTCCAATTAAGGCAACTGTGCCATATTTTAAAACAAATGATCTCAATATGAGGAATAAAGACGACTGCAAAGATTTCCGTGGGAAAAATAAGAACAATAAACACATTAATATGAAGATATATACGAAAACATAACAACTTAATTTAGTTTTAGTTAGTACTCTCTTATGTTTAGTATTAAAAAAATTATCAAATCTTGATATTTTAGATTTTTTGAAATTGTCTTTAAACAATACGTTGGAGGTGGGTGCTTTTCCTAATCATAAATGACGTCATTCTGGTGATTAGGATTTCAGCTGTAAATGGCGTCTTTTAAATGGCGGCAACGATCCCTTTAAAGCAGCGGTCCAAACACGGCTACTCTCCCCTATACAAACAGTATATGTACACACACACATATATGTGTGTGTGTGTGTGCATGTATGTATGTATACATACATATATATTTGTACATATATATATTAGAGATGAGACTTTTCATTATATAAACATTTTATATAATTCATTATATTAACATATTTCATTATATAAACACTCGTGCCTGGGTAATCGAGAAGTACCCAAATTTAAAATGATGGGAAAAATAAGTAACGTGAAGGGAAGAAATATGTTTATTCTTGATGCAATCAAAATATTTTTGGATGGGTTTTGCTATGAAGAAATTACATTACAATAGTTAAAAATGTACTAAAAAGCTTTTTCTCTATCCACTGCTTTGTAAATGATTGAGAGATGCTATCTTTAGTTTGAGATTTTCTGTTACTCTAAATCCATTATTCCCCTTCCTTCCAAATTGCCCTTTTTTTGCCCCATTCAATAAAGCTAAATTTGTTTATTAATTCTTAAGGCATTAAAAAATGTTGAATGCTATTTGAATAGTATTGAAAGACAGACCTTGGCATATAGCCAAAAGAAATGGTCCATTCCGAAGTAAGAGGGCGAGAGCACTTGATAGTGGTGACACAAAACCGCAAACTAAGAAAAAGGATTTTAAGGATAGCAACACTGAATAATTTAAAAGGCAGTGGATCGAGTAAAAGTTTTTTCGCATATTTTTAACTAGCGAAATGTAATTTCTTTCTATCAAGACCCATCCAAAAACATTTGGATGAATCAAGAATTGAAATATTTTTTTTCCATTCACGTTACGTATTTTTCACACCATTTAAAATTTCTTGATAATGTATTTTATTACAACAACAAAAAATACATATTTAAACATCAAAATTATCATCTAACAAGTGTTTGGCTCAGAGCGGCAATGCACTCGCTTGCAGAGTAATATAGACTTCTTGCAAGCCGGACACTCCCAGACGTAACAGAATTTTAGAGTGTCCGGCAGAATAGCAGATCAATGGGATCGGTCAGACTGCTGAGAAAATGTTATAAAACAGTTGTCCGAATAACAAATATGAAATTCAGCCTTGATTCTATGACATAGGTTATCCGATATTTATCGACTTTAAAGAGTCTGGCAACAGTTATGACCAACTGAAAGCATCAGTCAATAGTGAATATGGCTTTCGTATACTATATCATTAAATATTTTAAAAAGCAGCTTTGATACTTTAAAGTACATAAACAGAATTTTTATGCAGTTTTAATACCTATTACCTGCCTAAAGGTCCCTGACTCAAGTTAGCTATGACCTATACGTTCTTATGTACTGTATTATACATCCACAGAGAAAAAATATATATATATATATTTACTATGACGTAGATCAGGCGGCTCTGGACTGTTGGTCTATAATGTCTGATATGAACGTAAATTCGTAAAATGAAATTCAAATAAAGTACTAATGTGTATCTCAAGTTTTATTGGAATCTCTATTTTTCTTTAGATATTGCTTTACAGGTAAATAAATGGAGATAGGAGATATAAAAATTTCCTGCCTTGGATAACGGATTACAATATTCAGCATAGTTAGATTCAATTGCGTTTTCAAAATCTCTTTATACGAATGAGAAAATAAAAACCTATATCTCATGCATTCTCAGAAAATATCGTCTTTAGCACTAAAACATTCGTCATTTTTAAAGAAATAATGTTCATTCTTCTGGAAAAGATGCTTTTTCCGTTAATTCTTCGCAGAAGTCTGAAAAAGAGGGCAAAATTCCATTTATTCCGAGCACATATGCGTATTGATAGTAATAATTCTAAAGTTCGCATTTATTTTTACAATGCAAAAAACGAAAATTCAATAAATTGAAATTTTTAATTTATTTAAAAACAAACAAAAGAAAACAATGCTTTCGAATTTAAAAAAGTGACAATTTTCTTAATAATTTAAACGAAATCGCTATTAATATTTAAAAGTATTAAAACGTATTCTCATGTAAAATATATTCAAAACAAACCCATTTAAAAATATATCATTGCACAAAATTTGTTTTATTCAAAAAAGCAAATATTTCTTCTCGAATTTAATTCAAAATATAATATTCATATTCTGCAAAAAATAATCAAATTATGCCTTATTAAAAATATTCCTAATATATAAAAAAGTATCCTTTACGCTTTATTCTCCAAGTGTTTAAACACTAACCATTATTTCATGAAGACGAAATGTTCCTGCAATTAAAATTAAATTTCCGAGTTTTCTGAACAAGTAATTTAACAAGATAATGAATCCTCCATTTGAAGAAAACTTACATCTTCCTTTTAAAATCACCCACTGCTAAGTGCTCACTGGCCGAGTGGTTAAGACACTCGATTAGAAACGCACGGTCCCATGTTCAAAGTCAAAGGGATCCACAGAGGAAACTGAGCACAGCTCAGCACTGAGCACTTGGCTCAGTTTTGCTTTGTCTAGCTCGCTGAGTTTTGCACTGATGAAGAATCTTGATAGTAGATTCGAAACAGCCGTTTGCTCCATTTCACACTTTATTTGTGCATTTATAATCGTTGGTATTCTATCTTTAAACATTTTTGCACAAAGGCTTTATTTGCTATTTTAATGATTCATATATTTGAGGTATTTTGTATTCATCATGTTTGTCTTTCAAGAGGCAACTTTTTGAAAGACAGTTACTGCTAAAAGTGTATAATTTATAATGGTTTTGAGAAATCTTTTACCGAAATCACAGCAAGTAATTTTCAAATACAAAGTAATTTTATTATTTCACATTAAAAAAATACAAAACGGTTGCAAAAAATCACCAAAAAATATCTTTAGGGAGTAAAAGTAATACTAAATTTGAAGGTATTATAAGACATTTTGAATAAAATAAATCATGCAATAAAATGTCTGTTTTCAAAAATACAAATCAGACACTTTTTCTTGGATACTTGTGTAAAAAGGAGTGAAAAAAGAACGTGTAAATAAATAATAAAAGAAATAAATGATGATGCACCACTTCAAAATTGTAGTCACTAGCCACCATCTAAAAAAAATATTAAAACAGATTTGAGAATTTGTATAATTCATAACATTTCAGTGAAAGTTTTTATTATTTTATACACAGGAATAATATTCAAATGTAATATACACACACACATATGTATATATATAATTGAAGTGAAGTGAAATCACAAGTACGAAATTAAATAAATAAATAAACCTATCCAAATTTCTTTCATCCAAACAAAAAATTTAGAAAACTTAAACATAAGTGTTGCTTTATAAATGTAATTTAAAATAGTCATATTATACTCTGATAAATGTTCAAATTATAAGATAAACGAAATATTTATTTTGAGAAATTTTATTCATTTTTTTTCCTTCAGACGCCCAAAAGCATTACATTATTTTCATTTCTATTCAAAAATTCTTGAGATAAACGAAACAATAAACATTTCGACATTTGAAAAAAAAAGTAAAATCTTAACATTTAAACTAGAAATATATATTTTTTCCGCCTGAAAGGTAGCAATAAAATGAATATTTCAAGTGTAACTGTCTGATATTTTTACTACATCCCTGAATAACATTCTACAAATTTAAATTAAAATTTGCATTTTCATGCTAGTTTCACAGAACAATTAATTATTCATTATTTATTTTTTGAAAAAAAAAAAATTTTTTAGTATTTGAAGGAATATTAATCAGCATGAGATGTGTTGTAGTATTACTGCAAAATCTTTTAATGATGTTTTCAAGAATTTTCAATGAGTATAAAATTAACATATTTATGTTAAATTTTTCAAGAAAAAAACTCTCTAAATAAATATTTTAGAACCACAATGAAATGTTCATAAAGCTTATTATTATTATGTCCAAAAATGCATTTTTTTCTCCAAAATTTCTAAAGGAATACATTAGAGCTTAAAAGAAAGAAAAATTTCAGAAAAGGTAGGGTACTGCAGCTGATGATTATATTGGGCAGTAAACATAATAATCAAAATAAGCACAAATATTACTCACTAGTAACAAACTGAAAGCCTACACTTTAGAGATTAAAGGAATGTAAGGCCATTCATACTGTGTTCATCAACCATGACGAAAATAATATTTTGGCGCGGTGGCACACGCAAGCTAATATAAAGCCCAATCTAATAACAGCGCAATTTTTCAAATTTTTCTTTTACATTGTAATACCTTAATTTATTTTTATTGATTATTATTATTACTATTATTGCATTGGTTATTTGAGGTATATTACTTTGCACTGAGGTCGTTCATATTGAAGTTATATTGGTTGTTGTCTAATGAGATTCTTTTGCACTTTTTTGATTTTCGTAGCATTTTTATTATTATTGTTTTGAGGAGACTTTCCGAAAAAGTTTCAAAAGTGAAAACATGCTCAAAAAATTAAACTGCTAGTGAAATTTTAAAAAAAGATATACGAAATATACGGTTATACAATGAACTCCGAGATATTGTATGCAAATAATAATAAATCATTTAACAAATATTAAAATTCAAACGAAAAATTTAAAAGGGACACTACCGTTGTTTCATGATTAGCTTTCAAGTATCTTCATGCTTTTAACATAAACTTTTAATGAAAGGAATTCATTCTCGGATCTTGCAGAAAGGAATTTTCAAAAAGTTTTGAAATGTGTCATTTTATGTGCAGTCGTGGAAAAAAAGTAAGCACCCCCTACGAACTCAGCAACAAATTATTGTATAAAAACGTTACTGGTAGTAAACCATTAGAAGCAAAGTCTAAATTTAAACGAGAAATATAAAATTTGCTTTGGGGACCATGTACATATCAAATCGAAACCTTTTTTTTTTCAATAGCAATACCGAAGTTTGATACCATAAATAAATTCTATACTCTTCAATTAGCCTAAAAACATATTTTCATGCAGTTCGCACTATTAGTTTCAGATAATTTAATTATTTTTAAATGAGCATATTTTATGAGCCGTATTCAAATTAAACTTCGGTACTCGATTGTTGAAAGGCTGTAGAATGACCATGTCACTTTTATTAATGTATCATTTCTTGCCAGTATGACAAGTTCACTCGCTTAATATATTTCGACTATTTTCCAGCCCAAATGTTTCAATAAAGTAAGTAACGTATTTTTTTTCAGCTACACACTAAATGATAATGCATAGTTTTTATTTTTTCATAAGATCCTTATGAAGAAATATGATAACTTCCATTCAGAAATTTTATGTCAATTCAAGCAAATTTTCGTAAATTATCTCTATTATTTTATTTAAAACTATATAATTTAAATAAAAATTAGTACAACCAGTTAAATACCTCTGTGTCCTACTCTCATAAAATATATCTAATTTTTAACAAAAAGCAGTTTACTTGTCTATATAATAAATCAAAATTTTGTTACTCTTGTGACATTCTGGTCACAAAATTTTCATTCATTATAGAGACAAGCAAAATAAATTTTGTAACAAATTACATATATTTTCTGAGAGTAAATCAGAGTGGTATTTAATTGGTTATACTAACTTTTATTTTTATTATACTTTTTAAAAAAATAATTGGAATTATTTATGAAAATTTGTTCGAACGGTCACAAAAGTAACAGTAGATATTTCCATATATATCATGTATATTTATCATTTAATAATGTGCAGAGAAAACAGATTTGCATTAATCATCCTTATGATGTTTTTAAATCATAATTCAAAAACAACTTGGGAGAAAATTTTGAAATTCAGAGTTCGAATGAAGCAGAATTTAATAAAAATAAATATTTCAAAATAAATTGTAGGTTACAATTCATTTTTTTATATTAATTTTATAATTCTTAATTCCATTATAAAATTTCTTAAAATACTAAATTAATGTATATGGATTTTTTAGTATATTAACCATATAAAATATTATCACCTAAGCATTATAATTTCAAGAGATATTAAAAATATATAAAAATCTAATTTAATATTGGAAGATTTAAATTTGAAATGTTAATAATTCAAAAACTTATCATCCAAATGACTTAAAATTCCATTTTAAAGATAGTTTGAACCTAATATTTACAGTATTGTAAAAATTGGGTGTGGCCACGGAAAAAAACAAATTTTTGTCTGGGTTTAAATTGTATGTTCCCCCTAAAGAAATTTTATGTACACTGTTTAAAAATAGTTTTATTTCCATTCATTTGATACAAGTAATTTTCTTCTATTATAATTAGTTACAGATTTAGTAGAGGCTGTTTACTTTTTCTTTTCAAGGCTGTACAGTTGGTTAAATTAAATTTTAATTTTCAATCTCAACTATACATCCTTCTAAAAAAACATCTAAATTTAACGTCATATTTAGATTTTTTTGGTATAGTTTACCTTTTAAACAACTGAAAAATCACTCTGCGGAATCGTTTAGGAATTAAGTCTATTTATCTTTTGAAATTCTAATGTGATAATAATTTTTGACTGTTACAAAATCGTGTACAATGTGAGTAGTTTTTGGAACATAACTCAAAAACTATGTAAAGAAAATAACTATTTTTTTATTCGCTTACTCTAAGCTTCAAGATATCGATTTCTGTCAATATCTTATGTTTTACTTATTTTTTCTAAAATTCCTTTCAAAATGTAAGCATTTTGAAGTTAAAAGTTCCAAAAATTGTAAATTGTAACCTATCTATATTTTATCAGAAGATTCAAATATTAGAATCTAAAATTATCGCTCATTTTACCAAATAATTATTGAATTCAGTCAGGCATAACAGCTTGTTTTGCAACTATTGGAAAAGAATTTAACAGTAGGAGATGAAAATTTTAAATCGACATAATTCCTAAACTTCTTCGTTGAATGACTTCCCCTTTGATATCCTAAGATAAAACATACCGCAAAAAATAAAATAAAGCCATGGAAAAATTATAAGGACAGGTTGAAAAATGAGTAATATGTAGTAAAGTAATTATCAACTGAAAACAAAAACAAAGAAAATAGAGGATTAAAACACTGAAAGTCGAAAAGAGGAATTTTTTTGAGAGAGCGAAAAAAGAAAATTCCTAATTCGCATATCTTTTTTCCACTTCTCTCTTTTTAAACTCTTAAGCTGCTATCAGATTCACAAAATTTTCGAGCAACAAACTTTTCAGCCGATTTTAACCCCAACTTTTTCACGTTCAAAGAGAGAAAAAGGTTACA
Source organism: Maratus speculifer (assembly GCA_964019185.1). NCBI lineage: Eukaryota > Metazoa > Arthropoda > Arachnida > Araneae > Salticidae > Maratus > Maratus speculifer. The sequence goes on from OZ025293.1 coordinate 286,185,199, forward strand.
ATTGTCTTGGAAAAAAGTCGGAGGAAAAGTAAGAAAACCAATAATACCAGTGCCAGCCGTTAATATTTATCGCCTAATCGTATCAATCTCTTATCTCTGATTCGTTAAAATATTTGATGTGGTATGAAAAGTTTCGGCTAGCGAAGACTTTTTTGCAACTGCGGGAAAAAGTTGGGGGACATTGCTGTTTGCTATCACACTAGGTGTTCTGAGAATATTTCCCGAAAAATTGGAGGAAATCAAGTGTTCACTCAAAAGTTGCTCAAAATGTTGGTGAATCTGATAGCAACTTAAGTCAACACTCTAAATTGTAGGTACCTAGTTTCCATTCGTTTAGGGTTAAATGCCTAATATTATTATTTCTGGGCTTTTATTTTATTTTACTTTTAATATTTTTAAACTTGCTTACAAATATCTCATTAATGCAAACAATAATAAAAAAAGCAAGTTTTGTAATAGTTACCAGACGCCGAAAACACTGTCTTATCACTGTCACTTTCAGAGTTTTCCACTTCATTTCGTGTGGCACGTTCAACATCTTTCGATTCTTTTCTAACTCGAGATAAATATCGTTGTTACTTAAAATTTCGTAACATACGAATTTCGAATCTTCGACAATCCATTATTGCACTGCTTCTTCGTCCACATTTCCAGATCAGTTTAATATTCTTAAATCTTCTGATATTTTTCTCAGCAAATAAGTACTATCGTCGCCTTCTGTAGGAATTTCCTTTTTTTTCATCTGATAAAATTGCTCTCTCTGATATCTTAACCATGGTGCTTTAGACTAATTCTCATGCACTATCAACATAATAAATTGCATCCGAAATTGTGTTATTTTTCTGTATCAGTCTATCCAAAACTCGGATAATCCAGTCACGGTAAATGAAGAGACTACAGTATTTAGTAATGTGAAAGCGATTTCTATCATCGACTTATTTCAAAACAAAATATAGAAGCAGATTATACATTCAAATTTCCCTACAACTTCACCTCAACAAATACTTTCAAGAAATATACAAGGATAAATAAGAGCATCTATCGCATTAAAATATTTCTACCTGTAATTCTTGTATTAAATGTATAAAAAAATGTTGTGTTTGTTGACACAGGTGCCGACTGCACATGCATGAAAGAAGCAATCAAATATCTTTAAACCACTAATTTTGATTTTTGTTTGTCCTAATTAATCACCGCGAAGAGAAACTAGTCGGTAGGGACCACAATAATACTTACCCATCATGAATATGCATACCGTAAAATATGAAAATAAAACATGTGTAAACTATTTATAAAATGCATTGTAATTAAAAAAATAAGCATATATTTAAATACTTTAAATATATAGTAATGCTCTATTACGGAATTGAGGGTACCTGATTATCCCATCGATCCATTTCGACAAATTACATAAATCATCAAACTACTCGTAAATTATACAAATTGGCATAATTTTATTTTAAATAACGAATAAATAAATAAATTAATAAAAAATGAATACAAATACGAATTAAACGTCGAATTAAAAATTGCTTGATGATGTAACGGGCACCTATAACATGTTTAATGGAAAGTAATTATGATAATTACGATAAGCTATTATTAGTATTTAATCTTATAGTTTGACAATAGTTTTTTGGTCGACCGAATTATCAAGTAGTACCGAATTGCGTAAAAGAATTATTTCCCTTATAATTCCAGAAATAATAATCATATTAACTAACAGTTTATTGTGTCGGACTAAGCGTTTTACCCAGGTTCATGAAATTCCAGATCATGAAAACTAAAAGCTGTGTAATATAGGATTTCAAATATCTCGACCACTAATAATCGGATCTACTTCGTTTTTTATGCAAAATTTATGTTATATATATATATATATATTCATTCCTTAAAATAAAAAAAATCGAAAAATTTTATATACCTTTCATCAGAACCAATGATTCGCGAATCCGAAAAAAATAATTGCCTCTATCACTCCCTTGAAACCAGCGCCAATGTTGTTGAGTTGAGAGAGCAAAGATTTTATTATTTTACTTTAATAGTTTCTTTGCTTGATCATCATCGAATTCAGTACAGTTGTAATTTTCCTGGCAGATACGTTCGTCTTAAAGAAATCTGACGCAAATCGAGTCCTTGAAGAATAATTATTATAGATTATAAGCAGAGACCCGCATTCGTGATATTTTACGTAATTTAGAATTTTCGAGGTTTCGACTAAGGGAGTGTGCTCCATATGCCAGTTCATTAGACTAATGATTGCTTTAAGAGTGTATGCAAACTGACCTCTCTTATTCTTACTGAAAGGAATAGGAACATGATATAGTCTTACCCCGTGTTAAAAATAAATAGTCGTTAATCAGGATTTTTAATACATATATATATATATATATATATATTATTTTATATCTGGAATTTTGATACCAGGCTTAAAATTATTCTAAATTTTTCATTTCAAAATTAAATATATCAATATCTGCTAGACGACATCGAATGGACTTTTAATCTCTATCTCGAATGAACTCTTAATTCACTCAGCTCGAATTTGTGGAGGACTCATTCATTTCAAAGTCTTCTTGGTTTCTTCTTTTGTATTCATAACTCTTATTAAAAAAATAATTAATATAAGTAATATATTAAAGAGAAATAGAAGTAGATGCACCAGGTTCCTGTAATTTTACAGAAATGCACGACGAATAAAAATTTGAAAACCACTACTGTAATTAAATGAACTTACATAAATGCTTTTTTCTTTGCATATGGTATATTAGATGGATCTTCTTTTGCAAGATATTTTCGTCCTCCTTGTAGACAGTCATCTATATAAGTATCCCAATCAAAATTATCTAAATCCAGAGAAAAGATCTGAAAAAAAATTAAGATATTAGATAAGTCAGCAAAGCAAATAATATGTTATATCACTAATTTTTCCACACTAAACTGAACTCATTGCTTCATGTTGAAAATAATAAATAGATACTGTGCAGCCATGTCTCAAATACCTCCCCCCACTCTAAGCAAACAAAACAATATAATACTGTCAAAATAAAAACATGTAAACGGGATTCTGTAGTCTGTCATTTAGACAGTTCGACAAAATGAACCGCAGTTAAAGGAACTCCATATAATGATGGGTACGTAGATATAGTATTATTTTAACACAATCAAACTGATTGGTAAATTTATGATAATTTTACCAATAAGTTTGATTGTGCTAAAATGATAGCATATCTACGCATCCATCGTTATATGGAGTTCCTATATCTGCAGTTTATTCTGTGGAGCTGTCTAAATGACAGAGCAGATGTTATGACCAATAAAGTTATCTGAGCGAGAAATGCCCGCCGGTTAACACCCAGTTAGCTTAAACGGTAAAGCATTGTCCTTGTAAGCCAAGGATCTGAGTTTGATTCCCGGCCTGGACAATTTTTCGCTTTGTTGGAAATATTCAATTCGTATACATTAATTAAGCCATTTTCTAACTATCCATTAACGACAGAAAAGCTCTAATAATAAATGAACCTTATTAATTGCAATTTTGAATATTTATAATAGTATCGATAAATTTATCCTCTATCTTTTAAAAATATTAACACACCAGAATCAGCTTCATCATTCATTACCCGCATTTAAAATGATTCACGGACGCAGTAGCTAGGTAATACGAACACTAGTTTCCCACACTGTATGCAGTGAGTTCTATCCCCATAGGAGGTAAAAGGAAATCAATATAAATCTCCTGCACTAGTTAATGTAAATGTTTCCGCAGCTTCCCAAAGATGGTGCCACCAGTGTTTTTTCCTTTTTATGCACAATTCAGTTCCGCTTCTTCAAACAGAGTTTTTCCTTCTTTTTTTTCTTAAAAAGGAAAATCAACTAATGGAATGGAAAAAGTTCGGCAACTTTGCTGCCAATAGTTTTACCGTGAATTCACAGATTTATTTTTAAAAGTGTAACGGAAAGCTATTTGTTCCCTTATAAAGAGTACTTTCGAGCTCAAACCATTCTTGTTTGTTTATGGTATGATTTTAAGCGCGGTTTGAAAGACAATATTTTAAAAAGAATATTCTTGCAATATCTTGTGAGCCTGTGTATTACGTTCATTGACATATCGGTACCGATATTATTTTATATTTGTATTATGGACATACTTTGTGTGTATACAATTTGACACCAATTTTTTATGACAAGTTTTGAGCATTTGTTATACTTAAAAGATACGATCCCAACTGCCAGAACGGAATTTTGTCGAAAATGGTGCCTTTGGAGAGCTCTTACCATAGGGATCAAGGGAATGCATATAACAACCCTTCTCGATGCAAATAATTAATAACAAAAGGCCGATGTATTTCTCTCATTTATTGATTTCTCCATGTCACTGGGTATGCAGGAAATACAAACTGTGTGGTAGAAAAGACAGTTTACAATACAGTTTTGTAACCTGTTGTTGCCAGTGTGAAGTTGATAAGGTTTCCTAATCCCTTTAGTAAGGAGCAGAAGATTGTGACCACAATTTTACAATCATATGTAACTAATTAAACTACACTTGGAGTGTGCTTTTAAAAAGAGCAGAAATTAATTCCCGCGCACCTTCTATGACACGAGTAAAGTATGCCTTTTAAAAGTCTTCAATTAGAGACGCGGATCTCGTCTTTCGAATAGCTAAACACGCATGCTTTAACTTAACTAATAATATCTATGACAATTGCGAAATGCCCCATTGCAGTGCGTGTACCTAGTGTTGAAACATTGGTGCTTCAGCCTCTGACTAGACATTCGTGTCTATTCAGATGTGCACTATCATCCGTTAAGTTACTTTTTCAATCAAGTATAAACTGTATTTTATGTAATCTCTGTAATCCATCAACTCTTTTTTCTACCACTAATGATACCTTTCCTGCATAAGTAGCGATCTGGATAAACTAATAAATGACAGAAATACACCGGCCAAGAACTCTTCACCACACTCTAAAAGTGGAAAGAGTGGAAAGCTCACTTTTAGGGAGAGTGAGTACCATTTTCACTCTTTTTGGAGTGACTTTTGTAAAAAAACGCTCCTAAAGGAGTGGAAATTTTCACTCTATACAAAGGAGTGAATAATCTCACTCTATAATCGAGAGTGAGAGAGTCACTCCATTGATGGGAGTGACTGGTCTCACTCCGCTAATGAGAGTGAAACCCCGGCATTATAAACTTAAAAAAAAAAATTCCGTTAAACTTTGACCCAATGTATGTAATAATAAAAAACACCAAAATATGTCAATTTTTAATTTTCAAATACTCCATTTCATAATATAACCTGGAAAATTACGATTATTTGGTATTAAAACGCACTCTTTTTAAGAGTCAGCAGTTACTCTTTCGAAGTGAATACTCACTCCGTAGGCAAGAGTGAATACTCACTCCGTAGGCAAGAGTGACTCATCAGCCAATGAGAAATGTCTTCTCACTTCCTTTATTGATAAGAAAAATGTTCCCGCCATTTTGGAATGAATCTTTCGTTTCCTCGGTCAGATATATGGACTTCCGTTAATTTCATTTTTATTAATAATATTCAAACGTATTTTAAATTTCGATCTTTGAATGATATGCTTCGATGTGTATGCTATGAAATAATCCAATTATTAGATTAATCTCTGGAATCACAATAGAAAAAAAAATAATTCAGTAAAAAGATATATTACTTATTGATACTCAATAACAGAGAAGTTACAGTACATGGGTATTATTTACCAAACAAGGGAATATCATTTATGAAACAAAGGATATTATTTATCAAGGTAAGTTATATTTAATTTCAATTTTTGTTCCCAAAAGTTTGTGAATATTCGGTGTAGTTTCACATTGTGCAGAAAATCATTTGCTATCTGTCAGCCATTCTATCTCCTCAGGGGAAAAAAAAGAAATGCTGACACAAGTCGTACAATATAAACATCATTAGCAATTACGTGATTTTATTATTCTGATTCAGTCTTATCTTAAAGTACTTACTTTTTTTTTTCTTTTTGAAGTTAAATGTGTAATTCGAATAGGAATTTCTAATATGGGAAATAATATTGAGAAATAGTTGAATCTAACAATAAATTTTATTCCGTTATAAAATTTATATCTGTTGTTATAACTTTTTTTTGTGGCATATGTATTTCTAGACATTTAAAAATAAAACATTATATTTAAGTATTGAAACAAAGTGCTTTTTTATGCCTGATCTTTATTGAAACTGGTTTAGTAATTTCGAAAGTCCGTAGTATGACTTATATAAAACGAAATATTTTTAAAGAGATAAATAACTGCTTTTTATATTACAAATGTTTTTAAAACCAATAATAAACACCCCTGAATGTTTTGGGTTTATAAAAAAATAACCAATAAAAATGTAGCTTTTATTATTTTTTTTTCGTAACTCCCCCTTGCATATTTTATAATTTTGCACTACTGTTGATATTCTTAATTAAACCAATCGGGAAGCTGAAAATATTGTTTCAATTTTTAAGTTTATTATTTATAAAGTTAGTTATTATATTTAGTTTATAATTAGTTATTTTTCAGTAGTGTACACCTCATATAGGCATTGCTAAAAATGCAATTTTGGGGAATATTTATAGTGCATAAAATATATTGACTTAAAAGAAAACTTAAATAATCAAATATTATTTTTAAATTACAATTATCAAAATGTAATCGCACCAAAACTTTTATAAATAGTTATATTAATGTGATTAATGAAATTTTAATATTTTATTCATTTTAATATTATTATTATTATTATTTAAAATGAATCTATGTTTTGCCTATTTTATAATCTGGCAGTCAAACCACTCATGAGGCCGATAATATTATTTAATGGCACAGTCAAAGAGGGGCTTAATCGTTCACCATTTAAATAAAAACACTTAAGTTACAAAAGTCATTAAAAACATATTTTCTGTCTTAAATATTTGCTTACTTTTACTTTTTCAATTTTGACCGCAGATATTTTCTTGATTAACACTTTCATTTTTGTTACCGGTTTTGAAAGTGAAGGTAACTTTATAAAAAATATCTGAGACCAAATTCGAAAAAGTATAAAAAATACGATGTTGAGACGAACTTTAGCTATCCAATGCAAAAAAATAAAAATAAAAATAAATAAATAATTAAATAAAAATGAAAAAAATAAAATGTCAAATTGCAAACGAGATATTAGACAAGTCCCTCCCCATAGGATTAGCATTAGCTCGTGAGTGTCTTCGCCGGCAGGGACAGGAGGCACATTTCCATTACTGGCACATCTACCTTATATACGGGAATAAAAAATTGAAATTAAATATGACTTTGCCTGTCGTTTTATAAATACAGATTGTAATAACATTTGTTTTTCAGCAAAAATGTTTTTAATTACACATTAAAAAAAAACATAGAAAACTTGCATTATTAAAATAATATGTAAAATTTAATGGGTATCTGAAAAAAAAAAAATATAATAACTACTTACGATTTTAAAACTGTTTAATAACTCGCACTTATGGGCATTTTAAAACTATCATATATTTATGGGGCTACCAATGAAAACAAACACAAGGGGAAAGATTGGAATAAAATAGTTTATTTCTGTTAATAATCTAATTTAATTCATAGTAATTTTAATTACGTTGTCCCTTAAAAAGTTCAATTAATGATACATACTATGAATTAAATAAATATTGCCAGTAAAAATATTTTATTCCAATCTTTACAATGCTTGAATTTATTTTCATTGTATGCTCTAAAAGATACAATTCTTTTAAAATGCCCCATTAAAATCGCACTCCTTCAGCAAGAGTGAATAGTCACTCCTCCGTAAGAGTTACTATTCACTTCTACCTGGAGTGAAAAAACGCACTCCTCTAGCAAAAGTGAATAGTCACTCCTCAGAAAGAGTGATCGTTGACCCCTGTTTAGAGTGAATATTCACTTCCCAGGAATGAGTATTCACTCTTTCAAAGAGTCAACGATTCCACTTTTGCCCAGAGTGAATAGCCACTCTAAAGAGGTTGGGCATATTTTGAGTCTGCGATAGAGTGAGTATGCACTCCTCCGGAGTGAATAGTCACTCTTTTTTATTTAGAGTGCAGTTGCAATCGGACGAGTAGTTGTGGGCATTTCTTTGATACCCATGGTAAAAAATTTTCAACGACACCATACTCGACAAAATTCCGATCTGGCAGTTGGAGGCCATCCCTGTTTAGAAGCTCACATCTTATATTTCGACTGAATTGTTATTTCTAGAGAGTACTTCATATATTCCTTACTTTGAGCGATTTAAATTTCTTTGAAATGTCAATAATGGGTTTATTTTTTATTTAACCTGAGAAAATATTTAGAAATTTAGATTTTTTTTTAATTTCCTCTGTTGTGAAATTTGCATCTTTCAGCATCTTAAATAATCAAAGTGAATTGGGTATTTACTCTTATACTCTTCGGATAAATGGTTGGTTGATTGGAATAGTTGGTTGGGTGAAACTAAAATAACATTTCTAAACGTTTGCATAATGTACATAAGATTTTTGCAACAGTGGATTTTTTACAAAATCCCAACTAAAAATACTTACTAAAGACGTATTTTGTAAATAGATAATGATGATGTAATCATTCGAATATCTCTGTCATATTTCTTTTCAATTAAACTTTTTAATATTTATTATGAAATTATTCCATATACATATACTTCCAATTTTATTTTCATAATTCAGTATGTGCCTAAACTTTTGAGACACACTGTAAACTTGCCTTGTGAGATGCAAAATCAAGAGCCAATTGTATACATGTGTGTAGCAAATTAAGTGTTTGTGGTGTAGCTGTTTTCTAAAAATAAATTTTATTTATGTGAGAAAGTCTTTTTAGTAGCGGTTTGAAGGCTATTTATACACGGTTACTTTTCGATTTATAATAAAAGTGCATTTATTGTACAACGTAATTTCTCATAGATTTGCCAGTGTACCTTACAATATGAATGTGTGTGTGTGTCTTTTTTCTACATAAAAAATTAAATTGATATTAAAGGTATAATTATAGAATATTTTTCCATAATTATAGTAAAATATGTTTTCTTTTTCTTTTTGGAGTTTTGAGTTTACGTTCATGTCATTTGGTTGGAGGTTGACTTATATGGACTTTAACGGTATATTCGGCCTTTCAAGATTCTGATGTGAATAAAATAAAGGGTTTAAACAGAAACACGAATATCAGATATTATCTCTTGGATTTTTTTCTTTAAAGATTATATATTTATTTGCATAAAAATAAAAAATAAATATTCTGAATTCTTAATTAGGTTAATTTAAAACTGTATTGAAAACTATCAAGCTAAATTAAACCCATCAAAGGGAAAACTTACTTCTGAATCTTCTTCGGACAGCTTACTTTTAAGATAATCGAAGTTATCGTGATGGCATATCCAAGGATCTCTACCAAGTTTATAGAAGATTCCATATAAGAAACTAATTTTCGAATAAATTTTAAATAATCTGTAAATAAAGAAGGATAATCACATAATGAGCTTAATATTAATCACTTATTATTAATTTGAAATAATTTGAAGCAAAGGAAAAAACATCGAACTTACATTGTGCGTCCTGTGAATATGAAAAGGAAAAAATCGATAAACAAAGCAGGTATCCATTGGTCAATTAAAGCATGTAATTTGTAGCCCCATTCACTGTAATAAATTGTAAAATCTGGATATCGGAAGAAAGATGCCAGAGGATAGTCGGCTCTTTTTTTCAAGGCAAATTCTAGAATTTCTTCATCAGCATCTGCTAATTTGTTATAATCTATAACAGCGTTTGCAACGAAAAGGCGTTCTGGTCTAAAATAAAAAATAAATTCATTGCAGGCTTATTCATATTTTATCATATATAAGAGCAAGGCTTTTAATACAATATATATATATTTATTTACACTTAACCCTTCATTTAACTATCTATATATGGAACATACCGATAAAACCCTTCTATTTTCCTAAGGATCTTAAATTTAGGTTATCTAAGCTTTGTGGCATATGTAATACATTAAAAAAAAACAGTTTTGTACCAGTTTTTCTCACTTGTTGATAATACCTCACTAGTTATTAAGTTTTTATCTTTTTTAAAAAAAATCCAATTTGCATCATACACAACAGTAGAATTTGCTTCAACTTTTTCACACAAAAATACTGAAAGTATCGCAAGATAAAATTTTAGACATTCGAGTATATCACATATTTGTAATTATGGTTGCTTAAAATTAAAATATTTCAGTACATCAGCTTGAAATCTTGTTTTTGTGTTTGTTCCAGATATGGAACATAGAGCATAAAGCTCATAAAACATTCTAGTGAAAAATGGCCCGCAAAGAGCTAACGCAAGGTTAAATCAATGCAGTATTATTTGCATCTGATAACGATGATTAGTCTTTGGGAGTTTCTGATGATTGCTGGGATGATTCAACATACATTCCAGCTAAAAATAACTGAAAATGCTATTTCTTCATATGAATCAGACATTGACTGCAACAAATGTGATCCAAGAAATTGATTCAACTGCCACAGGAGATTCTCGTAAGTAATGTTAAAGTAATTTTGAATTTCATTAAAATTATTATATAAAAGTTAAAATCAACAAGTGAAATTCAACAATATTGAAGTCAGACCTTTTTCCGCTGGCGGGACATTGTTATGTGCCGGGAGTGTATCTCTGTGTGTGTGGGGGAAGGAGGAATTGAATTTCTAAACTAAACAAGTTTTCAAATTATCAGGGTAGTTATATGTTAATGGTCTCGACGAATGCTCCCCCCTTCCTGAAACTCTGAATTAAACATTGAATATATACAGGGTTGTTATAATTAAAGTTCGCCTATTCAGAAGGCTCTAGAGCCGGTTCTATGGCTCCAAACGAATCAGAATTTCACTAGTACGTAGTTGAAGACATGCGCTCTGCGAAAATTGAAAAAAAAAATTAGTTAAAATTTTTGCCAGTAGGTGGCGCTGCGCCAATATTTAAGCCAATATTTGCAGATTCCTTTATTTTTTTGGGGATTTTTGAAAGATTCTGTATTTAAAAACACATGCCAGACAATCTCTGATCTGAAACACAGCATTAGACTTCACATTCGCTCAATCTTACAGGACAGTTTACGCAATGCTGTAGAAAGCACAATTCTGAGAATGGAATGCATTATTAAAAATGGCGGAGGATTCATTGAGCATGCATCATGTTATTCTTCGTTATTTCCTTACTGCCGAGCGACATGTTTTATTATTGTTGATGCAGATTACATCACATGAAATGATATTCATTTTTCTGTATTGTTTGGAGTCATAGGTCAGGCTTTAGAGCTGTCTGATTAGGTGAACTTAATTATAACATTCGCAGCTCGTTGAAGTTTGTTGAAACTTTTAAATTTGTGTGTTTCGTCTGGATTGACTGATATTGATATAATGAATCTGCAAACATCGCCTTAAATATTCGCGCAGCGCCACCTAGTGATAAAAATTTTAACTTATTTTTTTTTTTCGATTTTCGCAGAGCGCATCTCTTTAACTATGTACTAGCGGAATTTTGTTTCGTTTGGAGCAATAGAACCGACTCCAGAACCTTCTGAATAGGCGAACTTAAATTATAACAACCCTGTATAATGAGAAACATAAATTTAGAGAAAGATTATTTATTCTTTCAGATGCTGCAGATATCTCTGCTGGATCCAGTTATATTAAACCAGTTGATATTAAAAAGTCACAAAGGAAAGACAAATACCTGAAGCACAAATAAAATATAGGGGAAGCAATTCTTTAAGTTCTGAAATTATGGCTCTAGAGACTTCCTATCAGTTTTTGCTTTTTTTTTAAACCCTGAACCTTTGAATCTTACTTCAGAAGAGAGACATAGATACAACATAGAAAAAGATTCTTCTCATCCTTTACAAGTTTCCATTACAGATATTACTGGAGTGATGTTTTAGGTAACCAAACAATTAAAGAGACAATGTATGCCAATGAATTTGAAAAAATCCGACAATTTTCACATTTTAATGAAAATACTAATGAAATTCTTAAAAGCATGAAGGGCCGTTTTCATATTTTAATGACAATACTAATGAAATTCCTAAAGGTATGAAGGGCCGTGATGGACTTTTTAAATTAAAGGTGTCTAATCGAGTGTATCAGGGCAGTATGATTTATTATATACCACCTGATTTGAATCAATATTCGCAGCAGAAACTTTTAATTAAATTTTATGTTTCTAACTTTGGAAAAAAAAAGTTTCAAAATTTATTTCTTAATTTAGTTTTTTTCGAATATTCCGGCGTGAATTCAACATTATATAAAAACAATTGTTTACCTCTCAAAGGGTTAAATACCTACAGTAAAATTTTAATGCATATTTATAATATTTTTGCATATATAATACACCAGTATTGTGAATTTCATGCCACATTTGGTACAAAAACGAAAATATCTCATTGTGTGCTTTGGGACACATATGGCACATACCACAAAAATCCATATTAAAAAAATATATATGAAGTCAGAATTTTTTTATTATTTTCCTGCATTTGTGACTACCTAAAGTAATCAAAATAATTTTTTCATACAGAAAAGAAAAATCGTGCAGTGAAGGCCAGAATACTAAGGTGTCATCAGCCTTCTACTTATCAAATATCTTTAAAATACCAAGCTTGATACAAAAGTTACAGAAAAAATAAAAATTAAGTAATAAAAAAAGTAGAAGTGAGTGGTTTAAAGAAAAATGTCTAGGAAGATGTAGGTTCGGAAGGAGAGAATTTAAGTAATTGATTATTTATTTTTGCAATAATGTGATAAATGGGCAAAAAAAGAAATCAGTTTTAGTAATCCTTTAGTAAGAGGAGAGAGTTTGCTGTTATATTCATTAGTAAGGTACTTGTACCCAATATGGACAGTGCTCTCAATATGGCACCCCTAATATTTTTAAAAGTAACAATTTTTATAGAGAGATCGCTCTACATGTCCGTGAAGAAAAGCATTTGAAAAGATAATCAAGCTAGCAAAGTACAAAAAAGCGCGTTTTCCCCATTTAGAAGGAAACTTGTTGTTTCGTGGTGTGCTAATAGTAATTACAGGTAAGTTTAAATTCTTATTAGATATTGTAAAATTACTTTAAATATTGAAAAGTGGGGTGTTTTAGAAATCTTTTAAAACATATTTTCGATTGCTTGCATATATTGCTTAAAAACATTTTCTTTATTTATTTATTGCAAGACCTAATAAAAGTACTCTTGATTCTCAATATGGACACCTTATGTCCACATTGGAAGTACAGCAGTTGAATCTTCAGATTCACAAAAATAGAAAGATAAGCAAAACCAACTACATTATTTCGTAATATTTTGTAGTAACTCAGGTGCTTTTCATCGGTCTTCGAAGAACAACAACTGAAAATGACCCCCCGTTCTAAAGTGCATGTTCTGAAGATATTTACTGTGCCTTACACTCCCCCGCAATACTTTGAGATATATTTTTTTATCCCCTCTCCTCTAAAATTCCATACAAGAGTGACTCTTTCATACACCTTGTGTAGTAGGTCAATAAGCAGCCACCTGTCCATAATAGGGACTAGTGGTTTCTTATATGACATTTGTAAACTTTTTTTTGTTTTTATCATTTAAATTAAACCATAATAGTTACAATGTTGCTAATTTTAATAATGATAGTCAACAGTCCAGGGTTGATGGTCATGTATTTTTGGATCCTATCACGTGTACATGGGGGTGAAAAGAATACATTTTCCTTAGGGTGCCATATTAGGCACAGGTACCTTACACATAATTTCAAATATTGAATGTCTGTGCTTGTATCTGTTTCCCGTCCTTGGCCGGCCCTTCTGGAGGTCAAGACGGTGGTTTGAAATTGTTTCCAAAGACTATGAACAAAAGTAGGACTGAAATTCAACCATCTCATTACCTCTGTCTGATTCTGACTTACCTTTATTCTTCGAATAGCTCTACAGGGTATCCCAGAACTTCATGTAGAAACTTTGAGTGGTGGTAGAGAATATCGTTTGAAACCACAATTACATAGGAAAGCATGGGTGAAACGTCTTGTTAACCCTTTCACAGCCAGTGAAAATATATATGAAACTACAAAATTTTTAATACAAAATGAACATTGACACTAGAATTTTAATATGATTTTTCCAATTATTATGTATGTGAAATGTATTTTTTTTCTTCTTTGCAAATACATTTTCCCGCGATTTCTGATGCCATTCATATTTTTCCACATTTTATCAATTTCTAATAGCTACTAAGATACTTGATTTTAAAGAAACAACATTTTAAATTTAATTTAAAATTAAATTATTTCTCGTAATTTTTTTCTGTGTAATACAGCGTTCTGCATTGCTTTCCGCATTGTGTCATAACTGTGTCTTTCTGTTTCTTTGAGCTTTTCACGGAAAAACCACTTCCATTGCTGAAATGTGGAAAATATGAATGACATCAGCAATTGCGGAAAAATGTATTTGCAAAGAAGAAAAGCCAGACATTTCACATATATAATAAATGGAAAAATCATATTAAAACTCTTGTGTCAATGTGCATTTTGTATTAAAACTTTTGTAGTTTCATATACATTTTCATTGGCTGTGAAAGGGTTAACAAGACGTTTCCGCCCATGCTTTCCTATGTAATTGTGGTTCCAAACGATGTTCTCTACCACCCCTCAAAGTTTGTACACGAAGTTCTGGGATACCCTGTATATCGCAGTTATGCGGATAAATGATGCCTCGAAGTGATATTAATAATCTTCTTTTTGGATGATTTTTGCAAATTTTGAAAAAACTCCAAAGTTTTTTTTTTCTATAGCAAATGTTGTAAACGCTTACCACAAAAATTTTCTTCGAAAATAGGGATATTATTAAAAGGTACCAATGAGAGCCCTCTTGAAAAGGCTTCTAGAAATAGTCTCTATACGTTATAGCAAGAAAACAAAATAATTTTCTTATTAGCATCGCATACAATACAGCTCTTTCAAATTTTTCCTAATAGAATTTATAGTAATTGAAAAAAAAATAAGTATAGTAACACTTACTTTTCCGTTCCAACATGCCACGCACTTGCAATAACTGTATTTGATACAAAATCTACAGGAATAACATTTATTTTCAAACCTTTCACAGATTGTAGAGCCCTCAGCACTCCCTTTGCTCCCTACATAAAAAAGAAAATGGATTTTCTTATGGTTCATTGTCTTGACAGAATCTGTTACTTCCAGCAATATTTAAAAACATCTTACCGCAAGAAGCAATCCTGACAATCCTTGAATACTGTCAACCCATCCCTAAAAGTATAAATAAATGATAGTATACATCATAAACGGTTAGGTGTGTCATATTATCAATATATAATAGAATAATTAAATTGAAAATTATTGTTATCTATGTGTGTTTGTATACATATAATACAACATATAGATCTCACGTTTCGCATTTTAAATTCTGAAAGGTTCCATATGTGTACTTCATTTGTTAGCTTTTAATTACGATTAAAATTTTCCACTTTGTTATTGCCTTATATTTGAATTTACTTATAGGTTGTTTTGATATTTTAATGATAATTCAAAAGTAAAAAAATAATCATGGAGTAGGGAAAATAATATTTTGAAGACTGCTTTCAATGTACCCGTATATTGAACATAAAATGTTACAACTAAAGCAAGATTAGACCTTCTGTCATTTTTAATAAAAAAGGAATTGTAAGGACCATGGTATAACGAGAAGATATTTGATTCTGAAAATCAGTGTCCAAGTAATTCAATGATTAAAGCTATTCTCTCTTCAGAAGGACGCCTTCATTCATTTCCCGGGTGACACAAAAACCTGTAATACTTGCCTGTATAAAATCAGCCATACGCCACCTGCCACAAGTAAAGCCAAAATTCATATTTTTTTTTTCATTTCTCCGAGAGGTTAAATCATATATTTTTTAATGCCAAATATTCTTGATATCAAAATGAAATACATCTCTTTTTAGCTAGTCGCTATTCAGTTCGTCGTTAACCCTTTGAGGGGCAAAGCACTTCTACTCTTAAAATGCTGAAATCATTGATTGACACCAGAATTTAAAATCAAAGTTATTTCAAAATAGATAAAATCTTTTCTTCACGTACTTGTAATTGAAATTTTCACTTCAAAACTCTGGTGTCGATGTGACGTTTCTCAATTAAAATTAAGTGGTATATATTTTATACCACCGCCCTTCAAACATCACATATTTTTGACATTCATACTTTTTGTAAAAAAAAATAATACAGGACATAATTTATAAAAAACAATATAAATTTATTAATAATTTTCATAATTAACAATATTTTTGAATAAAAAATGCCTAGATTAATTTGGAATTCATTCAGTATATTTTATTATAAAAGAAGTGTGGGTAAAGTTTAACGTGGTTTCCCCACTTTTTGCCAATGTTCCGAAAGAGAAAAAAAAAAAAAATTTCATATTTAAGTTTTCTCTTCCCCCCCCCCTTTTTTTTTTTTAAACGTAAGTTTATCTTATTTTAAAAGTAACCTATTTATTTCTTTGCACTTACGTTTATCTATTTTCATTTAAGCTATTAAATTCCAGCTGCATCGTAGATGTTTACGTTTTTCTAGCGCCAATTTGAGCGCATGCATGGTTGGTTGTCGCATGGAGTCGCTTCAGGTAATCGTCAGTTACGCTGACGCAAAACGCAACGCAATCTCCCTGCGCGGAGAGTAAGTTTTCGTAAGTGCCGGTGAACTTCACAAATTGTGAAGTTTATCGGCGTATTTTTTTTTTCAGCCAATCAGAGATCGGTTCTTGAGTCCTCTGGTTTTTCGTTTGAATTTAAGTACTGTATCTGGCAATGCTTTTAAGACCGGCTGGAAAAATAAATACCGGTGGTTTTAAAAGTCTATTGGTTCTGCTTCGTTCTGGGTATCGGTGCATAGCTTTGGAATATGAAGTGAAAATTATTCTTTACCGAAATGGCCATTAGAAGTCTTCAAAGTTTTTTCCTAGCATTCGTTTATGAAAGTTATACTGGAATTTAAAGGCAAGGGAAAGGACACAGAACCCATCTCTGAAAGATGAGTATAAAATATGTTTATTGTTTATTTCATTATTTTTTTACTGACAAATAGTCAGTTTATTTCAAGTTGTTTTCAAGTTACGTTATACTATTGTTGTCTATTTAATAAAAGTAGTGTTTTAAATCAATGTTTCATCATTTAGAAAATCACTTTGCATGAATTTTTACAGATTGATAATGAACTTAGTGACTGATTTAGCATTAAGAAAATATACTTACTTGATTTAATGAAATGTCAAGTTATTTTGAAGGTTATAACAATGCATTATCAACATTTCATATTGATCATTTTCTGTATTACTAGGCTAACATTATTAAAGTTTAACTATTGAAATTTTAAATGTCACTAACCCACCAGGGGTGTCGAATTAAACATCGTCGTACCGACAGAAGATTAAAACCCCGACCAGCCCCTCTTCTCACTACTTTGAAAGCTGTTTTTCAGAAGTTTAAATTTCATTTAATGAGATATTTTTCTAAGTTACCAGTAGGAGTTGAGGCGCGCCCACAGATTGGTAGCAGAGTAGCGTGGTTAAAATCTACAGCTACCTAGTACGCAGGAAATATTTTGGATTAAGTTTAAATGTATTTATGAAAGTGAAACACTTATAGCAATGAAGTTCAAAGTTAATATTTTTGTATTGTTGTTGTTTTATTACTAGTTTGAAGTATATATTTAATGAAAATTTTGAAGTTTAAATTTTTATATAGTAAGAAGAAATAGTGAAAAGAAATGGCTTCTTTTAATGATAATGCAATTTTAACTCGAGATAATTATCAAGCCTGGTCTTTAGAAATACAAAAAGTTTTAGATACAGAGGGACTTACACTTTGGTTAAATAAAACCCAATGGCCAGAGGAAAGTAAACTTACCCCTATTGAAAAACTTCGATGTGATCAATGGAAACTACGTGCTTCCGGTATACTTAAAACTTACATTTCTAGGGACATCAGTCCTTTAGTCGCAAGATTGAGTAATCCTTCAGAAATATGGGACACTTTAAAAGAGCATTATGAAGTTACAGGAATAACTTCCAAAATAAATAGTTTTAATGATTTCTACGATATTCATATGCACTCAGACGAGGATATATCAGGTTTTCTATGTAGATTTGAGGAATCTTATAAGCGGGCAACTAATGCCGGGGTTACAATATCCGATTTAGATAAATGCTACAGGCTAATAGGTCATCTCCCAGATCAGTATCAGTACTTAGTTCGAGAATTTAAAAAGTTACCCCATGATAAATTTACTTATAAAAATATTAAAGAAGAACTTTTAAGCGAAGTGTCAGCTCGGGAAAGTCGTGAAAAGCGTAAAAATGAATCCTTGGAAACATTTCAAAGTGTGAGCAGTATTGAGAAAAACGAAGAAGTTACGAATATTACACGTTGTAGATACTGTGGTAAACGAGGTCATAAATCAGAATTTTGTAGAAATAAAAATTTAAGTTTAAAATCTAAAAGTGACAAGCCTAATAACACATTTTTTACTGAATTAGAAACAAATGATTGTTATTCTTCAGAACTGTTACCCCCATGTTGGGAATGGACACTTGACTCTGCAAGTACGGCACATGTTTGCCAAAATAAAAACTTTTTTGTTTCTCTTAAATTACCCCCTCCCGGAGCTATTGTCCGTATGGGAACCACTCCCCATCTAGTGAGAGGTGTAGGAAGAGTTTCTTTTCAAATTAAAGATAAAGATAAAATTCATACTCTTGAACTTACTGACGTCATGTATGTGCCAAATATACACCGAAACCTCATAAGTATGAGTAAAATGGACAAGGCTGGTTTACATGCTAAACTCGATAACGGTTTCAAAATTTATGACAGTAAGTGGAAATATTTATATACCGCTCAACGTAAAA
Organism: Maratus speculifer; assembly: GCA_964019185.1. Taxonomy (NCBI): domain Eukaryota; kingdom Metazoa; phylum Arthropoda; class Arachnida; order Araneae; family Salticidae; genus Maratus; species Maratus speculifer. The sequence continues at coordinate 286,204,164 of OZ025293.1, forward strand.
TTAACTTTTATGTTCTTAAAGCTCTAAAAACAAAATCCAAAGGAACAGAACTCCAACATGAAAAGTTAACCCAAGTTAAATCAGATAGTGGGGAAGCGGAGAAAGAAACTAAAGTAAAATTTCGGTCAAATTCTTCAACCCAAGCTAAATCGGAAAATAAAGTTTCTAATATTCCAACTCCACCCAGTCAAAATCATATCTCATATGCGAGTAAAGTTAAAACTTCTTCCAGGCCAGAATTGAAATCTAAATCAAGTTTAAGTTCAAAATCTAATTCAGCCCAGGAAGATAAACCAAAAGTTGAACCTAATTCCAAAATAGTTAACTCGGGATGTAATGAAGTTTCTGACAAAATTGAAACGCAAACTTATAATAGTAGCAGATTACCTATTCATAACCGACTTAACTTTAATCAAGCTTATGCAGCAGATAGAAATAACATCATGCTGTGGCACGAGAGACTCGGCCATAGTAACATTAAAGTCATTAAGCAGATGGTCAATAATAAACTTATTGAGGGTTGCGATAAACTTCAAGGTTCCGAACAAAAATGTGAGCCATGTATATTAAGTAAGAGCACAAGAGCTACTCATCCAAGGCTTTCACACATTCGTTCTAAAGCAATTTTAGACCTCATTCATTCTGACATCTGGGGTCCTGCGCCAGTAGGCTCTAGAAACGGACATAGGTCTCTTCTGACCTTCATTGACGACTACAGTCGCCGAGCTTTTTGTTACCCCCTACGAACGAAAGATGAGGTTCCTTCGAAAGTAAATAATTTTATAAAGTTTATTGAAAGACAATCCGAAAGAAAAGTAAAGGTCATTCGTACCGACAACGGCCTCGAATTCTGCAATAAGCAAATAAATGATTTAGTCACCAAATTAGGAATTAAGCACGAAACAACTTCGGCATACAGCCCACAGCAAAATGGGGTTGCTGAGCGTTATAATAGAGTACTTTTTGAAGGGGTTCGCACCTTTAGGCAAGCAGCCAACCTCCCTCCCAAACTCTGGGTTGAAGCCGTAATGGCAGTGAACTATATTCGTAATAGAATCCTACATACAGGAATTAATGCAATCCCGTTCTCAAGGTGGTATGGACAAAAGCCATCAGTTCGCCATTTTCGCCGTTATGGCTGTGTAGCATATGTCCACCAGCCAAAGCAACAACGTAACAAGTTACAGCCCAGGGCTAAACGTGGTGTGTTTATTGGATATGGACTCGGCACAGCCGGTTATAGAGTCTGGTTTCCTCGTGAAAACCGAATTATTGAAACAAAACACGTCACATTTGATGAAGCTCAATTAGGAAATCCAAAGCAACAACCACAAGTGTTTCATAACAGTATTCACGATTTTGAAGAACCGTTTACTGTGGGTTCATCCTCTAGTCATGTTTTGCCTGACGTACATCCCGAAGAACCTTCTACTTCTAGCATTCCAACATTAGCAGAAATAACAAAAGAAAAGAAGCCAGATGATGAAAACAAGGAACTAAGTGCCGGTAAATCACACGACAACTCTTCAGATAAAGAAAGTTCAGAAGATGAGTATGATTTTGTTAAAAAGATTGAATATGACACTACTGGTGATGGCAATGAAGAGGAGGATAGTAAACTCATTTTCACAAGAATCATCACTACAAGAAGAAAGGGGGCGTCAGCAGGTAGGCATGACATTTATATAATTGCACCCACTGGTGAACGTTTACGAAGTACTAAAGACCTTGATGAATACTGTAAGCAAAACAATCTTTCATATGACTCTGACGTAGCCAATTTTTCAACAAGTAATGATTATCAAGGACCCATAACTTTTTCTAAAATTCATGAAGCTAACTTAACAGAAATTGTCATTCCAAAGTCTGCAAAACATGCTGCGACTCTCCCAGAAGCGGAACAGTGGAAAGATGCCATGAATAAAGAAATTTCAACTATGTTAGCAAGGAAAGTCTGGACTCCAGTACCATTCGACCCCACTAAGAAAGTCATCGGTACGAGATGGGTTTACACGGTAAAACGAGATGTATCTGGGGAAGTTCAAACTTACAAAGCCAGATTGGTTGCGCTTGGAAACAACCAACGAGAGGGGTTAGACTACAATGAAACTTTTTCTCCAGTAGTCAACTTTTCTTTGATACGTCTTTTTATTGTCTTATTCTCAATGATATTCAAATGGAAAAACTGCCTACTTGACGTAAAGTGTGCCTACTTGTATGGAAACATCGATAAGGAAACGTATATTCGACAGCCATGTGGATACGTAATACCAGGTCAGGAAACTTACATTCTTAAACTTAATAAAGCAATTTATGGCCTGCACCAGGCAGGAAGATGTTGGTTCCACGACCTCCATACAAAACTCATCGCAAATAATTTTTCTGAAGTACCTGGGGTAAATTGCGTCTACATATATAAGAATATGGCAATAGTTTTGGTCTATGTTGACGACCTCCCCATTTTTGCAAAAGATGAGGATGCTTTACGGGAAGTTATTAGTGTAATAGAAAACATTTATGAAGTTAAAAATTTGGGAGCCATTCACACATTACTAGGAATACAGTTCAACAAAGAAGATAATAAGTTTAAAAATATAACCTGCTCTCAATATATTGAAAAGTGTATGCAACAGTTTAATGTTCAATGTCTTTCTAGGATAACATTACCAGCTTCTCCTGGCTTTATCCCAGTTTCAGCTCAAGAGGGTGAAGAACTGCCCGAAAACCTTCCATTCCGAAGTTTGCTGGGTTGCTTGCAATACATAAGCCACAGATGTAGACCCGATATAGCATGGTACGTATCTTCAATCTCGCAATATACAGAAAAGCCATCACACCAGCACTATCGGACGTTGTATCGAATACTGCTCTACCTGGCCAACACAGCTAACCTGGGACTGAAGCTCCAATCATCGGAACCACCTTTACAAATTGTAACCTACGTCGATGCATCTTGGGCAAACGATCTAGATGATCGTAAATCCTGATCAAGTCACATAATCCTCTTAAACGACAATCCCATACAATGGCGTGTCACAAAGCAGACCTGCACGGCTCTCTCTCCAATGGAGGCCGAGTTCATCTCAGCTAGCGAAGCTGCAAAAGAAATAAAATTCCTATCTGATACAATCCACGAAGTATCTAAATTCTTTCCTCAACTATTTCAACCAGGCTCAATACAGCGACCTATCATGTTGTGCGATAATACAGCAGCCATCTCTTTTACAAAGACAACGACGGACAATATCCGAACTCGTCATATTGATTTAAAGTACAAGTTTGTGAGAGACCTTTATCAAAACGGTGTCTTTGATATTAAACATGTGTCTTCAAAAGAAAATTTAGCCGACTTGCTTACTAAAGCATTGAGCAAAGATCAGTTTCTGAAATTTCGACAAATATTGATGCAGTAAGAATAATCAGTGTTTAAAAAAAAAAAAAAAAAAAAAAACTTTCATCTATCCCCTTAGGATATCTTTGGAACTATGCCATACGTCGTAGTCCTGTTTTTTTTAGAATCAATGAACTTTATCTGAACTTTTCATGAACATTCAATCTAGAACTTTGAAATCAAATTCCTTAAGTCAAGTTGATGGACTGTGAGCTATTCCAGCCATTTTCTATAATTAAGTGTATCTGCATCATATATTTTTCTTTTGCATCATATATATATATTTTCAAAGTAAATTTTCTGTACCTGTATTTATGTTTAATGTTACAAATGTTAATTCAAAGTATATGTATGTATATTCTAAGTGATTTAAAAGTGTTTTAACTCCATGTGGCAACCAGCTGGGGAAAAGGGGGCGTTCTGTGGGTAAAGTTTAACGTGGTTTCCCCACTTTTTGCCAATGTTCCGAAAGAGAAAAAAAAAAAAAATTTCATATTTAAGTTTTCTCTCCCCCCCCCCTTTTTTTTTTTAAACGTAAGTTTATCTTATTTTAAAAGTAACCTATTTATTTCTTTGCACTTACGTTTATCTATTTTCATTTAAGCTATTAAATTCCAGCTGCATCGTAGATGTTTACGTTTTTCTAGCGCCAATTTGAGCGCATGCATGGTTGGTTGTCGCATGGAGTCGCTTCAGGTAATCGTCAGTTACGCTGACGCAAAACGCAACGCAATCTCCCTGCGCGGAGAGTAAGTTTTCGTAAGTGCCGGTGAACTTCACAAATTGTGAAGTTTATCGGCGTATTTTTTTTTTCAGCCAATCAGAGATCGGTTCTTGAGTCCTCTGGTTTTTCGTTTGAATTTAAGTACTGTATCTGGCAATGCTTTTAAGACCGGCTGGAAAAATAAATACCGGTGGTTTTAAAAGTCTATTGGTTCTGCTTCGTTCTGGGTATCGGTGCATAGCTTTGGAATATGAAGTGAAAATTATTCTTTACCGAAATGGCCATTAGAAGTCTTCAAAGTTTTTTCCTAGCATTCGTTTATGAAAGTTATACTGGAATTTAAAGGCAAGGGAAAGGACACAGAACCCATCTCTGAAAGATGAGTATAAAATATGTTTATTGTTTATTTCATTATTTTTTTACTGACAAATAGTCAGTTTATTTCAAGTTGTTTTCAAGTTACGTTATACTATTGTTGTCTATTTAATAAAAGTAGTGTTTTAAATCAATGTTTCATCATTTAGAAAATCACTTTGCATGAATTTTTACAGATTGATAATGAACTTAGTGACTGATTTAGCATTAAGAAAATATGCTTACTTGATTTAATGAAATGTCAAGTTATTTTGAAGGTTATAACAATGCATTATCAACATTTCATATTGATCATTTTCTGTATTACTAGGCTAACATTATTAAAGTTTAACTATTGAAATTTTAAATGTCACTAACCCACCAGGGGTGTCGAATTAAACATCGTCGTACCGACAGAAGATTAAAACCCCGACCAGCCCCTCTTCTCACTACTTTGAAAGCTGTTTTTCAGAAGTTTAAATTTCATTTAATGAGATATTTTTCTAAGTTACCAGTAGGAGTTGAGGCGCGCCCACAAGAAGCATTGTCAATCGGTTGACTTTTTGATAAATAGAACTTGATAAAATAGAACTTGTGACTCCGGTTTAATGTTAGTGAGCTGAAATTATAACCTCTTTTAACCCTAAGAAAATTTTATTCATAGAACTCAAATTTAATCTCAAACATGTTTATTACTTTTTAAACGAACAAGACAAAATTTTTAATGTATAGATAGAGTTCAAATCATATCTCCATGTAAAATATTTGATTTATTATGAAGAAATTTGTAATAGTATCATTTTTATAGAATCATTTAAGAACAGTTAAGGTGTGTATGTGTCGGGAGGGCGAGGGATTTTAGTATTTTTTAATTACCCAAAAATACTGAAAATTTCTTAAAATCAAAATTTCGTAAGTGAAACTGTGGGAGAGTTTTTTTTTACCTCTCTATATTTGTGGCATTTTTAAAAATAAAGGAAAGAGCCCATCTGAAGTATTAAATTTCATATTTTAATATATATGACGATCTCAGATGCCAAGGGGTAAAAGTGACAAAAATTTGATTTGGAATAAATCGAGTTTAAATAAAATTGACGTTAAATTTTGAACATCAATAATAATTGATTGAATTCTAATAGGACTCTACCATTTGTTTCATTGTGGTCTTTGAACTCTTATTTCAATAACTGTAAAAAAAGTAGTGTACAGTTATCTTTAAGGGGGCTCAGGGCTTGATCGATACGGAAAAACATGTAAACAAAGCTTTCGCTTCGAGTCCATACAAAAAGTATTCAATGTAATTAAATTAAACTTTCTGATATTTTTAAGGTATGTTTGTAGCCTTATAAAATTATAAAATGAAGTACTTCAATATAATATAATAAACAATAAAGCAAAATTTATATAACACAATTTTCGGAAAAAAATTATGTGTTATATCACCATAAGTAAGATATCTTAATGTTGAATTGACATAAGAACCTAATTTTTGCTTTAAAATGAGCAGGAAATTTTACTCTATAGAATGAATTAAGGATATAACTATCACTCAGAAAAACATTATTAAAAAATTCTCAAATATGATAATTTAAAAAACCCTTAAAAATTACAATTTTTTTTCATTACAAATACTCAAAATATTAAACTATCTAAAATATATTCATTCATTCTATAGATAATGATGTAACATGCATGAAAAAAAAATTAAGCCATTCCATCAAATAGTTTTTTTTTTAAATCTTACGGATAGTCGTCAAAAATCAAGTTTTGAGAAAATGCGACTTAAAGTTGAAATTATATGGGCGCGGCTTTGAAAGTGTTGATACATAAATGCTTTTAACTCCGTTAAAAATGCAAATATTTTTATACGGTTTTTTGCACTGAGTTCAGAATTAATTGAATAATCAAAATAGGTCATAAAAATCGAATTTTGAAAAGTTTTCAAGCCCTAAACCTCCTTAAATTTATAATTAATTAATATTGATTATTATTCGGCAAAAGTGGTTTATCTCTAGAACACAACACATAATTAGAAAATCAGTTATATTTTTTTACCTGAAAAGAAAAAAGAGTATTTCCAGGTCGTCTATGCACTTTGTTCATTTTTTTCCATTTTGTCACTTATACCCCTTAGCTTCTAAAATCCTCACATACAACCTCTTGCAACACAAATACCGATATGAATTTACTATCGAAAGCTATTTATACCTTCGAGGAAATTAAACTGGATGATCCCACTATCAGTGATGAAACAGTAGCGCAGCGGCTGAACGATTTTCATCATTATATTTTAAAACTTGAAAAAAATATCAAACATTTTGTTCTGAAATTAGATGAAGAATCATAATAAAAAATCGCTATGTAAATTGATTCCTTGATGCTATAGTGTTCCATCACTGCACCATATAAAAACGTAGGTTTCAGAATTCTCGATTACAAAACAACTAACGCCATCTATGGAATACAAATGTTTAGTGCCGATTTCTTTAAGTTGATTTATGTTTTTCAAAGCAATTAACTTTATATCCTAAGTCAAAATAGTTTTCAAATATGTATTGATTACACATACACTATATTGCCATTGATTATGGGACACTTGCGATTTTAGACATTTTACTAAATATCTAGAAAAATACATGAGGAATCATCTCGAAACTCTTTGTGTATAAATATAATAGTATACGTCATACATCTCCGTGAAGATTTTTTACCGAAACGCCATAGGGGACCGTCAACAAATTAAAAAAGAATGAATATCTTTTGAATAACCCTGTCAAAACTAATGTAGCAAAAGCGCTCAAACTCTAGATTATGATTGAATGCCTTATTGTAATACACTGTGTTCATTTTTATGCAAATAGCAAGCACACTCGCAGAGTAATTAAGGTTTTTATAAAAATGGTCCCAAATTTTTCCAAGTTTTTCCATTATAATTTTCAGAGTTCTTAATATAAAATAATATTTTTTTTCAGGAAATATGACAAACAACATTTCACACAGTACCCTGTAATCAGAATTAAAAAATAATAAAAATTGTATGAAAAATGAGTAGGTTTACTATATAATTTTTTACTGCGCATGCGTCAAAGATATCAAAATTTCATTTGCATATTATGTTAGCTAAATGTATAGAGCAACTTTTGTAAAAGTCTTAAAATCATAGCTTGAAAATTCTGAAAGTAATCGTCTATAGAAAAACGACAAAATCCGTTGTTTCCAAAATGAAGGAAAAAAATGAGGGATTTTATCCAAATGCAGTAGTACATCCCATATTGTGTATTCTATATTGACACTAATCAATGAATATATGGATACAACCCCTCTTGTTTTTGCTTCATTTTGAGAATAACGGATTTTCGACTTATTCAATTGACGATTATTGTCAGAATTTTCAAGTTATGATTTTGTGACTTTAACAAAAGTTGCTCTATACATTTAGCTAACATAATATGCAAATGAAATTTTGATATCGTTGACGCATGCGCAGTAAAAAATTATTTAGTAAACCAACTCATTTTTTATACAATTTTCATTATTTTTTAATTCTGATTACAGGGTACTGTGTGCAATGTTGTTTGTCATATTTTCTGAAAAAAATAATATTTTATATTAAGAACTCTGAAAATTATAAGGAAAAAACTTGGAAAAATTTGGGATCATTTTTATAAAAACCTTAATTACTCTGCGAGTATGAATGCTATTTGCATAAAAATGAACAAGGCTTATTACAATAAGGCATTCATTTACAATCTAGAGTTTGAGCTCTTTTGCTACATTAGTTTTGACAGGGTTATTCAAAAGATATTCATTCTTTTTTAATTTGTTGACGGCCCCCTTTGGAGTTTCGGGAAAAAATCTTCATGGAGATGTATGACTTATACTATTATATTTATACACTAAGAGTTTCGAGATGATTCCTCATGTATTTTTCTAGATATTTAGTAAAATGTCTAAAATCGCAAGTGTCCCATAATCAATGGCAATATAGTGTATATGATAATAGATATATGCATATTGAGTGTTTGACAAAAGAAACATTTTTCGAATTGTAATCTATCAATTTTGTTCTTATTGTTGTCGTTGTTCTTTGAAGATTTCACTGTATAGAACAATTTATTCTATGTCAATTATTTTTTTAATTTAAAATTTAAAATTATACAGAAAAGACAGATAGAGGGGTAAAACGCATCTCAAACTGATAAATATTTTTCAAGCAAGCAAAATATTGTTACGTAAATGTCTATCAAATATTTCTTGATTGGCAAGAATCAAAGAAAACTTAATGGTAATAAGTTGGCTCTATTAAGCACATTTAACAATATTTTGATTAATAATAAAATGTGGCATGTGTTAAGTGAGATTTTTTTCGGTAATAATACTGAACTATTAAAAAACGTATTGAATCTTTAAAAAATACCTACCGGAAAAGGATCTTTATAAGATGGACTAATGTACGCTGGTCGCACTATTGCAATAGGCAAATTTCCTTGTTCGGATTCAATTAGTTCTTCTGACATAGCTTTTGTTACTAGATAAGTGGTAAGTTTTTTGTCAGTCAGAAAATCACACAATGCTTCTTCGGTATTTTTGTCCATCCATCTATAAAGAATGCAGATGAAAGATTTCATATATTTTACTTTTTTTCTGCTACTTTGAGGTGTTTACAACATTTTACTGCCAGTTTAGTAATTTACTGAAGTACGAAAGCATGATTGGTGAAAACTACGCAATTTTTGAGTTAGCAATTTTTTTTACAGATGCTTTAACCTAAACAAAGGATTATAAAAGAAATATGAAAACAGAAAAATATGTAAAGTAAGGTTGTGAAACTTATTAACTAAGTCAAATCCCCGACAATATATATATAAATACGTATATAAAAATCACTAAAGACAAATAGTTTTGAAAACAACTAAATTATGGTTTTATAAATAGAAAAACAATGTGCAGAGATTTAATCTTGAAAAAAACACTGTGCCTGCCAAAAAAAAACACTATATACATTTTCACTACAAAAAAAAAACAGAAAACATGAAACACACTGTCCTACAAAGAAACGGAAATAGCCATTCGATTGGAAATTGTGTCTTCTTTAAATGTACAGTATGACAATAAGCTTAGTAGATGTCTTCTTGTTAAAATTGTATTGAATTCCGAAATTTTCATTATGACACTAATTTTGACATCCTATTCAGCTTTTTTGGTGAGTTCTGCATTATGATACTAAGAGGGAATTCATTCTGTCAAGTTGTTTAGGAATTATGAAATTTAAAAACTTTAAACTACTAATGCTAAATTGTTATTATATTTGTTAAACAGTATGTTAAACAATATTTGTTAAACAGTTATTAGTTCGGGTAGATTTTGGCATTACTCCAGAACAAGAAGACGAATTAAGATGAAAATTTGGATTCGCATATTTCAAGCTTTTATTAAAATTTAAGTCAATTTTATACGTATTTTTCTTATTTAAAGGTTAGTAGAGATACATTAAAAACTAACTATTGAGAAATTTTTTAAAAATTATACATTATAATAACAAAATTATTTTTTTCATTAATATATTCAGCATCTGGAGTAACTAACACAGTCTCTATTTTCAAAAACCAAAAACTGACGTAAAGTGAACCACTATCTGATACTTTACTTACATATATATATTTTTCCCGATGTTTCCATGTGGTAATTTTGTATTAAATTTAATGGGTCATGTATTGTTTTACAATTAATGGTATTATCTATACAAATATATATATATAAAGTTATATCATATTTCAAGGAAACAACTTTATTATGAAAAAAAATGTTTATCAACTTTACTCTTTATTTATCTTTATTTTTCAACTTTAATCTTTATTATGAAAATAAAATACTTAAACCTCATTCATATATGATATCATTGCAACAGATGCATATGTCCTCTTTTCTGTTTTAAATGGTTAATAATGCAGCTACCAAATAACAGACATTTGTGTATTATCTGACAAATGCTGTCAGGCCGTAGTAGAATAACTTAAATTTATTATGTTTAACTCAATCATATTGTTTGGTAATGGTAACTATTTTTTCCTACCTAGTGTAAAGGTGTCAAGGCTGGGAGTAGACACAATACATTTGATTTAAATTGACAATTCTCCAGCTGTTGAGATACCCTGCCTGAGAACCGTTTAACAGAATTCCCTTTGACATCTTGCATCGTAATAACATCTATTCTGCTATGTTTACAGCTCAACAGAAAATAATCCGTTTTTTTCTCATTTTCAAAGTGTATAGACCCTTTTAAAGAAATTTTCACGTATTCAAAACTTGTGGATTAACCCGTATCACCTCCACTAATAATACAAATTTTCGAAGTTTTCTATGAACTAAATGCTAGTCCATGCAATATTATCTATTCAAAAGCTAATATATGTATGTTATAATAAACTTGAAAAAAAAATATATTCCCAAATATTTTTTTCGTGCTTTCCTTAAAAACAAACAAGAACAAATATGCTTTGAATTAAAATAATTTTAACGTGAGTTTAATTTTGTCAGTCATACTAAAAGAAAGAGAGGATGCGAAGAAGCCTATGAAATTAAATAAATAATGCGCCTTTAATAAGAATTCTTAAGAAAACATTATTCTAAAGAAAAACAAAGTGGCTATCTCTTTCAAACAGCCTTGCTTGAGGATTACAGATTAAACAGAATACTTGAAAGAGGTAATTAAGTGTAACTTAAATCTCCTGACCTATATGACATGTATCTGCATAGTTAGTTTGAGAGTGAAAAAACTTAAAATAAAAACAAAACGTACCTTATCTTCTTGTACCCGCACTGTTAAAAATTTCTGTAAAAACACGGAAAAAAGCGAAACTCTGTAGATTTACACTAGTTCTCGGTTAAATGCATTCGATTGAGTTTCTCGGTCATCATTTTACACATATTTCCCTTATCTTATATTTAATTCTCCGTAGGGATTGCTATGTCTTTATTCAATAATATTTTTATCTTTGTTAAATTTTGTAATTGAAAATACATACTTTTAAAATTATTTTGAAATTTTATTAGAAATATGAAAGAAGACAATTTCGTTTAAAAAGCTCGTTTAGTTGAAAGTTTATTTAAAAGTTTTTTTTTTAACTTATAATAATTTAGAAGGGGGAAAAGTATCTTGTCAGATTTAATGGGGATTTATTCCACTGAATCATAAAAGGCATACTTCGTACACAATAGAAACGTATCTTTTAGCTCAGCAAGTAAAGTGTTCTTCCACTGTCAAATGGTCTCAGGTTCAAATCCCAATACAGCTAAAAACAAATAGTGTTAAATTTTAATGATACAACTGTTCAAATTCTTTGAAGCTCACTGAAGATTGAGTAAATCATTAATTTTAAAAACTCAATTAAATTATTATAAGTAAAAGTAAATTTACAGAGTACTCTGTATTTTTAACGATGTTAATTTACAGAGTATATTCTAAATTTAACGAATAACTTTTCTATTATTGAACAGAATCTCTTTTTATTATTATTATTTTAATTATTTTACATAAAACTTAAGTTAATGGATTCTTGTAGATTCTCTGTAATTTCGCAGAAATTTTTTTAACAGTGTGGAATATACAAAAGAAAAGTGTAAACAAGTTGCAATGTATGCAGTTTACTTAACATGTGAAGAATTAGTGATTTTTTTTTCCTTAGATTATGTTATTTAAGCTGCTATGAGATTCATCAGTATTTCTAGAAACTTTTGAGCCAATACTTGGTTTTCTCCAACTTTTCGCGATATATTCTCTTAACACCCAGCGTGATAGCAAACAGCAAATTGGTGTTTAAAAGACAATTTGGTGTTTAAAGTGTATGAGGTATTGTCTTTTTTTTATCAAATTATTATTTACACGTCAACGACAATTTCAAACCATTTAAAATACAGTTACAGAACATTTAAATGAACACAGACGTATCCTGATCCAATTAAAATATTCATGAATCTATTATATGAAGAATATTTTAAAACAAAAAATTCTATATTTTGTGCACCTAACAAATTTATAAAAAAAACCATTTACTAAATATATATTAATATATTTTTATTCTGACCCTCACTTTCTTTGAAATATTAAAAACAAATAAGCCTATTTTACTTACTCCATTGCTTCTAATAACTGCTGCGGCCTTATCTTTTGTTTTGGCACTACCTCTAACACTGATCCATCTTCTTCTCTTTTAACAAATGCTGTTGATAGATGGACGAGGACCTGTTAAATTTAAAATAAAAATCATAGCAAAAATTTAGCAATAATTTTTCTTTAAACTACGTTAGATTTTCGAAAACATATTAGTATCTGGGAAAATGAATATATTTTATATTTTTTCCATTATTCAGTAAATATGATATAAAAAGGGTATGGTACAATTTTTATTTAAAAAAAAAGAAGGAAAAGGAGGCAAAAGAGGAAAAGAGGAAAAGCTGCTCATATGATTATAGTAATTGAGGACCCCAGAAGCCAAGGGGTATAAGTGACAAAATTGAAAAAATTGAGTTAAGTGCACAGGGTACCTGGAAATATGCTTTTTCCATTTCAGATAAAGAAATATAGGTCATTTTCTGATTATTTGGGGAGTTATAGAGATAAACCACTTTTTTCGAAAAACAAACAATATTGCTTAATTATACATTTAAAGAAAAATGTACTCTATTTTTTTAACAATTATTGAAATGAGAGTTAAAAGATTAGAATGCAACAAGCAGATGTTTCCTATTTCAATCCACTCAATTGTTATTGGTGTTCCAATTTAACATCAATTATCTTTAAACTCAATTTACTCCAAATAGACATTTTGTCACTTGTACCCCTTGGCTTCTGGGCTCCTCAATTAGTAAATCACTTGTAAACTTCTTATAATGAAACTGAAAAGGGACCGTAAATTATTTGTATACGATGACTTTGCTGTGACTTATTTTCATACAACAGTAATAATTTTATCAAGAAGTTCAGTAGTTTTTATTTTTAACAGTATATGGGTTTTTTTGTTGTTGTTTTTTAAGGAAATAATTCCAAATGTAGTAATTTAAGGTTCGCTATATTACGGTATTACAAAGTGGTAATAAATATATTCCCGATTAAAAACACACAAAAAATTTTTAGATACATTAAATAGAAAAATATATATATATTGCGGAAATTAAGATTCTTTGAAACATATTACTTTATGAAACTAACCTTTTATTTTCAAAACGATACTTTAAATGATTTACTACATACGTGCTTACAGTTGTTGAGGTAAGCTAGGGAAACTGGACTCCCGAGGTAACTGGGCCATAGGCTATTTTATAAAAAAAATGATGATTTTTAAGTTTTAGATTTGACAACATTGCATACCTACCTCTGGTTTTTAAAACAACGTGTGTTAATCATAGCTCTGTTTTTTTTTTCTGTAATAAGTTACCGAAAATTCAGGCTTCTTAAAAAAAAAAAAAAAAATAAAATAAAAAAAAAAAAAAAAAAAAAAAAAACGTGAATTTGGTTAAACTTTTTGGGCTTTATTTTAGAATATGGTATGTACTTTTGCTAGAAACTTAAATGGATTTAATCAGTATCCATGTATTGCATTTATCTAGCGTAAAAGAAAACAAAACATTCGGGAATATTTTTGTTTTACTATATAAGTGCTTACAACTGGCATTGTTAATTAAAGATATTATTTCTAATATGTAGGAAATGTTATAAATATTAGTGATGCAAATTTAGTTTTGATAATATTGAATTAAGAACACAATATTTAATCTTTTCTGCTTAATCAAATATATATTCATGTAACCTTTTCCGCTTAGTAAAATATATCATAAATGTGTGATAAAACTATGGGAAATTGCATCTGATTTAGACACAATGAACTTGACTTCGGCCACGTTTATTATTATATATCATGTTATTAGTGATTGAGAAAATTTTAATATCATTTATAGTTATCTTATTTTTAACTAAACTCTGAATTTGTTATGTCAACAAGAAGTTTATTAATATGAGAATATGAGAAAATTAAAACAGAAAAATCATTCTTAAAATCGAAACTTACCTTAAGGTTAGACATATCATGGCACAAATCCAAAATACCTTTTGTTGCTTTTAGATTATGATTCACGGCTTGTCTGGATAAAAGAACAATCACATGATAAACAAAAGAAGCGCGCAAGCAGAAACATTTGTAAAAATAAAAGTTATAAAATGTACAATGATCACTAAAGGTTTCAGATTTCTGAATATATTATTCTACCTTTTTCGTTAAATAAATATTCTTTCATTTACATATTCTCCCTTTAAAATATATTTATAACATTAGCACAAATCTTAAGTAAAATGCAGTAGAATGGATATAAAAATCGTTAAGTATTCTGTAATAACTACATTTCGCTGGAAAAAAAATTTATGTTACAATAAATCATGAAAACATCGCGATTATTTTAAAAACGTTTACAAAAAAATTCATACTACATTTAATATTACGTTTATTTGCTCCACACTAACTTATATTCTAAATCTAAAACTAAATAAGTGGGTAAGTGTGATCGCAGATTGCAAAGAGGGTTTAGTTTAATATTTCTTTCAAAACAACTTATCCTTTTGTTGATGAATACAAATTGTTAATTTATAATTATTAAATTCTTACATAGATGGTAGCGCCAGATATTTAATTTTAAAATAATTATAAAAGGAAATTATTTATTTTAATCAAATTAAAAATGTTCAAATCAAATTATTTTAAAAAAAATACGGAAGTCCAATTTTTTTTTAATTTTATTTAATTAGATAAAATTGTTTAAAAGAATTGGCTGAAAATTAAAAAAATATAGCGGAGATATAAATAAGATTTTAAATTTCTAAAAACGAAAAAAAGATTTAAAATGCCGAATCATTAATAAACCGCAATAGTTTTTCAAATAGAAAGAAATTTGAATTCTAAAAAATATATTGAATGTCACTGATTATTTATAACAACATAATAACAGTAATAAAAATAATATAAACCCTTAAATAGGAAAAAAATCGAAATTTATTCTAATTAAATCCATCGTAATATAAAACTTTCAACTTTCAGCAAGGGGGTTTGAGCTAACAACCTTCTGTTAGGATAGAAAACGAACAATTAGAAATTCACAAATAATGCATGAAAAGGTAGCAAACAGCCGTTTCGAATCTACCATCGAGATCTGAGTCTTGCACTGGTGAGGAATCTTGATAGTAGATTCGAAACAGCTGTTTGCTACCTTTTCTTGCATTATTTGTGCATTTCTAATCGTTGGTTTTCTATCTTAATAAACTTTTGCACAGAGGCTTTATTTACTAGTTTAAGAATCTTCTGTTTACTTGCGAGATGTTTAACCTCCAAGCTATAATGGCTACGCGAAACCCGTTGAAATTGAGATCCTCTTTTAAAATTTAAATAACCAAAATGAACAAATAGCATTAAAAAAAATTAATTAAAATAATAGACTTTTTTCAAAATTTTGTGTTTTGTCGTGCAACATGAGCTGTAAGTACACGAAATTTGAAGTCTCTGATTTATACAGTTTTTGTATACGGACTCTGTGACTGACAGACAGAGGAGTGAGACGAATAGGGTTTCGTCAGATGAACGAAACCCTAAAAAGATTACAGTACATTAAAAGAATCGGCAAAACAGCGCGGAAATTTAATTCTTTATCCTGGAGAACTACTCCAGAATATATCTACATATTTTTACATATTTTAACCATTAACAAATCATAATATGTTCCATATTTTAAAATAATTAGGATTTTCTTTGATAACTATAGCTTTTTCCTTTATCCGTAAAATCATTATACACTGAAAAAAAATGAAGTATTCAAAAATGAGTAAATCGCTGTACCCATATCGAACTGGGTATGTTTGAATCAAAAATATTCTCAATTTTGAAACATCACATGTTATCAAATCCAAACAAACGATAATTTTATACCCTACAATGGTTTATTTTATTCATGGAGACATAAAAATGTTTATTAATGTAAATATTAAATTATGCACAAGGTTTTAAAATAATTTAAAAATGCTTGCAGATAATGCTCTAGTCATAAAAATATTCGATTTGGGTATTTTGGTAATACTTTTATTATTTTCTTAATAAATATAATCAATCAAACGTTTATTGTTAATAATTTTGAGCGTGAAATAAATGCCAGTACATTTCTACTTTAATTTGAAAGTTCAGGGGGTCGTTCATAGCGATTCATACTTGAACACAACCATGGAACCAAAAATGAGTACATGTGGTTCTCAGTTTTGAGTACATTTGGATCGGGGCTTTTTGGAGTATGAGAAGTACTTAAAATTGATTAATTTTTACTCAATTTTGATAAACCACTTTTTAAGTATGATAGAAAACAAACTAGATAATTAAAATAACGTTGCACACCTTTAAATAAAAATCCCAATCTCTTCTAGAATAAGATGAGAAGTATGTGAATAATTGAAATATGTTTAGAAATTCTGCATATCTATATAAAATATATCGTTTATTTTGTAGTATAGGCTCACACTATTTAATACATTGATTATTTTATAATTAAAGTATATTTCTGATACGTTGACATTTTGAAAATAGTCATGTTTTTTTTTTTTTTAATCTCACCAAGAAGAGCACTGGCAAATCACATTCACTCTAGTCAGACATAACCACTGCAAAAGTTGAAATAATTTTTTTAAATGTGTAATTTAATAGTTTTATTTAACTTTACATTAACTTGCGAAAGTTATTTTACTTGAGTAGAAATACAAAGTACTCATGTGCTATCAAATTATTTTCATTAAAGATACCTCAAGTTATATTAGAATTAATGCTAAAGCTTTCGTATAGTCAATAAACATTTCCATAGCTTTTCAAATATAATAATTAATTTTTATATAATATTAATTAAAATTCAGACTTCATATTCCATTATAGTTCTAATCTTATTTGCTTAAACATGTAAAAATGCCTTTCATCATTTGAGTCAAGATAGTAAAGTGTCCATGATAATAAAGTGCGGCACAAAAGTTTACGCACAAGTTAAATATTTTTATAAAATGAAAAATATACACCGGAACACTTTGACATTTTTACTCTGTATCTAAACAATTTGACTAGAAATTCATGCTTCGAATTCGAAAACAATTCATCGTAAGGAAAATAACAAACTACATAAAAAAATCAAAATTGTGATATTAAAAAAAAATTTTTACAAAAACGAAATATTTATATTTCATAAGGTACAAAAGTCCTTCAGTAGTCAATGGTGTTTCGATTGCATCTGATGAGATCGAATGTGCAATTTTTCATTTATAATACGATAATATAAAAACATTTGGGAACGAGTTTGTACCAAGCTTCCTCGATCGCTGATTTGAACTCTTGCACTGAGTAATACAGCTTCCCACTTTTGTAGATGTCAGGCGAAAGTATTCCTCCGATGTTCTCTATTGGATTAAGGGCTGGTCTGAGAGCTGGCCAACTCATCACACTGATATTCTGAGTGAGATCTAAACCATTCTTTTCTGCATTAGGAAATGAGTATCGATGCGTTGTCTTGCTGAAAAGTCAGGTTGGGACCAATCAGAAGTTCAACACAGATCACAAATGTTCACTCAGAGTTTCCTGCTAATTTTTGGAATTTTGTCTACCATTTAACCCTTTCCGGCGCGGAGTAAGTTTAATTGAAATAATTATCTGCCACCAGAATTTATAAACGAATTTATTAGAGAATACGAACTTGCTTATTTTCAGGCATTTTATCAAAGGAAAATTTTAATTAAATATTCTTGGTGCCAGTAAAATTAAAATTAGGTGTCCTTTTTAAGGGACACCGCGCCGGAAAGGGTTAAGAGGCAAAGAGACGCTTGTCTATTGTGTTCAAAAGCGCCCCATATCAAGAGCCAACTATAACTTTGTTGCCTGCTAAATATGGTCTTCGTCTCTTTCCTCAAACCACGCCAATAGAATTAGAGGGTACACGACATTTCGGTCCCGCCGTTTCGGTCCCGAGACATTTCGGTACCGAGACAATTCGGCCCCGAGACAATTCGGCCCCGAGACAATTCGGTCCCGAGACAATTCGGTCCGTGGTCATTTCGGTCCCTAGCAACTTTGGCCCCTTGCCATTTCGGTCCTTAGTCATTTCATTCCCTTGTTATTTCTTTGCTCGCTATCTTATAAGTCGGATTCTAATTGTTGTGGGCCTGCCAAATGGTATAAGTTCAACATTATTCGGGCCTTTTTTTTTATTTTTTTAATTTCCCCCCCCCCCCCCAAGTTTTATAAAAAGTGAATATAAGAGTCCGATAAATTTAAATTTTTATAACACGTGACAATGAAATCACAGCGAGTTGACAATTTTGTTTGGTTAAACAATGTGATATAAATTTAGGGGATATTGTCTTTTGCTTTTAGTATAGTATTATTAATCAGAATAAATATTTTAAATTTTATTATTTAATTATTAGTATCAATATTTTATATAAACTTCTATAAAGTATATAAACTGAAAACTATTTTATATAAACTGCCATAAATGTTTTTTGGCTGTTTACGTACATTTTTTTAGAACCTTTAAATTAGCATTAATTAAATAATAAAAAACTTTGCTTATTTTTTCCCTTCCAATTACTGTAATTTCGGGTGTATGAGCCGCAGATCAAACAATTCTTTTTCGACCCAGAATTTTTTAAGAAAAAAATGTAACTAGTTAGATCACCGTAAATATCTGTCTTCAATCAATAAATAAGATTTCTGGGTCCAAAAAGAATTGTTTGATCCGCGGCTTATACACCCGAAATTACGGTAGTTTGATAATAAATGTCTTTAATTATTCAGTTAGACAGTTAAGTTATAATATATACATATTTACTCAAATCACCCTTCTACACCCTCTCCTTTGATAATTCAGATATGAAATATATTTATTGAAGAACAAATTTTTTATCTTTCTTATTATTTTTATAATTACAAAGTTGCATCTTATAAATTTATTTTGATAAGTTACTTTTCACTATAAAAATTGGAATAACAATAGTGATTTCGTAACTAGGCATGCTATGAAAAAAAAATTGTTTTAGAAATTTGCCTCCGCCACTTTTTTTTTCTTTTTTTTAATAATAATATTATTTATTGATTGCATTTTTTAACAGACTTCTCACGCCATGAAGACAATTTTTGTGAGTTAATTTTATTGAAGCTGGGCCTATTTCATTCTAATAAGTTGATTATTATTTTTTTACGTAAAAATTATATAATAATATTTTAAAATATAATAATATAAATATTATACATAAAATATTATATATAATTTAATAAAATATATTAAAATGTAATATAATAATATTTTAAATAATTTTATTTTTAGTTTTTAAGTGACAAAACTAAGATTTTATTTATTTATTTGTATTACCTTTTCATTCTTACTTTCCCAGAAAAAGAAAATCTTATTTTAGTTTTATTTTTAACTATACTAATTGTTTTAAATTTCTGTAGTTTTAAATATACAATAAATAAACACGTAAAAGATAAATTTCAGTTTAGAACTACTAGGAAATATAATGATGTATTGAATATAAAACGGATTATGTATTGAGTTTATTTAAAAATAAAATTCATTATGTAAATTAATCATATTATTAATAATAAATTGATTTAATAAAATATTAAATTGATTTTTATATTAAAATTACTAACTATTTTGAGAATTAGGATTACCAATTATCATTAGGATTACCAATTATGATTAGGATTACCATACAAAATTTGTGTGAATTATAATTTTTTGGATAAGAGTTATACGTGCGTGTGGTTTTCGGGCACTTATAATCGCATTATACTAAAATTTTATGGCATTCAGTTTAAAAACTCTGCAATGTTCCCTATAAATTTATGTGTTATTTCACAAAATTCCAGCTTGCAGGAGAAGTGACCGAAATGTCTTGGGACCGAAATGTCTTGGGACCGAAATGGCTAGGGACCGAAATGGCTTGGGACCGAAATGGCTCGGGACCGAAACGGTGGGACCGAAATGGCAGGACCGAAATGGCGGGACTAAAATGTCCTTCTTCTAGAATTAGAAGCCATCTGGACCATTTAACTTCTATTTTTTCATAAAAAAAATAACAATCCATTCGTCAAAATAATACATGTGCTGTTTTGCCCATTGAAGACTTACTTGTTTGTGACACTATTTCAGAAAAGACTTACGAGGTAATTTTTGTTTTTTGATGAATCCTGATTTGGTTATTAGTCTGCATATAGTCTCACGTGACATTTTTTATCCTAGTCGATGAAGAGACAAATTGCTAGTTACAGCTAATCTTTTAATTCTTCGATCCAAACGAAATATGGTTTTAACTCGACCTTTTTGGGTCGATACGCGTTTTGAATTGTATTCCATGTAGCAAAATATTTTAAATATCAATTTTAAAGCAATTTAAAAATAGCGAAATTAACGAAACAGGTTTATCTTCAGCTTTCAGCTTCCAAATTTCTACAACTTCTTCAAGCGGGAACTGTACAGATTTTAGCATTTTGATATAACGCACAGTTATCGTTACACTTTATACTCTATGAAAAAAAAGTCTCGCAGATCCTCCAAATGTCATGTTTAAGAAGATATTTGCATAAAATCTCATTAATGTATAAATTTTCGCGACATCACATTTTTTGAAACTTTTTTTTTTTTTTTTTTTTTTTTTTTTTTTGTAAATATGAAATATTTTCACACTTGATATATATATATTTAAGATCAAAATATTCACCTTCAGTAGACATTTGAAAGCATTCCGTTGTACAATAATATTTTTATTAAAATATTTGCGTTGTGCTCAAACTTTTGCTCCGCGCTATAAGCATTTCACTATAGATTATAGACATCATTTTTTAATTTGCAGGAATACGATTAATTTGCTATACTATTAAATAAACCAACATGTTAAAAATAGTTTCTGAGCCGAATATTGCTTTCTTGACGCACCTAAATAATTAATGAGTATTTCTATGAGCACTTGTTGTATAAGATTTTGGATACAGTATTTTAGAACGGAAAATGTGTCTTATTTTAGCGGATGTATCTCATAAATCGAATAAGGCCAACCAAATTTTTCGAAAATAACGGTAGCCAACAATTAGTAATGTGACTTACACGACAAGTACTCATGGAAATACCCTTTGAAAAATCCAATAAATAATATCAGTCAGTCATTTGCTGCTCTTCTGAGAGTTTTGACGATCTGAATAAAGAAATAATTTAAACTTAAACGTAGTTTCATTTCTTAATAAAAAGCACACTGATTCAACCCAAAGCTTATAAACTTACATGCATATTTCAAAGTATTTTTTTTATATTGAGTTTACTATATCTATCTGAGGTAACAACAATTGAAAAATATAAATACAAAATTTAGATTGCAAATAAACAAAATTCATACCTTAAGGGGTCATTAAAGTTTACACTTGCAGCAGAATGAATCACAATGTTCACATTTTGACGAATTTTATCATAGTCTTCAAGTGACATCCCTAATTTATCAGCTGCAATATCTCCCTCGATTATATGTAGCCTTTTCCTGAACATTGGGAAAACTTCTTTTACCTTTTTGAAAAGCTGAAAACAAATATGAAATTTCAGAACATTAGTATTTTTAACTATTGCTTCATAACAAATTACGGGAATTTAGTAAATCTTTTTACCATTTTTCCTTAAAATAGGTAGAACCATGAGCATTCTTTTGAGCACTAAACTGCATTCTTTTTCAAAAAATAATTATGTGTTGTTTTGAAATTCAGTGAAAATTTGAATAATTTATAGTTTCCTTTTCGGAACTGACGTTTAATAATCAAAGAATTAGTGACAAAATTCATTCTGCGATACATTTTATTTCCTAGTTTAATGTAATTTTGGATTAACATATAAATATAATGTAAAAAAGGGAATCGTATTAAAATGTGACCTCCATGGAATCTTC
The DNA here is from genome assembly GCA_964019185.1 of Maratus speculifer. Taxonomy (NCBI): domain Eukaryota; kingdom Metazoa; phylum Arthropoda; class Arachnida; order Araneae; family Salticidae; genus Maratus; species Maratus speculifer. Next base: position 286,226,622 of record OZ025293.1, read on the forward strand.
ACAGAAAGTTTTATACTGTATGTGTTGATGTTACAATTCATAAAAAAGAAAGTAGTAAAAACAGTGAATTCTGTTCAATGAATATTATTTAAATTAAAAGTCCAAAAGGAAAAATTAAAACATAATTTTATTTAAATTTCAAAGCTCTGTCTGTAGAGTTAATGTCATCGTCTGTGGAATAATTTGAAGAGAAATATATTATGTCTATTACTCCATATTCAATACTTGACGTTAAATAATCCCTATTTTACTTTCAAGAATTAAAAAAATTAAAGCTCTTTGGATTTTTTAAAAAATTCAGTATTTAATTGGATACTAAAACCAGAGGGCGATCAAAACGTACTTTTTATTGGTTGGAAAAGCAAATGAGAATGGTTATTTCCAAGTGCTTTTGACATTTTATTAAGGCGCTAAACAAGATGCACAAAGCCAATGCTCTTAAATCTGCCTATAATCAGTTTTTATGACATATCTCTCGTTTCAATCATAAAACCTGTACCGATATCCATCATGGGAATTATATAACTTAAAATAGGTTTTTGTGATCAATGCTTCCTTTTCCATCAAATTTTTTCTGTGAAAAGCTCACAGCCGCACGCCCTTCTCTTCCGCTCAATGGAAACAAAGGTACAATTTATTGCAAATACTAACCAGAAATGGAAAACTTAATCCACCTCTGAGTAACAAGTTATCGAAATCAATGGGTTTGATGATGTGTCAATGTCCAACCAATTAGACACGCGTTTGTATGTGGATCGATTTCATAAAAGAATGCCATTATTTTTACCTATGTGGTTAATGGCCCACGTAGAATAAAAAACTACTTCCATGCTAACCCTAAGGCTGTGTTTGAATGTTTGTTTTGCCTTCCTTCAACACTTTTCAGGAAACCTATTGTTCTCCATCGTCTGTGGTTTATTCACAGTGGAGATTCAACGATGCAAATGAAATCTAAAGATTATATAGACTTAAAGGAAGCATTTTTTTCTACAGTATACCTGCCACTTTCATTCTAAAGCTATTAAAGATGAAAAACACAGTATGACCATAAAAAAACACGCCAATATATTAAAATAGTTGAATGGTATGTTTATTACGACCTTTAGACAGTCAGATAGGTACTCCTTCTTCTACCAAAACAATAAAAGTTTCAATTTTCTTTTCTTCTCCAACTGTTTTGCGGTTATCAACAAAAGAAAGGTGAGTCTCAACAATGGAAAGATGTTTAGATGGCTTTGACGGAAAGATTTTCAACCGATTTGGATACTACAAAAGTAAAAAGACATGAAAACCACTGTCTAACAGAAACAAAAACAATTCCATTGATTTGCTACGCCTCGCCGTTATGCCTAAGAGAGTTACAGTAAAGGGTACAGTGGATGGCATTCGGAGGTGGCAAGTGCCATCTGAATTTTTAAAGAATTTCTCTATTACTTCTATTTTACACATAAACATATAGCGTATTTTTTTTCCTGAACGCTCACGACTATGACATATGCACTCTTTTTTAACGACTACAACACTGGTTAAAGTAACACTAGTGTCGCTATTTTCCCTCGAGTTATAAAATACTGAATCCTGTTTTGGGGGGGTTCTCATGGAACTGAACATACTCAAAAGACCTTATTTCCGGCATACAGATGATGGAACAGAAATTCATTCAAAGGTGAAGGAAACGTCGCTGATACTTGTGGCTATTTGAAAAGAAAGGCAATAAAAGAGAAAGTAAACTAAGACTGAACAAAATGAAATACAGACCAATCTCTAATTAATGTATGGATGAGACTCTCGCGTATTGAGTATCAAGTATTAATAAATCAGCTAGATTAATATGGATTTACTTTATATACGAACTATGTGAGTTTGTGAATTTATTTTACCGTTATTAGTATTTCTTGTATGTTGAAAGGCATGTAGTATCTATTGGAGACATATTGATACCCGTTATAATAAATAAATAAATAAATAAATGAGAAAACAAATAAATAATTAAATTTTATATAACGAGCATATATTGTGTGTGTGCGTAAATTTTACCTTAAAAACGTCTCTAACGATTCGGACTAAATTTTGTTTTCGATCGTTTTCGGGTGCGAGAACATTTTGCTAGGTCACAGGTTTCAGAAATTAGATTAGTGGGTTAATGTGGGACATTATCAGTCATTGTCGAGCTAATTATACAGGGTGATTCAAAATAACGTGGACAAATTGATATGACAAATCAGGCATACGACAAGGATAAAAATCACATAGGAACATAGGGCCGCAAGCCCCTTGTTGAGTCACAAATACAGGGTGTTTCATCCTAACTCAATTTGGGTTGACGGTAATAAATTTCAGAAAAATGAAGTTAATTATAATAAAACATTTAATAGAGATCCTCACCTTTGTTTTAAATGTGATAACACCAAACAAAATTGGTAGAAGTTTGCATTATGCGCACCAGCAATACGCACTTGACACCTCACATTTTGGACTGAGATAATCAGTTTATACGGTATCATCGATTGCTTGAGCAATGTGTTTTTCCAGATCTTTTCGTAACGTTATCACATTTCACACAAAATTAGGTACACATGGTTTCATTTTCATTACGATGTTATTATTTTCCTGGAAATTATTACTTTCAAACCGGTTGTAGCTAGAATGAAACACGCTGTATTTGTGACTCAATAAGTAGTTTGCGACCCTATGTTCCTATGTGATTTTTTTTCCTTGTCGTATGCCTGATTTATCATATCAATTTGTCCACGTTATTTTGAATCACCCTGTTTATCAGAAAGGGCTCAAATGATTTACAGGCGAATTTACAGACCTACATTTAGTTAGCGAAAATTTTTTAATTACTTCATTTGTAAGGGGACTCGGTACCATTTGAAATTTTTTCTTAATTTAAGCATTTCAAGATATATTTTTGGCATAATAATAAAGGACTTAATGAAGAAAAAAGGTTATGCCAAGAATCTGTTTAATTTCCCTGGAAAAATTCGAAAAATGTAATTTTTTTGAAAAATTTAAGTAAATTAAATAATTTATCTTCTCGACAATATTGAATATTTAGAGCCAATTTTTTTAAACTATTTGTAAAAGTGTGCTGTATAATTTTAAGTATCGGATTTATCATCAGTTAATTAGTTTTGGAAAGAAAAAATAAAATGTACAAATAAATGTACAATTAAAAGTAAGAATTGAATTTATTTTACATTTTTATGTGTCAAAAAAACTTTTTAGTTTATTGTAAATTCGAACTTAGTTTTATCAAACAGACTGTAAGAATCAACCAAAATATTTTTCGATTCAATAGAAAAATACACATAAAAGTTTTTGAGCATGTCATTCGTCTAAAAAACACAAACTGAGAAAAATCACTTTTAAGTGAAGTGGATTTTAGTATTTAAAGGGATGGTGATTCAATAAAATTGCTTTAAACTGTGTTTATAATACTCGGATCTTTACGAAACTTCATCAGAAGGTACTAATGAAAATAAAGTATAATTTAAGCAAAAAATTAGAAAATCAATATGCTCTTCATTTTTCACCGAATGAAGTGTATCGAGTCCCCTTAAGAATTTTCCCCTGCGTTAAATATATGATCTTAAAATTAATATAGCATACTGAATACTGTGCATTATGTTTAACGGTAAATTATAATTAACACTACATTAATTATATTGGTACACAATGTATTTAATTTAAGTTGAACAACTCTCTTCACCCCGAAAATTTCTTTTTAACTACGGTATTGATTAACTCACATAACAATTTTACAACATTGCGAAGCATATTTTTCTAATAAATTAGAATCAACGTTCTTGGAACGTTATTTAAGTAAGAGGGAGATGAAAGAAGTCTTTTGGGTCGCAATTTACGATTAGCCTTTAAAATAGCACCCCCCCCCTCATCCCTTTTCTTGATCCTACAGGGTCCTTTTAGGGAACTGACTGTGCCACACGGTTCTTCGCTCCTCCTATAGTACTGCAACCGAATATGATCAATGGGCGACCTTGCAGACCAATTCACACCGACGAATATCCTCTTCCTCAGGAAAATCAATGTGCTTTGTGTGGCCTCGCATTGTTGTGCATAAACTGACTCAGCTGCTGATATAGGACTTTATATCCGTATTTTCAAAAACTGGGATTTCTTATCCCAAGCTCTCTTTAAAAACCTTAATACAGTATAGGGGTTTTTGTACAACTTGTATAAATGTGAATACGAGAAAAAAATAATAATAATTTCTGTACCTTTAGCTTTTGCAGACAAGTGTATTTTAAAATCGTATCTAGCCCTTTATTGGTATACATAATGAGCAATTATTTTTTTTAATTATACTATTAATCAAAAAATTAAAGACGGGAATCATTAAAAGATTTCAAAATAATCATTGTTCTCAATGAAGGAAGTTAAATTCAGCATATTTCGCAAATGAGCAAAACCTAAAAAAATTAACATGTAAGTGGAAGATAAATACTGTAAATAAATGCAGACAAATGTGAAGTGATATTTAGGGTCATTTTATATAATTATGAATATGCGGTAATTCAGAATTAGAGCCACTAACGCTCCTGTGACAGTAGCTGTGGTAGTAAACCAGTACAAATCAAAGGTTTACATCCTTGTTGACACGCTGAGAGCATTTCTGCCGCTTCTACTTTACGGTTAGCACTTTTGCTTACACTTACCAAATTCCTTAACATTCAAGTGATAAACAGTTTTGTAGTGTGTGAATATTCTTTGTTTCTAAAGATAAAATCTAAAGTTGTTGTTCTCAATCAATAATTCTTACGTGATAATTATTCTAACAGAATATTACTAATTTTTTGCTGTAACTCATTTTGAAGAATCTATTAAATCATGTTCATAATATGAGGTCATACCAGATTGTACAGTTGAAACTTTAGGTTTTCTCAGGAACATTTGTTTTGTATTATTAGTTTAATATATCTAAATATCAGAAAAAACTGGCAATCATTATAGTGGCTATCCCTTAATTCGTTGGAGTATAGCTTCGTTTAAAAATATAAGGCAGCGGGACCCACAGCATTAGGTTCATGTGGAAAGATTTCGTTTACAAATATATGTTCAAAACAGACGGGAGAGTGTGTAGCGTGTTTGGTGTAAGCTGCTGCAGGCAGTGCTGATCCCAACATTAAGTTCGTGTGGAAAGAAATCGGCTTAAAAATATAAAATCATTCGACTCTGATTTTAGGCATTTTAAATTCATTAATTCTAGATTAAGAAAAGCAGGGGGACAACTATATTGGTAGCGTAATGTTTGTTTAAATTTATTGTTGAACAAATGTTGGGTATGAACTTGATATTATTTTATATAATACCTTCTCTTCAGGAAAATAGATATTCACAATTATTCCGTAGCCTTTGTAATAATTATGAACATTTATAGTAAATATTAATAGGCGATTTTCGGTACTTAATTAACATCCCACAGCGGCAATAATTGATTGTAATTGTAGTATGGAAGTGAAAAAATAGCTTTATGACGGTTTTACAAGATTTATATGGATATTTGCTGCTTAAAACTGCCAGTATTTGAAAATAGGAAATTATTTCGCTATTATTCCAACTGATACAATCAGTTGGAATCAGCATACATATAATTAGTTTGTGTGAAATAGTTATCATTGATTACCTTGCATGATGTGGTGTTTAAAAATTACATTGTATATTTTTTTAAAGTGAAAATGTATTCATTTCTTTTCTTTTATATTTGTTGTTAGATGCATTCTACCATTAACTAATTTCATATTAATATCTACTATTTGTCTTTAAAAAAATAAAAAAATCTACTTATATTCAGTGTTTGAAAAACATGCTGATTTAATTTTTACATGAGTTTCAATACTTCTAGAAAAAATGCACAAAACAAAGTATTGAAAAATAACACAAAAATATTGTATTTTTAATCAATCCCAATTTATTTATACAGTTTCATTTCTTTTTTAGATTCATAAATTCATCCTGGAGTTGCAAAAACTGATTGAAAGACATCATGGAAAAAAAAAAGACTCCAAGCATGTACTATGTTCGATTTCTACCAAATAATGTTCTACGTGCTATTTTTCATCACTTGTTTAACAAACCAGATTTTAGTGCAAAATTTGTGCGAACTGTGTACCTATACTTTGTTCTTTTTCCATCGAATGTGCGATATTTCATCATAAAATAAAATCTGAGTGATATTTTTGTAATATAAAATAATTGCAAATATTTTCTCAAATGATACTTAATTTATCAATATTCTCTCAAATAAAATTTAATTCATCCATATTTTCCCAAATGGTATTTATTTTATAAAAAATTTCTCAACACTCACATTTTTCAAGATGTGTGGATGTGTGATTCACACATTTCACATAATATTTAATGCAAAATGTTCTTCAAATTTTAAACAAAACATGCGAAATCTGATGCATCCGTATTTGGAAAAAAATTACGGATATTTTATAAATTAGTCGAACGGTAATAAATTTCAAATTTTATCAATCTTTCGTGATAACTTAATAATGAAAAAATAAGCATTTTATTTCTTATGTAATATCTTAACTCTATACATAGCGCTTCAAATGGACTCTTTTCTTTTTTTAGAAACACATGCAATAAAATCACTAAAAAGTGTAACATGATAGGGCACTTTGTATTTTTTTTAGAATGCAGAATTATTAAAAGTGTATGCAACAGTCTTATAATGATGGATTCATTTTTCGTCATATCTAGCCATTCTTATCTCATGTCACTTGACATTTCTTGTTGAACTTTTATTATAAGACAATGTCAAAGTCAATTTAACCTTCGTAAATTTATAGCTGCATGAAACACTAATATTATTATTATTGCTATCGTAAAGTCACCGACTAAATGTAATATTAATTAACTGGACTTATCTGGTGGGGAAGAAAAGAAAAAAGAATCTTATGATATCCTATGGAAAAAATACTTATCCTTCAAGTTCATTCAAATTTGGAAATTTCAACAATACTTTTTTTCAGCACGAAGAAAGAAAGGTTCTTTATCCCTCTGTAAGCTTAAAATATTTTTAAGATAACTATGGGTACCATAAAATTTGTGTTAACGTTAAAAAATTTCCGAAAAATATAAAAATTACGTTTTACTCATTTGTAACGTTAGACTGGAAAAAGGTATTAAAATTTAGAACTTGCGGAGAGATAAAGAACCTTTCTAACTATTTGCTAAAAAAATATATTGTTGGAATTTCCAAAATTGAATGAAAAAGAAATATTATTTTCCCCGTAGGATAACATGGAATTCTACTACCTCCTTTCTCAGCAGATAAGTCCCTTTAAGAGTCAAGAATTATATAAGTTTGTCTAATAATAAAACATGTATTGCACGTTTATATGTAAAGTTACGCAACATAAAAAAAATTCTGATACATTAATATGAGTATATACCCAAAAAACTATGCATACTGTACAAACTTTTATTGAGAGTTTAAATATCCTTTTATCCAAATTACAGCAAACTAGGATATCCAGTTCATTTGTATGTTTTTATGTACTTTTATGTATACATATGCGCATAAATTTTAACAGATACTTTTGTTGAGACGGTTTTTTTTTTTTTTTTTTTTTTTTTTTTTTTTTTTTTTTTGTGGTAATGATTTCATAAGGATCCAAAACGAGTATGTTTTCCTTATTATCTGCTTCTTTTTCTTCGAAATAAAAAAGATTTTTAATTTAATTACTAAAAAAACACGAATAACCTCCGATAAATATTTTTAACAAAAATAAATTTCTAGGATCTTCAAATATAAGAGTCCAAAATTACATTTTATTTCAAACAGAAGTTTTTGAGTTATATTTAAAAAAGACACGAATTGCAATCAGTTATGCAGCAATTAAAAATAAATTTAACGTTCGAAGTTTCAAGCTTCAAATCTGCATATTTTATAAACTATTTGACCAAAGAATTTATGGTTTCATATTCAAAGGCAAAATTTACTAATGAATTTAAATACGAATATAAAAATTAAATATTAGTATTGTAAAGTTTAAAGGTTGTTAAAATTTTTGCAACAACTAAAATTATCTTAAAGAAATAATTACAATTTCTTACTTAAAATCTGTATATAGCATTAATTAGTAGATGTTTTACTAATCAATTGGTATCAGTATTTTTTTATAAAACGATTTGTGCAAAAGTTAGTAAAAAATTACTACTTTGTTTTTTACTTTTCACAAGTAGTTTTGTATTAAACATAAACATACGCTGAATTAATAGCCCAAGTACAGATTATTTCTTAAAATTTTGTAAATTATGGTACCCGAAAATTAAAATATTACTCAATCCTTCATTTTTTCTAACACTAAATCAGGGTGCGTAGTCTGGAAGCACCTTGTAAGCACCTTTTACCAGAATTTTTATAATGTAAAATCTGTTTTATTTAACGAAAAAAAATTCTTTTTTATATGTAACAACCAGTACTTTGAAGAATTTCTGGTTCTAAAATAATTAAAATCCTCTGAGTTTCTTGATGACTACGCACCCTGTAAATCAGGGGTGCGCAACCTCTGGCCCGCGGGCCAAAATGATACCACTATTTTTATGCAGAATAATTTTCCTTATAGTAAAGGCAGAAACTTGAGATTCAAGAAAAGGAACTACACTTTTCAAATATTCTGGTGTCAAACGATTTTCTGGTAAAAAAGTTTGTGCATCACTGCACTAAATACATAAAAATTCAATTTTTGATATTCTGGGCGATTTTTTCTTCCATCTTGTTCCTTTCAGGCTCCTTAAGTACTACAATAATTGAATAAGAATTCTGACATATACCTGAATTTGTGTACTATAATTATTAGAAATTATTTTAAAGTGAACAATAAAGTTTTGGTTTTTCCAGAAAAATATACGATCGAACTTTCACATTTTTAAAAGAACTTAAATTCTTAGTCATGTAACATTTAAAACACGATTTTCATATGACATAACAAATGCGTAATTTATAATTTTAAGGTTGAAGATTTTGCTTTGTTCTCTTGTAATCACTAGCGAATCTGATTCTAAGACATAGATAAATTTTTTTGACTTCCTTGACTAATACGATTTTTTAACTCCTTCCTCGTAAGTTATTGTTTTGTTTTTTATAACCTTGATACTGATAATATACTCTGCATATAATGTTTATAATGTGAAAAAAAACGCACGCTCATGTCATAGTCAACAGAGTGTAAAAAGTTTCTTTTGTGTTTGATGAAAAGAAAAAATGAAATTAACAAAAGCTTGACTTCTTTGTGCTTATTCCTTCTAAACATAGCAGCAGTTTTGCCGTATGTGAATTTTGTATTTAGAAATATTGAATTTACACCAAAAAAGTTTAAATAGTAATTTTTTCATTTATTTATTGAATTCCTATCATATTATACAGCAAAATAACAAATAAAAACCTCCGGTGTGAACTGGGAGAATAAATATCGGTCGATTTCTTTTTATTCCGATTGTTTGATTGCTACCAACATTTATAATCAATATTCTAATTGATTAATGTGTCATTAAATAAGGCGAATAACACGGTTTCAAAGAAATGGTAACAATTAAACTATCTGACGAAAAAAAAGCCTAACTTATAATACTGATACGTGTAGATATATTTGCAATATGCTGATATAAAATTAAAATATAAAATCTTTAATTTTTAAAAAAGAAATTTCAGTTTTTAAAATTTATTATTTTCATTATTTTAATATGTATTTTAAAAAATACGCATAACTTAACTGAAACAACTTAAACTTCATATTAAGTAACTGTTATCATAATGAAAACTCATTTAAACTTTTTCACTCAATCAATCACAATAAATATCATAAAATACATGGAAGAATTATAGCGAGGACATTTTTTTTAAATAACAAAGCTGAGATAATTATTTCAATTAACAACTAAATAGTTTATAATTATTATTGAACTTTGAGAACAATTTAAAATATTTCTCGTGTAAAAATAAATAATGCTTGAAGGAAATTTTTAGTTCTTAAAAGAAAAGAACAGAGTCGTGTGACGACTGTTTTGATGATGACAAAAATATATTCTAATTGAAATTTCCCAATGCAAAATTAAACCTAATTTTAGAATATTAAAAACAGGAATTTTTTCCCGCAAATAACATAGGCATGCCATTTAGAATAGAATTTATAAACGTCAGGACGAAAAATCCTTGGATGACTGACTTTAGCAATGCGCTTACACTTTTTATGCATTGATAAAGTCTTCTTAATTAAATGTTAAAAATTTGAATTTTATACATATTAGTAGATATTGAACAACATGAATAAGTTACATGAAATATGAATCAAATTGCTCTTTGAAGAATATCTTTATTATCAGTTCACGTCAAATCAGTCACGTCAGTCTGCGATATTTAACACAGGGGAAAAACTTTTAAGTATTACTTCTCAAACGAAACATTAACCTTCCTACCCTGAATGGGTCTAATGGACCCATATCTATAATTTGTTTTATACGATTCGCACCAGAACATTTTTCATAAAGAAAGTTAAATAACAGATTCAGAGAAATAAGCCTATTAAATATATTAAAAAGTTTTAAATAACAATTCTGGTGTGAAATGTTTTTATCAAGATTGAGTAAAATTTGAACAGGCTAGGAAGGTTAATAAAAAACATTACTCAGGGTGCGTAGTCTGGAAGCACCTTGTAAGCACCTTTTACCAGAATTTTTATAATGTAAAATCTGTTTTATTTAACGAAAAAAAATTCTTTTTTATATGTAACAACCAGTACTTTGAAGAATTTCTGGTTCTAAAATAATTAAAATCCTCTGAGTTTCTTGATGACTACGCACCCTGTTACTTTAATGAATGCATTTCATTTATTGATTTACCTCTAATTTAAGCATCTTCTCCAACCGTTGCTCCATAGATAATCCTCTTTTTGGTCGCATGAGGATGTAAACTGTGCCAACACCTGGACAACATCTGAGAATCTTTTCCAAGACAACCTAAAAAACGATCAAAAACGATATTTAAAGTATTAAAACATAAGAAATTCAGTTTAATTCGTATATTAACAAGAACAAAAGATCATGCATTAATATCATCCATATATTATGAAACATTTTCCACTACATCTGGACAACTGCAACGAAGGTTCACCATTAGAAAGGTAAGAGAAGCTATCTAAGGAAACAGCTTAAGAGATCCAGTTTCAGCAACTGCAAAACATGGCCTGGAAAGCAGTCCAACTTTATTTTACAGCCTTCGTACACTCTAAAAAAAATGTGTAAATTTACACATAAAAACAGGTATATCGATGATACAAAAACGACATGTCTATGTGTGTAAATTGGTGTGTAAATTGCCAAAATACACGCCTAATGTGTAAATTTGAAAATACACATTTTAAAGTGTAATTTGATGATAAGTCCAAATGTGTAAATGTTATCTGATAAGTCTTGAAATACACACTTTAATGTGTAAATTGCAGAAGAATACACAGATTTATGTGTAATATTCTCACACATTCATATGTGTAATTTTCTGTGATTAAATGTATTTTTGTGTATAATGCAAGAAACATACTTTTGTGTTTTATGTAAAATACTCAATTTTTTGTGTAGTATGTAAATTACACAGGTTTTTGTATAATATGCAAAATACACAGATTTTTGTGTAGCATTCTCTTCATATAAATATTTCTGCTGAACATGCAAAACACAGATTTGTGTGTAATAATCAAAATATTTAGATATTTGTGTAATATTCCAAGCAGACATATTTTTATGTATTTAGCGTTAACATTATATGTTTTAGTATGTTTAAATTGGGAATTAATTCCCAATGATTTAATAATGATAATTTTAATGATTAAAAAAATTGTTCAAAGAACAATATCATTTACTGATTGAGATTATATTTTCTGGTAGCTCTGTTTAATGCCCAGAAAATAGTGTACCAGCAATGTATTTTGGCAATTTTCACATCACACTAAATAAAAGACAAATCATTTTCGTATCACCGATATACCCGTTTTTATATAAAGCATGATAAACTGAAATTTTAATTACCAATTTGTAATTTCTTTTAGAGTTGGTTTATAGTTCTACAACCGTGAGATCACAATTTATGCGCAGACTGTGCATAATTTCAATTCCTTACAATTTCTGTCTTTTAAATTAAAGTTAAAATGAAATTATCTCGCTCATATTTACTGCTATAACAACTCATATTGTTTTTAATATTTTAAAGAGCAATTTTTTCAGAAATATTTATTATTAATAATATTAATAATACATTTTAATATTATTAATATTAATAGTATTAATAATACATACTTTTACATTATTAAAATAGCTAGTATTATATTAATACTAGCTATCCAAGTACATTAATTAGTGTTTCACCAATATTTCATAATCTGAAAGATAACGAATGTTGCTATTTTGCGTATTATTCAATATACATATGGCCATAGGCTAAAAAAGAATTTTGGGAAATGTTTAGAAAATATTGCATTGCAATAAGATTTAACTGATATTAGAACTTTCTCCTACATTCTGCGCATTATTAGACATGATTCTTTAAAGAAAGTAACTTTTATTTTAAATTTAAAGAGTGAAATATGATGTTTGAAATAAAAGAATAGCAAACAGCGCACAGAAAATTAACCAAATAATAATAATAATAATTATTATTATTATTAAATGCTTAAGCATAAAATGAAGTCATATAGTAAATGCATAGACGTATAATAACATTACTGCATGTAAATATCAGCAAAAATATTTCTTAAAACAAAATAATACCCCATTAAAAGACACGTACTATGAGTAGTACATCATACCTGAAAGGACTAAATCAGATTATTTTGATATAAATTGGAATTTTATGATTTTTGTCCCCAATGTTCAAATACTGAATGACTACCAAGAATTTTAGTCTACCAAAACAAAACAAAAAACTCCTCTAATTGCTAACATAATCTGTGTCTTTATCCTTTAACTAACATAACTAATAGTTCATAGTTACAGATATTATAAAAACTACAAAGTAGTTTTATAATGTCTGTAACTATGAGCTATTTTTAGTAGTAGTTTCCTTTGTAGCATATAATAACATTATATAAATTAATATTTTGAAATAATATTATGCAATATTATGCAAAACTATATTAAATACTAGTGATATCTACATTTATTCCAATTATTAATAACTGCATTTAACATAAACTATTAACACTATTTAAAATTAAGAATTATTAAACAACAATCTCTGTATTTAGGAACATAATATACATTTTTAATTAGCATAAAATTAGTAATAATATAATTTTTAATTAGTATATAACATATTTTAATTACTAAAATGATTATTAAAAATTTTGTGCTCATTCTAGAAAGAAAAAAAGGGAAGATGCTAGTTCCAAAAAGTACACTATTTCATGGGAAAATATACTTAGTAATTTGTTTAGTAATTATAAAAAGCATTCAGTTTCTCATTATGGTAAACAAAGTGCCATTAATTTAATAATTTATGAATTGCAAATTGAAAATTACAATTAAATAATAACATGTTTTAATTTTTTTCTAAAGAAATAATTCTCTATCACTTTCATAAGATCTTGGGAACTTAGATTAAGAAATAATGTGTAATTTGGAAGTTGTATTACAAGAAATCTGTGTTTACTGTAAGTGAATTTAATTATATTTTAATAAAGTAGGGTGCATTTTGCCAATTTCATAAGAAGAAAGTTTTTCCACCCTAAAAAAGTGCTTAGAGGAAACAGTAAATAGTTACAGAATTAATAACAACTGCAAATAAGTAATTTTATCAATTAGTAACACAATTAACAAAATTAACAAATTTATTTGCATCTCATTTTGCAATCTGTCAATAGCCTGAATCTAAATTTACATCCACGTTTTCATATATTAACCCCCCAAAATATGTCAGCACATTCATACACACATACAAAGTAAATATAAGGAATAGCCAATTATATATGAAATCCTGAAAACATTAAACAGCACCATTATTAGCACTTAGTGGAAGTTCTCAGCATTTACTGTTTCAGACAGTTTTGCTGACGTTATTAATCATGAAAATTTTTATTTGGTGTATATGAGTTGAAAAAGTAAAAACATTCAACTTTTACTGAATAAGCTTTTGCTATGCTTAATATTTTATTATTTTTTTTTTCTCATGCCTTCTTTTACAATAGCGATGTCATTATTTCATTCTATTTTTAGTTCCAATATTTGCTATAAATTTATTATTGCAAAAGCAGAATAAGAAAATAAGATTTGGCTGCTTTATTCGTTTATTTGCAGAAAATTATTATACTTGCTATGCCTACACTATATTGCCATTGATTATGGGACACTTGCGATTTTAGACATTTTACTAAGTATCTAGAAAAATACATGAGGAATCATCTCGAAACTCTTAGTGTATAAATATAATAGTATACGTCATACATCTCCGTGAAGATTTTTTACCGAAACGCCATAGGGGACCCTCAACAAATTAAAAAAGAATGGATATCTTTTGACTAACCCTGTCAAAACTAATGTAGCAAAAGCGCTTAAACTCTAGATTATGATTGAATGCCTTATTGTAATACACTGTGTTCATTTTTATGCAAATAGCATGCACACTCGCAGAGTAATTAAGGTTTTTATAAAAGTGGTCCCAAATTTTTCCAAGTTTTTACATTATAATTTTCAGAGTTCTTAATATAAAATAATATCTTTTTCAGAAAATATGACAAACAACATTGCACACAGTACCATGTAATCAGAATTAAAAAATAATAAAAATTGTATGAAAAATGAGTAGGTTTACTAAATAATTATTTACTGCGCATGCGTCAAAGATATCAAAATTTCATTTGCATATTATGTTAGCTAAATGTATAGAGCAACTTCTGTAAAAGACTCAAAATCATAGCTTGAAAATTCTGAAAGTAATCGTTTATAGAAAAAGGACAAAATCTGTTGTTTCCAAAATGAAGCAAAAAAATGAGGGATTTTATCCAAATGCAGTAGTACATCCCATATTGTGTATTCTATATTGACACTAATCAATGAATATATGGATACAACCCCTCTTGTTTTTGCTTCATTTTGAGAATAACGGATTTTCGACTTATTCAATTGACGATTATTGTCAGAATTTTCAAGTTATGATTTTGTGACTTTCACAAAAGTTGCTCTATACATTTAGCTAACATAATATGCAAATGAAATTTTGATATCGTTGACGCATGCGCAGTAAAAAATTATTTAGTAAACCAACTCATTTTTTATACAATTTTCATTATTTTTTAATTCTGATTACAGAGTACTGTGTGCAATGTTTTTTGTCATATTTTCTGAAAAAAATAATATTTTATATTAAGAACTCTGAAAATTATAAGGAAAAAACTTGGAAAAATTTGGAATCATTTTTATAAAAACCTTAATTACTCTGCGAGTATGCATGCTATTTGCATAAAAATGAACACAGTGTATTACAATGAGGCATTCAATCACAATCTAGAGTTTGAGCGCTTTTGCTACATTAGTTTTGGCAGGGTTATTCAAAAGATATTCATTCTTTTTTAATTTGTTGACGGTCCCCTTTGGAGTTTCGGGAAAAAATCTTCACGGAGATGTATGACTTATACTATTATATCTATACACTAAGAGTCTCGAGATGATTCCTCACGTATTTTTCTAGATATTTAGTAAAATGTCTAAAATCGCAAGTGTCCCATAATCAATGGCAATATAGTGTATATTATATAAAAGAATCAATAATTTGATTATTAAAAGGAAATTATGAAATTGTAATTTATACCAGATTTGAATATCATTTTTTAATTAAATGATTTTTATGCTTATAAGATAAAAACTATGCTTTTTACAAAATTATCATGCTTAAGTCTTTGACAATACTCAGAAATTAAGCTTAGAAATAATTATTTTAAGCTTTTTTGTGTATTCAAAAGTCAATACCTGTAGAAACTTGTCAAATTATGGTAACCTTAGATTTTAATACTTTTTTCTGTCATTTGAAATCTTTATAAAATTTATGATTTTAGTCAATGTTTAAAAAAAGTTGATTTAAATTACGATTTAATTACAGGTTTAAGACAGCTGATTAAAATCGTTCGCTCTCTATGAAAAAATAATAAAAGCTTAGTTTGCATTTATTTATTTATTTATTGTGATTACATTATTGTGATTTATTGTTGATACATTACTAGAAGGGTGTCCATTACTGGCACATCTACCTGTACTGAAGTGTAATATGTAATACTTTAAAATAGCTTGCTTCAAAAAACGTCTCCCATCCCCAAAAAAATGCGCGCATAACTTTTATTTATTTATTTATTTATTTACATTCCCATATATATATTTATTTATTACAGGTTTATATAATACATCTTAAGAAGTATCAAAATTTTTTTATAAATACAGAAGCACACAAAAAAGCATAAATGAACTAAAAAAATGCAATCTATTTAATTTTATTATTATTATATTGATGTACACAAATTAATTACATTTTTAAGATAATAAATTCACAAATAATGAAATTAAAAACACTAACTAATTTAATAAAAATATTGGGCTCTGTTTTAAGAAAGTTCATTTGTACAGTTAATTCAATTTCTAACCAAAAATAATCTCATTCTTGCAAAAATGTATCATTTTACAAATAATCTCATTTTTTCAAAAATGAGACATTTTACAAATACACATATATATACATATACATAACATGTATATAATTCTTTTTAGAATAAGTGCAAAAAGTATTTCACTAAATGTGTTAAATTAGTGTTTAAATTCAAAAGTCAATTCATATATGTATACAATTCATGTATGTAATACATATATGTATACTTCTCTTTCTTCATAATTATAGTTTCATAGAATGGTCATAAGTATGCTCCATATGAAGGAACGCAGTCACTTTTGCAACACCTTTGGAACTCGGACAATGATTAAGATTTCCTAATCTAAATTTTACTAATTCAATAAAATAATCATAATTTAGTTGAAATATGATAGCATTTTTTATGATAAAACTTTCATAACACACAGAAATCATAAACATTATTTTACATTTTTACATAATAAAAGGAATCTGAGCTAGAAAAAGATTAGATATATTCAAATAGAAAAGAAACGAACAATATTAGAAAATAAAGCACCGAAATTTTATCATTTTCTTAAATATAATAACGCTGCTAATATTTATAATGACATTTAAATTCCTCAATTTTGGTTGTATGTCAAAACACTTACAGTTTAAATATGAAAAACTGAACCATGAAAATCTATTAAATTAGTTGTCAATTGAAAAGCTTTATTTTCATTAGAACAAAACATTTACATACCTTTGTTATAGAGTATCCATTTTTTTCATGCCGGTAAAATCACAATAGAAAAGAAAATATAGTTCAATTTTTTCTAAATATAAAGACAAACTTTCTGTGTTAATTAAAATTCCTCGATTATTTGTAATTGCATTATTATTTATTCTTATTTTTTGAGTTAACAGAGGAGAACACACTTTCCTCTTTTGACATGTTCAATTCTAAAAATGGCGAAACTACGATACAGCAGATGTAATTTTAATTTTTCACCTGCGTACTTGCTATTATACAAAATGCAGACGAACATTTAAAATAACACAAAAGTTCATGTAAATCCAGCTATTTTTCTAATTTTACACATTTGTCTGGGTAACCAACCGACAACAACTTGCAGTCTTAATATCATAAAATAAATGCATATAAAAACAAGTAATTCTTTTTACAAAATGTGTAATTTTCATGACAAGTGGGTGATTTTAGAAATTTACACACTTATCAGTGTATATAAGAACTATGCGTAAATTACAATAACACACCAATCGGTGTCAATTTAGGTATTTTTCTACTTTTACACACTTATTTATGTTTTTCAAGTGATAACAAATTACACACTTAGTTTCAAAAGCTAAATACACATAAAAACAGGTAAAATTCTGCAAAAAAATGTGTAAAGTACATGGCAAGTGTGTAAATTTACAAATTTACACATAAATGTGTGTAAATTTGACTAATTCACACATTTATTTTTTAGAGTGTATATCTACAGAGTTACATATACAGGTTGAATCTAAACTCTTGAGAAAAATTCTAAGGGGTGATAGTTCACATCCAGATAAACAATATTAAATAGAAAATTAAGGTTCCCAAACGTCTTCCAAAGGAGATAGGTGCCATTAAAGTTTAGGGTCCAAAATTTCAAGTGATTATAAAAAACGGGAGAAAATGTCGATTTTTTGCGGTTTTCGCTAAAACTATCCTTTAAACTTTTCATGAAAGAAATTAAAAAAAATTAAAAAATTGCCGGTAGGGGATGCTTTAGACTTTGGAGTGGCGAACAATTATTTTTTACTGTCTATTTTTTACTTTTTGAGTCTCATTAAATGCTTTCAAAATCTTAAACTTAAATTTTGAGCTCAAAATCTGAATCGTTAGGAGTGGTTAAGAAGCGCAAACTAAACTGTTTTCAGGAGTTGAAATTTGAAACATCCCCTCTCCTCCCTGAACATAGTTCAGATTGTGCTTCTTAAAAACATCCGACGATTCAGATTTTGAGTTCAAAATTTATAAGTCTAAGCCTTTTGAAAGCATTTAATGAGATACAAAAAATAACAGTAAAAAATAGTTGTTCATTACTCCAAAATCTAAAGTGCCTCCTATCAGCATTTTTTTAATCCTATCTTTAAAAATTGTTTAAAAAAAATTGACATACAGAATAGTTTTAGTGAAAACCGCAAATAAATCAACAAAATTTTCCGTTTTTTATAATCATTTGAAATATTGGACACTAATGGAGCATATCTCAGTCGGAAAACGTTTGGAATGGATTTTTCATGCAGATTTATCAGGTTTCATTCAAATTTTAGTCATAGAATCATTCTGATGATGGCACCTCCATGATTAGTTTTGAGAGTTCATTGGATAAGAAAAAAGGGTGCGAACGATGGACCAATTATCCACCCTTAATTTAAATAAATGGGTTTTTCATGGAGAATTATTAGATTTCATTCAAATTTTAGAAAAAGGATCATTCTCATGATGGCGCCTCCGCGATTAGTTTTGGGAGTTCATTGGATAAGTATAACAGGGGGGACGGGGGCTAGCTCTCCACACTTTATTTTGATAAATGGGATTTTCATGTAGAATTATCAGATTTCATTCAAATTTTAGACATAGAATTATTCTGGTGAGTGCACTCCATGATTAATTTTGGGAGTTCATTGGATAAGTATAAGAGGGAGACGGGGGTACCTTCCCACCTTTAATTTAGATAAATGGGATTTTCATGTAGAAATATCAGATTTCGTTCGAATTTTAGATATAGGATCATTCTGATGAGGTGCCTCCGGGATTAGTATTATGCGGATAAGTATAAACGCCACGTAATATGCAAAAAAATCAGTTACATTTTAGAACGCATATCACACTTAATAGCGTACTTTCAGCCTTTTTTTACTCGTAGACAGTACTTTTACCGAAACATTTTGTTAGCCGATGTAAATGAACGATAAATTTTATGAATACCTCATTTTACAGAATGTGTCTTATAATATCTCCAGTAATTCATGCAAAGCTCATTATGTTTAAAATAGTGAAACATCGATAACACACTGCAAACAGTTATGTTCGTCGACCATTATGTAACCGAATTCTTTTGTGTGACCCCATAAATCTATATACACTGTTGTGCAAAAATTGGACGGGACATTTTTTTAACGTCGTACAAAAATTCTGCAAATCAATTCAAATTGTACTATAATACCCTCTAGGTAGAAGAATATAAGGAAAGTGAAAAAAATTTCCTAAAAAAGTTATAAATAACCTCTACTTATCGTGTCGATACTACGTTAATTTCTTCATTTCGTTCTTAATTTTTACACACCAGTATATATATAAAATAATTTATCGTGACTGACTGCTAATCAACTCACAGCCCAAACTACTTAACATAGAAAATTGAACATTATTGGAGAGAAAATACTTCTTATTATGTAAGCGTGCACTAAGACAGGATTTTTAAAAATTCCCAACATAAGAGGGTTGAATGGGAGGGGGTCGAAAAGTATAGAACATCTTGCTATATCTCAGCAGTCGCTTTAGTTAGGAGCTTGAAATTCCAGAAAATAAATCTATTAAAAAATAATAATACATGTATTTCCGAGATTGTACAAATTACCCCCCCCCCTTTAATGTGTCAAATGAGTGTCGAAAATTTGGCACATCTCAGCAGCTTTTTCATGTAAGAACTTGAAATTGCAGAAAATAAATCTACTAAAAAAGTAATTAAACATGTATATCAGCGATTTTAGAAATCCTCCCTAACGGGGTTAGAAGGGGGTCGAAAATTTTAGTACATCTGGAACATCTCAACAGCCGTTTTAAGTAGGAGCGTGAAATTGCAGAAAATACATCTATTAAAAATATAATTATCCTAATATGCTTCAACTATTTTAAAATTTCCAACCCTGAGGGAGGGACAAAGTGGTGTCGGAATTATTTAAACATTTTTTGGAACCGTCATGTGATATATCATCAGAAAGCTCGCGGACCACTTTTCATATTATGAACCATTCTTCGTTCTGATTAATTTTGAGCCCTTGGGGAAGAGAATTTTCGAACTTTTTTATAATCATAGCATTTTTGCCATTTTAGATCGGTTTTTTTACGGAGCTCTTCCGATAAATATTATTTATAATATATGAAAAATTCAAAGAGAGAAGGAAGGCTGTATTACGGGAGAGCGATAGCTAAAACCCAAAAGGACACTTTTCTAACATTTGTAGACACCTCTCATGTGATATATCATTGGAAAGCTCTTTGACCACTATTTCATATTATACACTTCCCTTGCCATATCCACCTTTGTGCCCATCTGGGGGTACTTTTCTAAATTTAACCGAATTATTCATATAATATATCGTAGGAAAGCACTGTGATAACTTTGTCATATTATGCACTTCCCTTGCCCCTCCCTCCACTTCTCCTTCACGTGGGTACGTTTAGTTTATACTTGTAGAAGGTCTTCTAATAATCAGAAAATTGTGGACCTGATCTCAAATGACTTTGAAAAATCAATACAAAATATTGATCCAATGTACCATCTTTTTAGTTCCGGTTTTCGTAATCAGGGTGGCTTTTAGTTCTTATTTCTTTGGCCATTTTGCTGCTAATTGCCAAAAAAATTTATATTTTTAAACTTAAACTTCCTTATCTTTTGATACTTACTCCAGCTTTTTCAACTGTTTGCAACCAGGAGAAGCCGCAAGGTGGGTGATTTACCGATTCTAGCTGGCCAAAACTATTTTTGGCCTCAATATAGTCGCATATTCATGAAGGTGAAAAATGCTACTGACATTCACTATGAAATGTTTGGCATTGCAAAATCTAGCATGTTGCAGTAATAATTTCTTTACAGAACAATTCGAAAGAATTTCATTACACTAATGCTTATGGGGAAAATCTTTTGCGGTGGTAGATTTGAATGATATTTCATAATTTCAAACACATTGAAATTTGTATAAATATATATAAAGTGCAACGCAAGGTGATTGCTATAGAATACGGTATAGATAGCATTTATCGATCATGTTTGGTATTGCAAAATCTAGCATGTAGCAGTAATAATTTCTTTACAGAACCATTCGAAAGAATTTCATTACATTGAGGCTTGTGGGGAAAATCTTTTGCGGTGGTGGTTTTTAATGATGTTTCATAATTTCAAACACATTGAAATTTATATAAATATGTAAGTATATAAATATATAAATATATAATTTATATAAATATAAAGTGCAATACAAGGTGATTGCTATATAGAATACGGTATAGATAGCATTTATCGATCATTTATAGGGATACTAAAAAGAATAACGTTACGTTTCATCATTCACCCTTCTCAGCCGTGTTGCAATGTTTTAAAAAATCATACGACGAGTTGAAGATTATGATAAATAGCTGAGAATATAGAATTTTTTGCAGCAAAAAGGGGTTTTTTAAATATTAAAGGAATTAATTTGAAATGTGTGATTACTGACATTGTTGCATCTAGTATAAATCATTCGGAATGAAAGGAGATCAGCATTCTTTGTAACTCAAATTTTCGATTTATGACTTTGCTTGCTAAGGCAAGGTTTTAAAGGATTAGACTCAAATTGAAATGTATGCAATTCATTAAACAATGTTCCTTTATCAGCTCCAGGAAACATGTAAAATATATTTGTTAAGTTAGAATAGTGATTTTTTTATGTGGTTTTTAACTACATAATTTGAAACTAAATCATATCCTAAAAATTCTCATAAAGTTTATAAAAATTTCAAATGATTAGTATTATTTTAAGTGGGATTATTTAAAATTGTTATAACTCGAAACATTATCCATCATATTTCAGTTTTTTTTTCTAATTAGAGACGAAAAAATAATTTTAGTTTTGTTTCAGGTTTTTTTAAACGAACTATTGTCTGTCTAACAAGATTTTACCTCAAATTCGATTTGATAAGAGAATGATCCTGATCCACTTTTTTCTGAACTCTTTATATGTTTTCTACAAACATCGTATTGAAGTTGATATACAGTTACGAAAGTTCCATTTAAAATATTAATCTTGTGCTAATTCAAATTACAAACAACAATGAAACGTTAACAATATTCAATTGCAATTAAAATAATGGTACATACCCACAGTTGTTAAATTTTATGATTTTTCTTGCCACTAAAATTCAATAATAATATACTCACCTGATACTTAATATACTTTACTTATACCTAATACTTAAACTTACTTTTCCGACAAATCCAGTTACTCCTGTAATAAATACATTCTGGCCGTAAAAGAACCTTTGGATATTTGTCAAGTTTGAATATGCTTCGAATTCCATTTCTGTATCCATTTTGAAACAGTTTTAGTATATCTTAATTTCTTCCAACAGCAACAAGTTTCCTGAATAAAAAGATATTAGCATGTTAGATTAGTGGCAATTTTCACGCAGTCACTCATTTAAAATTTTAGTAAAAACACTCAGTATTCTTTTAAAATCTTAAATTATGGCTTAAATTGTAAAAGCCTCATTTTCGCATAGATAAAAAATTATTTGTAAAACTCTTGATCATGGACAGTTTTAAATAGTAAAGTTAACAATTATGCAGTAGTTTGTTGTTTAGTAAATTGTTTATTAATAAAATTATTGATTAAAATATGTTTTTGAAAGCTATTTTAATGTAATAATAACCTCGATTTATCGACCCAAATGACTGCGGTTGATAAAGTGATCCATTGCAATGGTGAACACAAAATGACCAGCAGCCACCTAGAGTTTTTGCTGTTAGTGAAATGAAATTGACTAATCAGAAGCCTTCATTTTTGCATGGTTTTCACTGTTTATTTGAAGCAGCGAAAAGCTCGCGAAATGCAGGCTTCTGATTGGTCAATCTCGTCTCGCTAATACCGAATTCATCTAGATCCGTGCCAATTGTCATATTTGTATTATTGATGTAATATCCTTTATAAAATTGAAAAGAAAACCAAGTAGGAAATGTTATCTTCTTTACATTCAATTGAACAATTATTATTTCATACATTCGTCTCCCATACCCAAATTAGGGCGTTTATAAATTGGTTTCATTATTTTTTTTAATAACAAAATGGAATCAATAAGTAATAATCCCGATTAATTTATTTTTCCCTTTTCTTTTGCGTGTACATAAATCACGTCATATGGAAGAGCTCAGTCAAAATATTTACAGTAGTATATGAATTAAGATAAATGCAGTGGATGATTGGTAACCGAACTGTCAATTTACGAACAGATCGGTTAACGAACTCTTTTCCGAGAGATTTTTATGTTCGGGTAACTAATGGACATTCGGTTAACGAAAATATCACAAAATAAAACCACGAAGAAGCACTGCTGTGCTTCAGATTTACCGAGCTATATTTAAATGCGAGTATTGTCGGCTTAGAGCACATTGTGATAAATTGATATAATTTAATGCCGTAATCCATTAATGTAATCCTAAAATTTTTACAAAGGTAATATCATTTTTTTATATGACACGACAAGGGCAAAGTCATTAAAATACGTTGCGTCCATATTGAGTAAGGATGTATCCCTGTTATAAAGGGAAGATTTAAATTGTCTTTCATACATTATTTAGCTTTTAAGAACAAAATAATTAAATTATCATACAAATCAATACGAAATCTATGATCGGTTTGAAAATGAACAATTTGGTTAGTTAACACTGTTTTTGAGCAGATTAACTTCGTTAACCGATCACCCACTGTACTTAAAAAATTGTATTTTTCTCGCTAAACGATTTCGGCTTTATAAAAATTTGTAAAATAAATAATTTTTAAAAAAGCTACAGTTGAATTATTACTTTTAAGCCAATGGAGAATTTAAGTCAATGACAGGCGATTTTTAGTGTTCTAATATAAAGTTATTCTTCAAGATCAAATACGGGGAAATAAGATTTTATTTATTCAGATATTTTAGAAAAACATAATTTAACCCCTTTGGCGGTCTTGCAAAAGGGTAAAACTGTAATTCTATTTTCTCTGCATTTTGTTTTAAATGCTAAGTAAATATGATTATTTCAACATTATTAAAAAAACTTCATTACAAATATGAATGTAATCCTCGAAAGTATTAATCATTCTTCAATGCATTGAAAATTCATTAAATCTATAAAATTATTTTATCTTAAATATTGCTTATATTACAGTGCAAACTGGAGCTTAGTGAACGGAATATTATGTACCAAGCATTTAATTAGTTAATCACAATATTTTCTTCATTATTGATTGAAAAAAAAAATTAATTTCAATTTAAAAATAACTTGAGGAAAAAAAATAATAATCCTTATAATTTGAGCCTTTTCTTCTTTATTTCTACAAAAATGAAGTAATTTTGTTGCCATCATTTGAGAATGCCATGAAAATGAATAAAATAATATCTCAAAAAATTAAAGTTTTAAAATTCTAACAGCATTTCTGAAATCCGCGTATCAATATGGATAATTAATATCAATTTCACTGCCAAACGTTCAATATTTTAGGAGAAATAACCCTGAAACTACATCCGTCCGTTAATCAGTCGTTTCATAAAATCGTTTTATAAATTCATTTCATAAATTCGTTTCATTACGATATTATAAATATAGGGTAGATTTATGTTCACTGCAGTTTTGTTAAACATATCTTTTTGATGAGCAAACTTAACATTTTTTTTTTTTTTTTTTTTTTTACTTTTCTATTTGTTATATTTTCTCTTTTTACTTATTTGTTCTGCAATAAACGAACGAAGGTACACTTGTCATATTTATACATAGTTATGTCGTAAGTAAAAATACTAATTAAATAATAAAATACAATTCGTGTTTCAATTTGCTCATACACTGTTAAAAGTTTTGTCCTATTTTGAAGCAAATTGTGGTTCTCAATAGCTGTCATAATAACGTAGTGAAATCTTGAACCATTATTTGGAGCTTGTACCATCATCATAGTTCAAATAGTTAGAATGGATTGAATTAGGAAGCTCCAAATGTTGGTACAAGATTTCAGCATCATACAGAGGCAGCCACAGAGCACCAATATTTGGTTCAAACTAGAACAAAAATTTTAACAGTGTACTAAAAATTATTTAAAAAATGAGTGAAGTTATGTTGTATTTCCCTAATTATTTCATTTTTTACATATTTGTTTAAAATTATACTTCTTTTATCTCAATAAATGAACTATATTTTTGTTAATATATAAAAATTTGTTAATATTGCAATATCAATTACCATTATTACACTGTAAAAAAAATTGTAAATTTACGGTACTTTACCGTGAATGCGCCAGTAAATTTACGGAAAATGTCTCTTTTTTCAGATTAACTGTCAACGTCCGTAATTTTTTGCATTTTACGGGCAAAATCCGTTAATGTATTGACAAAGTCCGTTGATATAAGGATGAAGTCCGTTTTTTTACGGACATTGTCTGGATTCTCTGCTGCAGTAAATTTCTGCTGTAGCTTTTATCCAGTGTACATACTGTGGTACAAAATTAATTCATAAATACTAATTAATATTATTACAGACTATATTAAGTATATAGTTTATATTATCGATTAATATTAAGTCGTTTTATACTTAGCGTTCTTTTTTATAATTTTAATTGCATGTTTTTACTTAATATATTAAGTGATACATTTCAAAATTTGAATGAATGCAGCAGGAGTCACTTTTATATTCTTAAGAACACTAGTCATCTTTTTTCATTTAATTATATTTTTCTATGCAAATTCTATTCTAATAATAATATAACAGCCATCTTCAGTGTTTTGTAAAAAAGTTATTCTCCCGATTATATCATTACAGAAACGTTGAAGCGTTTCCATTCAATAACAAAATTTTTCATACAATTTTTTTACGGTAATTGTGCGATTTAATATTGTTTAAAATTGAGTATAACTTATATTAATAATTACTCTCGTTCAAGTGAGAAACTCAAAAATATGTGTTTTAAATCACGCATTTGCGTGAAATATTTCTGAATTAGCTTACCAGGGCTCGTACGGGTACCGTTATTTTCAAGGTGACATACCAGTAATTTTTTATAAAAAAAATATATATAAACATATTTCAAACATGTGAAACTTTACCTTATTTAAGGAGAGATTTTTAATAAAAAATTCTTGTACCGAGGAATTTCCTTTTCTGGAAATTCGAAAACGTGTACGAACTCTGTATACGCAGACGTCCATATCTATTCACAATTTTATTTATTTATTTAAAATTTTGAAGTCACATTACTTCTATATATCATTTAAGGAATCTGAATAGGTTCAATACGTTTGGGACTATATAAACTGTATAAACTATATAAACTATATTCTTTGTATATAAACTGTAGCAATCCTTAGAAGTAAATTAAATGTACTAAAATCCTTACATGTCTGTAAATATTATCACGCATTGATAGCAGAAGAGTATTTTTTTCCTGTTACAAAACTTGTTTTGTAGTAAACAGGTAATCTAATATCTCTTGATCTGTATTTTATTGCGTTCGTTGACGTAAGTTGTAATGTAAATAATGATGTATGCTCTTTTCAAAAATTATTTTAAACTGTCTGTTGGATCACGACCAACTAAGGATAATTTTTTCTATATTTTCCTGTTGTGCTGATCTATTACTTTGTCTTTACGTTAAATTATGTATGTTCTTAGTAAAAAAAACAATCTTTTTTAAGTGCGTTCATAATTAAGTAAATACGTAGCACCTGTAGTTGTCGTTCAATCCGTCCGTCTGTCCGTCCGTCCGCATATAACAACGCAAAAAGTACCCAACCGAATCGTTTGAAATTTAAAATATATAATTATTACATAATTTTGTTGAGTCGTTTTAAATTTTATAAAAATCGGATGCATAGATGAAATACAGGGACCATCAAAAATATTCTGTTACATTACGGTCAAAGGGGAAAAATGTTTCAAATGCATTTTAATGGTGTTACACTCATTCGAACACAATAAAATTGATATGCATCTATGCAGTACATATTATAATATACATTTTGAATAATCTGTGGTGCAAAGAATATTTGTTATTGATTTACAAGGCCACACAAAAGTATTCCATTACATAATGGTATAGGGAGAACATTGTTTGGTGAGCATTTTGATTGTAATTAACTATTTACTATTTTATGAGATTGCTATATGAGAGTAATATTTTTAAAACTTCGTTGTCGTACGAACACACCTCATTTTCTACGCTTCACGTGCAATTTCCAACTTGATTTTATATAATATAGGAACAGCCGACCTAGGAGTATATTATTTTTATGTAATATTTCTTTTCCTTTTTTTTCTTAAAATGTTCCTTGTATAATGACTTATTTTTTAGCCACTTTCTGAAGTATAAGAAGATGCAAAGACACTTCAACAGTATCTGCGACACTTCGTTGTGTTTGCTCGGATTCAAGTCTGCCTATAATACGCCATGCCATGGATTCTATTAAATCACGTGGTTGTGAGATTTTCAAGTCACTCTTTCTCAAAAAGAAAAAAATAATAAGCTGAGCAATTGAATTTCACAGTTAAGGCTGTGAAACAGACATTTCTGCAACTTCCCGATTTCTGCCCTTATGTTCTTTTTTCTGGTTTTTGATGTCATGAAATTTGATTTGTATATGAACTGTTTCCTGCGACGCTGTAAATTGTGGATGATTTATTTTGTGATACTTACCAATGTAATTATTCGCGTAATTTCGTTAAAACCATGTACTGCATTAATTGTTTTGAGCAATATATATAGATTGATAGATGATAAAGTTGGTGATTTTGGGGTCATTCTAGGGGTATGATCGGCGGAGACCAGCTTAATTTTTTCCAAAATTCCAATATAGGGGAGAATGTAATAGGAAGTATTTATTACGAAATCTACCTAAAATCGAAATATTAACATATTGAGTTTATTGTAGAAAGGCCGTTCCTTTAATGTTGAATATAAAAAACACAAAACAGAGTTTTCTGAAAAAAGAAAATGATGTAAAATAAATGTTAATCATATATTAAAAAAACTTGCGGTCTTTATATTCTTAAAATAATTTGGAGAACTTACCATCGGCTGAAGTTTTGTGTTTTATTAGCGATTTCAACAGAAATAGAACTGGAGAAACAGTGACATAAAATGTAACAACTTACTTCTATTTAAACAAAATATTATATTTTTTTTCTTGACGTTTACAGAAATCACAAAATATTGAAGTTTTTCAACTTACCAATATCATTTGGTTTGCATCTTGATACTTTTAAAAACCATGAAACATTAAATTTAACTTACATTAAAGGTTTTGTTTTCATTTTGGTATTCTCAGCAGGCACAAAAGAAATGAGGCTCTCAACCTACCAATAAATCGTATTTTCAATTTGAAATTTTTAAAGCAGTAAAAATTTAATAATAAGTAAAACTTTAAAGTTCTTCATTTTCATGCTGTAAAATACCGGTATTTATAACTGAAAATATAAACATTATAGTTCATGACTATTTTTTTCTTGTAACATACTGGTGTTTTCCTATTAAAACTTTGAAAGAAAACATATATATTGCCATTAAATGTCATTTTAAGCATCAAACAAATATTTAAATGTGATAACCTCTTCGGGACGGGAACTTTTTATGAAATTTAATGTTTTGTCACCTGTTTTTAAAAAAAGAAATTTGTGCCTTATTAAATCGAGAAATTGTTCCAATTAAATAAGTCAATTTTTACACTAAAATTTTACTAGTGAGGATAAACAAGGATTTTTAAGCCTTTTTGAGGCATATATATCTGTCGCTCATCCCCAAGGGGTTAACTTTTCTGACAAGATTTTCAAATCCTAATTCAATGGCATCATAATTTTCCGATTTCAGTGAAATTTTTAACATTATACAAAACTGACTGAAACAAACAATGTAAAACTAGGGTTTTGCCTTGAGAGCAAATTACTTTTCAAATTGATTGATTATGACAGATAAATATTTTTCTTTTAATAACATATACGGGTGATTCTCAAAATAGGGGACAATTTATGTCTTTCGGCATACAAAAAAAAAATGAGAGGTTTTCTGTCATGTTTTTATATTTAGATATGTTTGTCTTAATATTATTCATTATTTGCACTCAAGAATTACTCATTTTTTAGTTAAAAACACATTAAAATAACAGAATAAATGTTCAAAATGTCATTAGCATGGATGTCCACAGCAGCTGTGCCTTGTGTATACTAGCATTTTTCAAGAGTTAATATCATGTTTATAAAATAAAACAAATGTTATTCTTTCTTTAAATTAATCAAGGAGAGGATTTATCCAATAAATTTCTTTTTAAAAATAAAATTATAGTATATAAAAAAAGAATTAAAGTTTGTCCTCCATATTCTATTTTCAAAACAAGGTCATACTATAACAGCTGGTTATTAATCAAAATTTCATTTTCACATATGCCAATAGTTTGAAAATATAAAGTTTCTCCATGGCAACAAGTAGCCATTTTATCCCAGCCTGAAAATAGAAGCATGTATTGTATTTTAAGAATATAAGTTGAATATTAGGGGCGTACATCAATTGTATGTCATTAGAATGGATAATAATTTTCATGTTTATTTTATAGTTAAAATTTTTATTTTACTTGTTTGCATAGACGTTTTGTGTTTTAAAAAGCCCCAGAAAGGACTATTGCATTGTGATTATATTATGGCTCATAATCTTATTTAAATTAAAATTCGTCATTAGCATGGACAAATATCAGTGTCATTATCATGGTCTTTCTGTCCATGCTAAAGACTCCTATGTGCATAAATTTAACCAGTGCTTATATTGTATCCTTTATAAAGTTTAATTTTACGTATAAATTTAGGTATTACATTTATTATCCCTAAAATATGCATTAAATCTGTCAGAAAATCACTAAGACAGCTTCTTACATTGTTAGTGTCAGAATGTTGCTCATGTAAACAAAGTTTGCTCTTTGGTAATGTTTTTATTCTCCTTATATGTATATATGTAAAAATGGAAACCATTTGCTGAAAAGAAAGGCTAATAAGTATAGAAAAAATTATTTAGACAGGAAGAAAATAAAAATTTCTTAATATATTTATTCCATGCAATTTGTTTTGTCATTAGCATGGCTCAAAAAATACTAATTATTTTTTTAAAGTTAATTTTTAAATATTTAGCTCTGCTGACTACATGTAAAGTATACCTAATACTATATTAACAACACCTATTTTTTTCAGAAATTTTGCTAACAGTAATTTTTTAAGATTTCACTTTTGAAATTGTTCCCTATTTTGAGAATCACCCATGCATGTATTACATCTTTGGAAAATGCATACATTCATAAACAGAGCTAATTAAAAATACCTAACATCCTTTAAAGTCATTATTGCTAAGTAACTGGGGAAACAAATAAAACTTTTTTGCCTTATATGAAAATCCCCCCCCCCCCCCATAAATCGCAAACTAAAAGAAAATGAACGGAAGTTCCGTAATACAAATATATTATTACACAATAAATTGGTTCAACATGTATGGCCTGATTTTCTTCGCAGTTCATTTACCTGAGAAATTTTATCCATATTATATATTTTAAGGTTAAAAATTCCAGTAATTCCAAAAAATAAATTTCGAAATATAAAGGAAACGGAAGGCGTGGCATTTGTAAATCATTTCATATATTTCATCTAATTAACATCATGTCTTTTAAAAATTGACAGTAGTTTAGACTGATGTCAACTATTGAGCCTATTTATAAATTTATGTTCCGCTATTTTCTAATCAATTCTTCATCTTTCAACATAAGTCGCTAACCCAGAAGTTTTTTTTTCCTAGATGAAATAATTTTGAGCATAAAGTTAGACTATTTGGTGAGAAAACTTATAACCATCAATGCGAATATTTCTAATCGCTAAAAAATATTATATGACTAAGCAATAAGATGATTATAATTGAATCACTGTTGTAATCAAAATTTAATATTTAAAGAGGCAATTCTTAAAATTTTTCAGACAAATTATTACAGATAGAAGAAAAATTATTTAACATAAGGTACCCTGGGGTAATAACGCCATGTTAAAGTTCTACCAATTTTCACGGCTCAGTTTTAGATTGTATTTTTCAAACAAATGTATGATTTGATACAGCAACTCATTGACTAATTATATAAAAAAAAATAATTTAACAGATATGTATTCATAAAATGTAATGGCGTGATTTCTTGACCAATGCTATTTGGCGTTATTACCTATATGGGTAATAACGCCATGCAAACAAAACTATGAAATAAGATGGAATAATTACATGTAGATTGCCCGATTCTAAAAATACAAACTCTACAAACTTAGAATTTGACAAATTGCATTCTAAGCTATTGAAAATGTTAAATTTTTTGTGAAAGTGTAAGAAAAATAAAGGTGTGGGGGGGGGGGATGAGGCAAAAGAATATCAGACCGTGAGCTTCTTTTTGCTTAAAAAGGACCACTTAAATAGAATTATTAGAAACATTGCACAGTTTTAACTGTGTTTATTTTAATCAGTATTTAGGATGTAGCTCGGCCACTGTAAGGAATCAACCGTGGTATTAATGCCAAGGATTGGCATTATTACCCCGTTATAGTTATTGCGCTGTACATTTTAAATTACAAATTATCTCGAGAAGATATCCAAAATCTTCAACAACATTTTGAATCTCCATGAAATGTACTACAAATTTATGTAATTAACAAAGTATTTCCGGGAAAAAAATAGTCTTCACATCACAAAACGTATCTCGCAAATTTTAGATCAAGCGTTAATTTTAGTTTCATGTAAAAACAATAAGACCTGAAAATAAAACAAATTAACTTGAATCTGTTTTTTGCGATTTATAAGACTCAAAACCCTTCTGCGCAGAGCACATGGGTGTCATTTACCAGATTATTTCATAATTATGCATAATATTAGCACTTGGCGCTATTACCCCGCCTGGCATTATTACACCAGACCACCTTACTAAGTTATTTAAATTGAGTGTAACCTTTTCAATACTAAACATTCATAAGTTATTTTACCTTAATTTGATGAATCACTAATTCTGTAATCGCCTCTTTCCTTTTTTAAGATACAGTAAGAATTTAAATGAAAAAATAAAATCCCTATCGGCTTGGCCTATAGGCGGAAATAGATTTCGAAGATAATCATTTCAACACCAAACAACACCATTAACGATAAACCCAGTTTAACTACTTTATTTGGCCGCTTTTAAAAAAAAATTTCATTTCATTTTTCTGTAAGAACAGATTTTATCAAAATCCTCTTAAACGAAATTCGACTCAAATGTCTTATTTGAAAACATATTTTGAATATATATTCTGACTTTATAAAAAAAATCGACCAATACGCACATTATATAATTCCTAAATAGCAAAAAAATGTCAATTGAATGCGTTTGAGAGCAAAATTGAATTTAAAAATGAGTGATAAAATAACCAATTTGTTATTTGAATACATCCACAATTCTTTAATCAAGATCGTTTGGGGAAATTTTGCGCGAAGTGCCCAATTTGACAGCTTTTTAAAAATATATATTTAGCCTTTATCAAAAAACTGACCAATACCGCCTATTACACAGCTCCTAAATAACAAATAACTGTCAATTTAATGAGTTTGAGAGCAAATTTGAATTTAAAAATGAGTCATAAAATAACCAATTTGTTATTTGAATACATCCTCAATTCTTTAATCATGACTGCTTTGGGATTTTTTTTTTTTTTTTTTTTTTTTTTGCGAAGTGTTTACTTTGACAGCTTTTAAAAAATATATATTTAGCCCTTATCAAGAAATTGGTGAACAAGCACATTATATAGTTTCTAAATAACAAAGAGCTGTCAATTGAATGCGTTTGAGATCAAAATTGGATTTAAAAATGAGTCATAAAAAAACCAATTTGTTATTTGAATACGTCCTCAATTCTTTAATCATGATCGCTTTGGGAAATTTTGTGCCAAGTGCCCATTTCGGCAGCCTTTTTTGAAATATATTCTGCCTTTATCAAAAAACTGGCCAATCCGTCTCATTATATAGTTCCTAAATAAATGGACCTGTAAATTGGATGCGTTTGAGAACAAAAGTGGATTTAAAAATGACTCAGAAAAAACGCAATTTGTTATACTTCCTCAGTTTTTCAATCACTATTACTTCTGGAAATTCTGTTCAAAATACCTTTTTTGGCAGCCGTTTTTTAAATATATTCTACCTTTATGAAAAAACTGACTAATGCGTCACATTATATAGTTCCTAAAAAAGAGGATCTGCCATTTGGATGCGTTTAAAATCAAAAATGAATTTAAAAATAAGTCAGAATATAAGAAGTTTGGATTTGAGTTTTTTTTTTTTTTTTCCAATTCCTATTTTTGTTTAATTTATTTTTTATATAAGAATTGGTCCTATGAAAAAGTAGATTTGATTGCTTAAGAATTGAGTAAGTTATGATTTTTTTTCTTTTTCCTTCCCCTTTTTTCTTTTCGTTTTTAATTTTTTTCATCGGTAAAAGTTGGTCCTATCAAAAACCTGTAAATATGAAAGTTTTAGATAAGGTTGAGTGCATTTATGTAAAATTTAATTGGATTTGATATCTTGAGAATTGACGAAATTATGAATTTTTTTTCCCCAAAAACCCTGGTTTTTTTTCGCCCCTTGAGCGCATTTTTAACTTTATCAAAAATCTGTCATGCATAAACTTTTAGCCCATTTTTCAGAAGTAATATAAACTTTAAATTGATTCGATATCTATTTTAATTAAGAAGTTATCGCGTTTTTTCGGTTTTCACAAAAACCCTCCGTATTTCCACCCCCTTGGTCCAATTTTGCCCATTAACGAACTCGACCGTCATTTTGTGCCCCTTGATTTTATGTAAAAGTTTGAAGAAGATCTGAGCATAATTATGGAAGCTATCGTGCATAGAAGAAAGTGAAATATATATATATATATATATAGATAGATAGATAGATTTTTTACTGATGGTAGTTTTGGGGTCTAGGAGTCATGATCGGTGTAGATCTGCAAAAATTTTTCAGAAATTCCAACATGGGAGAGAATGGAATAGGTAGTATTTCATACAAAATCTACCTAAAAATCAATTAATATTAAGCTTATAGTTTTAACTGATATTTTGCTTTAATATTAAAATCGACTAATAAATGAATGACTTATAATAAGCGTAACACCTATCTCATTAGAAGATGTGATCTCATTATAGTCGTCTACTTCCTTTATTTTCTTAGAGCCATTTCCTCTAAACTGGATGCCAATTTGTTAGACTTGAAGAGTACATTATTACTTGAAGACATATCGCCTTTTCTATTGTCCTTTACGAGAAGTGATACAACTTTCCTTATGTATTTCCTTGAACAAGGTCAAGAGTAAAAATTTGATATAGGAGAAAAAGACAAGGAAAGATAATTTCTAAAAATTACATTCAGAAAAGTATGAGTGGTTTTTCGATAAATATCTTATTTTTATATAACATAGCAAACTTGTCAGGGTTGCTGTTATCAGTGAGTTTTATTAAGTATTTGTGTAAGTTAAGACTCACTATCCCAAGATGGTGTGTGAAATGATTTAAAACTGCCCTAAATAAAAAAAAGATAAACTTCTATGCATCAAATGAATATTATTTACTAATGATTTAGGAAATTACACACCTCAATCTCTAAAGAATTTTTCAATAACGCAAATTTTTTTTGTATAACAAAAAATTTTGAAATATAATGAATAAAAAATAGATTATATTGCTTTAAATGAAAATATGTGTGTATGCAATGGTCAATTCCAAGAAAATTTGTCATGTCTGTCACAGTGCTAAAAATCGCTATGCTTGTTCGCCACCGTTATTTTCGAAAAGTGCCCTTCTCCCTATTCAAATGATGAGATATCTCCGATAAAACAACTCACATTTTTACTATCTAAAATACTGGTAGCATAAAATCGTTGCATGTGATAGACATGACAAGTTTTCATGGAATTAACCAATGCATGTACATTTTTGTGTGTTATCTTATATTTTGTTTCAGTGGGAACAATGATGCAATTAATTATTTGATACATTGCATGCATTAATTGTGTCTCCGAAAAGCTGCATACTCAGATACTGAAGCAATACTGAAGTACGTCGGGAAAAACAAAGAACTCGTTAAACTTTAACAACAAGTTCCTTTTGAAGTATAATAACTCAAAAATGAATTAAATTGTCTTAAATGAAGATGTATTGCATGTGATTTTTCGTGCGTTATCTTATATTTTCAATGAGGATCAGAACACAATTCATTATTTAGCATTTTGTACGTCTTAATGGCTGTTTCTAGGAAGTTTCATAACACAATATATAAGAGCTTTAAAAATAATATGAGGATTTTAAAACTCTTTATATTTTATTATAATGAATTCAAATACAGTGTGTCCCAAAAAATGTATACAGAATTTTTTAAACTGTGCTGCAATTTTTTTTTTCAATAAGTTAAGGTACCCCTCATTTAAACACACATTACCATGGGGAATTAAGATTCGCCAAACAGATTGATTGGACGAATGGAATAGCTTTGTTTCTCCGCCACTGCATAATTTTTATAGAGAGCTCTAAAAAATTCAATTTACCGTTCAAAACGGCAACGATCGATTAATTAAGAAAGCGTTTCATTGAAAGCGAACGAACGTAAATACCTAATTAAATGTTTCTCCTTGCTTGCGATTCGTTTACTTCACGTTATCAACATTCCTGGGCTAGAATGGCCATCCTTTTAAATAAAGGCATTACTTTTATAAAACGTCTGATTATCATAATTCCATTTAAAAATTCTAAATAAAGTGAGTGGGAATAAAAATTGCGTTATAATAATATCTGCGCACATTTTTTGGACATGCTGTAGATTGGGTTATGTGAAATGCAGAATACTTTTAAATATATACATATACACACTATACGACCATTAATGAGCGGACATTTGTATTTTAGACGCTTTGTTAAATATCTAGAAAAATACATGAGGATTCCTTCTGAAATTCCAGGTAGGTAAACAAAATAGTACAAGATATATATTTTCGTGAAGATTTTTTACCGAAAACCCATAAGAGACCGTCAACA
Organism: Maratus speculifer; assembly: GCA_964019185.1. Taxonomy (NCBI): domain Eukaryota; kingdom Metazoa; phylum Arthropoda; class Arachnida; order Araneae; family Salticidae; genus Maratus; species Maratus speculifer. The sequence goes on from OZ025293.1 coordinate 286,263,342, forward strand.
AATTGAAATAGAATGAAAATCATTTGAATAACCCTGTCAAAACTAATGTAACAAAAGTGTTCAAACTGCAGATTATGATTAAGTGGCTTTTTGTAATATTTTGTGTTTATTTTTATGAGGATAGCATGTATACTCGAAGCGAAATTAAGGTTTACATAAAAACAGTCCCTAATTTTGTCAAGTTTTCTGGTAATAATTTGCAGAGTTTTCAATAAAAAAAAATGCTCCTTTCAGAAAATATGACAAACAAAATTGTTCATTATACCCTGTAAACAAAATTTAAAAAAAATAAATAAAAATTCATCTAAAAATGAGCAGGTATACTAAATAATATATCACTGCACATGCGTGGACGCAATCAAACTATAATTTGTATAATGTGTTAGCAAAATATATAGGGCAATTTCTGTGAAAGTCTCGAAAACACAGCTTGAAAATTCTGAAACTTAGTGTCGATAACATAAACTCAAAATACGTTATTCCAAAATGAAACAAAAAGATGATGGCTGCATCCATATATCCACTAATTAGATTCAATACAGCAGACACAACATTGCACGTTTTGCTACATTTGGGTACATAACCTTATCATTTTTGCTTCTTTTTAAGAATAACGGATTTTGAACTTTTTCTATCGACGATAATTTTCAGAATATATCAAGATATGTTTTTGAGACTTTTACACACATGCATTATACAAAACTGCTTTATTACTCTGTATCCAAATGTAGTAGTACATGCAATATTGTGTATGTTATAGTGACATTAAACAATGGATATATGGAAACAGACCTTCATCTTTTTGCTTCATTTTGAGAATAACGGATTTTGAACTTTTCTATCGACGATAATTTTCAGAAATTTCAAGCTATGTTTTTGAGACTTTTACAAAAGTTGCTTTATACATTTAGCTAACACATTACGCAAATTATATTTTGATTGCGTTCACGGATGAGCAGTGAAACATTATGTAGTAAATCTTCTCATTTTTCATAGAATTTTTAATATTTATCTTTTAATTCTGATTACAAGGATTATGTGCAATGTTGTTTGTCATATTTACTGAAAAGAACATTTTTTTATATTAAAAACTCTGCAAATTATAAGCAAAAAGCTCGGCAGAATTTGGGTATGTTTTTATAAAAACCTTAATTTCTATATGAGTATGCATGCTCTACTCATAAAAACAAAAACAGTTTATTACAGTAAGTCACTTAATCAGAGTCTGTAGTTTGAACACTCTTCCTACATTAGTTTTGACAGGGTTATCCAAAATATTTTTTTTTTAATTTGTTGACGTTTCCTTATAAGATTTCAGAAAACAAATCTTCGCGGAAAGGGTATGACCTTCTTTTTGTTGTTGTTTTTGTTGTAGTTTATACACTTGCACCTTCATAATATTTCCTCGTGTATATTTCTAGATATTTAACCAATCGTCTTAAAATCGCAAGTGTCGACAATTGAATATTTAATACTTTTTTAAACTCTAGTACCTGTATATCCAAGTAGAATGTGCGACTTACGCGTAATCAATCACCCAGTTTTGTTTGTTTGTTTTTTCAACATAAATAATTAAAAAGAATTTTTTTTTGGCTGAGTATATCTTTATATGCATATCTCTTAATTTAAATATTTCAAATGTGCTAATTATTAACATGTATATTACATGAATTTAGCTAGAAGTGTTTATTAAATTTTGTGACATCAATGCAATTAACAGGTTATAGACAATTTTTTTTTTTTTTTTTTTTTTTTTTTCGTAAACAACTGACTTAAACAAAATATTGAAAATTAAAAGAGAATAAAACAGAAAAATTTGCATCATGCATAGATTATGAAACGATTTCCAACACTTTCGGAGTACTGAACTGAAAAAAATCTCACTTTTTAAAAAGCCAACAAAAATATATTTAAATAAACAATTTAGAAAACGCATAGCACGGTAGAATGCTCATTTTCAGAATAGTCGTCCCTAATCGATAACATTTTCGAACTTTTTTTTTATCTCTTTGTATATGATATATAGCAAGGCTGACCAAACTGGCACCCGCGTGATATTAGAAAATTCTTGCAGAAATCAAGACCTTATTGAAGCGGAGATATACGGAGATTTAATCAGGAAAAAAAAATCTGTAAAGTTTTTCGGGTGTTTCGTGGGTGCCAGGTTTGACAGCCCTGATACATATGGGTGATTCTCAAAATAGGGGACAATTTCAAAAGTGAAATCTTAAAAAAATTACTGTTAGCAAAATTTCTGAAAAAAATAGGTGTTGCTAATATAGTATTAGGTATACTTTACATGTAGTCAGCAGAGCTAAATATTTAAAAATTAATTTTAAAAAAATAATTAGTATTTTTTGAGCCATGCTAATGACAAAACAAATTGCATGGAATAAATATATTAAGAAATTTTTATTTTCTTCCTGTTTAAATATTTTTTTCTATATTTATTAGCCTTTCTTTTCAGCAAATGGTTTCCATTTTTACATATATACATATAAGGAGAATAAAAACATTACCAAAGAGCAAACTTTGTTTACATGAGCAACATTCTGACACGAACAATGTAAGAAGCTGTCTTAGTGATTTTCTGACAGATTTAATGCATATTTTAGGGATAATAAATGTAATGCCTAAATTTATACGTAAAATTAAAATTTATAAAAGATACAATATAAACAATGGTTACATTTATGCACATAGGAGTCTTTAGCATGGACAGAAAAACCATGCTAATGACACTGACATTTGTCCATGCTAATGACAAATTTTAATTTAAATAGGATTATGAGCCATAATATAATCACAATGCAATAGTCCTTTCTGGGGCTTTTTAAAACACAAAAGTCCTATGCAAATAAGTAAAATAAAAATTTTAATTATAAAATAAACATGAAAATTATTATCCATTCTAATGACATACAATTGATGTACGCCCCTAATATTCAACTTCTATTCTTAAAATACAATACATGCTTCTACTTTCAGGCTGGGATAAAATGGCTACTTGTTGTCATGGATAAACTTTATATTTCCAAACTATTGTCATATGTGAAAATGAAATTTTGATTAATAACCAGCTGTTATAGTATGACCTTGTTTTGAAAATAGAATATGGAGGACAAACTTTAATTCTTTTTTTATATCCTATAATTTTATTTTTAAAAAGAAATTTATTGGATAAATCCTCTCCTTGATTAATTTAAAGAAAGAATAACATTTGTTTTATTTTATAAACACAGGGCTCCCAAATGGTCCGCCAACTGAACATCAGAATTATCTTAGAGAAATTTTCTTTTAGATTTTTCTTGCAATTTTCCTACATTTGGATGGTAATTCTAGCTCAAATTCAGTAGAAGCCTATCATGAAATTTTCTTTTAAAAAATATTGATGTTCAGTTCGCGGACCATTTGGGAGCCCTGTAAACATGATATTAACTCTTGAAAAAGCTAGTATATACAAGGCACAGCTGCTGTGGACATCCATGCTAATGACATTTTGAACATTTATTCTGTTATTTTAAGGTGTTTTTAACTAAAAAGTGAGTAATTCTTGAGTGCAAATAATAAATAATATTAAGACAAACATATCTAAATATAAAAACATGAGAGAAAACCTCTTTCTTTCTTTCTTTCTTTTTTTTTTTTTTTTTTTTTTTTTTTTTGTATGCCGAAAAACATAAATTGTCCCCTATTTTGAGAATCACTCATATAATTATCAATCAATTATCAAAAGCATAAATCACTGATATTGGCTTTTGACCAACATTAATGATTTGGTGAATAAAAAATAAGAAACAGTAGCCAAACGAAAAAAAAAATGTTAGCAAAATAGATTAGTCGTGAAACGCTGAAAAATCTACATTTAACCTCTTATTGTATCAGTATTTTTTTTTTCAATATGTTCTAAATAACACAATTTTTTGTAATTGCTTATAAAATAGAATTTCTCTATACACTACAGACACTTTAAAAATAAGTGCATTCTAAATGTCTCCTAAATGTATAGATGTTTCAAACATTCTTTTATTGGTAAATTGGTATGACATTTTGACTATTACCGATTTTTAAAAAATTGGTGATTGGCCAACGGTACATTGCTTACAACTAATATATAACACGGTAAATGGCAAATTCAACGCCGCATTTCAGCAAAAATTTTTTCGATTTTTCGATTGATGCGAGTAATTTTATTTGTGATTTTACCAACTCATAAATAGTGATAAACTAACAAAAAAGAAATACTTATCGTATAATTCTTTCTGTGTCTTTGGTTGTTGTTAAACTGAGTCGATGGTGAACCAATGTCACTATAAATAATAATGTAAATGCCACAGTGCAATTGAAGATGAGGCATCAATCGTACAGTAACGTTGATAAGAATCTCAACTGCAACCACATACATAAAAGAGCAAAAACTGAGCGCTCACAATTCTTCATTTACTCGCCAAATGAAGCATTTTATAGAGATTTAGCGCTATGGTCAGCGGCAGCAAGAACTCTGCACACAACCCAAATTTTGCAGGCTAGTGTTATTTAAGATAATTTTCAAAAAGCTTATTTTAACAGATTTGCAAATAAATGTATTGGATTAATTACGATAACTTCATGTAAACATTGCGTTTCAGTACGGGAAAACATGGTATGTTTTCATCGCAAAAACTTGGGTCTTTTTAAAATGAAAGATAATCATCATTATCTGTTTTTTAATCATTTTGTATGCCGCAAAAATTTTGAAAAGGGCTTTACTATGTCTGAAAAATATTACAAATTAGAAACACTGAAAAATACGCCAGTAATTCAAACAAAACGAGCAGAAAACTATATACAAATGTCGTTCATCTCTAGGGAAAATAGAGTGAAATCCCCAGTAACTAACACCTTAAAGCTTCTTTCTTATTGAAATCACTGTTAAAAAATTTTAAATCTATTTTATACCTATCGTTCTTTTTGAAAGGATAAACGAGACTCATTGAAAAATTATTCTTAACAAAATTCTGAAAAAATATGCAATGTATTAATAAAAATTACTTTTTGACCTATAACAGTAATAACTGACACCAATCCTATTTTTAAAAATTAATAAATGAGACTAACTGAACCAGCGTATACGATAATGTAAAAAGTTTCTTTCAATAAATTGATGTTTTAAAAATAATTTAAATTTTCTTATAAAAGTATTATTTAAATCTTTTTAAATATGATAGGAAACTATAGATGCATGTGCGTTTATATTCATGTTTTAAATTATTATTAATGCGAATATCAAATAACTGACATTTATGAATTAGTAACTGCACTGGTTTCAGATGCTGGTAGAATAATTTAGTTTTTAATAATAATTAATATAAGTTTGATTTATTATTATTATTAAATAGTTCAAAAAAACAGGTTTCAGTTTTCTTTAATGCACTGCTCAAAACAATTAAAGGATATTTGAAATTTTATATAAAATAAAGATATAAACGATTTTTTTTTTTGCCGAAAATAGAAGAAGAGAATCACAAATGCAAATTTTTCTGGTTTTCAAACTGTGGAGTATGCAAATTTTGAGTTCGATGTCAAAAACATCGCTTCAGCGGCAGCGAATGAAATTTGACTTTCAACTGGATAAAAGAGAATGAAGACAAGGATGATCCGCATTCAGTGATTGCTTTGTTTCGATGAGTACGATGTCTCAGCGAAGTCATTTGACAGATTCAGAAGCTTGAAGAATTGTTGGTAGGTTAGAAGGGGGCCAAACTCAAGCCGAAGTAGCGCAAGCCATTGGAGTGTCACAAAGTGTCATTTCCAGGATCTGGAACCGTTTATTGGAGAGTGGATGTGCAGGCCGAAGACCAGGGCAAGGTCATAGACGGGCAACAACGCCCAATGAAGATCGGTATTTAGCGTTAACAGCTCGGAGACACCGAAACATGAACGCTACTCTTCTCCAACAACACCTTCGCTCGGCTACAGGCACCACGATTTCAACTCAGACTGTCCGAAACCGGCTCCATGCTGTAGGTCTCTATGCTCGCCGACCGATGGTATGTGTTAGATTAACATCAAGGCATCGTCGCGACCGCAGGGAGTGGGCAACCGAGCATGTCAACTGGAGGAGAAATGAATGGAGCAATATTCTGTTTTCTGACGAGTCCCGTTTTTCTGTGCATCCGGATAATAGGCGTATTCTCATCTGGAGGGACCGTGGCAGTAGGAATAATCCTGAGTTCGTGGGCGAAAGTGTCAGATTTGGCGGTGGATGAGTGTTGTGTATGGTGGCATCTCCATTGGCGGGCGCACTGACCTCTACATCATTCGAGATGGAGCTCTGACTGGTCGCCGATATAGGGATGAGATCCTCAGACCTATTGTAGTCCCTTACGCTGCAGCAATCGGAGATCACTTCATTTTAATGGACGATAACTGCAGGCCACATCGTGCAAACCTGGTGAAGGATTTCCTTTTCGAGGAAGGAATCATTCGAATGGAATGGCCAGCGTGTTCTCCAGACATGAATCCAATCGAGCATGTTTCGGACGCACTAGGAAGACGAGTTTCTGGCCGCCAACAACCCCCACAAACTCTCCAAGAACTGGAAAGAGCTCTTCTGGAAGAGTGGGGCAGAATACCCCAACTCGTCATAAATAGCCTCATTGAGTCCATGCCTCAAAGGTGTTCAACGTTGCTGGCCGCCCGTGGAAACCATACCCCCTACTGAAAATGATTTTCTTTGAAGAAGACACATTTTCTTATTCTTTTTTTCTCATATTCACAAATTGTGTTTTTTTCCTTTTGTGCACAAATGCGCAATAAAATACATTTTTTTCTGTCAAACATGTGTAATTTATTCTCATATAACCTACTATGTCTGTCGACCATGTATCAATCAGCTAAAAAGTTTCCCAGATACAAAATCCACCTAAAACTGCAATATCCTTTAATTGTTTTGAGCAGTGTATAACTAATAGTTGATTCCACTGTCGGATACAAGAAATAAAATTCAAGGAACCAATAACTGGCACCCTCTCACACCCATTACGATAAATTAAATAACTGTAAATGATAAATCATGAAACTAATTTATCATAAGCATTTTTAATGAATTTCTACAAATATAAGTTTTTTTTTTAAGTTTAGGATGATTGTATTACAAATAAGTAGAAAACACACTACCATAATTTTAGAAATAAGATGGTTTGCCACTAAATGCACTTTTCGTGTTCTCAAAAGTTCATTTCTCACTGAATATCTTCTTTGACTACACTGTAAAAAAAAAAGTGTCGATCGACTAAAAAAACTTTAGTGATCCTTGTAATTACAAAAAAATTTTTAGTAATCTTAGTCGGTTACAAGAAAATCTGTAAGAACTACTAGAAAAAAGTTAGCAACGAATAAGAGTTAATAATTTTATATTTTTAATAGCTATTACTAAAACTCACTTGGTGTGGCCTTGATAGCATAGTGGTTATAGTAACGGACTCCAGGCTAAAAGGTCCCGGGTTCGATACTGGCCACTGCCAAATACGCCCCGAATGTATGCAGTGGAAGTACTCGTTAATAAAGGGATTATGAATATCCTGTCGTAGCAGTAGCAATGTTTGGTGCTGCCATCTATTGCTGTTTTGCCGAAAATCTTCCGCTCCAGAAGTCTGAATGCAGCTCGAAGGAAGCTCCTGCCCTTCGAGCCCAAGTAATGGTTATTAAAAATAATTTTGGAGCTATTACTAAAATTTGCTTGGTGGCTCATACTAAAAATTTTTAAGTTAGTTATACAAAAAATTCTTTTGTTCAGTTTACAAAAGAAATGCTTGTTTCGCTTGCAAAAAAAAGTTTGTAATGGTTACTAAAAAATTCTGTGGAATACAAATTTACTAAAAAATTTTTAGTAACCTCTTAATTTTTTTTTTACAGTGTAACTATTGGTGAATAATTTGACTCAAAATAAAAGTAAATGTCCAAATTATCACTGTTACATGACTGTGTGGATTTTTTCAAGAAATTGCTTATTTTAGTTAGATTTTTTCCGACGTGTTAGTTACTGGTTAAGTATAAATAACGAGAGCTTTCACCTAACATTTCATTTAATCAAAGTTTAATAAAATTTCTGGAACTAAAAATCTATCAACTCGCTCAAGTTGGCTGAAAATCTCTCATGACTAGCATTTAATGAAATTATTGAAACAAATTGAATTAAAACATTTACAAGAAATATATGGAATTAAAATATTCATAGGGCCTCTACACTGTAAAAAAAAATTCAAGAGGTTACTAAAAATTTCATAGTAAATTTGTATTCCACAGATTTTTTTAGTAACCATTACAAACTTTTTTTTTGCAAGTGAAACAAGCATTTCTTTCGTAAACTGAACAAAAGAATTTTTTGTATAACTAACTTAAAAATTTTTAGTATGAGCCACAAAGCAAATTTTAGTAATAGCTCCAAAATTACTTTTAATAACCATTACGTGCAACCGAAGCGGAGGAGTTTCTTTCGAGCTGCATCCAGACTTCTGAAGCGGAAGATTTTCGGTAAAACCGCAATAGACGGCAGCACTAAACATTCTTTATTGCTCCGACAGGATTTTCATAATCCCTTTATTAACGAGACACTACAGACATTCGGGGTGTATTTGGCGGTGGCAAGTTTCGAACCCGGGACCTTTTAGCCTGGAGTCCGTTACTATAACCACTATGCTATCAAGGCCACACCAACTGAGTTTTAGTAAGAGCTATTAAAAATCTAAAACTATTAACTCTATTCGTTGCTAACTTTTTTCTAGTAATTCTTACAGATTTTCTAGTAACCGACTAAGATTACTAAAATTTTTTTAGTAATTACAAGGATCACTAAAGTTTTTTTAGTAGATCGACCTTTTTTTTTTACATTGTACAGTCGGGTAGTACACCGCTACTTTTTCTAAAATATAATTGCTTGCAAACGAAGGAGGTGTGGCCTCTATTTCTTTAAGGTATGTGTTAAAGAGTATATTTCATCTCATATTTTACAGTGAAGATTTAGCCAAGTGAGTAATTGGGGGACTGATAACAAATTAAATAAAAAAAAATAGTATGTGAGATCATCTTGTATCAGTTAAATTTCAAATGGATTTGCAATTGTAATAGATGAAAATGTAAGTCCTGTACAACATTTGTTTCCTTCGTGTAAAAATAGCACATACATGTTTGGCGATGTTAATTATGCATTTAAAAAAAATCAAGCCTTTTTTGCAAATATTTGGTTTGTAAGATGCAGGATTTGCAACCAAATTTAACACCACTTTCAGAAAAATTTTCACTAAGTATTGTAGAAATAATAAACTACGAATAAATTATAAATATACTAAATATTTGAAGAAAAATTAACAGCTATATAAAATAAATTTTAACTGCACATGTTTGAAGGATGACTTTTTTGCATAATTTACAAGTAATCTACATACTTAAATTCATATTAAAAAAACAGTCAAATATCGTGAAAATTCAGAAAAATATCGGCGATACCATGAGCTGGTTTTCAGTTGCTTTCTAAAAGTAACAGCATGATAAAAGATTCGATTCTAAATAACTTCCATACTCATGCCTGAAACTGTCATGCATTTATGACAGTTTCATGCATTATGACATGCATTATGACTAAAAAGGGGTTCACAAATGTCTCAAAAACTTTTGCGTCAATAAGCGGATATCTTTTTAAACACTTTAAGTATACGATTTTGTATAGGTATATATATATACGCATAAAACAATAACAATAGAATATTCATTTATATACATAACGTCTTTGAGATACATAACATCTCATAAGTTTTGTATATGAGCTCTTAAATCTACAAAACTGGATATTAGTAACAATCTACATAAGGAGAAATATGTCCATTCGCAACGTGGCGTCATTTATATGAAAAAAATCTATTTTCAGATGGAATTTGTTATAAAACTGTATCACAATATTTTCATTTGGTGATATTTAAAATAAATTTCATGTATGTTTACTTTTAATATTTATCTCTGTTTTTAGGTACATTTCATAAGAAATACTACATACACTATATGGCCATTAATGACCGGAAACTTGCGATTTTAGACGTTTTGTTAAATATCTAGAAAAATACAAGAGGAATTATTCTAAAATTTCAGGTGTGTAAACAAAAGAGTACAAGCTATCGTGAATATTTTTTTCAAAAATTCCATAGGGGACCGTCAACAAATTGAAAAAGAATGAACATCATTTGGATAACCCTGCCAAAACTAATGTACCAAAAGCGTTCAAACTGCGGATTCTGATTAAGTGATTTATTGTAAAAAACTCTGTTTATTTTTATGAAGATTTCATGTATACTCGTTGAGAAATTATTTTTTTTTATAAAAACGGCCACAAATTTTTCCAAATTTTTTGCTTATAATTTGCCAAGTTCTTAATAAAAAAAAAGTGTTCTTTTGTGAAAATGTGAAAAAAAACAATGTGCATAACCTCTAATGTAATCAGAATTAAAAAATAATAAAAATTGTATGACAAATGAGTAGGTTACTAAAAATATTTTCTTTGCGCATGCGTAAAAGCAATCAAAATATAATTTACACAATGTATTAGGTAAATGTATTGAGCAACTTTTGTGGAAGTCTCAAAAACATAGCTTGAAATTCTGAAAATTGTCATCGATCAGAATAAGTTCAAAATTCGTTGTTCCCAAAAGGAAGCAAAAATATGAGGGACTGTATCCAAATATTATCAATATTGTGTATGTTATATTTACACTAATCAATGGATATATGGAAACAGCCTTTCATCTTTTTGCTTCATAATTTGATGGATTTTGAACTTTTTCTATCGACGATAATTTTCAAAATTTTTAAGCTATGTTTTTGAGACTTTCATAAAAGTTGCTCTAGATAGTTGCTCAGAATAATGCCTCATGTATTTTTCTCTAGATATTTAACAAAACGTCTGAAATCGCAAGTATCCAATCATTAATGGCCATGTATTGTACTTCAGCAGTTACAATGGTATGACTTTTGAAACATTCTTTCATAACTTTTCAGTATGTAACCCGAGGAACTCAAGACCACTGTCACTTAAAATTATTATATATTGTATTTGCATACATATACAGGGTGAGTCATAAATATCGAAACAATAGGCTATCTCCTTAAATATTGCCCCTAGACCCATACTTCCAATTGCAAAAATTTATAAAAAAAAAAGGTGAAATATCTGATAAGTTGCAACTCCATGGGGAGTCTATTTGAAAAAATACGAAAATTAACTTTTTATACGGCCCCCGTAGGATAAAAATTCCAATTAGGAAAACTTTCCTTATCCAGTCCTGAATAATACACAAAAAGTTGCATCTTCATATCGTCAAAATTCTCGAAGTTATAACCGTTTGAATAATTCATCAGGTTTTAAGGGATTAGACACAAATTGAAATGCGCGCAATTCAAAAGACAATGTTACTTTAACAGTTGTAGGAAACGCGTAAAAAATCATTCTTTTGAGTTAGAATTTTGATTTTTTTCTTTTTTTGTGATGGCTAGCTACATAATTTGGTAAGAAAATCGCATCCTAAAATTTATCATAAAATTTATAAAAATTTCATATGGTTACTACTGATTTAAATAAATGGGATATTTAAAAATCGTTATTACTCCAAACGTTATTTATCGGATTTCATTTTCTTTCTATTTAATTAAAAATGAAAATCTGATTTTAGTTTTGTTTCGGGGTTTTTGTTTTTCAATATTTATTTTAGAACTATTAAAAATATTTATTTAAAAAATAATAACTTTTAAAAAATTATATTTTCAAAAGTATATAATTTTTCATTTTTTTTAATAAAACTAATTTAAAATAATTAAAAATGACATTCTTTAAGTTTGTACTTAAAAAAAAAAAAAAAAAAAAAAAAAAACATTCTTCACTTTTAATAATTTAAAGACACGAAATAGTCGGGAAAAAAAGTCATTATACAGAAAAACGAAATGTACTGTTTTACTGCCCATCAGTTATTTAAAAGAATGCTTTTCTAATATGCAGATTAAGTCCTTTTTTAATAATGTAGCTCTTACAACTTCAAACTTTTTATCGTCCTGGAGAGACTGTTAAAAAATCTGTATTCTGGGCTCAGGTCAGATAAGGACCGATACGTTACTTTTTTCTGAAGATTCGCCTATCCGGGTCAAATGTATTTTTCATACCGGAGAGAACTGCTTCCTTTTACCCAGGCCTGCACTGGACGAAATTGTCATTCCCGGTATCGAACAATCCGTATTAAAAGAACAGACCTAATACGTGCATAAAATAAGTAAAATTTGGTTTAATCAATATTTTTACGAAAACCACATAACTTTTAAAATCGCTTTTATTTTACCAAAAAAAAAAAAAAAAAAAAAAATCCCTTAATTTTTTTTTTTTTTTAAGCATAGTATATTTAAATGCTAAAAATTAAACAAAATAAAACCAGAGAAAAAAAAATCTGCCTATGACGGAATTCTGTTTTAAACAGAAAATGTGTTGATCCATGCAAAATAAATACAATAATAACTGAGAAAAAAATAAACTCCATTTAACCCTCCTACGAAGGGCATTTGTCTGTTACGTATTTTTTCTTTCCTACGTGATTCCGCCTTAAAATTTTTACTCTATAACATTTTTCAAAGTCTCCAACGCATGGGATATGGATTAGCGATAATAAAATATAAGTGAAACATTTACATATAAACAGAGATTCATTGATAAAATAAATATATCACAGCGTTTGGCGCCTCTTTAATAATAAAAAGTATAAATATAAAAAACGAAATTCTATATTAAGTATTTTTGGTCAGAACTCCTCCACGCGAAACAATTTTTAACTACACTGAAGTAAAAGCCTGTGTAGAAATTCACGGCTGGGCCGGCTATGATTAAACTTTTTTCCAGGCTGGTCCGGATTATGATTTTAACATTATTTCATGCCGGGCTGAACTTTTTTCTCTATGGATCGGTTTAGGACCGGACCTGCATATTTCGATCTATTCAGACCTCCAGTGCTAATGATCAACATGTTTTGAAAACAAGTTTTGATTTAAATCAATACGCTGCTTTATTATGTCCAAATAAGAGGCACGGTCTTAAACCGACATATAATAACGAACAATTTGTGGACGATCCCTTATTTGCTTTGAAAATGGATAAAAAACGCTTCGTTTACAGAAATGGTAAAGTGGTGTAAGTCACGAATTTTTGAGAATTTTGGATTTTAATATCTCTGTCAGATTTTCAGATACGGAGATGAAATTTTTTTTGTTCAATTTAGGAATGGATAAGGAATAACTTCCTAATTGGGAATTTTGCTCTACGGGGGCCGTATAAAAATTTAATTTTCGTATTTTTTCAAATAGACCCCCCATGGAGTTGCAACTTATATTATCAGAAATTTCACCTTTTTTTATGAGTTTTTGTAACTGGAAGTATGGGTCTAGAGGCAATATTTAAGGAGATAGCCTATTGTTTCGATATTTATGACTCACCCTGTAGAATATTTCATAAAAGATGGAAAAAAACTTTAAGAGATAATATTACACATCCAAACTAACAAATTTTATCAATGAATGCATGGTCGGGATTAAAACACAAAGGTGTTAGGAGGACACGAAGATGATATTGTTATACGAAGCAAAAACCCACAAATAAAGATTAAGTGACAAAAATAATGTTCTCCCTACAATTAGTGAGCCTCGGAGCCTTTTCCATTTGCAGTTCCATAAATAAAGTACATATTAGCCTGTTTCATATCAGTGAAGTGTAACATCATCCGATGAATTCCTACCACGATCGAGAGTTGCTCTCTTGGATCAACGGCTTTTACGTATTAATCGAGGTGAAATTTCGTATATATGTTCCCCTTCCTCCCCATATTTTATTTACATGCTGTTAGCGTCATTCCTCTCTCGATAATTCGAAACAAGAATGGAGCTTTAAGCCTCTAATGCCTACAGTAGTATATATTCTACCATCCGCGTTTCCGATTTAATGGACTTTTTTATTCACATATTCGGATTTTACACAAGAAATTTAAATTAGAAATTTTTTCTTTATTTAATAACAGAAATTTTGTGATTAAAAAAACCGAAGATTAGTATTTAAACATTGTGGTATGAGTAACAATTCTCTAAATTTCGGAATTTCCAGACTGCGTTATGTCATGGGAACTAAAGGGTTAACGTTTGCAAGTTTCAAAACGGAAAACCAACGGGACCAAGTTTTAAAATGCGCCAGCATCTTTGCGTTTTATTACCGACATTACAATCATTGTTTGTATGAAGAACATGTACTATCACCTCTTAAAATTTTGCCCATCATTTATGAAACATCCTGTATATATATACCGGATGTCCCAAAAATATCTGATGGATTTTAAAATTCAATAACTTGCAAACGGTGACAGCTATTTAAAAAATTTTTGCAGGAGGGTTATGTATAATGTCAGGAGTTTTTTACCATAATTTTTTATTTTAGTTCGCATCTCAAACAATAGGTGGCGCTGACGGCGAATGAAGGCCAGATCGACGCTTCACTCAGCACTCATCACCTGGCCTTCAATCGCCGTCAGCGCTACCTATTGTTTGAGATGCGAACTAAAATAAAAAATTACGGTAAAAAAATTCCTGACATTATACATAACCCTCCTGCAAAAATTTTTTAAACAGCTGTCACCGTTTGCAAGTTATTGAATTTTAAAATCCATCAGTCATTTTTGGGACACCCGGTATATATATATATGTGTGTGTGTGTGTGTGTGTGTGTATGTATATGCGCGTGCGTATGTATATGTATGTATATACGAAATGTTTCCCGCTCGATAAAAGTCGCAATTACACCCAAAAACACTAAGATAGCTAATCTCGCTAGATATTCCAAATGGGCATAATTAACCCAAAGGTGTGGAAGTAAGGAGAAGTTTTGTGAAAACCAAAAAAAAAAAAAAAACTCATAATTTCTTAGTTACAATACACATAAAATTAGTTTAAGTTTTATTAAAAAGGGCCAAGAAGTTAAACATGAGCGATATTTGATAATATTAAAAATGGGCGCAAAACACGAAAAAAAAATCAGGTTTTAGGAAGAAAAACAATCATCATTCACGATTATCATGATCATTATCACGATTTCGTTATTTCTCAAACTATCAAATCCAATTAAATTTATTATAAATGTTTTTAATATTATCTACCATTTTTATATTGATAAGTTTTTGATAGGACCAACTCTTACCGGATTAAAAAAATTAAAAAAAAGGAAACAAAAAAGGGGTCAGGTTAAAGAAGAAAAAAAAGCATAACTGCGTCAGTTCACAAGATATCAAATCGCTTAAATTTATTTAAAATCTTCATAATATCTACAACTTTTATATTAAGAAGTTTTTGATAGGACTCATTATTACAGCAAAAACAAATTAAAAAAACATAGCGGCTCAAGAAAAAATTATCGTATTAACAAAATTCTGAAAAAACAGGTCTTATCGAAAAGGTAATTAAAAACTTGTCAAAAGCATCCAGATAAAATTGTTAAACTGAGTTTGTCTTCAATCTTGATTTAGTTTTTGTTGGTGAAATAGTTATATTACTTGACTTTGAAATCTACCTGCACCTGTTGGCACTTTATCAAACTTTATCAATCCATAAATAAAATAGTAAAATTTAAATAAAACACAAATTTAAGTCATGAAATCGAGCTATGCAAAACCACTGAAATTATCAGAATAAGAAAGGTTAGCTATCGTTGGCGAGTTTTTCGATTGTTAATTTTTGGCATGAGGCCAATACGAGAATATGGCTTTTAATAAATTTTAAAATTTTACTTCAATACATAAATGCTATTTTTCATATAAAATTGATTGTTGTTACTGTTAGTGAAAAATATTAAAAAATACGGATCCACTTAAAAAAAAAATCAATTAAGATAGTTTTCCTTATATTCTGTAGCTTGAAAAGCCCGGGTTAGAATACCTTTTATATATAATTAACTAAATATTAATTAACAAAAGTTTTAACCTCATTAGTCCTAAGACAAATATTATGAGGGATTACAAAAACTTGTTTAAATTTACTATAAAACATCTCCAAAGATGCGTCAGCGTATATATCGATACTTATGTTATGCACGCATTTATTAAAAATGTCCGAATGTAATTTTAACAATTATAGAAGCATTTAAATTCATTTATAGGGTGTCTTTAGTGTCTCCTACAGGCGATATCAGGACTGAGGAGATTAAAAGAAAACGCTATTGAGTTAGAATCTTTTGAATCAAAATGATGTGCAAGAAAACAAACTAATAGAAAATACAATTGTACATTGAATAAAGTATTTTTTATGTTTTGGCTTATACTGATGCAATTATTATAAATTATATTTTCGAGTCACATTTAAATAATAATGATAATGATTTGTCCAAATTTAATTTCAATTTATGATATATGTAGATATATAAACGTATGTGTGTAATATAAATGTGTATAGATGTGTAATATAAACTAACTATACATAAAATAATAAAATCATTTTTAACGTGATCTTAAAATGTTTTCCTAACATTCGATATATTATATATGCTTTCAAGATGTGTTTTAAGTAAAGTATTACACTAATATCTAATCTATTTCGACAATAGGTTACTTTCGGATATTGACAAGCGTGACTAAATCTTCGTATTTTTCAGTACCATTGTTTTCAAATATATGTACTTGCCGTGAAAAATGCAGAAATTCTGCAATTGAATAAGGAAAAATTTGCTATTCAAAAGTATTGGTTCTTAAAAATCGGACGGTTAGGCCATTATGTATTTTTTCAAATGAGACAAAACAGTGAAAACTAAAAGAAACTTGCAAGAATATCATTATTACAGTTATGAAAAAATAAGGAAAGAAAATTTTATTCTCTGTACTGGAAAACGAAATCGCGAAAAACTATTTTAGTTATGTAGGATAAACTCAAAAAAAGCAATGTTCTATACTTTACTATAACATCATGTGCACATTTCGCGGCAACTAGAGAGTTAAAATATTAAGTACGCCAAGATACAAAAGATGGCTTTATCGTATACTTAATTACTCACGTAGAACAAATACTATGTAATATCTTGTTTTAATCTTTGGCTCAACTTTACCAACTCTTGAACCAACACTGTTCTAAGTTTAAATGCTGCGTATGTTAAATCGAGTTGAAGAATTTGACCTTTGAAAAACACATCAAGATTAATCCATGCATGCCAGATTTATATATGTACATATATTAAAAAGAAAACCATGCATAGATCCGACGATGCATCGTACTATTAAAAAGGACCTTCTGATTTTTATCAACTTTATCCTCGAAAAATGTATTTCAAGCATTCGTGCGATTAAAAATTACCATTAAATTATATTCAAAAGTTTAAAAACATTCGTAAAATAATAATTTAGATTTTTTTTTCCTTTTAAAGTATGACACTGAATAATTTGTAGTTGAATTTTGTGGAAAGTTTTCAAAATTCACGAGAACATTAATTAATTTTTGCACTTAATTAAAAATTAACCGCAAAAGTATTTATGCTTAAAATGGGAAAGGAAATTGTTTAAAATAAATTACATAATTTTCAAAAACAGATAAATAAATAAAAATATGAAATTTCAAATTATTAATTTCCATTATTATGAAATTTTTTTAATATAAAATACGAATCTTTGCGTGAATTCATATATATAAACCCATTAAATTGCAGTAATATGCAACAAAATCGTACCTGCGGTATCCCTTGTCACATCTGTCCAACATTCATGTCTAACACAAAACTGGGAATGACGTGATATTATTAAAACAAGGAAGTAAAATAAGATCCAAGGTAATGTTTCTACATAAATATTGCAGAATACAATGGGTGACGTTCAACGAACTTTTCAAACAAAGGGGAAATCCGCCCTTAATAATTACTTGCTAAATAAAAAAATCTGAAACTAAACAAATACGCAACGAATGTGTAGGACATGTTGTGCGAAAATTTTTCTATCATGTGACATTGCACCACTTTCTGAAATATCTTTCTATTTCAAACATAAGATGACTAAATAATATATGTATATTTATGAATCTCCAAATTTTTGGAACATTGAATAACATTTATATTTTTCTACATTAAACAAATCCTATGCTAACTTTTTCAACTGGTTTCACAAATTGTTAAAATAAATCTGTTTATTGCCTCCTAAACATTACATGAATATAACAAGGAAAATATATGTAAAACAAAAAAATATCCTAAGCATTATATAAATATAGGGTGGATTTCTATTTCATGTGTCACTACGTCGTCTTCAGAAAAGCATGTGATTTACAATCTAAAATGTATATATAGCAGGATTGTTTTTATGTATTTCCAAATTTCCTGAATAGCAAGCATAGTATATTTATGTTTCATTTTTACTATTGCATGAGATTAAAAGGTTTTCAAATATCACGCTATAGTTACTTTGTATACCTTTTATTTTATTACCTATTTATACATGTGTGTGAAAAATTGCCTATTTCTCAAAATAATCTTTATGATTCTGTATACTCAGAAATCTGAAATTAACTCTTTAACTGATGCCACAAATTGATAGAATGAATCTGTTGATTGCACCTAAATATTATATAAATATAATGTGACAGATCTGTATAATTTAAATAAAATTGTGTTGTAAAAACTTATTTCTCATGCCGATAATATTTATGAACAATTACACCGTTTTTTATGTTACTTTACAAAATAATATTTAGCTCTCCAAACTACTGCGATACTGCTTCCAAATTACAAACCAGTTGTGTTTCCTTTAAACTTCAAAATATTATGCGGTACTATGACTAAATTGGTTTTCAGTTTATGCAAGTGTAGATTTTATCCGTTAAGTTCTGATGCCCTTTTGAGACATTCTGAGTCCGTATTAAAGTTACTATTGAGACCCTCCCCCCCCCCCCTCAAAAAAAATATGTCACAGAAACTAAGATTAAACTTAATACAAAAGCATCTATCATTTTCTGATACTTTACAGTTTCTTCGGGGATAATTCTTTTAATCCGGTGAGGTATGATTTGTAAAAATATAAGCCATATCCATTAAAACGAAATTATTCATATTGATTCAGAATAATACATTTATTGATAGTTAAGTAATAAAATAATTACATAAAACGATACTTTTTGTATTTCGTGAATAACTGGGCAAGATTTGTAAAATCTCATGTTAAGATTTTGTTTTTGTTTTTGTTTTGGTATCGAAAATATTTACAATAGGATATAAAAAAAATTAAAAAATTTTAGATTCAATATATATATATATATAGATATATATATGGGTGATTCTCAAAATAGGGGATAATTTATGTCTTTCAGCATAGAGTTTATTATGAAACTATGTAAATAGATCATTGTTGTCTTTCGTGTATGCGCAGATAAAAATATTTTATACAACTACGTATATTTTCTAAAATATATAATATATTTTTATTCCAATTGCACTATCTTGCTTCTACTACATTTTGCCAATTTTTCTGAAATTGACGTTAAATTTGTTTGAAAACCCTCCATGCCAGAATTTTTTTAACTTTTCAAACAAATTGTTATATCTCCATGAATATGCGTGCTACTCATACAAAAATCAGTGGACATGTTGTACAGTATCCACATTTTTTATTCTACAGTGATAGATAATTTCTTGCATTGTAATCTACAGAGTGATCCCAAATATTCTTCTCCTTTGATTTTTTCTCGGCCCTCAAATTGTCCTCCTTATCAAATATACGTTGATAAATATGAGGTCAAATATAATCTTTATAAGCCTGAAGATCCAGAATAATCCAACTAGTAGGATTACGTGGGGCAATTAGGCCATGATTTTACAATCTCTAAAAATAAAAAAAATATATGTATTTATTATTTTTCTTCGTGGGTCCAGTTGCCCCTTTTTTATAGAGCAGCTGGACCAAATGGATCTGTGATTCACACGAGTTTGTGTTTTTTAATGTGGTATATCCGGTTCTGTTTAAAAAAGTGTAAGCAATTTAAAAAAATTTAAATGAGGCTGATCATGTAAATTGTACACCAAATAAAGAGCGTTGTAAAAAAAACCTTTGCTGTCAAGGTGTCTAAAACAGCACTAAATGTGAAATTATTAGATTTATTTATGAATAGGAATTAAATGAGTACTTGCGTATTCTATTTTTCGTAATAAGTACTTCAGTTACATGCATATTTTACGAGGAAAATAAGAAGATAAAACAATGAACAAACGGCTACGTAAGAACGTAAGTACATCATTCTCTTTTTTTATTTACCAAATTGAAGTGTAGCATGCCCAATAAATCTGTGGAGAATGCAACTATGTTTTCAAATCGAACAAAACCATTTTTCATTAAATTTGATATTTTTCTAATAATGTTACTTTGTCCTATATACACCTTTTCATTTGTATCGCAAAATTTCAAAGTTTGGCTATCTCACTTTAGAAGTTTGGCTTGATAACCTCGCCAGCTTTTTAAAATTTTTATTATGTACTTTTTCTTGATTGTAATGAAAAAATAATACTAGTCGTTGGTGTACCACCGTAATACTTACCCATCATGGACAATTAATGTAAAACGCCAAACTACTCAAGTAGTACCGAATTGTGTAAAAGAAATATAATTATAACTCCAAAAATAATAATCATATTAACTAACAGTTTACTATGCCGGATTAAGCGGCTTATAGTCAATTAAAATATACCTTTGAATTGAAATTTGAATGCAATACAGGGTCATGAAAAATAAAAAAATTCGGAAAATAGGATTACAAATATCTCGGTAACTAATTATCCGATCGACTTTGTTTTTTATTCAAAATGTGTGTTATTTTATTGTCTTTTTACATTCACTCTTTAAAAAAATCGAACATTTTTATGTACCTTTCATCAGAAATATTTCTGTAAAAATAGTTCCGGATAATCGAGGTTAATGATGTTAAAAAAGCTTTTTTCTACTATTACATACTAAGTACACACCAAATTTCAAGTCTTTATCTCAATTTGTTCGAGAGATAGTGCGTTTACAGACAGACAGACTGACAGACGGACAGCAATTTTTTTTCTAAAAATATGTTTCTCGAAAACTCTAGTACCTGAAACATGTAAATCCGTCAAAAAAACCCAGCAGTAGGCGAGAGGTTCTGCCCTCGAAAGTGGCAGATGGGAGGTGCTGGGATCGAACCTAATCGCTCCCGGTGGCCTAATCGTTCGGAGTTTTCCTGGTTTTTTTCTAACCTTGAATTTCCTTGCGTAAATATGGATTATGTTCCATTAGAAAGACTCCCACGGAGAGCACCACATCCTTAGGGCCTATGTCGCTCGTGTTGAAAATCGGCCATCATAAAACACAACACAACCAATCGTTAAAAAAAATTTCGATTCATAAAGCGATTGCAAGGCTTGCCCTATACTACGTATGATGGGTAAGTAAAAAAGTGGAAAAATACATTTCCCGTCGTAAGAGAAACTCATAATAATAATAATAATAATAATAATAATAATAATAATAATAATAATAATAATAATAATAATAATAATAATAATAATTTATAACTATTGGGTAACTGAACCCAGTATGGTCCAGTTACTGCTGATGCATGTCCCAGTTACTCCATTTTTGAAAAATTGATGAGGTAACTGGGACACGTGCCTTACATTTGAAATGTGAAATAAATATACAAAGTTATCTAATAATATTAATACAGATATACGTCTAACGTTTGAAAAAATTATTGCCTAATAAAAGTACTTATAGTATTTTCATAAAAAGACCTATGAAGTTCAACAAAACTGACGTTGTTTTAAAAAAAAATCGAAATTTTCGACAATTTACCACATTGATTTGACACACATTCGTTGTTTTAAGAAATAGAGATTAGGCGGCATTGTTCACATTATCTAACACTTAAAAGGCATCAACGGTTTTTTAACAACTGTAAAATAAACAGCCTATGTCCCAGTTACCTAGTGGTTACAATTATCCCAGCTAACCTTATATTTTTAAATATTCGACAAAATGTATAAAATTGAGAGTTTATGGTCATTAATGGCCGTATAATATATACATATTAAAAAAATATTAAAATATAAATTAATATGTAACACAGTATTTCTTGAAAATCGAAAATTGTCATCCAATTGTTAGTCTCCATTAAAAGTGAAGGATTAAAATAAGTCATATCGTAAAAATTGCTATTGAATATCATTTACTGCAACAAACAGTTTTTATAGAAGAAAACGGAGGTCACAAACTCTTTATTCAATTGAAAATACAGTGTGTCTCACTTGAATCCGAATTCGGATTTCATATTTTGAGAAAATTTAAAATATACTTATCTTTTTCGTGTGAACGTGAGGATAGTATGATAAATGGTATAATATAGGCTAGTAATCTTATGCAAATGGCATTGAACCTAATGCTCCATGTTTCTGAATTTAATTGACAGGCCATAAGATTTCAACTACCGAAATGCTGAAAACTTCCATCATTATTTATGATATCATTACACTTCACATAAAAGAATGTAATTCTGTTAAAAATTTCTTTCTAATTTCTTTATTTAATGTATAAATATATTTTCCCTACGTTTACGTACAATATACATTAATAACACATACGCAAAAAACATTGATACTACTCGTTAGAAATGGATAATCGTTAAGTGTATGCCCTAATTTTAAGCGAGCAACTTACATTTAATATTACGGTACCACAGTACGGTGATCAGGAAAAGCTGAAACATTAAATGAACCACCATGAATAAGCTGAATATGAATTTCAAATGAAAGCTAAATAGCTGAAATTTTGAAAGAGAAAGTTTATTTCGGTCTGCTTTGTATAATAATTTTTGAATGAACTGAAATTAAACTTTAGCTGATGAATAAACGTATAGTTTGAGTCATTTTGACAATAACATTTTGTAAAGGACTGAATGCTTTATCCATTAGAAATAATAATAATAATTAGGATGATTTTATTCTAATCAAAAGTAGCAAAAACAATTAATAAAAGATCCAAAATCAAATAATATGCTCCGTTTAAATTGTTAGTAAAAGTTAGCACAAATTTTTTTTAATTTGCATTTAAAAAACATTATTTTAAAATATTTTTCATGCTTGTTCACATTGCTCTTTAGAGTATTATTTACTCACCTTTTGCTTCTTTGATGATATCACATGAAGTAAAATATCTAGTTTCCCCAAACTATAAGCTTTAAAAAACGATTGTATCTACTCTGTTATCTGCAACAAAATAAACTCCACCCGCAAAATTTTCAGCCTTTTAAGAAGCAGGAAAACAGCAGAAAATGTTATTTAATCACGTTATTCTCTGCCTTAATGACGGACTCCAGTCATTACAGGACATAATAATTAATATAATAAGGAAAGTTACATATCTGTAATGTACTTCCGTGGGGTTTCTAACCTTTATTTTTATTACGTAAAAAATAGAAAACATCTTATTTGTTATAATTTTGCTCTGAAACTTTTACTATGTGCACTTTTATGTTGTAGATTTGATACAATAATGTTTGAAAGTGTTTAATAGCTTTGATATTATTTTCAGAAATTACAAATAATTAAACATTTTTTCTCTTGGAGCGGGAACGATCCAGTATTTGAGTTAGAGAAAGTATGTGTTGTTCACAGTAATTTTATGTGAAATTCCAATCTTCCATATAAGGTACCTCTCGCTAAGTTGGTATTTTCATTTGGCAGTCTTGCCTTAGTGCATAAGAATGCCAATTTTAAAATGGTGAAACTATTTAAATAAATAATGAAATATTTCGGTTTGGGATGTTCCAAGTTAATTATTCAATGAATGACGTATCAATATGGATGAATAAAGCACTTTCATTGTAACTACAAAAAAATTAGAGATTTTTTTTTTTTTTTTTTTTTTTTTTTTTTTTTTTTTTTTTTTGATAAATACTAGTCGCAATTTTTCGCTGAAGCACCAAACGTGGTTATATGTTTACCTTTAACAAGAGTAATAATTAAGTTATAAATTGTTATTATAGGGTTTCCCGGGGTAATAACGCCACGTTAAGGTTCATGCAAATTCACAAATTCAAAAATGCAAACTCGATTTCTTTGCAAATTTACTTTTCTCGAGATTGATATATTGTATTTATTTATTATACAATAATTAAATTCCGAATTATCAACAATAGCTTTTATAGTTCATTAATCTTATTTTTTCGATCCGGAATACGGGTTTTAAAGATGCTATCAATTGTCAAGTGAACATTTTCATGTTCAACAAATATGTTTTACAGACAACCGTGATAAATTAACAGTATTAATGTGAAACATTAAAATTAACATTATTTTTTCAACTTTTGCGTTTATAAAATCAATTACACAGCTGTAAATGTTCAATTGAGAATTGGTAGCATTTTAAAAACCGTTATTCCATTTCAGGAAAATCTTAATACACTGTAAAACTACAGAAATACTGAAATCACCTACTCGTGGACAGCCAACCGCGAGGTATAAGAACAGTAAGTCCACGAGGGGAAAAACTGTAAAACTACTTGGAATAATTTTCGAAAATTAGTTGCAGTAAAAGAAATTTTGATTTTATAAATGATTCTTTATATCATAAATATACACTATATAGCCAAAGTCGACCGGTCACATGGAATATTAAACGTTTTGTTAAATATCTGGAAAAATACATAATGCATTATCCTGAAACTCCAGGTATGTTAACAAAATAGTAGAGATCATATATTTCCGGGAAGATTTTTCGAATATCTTTTGGATAACCCTGTCAAAACTAATGTAAAACAATGTTCAAACTGTTGATTATGGCTAAGTGGATTATTGTAATAAATTGTGTTCATTTTTATGAGGAAAACATGTATACTCGTAGAAAAATTAAGGTTTTCATACAAAACAATCGAAATTTTACCAAATTCATTCCTTATAATTTGCAGATTTCTTAATATATAAAAGGGTTCTTTCAGGAAATATAGCGAACAACATTGTAAATAATACCCTGTAATCAGAATTAAAAAATAATAAAAATTGCATGAAAAATAAGCAGATTTACTGAATAATATTTCACTGCGCATGCGTGAGTGCAATCCGCATAATTTGTTAGCTTATTGTATAGTGCAACTTTTATGAAAGTGTCAAAAGCACAGTTTGAAAATTCGGAAAATTATCGTTTATCATCGATAAAATAAGCTCTCAAAATCCGTTGTTCCCAAAAGGAAGCAAAAAGATGAGGAATTGTATTCAAATATAGTAGCACGTTCAATATAGTGTATGCTATATTGACACTAATCAATGGACATACGGAAATAGCACCTCATATTTTTGCTTCATTTTGAGAACATTGGATTTTGAGCTTATTCTATCGAGGATAATTTTCAGAAATTTCGAACTATGTTTTTGAAACTTTCATAAACGTTTCTCTATACTACCGATATACTAAAAGTTTCTCGTTTGCACACATTATCCACATTATGTTTTGATTACATTAGCGCATGTGCTGTGAAACCTTATTCAGTAAACTAGCTCATTTTTCTTTTAAAAAAATTTTTTTAATTCACAGGATATTCAGTTCATATTGATATCTATAGGATATTGAGTACAAAATAATTTGTCATATTTTCTAAAAAGAACATTTTTTATATTAAGAACAATGCCAATTATAACCAGAAAATTTGGCAAAATTTGGAACTGTTTGTATGGAAACCTTAATTTCTCTTCGAGTATACACGCTATCCTTATAAAAATGAACACAGTTTATTACAATAAGTCACCTAATCATAATCTACAGTTTGAAAGGTTTTGCTACATTAGTTTTGACAAGGTTATTCAAAAAGTACTCATTCTATTTCAATTTTTGACGGTCTCCTATGGTGTATCCGGAAGAAAATATTCTCGAAAATCTACGTTCTGTACTATTTTGTTAACACACCTGGAGTTCCAGTATAGGGTCATTCCATACAAATTGAGCAAATTATATATTATTTGGAATATCTTAGTACTTTCAAGCCTTATCCAGGCTCTTCATCAGAGACTATTTTTATTACTAATTATTGTTTACTGGGTGATTATAAAAAAACTATCTCGACATTTGGGCCCCTAACTATCATACCATTCAAAGAAACTGGATGAAATTTTGGCAAAAGGTATTTTGAGGTACGCGCTCAAGATTGATATGGAAAACAACAGTGTCACTTAAACAGTTACGGTTACAGTGAAAAAATTTCGAAAAAATCAAACAGCAACACCCAATTTTTTGTAATGGAATGTGATCTCCATTGCGAAAACCCTATATAGCGTTGGAACGGCAACTGTAGCAGGAAAATCACCGGCCGTAAATAGGCTAAAAGGGAGGACAACCAATAAGGACAGAGAAGCAGCATAAAATAAAGCATTTTATTGTGTTTCACAAAATTTCCACATGATTTTCTTCACACACGATGAGACTTTGCATGCGGCAGATGGTGGATAGCACTACAGCACGTACCATGGCAATAGAAATCTCCTGAATCGCAGTTCTGATGGCATCTTTCAAATCAGATTCCGTTTGAGGACGAAACTAACACACTTTGGATTTCAGATATCCCCACAGACAGAAATCCATTGTTGTCAGATCAGGAGACCTTGGTGGCGACGGAAGCGGGAAATGACGAGAGATAACTAAACTGCTGACTTAAGACACGTTTAACTCAAGACCCGACATGTGGAGAAGCGCCATCTTACATCCACACAACTTCAGATATAGCATTTTGCCTTTGCAATGCGGGAATCGCGTAACGACTTAACATGTCCAGATAGTGATCACTAGTTACTATACACGTTTGCAGATACCGGCAATAACCACTTCAAGAAAGTAAGGGCCGAGGATGAACGTACTCGTTATACCACACCACACGGCCATTTTTTCCTCGCGTAATGGACGGGCAAGCACATCATATGGATTATTCTCTGCCCAGTGCACACAATTTTTTGAATTCACTTTAACAGTTAACAAAAAATGCACCTGTCCACAGAATGCGTAAAGGCCAGCTACTATCTTCATCGTACCGGATAAGGAATTGGTTTGCAAAATAAAGCCGTAATTGACAGTCTCCTGCTTCCAACATCTGGACACGCTGGGATCGATGCGGAAACATGTTTAGAACAGAGCTCAGAATCTTACATACAGTTGAATTCGGCAGATTCAGAACACGTGAAACACCGCACTGTGCTTATCGTTTGATGGAATTCTACAACAGCTTCCACAGGAACGAAGATCGTTCAGACCGAGGTCGATCGCATGTGTAACCAGTTTTTTCAAATTTATGAATCAAGTCCCGTACAGCTTTGATAGTGCACGGGCCTCGCCGTAATCTACGGTTGCGGCGGTAAACACGTAATGTCTCAGTGGCATTTTGCCCATTCAGGTAATAAATCTTTACGATTTCTCCAACGTTCTTTCCCTGAAAGCGGCATCTTGTTCTTAATGGCAGAAATCAACATAGGCGGCTTGCATTTCGCAGTGCCTTTTCTTTCACCTAGCGTGACGACGTCAGGCATGACTGTGTCTTACGCAGAACCCGAAATTTGCGTTTAATGGTTTCTTCTTCTCGTTTTGTGGAGAACTAATCAGGCTGGGATATCAGAGGAAGAAATGGTGTGATGTGTGACATAAATGGAACGAACATTAATGTTGTGGTGCACGACAAAGTCCTTTTTACATTTACCTTGCGTAGCTCTAGTGATTTTCATGCTACAGTTGCCATTCCAACGCTATTTAGGGTTTTTCACAATGGAGATCACATTCCAATACAAAAAAACTGGGTGTTGCTATTTGATTTTTTTCGAAATTTTCTCACTGTAACTGTAACTGTTTGAGTGAAACTGTTGTTTTCCATATCATTCTTGAGCGCATAACTTAAAATACCTTTTACCAAAATTTCATTCAGTTTCTGTGAATGGTATGATAGTTAGGAGCCCAAATGTCGGGATAGTTTTTTTTATATTCACCCTGTATTTATACAAATACGTTATTTCGAAAATGAGCCAGCCAGTAATTATTACAGTTGAAATTAGAAGTAGTTATTTGGATTAAACTCAACGAAAAAAGATATATATTACTATTACTTGCAGTTCCGTTTACTTTATTATTTCACTCTGTGCTCATTCATCACTTTTCCTTTTAAATGCATAACTTGAAGGCCGATATGGTAGCGTTGTAGCGTATGAAAAAGATTTTTGTTTTGAAAAAGTTCTGCGAGACAGCATTAAAGAAAATTCCCCTGTAATTGAAACTTTGCGGCACTCCCTCTGTTTGTTTTAGTTTTTTAAATAATTTTAAGCATAAATTTTAAAAATCTATTTCATCATGTGACATCTCCATTAAGGAAGAATCTATTATATTAAAAAGCGACAGTCCGCTTGTATTTCACAGCTCCTCCTTCTGGACTAGGGATCGAATTAACAGGAATTATGTGCATGGATCCGAAGATGTCAAAGTGATTTCAGAATTTTTTAATATTCATAAGTTAAGATATCTAATTTTTTGTAGTTTTTAATGACATTTCTGTACAGGTGGCAACTAAATTACTCTATTTGTATACAAATGAAAGGAAAATAGTCGATTATTACATCGTATTGTAGCAATTTTCTCATAACAACTCAAAGAAAAAAAAATATTTTTCAAATAAAATATGTGCTATGCCAAGAATATCGTCTACTACAAAACCCCGTGAATAATTGTCTTCGATTGGAATTTTTTAATTGTTTTCATAAAAGAGTAAAACATTTAGGTGCCAATATTATGTGCGCGTATAAACAAAATTGTGTCATTTTAATTGGTTTTAATAACGGAATTTTTACAAATGTAAATTAGAGGAAAACTACTGTATGCAGAGTAGTACCTATATCGCGGATTTCCTTAGTTTATTATTTTATTAGAAAGTTCTTAATTTTGCTCCCCTACCCAACGCACACCCTTAGGTCATAGCCTAGGTTAACTTTACGAGTAATCCGCCCCTGATGATAACAAGTATACGATAATTCAGCAGCGTGTTTATGAAATTTTGTTTACAACTTCAGTGATTTCCCAGTATTTTAAAGCTCGTTATTCATGAATTTGGGACATTTTGTTATATGTTTTCATAATCTTTTGCATATTTTTTTGCAGGTACTGCGCTACTGACAACAAAAAAATTCAAGCTGTGGGCATTCTTCAAAGGCTTACCGATGCTCTTTTCATCTAATGCTTCAATTTTTAAAATAAAATTTAGTTGAACAAAACATTTTCAAAGCGTTTTAAATATCCTAAATAATCTATCCTGAATATCAAGAATATCTTTATGCAACAGCAAATATATACCTACTACTTTCAATGTGTGAAAAAAATTATAATAACAATTTTTTTTGCTTTCTTTTCAATATAAATTACATATTTCTTATAAATTTATTACCAATGTTTACTTTTATTTCATTTAACTTAAATAGTGTCTTTATAAATCTTAATATAAGTTTAATGAGAATTCCTAGCTCACTGTAACTCACACTATTTTAAAATGCAGTGTACATTGTGGAGTAAAATACATAATACATTTAAAAATACTATTATTCCCTGCTAGCTGGTAACTTTGATTAATTTTTTGCGCTTCCAACTCCAAAAAGCTTGAAATAAAAAAGTACATCGAAATTTCAATGAAGTGGACTTTATTACGAGCAAGAATTACATATTATAAACATATATTAATATAAATACTAATCTAGAATTTTTTAAGCTTGACAATTATTATACCTGAGGTAATACTAAAGATAAATACCAACATAGTTTTATATAACATATCTAGAAAACTTTAAACAATTAATCCGTATTTTTTCTGAACCGAATTTCGGAAAACATGTAAAGAATAAATGCAAAAAAGATCGTGGTGATAAACCTTGCAAAGTCCATTTAGAAACAAAACAAATATATATTTAAAGCTTTCTTTCCTTCGATTCCACGAAGTTCTGAAGAATGTTTAACAAAGCCATTAATAATCGTTAAGCAATCCTTCCTTACGTTTAGACACTGGCCAAAGAATTGCTCATAAATTTTAGAGACGATGTTTATTTTTAAAAATATCATAATTTAAGTAGAAAATGTACTAATAAAAGAAGATATCGCTCTGTGTGCCTGTTTGTTTCTCTTTTCGCATTGTCTAGAAAAATCTATCGTACGAAGAAGTGTCAAAATTTAAGTGAGGATTGTCAAAGACAGATCCTTATGCACAGGAGGCTCAGATTTTCAACTTTTTAAGGACCGGGCCCCAGGGTCTTTAAGTTTTCATTCAGTAAATTGTTAAAAACTTACCCCCTTTTTATCCAAAATTATTTTTTTTTTTTTTTTTTTTTTTTTTTTTGTGGGACCTATCTCAAAATTCTAAAGGTTGCTTACCAAAGTCATTCATATTCATTAAGCAGTCATTCTTTAGGTTTAGACATTGGTCAAAGAATAGCTCATAAATTTTAAAGAAGATGTTCATTTAAAGAAACAGCATTTTTTAAATAGAATCTATACTAATAAAAGAAGACATCGTTCAGTGCGTCTGTTTTTTCGCGATGGCTCGCGAAATCTGCCGCACGAATGAGTCTGAAAATTTAAGTTAAGATAGTCGAAGACTATGATGCACTTGAAGCTCAGATTTTCACCTTTTTAAGGCTCCTGGAACCCATTAAGTTTTGTGCACTAAATTGTTAAAACGTTACCCCCCTTTTTATCTAGTCTTCTTCGTTTTGAGGGACCTATTACTATTTAGTTATTCCCGTCTTCCCATATTCATGTTAAGTTCCCTGCCAGTCGAAGCCAGATACAGGGCCCCTTGAAGCTTCTATGCAAAAATTGTTTCTATTTAATCTTATGTTTAGTTTTGAGATCCTTTTTCCATTTAGTTTTGCTCCCCTTTCTACGTTTCAATTTACATACTGGGGTCCCTAGGCATAAATTTAGTCTTGGGCTCTTCTTCCCGGACCAACAACCTTATATTTTTATTGCTGCTCTAGGTTCCTATTTTAAACATTTACCCATTTTTTTCTCAGTTTCTTTAAAATATTGTCCTAACAATTAATTCATGCTGTGTGTTTAATTCTCACAAATTATAGACCTAAAGCTTTAAGACTAGGGCCCTGTTTTTAACTATCAGCTTGCCCCTTTGCGGCCCCTGATTGTAATTTCCTTAGAGATGGTCCGATTCGCTAGCTTATAATGTATACTATACACTTTATCACAAATTCTTTAGGTATAAAATGTAAGAAAAGTTCACAAAAGGCCAAAAAGTCTAATGTTTAAACAGGTTTAAATCTTAAGAAGTACATCGTCTGTTATATACGTATTGTATGCTTCTAGCCGAGATCATAAAATTCTCTGCCTAAGCCAGGATTCCGTTATACACATGTTACATTTTCATATGATATAATAAATTTCTAATTATTTATTAATAACACATTTTTTTTTTAATAAGAACAGAGAATTGTACCACCTTTTCAAATTTCTATACAATCCTTCCTATATGAGAAATGTATAAATAGCTTTTTTTAAATAAATTATTCATAAAGTGGGATTAAAAGAATATCCCATTATGTTGGAAATTATTTTTCAATAACGCATTTATCGCGAATAATTATTGATTTAAAAGAATCTTGGGATACCCGCATACCTGAAAGCATTGTAAGCGAAAGAGGAAAGTCGTTATCGCATCTCTGAAATTCTGAAGTGAAGCGTTACTAGACTTGAAAAAAAATTCCGAACTGACGAAAAATGAAGCAATCTTCATAACAATTTAGACTTCAAGAATACAACACAAAAGTTTCAAGTTACTTTGAAGAATTTGAGCATTTTAATCCATATTTTTGACAAGGAAAGGAATCATTAAGATTTAAAAAGGAAACAATACTCAGTATAGAAATAGTTGGATAATTTTCTTGAAATACCATTACTTGCAGTAATTGTAAAAATCCTGTTTCTTTATTATCCAATACTATTATATAAATTCTTTGACCATGCAGTCTCTTTCAGTTCTCTGACACAATAGGAAGGTGATTAGATAAATTTAAGTATTGGCAAATGATTCTGTTTTTTTATGTACCATTCTTTCTCTCGAAATTTTTATGGTGAAAAAAAATATATATGTAATAATCCTGATATGTATCAGAATAATATATAATCCTGAATTTTGAATACATTTTTTTTCTAACTAAAAATATTCGCTTTATTTCATTTCTCAACTTCTGTAAATAAATAAAACTAATGTTTTGAGTCAGAAAATTGGCATCCAAAATTCGGGAGGTATGGCAGCTATGAAGAGCCAACAACGACATGTACATGTACAGTCGTACAGGGAAAATAAACATCCCCTACTAACTCTGCAATTAATTATATACAGAAGATAATTACTGGCATCAAACGATTGATAATAAACTCTACATTTAAACAGTGCATATAAAGCTTCCTTGGGGGACCATCTGCAAATCAAAACCAAACATTGTTTTTTTTAATTGCAACACCCAATTTTTACAATATATTTTAAATATTCTGTTCAAACTATGCCTGCTCTCGAAATTCCAAATCACTTGGATGATAAGGTTTTGATCTATAAATATTGGAAATTTAGAACTTTTAATATTAAATTTACTTTTTCATATTTTTATTAATATCGCCTGAAATTATAGTCCTAATGTGATGCATTTTTGCATGATTATAATACTAAAAATCCTAAACATAAGCATAGTGAATTTGTAATTGAAAAAAAATATAATGGGAAATGTGAATTATGAAATTAATATTCGAAAAAGATAAATTACAACTTAAAATTTTTTGATAGGTTTATATTTATTATGTCGTGCTTTATGCGAATTTTCAATTTCAAATTTTTCTTCCAAGTCGTTTTTGAGTAAATAAACGGTCAAGTACGAGTACTACTCGCGCTCAGAGAGTTTCGTGCAATAAATGTATGAATCACTAACTGTATTATATTATTTAAACCAAATGTTTGCTAAAAGAATAATAAGACTTTGTAAAAAGCACACGGCGTAGGGTTAGGTATAGCTGTATTGTATATACAGGGTGATTCCGAATTTTTTTTACAATAAAAAAGAGGTGATAGTACACATCAAGACAAATAATACTAAATAGGAGATCAAGGGTCCAAAACGTTTTCCTAAGGAAATAGCCACCATTAAAGTTTAGGGACCAAAATTTCAAATAAACATAAAAAACGGAAAAATCGGTCGATTGATTTGCGGTTTTCACTAAAATTAACCTTTATGTCGGCATTTTCTTGAAATTAAATTAGAAAGATAAATTTCAAAAAAGGCCGATAGAGGGCGCTTTAGACTTTGGAGTCACGAACAACTATTTTTTGCCGGTATTTTTTGCATCTCATTAAATGTTTTCGTAAGCTTAGACTCAAACTTAAATTTTGAGCTCAAAATCTGTAGTTGGGAGTGGTTAAGGAACACAAACTGAGCTGTGTTCAGAGGGTTCAAATTTCAAATGATTATAAAAAACGGAAAAATTGGTCGATTGATTTGCGGTTTTCACTAAAACTATTCTTTATTTAGGTATTTTCGTGAAAATAAATTATAAAGATAAATTTCAAAAAATGCCGATAGAGGGCGCTTTAGACTTTGGAGTAACGAAACACCCTTTTTTGGCGTTATTTTTTGCATCTTTTTAAATGCTTTCGTAAGCTTAGACTTGAACTTAAATTTTGAGCTCAAAATCTGAATAGCCAGGAGTGGTTAAGTAGACAAACTTAGCTGTGTTCAGAGGGTTCAAATTTTAAATAATTGTAAAAAACGGAAAAATTGGTCGATTCGTTTGCGGTTTTTCCTAAAACTAATTTTTAAATCAGCAGTTTTCTTGATCAATCAGTGTTTTCTTGGAAATAATTTTTAAAGATAAATTTCACAAAATGCCGATAGAGGGCGCCTTAGACTTTGGAGTAGCGTACAACTATTTTTAACTATTATTTTTTTAATCTCATTAAATGCTTTCAAATGCATAGACTTAAATTTTGGGCTGAAATTCTGAATCGTTGGGAGTGTTTAAGTAGCGAAAAATTGAATTGTGCTCGAGGAGGAAAGAGGGTTACATTTTAACCCCTGAACACACTTCAGTTTGCGCCTCTTAACTCCTCATAACGATTCAGGATTTGAGCTCAAAATTTAAATTTAAATCTAAGCTTCCGAGAACATTTAAAATGCTTTTGCAAGCATTTAATTAGAACCAAAAAATAATGGTTAAAATGAATTGTTGGTTCCTCTAAAGTTTAAGGCGCCCTTGATTTTTCTTTAAAAATTATTTTCAAGAAGATACTGACTTAAAGAATAGTTTTATTTTAAACCGCAAACGAATCGACCAATTTTTCTATTTTCTATAATTACTTTAAATTTGAACCTCCCCCTCCCCCTTGAACACAGTTCACTTTGTGCTACTTAACCACTCCCTACTATTCAGATTTTCAGCTCAAAATTTAAGTTTAAGTCTAACCTTCCTAAATCATTTAAAGAGATGCATACAATAAAGGCAAAAAATAGTTGTTCGTTACTCCAAAGTCTAAAGCGCCCTCTATCGGCATTATTTGAAATTTATCTTTATAATTTATTTTCTCGAAAATACCTAAATAAAGAATAGTTTTAGTGAAAACCGCAAATTAATCGACTAATTTTTCCGGTTTTTTTTAATCATTTGAAATTTGAACTCTCTGAACGCAGCTCAGTTTGTGTTACTTAACCACTCCCAACTACAGATTTTGAGCTTAAAATTTAAGTTTGAGTGTAAACTTACGAAAACATTTAATGAGATGCAAAAAATACCGGCAAAAAATAGTTGTTCGTGACTCCAAAGTCTAAAGCGCCCTCTATCGGCATTTTTGCAAATTTATCTTTATAATTTAATTTCAAGAAAATGCCGACATAAAGAATAATTTTAGTGAAAACCGCAAATCTATCGACCGATTTTTCCGTTTTTTATGTTTATTTGAAATTTTGGTCCCTAAACTTTAATGGCGGCTAATTCCTTAAGAAAACGTTTTGGACCCTTGGTCTCCTATTTAGTATTGTTTGTCTTGATGTGTACTATCACCCCTCTTTTATCGTA
Organism: Maratus speculifer; assembly: GCA_964019185.1. Taxonomy (NCBI): domain Eukaryota; kingdom Metazoa; phylum Arthropoda; class Arachnida; order Araneae; family Salticidae; genus Maratus; species Maratus speculifer. Next base: position 286,298,489 of record OZ025293.1, read on the forward strand.
AAAAAAATTCGGAATCACCCTGTACTACTAGAAAAGTATGAATGCCTATATAATAACATTTCAAAGAGATATGAAGCTTAAACAATATCAGATATTTCTATTTTGTACAACTCTTTTTTAATCTTATTTTAATCTATTTTCTATTGTTTTTATGAACTTAATTCGGTACTGACATTAAAAATAGTGCATATTTAAACTTCATTTTGCATTTCATAAAACTAATTTCCATGTAATAATAATCTTTTGTTTTTACAGAATAGCTAAAATAAAATCATTGTTTAAGGTTTAAACTTGGCATTGTGCTAAATACGCATCGAAAGTATGTCGCAAATTTCCAGCACCACCATTATCACTGCCACGTTTTTACAGGTAGGTTTTTACACTAGAATGGTCAGAAATTTTAGTCAAACTTTATAAAAAATATTTCACACCAGAATTTTGATTTAAAATAGTTTACATTTTAGGTAGATTTCGTATGAAATGCTACCTATTGCGTTCTCCCCTATGTTGAAATTTCTGCAACAAATTTTCCTGATCAACACCGATCACGACCTTTAGACCTCAAAACATTTAACAGTAAAAAACTTTATCTACTTATATATGTGTATATATAAATAGGACTTTTTTATGGACTCGATAATTTCCGAAATTCTGCTCAAATCTCTTCCAAACTGATACATAAAATGAAGGGGCTTAAAATCTCCCTCAAGTTCGTTAATGGGCGAAATCAGTACTAGGGGAAGGAAATATGGAGGGTTTTTGTGAAAACCGAAAAAACTCATAACTTCTAAATTAAATTAGATATCGAAACAGTTTAAAGTTTTTATTACTTCTGAAAAATGGATCAAAAATTTATGCATGACAGATTTTTGATAAAATTAAAAATAGGCTCAAACGGCGAAAAAAATAGTGTTTTGGGGAGAAAAAAAATCATAAATTATTCAATTCTCAAGATATAAAATCCAATTATTTTTTTATAAATGTTCTTAATATTATCTGAAACATTTGTATTTACAAATTTTTAAAAAGACCAACTCTTACCGCAAAAAAAATAAATAAATAAATAAATAAATTAAATAAAAAATAAGAAAGAGGGGGGGCGGAGAGAAAAAAATCCATAACTTCATCAATTCTTAAGATATCAAATCGGATTACATTTATTTTACATCTTCTCAATAATGTCTACAGCTTTTGTGTTGACAAGTTTTTTATAGGACCAATTCTTATAGCAAAATCAAATTTTTAAAAAAATAGGAGATGAAGAAAAAAATCGTATTAAGGGTGTACTCAAATCTAAACTGTTTATATTCTGACTCATTTTTAAGTCCATTTTTGCTTTTAAACGCATCCAATTGACAGGTTCTCTTATTTTGCAACTGTATAATGGGCCGTATTGGTCAATTTTTTCCTAAAGGCACAATATATTTCAAAAATTGCGGTCAAATTGGGCAATTTGAATCACATTTCCCAAGCGATCGTAATTAAATAATTGAGGTTGTATTCTAATAACAAATTGCTTTTTTTTTTATTCATTTTTAAATTAACATTTGCTTTCAAACGCATGCAATTGACGATTCCTCTTAAGTAGGTGTGTGTAAGTATTGAGATCTCTGGGATAGCAAACCAATTGTTAACTTTTTTTAATCCAACTACTGTGTATATCCTATATTTTTTATTACGATATTTTCAAAACAGTCAACTTATTGATAATTATAAGTAATTCCAGATTTAATATAAACATGAAATTAAAACATATTCCACTTAACATAAAAACATAATAAATCCCTTTTATTACTCCTCTTTAGTAACAAAAGTTTAGACCAACTGATTGAAGACAGACACAATTTGACGCTTTTTACACTTACAAAAAATTAACTGTAGGATTTAATATCACCTATTTAGAAAATTTTACGTCTTACAACAAAAATGTTTCAAAATTTTTCGTTTTCATGAATAAATTTGAACATAAATGGAAGCTTTTCTGCTTTTTTATTCCCTAACCTATTGTGGAGTTTAAATTGAAGAAAACGAAAAAATATTTAATCTAATGGAACTGTAAATAACTTATTACCTAAATTAGACAGTTTATGTTTAAATAGCTATTCTATCTAAATATTGTCCTGCATAATTATTGGTTGTACATTTAAAAACTTAGCTTCAAATGCAAAGTTTGGAAAAGTTTTTTCTTGATGGTGGTGGGAAATCAGAGGTGGAGGGTGAGGGCTAAAAAAGTCACCGCCAGGGCAAAAGTTCCTTAGAAACAGAACAATACAGCCTATAATAGTTTTAAAAAAAATAAATTTGCAACATGGTAGAAAATATCGAAATTATCCTACACAGTATTTCGAAAAAGTAACTATCAAACTCCATGATATTTTTTAAATCGATACCAAATGTGTGAGAATATCAAAATTTAACAAAACAATCGGTTTAAGTGAAAACGGTTTAAGTTAGATCGCATTGTGTAGGGGAAGATGGGTATACTAGAGCCATTTTTTAAATTTGAATTTTTTTAATTTTTTTTTATAATTTTTTAGAACAAAATAAAATATTGAAAATGAAAATTTGATTTTTTTTTTTACAATTGAAAACCACTTTCATTTAATTTTGAACTATTTTTCTATGCCTAATAAATGTTTACTTTTCTTTTACATCGTGGCTCAAGTATCTCCCTCATGGGGATACTTGAGCCAGTGTGGAAAAATACCCACAAAAGTAATTTTTTTCGCTTTATTTTTGCACAAATATTTTACAGAATGATAAATTGTGATACATAAAGTCCTTTAGAACAGATTTTCAACTCTTTGGTAACATGTTTGAAGAACAAACTCAGAATTGTTGTAACGCCACACATCTTTATACTTTTACCTATGTGGTAACTCAGGAGTGCCCTCTGTTGGAGACAATAGAAGTCATTTCTTTGATTTAAAAAAAGTTACAGTAACAGAGGTTTCAATTCCAATATTTACAATTTCAATTAAAGTATTAGAGATTATGACCTGTAAAACAATTTTAAAAAGTTATTTTAATGTAATAAATGTTAAATTGAAAACTATGTTTACATTTATCTAAACAGGCTATTTTGTTAGTCAAAATGAAAAATAAAATGGATATTTTCATTTTAAAAATATGCTTTTTAAAACATTTTTCTTCTAGGTCATTATTTTTTTAAGAAAATAAAAATATGCTTCTTTTTATCCAGTAAAAAAAAATCTACTAGTGAATATAAGGACGTAATTTTATTTTTTGTTGGTTTCACCCGTGTCTAATTTCCTAGTGGAGATGGTTGAACCATGGCTCAAGTATCCCCAATCTCACTGGCTCAAGTATCCCCATTACCACTATTTTTGTTTATCAGAGTTTTACTAAGTAAAGCATGCAGCTATTTGAACTATTTTATATTCAAAATGCAACTTATATTATACTTATTAAATTTATGTATATTGTTGCAACTTTAAACAAAACTTTGATTACAAAAAAATAAAAAAACCATGCACCTAAATATTTACTTCTGATAGGGAAAAAAACAACTATTAATCACCATACTTTCAAAATGGTACCAAAATATGTGATTTTTTTTTTACATGTTCAGAACTATAAATATGTTACCATATTGCAGTTTTAGAAAGAAAAATTAACCAACTGTAGAAATAATAGGGGTGGCTCAAGTATCCCCGATGCTCAAGTATCCCCACTCTCCCCTATAGGTCTCGTTGTGTCTGATCGCAACCTAAAAATTTAATTTTCAGTCTACCTGCAACCTGATATGCTCTAAACTAAACCGAAATATTTCAAAACACACCACCACCCAAACCTACTGTAACTGGAAATTAACCCATGCTTTGATGAAATTATGGAAAGTAATCCGTTTATGTAATATCAATTTTGTCTTTTCTATAGAAAAATAGACATGTTCTTTAACATTTAAGTACGATAAAACCTGTGAACAGAAGATACCTCAAGAACTTTAAAAAAAGTATTGTTCCGGATGCCTAATTTTCTTTATTTTTTTGGTCAAGTAACTAATTATCTTTTTTTTTTGGTATTGGGTGACTAATTTTTTTTTCTTTTCTTTGAGGGGAGGGTTGTCTGGTAACTAATTTTCTTTCTGCCAGACGAGTTCAATCTGGAGTGTCTCATGAGAATCAGATTTAAGTTTTTATTACAAGTTAATTTATTAGGATGTTTACAAAAGTTTGATTAGATGAAAATTAAATTTATATTCGATTATAAATTATGATATGGGTCAATCCATGTCAAAAGGTCCAACAAATATTTTTTTGGTCGCTCGACCATTTTTAAAAAATCTGAAATTTTTTGTACAACAACCCTAACATGACGGAAGTTCAAAATGACCGTTATATTATAATTTTGCTATTTTTTTGTGCATGGTGGACATTTTTGTTTCATCGTGTTCAGAGATTTTCTCAGATACTAGGATACACAAAATTGCAAATATCTTGTCTTTTAGTTTTCCATTGAAACGGGGTTTGCAGCATTTTGTTCAGAATAAAATAGGCTAAATGTACGGTGGTAGAATAATTTTGAAAAATAAATTTTTACAGGTGAAATTTTAGAACAAAATTTAAGATTTTTTCAAAATCTATCCGTTTGCAAGAGGACATTTTTCATGCAAGGAAAACAGTCAACCTTACACAATTTTTTCTACAAATAGGTCAAAAGTGCGTGTACTCAACACCAAGTCCCAGATCTGTGAGTTGATTTCTCTTTGCGAAAAAAATTCCGAAATTCGACAAAAATTTCAAAAATCGCACTTTTTAGGCTTTGATATCTCTGGTGGGGCACGAGATAAAAATCTGAAATTCTGGCCTTTGATAATATTTTATAATTAGTGTTATGCACAAAAAATTTCAAGAAGGAGATTTAACTACAAGCTGAGATATGGTGGGTCAATATGTAAAAACAATACTTCTAAACTATTGTAACCTACTATGTGTTTGTTCATATCTACAAAATGTTAAACTAATGGTTGATGATGCAAAGTTACAAAGATCATCTTCAAATTCTGTTTAAATCTGATTTAAATAATTCAGATTGTATGCTAAGCCAATGCACTATTTGTCCAGATGAACAAAACCTACTAGAAATGTTATTCGTCCATTTCAATGGCCCCGAAAATATTTTGGTTGATTGACCGTTTTTAAAAAATCTGAAATTTTTTTGTACAACAACCCTAATGTGAGGGAAGTTCAAAATGACTATTATTTTAATTTTAATATTTTTCGTTTGAGCATGGTGGCCATCTTTGTTTCATCGTGTGCAGCTATTTCCTCACATTGAAGTTTGATATCTGTTGTGTGGCGCGAAATAAAAATCTGGAATTCTAGCTTTTGATAGTATTTTATGGTAGTGTTATGCACAAAAAATTTCAAGAAGAAGATTTGACTATAAGCTGAGATACGGTGATTAAAAATGTTAAGAAATGCTATTACGAGTACATTAGGAGAAATGAGATTAGTCTCTTTTATTACAATATTTACACAGAAAATATCGCTTGTTGAAAACAGTTTAATAATAAATGTTTAATTTACAAAGATACTATATATGCTCAACAAAAAGCTTAACTCTATTTACGAGAGATGTTATGAGTTCGACCAATTACTGTTGTCAGTCCATTAGACTGTCTTTCTCAAAATTTTATTTGAAGCCACACAAGCCTTATCATCCCCTGTTAACTTGAATGAAATTCTCTATATTTAATAATTGAAACCATGTCAACTCGATCAGTTGCAACCCATTATCTGTAATTTACGTTTTTTGAAATGTGTTCCGAGTAAAATTGTTGCAATAGCATTTCTAGTAGGTTTGTTTATCTGGACAAATAGTGCATTGGCTTAGCATACATTCTGAATTGTTTAAATCACACAGAAGCATTTGAAGAAGATATTTGTAATTAACATTTAACTTTGTACCATAAATCGTTAATTTAAAATTTTGGAGGTATAAGCAATTACATAGTAGATTACAATAGTTTGGCAGCATTGTTTTCACATATTGTCCATGTCATATCTCAGCTTGTAGTCAAATCGCCTTCTTGAAATTTTTTGTACATAACACTACTACACAATACTATCAAATGCCAGAATTTCAGATTTTTATCTCGTGCCCCACTAGAGACATCAAAGCCTAAAAAGTGGGATTTTTGAAATTTTTGACGAATTTCGGAATTTTTTTCGCAAAGAGAAATCAACTCACAGATCTGGGACTTGGTGTATGAGTACACATACTTTTGACCTTTTTGTAGAAAAAACTGTGTAAGGTTGACAGTTTTCCTTGCATGAAAAATTTCCTCTTGCAAACGGATAGATTTTGGAAAAATCTTAAATTTTGTGCTAAAATTTCACCTGTAAAAATTTATTTTTCAAAATTATTCTACCACCGTACATTCTGATACCGTATATTTTATTCTGAACAAAATGCTGCAAACTCCATTTCAATTGGGAAAATAAAAGATGAGATATTTACAATTTTGTGTATCCTAGTATCTGAGAAAATCGATGAAATAAAGATGACCGCCATGCACAAACAAAAAATAGTAAAATTAAAATAATGGTCATTTTGAACTTCCATCATGTTAAGGTTGTTGTACAAAGAATTTCAGATTTTTTAAAAATGGTTGAGCGACCAGTGCTGGACCACTTGAAATGGATTGACCCTATACATTCAATTTACTGCATGTGAAATAAAATGTATACAATAAACGTACAATTATAGATTGTTTTTTATTTTAACCAGTACAGTCAAAATACTTTTTTCTCTAGGAGTAAGAAAAATATTACTAATACTTCATTTTTTATACACTGAATAAAACATACATAGGAATTAAAATTGTGTTTTCTAAATAAAGAAATTATCTTTTTAGGAGTGTCTGTTAATGACGATTTTATTATATACAGTTTTTTCACTTGAAATAATATTTTAGACATTCTTTTGAAAAAATTAGGTCAACCTGAAGTCTAACTTTTTGTTTTGTTTTAAACGATTTGTTTTAGACCATAAGAAAAATTAATAAATTTATTTTAATTCACAGAAGAAGACATAATATTGAAAATTTTATTAATAATCGGAACACTTAAAAATTTTAACGTAAAAAAGCAATTACCGATTTTTTAATTCTTTTATTTTTTGACTAGAAAGTTCGGTCTTGTTTTGTTCATAAATTTTTAAGCAAAAACGAAACATTTTTACAGTTTATATATATATTTTTTAATTTTTTGATGGTGTTCCTATTCACCCCTCAGATAAGGATGAATCGGTACAAATGTTATAATCTTTATTTTTTCCTATTCAGGCTTTAATAGGATTAATAAAAATTGGTAATAATGATAAAGAAGGAATAGGAACACATAGTCACTATCAAACCGATTCTTTATTTTCAATACAAGTAAAGGTATGCCTTTTCAAACATTAGAAAACAGCTTTGAACTGAAAAATTTTTTTAATTTGTTCTACGAAAATGAATTTGAGAAGATGAAGCTTAACTATTGCTATTATAGGACTATTTGCATCCCTCTGTTTTTTAATTGGTTTCCGGTTTTGAGATATTTGTCTAATGTTGAGGTTGTCAGAGAATATTTCTCTGCAATTTTTCTTAGTAGATTGCCAATTTTAGATTCTTCTTTTATGTGTTCCATATCTGTTAGTTTGGAGGTTGACCTTTTTGCTTAACTTGGTAATTTCTTGGCACTTTTAAACTCTTCAAGTAATTGGAACAAACAAAATATTGTTATTATTACAATATATATTCATACATATGTTTTCAGACATGTCATGAAACTACTGTATAGAAAAATAAAACCTGATAGTAAGTGTGTTCCGATTCCCCCCGTAAATCTTAAACCTGTGATATTACGAGACATTTTTCACTTTTTATTATGTAGCTAAGAAATATGTAGAATCTAATGCAGCATATCGTTTATAGGTCTATCATTAATTTAAAAAACCGACTCTTAGTTTTAAAATAAGAAAAATACTGCAATTACATAGAAAGTTTTGAAGACGTTGAAAATATGAGGTTTTTGAGGATCCACTTGCAGTTGGATTGCATACAGTCATCTTTTAAACAGATCTATTAGGGATTACAGCTCATATTCAAAATATTAGAATAATTGAGAAAAAGTAATAAGAAAAAATTGTTTGTCATTTATTTATTTTTTATACTTAGTAAATGCAATTAAATTTCTTATAAATTAAATCTGGAATGTTTAGATAAGATTTTAACATTTATAAAATATAAAATACAGCACAATAAATTAGGTATACAGCTTCCTTAAACACACCAGAATATTAGAATAAAATTTAGATTGGTTCAAAATATTAGAATATTTTATTTTACGCAACAATATTACCTTATGAATATGAAGTAAATGGTAGTTAATATTTTGTAGCATCCCCTTTAGCTTTCATAACAGCGTACAATCGATCTTGCATACTATATACAAGGTGTTTACAAACATTTCTATCAATATTAGCCCAAATAGACTTTATACGTGCCACTAACTCAGTTTTACTTAAAGGAGGATTTTCTTGAAGTTTTTTCTTCATTATACACCATACGTTTTCGATGGGATTAAGATCTGGTGAATTTGGTGGCCAAGGAAGTACCTTAAAGTTGCGTTGGCGGAACCAATTCTTAGTTGACACCGAGGTATGCGGGGACGCTAAATCTTGTTGAAAGATGAAATCATCTTCAAATAAATCTTCTGATGATGGAATCATGTAATATTCTAAAATTTCTTGATATATTAGAGAGTTAACCTTTTCGCAGACGATGCATAACTTTCCAGGTCCTTCTGCACTCATACAACCCCAAACCATGACACTAGCAGCAAATTTTACGGAACGTTTAAGGCATTCTTTATCAAATGCTTCTTGCTTCATTCTCCAAACTCGAATACCTTGATTACCATATGAAACACAAAACATACTTTCATCACTAAATAATATATTTTTCCAATCTTCATTGCTCCATAAACGTCTTGATTTACACCAATTCAATCTTATACGCTTTTGTCTTGCAGTCATGAGAGGTTTTGTTTTCGGTACACGAGATTCAAATTTAAATTTATGGAGACGTCTTAATGTTGTCGATGTAGAAACTTCAACTCCTTCTTCTTTCCATTTTCGGTGCAAGAATCGCACACTTTTAAAACGTTTTTTCTTAACTATACGCTTCAGTTTCCTGTCATCTCTAGCAGATGTTTTTGGTTTTCGGCCACCATTTCGGCGATTATTTTGAAATTTTCCAATTTTTGAATATTGTGTTAGTATTTTACTAACGCTCGATTGCGAACAATGTAAATAATTCGCTATAAAACATTGATTTTTACCGTGCCGATACAAATCAACCATACGAAGTTTAGTAGATTCAGGAATATCACTCACACGGCCCATTTTAAGACGAAAAAGAAACAAACTGCAAAAAAGAATACTGATTTTAAATAAAATAGTCTATTTTTAATCAATGATGCCACCAGTTAAGAATTGGTAATAATTAAAGGAGAATTAATGTGAAATATTCTAATATTTTGAAACACTTGAATAAATATTCTAATATTTTGACTTTTCAAAATAATTTTTTTTGCAATTAATCTTTTCAAAAATGATATTAAATTTAAGATAACAAGTAAGTTTAATCAACAATAAGTTCTTAATAAAAATATCGTTTGCATATTTTCATTAAAAGACATTAAATTACCAAACGATATTTTCAATTTCTAAAAAAAAGGTAATTATTCTAATATTTTGAATATGAGCTGTATATAAGGAAGAGTGGGGTAGAGGATGGCAATTTTTTTTTTCGTTGCATATCATTCCAAACATTTCCCCAATCAGACATTAGATGAAGCAATGGTACCTCAAGCTTCATTAGTATGATAGTAACTGATCTGAATATACTTGCAAATGTATATAAAAGATTACTTTAGAAATCAAAAGTCAATTTGCTTCATATGATTCCTGTCTATGAATGATTTGTTAATGAGTAGATAAAATTGTTTCCCTATTTATGGAACATTATACTGTATATGTATATTACACATAATTTAAACTATTACTAAAAGCAGCATTTTTTATACAAGAAGTTTAACATAAAATAAGGTATAGGAAGAAACGGGACCTGCCAGTAAAGGATGGAATAGGACAAGTCTAATTTCCTTCTTTTTAATAAGATGAGTGCAAATTGCTTTTATGCAAATATTTTTAGAGGGTAGTATATTAATTATAACATTGAAGATACGTTCATTTCCTTTAAAATATTAGTAAATAGAACTGATAATTTATTAATATAATATCTGACTGACTATCTTGAATTTTCCTTCATTGATGAAGATCCTGGTATTTGATATTGTAGCACATACATTATCAACCTATAATCGATGTTAGACTGTACATATAGTCAACACTAGATTATTTGTGTCTTATCATATATTATTTTATAGCTCTCTCATACCTCTATGTTAGTGGGGAGGTATGGGACACAATTTGTAATTTACTATTTCTATAACTATAAAATTGTTTTTAAAAATTAGGTTTCTATATTGTTCAAGCACATTAGAAAGTGTTTCATTTTATATTTTTTAAATAGAAATGTTTGTTTTCGTGTTAAACAAAGTTGATTTTCCTATTTTTGCAAAAAGTGTCACATTCCTCCCCACTCTCTCCTACAATATTCATATAATGAATTTGAAGCATGTATTGCACACACATGAAACGATCATGATTATATGCTATGAATGCCAATGGGTTAGAAAACCTTATTTTTCGATATTACAAGGTTTGAAAAGAAGCATCAGTTTACCAGTTTTTTGAGCTGATAAACTGATGCTTCTTTTCTTAAGCAATTCTATTTCTTCTATTTCTTAAGCGATTGAAAAGTGCAGTGCTAAATCAAAGTTGTATTTATTTTATTTTAAAAAATCCTTTGAAATTTTGAATTATTTAAGACTTGCAAACGGTGACAGCTATTTAAAAATTTTTTGCAGGAGGGTTATGTATAATGTCAGGAGTTTTTTTACCATAATTTTTTATTTTAGTTGGCATCTCAAACAATAGGTGGCGCTGACGGCGATTGAAGGCCAGGTGATCAGTGCTGAGTGAAGCGTCGACTTGGCCTTCAACCGCCGTCAGCGCCACCTATTTTTTGAGATGCGAACTAAAATAAAAATTTATGGTAAAAAAACTCCTGACATTAATCATAACCCTCCTGCAAAAAATTTTTAAATAGCTGTCACCGTTTGCAAGTTATTGAATTTTTAAATCCATCAGTCATTTTTGGGACACCCGGTATATATATAAACATTTCAGATTATTACTAACCACGAAATCGTCATTTTTCAAATCTTTCCATAAATAAACTATATTCAAATTTGAAAATTTTGTTATTTACATCTTCACAAAGACATAATGAGGTCTCGACATAAATATCAATATACATACTTTTAACTAACCTATATTTAAATATTTTTCAGATGAAATTTTCTATTTTTTATTTAAGTTTTGTTTCAAAATGTTTTGTTTGATTTAAATGAGATTTAAATATTATATATCCAGCTTTGAGCCGCAACGTTGTCTGAATTCAACTCGCACGCAATGTTTACATCGAAAACAGCTTAGAGTTGGCCGATGTCACTGCGAACAACACGACTTGTTGTTCAGTTTCGTTGTACATTTATCGGATACAATTTTCAGCACTATTTTGTGACTGATTTCTACACTGACAGATTTTTTACAGCGTACACTGTTAAAAATCTCCAGTTTTACTGTATAGTCACTCCACCGCTTTTATAGAATATCCCTTTCTGACAAACCAGAATGCTCCTTAATATATTCCAGTAATAATTTTATATAAAAGGGGTGGAGTTACTATGCAGCAAAAGCAACAGATTTTTAATAGTGCATTTCATCGACGAAATACAAACGCATAGAATCTTTTTTTTAAATGCCTAATTTTTTAAAATCACTTCATTTAAGAGTTTTACATATTACTCAGTTGTAATTTTACATTCCCCAGTAGCTACGGGCTTAAATTTGAAAGCCATTACAAAGATTGTAATATCATAGCGTCTTTTTATTATTGTAATCGAATTCACCTGTTTTTGAATAAACAAACCATCTTTTCATTCACAAAGTTTTCTTTTACTAGAATGGCAACATTTCTTCCTCAAAATTGTTAGAACGTAAAACCAAATAGTACGACGAGGTTTTAAATAAGGGTGAACGCTGTAATGCGGTTCTTTTTAAAGGATTGTGCTTTAATTTAATTAAGTTACAGCTGCCGTAATCCTTACTGGTGAGTGAAGTTTTTCACTATGTTATGCTAGTATAAATAAAAGTCACTAAACTCAGTCGTTTTCAGGAACATTAAAATGCTTTTAAATAATTTTTTAGTTAATAAATTTGTACATTTTATATTTGTAATGGTCTTGATGACTTTTGATTTAGATTTTGTTACTCGTAACTTTAAAAATTATCAATTTGACTTCAATAATTTTTAAATAGCTTTACTTATAAATTGACTAGAGAATTATTTTAGAACTTGAATGTGTATATTGTTTTTAAATTTAATGTGAAATTCTTGAAGCTGAAATGTACTACTTTTTATGAATTTCATATCTTTGCTTGTTAAAAGCAAATTTTTGACTTTTTTTTTATTGCATTAATAGCATTTGTCTGTGCACATAGTGAAATATCAGTTTTTTTCAGATTCTAAATATGAAAAATTTATGCGAAATCCAAGAATTTCATGTCTTAAAGTTTTGGCCGATTGAAATTTGAGCCTGGAACGATCAGAGCAAATAACAAAACTTATTTCCTGAACTCACTCAAGTCAGTTTTATCACAAACAAGGAAATAATCGTGATAAATGATAGTTATGAAGAAAGTGCATTAATCCTTCGGAGCTCTAAAGTTACCTTTAGTAACGATCAAGATTTTTGATTTGGATATTTCGGTATTTTTATTCGAATTGTCTGTAATGAAAAGATAAAATTTGTCTTAATTCAAATTTGTGAAAAATGAGGAGGGGGTGGTACGGAGAATGCGCGATTTTTATCGGTTCTGAAGAGGATTTAATAAACTTAATTATTTGACTAATAATATATAGACGCTTAGCTTGAATTTTTTTTACAAAAACACATTGCGTATTTTTAAAACAAGCACTTTGTTTAGAGATTGCAAGAATTTAACTTTTTATAATAGTCTAACTTAAAGCAACTTAATTTATAGACTACCTTATCTCTTTTGGATCACACTTCAAATTAATAATCTTGATTTATTTTTTAATCGGACGCATGAATAATTTAAAGGTATTTTATAAGGTTCTTTTGGGGAAGGGATGTACTTATCTAAAACTTCTCATTTGGTTAGTCTATGAGAACTTAAAAATGAAATTATTAATCTAATTATCAAAATAGGGTTTTCAACATCCCAGAAGTAGACATCAGGTGCGATACGAGTTTGTCCTTAAAGTATTTCTACTCCTTTAAATTTTGAAATTTTCACTTTTTAAAATTTTAACGAATACTTGAAACTTTAAGGGACAATTCTTAAACCCCTTAATCGGCATTGGATGCCCTTTGGTAACTTTATTTGGATAATTTTATAGTAGTAATCACTTTTAATTTTTCACATAGGTTAACAAGGATTTCGCGATCGGGGAGTTTCAGGGAAATGGCCCTTTGTTTAGCCCTTAACTGATGTTTGCGATCTCGCATCACAGCTTTATTCACTTTCCATAGTTTAACTAGTAATTTTCAGTTTAGGTATTAGGGAAATTTTGCGCCATTTGGAGTAGAGTACTATCGATAGACCTCTGAATAAATGAATTTGAATCGTAATCCTGTACATGAGGTTAAGTTCAAAAACAGTATTTTAAGAGTGAATCTAACCTATTGATTCGATCAAGTAGTCTATTCACAACGGTAGTTATGCGACAATTTTTCACACCAGTTAAAGTAGAAAAGTAGGGTAGATGTAATGGTCAACTTCAAGGGATTTCTTTAAAAATTGCTTTTTAAGTTAGATTCCAATTTCTGCAATATTATAATCTATCAACATTTAACAATTCTCGTGGTCTCATTTCTCACTATGAAACAATTGTAAATAAATATACCAAAACAGAATGCCAGTAATGGACACTAGTAGGTTTTTATGACTATTTAGAACCAAAATTTAATGAACTCATGAATTAAAATAGTGGTTTTAAATAAATTCAATTGATACAAGTAATTGATAAAATATTTGTGATAATCATTCACTGCTTGCGTCCGTTATTGTAAATAGATGTTTTATTTTAGATGGACAGTTTAAAATCCTAAATATCCGGCAGTTGCAGCTATTCAATTAAGACAGTGGTGGGGAGGGGAGGATTTAAAAGGTAATGATTTTTAAAAAATGTCTTAAGCGTGTAGTTTTGTCTATTTTAACCCTTCACTGCACTGTCTAGCCCATATTTAAAAACACTAATATTCATTATGTGACATAAATTTGGCCAATGATTGTAACTGATAAAGAACAGTCCAAAGAAGGGACTTTATTTTGTATATATAAAGTGGTTGCATTTGACAAATTGAATTTTTTCTTCGGAAAAAAATTTTCGATAAAGATATTAAAGCAAAATTTACTTTTTTTACTGATTACTTAAATATTAATATAAAGTTGCAGTGTGCTCAGCGGATAAAATTAGCTTATTTAATTGCAAAATATAGTAACAAAATATTTAAAAACCAAAATTGTGTATATAGTGTACACGCCACAAAATAGCAAATTTTAGCTAAAAATTTGAAATACATTTAACATTTATCATTATTAGGTTCCATCTTTTCATAAAAATAGAAGCTTCGTGCAGTGAAGGATTAACAATCTTCCAGAGACAATTTAATATAATCATAATGACATATGAACAAAAAGTATATTGAGAGTTGAAAATTTTAAATACAAAATAAAACAACTTAAAATAAAACTATATAGGACTGTTTGAGCCACTGATCTGCAGATTTACTAGCTTCATGATTACTATAAATCTCATTGTTACAATATTTCTTGTTTTTTTTTTTGTCTCTTTATATTTCAGGTGAATAAGCAAACTTATAAGTCTTAAACGCATAGATCTTTAATGACTTCTGTAATTTATTTAAATAGGGATTTAAGCCTCATGAGTCCCCTGTGTCCTTGAACAGTATTTTCTCCTTCCTGATTGCCAAATTATAAAACATGCAAAGCAGTCATAAATATTAAAAAATACATTTTACTAACCCCCTAAAACAGCTTAAAAGCAGATATTTACATTTTAAGTGTTTCAAAATTTGATTTGTTTTCAGCTAAATACAAATATTTTATGTGCTATAAACATTGGTGAAACTGCAATTTTTGCAATGCCTACATGAGGATGTTAATTTCATTGAAAATGACTAATCATTCCAGTAATACTCCTCTTAAAACCATAAATACAAAATGAAATTTTGTAAACGACTCTATTAGCACGTAAAATTGTTTTCTATTGCTGCCGAAACAACTCTGCAAATTTAGCAAGAAAAACAATTTATGAATTTATTAAAGCTACCTTTTAGCATGTTCATTAAGATTTTCACTGTAAAACAGTGTAAATTTGAGATTTTCTGCTTCTCAATTGGTTTCTTAATCTATTAAAAATTACGAGACGCCACAAAAACCTATTTAAAATTACTATAGAACATCTCCAAAGATGTATCACCCTATATAAAGTCTAGAAACGGCCGAATAACTCGAGAAATACATATGAGATTGAAAAACGTAAATATACGTGTTAAATATTTTTAAATAAGCAACTCGGTGATACCAAATTTGACCTTCGAAACAGACCCCTTGGGGGTCAGAGGGGGTCCAGCTTTGAAATCTTAAATTATAACCCCCATTTTTTATTGCAGATTCGGATTCTACGGACAAAAATACGTAACTTTTGTATTTGATGTTTATTTCAAATCCTCGTTTATCACGGTGTATTCGAGCATATTAAATCGATACATATTTCGGCTTTTCCAACGGGATTTTCCCTAATCGAAACTGATTGGGCAGAATTTTTGACGTCAAATTCCCCGTCTTTTGCAGAAATAGCGTTTCCTAAAAATAACCCGTGGCGATTATTTCAGTAGTGCTACTGTTAAAAAATTTGACCCATTTGCTGCAGCGTCACTCCACAGCTATTATAGAATATCTCTTATTTGTGACCAATGAGAGTGCTCATAACACAGTAATCGTTTTCTATAAAAGTGGAGGAGTGACGATGCAGCAAAAGTGTCAATTTTTTTAGTGTACTTTACTGTGTTATGGAACATTCTCATTGGTCATGAAACAGATTCTATAAAAGCTGTGGAGTGACGCTACAGCAAATGGGTCAAATTTTTAACTGTGTAGTACTATCGGCACGGGTGATTTTCAGGAAACGCTATTCTTGCAAAAGACGAGGAATTTGATGTCATAAATTCTCCCCAATTAGTTTCGATTAGGGAAAATCCCGTTGGAAAAGCCGAAAAATGTATAGATTTAATATGCTCGAATACACCGTGATAAACGAGGATTCGAAATAAGCATCAAATACAAAAGTTACGTATTTTTGTCCGTAGAATCCGAATCTGCAATAAAAAATAGGGGTTATAATTTAAGATTTCAAAGTTGGACACCCTCTGACCCCCATGGGGTCGGTTACGAAGGTCAAATTTGGTATCACTGAGTAGCTTATTTAAAAATATTTAACACGTATATTTACGTTTTTCAATCTCATGTATTTCTCGAGTTATTCGACCGTTTCCAGACTTTCCGGACACCCTGTATATCAAGGCTTATAATATGCATGTGTTTATTAAATGTTTAGAATTTAATTCTAAAAAAGTTTAAATGTATTTAAAGGTTCTTTAGGGTCTCCGACAGGCGACATCAGGAGTGAGGACGTTGAGTGTCAACAATAATGAAATTATACAGGGTGTCCGAAAAGTCTGGAAACGGTCGAATAACTCGAGAAATACATATGAGATTGAAAAACGTAAATATACGTGTTAAATATTTTTAAATAAGCTACTCAGAGATACCAAATTCGACCTTCGTAACCGACCCCCTGGGGGTCAGAGGGGGTCCAACTTTGAAATCTTAAATTATACCTATCTTAACCCCCATTTTTTATTGCAGATTCGGATTCTACGGACAAAAATACGTAACTTTTGTATTTGATGTTTATTTCGAATCCTCGTTTATCACGGTGTAATTGAGCATATTATATCGATACATATTTCGGCTTTTCCAACGGGATTTTCCCTAATCGAAACTAATTGGGGAGAATTTATGACGTCAAATTCCTCGTCTTTTGCAATAATAGCGTTTCCTGAAAATCACCCGTGCCGATTATTTCGGTAGTGCTACAAATTTGATCCATTTGCTGTAGCGTCACTCCACAGCTTTTATAGAATATTTCATGACCAATGAGAATGTTCCATAACACAGTAAAGTACTGTAAAAAAATTGACCCTTTTGCTGCATCGTCACTCCACCGCTTTTATAGAAAACGATTACTTTACTGTGTTATGGAGCATTCTCATTGGTCACAAGCGATATTCTATAATAGCTGTGTAGTGACGCTGCAACAAATGGGTCAAGTTTTTAACAGTGTAGCACTATTGAAATAATCGCCACGGGTGATTTTCAGGAAACGCTATACCTACAAAAGACGAGGAATTTGACGTCAAATTCTGCAAATTAGTTACGATTAGGGAAAATCCCTTTGGAAAAGCGGGAATATGTATCGATTTAATATGCTCGATTACACCGTGATAAACGAAGATTTGAAATAAACATCAAATACAAAAGTTACGTATTTTTGTCCGTAGAATCCGAATTTGCAATAAAAAATGGTTATAATTTAAGATTTCAAAGATGGACCCCCTCTGACCCCCAGGGGGTCGGTTTCGAAGGTCAAATTTGGTATCACTGAGTAGCTTATTTAAAAATATTTAACACGTATATTTACGTTTTTCAATCTCATATGTATTTCTCGAGTTATTCGGCTGTTTCCAGACTTTCCGGACACCCTGTATATAAAATATGCAAGGGGGAGTTATGAAACTAATGAAAGCTTTTTTTAACCAAAAACTTTGAAGGTGTCCATTACTGGCACATCCTATCTCTAGAAATGTGAAAAAAATATGGCTTCATATTTAAATCCATTTCTATGACATCTATTTTTATTAACATTCTGTTGAAACAATTTAATTTTACTTGAATTGTTGACGTACAACCCTGTTCTACAAATGTTAAATTTTGCAAAGCTGCTTGATGGCGCAATCTGAAACCCAATCCAGTAGCCATGAATCCTGTGAAGGTGCTCACAATGAAAATGCTGGATCAGAAAAAGAGAACCGGTTGAACCAAAGTTTTACCCAGTACCCAAAGATAGCTGATGTTTTCATAGATAAGACTGTGCTAGTTACTGGAGCCACTGGATTTCTTGGGAAGGTAAGACTGCTAATATAGAAAATTGAATGGTTTAATTTTCCTTCAGTTTAATACCTATATTTAAAATCTTTTGTATGTTAAGCATGATTTGACAGGCTTTACAAGTTTTGACTTATCCCAGAGTTACGAAGTATTCATCTTACTGTCGTATTTAATGTCTGTACAGTACCAGAAAAGTGAACACCCCTAACTCTGCAAAAAGTTATCGTAGGAAAAAGTAATTGGTATAAACGATTGGAAATATAATTTTAAATGTTTGAAAATTGCTTGGGGGGGGGGGGAGGGGACGCATCTACATAATAAACCCAAACTTTTTTTCAGTAGCAGTTCAAAAGTTTGTCATTCTTCACCCTTCAATTAACCTAAATACAAGTAATCCAACTATTAGTACGATTTGTTTCAGAGAAATTGAGTATCTTAGCTTTTTCGAAACTGATGTTTGGTACTCCATTGTCGAAATGTTGCAGAATGATTCACTTATATTAATGTACTTTCCAATATAATTTCACTTAATTTCCACTATAACCCACCTAAACCTTTATATAAAATATTTTTTAATTACGCTGTTTTTAACATCAGACGGCCCCTTAAACCATCGTTTAGAAACTTTTAATCGTAATTTTAAAAAAATTATTTGGAGGAAAGATATTGAAATATGGAAGCTATTGGAATATGAAATCTCAAAGCAGCACATAATATAAATCCGCCAAAAAATTGTAGGCTGAAAATCTTAATTTCATAATTTAATTTTTTTTAATTGCAAATTCAATGTTTTTATAAATGGGATTTTTTAGTGTCATAACTGCAGAAAAAACTATCACACTAAAATTACAATTTCAGAAGATGCGAATAAAAATATGAATTTAACAAAATTTTGAATTTTTATAATTCAAAAAATTATCTTCCAAATGACTTAAATTTTAAATTGGTTTCAACTGAAGATTTTATATTGTCAAAATATGGTGTTGCCATTGAATAAAGTTTGGCCTGGTTTTCATTTATAGATGGATCATTTATAGATCATTTTACACCCAAAGTAAATTTTATATACATCGTATAAAAGTGATTTTATTTCCAATCGTTTGGCACCAGTAATTTTCTATTTGTGTTAGGCGGGAAAGTTTAAATTTTTACATGATCATGTTTTGTAAATTAAATTGGTAGGTCATTCATTGAATCTTTTTGAGGAAGTAAACCTCACTTGGATCTAACAAATTCCACTGTTAGTCTTTAAATTTCATTATTCTTGAGCAATAATTCAATTGAAAATTGCTTTGTTTTGAAAGTTTTTCAGAGCGTCAAGGTGCAGCTTTTGTTGATAGTTAATGAATTTTTAGTAGGATTATGGTAATCAAGAATATTGTCTTAAAATGTTATTTGAATACTGGATTTTTAAGACTTTTTTTTTGGGGGGGGGGGGGAGGGTGACCAATTTAAATGTATTGTTAACAGTAGTTGGGGTTTTTTGTACACTTGAAAGCGATTGTTTAGAAACTCTCGTGCGTCTTAAATTTAGCTACGAAATTTGAATTGTTTTCGACTAGTAAAGGTTCCTTTTTCAACGCGCTATAAAATTCCAATTCTGATATAAATCAAACTCAAAAACAAAACCAGAGTGATTTGTATACAGGCTTGATGCTCACATGACATTTAAGTTACCGAAATCTGTTAGAGGGTAGAGGGGGCGATTCTTGTTGCAGCACGTCATTTATGAATAATTTAGCTTGAGTCAGTATGTTAAAATTTGGTAAAGTTGTTTCAGGTAGCAATGAAGCGTAGGACACCTGGAGAAATTAATGCAATTTTTTTATAATTGCATCTCGCTTCGAATGTTTATTGCACGAGCCCCTGACTTCTCGAAGATAGACCCCTTCCTCCTCCAAAGGGATAAGGTGTTACTCTGGATGAGTGGGACGGCTAAAAATGTTAGCAAGCAGTATGCTGAGCCTTATTTTCGTTACAAACTCGTGTATTAACTTTATAATAACTTAATAAGCAATAAGTTTAATTACAAATACCGTCGTGCGCATTCTTCGCCTATTTTACCATTTAAAGGATACGGATTTCCATTAGTTTACAATTTTTGTGTACTTTATTTTTTCTAAATTCCTTTTTGTAAACAGCTTGTTTTATTTTGACACAAACCTTTTTTACAAACTTAAACGCAGGAGTAAATTCGTATGAAACTCATCTTCGAGTCTAAAATTGTTTCTGTAGATTAAACTAGTCAATATATCAACTTAAGAGCTTCCTCATTCTGGGTATAAAATGTATACTCTCTCATAAAGCGATAAGGACGCAATTCTCAGTTTAGGAAACGCGTATATACCAAAAAAGGAACTAAAGTATTATAAAATTCCTGAAAATTGTTTTCCTATTCATGCAATGTTTTCCGAATACTTTAATCTAATTTTTAAATTTCGCTTTTTTACCACTATTTACCAGATTTAAGTATAATTGTTTGAGGAAGTAATTCCATTCATTAAATTCTTCCTTTATTTTATCGAAGAAAGCATCCAAATGATTGGTAAAAGTATTTTTAAATAATTTATATAATATACTTGAGGGTTAGCTACATATCAAAATAAACATTTTTTTCAGCAGCAATGCCCAATTTTGTCACCCATTATGCATCCTTCAGCTAGCCTTCAGCAAATACAAAATTTCACAATTCGTACGATTAGTTTCGGAGAAATTATTTTAAAATCAGCATAATTTAGGTGGTGTATCAAATTAAGTTCGGTTCTTAATTGTTGAAAATAACTACAAAATTACTATTAACGTATTTCTTCCCAATAATGACAATTTCGCTGCCAAAGAAATGTTTCAAAGAAAGCGTAAAATATTTTTTGAAGTTATACTTCATTGCATTATACACGATCTCTTAATCTTCCCGTTTAAACATAATTTGGAAACTGGCAAGAAATTTGCGATTCGCATAAAGCGGTACATAACGTAAATCCATCATTGTTCGTTGGGATTAATTTTCTTCAAATGTTATAATTCATATAATTATAAAAAATAAGTCTAATATATAAAGTTATACCAAAAATTAGCACGTTACTATTAAATTCCAGTAGAGGGTCGCCCAAATAAGTGACATTGCTGTAATAACTCCTATTTGAAGCTATGTCTGCGGATGCCCCTATAGAGGCGCAGAGCGCTGGGATTGCATGCGATAGTCAGGTCCCACCAGAAGCATGTGATAGCGTGGGAACACGTTATAAGTTATTTTGCTTCATGGTTACCCCCAAACGGTGTCAACGCACGGTCGTATAATTAACAGCAAAAAATGAGTGCTAGGGAAATGTATCGTTGAGTACAAAAATGTGTATAGCACTAAGTTTCTTAATCTTCGGTCTACTCAAATTTCTGGAGGTACGGCGATTTGCCATCCAATTTTCTTGAACTTCATTATCGTCGGCAAATCGTCACCAATTAAGAACATTCTTGAATGGCCTGAAGATATCGTGATATACACTTTGCATTAGACGTTGATTTCTCTAGATCTTTCTTCGTTTTTAAATATTACACGACCGAGCATTAAACACCATTTTGGAAGCAATTGTTTCTGTAATGTTAAATTCACATCGAAGTTTTCGGAAATTTGTATTCAGAAATTTAACCTTCCCACTGCCGCGACCGGATATATCCATTCACTAGGCTGCAGATTTCACTGCAGTTGAAGCTTTATTTAAATTAATAAAATTCTAAATATAATGCAGTTCTAAGAAATTAAGCTATTGATACTTTCAAGGCTTATAAGCATATACGTAACAAAAAATTATACCATGATAGAAAATCCCTCTTAGTAGCATTTAAAAGAAATTGCAGAGAAAAAAATAATTTCGCTCTTTTGCTCGGCGCACAGTGGGGCAAAATCCCGAAAAGCTGGCCAAAATATGAAAATGTTAATCAAATTGTACGAAAATTCGTATACAGGTGTTTTTGAAGACGCTAAGTAAAAATACAAAATGAAAATGGAAAAAAAATGGCGGATACAATATGGCGGAATAAAAATTTAAATGTCTCGAAAGTTATTCAATTTATATGCAATTTCGTAAACTTTTCAGGATGCTAATTAGGATTCAAAAGTTAAATTTTAAAGATAAATAAATAAAATTAGATTAAGAGTAAAAACAATGATTTAAATAAAATTTAAAATTTCGAGGTAAACTTAAAAGGGAATTTTCAAAAAACCAAGACATATTTAAACTAAATTTAAGTACGTTAATGGAAAGTAAAACATTAGATTATTTAATTTTTATAATATTAAAATAAAAACGAAAATAAATTCCAGAAATTAACCTTTAGAATCAACTGTAGTATAAAAGATTCTTCAGAGGTCAAGGTGTCGAAATAGTTAGCAGAACTTGTTGGCGGTATTGGAAGATCCTGTGACTCTTAGGATCAATGATTTTAATTTCTTCTACGATAATTTACCTAAACTGGAAAGGAAAGAATCGACATTAAAAGACGTAAAAATAGCTTTTTCTCGCTACTGCATCTTTGCGATAAATCTTCTCGATGCCTTTTGATCAGTTTGTTACATGATTCTTGAGTATCTTATGGCATTTGACAAATTGGCAGTAATGAAGATGTTATTTCTTTGTCATTAATAAGTAGTTTGTGTACAGAAGTAAGCATATAAAACCAGGGGTGCTGCTCAAATCTACGAGCTATTTGTAAGGGAAATTTTTCGAAGTTTATCAAATAAATAACATGGCTACAAGAAATTACTTATGGCATAGAAGCGTTTAATCAAATCTTCGTATATGCTCGTTTAGAAACAAATAGTTGCGTTTTCAAAGAATCTTTGAATTGTATTTCCATCATTTGTGCTTCCAAATCTGAGATTTAGTTTCTCGACGAGAAGTCTTGATTGTAAACGAAATATTTTTTGCATATTTTATTTTGCAATTTCAGTGTTCTTTTCATGCAGATTACGAGCTTTTCATTTTTTCTGTCCAGTTGTCTGCCAGGTGCAAGGCCTCTCTAAACATCTTTGCATGTAACTTAGATATTCTGAATTCTAAATTATCTCAATCCACTTTTAATAAATGTCAGATCGGTAAGATGCTGTTTCTATGCTGTCTGACAGAGGTAGCAACGTTGAATATTACACTAATTCGTTTTTAACGACTTTTTCTTTATCGATGATTAAACGAAATAAGTTGATTCTACTAGTATTTAATGCAATCCTATTTTTTGACAGTTGCTTCCGTATTTCTTGAAAAAGAAAAATGGATCTTGATTGGCCCGATAAAATCAGTAAAATGAAGATTTCGATATTTTCAAATTGACGATTCATGAATCATTCGCAATATTTACGTATTCTAGTAGCACGGAAGAAAAGAATATATTGGACTTCCTGCCATCTTCATAGGTAAATATTTGTTTAAATGTACTCAGAATAGATGTGCCATCACATCCTCACTTGCAAATCAAATCCAAATTACTAATATAAGCGAAAGTGATAGTTATAATGATTTTTACACTCATTAATGAAATACGCTCAGGAGTTTGATCTAGAAAATCTAGCAATTGACAAAATAATTCTTCTAATTATAATCGACAAACAAAATTACTACCTATAAAGATAAAATGTTGTTCTACCGGATCAGTAATAGAGAATTATTTTCATTTTTTCATTACTAAGCTTATCAAATTAATGTAATCTTATGATTATAGTACTTATTTACAATATAATACGAAATAAACTATTATAAAATTGAATAATTCATTTTTGAAAAATATTTATCAGCTAAATTATGTAAAAAGTAGTCAATTTCAAAATTTTTGAAGTGGCATTTTTACTTGCGGTTACTAAAATATGCGTGAAATGCAGAAAGGCAGTTTTAGGCAGCTGGTTTTTTATGAATCACTAGACAATAGCCCAAGTTATTTCCATTAAATTTCGTTGCGGAACACCGTGGAACATTTAAACTTTTTAATGTTTAAAAGCAAAAAAATAAAAATTTCTAAAAGTTTTTATTAAAAATAACAATGAATTTATTAAATTTTACGTGCTTAATATAAATTTCGTAATACATGCAAATAAAGTACATACTATCTTAGTGTGAATCCATTTCAAATCATTAAAATCGGATAATATTACAAAATATAGCACGCGTTTAGATGAACTGTTTTGCTGTTTTTGTTCGCTCTAAATGATACTCCTTCAAGCATCATTTTTGAAATGATGCTGCTTGTTAAGGGCAAAGCAAAAATCTTTTTCTAAATACAGATTCTGACTCTCCAAATATTATTCTAGCCAACTATACAATCGAAATTCCCTAAATCGTAACTTCATTTTTCTACTTTCGGCCAGCTTTTTGGGTTTTTGCCCCACTATGCGGCGGTCAGGCGGTTAACCCTTTGAGGGGTAAGCAATTGTGTTCGAGTAATTCTGAACTCTCACCGGAAATTTGTAACAAAGTTATATCAAAGAGGAAAAGCAATTTCACGACTGTTTTCCACCAACGTTAGAAAAGTGAAATTTAATAAAATTTTTTGGTGTGAATCTTCATCAATCGTAGGTGGTATATAATATATACCACCGCCCCTAAAGGGATTAGTTATTTTACCTTTTTTCTGAGTTATAAGTAAAATTACGTTTCTGGTGCAAATCTTTAAAAGCACATGGGACATCTCTAAAAGTTTAAATGAAGCATTTTTTGCGAAATATTTAACATGTAACTTATTAAAAATAGATGGATTTTTTATATTCACATTATAGCCCATATAAAAGTCAAACTCATGCATTGTTTTCAAGAACTAATTAACTTTTTGCATATTTAACTGTCTGCACGGTACTTTTTAAAACTGTTGAATAAATCACCTTATTTGTTAGTGTCAAAGTTGACTATTTGAGAATAAAAGGAGACTTTTTGGCTTGAAAGAAATAAAATTATTTTACAAAACTTTGAAAATTCTAAAATTTAAAGTACATAATCCTCCATTTCAAGCCCATAATACTTTAACACAATCTCTTAGCTCCATTTTTTTTTTAGGCCGATAGTCCAATTTGAACCATTATGTTCCATGTGCCTTTAAAATAATTTAGGATATATTATCACGGTCTCAAAAGAGGTTGACATAAGCCTGAGACTTTCCCTGATATACCCAATAACCGGTTGAAACAATCGTTCAATAATGTTCGCTGTGCATGCAGGCACTATTTTCATACTTAGTCGGATTTCATATTGTAGTTTGACGCCACTATAAACGATACAACTCTTGCCATTTTTATTTTAATAGTGAAGGCTTCCAGGAATTCTTAAAATCAGTTTACGCCACGCCACCCGGAGATAGGGGATCTTGTCTTGAATTATGCTTTCCTAACCTTATTTCTACGTTTTAAATGAAATTTCAACTTTCTAGGTGCTTGTAGAAAAACTGCTTAGATCATGTCCAGGTATTAAGGAGGTACTTATATTGATACGACCATCTAAAAAAGGGTCTGTGGAAAACAGAATGCAAGAATACATACAACACCATGTAAGTATATTAGTGATTAAACTAATCCGAAGTGTATTTAGTTCATATGCTAATTTCATGTGGTATTAAATGGAGTAAATGAAGGTAAATAATAGAAATTTAAGTATTTGGTCCTGTTAATGCATTGTAACTAATAAACATGAACATTTGCATTCAATTTATTCCAGCTTAAAGTTTTGTGAACTGATATTTCACGTTTCCAATTAAGATTAATGGCATGAATTTTCCTTTATCAAAGTATTTGAATTGATTTCAGCTTTTAGTAGAATACCATAACTATATTTGACTTTGAAAATTCAATCTTTTTATCCGATGACTTGGCTTGTCATTGACCATACCGAACAGGGATCATTTCGGAAGGACTAACAGGAAGATATCCCAGCTCCCAAAAAAGGACCTACGGTAGACGTTTTCTTTACTAATTATGGTTAAAAATGTTACAAATGCTCTTTCTGGATGCCTGCCGTAGGGTTTCAGTGTTATTCTGGAACTGATAGCGAAATATGCTTCATGCTGAAGAAAAGTAACTCATTCCTGAAATTGATTTTACTAATTGATTTTCGCAGACAAAGTTATTTGAAGCTTTTAACTCGTTCTTTTTACGTGAATGTAATTGAAATTTACAATAATTTCATGGCATTTGTTTTTGAGCTAACAAGAGTGATCTTGATTCCCTTTACCCCCTATGAAAGCCTGGATTTTTTAACATGTGGCATTCCATGTTACTTAAACATGATTTAAAAAAACCTAGAGTGCATCTGATTAATATAATATTTTCATAGGTTTCTACCGCAGGAAAGTTCTTATAGTTAGGAAATCATAGAAATCAATGAGATTGTCAATGACTAGACACTCATTCTCAAAAGTTTTTACATGTTGGCTCCGTGTTTTACATTCTTAAAACATCGGTGACTTTGTATTTAACAGTTTCAGCTTTATTAGCTGAAATGGAAGGTTGAAAACGTTTGGTCGCATGAGGTAGACAATCTAGAAATTGCTTCCGCACTCTAATAGCTTTCAGAGCATTAAGTATGGGTGAGGGGGGGGGATAGGAATATTTATGATGCGCTTCAAACCATTCATGAGACTTATATTAAAATTGCACAATATTGACAATTAGTTCGGCTTGCGCATCTTGAGTTTCGAATCCCCCTTTGCAAAACTTTAATTTCATAAGAGAAACAGGTTGCATAGGAATTTTAACCTATGACTACGTCTTTTTAAATTTTTATAGTTCAACTTGTAATTTTCAGTTTAACCACAAACACCATCGAAATTTGTTTCGCTTTGAAATTTAGAACAATCGCTAGTTTTGAATAGGTGAATTTTAAGTCCGGCTCAAAAAGTTGAGTACATAATCTCAATCTTCTTTGATCACGCCGTTTATTCATTTTTTTTATCAACGGTTTCAGACCGCTTTAGTTATGTGAAAATTTCACACCAGTTAGACTAATATTCGTTGATGCATAGTTCTGAAAGACATTTGTTTTAAGTGAAAGTTTTCTTCCTATGAATAAGGATGTTATAATCTGACTTAGTCTGTTGAACTTGAGCAGAACGGTTTTAAACTTCCATTATTGTTGCAGAAATTGTCGCATAGCTGAGAGGGGTCTCTGAAACAGCTTAATCTAAAGATGAATATAAAGAGATCTAACTCGCATGTTTGCAATTTCTGTACTAAAATTTTTATACGGGACTTTTGCAATTCACCTATTTAGAAGACCAGCGAAAGTAAAAGGGCTACAAATGAAACAATTTCTTTATGTAGTTATGTCGAAAGCGGATGTTAAATATTGTTTTAGAGCATTGATTTTAAATTATCCATAATTTATGTCAGGACTTAGCCTAAGTAACGCCTGAATTGATGTTTAACTCTTTGAACGGTGGTGGGCAAATTAAACTCCAAATGTCATTGGCGTCAGCATCCAACGAGTCTAATCACAGTATTAATACCAGTGTCTTGATGGAATTTACAAGAAACTTTCCGCAACTTTTGCAAGGATAATTTCAACATGTTACAATAAATGTTTTAAGTGAGATCTCATTTGCTCATACAGGGTGGTCTAAATAAAACTTAACTAGTCGTGAAAAGCTGACACAACCATTCATAATTAAAATTTAGTGGCTATGGTGTTTA
This sequence comes from Maratus speculifer, assembly GCA_964019185.1. NCBI lineage: Eukaryota > Metazoa > Arthropoda > Arachnida > Araneae > Salticidae > Maratus > Maratus speculifer. The sequence continues at coordinate 286,326,624 of OZ025293.1, forward strand.
CATAAGTGGGCCAGACTATCCTGAAATTTACGTAGTTTTTTTCCCCCTCAAAACTTGCATGCCTGGTTCTGTTTTGAACCACATGTACGACTATATCAACATCCTCTAACTAAAACGCGTAAAATAAGCTTAATTTTAATTCAAAATAACACCAAATGGCTTGCTTTCAAGAATAACTTGGTAAGAAGTAATAAAACAATGAAAGCTTTATTACTGATCGCGAAATTCTGAAAGTTTACCAGCTCCATATTCGGGTGTCAGTTTGTCTTATGTTGCATGAGGTTAATGGGTCATTAGTTTCTTATTTTAGAAAATACAAGAAGCGGAAGGTGGCCCAGATTTGCTAATATATACCGTAATTTCCTGCATGTAATCCGCGGATCAAAATTTTAGAAACAATTTTTTTTAAAGAAATGTAGTTTATCAGATCGGCGTAAATGTCTTCAATGACTAAATATTTGAGTCCAAAAAGAATTATTTGATCCGCGGATTATATGCCGGAAATTACGGTAACTTTTTATGTCTGCTGGAAGTTACGAAATATATTTGAAACTATTGCATATTTTATTAAATCATTAATACCGGGAGAAATTTACTAGGAATAAAGAATTTATGAACCTCCAAATTTCAGTTTAACCCTTTATTTACTGATAGTAAGGTAGATGTGCCAGTAATGGACCACCTTCAAGTAATGGGCCACCTCGCACTTTTTGGTTTATAAAAAAATAATAAATAATAGTTAAGCTTTTATTATTTTTTTTCTGAACTCCACCTTGCATGCTTTATAAGCTGGATTAATTTTTTACTTTTCGTCAAAACATTTAGGAAGCAGAAAATAGTTTGTTTTTTCTGTTTTTCACTGAAAATCTTAATGAACATGCTAAAAGCTGACTTTACCTACTTAGTTTATATCTTTTTATTTTTCCGTAAAAATTGAATGTTTTTGTTTGGTTAGCAATTTAAAACATTGAATTTAATATACCAATGGCCATTTACAAAATTTTAAGATTTTAGGAGGGGTGGTCCATTACTGGATTGCTTATTTCGTGATTTTCCAATAATGGACCACCCTAGTGACCAATACAAAAAGTGTAATTTTAGTAGAGATAAAATATTTTAACTGAAAAGCTAAATAATCAAATTTAACACTTAAATTTTACCTATTAGAGTTTAATAAAGGCAATTTCTTTATAAATAGTTGTTTTTAAAAAGTCATCCAAAATTAGTACAAAAAACAAGAACATTTGACAAAATCTAGATGTGCCGTTACAAAAGAAGTTGGTTCAGAAATGTAAATTCATATTTGGAAGATATTTTCTTCCGAATTCTAAAGCATACAGAGAATTTTCAATAAGGTTAAAACAAGGTTTCTTTTGTGCTCTTAAAACAAGGAAAATTTTGGGACCAAAATCAGTTAAAGATGTGTATTATGTAGTACCAAATAACGAAAAACAAATCACTGTTGTGGAATGTTTTTCAGCAAATAATGAGATTGTTCCATTTGTGATAATATATCCATAGGGTAGATGTGCCAGTAATGGGCCACCTTAAGGAATTTCTCTAAAAAATATTTTTTTATTAATAGTTATAATTATTGTATTCCAATTTTTTTCATATTAGATTAATCTTTCAACAATATTTAACTAATCCCACAGTTACATTTCCCAATAAAAATAAAAATTTCATTTTAAATAAGAAATGTCTAAACACCCAAATGCCCAGTAATGGGCCACCTATGTTCCAGTAATGAACCGCCTATGTTCCAGTAATGGGCCACCCTACAAAAAATAACATATTTTTAGGTGCGTTCATAATTATGTAAATAGGTAGCACCTATAATTGTCGTTCAGTCCGTCTGTCTGTCCATCTATCTGTCCGTTTGTCTGACAGTCCGTCTATCTGTCCGTCTGTCTGTCCGCATATAACAACGCAAAAACTACCCAACCGAATCGTTTGAAATTTAAAATACATAATTATAACATAATTTTGTCGAGTCATTTCAAATTTTATGAAAATCGGATCGATAGATCAATTACAGGGACAATCAAAAGGATTACGTTACATTACGGTCAATAGGGAAAAAAGTTTAAAATGCATTTTAATCGTTTGAAATTTAAAACATATAATTATTGCGTAATTTTGTCGAGTCATTTCAAATGTTATGAAAATCGGATGCATAGATCAATTACAGGGACAATCAAAAGGATTCAGTTACATTACGGTCAATGGGGAAGAAGTTTCAAATGCATTTTAATGATGTTACACTCATTCGAACATAATAGAATTGGCATGAATCTATGAAATGCATACTAAAATATGCATTCTGTTCAATCTGTGACGCAAAGAATTTTTATTATTAAATTACAGGGCTACACAAGTATTCCACTATATAATGCTATACGGGGAAACATCCCGTAAGACATGGTGACGTCACTGCAACGTCGTTGTGAAGTCACATTGTGACTTTGTGACCATCGATTGTCGATGTGACGTCACGTGACGTCGATGTGAAATCAGTGACTAAAATGTGAAGTTATGGCCGTTTTAGAGCTTTTTTGTGACGTCACATTGTGACCAGTTTGTGACGTCACAATGTGACCAATTTGTGAAAAGTGTGTCATTTGTGACTACTTAGACATTAACATTGTGACGAACTGTGAAATTTTTTTAGAAAGTCACATCTTAGTCACATTGTGACGTCATTGAGTGGTGGCATTTTCGTCACAGATGTGATGTGACTCACAGTGACGTCATTGTGACGTCACTGTGAACATGCATGCTATGAGGGATGGTTTGGTACGTGTTTTAATTATATTCAACTATTTCACATTTTATGAATAAGATATACGTTGCTGAGGTGTAATAAGTACTATTCCTGTATAATTACAGAATTTCAACCAATATACTGTATCCGAAGTACTATTTACTATAAAAGCAAGATCTGAATATTTTTAAAAGTTCGTTATCGTACGAACGCACATCATTTGCTACGTTCACGTGCAATTTCCAACTTGTTCTTTTTATGTCTGCGTAAGTCGCATTTTCTTCTTCCTCAGAATCCACATTATCCTCTTGTATACAAAATTCTGCCTTTTTGAAGCAATTGTAAATTGTTTTTTTTTTCAATTACCCCCTTTGATCCCGTTCTTATATGTATAACTATTCAATTAACACTGTTTTGAGAAGGATGTTGAAAGGTGTGTGAAAGGAGGGGGTTGATGAATTTGTTGGACTTAAGGAACAAGAAAATTCAAGCAGAGGAGTAATATAAAAAAAACTCAGCACTGAACGATAAATTAGGAATAAGAGATGGAAATTTGATTTCATGTGATTTCGAAGTATTTTTTTACAACTGAATAAAGAACATTTTATGAAAATATTCGTTATATGGAGATAGATATTTCGCTATATAGACTGTTTTTAATGTAATCATGGGAAAAGGGGAACATTCCTACTAAATTCGTTATATCGAGAAATTCGATGTATGGAGTTTCGTTATAGAGAGACTTGACTGTATTTTTAAAGAAATTGTCTTTATTAAATTCTAGTAAGTAAAATTTAAGTATTAAATTTGTTTATTTAGTTTTCAGTTAAATCAAAATATTTTATCACTACTGAAATTACACTTTTAGTATTGGTCACTTGGGTGGCCCATTACTGGCAAATCACGAAATAAGCAATCCAGTAATGGACCACCCCTCCTAAAATCTTAAAAATAAATAAAATTTTGTAAATGGCCATTGGTATATTAAATTCAATGTTTTATATTGCTAACCAAACAAAAACATTCAATTTTTACGGAAAAATAAAAAAGATATAAAACTAAGTAAGCAAAGTCTGCTCTTAGCATGTTCATTAAGATTTTCAGTGAAAAACAGAAAAACTGTGAAACTTTATTTTCTGCTTCCTAATTGTTTTGACGAAAAGTGTAAAAAATTAATCCAGCTTATAAAGCATGCAAGGTAGAGTTCAGAAAAAAATAATAAAACCTTAACTATTTATTATTTTTTTATAAACCAAAAAGTGCGAGGTGGCCCATTACTGGCACATCTACCCTATAAGCATCTCTGAAGTGGAATTGTAGAATAAATCTGTGCCAAATTGATGGGCTATATGATTATCTAAAAATGGTTGGATAGTGCAAGAACATTATTTTAAATGCATTCTAAAATTCCATATTGAATAGTTTGGACTATCGGAAAGGAATGATAAAATTGAAGATTATTATTTATATTTCATAGTTGCACAGCACATCATTTAGATAATGATACGAATAAAGATTGGAAACTTTTTTAATGCCTTTTATCTAAACTTGATTTCAGTAAAACATTCTTTACTTTACTTTATAAATCCTTTAAATTTAAATATTTTGTTTTATATCTTTACAATATAAATCCTTTAATGTCAGTTAATAATAAACAGTTAATATCATTAATATTTTGTTTTATATCCACATTATGAATCCTTGATTATAATAAATTCATAACTTAAATTCAAATATTTTGTTTTATGTTTTTTCATTATAAATCCTTTAATGTAATGAATGTCTAACTTAAGTTTTAATATTTTGTTTTATTAGTATGCTTTCGTTAAGTTCTGGAGCAAAATAAAATTGAAACAAGTTGGAAATCGCACGTGAAGCGTAACAAATGAAGTGCGTTCGTACGATAACGAAGTTTTAAAAATATACAGATCTTCCTGATATAGTAGACAATACTTCGGATACAGTACAGTGGTTGAACTCTTTGTGTTCCTATAAACATACAGGAAGTAATTTTCATTACACCTCAGCAACGTATATCATATTCATAAAATGTGGCACAGTTTAATATAATTAAAACATGTCCCAAACAATGTTTCCCTGTATAGCATTATGTAGTGGAATACTTTTGTGTGGCCCTGTAATTTAATATTCTTTGCATCTCAGATTGTACAGAATTTATATTTTAGTATATATACACGTCATAAGTTCATGTCAATTTTATGTTCGAATGAGTGTAACACCATTAAAATGCATTGTTACTTTTTTCCCCCATTGACTGTAATGTAACGAAATACTTTTGATAGTCCCTGTAATTGATCTATGCATCTGATTACCATAAGATCTGAAATAACTCGACAAAATTATGTAACAATTGTGTATTTCAAATCTCAAACGATTCTGTTGGATAGTTTTTGCGTTATATGCGGACGGACATATGGACAGACGGACGGACTGAACGACAACAATACGTGCTACGTATTTACATAATTAGGAACGCACCTAAAAAAACAATTCTGTTTTTGTAGGGTGGCCCATTACTGGAACATAAGTGGTCCATTACTGGGCTTTTGGGTCTTAAGACATATTTCTATTATTTAAAATTAAATTTTTATTTCTATTGGGAAATGTAATTATGGGATTAGTTAAATATTGTTGAAAGATTAATAATATGAAAAAAATTGGAATACAATAATTATAACTATTAATAAAGAATTATTTTTTAGAGAAATTCCTTAAGGGGGTCCATTATTGGCACATCTACCCTACTTTTGAGTACAATTTCAAAATTTTATATAATTTAATCTTTTACTGAAAGTAGATTTTACTTTTAATACATAATACTTTGTTCAATTATATTTAGAAAGCATTACGAAATAATGAAAGCAAATTTTATAAAGCGGTAGATTTTAAACTATTTACAAAAGTTTAGCTTTTTTCTTATTAAAAATGTTGTATAAAATTTTTACTACTAAATTTAGTTAGGTTCATGATAAATTTATTTATTGTTTCTATAAAAAAATCCATAAGGTTTTCTTAACAGCATTTTCTCTTAATTTATACTTTTAAACATTTTACAGGTAACTTCAGATATAAATCTCTTGTAATGCAAAATCTTATCTAAAGTTCGTCAATTAATATACGTCTAAATACTAAGGAAGATAATTGAGGTAAAGAAATTTTTGGATTCATAATTCCATGTATAAAGGGTTAAATCACTAAATTGCAAATTAACATTATTAAAATTTGTTCAAAGTTAGTCTTTGACCATTTTTAAATCTGTGAAGCCAAGTTCTTTTTCTTCTAAACTTAATGGTTTGGCCTGCGGGAGTATCCATTTTCTGATCATTCATTGAAGCATGAGTTTTCTGAAAACTCATTTGGAAATAAAATATTGAAAATATTTGTAATGCAGAAAATATAAGATTTAGATATCCCACTAAAAATTTTAAGATTATCTGGAGAAATTTCCTTTCTTTATAAATTTTACAGAAAAATGAAAAAATTTTGCACAGTTTCACATTAAAGATATCTGCAGAATTTACGTTTCTTAAAATCTTCAGAATGGGCCAATTGCCTGCAAATTTTCTGAAAGATTTTTTTTTTTTTAGTGGGATACTAACTACGGCATATTGTGTAAAAGGCGACATGGTTGCATTTAAAATGTTTTGCTTTAAAAAATATGTACAGTGTTCAAGTGATAGTGCAGTTCTTGAAAAAAAAACGCAAATTTCACTATGGTGAATATAAATAAAATTAGTTTAAATTGAAATGATTAGCAGTCTTTGTTACATTATATAAATGTTAATAATTTAAATTGTACATACAGAAAATATTTTTTAAATACTTCCTCGAAAGTCATGGGAGATTGGTAATTTTAATTTTCTCATTTGCATAATTTACTCAACATGGTCTCACTCCCGCAGCATCCACAGCACATCTCAGCAGAAATTTCATGATTTTTTCTAAATTGACACTAAAAGAACTTGCAGTAAAGGAATTTAAACTTAATCTTCATGGGAGTAAATTTTATAAAGTTAGTCTTGACGCCATTCCACCTTTTTGATGGTAATAGGTATATATGAAAAGAGGATTGCAAATGAAGATCGAACCAGCCTTCCTAAAAAATTAATAGTGAGGTGTTATAATAATGTTCTGCATTTTTGTATTTCCCTCTATTGCAGATAGAAAAATAAGATTAGCAAAAAGGGGGTAGCGGGTTAAGGGGGGTCTGGCGGCCCCCACCGAATCCGGTAAAATCGTTCCAAAAATCTTGAAGAAAGTCGAAAAACAAGCAGTATAAGCTTTTTACCGACATTACGACCCCCAACGAAAACACAGTAATGGCGAAAAATATGATTTTTTGTGATTTTTTTTTTCAACCAGTTTAATTTATTTTTAAATAGTTTAAACGCAATTAAAAATTTGTTTTGGGTGTGTGGAAGTCCCTTGAATTTTTTCAGATTTTTTGGTCAAGTAAAAACATGTGAATTTTAGGTTTAAATGCGAAAAAATCGTGAAAAACGCGTCATTTTCAAGATTCAACCCTCTAATTTTTAGGGTTGTTTTCATTTTCCCGAGGGGTGCTGTATAGTATAGATAGCGGCAATCGTCCTCTTTCGAATGCAGGCAACTGGACTCAATTTGGTCAATTTTGGTGAGCGGGGCGATTTTTTGAAAAACTCGAATTTTCAACTTTCGGTAAATTACGGCGCGTACTTGGTATAATGCGTCTTTGCTATAAAAAATACATCTCTATAGGGGTTGATGATGGGGATTTTTAAAGATCCAAGCGGTTTAAGATCACTTCAAAAAGGCGACGTCTTAATACTTGATAGAGGATTTCGAGATGTAAAAAATTTCTTACAGCCTGAAGGATTTGTTGTTTTGATGCCTGCGTTAAAAGGAAAAAGGAAACAACTAACGACTCAAGAGGCGAATGACAGTCGATTTGTAACTAAACTAAGATGGGTAGTAGAGGCTGTTCATGGGATCATTGGCAGCAAATTCCAACTCTTGCATCATGAGTTTGACAATAAACGTTTGCTATCAGCTAAAACTTATTGCAAAATAGCGAATTTTCTGGTTAACTTGTTCGGAAAACGACTCAATTGTGATAGCGAATTACAAGATGAGATCACTAATGAAATGTTGCTCAGAAAAAACGTTAATGATTTAGCGAAAGTGGTAGAAGAGAAAAACTGGAACAGAAAAAAAAGGATCTTCAGACCTCTGACGTCAAATGATGTTGTAGACTTTCCGGAGTTGACAGAAAGAGATCTGAAGATACTTTTTACAGGGTCTTACCAGTTATCACAGACCGTTTCTTATTTAGCAAAATTATGTACTGAAGATGGAGTTCTTAATATGCATTACTTGTTGGAAGATAAATCAATTTTGAAATGCGAAGTTCAATCGAGGCACATAAGTCAGAAAAAGTACAGGTGTTACGTAAAATACGTTCCAACGCTATTGGAAGAATACGTATGCGATTGTGCGAATGGCCTCAGAACTGTCGGTTGTTGTGCACATGTGGCCACTATCATTTACTTCTTAGGGCATGCGAGATATTTGTCGCGAATTATTCGTCCAGCACAGATTCTCACAAATCTTTTCTCTGTTCAAAGCGTTGAACCTGTTATTGAAGAAGATAGTGACGAGGATTAAAACTGCAAAATTGTTAACTTAGCTCTCTAAAAAAGTATTATGCTATTTCATATTACTGTGTGACTATTACGTAAGCTTGAATAAAATATGATTTATACCAGAAAATTTAGTTTTATTGATTGTATTAGTTGAACACGATATTAAAATTGTTTAAATGCTGTGATTCAATGATATATTTTACATTATCAAACCTGTGTTAATAAATACTTATGAGTGAATTTGTTGTCAAATTTTTTTGACATCAAATTCGTGATCAGCGACTTCAAAAACCCCTATAGAGATGTATTTTTATAGCAAAGACGCATTATACCAAGTACGCGCCGTAATTTACCGAAAGTTGAAAATTCGAGTTTTTTTTCAAAAAATCGCCCCGCTCACCAAAATTGACCAAATTGAGTGCAGTTGCCTGCATTCAAAAGAAGACGATTGCCGCTATCTATACTATAGAGCACCCCTCGGGAAAATGAAAACAACCCTAAAAATTAGACGGTTGAATCTTGAAAATGACGCGTTTTTCACGATTTTTTCGCATTTAAACCTAAAATTCACATGTTTTTACTCGACCAAAAAATCTGAAAAAATTCAGGGGACTTTCACACATCCAAAACAAATTTTTAATTGCGTTTAAACTATTTAAAAATAAATTAAACTGGTTGAAAAAAATCGCAAAAAATCATATTTTTCGCCATTACTGTGTTTTCGTTGGGGGTTGTAATGTCTGTAAAAAGCTTATACTGCTTGTTTTTCGACTTTCTTCAAGATTTTTGGAACGATTTTACCAGATTCGGTGGGGGCCGCCAGACCCCCCTTAACCCGCTACCCCCTTTGACAACTAATGCAAAAATTAGTTAACATTCTCTGCCGGTCACGCGCTAGCGCGTGAAATTCTCAATCATTTAACACAGAGGGTGGAGTTATTGGCAGCGAACGTGTTAATGATGCTGAGTTTAGATCACGATCTCAAATAAGGAAATCATAAATCACTCCGATCAATAGAAAGAATAGTTTGACAGAAAATATTTACATGGATTTCTGAAACACTTTTTCAGATGAGTAATAATTTCAGCATAGATGGATGAATTGGGGTTCAGAAGACAAAGGATGATGCATTGAATCCCAAATATGACAAACGTATTGTTTTAATCTGTTCTTGGCGCAGCATGTCCTTAAGGGGACTTAGTGCAATCCAACTTCAATCAACCAATCATTTACACGAGATCATGTTTCATAAAACGCAGGCAATACATTCAAGTATATAAATATATTTACATATGCTGAGTAATAGGATCTTTTGATTGTAGTGTTCGGTGACAAGCCCAATTTTAATATTAAATTCGAAAGCGATCAGTTTTGAAGTAAATGTTTGAATCCCATTTCAGACAGAATTTAATTTTGTGAAGGGTTTTGTAAGCGATCCATATTGTCTCTAGACAGATCCTTGTTTTGAAATTAAAACTGATTTAAAAAGTCGTTAATTTTATCTCCTAATAGCCACTTATGACATTAAAATAGTTCTAAGAACGTCTGAGGGATTGTAAACTTTAATAAAAAATGCTACTGTTTTAAACTAAAGTTAAGAGTTAAATATATTTCTTCAGAAAACTTTGGCATTCTGTGAAATAATACTACCACAGTAATTGGAGTCATGAGCACGATCTATTTCTTTCGAGCTTCCATAAATGCTAAACTATTCCATTGTATTACTTATTTCAGATATTCAACAGACTAAGAGAGGAAGCACCTGAGGTTTTAAATAAGCTACAAGCCTTAACTGGAGATATTGTATTGGACAATGCTGGTCTTTGTTCTAATCAACTACAGAAAGTTATAACGGAGGTTTCATTTGTTTTCCATTGCGCAGCTAATGTGCGATTTCAAGATGAGCCTAGGTAAAATTTTTACTTTATGAATTTTCAATACATAATGTATCTTTATTTTCTACAGGATAATTAGATTTCAATATATTGAGAACTCTAATTTGGCTCACAAGGCTAACCTTGGCAATCGCTGATTTTGATTTTTGACATGTTGTAAGGTCGACTTCAGTCTCAATTTAAGCGGATTTTATGCAATGCTTGTTTCTTGGGAAATAAGGGGGGGGCGTCTAACATAACGCAACATACTTTGTAACGAAGGGGCTACATTTGCCGTAGCTCAGTTGATACGTCATGTGATCGTTATTCTACAGGACCAAGTCATATACCGGAATACACTGCTTTTCCATTTTTTGTTTTATAAATATTTGTAATTATTTTATCTTAAACAAAATGTTTTACAGTTTAACATATCTAAATTTTATTTTTAAAATCATTTATCCTTTATTGTTCAGTAGACCTCTAATTTTTTTTAAAATTCCAAAACTGTTACAAAATCGGATTTGGCGCCCTCTAGCCGTGCTAAAATAAAATCCTATTCAAATAAAAGCAGAAAAAGGTAAAGGAGAAAGCAAAATATTTCAAAGCACAAGAATACGTATTGTAAATTTCAAAATACTTATATGCATAGGTTGTAATAACTTTGATGCATAGTTTTTAATATGCTTATTTAAACAGGAATATTATCATATTGACTTCCCTTATTAAGCCAACACAATATTTCTCTAAAATCGCCAATTGACACAATTAATATTGTACCGATAAAGATTGATGCATTTTAAACGATTTGAAAAAATTGTTAATACAACTATTACAAGTGAAGAAATAAGCTAGAATTACAATTGATATACAATATTAATTCTTAATTGAAAATGAGATAATTAAATTAAGAGTATTAAACAAAATGAGAAAGAAATGTAACGCGATCCTCAATCGAAACAGCTTACGAAACAAAGAGCAAACGTGGCATCAGCTGACCTATGACCAACGTAACCCTTTCGTTACAAATTAAATGTTCAATTGGTTACATTAGACCATCCTTGCTTTTTAACCAAGGAGTGTTGTACAAAATCAGTTGAACCTAAGGCTAAAGAAGTCTATTAAAATAACCAAAATTTGTTGTTACCAACGTTGCACTCTCCTTTCGTGATAAATGCCTCCCGCCTATTTCGAGAAACTAATTTGAAAATGTCTATTTTTTAAAATGTTCATACGATATGTAAAATTCCTTTCATGTATTTTTATCCCTTTACTGAAGCCTAGAGTTAATGTCTCCGCGTTGTTCTTTGGCTCCGATTATCTTGTTTTTTTCCTTGCATAAAATCTCCTCAGTGCTGTAAGTAGTTTATCATGTTTTCCAGACTGAGTTTCCAAAATAAACTATTTACGTAAGATGAAAACTAACATTGAAGTCTTTGAGTCTCTCTGGCATGGTCTCTGATACTATTAAAGAAAGCCTTTGTGGTTGCAAAGGCTAGATTTTAATTCACCCATTTCCAAAACTTGGTGGATCTGTTACACATGAGTTTCAAAAACTTCAGAAATATTGCCATGCAAAATCTCATAGGTGCCACGGGTAACCTAGTGACAACCGGTGATGTGGGAATAATAGATTTGTTGGTTATCTCACTTAAATATTGGTCGTGACACGCAGACACTTTACTACGTATTAATGTCACTAAATTGTCACTATGAAAAACTCTCAATCGGAAACATTTAATATTTACGTCATCCCCTGAAAATGGAATAAAGTATTTGTGGATCAATGAGTTTTTTCCCGAGATTTTTTTCATCAATTTTTTAATTGAATGTTTGTATTATAGGGGGAACTGGGGTACATTGATACAGTTTTTTTCTAAGATTTTTTTTGGTGTCAAGAAAGTAGAAAATTCAAGTTTTTTTCCCATGAGGTGACAGCAAGACTTGTGTAGTATGTTATAAAAATGTACAATCATTGTTTTATATAGTATTTTTGCATGTAATTTTAAAAAAATCAAAAAAAGTCATTTGTATCAATGTGCCCCATCCCCGGGGCAGATTGATACGTTTGAGAAAAATGACGACAAAATAATACCAATGCATATTTTTCATGGAAAATGAATTAGAAAACCCTTTTATATTTATTTATAAAAATTCAAATCACCCACAATTTATTTTTAAGCAATATTAAAGCAATCAAAATTAAATATATTATGATCTGATGTTCTGGCTGTTTCTTGTCTGATTGTTGACTGTGGTAACTTTGTCATATCTAGCACTTCAACCCCAGCATTATCTTCTTTCTTATGAAAGATGAAAAAATTACCAGATTTTCTGTTTATAAATAGGTTCATAAACAGAAAATAAAGGATAATTATATTAAAAATTCTGTTTATAATATAAGTATCATTTTCTGTTCTGCAGTTTGTTTCTCTTACTTAACATTTCGCATGTCGAAAATACTTTTTTCTCTGGAGAATCGATATAAATTCGAGATTTGCCAGAATGGCGTCCTTTTCTTTTATATTAGTTCTACAAGCACTAGATGCTGGGTAAGTTCCTACGTCTTCTTTTTTCAAAAATACTATAAAATGTTCTAATATAAAGAAATTAAAGCTATTCCACTTCAAAAAAAAAAAAAAAACTAATATTAGAAATTTTTCGTGAAAAAAAGGTTGGATTAAGGAGTGTATGGTAAAAAAAATAATAAAAGATAATGAAAATATGAACTATTAAAGGATTTAGGCTGTATCAATGTGCCCCATACAGCGATTTTGAATAAAATGAGTCTCAAATCCAACACTTCACAAAATATCTAACAATAAATAATGAAGAACTGATAAAGAGTAGCTGTACTTACCAGGGAGAGTATTCATTTTGGTTGAAAATACTGGAACAGTTGTATAATAGCATTTCAATTGTACAACTCATATTTACTTTTGAACAACAAAAACAATAAATCACCCGTCCCATTTCACCAAACTACTGAATCATTCCAAGATTTTCTGTATGTAGTTGAATACACTAGCATCATCTTTTGGAGCTGTTGTGAAACTTCCTGTAATGACCCTGTGAGCGGTAGAGGGGGTGTATCAATGTGCCCCATGTATCAATGTACCCCAGTTCCCCCTATGTTTAAACAAATACTATATCGATCCTGTTAAACTGAACTGTCATCTAATTCTTAACCGTTTTGCATGTGCATAGGGAAAAAGTGTCAACACTAAAAATACGTGATTAAAACATGGGAATTGGATTTGATATCCAAATACTTTGTCTAAAATATGGATCTTGCAAACTCTTCTCCACAAACATAGATTTCACTCGACTGTGTTGCCACGCGACCATTCAGCCAGTTGAAGTTTTTTTTTTTTTTTAATGCTTATTGCTATTATAACATCTCAGTCCTAACATAGTTTAAATCAAATATAAATGTGAAGATGTAAGATTTTAAATTAGATAAGAACTGAAAGTTGCGTGTTTGCGTAACAAATTCTTCTGTTTACATATTAAGCTCGGAATAGCATCTGAAACCCTAGGAGCTAAATGTTTTAGCAGTGCTATCTGTATCATCTAGTTAAATTTTGAATTGTATACTAAGAATAATAAAAACAAAACTATTGAATATAATTTTTTTTTTCAGACTGATATAATTCTCTCGGCACAACTCAACATCAACATTACTCATGCTAGTTTTATAAAAAATCTTTAGTTTTTTTCATTATAGAGCTTTTCCCATTTTGTTTCATTCTTCAAAATAGTCATTAATCTGAACAGGTTCCGAAAATGTCCTCAAAAAACACTGCAACCACAATCGAAAAGTTTGAATACCTACTTAAGTATAGGCATGATTGCCTATACGATGTTTTTAATATTGAAATTCTAATCGGAAATTGTTAAAAGCTTCTATTCTGTATTGTCTTGCAAGTGTCTACTCTTTGGCTCTCAAAGAATTTTTAAAATCTTTAATCAGTATAATGTATTTCTCTTGAAAATCAGTTGTCATGGAATATTAAGAATATACCTTTTCCTTGATAAATGCTGCTTTGAAAACGATTGCTAACAAAGGTCTTATAAGGGCATACTCTGAAAAAAAATTGCAGAATGGTTTTATTCATGTCATGAGGATATTTGCAATTTCGACAGAACCTCAATATAGTATATGAAAATTTTGAAATTTAGGGAAAGCAAGGATGAGTAGGATCCGGGAGAACAGGGGAAAAAACTGACCCTGCTAATTATGGATTCTAATATTCTACAAGGGGCAACTTTTTGGAGTGAAAATGTTAGTTCTTGAGGTAATATTTTCCCAGATCACAATGAGAAACGTTGTCAGTCAAATGTTTTAGTTAAAAGTCCTGTGTAAAATAAATTTAGGAGTAATAAGGATATCGAAATTTCCCCCAATTATCTCAAGGCTATTTAAAGGTCAGCAGCTAAAAACTATTCACTCATGGTGAGTTTTATCACATGTTGTTCCCAAAAACGGCCGCGGGGCAGTATTGCAATGCTTATCCGGATATATCCATTAGGTATTTTTAAAAGGAAAGGTTAACCCTTTGAGCGTCTTGCAAATGGGTAAAATTGTGTTTTCTCCGCATTTTGTCTTAAATCTTCAGAAAATGATTCTTTCAACATTATGAAAAATACTTAATTAAAAATATGACTGTAATCTTAGAGTATTAATCATTCTAAAATGTAGTGAAAATACATTAAATCTATAGAATTATATTTTAAATATGGCTTATATTGCAGTGAAACCTGGAGCTTGGTGAACGGAGTATTACGTTCCAAACACTTAGATGGTTAAGTTTCATAACAGGCGAAGCATAATGTTAATCTATTTAAAAAATATAAACCTTAACAAAACTTTTGTTTCATATTGGATAACTTCTGTATAAGGTAAATAAAGGAACGTTCAAAAAGATTTGACAATATCCGGCGTCAAAATAACTTGCAAGGAAGGTCTCCATTGGGGACATACTCAGAATTTTTTGAAAAAAAATACGAATTAAACTATTCATGTAGGTAATAAAGGATCAGTGAAAATTAGCGGCGGAATTACATTATTAGATATGTAAAAAAATATAGTTTGGAATAATTGGCGTGAAAAGCTGAAAGCGACTCGGGATTTGGCGACCAGTGCATTTCCTCGCCAAAAGCAGACGATTTTGACGAATCTGAAAATTGAGTTTGACTTCACTATTAAAAATCTGCAGCATTTACTGCAACGTCACTCCTTCTTTTATAGAATATTTCTGACCCATGAGAATGCTCCATAGCACGGTGAATTGACAGTTTTCTGTAAAAGCGGTGGAGTGACGCTGCAGATAATGGTACAGATTTTTAGCGGTGTTGTAGCTTGTGCAACACTGTTAAAAATCGGCTGCATTTTGCTGCAACGCACTCCACCGCTTGTATATAATAGCTCTATTCCAATCAATGAGAAAGCTCCATTTCACGGCCAAGTAGCCGTTTTTCTACACCAGCAAGGGAGTGCGTTGCAACAAAATGCTGATTTTTAACAGTATTTTTCAATTTGAAACAATTTTAATCAATTTAAATTGTGTTTTAAATGATAAAATATATTAATTTCATTTTGTTATAAGTACATATAAACGTATATGACGAAATTACACTTAAAGTGAAGTAAAAATGCAAAACTAAAATTACTTAAACTAATTTAAATAAATTGAACATAGAAAGTTTTTTCTTTAAAAGGTATTCGAAGCGTAAAAGCGTATTTTTCAAAAATTCGTTTTTTCGCCAACCGGAGATAAATCTCCAAATAAATGAAATTGTTATTTTTTACGGACGTTATAAGGAGATTCCGCCAAAAAAATTTTTATAAACATATAACGATATGAGAAGAACATCCTGTATTTTTTTTATTTTTCTGAGTATGCCCGTATGGAGACCTTCCTTGTTAGTCTTTGGTAAGACTGAAAACACTGCAGTAGACGTAACATTAAATATTTCATGTCGATTGACCTAGGAGTTACTGACAGGGTGCAAAGTTATGTCCCAATCTGTTAAACGGGTATGGCTAGTGATCTAATTTCTATATTAAATTGACTGCGCTCTGAATGGTTGCACAACCCCCTAATGCCTGAAATGGGTGAATGACCATTTTCCAAAACAAAGATAAAAATGTATCGCAAAAGTGCGCAGCATTCTCAATTTAGTATGATATATAACGGCTTGCATGTAAAAAAATTAACTCTGAAGATATCGGATTACTGGCGTATTTAAAGATTATTTGGTTATCGAAAGAGAACATTTTAGAACTTCTAATAGTTATTTTACATAAACATTTTATACACAACTAAAAAATGCTTTTAAACTTTGACATTTTTTGCTATGGTCTAATTGTCTTCGAAATAAGATAAATTTTCCGCATTTAGCCAGCAGAGTGAACTCATTTGCCAAGAACTACTATAAGCAGACATTTTCCACTGTTCTAGTAATGCAAAGGTAGGGTCTGTCGGTCACTAAATCTGCCCAGGGCCAGCCCTTCCCATTTTTCAGTGTCTAATTTTGCTTAAAAATGTGTCCGGTATAAATTTTTACATTTTTTTTTCATTCGCTGCAAGAACGGTCAATCTTCGTCTGCGATCCCTGCTTACGACCCGAAAAGTCACTATCAACACGAATTGAAGAAAAATGAAAATTGATATCGGACACATTAAGCAAAATTACTGAAAAACGGGAAGGGTTGGGCCCGGGGCGATGAAGATTCCAACAGACCCTACCCTACATCTCTTGTCATTGAATAAATGATTTTACTAGCACTTTGCACCAGGGTAGGATTCCCTTGGCTAGTTGACATGAAATAACCCCTTAATGTCTGTTTCCCTACAGCAGTGTTACCAGATGTTCCTAAAGGAAACTTTAGAGTTAATTTTTACTGCGGATATAGTTAATACTACAAAAATTAATATTTGGATCTTGCTCTTTTTTTATTGTACCAAAAATAACTTTTCTTATTAAATTTTATAAACTTTAATCACATAGCAAGTGGCATTTTAGAGATAGACTTCTAAGAATGGTATTTAATTTGTATTTAAGAAATTTCAGATAAATTAGCGAATGCTTAAGCAGAATAGAAATGACTTAGCCGTTTTACGAAACCTTAATAGGTAAATAATTGATGAAGGGACCAACTTTATTTTTCTATATTCTCATCTTAAGTTAAAAGTAAAATTCATCGCAACAAACCAATTTTGTCTGGGGAAAAGTAATAACGATAGTATTTTTTAGCACAAAGATGGCATTTTATTAACACACATCTGTATGTAGATCAGCTTTTCAAAAGGTTTTCTGTATCACGAGTAATATGTAGACATTTGTTTTGATAGTTTTTCTTTTGGCGATGAATAGTGAACTTTACTGAAATACCAACTATACTGTTTCTGGCTCCGACAGTTTGCAGATCTCATACTTCAGACCAATGTTTTTTCGATTGCATCAAAATTGAAGGGGCTCAAACAGGGATACGAATCCAAACAATCTCATGAAATAAACCCCACTACAAATACGTACCATCCGAAATGTTTGTGTTTAAGAAATTCTATTAATTCTTTCGGTTTCTTTTGCTAGTCTGCCGCTGCTAACTTTTCTGACATTTCTCGCAATTTGTGTGCTAAATACGCCTAGAGGTAATTGTAGGTTTCTGTAAAGTTTTATACTTATTTGTGATCAAACTTGAGTTTTTAAAGAACTGTACTCTAAATCTTCTACATCCACTTTTATTAGCATCGATTTTATATGGTTTCCAATTTTCTTACCACGTGACTTTGTCCTGTAATAACGGTTTCATGGGCAGCGAACTACAGACCGCGGTACTCCTGATCATATTTGCATTATAGCCTGCCTAGACCACCTGGTAATTAGTGTGAAAATCAGCCTCCTTGTTCGTGTGACATAGGAGCGAGATTAAAACTATCTTTCATAGTCTTATTTCACGGTCTCATACTTTGCCTTGATAAGTCTCCCATCAATATTTTTTAGAGATGTATTACTCTTTAAAATGTTAACTATGGAGGCATTTGAAGGTTCACTCGAGTAATTGAAATGAGGCGATAATATCTGAACATTGAGTTCATAAAATTACCTATAATTAACCATACTTTAACGGAGGTACTCAATTTTTTATAATAAACTTATTCATAAGAGATTGTACATGTAAAATAACCTGGGGTAATAACTCTACGTTAAGGTTCTATAAATTTTCGCGGCTTGGTTTTAGAATTTTGTCAAATATAGAATTTGATACAGCAACTCATTTACTATCTATATATATAAAAAAATTTATTCATAAAATGTAGTGAGCGATTTCTTGACCAGTACTACTTGGCATTATTGCGCAACTGTGAAGGTAATAACGTTATGCAAACAAAAATATAAAATAAGATGGAATAATGGCATTGTAAATCGTAAAAATACAAACTCTACAGCTCTAAAAATTGACAAGTTGCATTCTAAGCGATAAGAAATGGTTTTTTGTAAAAGTGCAGTGGGGTAACCAGGGTGAGCGCCCAAAACCACTATTGTAAAGTTTTCTTCTTGATTCATATATGAAAGTTTGCTGGTTAGATAAGGCGAACAGAAGTTTAAAAAAATTACTGGCATTCTGGGCACTTGGGCACTACCCTGGTTACGCCACTGTAAGAAAAAGAACTGTGAGAGCAGGCAAAAGAATATAACACTTTAACTGTGTTTAACTAAATCGGTATTTGTTTTCATATATGCATTCTAAGCGACAGTTTCTTTTGGGGAAAATATAAGAAAGGAAGGATAAGGCCACAGAATTTGACAACTTCATTTTGCTTAAAAATATCAGCTTAAATAGAATTATTAGAAACATTACATGGTTTTAACTGTTTTTAAATCTAATATTTGTATCATGTGACACTTTATAACTTGAGTTATATGTAATTTTTTTTTAACATGTCTTGTATATACTTTTTGACCCGTAAATCTGCACTAATGCGGATTAGTACAGACCAAAATATTAAAAGTCCGCGTTATTTAAAATGCTTTAAGTTTGTATTTTAGACCTTTTTATAAAAAAATAAATATCCATATTGTGGATTCCTTATTACATTTATGTATGATCCATGTGGCTATTTCATTATCGCTATATTACCAGCAAAATTAACTTCTGTTAGCGATCTCACTGATCGCTACTTTTTTCTATTTTAAGAGTTTAACTTGCGATTTCATGTAACTATTTTTACTAATGGACTTTTCCTTCGTTTGAAGTCTTAATACTATTGTTAAATATTTGAATTAGGTAAATTGCATTAGAATTGAAACATACAAAAAGATTAGTGTATAAATAGTATATTTGGACGTAATATCTAGTCAGAATACTAGCTTGGAGACATAGCAAAACCGTAAAGTTAAAAAGTTAAAATTTAGAACTCATTTGAACAAACACGTATAAATTTCATTGAAATCTGATTTCGAAAATTTTGGAATTAGAATGTCAAATATTTTGATAATTTTATTCATAACAATTTAAAATTGTTTTAACATAAGTAAAAATATATAAATTTTCGGATAAAGTTTGGGTACCGGAAATCCTTAATCTTTACATTTCAACAATGACAATAATGCTGTCTCTTGCATAAAATAAAAAATAAACCTTCGGATTTAGCTCCGCAACTGAAAAATCTTATTGCAAAATATTGAAAAATCTTATATGCTTCTAAAATCTCCCATAATCTAATATCTAAAATCCTTGTCGGCCCACATTGGCATTGAGGGCAATGAGCGAGCTGACAGTTTAGCGAAAGAAGCAATGGCAAAAACATAGATTTTACTCGCCCCCTTACCCCCCCCCCTCACATTCACAGAAAGTTGGATTTAAAAATCACACTAGAGTGGCAAGATTATTGGGATGCGTCTACCAAAGGTAGACGCACTTGCATTTCTCTAGACACTACAGATATGAGATTGTATTTTCTCTCACCAGGAACAACAGCATTCCTCTCTGGTCATGGGCCTTTCAAAGATTATTTGAAAAGTTTTCACCGAGCAGCCAATCACTTGTGAATGCGGCGAAGTCGGCATCCCTGAACATAGTTACTATCAATGCACGCTTACCCAAGCCTGGCATTTTAAACGTCCCTCCATCCATCCCAAAAACTGGCTATTTTATCTAGACCCCTTATAGGCAAATTAATAGGATTTTTAATTTCCAAATGGAACTAACAAATCTCACCTCATAGGCCTGCATGGTGCACCAACCTACTGTTCCTATGCAACTTCTGACAATAACATCACCCACTCTGCTGGTCCGGCCTTCCTCGCAAGGGAGCAGCCTGTCCTCCGGCGAATAAAGCTTGTTTTGTACATATATATATATTTTTTTTGCTGATTGTTAAAGATTTCCCGCGTGTCGGAGAGCACTCAGGGTTGGGTTAAGTCTAGACCGGACCTTTTGAGGTCTGGTGATTCTGCCCCACTTAGGCAATAAATATCTAAAATCTTCCATAACATTTTAAAAGTACACGAAATACACTACAAATTTACGTAATAAAGTGTTTCCTGATAATCTCCATCACAGAACTTACCTATCAAATTTTAGATCAGGCATTGGTTTTAGGCGTTTCTTAAAACGTTAAGGCCTAAAAATAGAAAAATAACTTTTAGCGGATGTTGAGTCCTGAGCAGACCCCGTAGGTGTCATTTTCAGATTTCTTTCATATTTACGATTAATTTTACCACCTGGCGTTATTACCCCAGAACACCTTACATAATAAAATTTGAATCAAATTCCCGGATTTTAAATTTTCTCTGGCTTGATTCATCAAATTTAAGTTTGGAATTTTTAGTTCTATGTTACCATAAAATTGTCAGCAAATATCCGTGCGAAAAAATTCCGTACTTATTCTGTTTTTCTAGAATTTACATTACTAGGATTATAGTTTTTATAAAATATTTTACTGTAATAGAACTCTTATCATTCCCTTCCCGTCATATTATCGTGACCAATTTTAATAAAATGACTTGCTGCAAATTCTAAATTAAGCATTCAAATGTTGAAGAAAGTAGTTTAGAAAGTTCATAAGTTATAAAGAAACAGAAAACATTAATAAAAATATTTTCTAGTAAAAATATTTTATTTGAATAAACGTCTCCTAGAAAATTTTATTGCTTACTATAATTTGGTGGGAAGTATTCCATATGCATTTCAAGGCTTTGATGTATCTAATTTTTAATTATGCATTTTCAAATGACTGTTTTCATAATGTATTACAGCAACTTCTACATTGAAAATTAATTTTCTAGAGAAATATTAAATATAAACCTTGTTGGAGTACAGAATGTACTGAATCTGTGTAAAGAATGCCAAAAACTTGAGGTAAATATATTTTTCAATATTTAATATAACTCGTGTCGTAAATGTTCATGGCAAATATGCGATACTGTAATATTCATGTCAAATATGTAACTGAATATGTATTAATGACCATTGATCAGACTTTGAGATTTTAAATTCATTGGAAGTTCATTTAACCGTGTCGCATTTGATATGTTTATAAGTGCCTGTTAACATCATAAAACAACTTCAAAAGATAAATTGCTTAAACTTTTCAGGGGCAGGTAATGAATTAACCTCAAAATTTTCAGGAATTATTTCTGAATAAGTAAATGGAATTTTACTAGTTTTTAACCAAAACTATATTCAAAAATTCTTATACAAATATTGGTTAAATTAGCTGGTATTTAACAAAAGCCTTTGAGTTCAAAGCGGTTAAACCTCTTAATTTTATAATTTGACCTACTGATGGTGTATCCAGATGTTAGATTTCAAAAATACTTCATATTAACTTCATTTCTTTTTGT
Source organism: Maratus speculifer (assembly GCA_964019185.1). NCBI lineage: Eukaryota > Metazoa > Arthropoda > Arachnida > Araneae > Salticidae > Maratus > Maratus speculifer. Next base: position 286,348,761 of record OZ025293.1, read on the forward strand.
TAATATTCATCCATTAAAAATGTGGAAAACTCTTAAAATGTTAAAATTTCTCTGCATTGAAAGCTTTGACTAATTCAAGCTTTAAAGTTGATTTTTCATATTTATTTTACTCTGCATATGGAATAAACTGTCCTATGAGCACAATCATTTCGCCTAGTAACTTATAGGAACATGTGGAAGTGTTGAATGCTGTTTGATGTGCGATCGAAATTTCAACACTACTTTAGTGTAATCATTTTGAGTTAAAAATTTTATAAGTGGGTTGAGAAATGTCCGGACCAGGATTCGAACAAGAGATCTTCTGGCAGTTTCCACCTAAGATGGAATTGTACTCCTTGTATCCTTTGTTCAAATTTTGTACCGGCGATATTTCATCCACTTGGAAAATTTACAACTCATTATTTATCAATTGAATACTTGTGTTAAAAATTAATCTAATACATTGCATGTCGATTATTTAAGCACAATAACAATTTTTAAATAACTTTAAATGTTCTATTTATTTCAATATGTCTTGTATATGTTTATTGCAGTTTTAATACCATATTCAATAAAGTATTTTTTAATTTTAAACCACGGAGTTTAAGAATAGAACAAAATAAGCATGTTTAAGTACAAAATCGCTTTTATGCAAATTTTACCAACTGGTGCAAGTGGTTGCGCACGGAAATTATTTGAGTGTTTAAAAAGCATTAAGTTGTAGTTTCTGAATTTGTACAAAATTCCCAAATCGAAAGAATATTCAGATGTAATAAATATCTGAAGTATGAAAGCAAAACATCTGCTTCTGAAATTGCAAGTACTTTAAAACTATCAAAGTGAGGCTTTGCTAAAACTTTGGCTCGTGATAATGATTTAAAGTTCCGTTCAGGAAGGTCTCTAATGACAAGCGCAAATGGTCTCATCACACTTGGTTTCAACTGGTAATTGCTCTTTCGCAAATAAAACAGTTTGAGGGCATATCGATAAAACTGTTAACTCGTTCGCGACGGCGCGGGCATTTCGAAGTGCGCATCTCAGGACGGAGCGGGGAAATTCGATTTCATCTTCAGGGCCGAAGGATTTTGCGCAGCTAAGCCTAACTCGTGTAATGCGTTCTTTAAAAAATTGTAAAAAATTTTCCATGTAACCTTTTGAAATTTACATGCATAGAGTAGGTTGTTACTATGTGTAGTCAGTTATTTTCTACGATATTTTTATATAAAAATGACTTTTTAAATATACGTAATAAACATTTTAACAAATTATTTAGCCCTCAAAATAGTACAGTATGATCACAGATCACTTATGCAAATTTAATATAGCAACAAACGAAATACTTTTCTAATTTAAAAAATATTTTTGTTAAAACAGCAATAGTTTTGCTTCTAAATAACATTCCTTAAACAAAATAAGCGTTTTAATGAAGCTGCTTTATTAACAAATAAGACTAATTAAATAAAACGTGTGAAAACTTCTGCATGTCAGTGTTTATTATAGAAACTTATAACTATTATAGTGCTATTAACTATGCTATAAACTATTAGTGCTTATTATAGAAATATACATAAAAACAAATTTGAAATGTTTCTTTAAAAGCAGTTCTGAAAATTCAAAAATTATATATAAAAATATAATAAATCATTAAATATTTATCAAATAAAAAGTATTGCATAGTAATAAATGAAAAGTTAATAAAACTATACTTTAAAATAAAATATGCATTTCGCTGAATTTGTTCATTATAGATATATATAGTAATATATTATAAAATGAAATATTAAATAAAATTATATATGAATCATCACTTTAAAATATCAAACTACTTATGTTATGCTATAAGTGATATATTAAACAAAAGTTGTTTTTAGCCATTTTATTTTAAAATATCACTTATAGCATAGCATAGCATAGCATAAGTAATTTGATAAATAAGGATTGTTTAATAATGAGTTAACTTGAATAATAAATTAAAATGCATTCAAAGAATTTGTTGATGTTAAAATATCTTTAGTTATATCTTATGTATTAAAAAATATTAAACTATAAAGTTATGAAATTAAAAGTAATTAATAGTGAATGAAATTAAATAGTAATTTTAAATATACTGATAAAAAATGCCAATGTTGAAAGTATATTTTTGAAATTGAAAAAATATATATAACTGAACATCAAATAATGCATGGAATATGTTCAATTAACGGATTTTTGATTCAAAATATGCATGCTAATGTATGCGCATAGTCTTTAAAATAGTCAGAATTTAATAAGATATCGCGTAAATATTTATTAATTTAAAACTAATTTAAACAAGCGTGAAAAGTAAAATCAAGAGGAACGCAGAAAAATATTCTTAATTTAGTGGCGCTGAGAATATTATCAACGTATCAGCTCTCACAATCAGTATGTAACTTATTTTTTTCTTTTAACTGCGAAGCACTGCTGAAATAAAATAAAGATAAAAGATAAATCTTTCCTCCTAAAAGAAAGAAAACGCGAAATCTTGATGACGTCGATTTTTGCAACTAAAGTATTTCTGATCGAGATAAGAGCGAAAAATAAAGCAATGAATCAGATGTTCATGTTGTCATTCGTAAACGTCCATATGCTTACTAATACGCTTACTTACGTGAATTATGCTTTCTAATGATCCTATTCTTTAACCGCAAATTTTCCCTCAAGTTCAGTAGAATTATTTCTAATAAAGAAAAATAGTTTTACTAGACGGGTAAAAAGATTTATGAAACAGACGTGATGAAAAAATCTTTTTTTTGCAATGTATTTCCATAAATTAAATTCACGTGTATTTAAAAAAGTTTTCATTACCTTTCCTAGTTTGAAGGAGAAGTCTTCTTCCTTAATATACATTCAAATAGAATTAGGATAATTTTTTTGTATGCTAAACTGTGAAAAACGTTCCATTTGATCGGCACGAATGCTAGTCTCACGGGATGAGAGTACAATCGGCGCCGGCACGTATACCGGTTGCTCGTCCCCAAGGGGTTAATAGAAAAGTTTTGGAATAGGAATACTAAAACAAAATACCGTTAAATGTCTATTACCATGTCTGAAACCATACACCATAAAGAAACGAGATTTTTGGCAATCGAGCATATGTCATTTGGTGATAAAGGGCTGAATTTAATATTCAATGGTAAAAAAATGGAACTCTATCACCCTGATGGGTTTAAGTATTGGCATGATCTCCGCGAAGAACCTATGAGTATATTTAACTGACAATGTGATGGTTGTGTAATGGTATAGGGGACTATTTTTATCGGTAGTAAGACATCTCTAGTATTACTTTGAAACTATCACTTGCCAATCATTCTCCCTGTTGCCGTTCTTTTGAGAGAAGAAAAATGATTATTTCAACATAATGCGCCGATCCATACCTTTTTAACGCAATTTCAACGTGGCTTAGGTCTAAAATACTTTGAAATAACCATCAATCAGCCCTCCATTTAAACAGTTGAATATATTTGGGGTATTCTCCCTCAGATTATCCCAATGGAAAGCGATATTATTTAGATTTGAAAGATGGCACACTCTCAAAAAAACTTCCGTCTTTTCACAGAAAATGCACTGGCAGCACTGCTGCCAGAAATTGTCTGTATATTGACGATTTTCTGTTTATTTTTTTCTCTGTCAAAAGAGGAAAAATATCCGTCACTCGAAAAAAGTTTGGAAAAAAATCAATGCGGAAGAGGCGGGGATCGAACCAAGGACCCCAGGATTACCAGACCAACGCTAATCCACGGCGCTACGGCTGCTCATGATGATTGTGCGTTAAAATAGAACTCTTCATTTCATATGGTGTGGGTTGGTGTATTTCGTTAAAAAGCTTTTAATTATGCAGTTAATCTCGGAAAGATTTCATCTTTAATGAAACTGTGGCTGGTTTTTTTTTTTACGTTTAGTATTAATATAGTATAAAAATGTGAATTTTAAATATATTACGTAGAATGTTAGAGAAAAAACATGGATGTTCTATTTGTGAGAATTTTTGAACGTATAAAGAAAGTAATTGTTATTTATTTTTAAATTCGAAAACATTTTTGTCTTTTAAAACTAAATTAGACATTTTAATCAATAGAATATTTTTGTTTTTCATTTTAAAAATAAATTCGAACTTATTACTAACAGACCCAATGCGCATGCGTGCTGGATAGAAACGGAAACTTTTCCTCATTTTTCGACGCTCGGAATGAACTCACAGAACAAATACGTTTTCTGGGAGAACAGAAATTATTTGTGAAAAAATAACGATAACTTAGTGTATATTGACGAATTTTTCTGACAGTGCATTGATAAATCATAATTTAAAATTGAACGAGAAATACAGAACATTTTATCGATGAAAAACCGCATATTTAAAGTAATTCAGCAGCAATAATTTTTTATATTCTTGTTTTGCTAAAGACTAAAGAATTGCTGTGCTTAATCTTTGACACTCACTTTAGTTTCGTTTAATTTGAGACCAATTTTAAAGCACAAGTCTTAAATATCTTTTAAAAGATCCTGTAAAAAGGCAATTGTCAATTTTATTTTGAAATTTAATGTTATGCTTGAACTTTTGTCATGCACTGTACCAACTGTGACAAAATATTAATACAGAATTTCTGCAGTCTGAGCCCGGTATATCAAACTGTTATTAAAAGGCTCTAAAGACACGATTGCTGCTCAACTTTATGTACGAACTATAATTATCAAAGTCTAGCGGACTAAACAAGGAGAGGACACGAGGCTTGTGTCATCGAATCCTTTGGGAATCGATAGAGAATAGTTATTATATAAAAAACATATCGCAAGCATAAAGTGCAATATTCAGGGGGGCCTTAAAAAAAAGACCCCCCAAAGTTCACCCATTATTGACGCAAAACATATAATCAAATTAAACGCCTTTCAGAGGGCTGGATTGTACACTTAGCTAGACGCCAGACACTTTTCTCGCTTTTCTGGTGTCAGCGGGTTCAAATCCCGTCCAGGCTATTTTTTCTTTCACAGACAAAATTAGGATTAGTTATTTTCGGACTACAATATCTGATTATTTATACGTATGACAAATATAAATAAGAACATATTTCTAGGCTCATCGAAACGCTACGGATATAAATAGTTTAAAAAAAAACTTATGCTATATATATGTATTTCTTTTACATTCGACATCTTTGGATTTGTGCAAATTATTTATATTTACTTTACAATAACTTAAATATATTTTTTAATTACGTACAGTTATTTTACATTATTTACATTAAATTCAATACTATGTATTTAAAAATTAAATGCGTGCTATTACAAGTGACGTTTTGAAGCTTCTCCAAGAGGAATATTTTACAGAATAACTTTCATTTTAATTAATAAAGAACATCTAATCACCGAAAAACTTTAAAAACAAACTACCGGACTTATTCGCTCTGCAGCAGGTGACTGCTGAAAGAATAAACATTTAAACCCTCGCTGTTTATTTTCTATAGTGTACTAACAAGCTTGTTTTGCTCAACAACTACCTGCAAAACTACGTGATAAAATGTCCCCGAAAATGGTTTTAACCGAAAACAGTTATTCTTAATCGAGACATGAGATTCGATATTAAAGAAAATATTTTCAAAATTAAAAAAAAAATCTTTTTAAATGGATAGATATTAGACAAGACAAAAATGAAATAGCATATTTTAATTTTATGTAGTGTATTTTAATTTACTCCGCTCCGAAGAACAGTGATATATTCGTAGAAATATCTATACATAAGAATGAATAAAATTAAAATTTTGTAGACTGTTTTTTTTTTTCATTCGATCCATAAAATTGCAATATCTCTAAATAAGTATATGTGTGTGTGCATGCGTGCAGAAGTATGTTCTTAATATTTGTCATACGTATAAATAATCAGATATTGTAGTTCAAAAATAACTAATCCAAATTTTGTCTGTGAAAGAAGAAAAAATAGCCTGGACGGGATTTGAACCCGCTGACAGCAGAAAAGCGAGAAAAGTGTTTGGCATCTAGCCAACTGTACAATCCAGCCCTCTGAAAGGCGGTCAGTTTGATTGTTTTGCGTCAATAATGGGTGAATTTTCGGAGTCGTTTTTTAAGGCCTTCCTGAATATTGCACTTTATCCTTGTGATATGTTTATATAACTTCTCTGTCATTACCAAAAGGCTCGCTGGATTTGGTGACAAAAGCCTCGTGTCCTCTCCTTGTAAGTCTCAAAACTAAACTTTCCATAATATCTAAATGCTAAATATTAAAGGGTTCTGCGAGATTACAAGGTTAAATTGGATTGGCTGTTTTAAACATGCACTCGTAACTTTCTCTACTAACAAATTTAGAATCTTGCTAAAAGTGCATTTATTATCCTTAGGTATTACAGTATGTAAGGTTTTTACATAAGTTTTAAAAACCAATTTCCAATAAAATATCCAGAGTAGGATATTGGTTTTATAACTGAATTTATAGGTTATAACTACTGATAGCCCATTCAATGTTTCGACGGCGCTAAAAGTATAACACAATATTAAAATTGAACGAACATGAGTATTATAATGGTCCTTTGACTGTTCGATTGCTTTTGTTTCGACAAATCATTGCCTTACACATCATTCCATCGAAGCTTCTTTTACTCATTATTTGCTGTCAAAAATTGTAATAAGCAAAATTCGGTTTCCGGCGGTTTGCGAAAACTTAGAACTAAAGATTTTTAGTAATGACTTCTAAAAGAGTAAGGAATGTCTAAACATTGGTATGCGAAAATAATCTCAACCTCTACGGACCCCAGGGTTTATAACTTTTAATTGCAGTTATGGATTTACATTGACAAACTGACAGCTGAGAAAGATTGAATTTGATTCATGGAGATTAAGTGTTTTTTGGCAATTTCTGAGGATTTTATTTTGCATTTTTGCATTGGAATATCCTTTAAAAAACATATATAATTTTCTTTTTTATTAATATACTCTACAAATGGTATCTTAACGCAAAGTAAATTTATTTTTCTACATTTCGTACATTTAAAGCCCATTTTATGCAATGCGTAGCTCACTGAAAAAAAGCGCTATAAGAAATAAATTGCTATTTTTAGTTTCACCATCTGTTAGGCTCCATTCACTCATGCACTCTAACATTTTATTTTATACTTGAAGCAAGATCACCAGATCGCTAAGATCCGGTATATACATTACTTGATCCACCCGGCAAGTTTCCAGTCATACGCAGACTCATTACAATAACTTCCAGAGGCACATAAAAATAATCAAACAATACATAAATCACTAGAGCACAAAGCTCCTTGACGACAGTGGTAATTCGACGTTGGAGAAATCAATTTATAAAAATTTGAGGATCATAAATCGGGACTACATTGCCACGATATGGTATTCGTAGCGGAGGCCTCCTTCTCGACAAGGGACGTTAGTATTGCCAGAAGCTCGACAAAGGCTCCAACGGTACAATAATAGTCCCAGAGTGCAAATGCAGAACAATCTAGGATGCAAGATTGCACAGGTCTATCAGGAAGCGAAAAATTTCTGCTGAATTGCTCGGTAATTTTGGGCGGAACAAAATATTTTTGCGATATTACCTGGGCGGGGGATTTGGGTATGTAAGAAGGTGTGTGGAAGAGATGATGGAGATAATGATGTGGAGATTTAAAAGCACAGCACGTCGAGGTCCGTGCAAGAGTTTAAAAATTTTTTAGGTATGTCCTGAATGGACAATGGCCGGAGAGGAAAGCTGCTACATACGAGGTACGCAGTGCGGGGGTAGTCAAATTTGTCTTTACGTGCTTTCTCAACTCGTGCAAACAGTCATTCGCACTTTTTGCCTTTTAAGTGCCTCGTGTGAAATCGAAGGTTAAAATATTTAGGAAAGTTACTCAGTCATTAGCACTAGGTTCTAGGCAGCGTTAAGGGTGCTAGTCACTCAGCAGCCGAATTCCCTCCGTGATAAGTTTATGGGCGTTTGCATTCTTTATATTCAATATGTCTTCGGGGATTTGTTTTTCTTAAAGGATATAACATTTTTCCTTAGTTTTCAAAATATTTCTAAAATTTATGCTGAATTTAACATTTTGTTTTTTAAAACTCACTAACTGGAAGTAAAATTTCGACACTTCATATAAAATTATGCAATTATTCTAGATATATTTTGAAAACTAAGACATCCTTTAAGAAAACGCTGACAAAAGTTTTAAATATTGATTTCCCGAGGAGATATTTTGAATATAAAAATGCATCAAACGCCCATAGACTTAAAATTGCCAAGGGGGATTTTGCCGCTAAGTGACTAGTACACTTAAGATGCCTCTAGAGAAATGACCAGAGATAAACAAGTTTTTACCAAATTTAAGACTTAAATCTTTTTAGTTACACGTTTGTTTTTTTAAATCAGTTAAGTACTGCAATTGTTAGTTTGTACCGTTCTCGAAACTTCTTTCACCTGCAGGCTTTTGATAGCCTATTGGCTAGGATAACGGTAGTGACACAAGTTTTCTCATGTTGACATAAGTTTTCTCATTGATAATAGTAACTTGCCGTTTTTTGTGCTGATGTCCAGAGATAGCACGGCTATCACAGAGTAATTACAAAAAGCCAGTAGAAGCATCAGCTAAAAGGAGACTCCAGGGCATTACTGAATTGCTTAAGATTTTTTGAAACTTCAGATTTCAATTGACATGACTAACCACTAAGTCATTGATCAGAGATATCAAAGGTTTTGGCAAAATGATGTATAAAATAGACGCTCAGTTTACCATAACTGTCAAGTATACATTTTTGATTAAGAATTCAGCGAAATCTGTTTACAACTTTAAAAGGATTTTTACAAAAGTAATTCACAGCGCTGCGGAACATAGGGTATTTTTAATGACAGCGACAGTGGTATTTCAAAAACGTAAACAGGAAATATCTTAATGTTTTTTTAGCGAAGAATGATGTTCAAATACCGGTAGTTTTGTTTTTGAATAGGCACAACATTTTAAGAGAAATTATGCAAACCTCTATAAATTGAGTTTTATAACCAAATGCTATCCACATTCCTCATACATATGATGCTGATGTTTTGTTAGTTAATTGTTAAAAATCACTTTTACGTTGGTGCAAAAAAAATCATGAAGCTTTAAAATACATTCTGTGCTAAAAATTGACAATGGTAATAACATGATTTCAAGTAAACGGCATTTTATCCATACAATGCAAAATGCTGTAGACTGCTTAAAGAATCATTAAATTTCAAATTCTACCGGTTGCAATAAGGTTTTGAACATCACGAAATTTGAAATCTATAGATTAGGCTTCCATTAAGTCATTAGTGGGAATTGAGGTGAACTTTGTCGGAAATACTCAACCACAGAGTTTAAAGTTGAAACCTTTACGCCGCTCTTATAAGCGTCGAGCGAAATTCAGATTAACGGAAACGCCAACCGACTCGGTGGAAGATGACCCATAAGCAGAGAACATCGCTGCATTTAAACAAGGTAACATCCTGGATCAGGTCTTGTGTTCAGTGGTATCATTCAAAAACTCCTGTTACGATAATGAACCTGTGTAGAGATTGATCTTTAATCAAAAGTTAATAAGTTGCGAGATCTTATCTGTTAGGGGGGAAAAGGATGAAGGAAAAACAGCATAGGATTCCTTCAAAAGCTATCGAACGCAAGAGCTTTCTCATTAATCCTTACTCTTCACTGTAAAAAATATCCGTTAATATACAGTAATTGTTCCGTAAAATTCTACGGAATAGTTCCGTTTTTCCGAAAAAACAATTTCCGATATTTTGAGATTATAAACAGGAAGTTATCCGTAAAATTTTCTGAAAACACGAGTTCCGTATTATAATAGCATAAATTCCATAAACTCCAGTGTCACCATCTATATCTGGGATAGAAAAACATTATAAAGTTGATAATAAAAATTATAAAACTTTCTATAATAATTTTCTTTCTGTTTTAATAATATAAAGCTAAGATATTTTTACAATATTAAAAAAATAACACATAAAACTTTATTAATCCTTTTTAAGTTTGAGATTAGTTAATTTTCAGTTTATTTCCATTATCATTTTTAAATAATGTTTAACACATTTATAGCATTTTTTAAAATGTCCGTAGGATAATGGAAAAAATTTCTACTTTTAATTTTAATATATTTTAATAAAAGTAAAATTTTAATATTTCAATATTACTTTAAGAATATCCTTTCAAAAATATATATATTACAACAAACTTTTAAAAATCTCCTTAAAATGAAAAAACAACTTTTTAATGCATTCAGCTCTTAATACATGTAATACTTTAAAGTCTAAAATTTATTTTTTATAGAACTGAAATTAAACACCAAATATTCGAAATTATGGAAATAAAATCTGTTAAACATTTAGAACTGTATTCATACAATGGAGAAATTTCACCCGGGAGGAATACGTTTTCTTTTGTGTGTAACTGATGGTTTATCTTGAAATTCTCAAATCCACTCAGAATCGTTAAAATAATTCTAAATTTTTAATTACCGTTTTTAACAACGTAAAAACATAAACAAAGCCACGTGATACAAAAACGCGACGTGATTGGTTGTGACGTCATTTGCCAGGAAGTCGAAATGCACGCATTCTTTTTCCCATTGCTTTTTATATTTGCGACCTTGTTTCATCAGTTTCTACAAATTTTAACGTTAGCAACTTTAAATCTATAAAAAGTAAGACTTAACTTATCTTAATATAAAAAGGATCGTTTACTTTTTATTTTCATTAAAATTTTAATATTAAAATGTAGATTTTCGGCCTTAGAAATGTAGATTCGGGCAATCGGACAATAGGCTCCCAAAAATGGATTCTATTTCCATGTTAGTTTTTTAGGAAATGATTCTGATTTCATCGGCCCAGAAATACGAGGATTAAAATCTATCTAAAGGATATGCATTTCTGTTCTACTTTTATTTTTATTTACTAAATAATGATTAAAATGAAATGAAAGATCAAAAGCTAAAACAGTAGTTCGTGATTCTTGATTGTTGTTCTTGAAATGAGTTATTTCAGTATATTTTAATTTAAATAAAGTTTAAATTATTTTACAATACTGATAAAGTATATTTGATATAAAATAAAATATTGAGAAATAAGACAGACGTTTTATTTATTTAATACTTAATATGTATTTTCTGACTTCTGAGTAAAAATTTTCTCGGTAAACTACAAAACTTTGCATCAAAGCTGAAAAGAGAAGTTTATAACAATACCTGAGAAAATTAAAATTGTTACAGTAAAATCTGTCCTATAGAAAGTTATAAAAAAGAAAAAAAATTCATCCCTTCTCCTCCCTTTCACACTAAAAAAAAGGTCATAATTATAATTGTTTTTTCTTTTAAATACATAGTTTTATTTAAAACTCTTAGTAAAAACATAAGATACGGAAAAAAAAAAGCTCAAGTTGAGACAAACATTGTGATATGGATCATTTTCTAAAAACTACTGTACAACTTTTTAATATAACATAGAATAATGAACAGGAAATCAATCTAAATTTAGATTTATTCAATTTTTTAATTAACAAATATAGAACAAAGTGTAATTTAAGTTTGAACAATTTAGTTTTCTTAGAAAGTTTATCTTGTAGTCGTGACAGGTTACTTCTTCGAACTAAAATTTGAATAGCTAGTTTGCAATAACTTCTAAATAATCAGTGGCGTGCTCGTAGAGTATCCGCTAGCTGGCCAGATAGCCCGGGTTCGATTCTGCGTGTTGACGTTTTTTAAAAAAAGGTTTGCTAATGCTTAGATCTTTTTATTTTCATTGAAAATATACTCTTACTAATTACGCTTGTTTTTTATGAAATTTTCTTGTTTCATTTTTAAAGTGACATTTATGTTGGAGGAATTACAGGTTACTTTGTGTTTAATTTGTGGAGATTTTTATTTTCTCATAAGACTGTCTACCTTTTTATATTTTAAATACTTGTCTCAAATAATGCATAATATTTTATTTAAAAAAAGAAAAAGCGTAACAAAATTAATACTTTTTTAATATTTAGTTTTAAATATTAATATGTCAAATAATGAAATAGAAAAATGTTTATCATAACGGACTCTGAAATTTACTAAATGTACAATTAATCGGTGACATAGATAAAAAATATTCAGAACAGAATATTAATTTGGAAAAATTTCCTATACAGAGCATTACTTCTTAGCTAGTATTTGCCTTCAAAAGAAAATACAAACGATATAAATAAAAAAAAATATATCTATTCTGATTTATTATGTAAGTCTAGCTGACGATTTATTATAAGAAGTATAATTGTATATGTATGTATCGTAGATTATGTCATGTGGGATCAGCAAACAATTTTTAAATTTCTAGTTGAAAAGTTTTACTTTATTTTTGTTAGAGTGGAAAAAAATATTTGTCCATTTTTACTCAGCTAAAGTTAAATACATTTAGACATTTGATATCAAAATTATTTATAATTTACAGAAAATATTAAATTTTCACTTGAAATTCCATAAAATACATATATACATTAAAAATATTAATGGTAAATAACTATAAATAAAATAAAAATCTAGGCATAAAATAGCTTATATTTTCAGTAGTAGAAATTTTATTTTACAATTGAGATAAAATATAAATTTTCATGAAAAAAAACTTAATTCTATACACACAACATAAACATAATATTAAACTCTCCCCCCCCCCCACCCAAAAAAAGAAAAAAGAACTTTAGCTAAAAGTGTTATTTAGGGAACCAGAATCTGCTTTAAAAATCCCCCAAAATTTGAATTCCCCAGTGTATTAAAGCTACTGTACATTAACGTAGAACAAACCTCTTCTTACTCCCTCTCCCCTCGTTTTTTTCTGGATATGCTACAAATTCAAAAATACTTATTAAAAAGTCTGAAAATGCTTCGTTGTGAATGTAAGTTTGACTGAAAATTTGTTTTCATAAATGATTGTTTTTTTTTTCAATATTATGTTAATGTTTGTTATATACATTAAACATGGATATCAAAATTAAATGTTTCAAAAAAAATGCATTATGATTATTGAATAATGAACATATATATATTTCAAACATAAGCTATCGATTACTTGAAGGCACTTAATATGCATAAATAAAAATGAATATATGTATGATACATAAATATTTCTCTTGTATTCCATATGCGATTATTCCCTTTCATATTTTCAGAAAAAAATTATATTTACACTGGTGTCCAAAAGTTAAGCATAATTGGTAATTAAGTAATTATTTTTAAGTAATGAAAGAAATATGAATCGGAATGTGCTGAAACTCCCGGTGTGTAAACAAAATAGTACGCGTCACATATTTTCGCGAAGAGTTTTCCCCGAAATCGAACAGGGGACCGTCAACAAATTGAAAAAGAACGAAGATCTTTTGGATAACCCTGTCAAAACTAATGTAGCAAAAGCGTTCAAACCGCACATTAAGATTAATTGGCTTATTGTAATGTACTGTGTTAATTTTTACAAGGATAGCATGTATACTCGTAGAGAAATTAAGGTTTTTATAAAAACAGTCTTAAATTTTTCCAAGTTTTTTGCTTATAATTTGCAGAGTTCTTATTATAAAATAATGTTCTTTTCTGAAAATATGACAAACATCATTGTACACAATACCTTGTCATCAGAATTTAAAAATAAAAATTGTTTGAAAAATGAGTATGTTTAGTAAATAATTTTTCATTGCGCATGCGTCAACGATATCAAAATGTCATTTGCATATTGTGTTAGCTAAATGTATAGAGCAACTTCTGTAAAAGTTTGAAAAACATAGCATGAAAATTCTGAAAATGGGAGCCTATAGAATCAACTCAAAATCCTTTATTTCCTAAATGAAGCAAAAAGATGAGGGGCTGTATCCATATTCCATTGTTTAGTGCCTACACAATATTGCACGTACAACTATATTTAGGTAAAACCCCTGATTTTTTTTGCTTCCTTTAGGAATAACGGATTTTGAGTTGATTCTATAGGCTCCCATTTTCAGAATTTTCAAGCTATGTTTTTGAAACTTTTACAGAAGTTGCTCTATACATTTAGCTAACACAATATGCAAATGACATTTTGATATCGTTGACGCATGCGCAATGAAAAATTATTTACTAAACATACTCATTTTTCATACAATTTTTATTATTTTTAAATTCTGATGACAGGGTATTGTGTACAATGATGTTTGTCATATTTTCAGAAAAGAACATTATTTTATAATAACTCTGCAAATTATAAGCAAAAAACTTGGAAAAATTTAGGACTGTTTTTATAAAAACCTTAATTTCTCTACGAGTATACATGCTATCCTTGTAAAAATTAACACAGTACATTACAATAAGCCAATTAATCATAATGTGCAGTTTGAACGCTTTTGCTACATTAGTTTTGACAGGGTTATCCAAAAGATCTTCGTTCTTTTTTAATTTGTTGACGGTCCCCTGTTCGATTTCGGGGGAAGCGCTTCGCGAAAATATGTAACGCCTACTATTTTGTTTACACACCTGGAGTTTCAGCACATTCCGATTCATATTTCTTTCATTACTTAAAAATAATTACTTAATTACCAATTATGCTTAACTTTTGGACACCAGTGTATATTCAATCTATAAATACGCATGCAAAGGAAGAATAGCAGATTATAAATTTACAAAAACATTTCTATCAAGTTAACATCGGAATCTATTATCGTTATCATAATAGTTAGGAACGCTAAAAAAGTGCTTATCAGGCGAATTTACTGTACTACATGTGAAACATAGCACTATACAACATTTATAACACTTTGCTACTCATTTTTAATACAGAAAATTTAAAAACATATAAGAAATGTATCAACACTTAAGCCAGCAACGTAGTACTACGGTGTTTACATGGTGTGACGTCGTAACTATACTCCGACTCTCTGTACAATTTCACAATTAACTTTAATAAAACCAACACACAGAATACACGATGAAAACTATATACATAACCACACTGCGCTATTTACAATTATGTATTCTTAATTTACACATATATCCATTAGGAAAAACACTTGCATATACAGCACAAACATATACAGCCCCTTCCGGCCATGAGATTTCGAACACCCTTTTCCGATGTTCTTAAAAACCTGAACCGTACACGGCTCACACCCGAGCCCGCCGAAAAAAACGTTCTTTCCTTGCTGCACACCAGGCAACAACTGAATCTCTTCGTTTCAGTTCCATTTCAAACAGAAAGTTACTTTCAAAAAGTCTTTGAAAATGAAAAAATCACGGAGCGGACAGTTTTCAGACCTCATGGCACTAGGCATGGAACGTCATCGCAGACTTATTGGCGTCGACATCACGGAGCCGGCCGATATCACAGCTCCTTCCCCCTAAAGAAATTTTCATAGGGTGCATACAGCTATGAAAATTGAAGATTGGGAAGACGGCATTGACCCCCTCGTCACTCCCGACACGCCAAACCTGAGAGGTCACAATATCAAAACACTATTAACAAATGCATAATAATAAAACCTTATGATTAAATTTCACTAAACACATTGAGCTACTCATCTGAGATATCCATCTGAGCCGAAAGAATGGCACAGTACTATTCTCGAATATGCAACATAAAGTTCTATACTAAATAATACACAAAATTAATACAATTAAATAAAATTCAATATATGTAAAAAAAATGAGTGAATTCAATGATTGGATTTTAATATTTACACACACTATTACTCAGTTCTACTCAGTCCATCGGCATTCCCGTGAAGCCTTCCTGGTCTGCGTTTAACCTCAAAATTGTATGTCTGAGTAGGTGGGCATTATATTTACAATCTAGCATTTTTCCCCATCATTGTTTTAAGATAGGTCAACGGATTGTGGTCTGTTTGTATAACAAACCGCTGCCCATCCAGATAATGATTCAGCTTTTTAAGACCATATACAATCGCTGCTAATTTTCGTTCAATAGTGCTGTAGTTCTGCTCTGCTTTAGAAAATTTCTTACTTAAATATAAAATGGGATGCTCTTCCCCATCACGAATCTGACAGAACTATACCAGCACCATATAAACTTGCGTCGGTCTGCACAATAAACTCTTGGCTATAATCAGGGGCATATAAAACAGGACTCTGGGTTAACCTCCTTTTAAATTCCTGAAAAGCCTTTTCACAATCCTCATTCCACTCTTTTCTTTTTTTACTTTCTCTTTCAAGATATTAGTTAGGGGAACCGCAATAATTGCGTAATCTTTTATATAACGAAAATAGTAGCCCGTCATTCCAAAAAATGACCTTACTTGAGTTTTAGTTGAGGGTGTTGGAAAATCTAAAATTGCTTTAATTTTTACGTCACTGGGGAACCTCTTTCCCAAACCTATCTCATGACCTAAAAACTTCACGCTGTCTTGTGCAAATCTGCATTTTGTGGGTCTCACTGTTAAACCGGCCTCTAATAAGTACTTTAGGACCTCGGCTATATCCTTCATGTGACTTTCCCAAGTAAGTGAAAACACCGCTATATCATCAATGTACGGCAAGGCAAACGATTCCAGACCTCCCAGAACCATAGAAATTAATTTATAGAAGTAGAAAGGAGCGTTCACGAGACCAAACATCATGACCTTAGGCAAAAATACTCCAAAAGGTGTCACATGCAGTGTACCTTTGGGGCCCTTTTGGTCAGTGGTATTTGGAAATAACCTTTGGTTAAATCCATCACCGTAATAAAGGTCGCAGAACTCACCTTTTCTACTACCTCCTCTATATTCGGGAGTGGGAAAAATTCCGTTCTAGTCTTGGAATTTAGTATCCTATAGTCCACACAAGGACGAGGATCTTTTCCCGGAACCTCTACCAAAATCATGGGGGACGTAAAATTGGACTGCCCTACCTCAACTACTCCTAAGTCTAATAATCTTATTTTCTCCCTCAAAATTTCTGTCTGCCTTGGCGACATTCTATAAGATTTGGCTCTCACCGGCGTTTCATCAACTAATTCTATATCCATCTCCACTAAATAAGTACGTCCTGGGTCTGAAGTAAACTTTCTTATTTCGCTCTGACTTCCGTAAAATTATTTTGAATTTCTGTCGCCCTTTTCTCTAGCCCACTGTTGTCCATGATTTCCCAAAAATCAATTTGTGTGGGGTTTGGCATGGGGTACGATATTTCGGCATCTTCTTCCACCTCTTCCGAATCGATTACCAGATTAACTAATTCCGGCCGCTTATAATAAGGTTTCAATAAATTAACGTGATATATTGTCGCCTTATTTCGCTTTTCTGGTAAGTCGACGGTATAATTCGTTTCCGAAATTACTCCCGTGACCGTACCTGGCCCGATCAAATTTACAGCCATCTTATGAGATTCAGAGGTTGCCAAAACTAACACCTGGTCTCCAACCTTGAACTTTCTTATCACTGCATTCCGGTCATACCATAATTTTCGCTTGTCCTGACATTCCTCAATCCGCTTGACTGCCAACTCCTGACATCTTTTCAACCTATTTGTCAGATTCAAAATATAATCTACCACATTTTGGTCCGTACTCTCGTCACCCATCCAATTTTCATACACCAAAGTGTGTGGCATACGCATTCTTCCCGTGAACGAGTTCAGCGGGACTAAACCCCGTGCTTTTATGCGTTACTGTTCTTAAAGCGAACAGTGCCATAGGCAAAACTTCTTCCCAATCACGACCTGATTCGAGACGAGGCTTTAATGGCTTTCTTTAATGTAGAATGTAATATTTCCACACAATTGGACTCCGGATGGCAGACTGAGCTATGGGACACTTTTATGCCAAATTTTTGAAAGAATTCGGTCGTTAACTCGCTCGTAAAAGACCTTCCTAAGTCGGATTGTACCTCTCTCGGAAAGCCCGTTTTCGCGAAAATCTGCAACATAGCATCAATAACGGATGTGGAAGTGATATCTACCACCGGTATGGCATCCGGATACTTAGAAGCAAGGCAAATGGATGTAATTAAATATTTGTTATTTTTATTACTAGTTTGTAAGGGACCGGTTCAGCCAGGTGGGGAGGCCTACCAAAAGGCTTTAGCCATTACTAGCCCCACCCAATTGTAAGGGACCTACCGCATCCAGATTTATCTTAGAAAAACATTCGGAAATTATTGGTACCAGTTTTAAAGGGGCCTTACGCTTATCTTTTACTACCCACCTTTTGGCATGGATCACAAGTTATTACGTAATTTTCAATATCTTGATAACAATTTGGCCAAAAGTAATACCTAAGGACTCTATCCTTTGTCTTTGTCGTAACTAAATGTCCTGATACCTGCTCATGACACCATGTTAAAATTTCTCTTCGATAAATTTCCGGTACGCATAATTGTATTTTCTCCTCACCTGTCCTTGATAGCGACACCCGTACAAGCTTATCTTCCCTAATACAAAATTCTTTATCATTAGTTTTTAGCTTTCTCCCACAACTGCTTAAGTGAAGGGCAATTTTTCTGCTCTTCTTTAAATTTTTCCGCTGATACATTAACCAAACCTGTCTCTGTCTCTAACTTTTCCGGTATAACCATCCCTTCCTCCTCATCTTTTTCTCCATCCTCCAAATCCAATCCATTCTCAACTTCAATCACGGATATCTCACTTTCACGTTCCCGCTTCTGACTGCGCGTCATTACAGCATTTACCAACACAGGATTACCTTTAGATTCCTCAATAAGTTCAGCTGTCTTGTTTCCCAGCAAATAACCTTGCTCTAATTCTGTCGGTATCACAGCTGCCTTAGTAATCACCATTCCAAAATCCCCTTTAATTGTAACTTTCGCCAAGGGCAAACATTTACACGCATTATCCAAGGGTTGCTTTATCCACGTTACTTCCCCAATTAAATCATTATCTAACTACGGTCACAAAGATCAATTCCAGCCCTGTATCCCTTAAATAATTTCGTTCTATCCCATTAATTTCTGCTTTTTTCAAATAAGGTGTAAAACACTGTCCTAAACGTACACCTACGTCCACGTGACTAAATCTCCAGAACTTTTGCGTTTTAAATCCGGACAATCTGGCCTAATGTGTCCTGCATGATTACATTGAAAACAGATAATTGGCTTTTTTCTATCATTTATCCTTATTTCCAAAATCCCTACGCACATTATCTCTTTTATCAACCCCACCTGATTTAACTACCTAATCCCCTTTACTTTTAGCGTTATCTTGCCCATTTCTATCCCTAAAGTATGGTTTATTATTCCACGTTTTGTTATCAAACTTCCTAACATTCCCTCACTTTCAAATTTATCACATTTTTCTGCTAAATATGACGCTGTCTTAATCTCATCCCACTCATCGAGGAATTTATCCTTAATCGCAAAAGGAACTCTACGCTTAACCTGCTCTGTGAGCATTAATTCTTTGAGTGAATCAAAATCATTTACTTCAACAGTTTCTAACCAATATTCTAAATATCCTCTTAATTCATAAACAAGCTCAGTCCATAACGCACCTGCCTTCCTTTGAGTCTCAAATTTTGTTTTCAGGGCCCCTGCTCCTAATCTGAATCTCTTTAACAAAACATTCTTGATATGCTGGTAATCATCCCTTTTTTCTAAGGGTTCTTTTAGAATAATTTCAGCTACCTCTACAGGTAACAAAGGTATAAGTTGGGAAACGTAATTTAATTCTCCTAAATTCTCTTTTGACGCCTGACTCTCAAAAATCATAAACAAGGTAATATCAATGGATTTAGGGGCAAATTTTGGAACTAAATCCTTTAAACTCACTCTTTTATTTTCAGCCGTTACAGAAACCGGGGAAACTAAGGAGCTACTATCTGCACTGCATTGTAATCGCAGCTTCTCTAATTCCAATTATCTATCTTTCTCTTTCTAACCTTTCCTGTTCCGCTAATTTAATTTTTCCTGTTCTGCTAATTTTTTCCTTTCTTCTAAAATCCCTTTTAACATATCTTTTGCAATTTGTTCATCATAATCAGAAGCTTTCAAAATTGCCTGAATTAAAGGCACTTTTTTAATGTCAGCAGATATTTCGGTATCAAATTCTGCTGCGAGCAAAAGCAATACCTCTTTATTTTGCCTATTCAAGAATGAAGCCATAATCAAACTCAGAAAAATATCTCACTACAAAAAAGTAAATACAATTGCAACATATTTCTATAACTTTCCTGAGCACAATAGCATTAAAATACCAAAGAAAAACAAGATTTTTTTTTTTTAAACTGAGTAACACTTTTCTCTAATCACAGTAAATAATTGAAACCGTAACTAAAGTATTCATAAAAAATGCACAATAAAATAATAGAGACTCGGTACATTCCTTTACTTTATTAAATACCTTGCTTTCATGCACTACGAAAAAGTCAATTTCAGTAAATTCAACTTTCTAATTTAATAAACTTTACACTGTAACTTAAACAATTAAGTTCATTACCGTACTACTTGTGCAATGAAAATTACTTTACTCTTTATGCAAAAAAATAAACATATATTTAAAATACTTAATATATTCTACTTTTACACTTATTTTGTTTTTACTTTTAAAACAAAACAGCAATCGGCAAATAATAAATCACGAAAATACTCTTGTGCAATAACCTTAAAAAAAACGAAACGCGCTATTTTAATTTTCTAACATTAAAGCGTATGGCATTGAGACCTCCCCAAAATTCAGCGCGCAAGAGAAACAATAGGGACTCGCCGTTCGATTCTTGAATATTCAGAGCTGAAATTCACAATCTTCGAATGCTGATTTCAATGACCGACACAGCTTTTCAGTCCACATTCAAAATAATACAGGAGAGACGATGAGTTTTCAGTCCACATTCAAAATAATACAGGAGAGATGAGTTCGCGGAACTTTTGATTTCAGTTCCTGTATCTCACAGCAAGCCACCAATAATTTTATATATTACTAGCTGGGACGTCGTAACTAAATATACTCCGACTCTCTGTACAATTTCACAATTCACTTTAATAAAACCAACACACAGAATATACGATGAAAACTATATACACAACCACACTGCGCTATTTACAATTATGTACAGTTAATTTACACATATATCCATTGGGAAAAACACTTGCATATACAGCACAAGCATATACAGCCCCTTCCGGCCGTGAGATTTCGAACACCCTTTTCCGATGTTCTTTAAAACCTGAACCATACACGGCTCACACCCGAGCCCGCCGAAAAAAACGTTCTTTCCTTGCTGCACACCAGGCAACAACTGAATCCCTTCGTTTCAGTTCCATTTCAAAGTTACTTTCAAAAAGTCTTTCAAAATGAAAAAATCACGGAGCGGACAGTTTTCAGACCTCATGGCACTAGGCATGGAACGTCACCGCAGACTTATTGGCGTCGACATCACGGAGCCGGCCGATATCACAATGGCAAATGACGTCACAGTCGCTTTCGTCCGCGTTGCATCGTTTTCGCGCCAAGCCAAAAACTGCAGTTTTAAAATTCATTTAGTGAATTATTAAAGCTTCAAATATACATAAAAATGGTATCAATTTTCTTGATTTTTTTTTTCTGTTCTTCAATATAAAAGTGAAAATAAAAATCGTGAAATTTCTCCATTGTACATAATTCTCAGCAAAAATTAATGCCGAGTTCAACATAAGGCCTTTGCTTTATAAAATCATTCGAAATAAGTAAAGATTTTCACACTGTATGCGTAACTATGGCGTGATGGTATTGCACTACTGCAAGCTGCCACGGGACAGGTGCTAGGTTCGATCCCCATCGAGGGTAAGTGACATTTATTCACTGTTTAAATTAAATGTATGTGTTCTAATCTGATGTCTTTGTCTAAAGAATAAAAAAGCCAGTTTGTCCTTAAATTTTTTTTTGGCTTTCAAGCAAAAATTTTTATATAAAAAAAATGAAAGATTTTGTAAAAAAAAAAAAGGAAATTTCTGGGAAAAAAACAATTTTTCCGTTAAATAACGGAAATAGTTCTGGCGTCTAGATTACCAGTGCTATTTCCGTTATTTAACGGAAATTTTTTTACAGTGTTTATAAGAATTGCTAATCCATACCGTGCAGATAATTTGAATGTATTGTCCTCTAATGCGTAAAATAATTTTCAAATCTTTTCTTTTTACTTTTGTTATTTTCAGCTGAGAATATCTCGTGAACTACTGGATTAGTAAATAGCTTATAAATTTCTTAATTCATCTGAAAACTTTCGAACGATATTCTCGTCAAAATCCAGATCTGATACTTGGAAATGTTCCAAAGTATATACGAGCTCCAGTAACACCGAAAACCTTGTGGATCTGAAAATTGCTTGCGCTAGCTGAAAACTAAATTCATACCCTTCGTCCTCTGCACCTGAAGATCGCTAACATTAGCTAAAAGAAATCCTTTAATGGCTGCAAAGCCTCAGAAAGTTAAGTCCAATGGAATGAGTTTCTTCCTGACATTACAAAGATAAGAGCTAAAAAATGCCATAGATCGGATGAACAAGCCCATTAAAAACAAGTAAACCAGAAAGATTGACAAAACAATAAAATAAATTGAACAGGGCTGACAAAGAAGCTAATATTTCTAATTAAAGGCCAAGATTCATAGGTCGCCAAAAATTATTCCTAGAAAAAGATTGATTTCGGTGGTTTTCACTGGAACACTTCCGGTCCAATACTGGCACGAGGTAGGCCATCATGGAGTTTTTCCTTTTGATGCAAATTTTTATTTTCTTGAATCTAAAGTACTCTTCTCCTTGTTTCTTATTTTGATCATCGCCATGGGAGAAAAAATGGCTTGGTGTAGTATTTGTATGCTAAATATCAACTATCCTTAACCTAGCCATCACTTGTGGTTTCCTTATATGTAGTAAGTTTTTTGCATATTTTGACATTGTTTTAATGAAATGAATCTCCTAAGTAATATTATTGGTTTTAAATTAGTTTAAATTAGACATTCGGGTGATATCTTAACCCGGCGAAACTCGCGTCAAGAATGTTATAAAAACTCATAATTTTAAGTCGCTATCAAGAAATGAAATACTTGAAAGACTTTTTGAGGCTGTCTAATTTAGAAACTTCTTGATCAACAATTTTTACATTTATAACATACCTTTTATAGGGTAGATTTGTTATGTCGCAATGTTTCACTTCCTTTGTTTTCTTTGGTTGTTGGAAGATGGTTTTCGGTGCATTGTTTACTGCATTTTGGTTTGTCTTTTTGTGTATTTTGGGGTGCTGTTTAAAACAGTGTACCAAAACTAATTAAACGTATACCTCTGTTCATTTTTCAGTGATTATTGTCTTTTATTTTAAAGCAATTTATTACTTAAGACTTCGCATCTTGGCCTGTCTCGATGTACTGTTTTATATTTAGACTTGAAAGTTCAGATTTTGATAAATGACTAAATTTCATTAAAATTAGTTTTTTCTAAAATGTGTTATTTTAAACTATTTACTAATTCTGCTATCCACAGGCTCTTGTCCATGTATCCACGGCTTACGCATTCTGTAATAACCCTGTTGTTGCAGAGCAGTTGTATCCAGAATCTGTAATGCCTCAGCACATCATTGAAGTAACAAAGTAAGTTTTTAGTACCTAAAGCTTCATCGTACTGGTTTTTAGATTTAATAAACTGCTTCTTTCAGGTGGATGACAAATATCGAACTTAAAACACTCTGTATGCACTACATACAAGGACGACCATCGCTATATCCTTTTTCGAAAGCAATGGCAGAAACTTTCTTGGTGCAATCGAAGGAAAAGGTTCCTGTAATTATCGTGCGTCCTTCTATAGTTACAGCGTCTGTGGAGGAACCCTATTCAGTAAGTTACTAAAAATATGCATACTTGTCACGTAAATTTAAATCAGATTGTTTACTGTGAAAAAATCTATAGAAAATCACTAAAAATATTTAGCGTTTAGGTACTATACTCTCGCTATACATTAATTCTGAAATTCTGATAAAAAAAAATACTTAATGTGCTTAACAATATCCTTAAATTCTAAATACTAAGCTTATGTCAGTTCCACACTGCATCGAGACTTTTGACATTTTTAATTCATATTAAACTGTGCTATTATGCCTGTAATGTTAGAAAAGACAAAGTTGCACTCAAAGCTTCAATTTGTTAAATGATAAAAGAAACAATTTTAAAATATTTATGTAAAGGCAGGTTAGATTATGAAGTTGCCATTGCCGAATTGAATGTTCTGCGGACTTGTTGAAACTACCCCGTTTTTATCGGATATCTTAATCATAAAGAGAATATGGTACTTGAAATTTGAATCGATTAATAGAAGATGAGTTGAACAGCCACAGATGCAGTCTGTGATGAGCAGTTGAGAGCAATGCTCAATCACTCGCCTTCCTTCATATCACAGTATTCGGTTATCTCGTTCCAAAATTCTCGTGAATACTATCAAAACGGTTCGATTTCTAAACACTTGTTTACTTTATCTCAGATTACTCCAACGTTTTTCAGAAAGACGTGTGTACAGGTAAATTTTTAAGTGTCTCCTACTACACTTAAAATGATTGTTTGGATATATGCGTGTGTTATTACATAATGTTAGTAGGAATAAACCTATCCCGTTTTGTTTGTATGCTTCTATATACACGTTTAACCTTCCTACCCTGAATGGGTCTAATCGACCCATGAATATAATTAGTTTTATACGATTCGAGCCAGAACTTTTTTCATAAAGAAAATTAAATAAGATTCAAAGAAATAAGTCAATTAAATACACTGAAATGTTTCAATTAACAATTCTGGTGTGGAATGTTTTTAACAAGATTGAGTAAAATTTGAACAGTAAGGGTAGGAAGGTTAAATGTCAGCATCTGGACAACTTGATAAAGGGTCATTCCATGTCAATTCAACCAGACCTTGTAACCCGACCCACAGGGATTTTGATGAAACTTTGTGTACACACTAATTCTATCATGAAATGATTCCATCAGAAATATTTCCTTCCTAGACCTCATAGTTTGTGAGATATGGGGGGTCCAATTCTTGGGGTTTTCTCAAATCGCACATTTCTGAGTCTGTATTTTGAGATTGCAGTTCCATCTTCAAAAAATTGTCTCTCTGGATCTAAAACATGAAACATCTCAAAATTTTCACTGTAAGAATATAAATAGATGCAGATTTTAATAAAAAAATATTTAAAAAATTTACGTGTAATTTTTAGGATAAAAAAAATTAGCCAAAGTTGACAGTTATGGTTATTTTTCCAAATTTTTGTGACTTCACAAAAAAGGCTGTACACAAAAAGGCAAATTAAATTTCCAATTTCTTTTTGTTTTAAATAAAAGTTTACACTTTGGGCTTTATATGTATGAAATAAAAATGATGTGTTTCGCATGGCTTATGCAAAAATTTTGGGTACTTTCCAATTAGCCGGATGAGTGCTTTATTTTTATACATTACATATGGACACAAAAAAGCAAATGAAATTTCCCATTTCTTTTTGTTTTAAATAAAAGTTTACACTTTGGGCTTTCAATCTATGAAATAAAAATGTCTTTCGCATGGCTTATGCAAAAATTTTGGGTACTTTCCAATTAGCCGGATGCGTGTTTTATTTTTACATATGTATAGATCTATATAAATACAGATGTATGATACATGTACATATGTATGTATATATACAGTATATTGATATATATATGTATAACACTGGTGCCCGTCTAACCGAAAAGTACCAAATTTTGTCTCGTTTTGAAAATCTGCACCAATTAAGGGGGGGGGGGAATCTGACTAAGTTTAGCTGTGGTACTTTAATAATTACTGGAGTTTCTATGAGTTACTGAATTTAATGTTATTGGATACAAAAACAAACTGGAAATTTCATTTGCCTTTTTGTGTAGACTTTTTCATAAACTCACAAAATTTCGTAAAAATATTCATAACTTTCAATTTTGGTTTACTTTTTCGGCCCTATATAAATCTCTATTAATTTCCCTAATTGCTTTTTTTCACTTGCTTTTAATGCTGCTTAAATGGTTCTCCACATTTATATAATTCATACTTCATTAAGAGCGAAATTCTGTGATGCTCACATATATTAATCAAACGGTTTTCACTTAATTTTTGTTTTATTAATGCAATAGTCCTAACTAATAAAAGTTCTTTTTCTGAATCAGAGATTATCAATGTAGTCTATTTCTCTGTTATTTGTGTAGCTAGTTTTGTGACATTCTAAACCATTTAATATTACAATACTGCAGGCCTGAAGACTAGTAGAAGGTTTAATATCAGGCTCCATATTACAACAATAAAACAAAAAAGTATTTATACATATCACAAACTATAAAATATGTAACAATCAGAACATATTTTTAGTAGCACAGTAAAAGTTAAATCATTCTTCTATGATAAGAAACAACAGAATGACAATAATTTGATTAACTTGATTTCAAAACATCTGCTTTCATACTAACGAACATTACCCTGCCTTTATCAGAAGGTGTTTATACAAGGCAGTTGCTTTTAAATCTTTCAGACTATAGAAACAAATTTAAGTTCTGTTAAATATTTGTGTATTTAAACTTGCAATATAAATATTTAAACTGATTAAAATTAACCAAGGAAAGGAAAATACAAGGTTTTGAACATTTTTTAAACACAAATAATTAATATATAAGCATTCGAAAGAAAGAATGGAAATGCGAGGAGAAAAAATTTTCTATTTTATACTGTACCAAAAAAAAAAAAAAAAAAAAAAATCTGTTTTGAGTTTAATTATTGAAAATAAAAGTAAGAGATTCTTTAGATTATCAAAAAATGCCCATTATTAAATACCGAAATGAAATATATATGGACCATTCACTAAATTTAATGGGGAAACATATTAGTCAGATTTTTTTTTATCAGAAAAAACAAAGCCTAAACTTTACTTTGAGAATTAAAAAAAAAAAACATGCATTAAATTCAATAACTCATAGTAATTCCAGTAATTATTTAAGTACCACAGCTAAACTTAGTCAGATTTTTTTTCCTCTTAATTGGTGCAGATTCTCAAAACAAGGCAAAATTTGGTACTTTTCGGTTAGACGGGCACCAGTGTTATACATATATATATATCAATATACTGTATATATACATACATATACATATGTACATGTATAATATATCTGCATTTATATAGATCTATACATATGTACATATGTAAAAATAAAACACGCATCCGGCTAATTGGAAAGTACTCAAAATTTTTTCATAAGCCATGCGAAATACATCATTTTTATTTCATAGATAGAAAGCCCAAAATGTAAACTTTTATTTAAAACAAAAAGGAATTGGAAATTTCATTTGCTTTTTTGTGTGCATATGTAATATGTAAAAATAAATTACTTATCCGGCTAATTGGAAAGTACCCAAAATTTTTGCATAAGCCATGCGAAACACATCATTTTTATTTCATAGGTAGAAAGCCCAAAGTGTAAACTTTTATTTAAAACAAAAAGAAATGGTAAATTTCATTTGCTTTTTTGTGTGCATATGTAATATATAAAAAAAAGAACTCATCCGGCTAATTGGAAAGTACCCAAAATTTTTGCATAAACCATGCGAAACACATCATTTTTATTTCATAGATAGAAAGCCCAAAGTGTAAACTTTTATTTAAAACAAAAAGAAATGGGAAATTTCATTTGCCTTTTTGTGTACAGCCTTTTTCGTGAAGTCACAAAAATTTGGAAAAATAACCATAACTCCCAACTTTGGCTGACTTTTTTTATCCTAAATATTACAAATAATTTTTTTAAATATTTTTTATTAAAATCTGCATCTTTTTATCTTCTTACAGTGATATTTTTAGGATGATTCATGTTTTAGATCGATAGAAACAATTTTTTGAAGATGGAACTGCAATCTCAGAATACAGACTCAGAAATGTGCGATTTGAGAAAAACCTAAGAATTGGACCCCCCATATCTCACAAACTATGAGGTCTGGGAAGGAAAATTTTCTGATGGAATCATTTCATGATAAAATTAATGTGCACACAAAGTTTCATCCAAATCCCTGTGGGTCGGGTTACAAATGGGGGAAAAATTGGTTGAATTGACATGGAATGACCCTAAAGCTAAATTTGTTTTAAGATGAGAATGTTTGTGTCACTAAAAATACATGTCTATGCTGTCTATACGCACGTTGATGACTACATACATTTTATTAGTTTAAAGTTTTACCCCTCCCTAGGTCCGTAGCTAGAAGTGAATGATAGGTGGGCTCAAGAGAATGTAGGGGGGGCTCAAAAAATGTATGGGGGGGGCTCATAATTTTTTTTCTCTCTAACGTAGAAAGATAAATTAGTCTATTGTAGGTACTATGTTTCTCATTAAATTGTTGTAATAACTTCATTTTATGCTAAGAAAAGTATAGGATGATGATAATTTTGAGTGTATAACTGGTGCAAAATTAAACATGTTAACTTCATATGTATAAATAGGATGAGGGAGCGTTGAAACACTTATTTTAGGTACAATTTAGTAACTCTGTAAAACTGAAAGGGTCTCAAAACTAAATTAGATTTTTGAACAGATTTTCATTTGAATATTCGGAACATTTAGTGACCTTGGAACTTTTCCAGGGGGGGGGGCTCAAAATATTTTAGGGGGGCTGAGCCCCCCATAGCGCCCCCTTAGCTACGGCCCTGCCCCTCCCCCCCAAAAAACAAGGTTTATGGGAGAGGAAATACTTTTATAGATTTTATTCTTTAATCTTCTCAGTAAAATAAGATTTTACTCCTACCTTTTTCTTGCCGAATGAATATTTTTATCGCGATTTGGCAATTTTAGATTTTCACAAAGTAGAATATTTCGTCGCGGTATGAATGGCGAGGGGGTATAAATAGGAAGCGGTAAAACCTTTCATTATTTGATGATTAACATTGGTAATTATAAGACGTGTCTTTAATTGCTCTTGCTTTTATCATACAAGGTCAAAGGTTGGTTCAACTGAAACAGCTATCCTTTGTTCATGGATAGCTGTTTCCTGATGGACTGTGTCAATATATAAATATATCCCAGAAATATATTCAGTAGAGCCTTAAAAATACTTTATTATACTATGTCCATTTGTGACCACAGAAGAGGGTTGGGAGAATTGTGTGGAGCGGTAAAATTACCTAAGCCTCTAAACCTATCACAACCTCTTTATTCAGAGTTTTATGCTTTTATGCACATTTTCTTATTTCTGCGTGCAGAGTTCATTGCTACAATTTCATTTTTCTGTAAAATCATGCTCCTTTTCTTTCCCCACTCCTATGAAATTTTTGTCGATGTGTAACTTTTCTTGAGGGTTATAGGTTAGGCAGAAAATAGATTGGTTTTTAAGACAATTTACGTAGTCTTCAATCGACTTCTTTCGAAATACAGATGAGGACTATTAAGATACCATCATTAGCTTTGCCTATGGACATTGTGAAATTCTAAAATATGGTAATTTAGACTAATGAAAAATTATCAATATATTGCTCTGTAAATCTTTTCTTGTAAGTATACTTTTCCAGTTAATTGTTTGAATTTTATACATGAATATTTATTTAAAACATACATAAACCTTTCTAATATTGTTAAATGAAATTACTTTACTCTATAGCCATCCACACACAAAATATATACAGGAATAGCCATTATCATTTGTAAATAATTGTTAAATGTACATTTTGAAAAATACGGTCTAAATATGTACTTCTGAAAAAAAAAATTACTTCCAAACTGTTGTAAAACTATAAATTTTGAACTTTATTGTATTTTTTTTTTTTTAATTTTTTACTTTTTAAAATCTTATGAGTATTTCCCTTTTTAATTTTAACTGTTTTCTTTGTAAAACTTTTTAAATTTAACTTTTAAATTTTGTATTTTATAAAACACTTATGCTATAAATTTTAAGTGCATAAACACGCTTATAGGCACTTATGCATGTATTTAAACATTCATATCTGAAGAATATGAATACATAAATATATACGTAAATTACATACACTCGATGTAGCGATGCAAGTTTAGGGACACTTAAAAATTCATACCTTCTTTTTTTTTTTTTTTTAACGTAAATATTGAGAAATATACATATTTAGATATGCTGACACTTAAACGTGTATATACGCATACATATATATACAGAGAGAGACATGTAATAACACATGCATATCCAAACAATCATTTTAAATATAGTTGTAGACATACATATTTGTACATGTCTTTCTGAAATGTTAGAGAAAACAAAATGCGATAAAGCTCTAAAGTTTTTAGAAACGAGCGTCTTGGTAGTAATCTAGACATAATATTGAATTGAGAACAGATTATCACGATAAAGAGGAAAGTCAATATGATCAATTGAGCATTGTTCTCAATTGCTCACAATTACGCCTGTAGGCGTTCAACTGTCATAATCTTACTCCTTAGAAATACCACTTTTTTGTAAAAAAAAATCTAAAAAAAAAAAATTAAAGTAAAAACATTAACTGACCGAAAATACAAAGGAAATTGGAGGCATGCTTGCCGATCGCTTTTTCACGTAATCTCCAAATCTATTTAGGAATGAGTGTTAATGCAGTACCAACTTGTTTAACTCGGCTTGGTAGAAATCTCATCCTGAATCACTGAGTCCATTTCACGGCAAGTGCTTTCACATCACTGTCTGAAGAGAGCCTTGTTTTTCAGATAAGCGTTTCCTTAAATTTCATGAACAGTCAGTGGATGCCAAATCTTGGCTCTTTGGGGTAGTGCGAGGGAACTTAGCACAGGACTCCCCACTTGAGCTTTTGCAGTAATTCTGAAGTTTGGCCAGCAGTGTTTGACTGGTAATGTCATGCAAGAGGACATCATCACTTAAATGCAGGGCGTTTGCATTTGATAGCTTCAATTAACGTTATCGAAGATTTCGAAGGTCACTGTTCCATACCTTGAAATTTTTAAACCAACTGATACCGAATTCACTTAGATTGAACACACAATGTACACATCAATTATTTACTTTAATTATATTTTAATATCTAGTATCTTGATTTCATATACTAATGGTAATCGCAGTATCAACAAAAAGTATCTGTTCATTTTCAGCGATTAATTTGTATATGCGTTCAAACTTTTTAGAGATTTAGTTTTCCCACCCAAGTTTTTCACTCTGCCGCCTCTTCGAACTTAAATTTGGTAATTATATCGAAAAGTAAGTTTGCCTCTTAATTCCCTTTTGCATTTCCGGTCTATTAAATTTGCCTTTTTGTAATTTTTGTCCATCCTACAAAATACTTGTACATAGTTTAGTACAGAAATAGTATCCTGTTAAGTCTTTAGAGTTAAGTTTTTATAATTTTATAAAGCTTTCTTAAACCGCTCATCATATTTAAACGAAAATTTGTCACAGCAGTAAAAGGTTAACGCTTTTTAATTTTCCATTGAATTGAAATGTTTCTTTCGTGCGAATGAACCTGAAGATTGAGATTTCTTTCATTAACCCTCTGAGCGTCTTGCAAATGGGTAAAATTGTAATGTTTTCTCTGCATTTTGATTTATATGCTTTGAAAATATCATTTCAACATTATAGAAAAAACTTAATTACAAATATGAATATAATCCTTGAGTATTAATCATTCTAAAATGTATTAAATTCATTAAGTCTATGGAATTATATTATTTTAAACATTGCTTGTATTGTAGTGAAATTTGGAGCATAGTGAACGGAATGCATTTTTAGAAAGAATCTCGTTTTGAGCACCAGCCTTGGCGAGTTGGCGAAAGCGATAACGTTCAGCTAGCTGTATCGCCAAACACAAAATAAACTAAGTTCAAATGTGTCATAAAACATATGATTAATAGAATTATATTTATTACAAGAGAATCTTTACTACTGCTTTTAACTTCTCAATTTCTTCGAACACAGCGAGTTAAGGAAATATTTTTGAATTGAGAAAAAAAAACAACCTATAATTGGATGTTCTGTAAAATTTAAAGCATTTTAATCTGAAAAAGCTTTGTTTTAAGCTATGTTTTATTCGTGAACAACGGTGAATAACATTTCCTCATATTATAGTCTTTGCTTGAAAACTGTTACGAAAAAAAAAAAATGAACAATCAGCGCGATCTCTTTGCAGAAGGAAGGGTTGCTATTCGCTAGGTGTTTGACGTCACAAACAAGAAAGGGTGCGTAGCATTGACTTCATCTGCGCGCCAATCGTTGTTCTAGCGATAAGGTGCTCAAAACGTGATTCTTTCTGAAAATGCGAACGGAATATTACATTCCAAACACTTTGAGGGTTAAATTTTGAATACTTGCTCTTACTATACACATTTCAAAAGTAAACTAGAAGTTTCAAAATTTTAGATTTTTGTTCGCTAATTATAGTGACTAATTGCTCAACATTTTTTTTTTCTGAAAATAGATAAAATATTTAACTTTTGCATTAAAATCATGTGAATATATAGAATTTAAAATTTCAGGGTTGGATCGACAACTTCAATGGTCCAAGTGGTTTCATTCATGTGGTAAGTATAATTGTCATTAATTTATAGAGTACCGTCAAACGTACTTTGATCCATTCCATTAAATATTTTATTCTTTGTATTGAACAAACAAGATAATTTGAAATTTTTGCCCTCGAACTCATTTTATACTATACTAGAGGGTATTTGAATAGTTTAAGATAATTTAAATGTTTTTAGTGGCAACACTGGACGTGTTTGTAAAAAGTTTTCGTGTTTAAATTTGAACTCCAAACTTTCTATGCTGAAACAATCTGGATAAGTTTTCAAAAGTTAAGTGCCACAACATTACCTTTATTAACCTGCGTGATCACTTTTTCCCTTTAACTTTTTATTTAGACAAATGTTCACGGTACTATAAAGGTAACGTGAAAACTAGTATTTCGAGGCTACTCTATATGACAGACCTTTTTTTGTTCAGAAAAGAGCCCAATTACTTGCACCTTTTTATACAGCCAAATTTCTTAATGTTCTTAGTAATTTTTTTTTTCAAATGTTACTGTAGCAAAATGTTTATTTCAATAGCTCAGGATAACATGACGAACTTTCTCGTTTCTTTAACTATAACAATTAACCGATTGTTTAGAAGTTTAAAAAAATTATCCATTTTCCAGTGTTAATTCATTAGATGTTATTGCAAGGGGAATTGAATTAAAAACGTATTTACTTACATATCAAATGTACTCATTTTATATGAAACTAAGTGAAGAAGACCCCAGCAAGAATTACTCTATTCCAAAACTTTAAAAATTTTTAAAGAAAATAAATTTTCTCTTAAATAAGTTTGCTTCATAGTTTTGTGTTAATTGTTTACAACTCTTTCGACGTAGAAAAATAATTTTTAATGGAAATTTGATTGGAACCAAGAAAGTGACTCTAAGTTGACTGTTCAAAAATTTTATTAATCTTCCGATAGCAACAAGCGTAATGAGTCTTCAAGCCACAGTTAACTATGCCATAAAATCATGTTGCTATCAGAAAGTTAAACCTGCATTACTCACGCGATATTTGTAACCAAATGTTAACTCAACGTTGTTTACAAAATTTTCATTTGAACTTTACACTTTAAAGGGTTTTTTAAAATCGTATGTTTGAGGTCCATATTTGTAAATCCCCGGCTTTTTTATCAATAAAAGCGCACTTTCATCTAGAAACTTAAGTGTGCCCTTTCATTAAATGTGGTTGTCATTTAATCTATTTGCATTCATTAAATTTCTGGTTCGAAATATAGTGAGCTAATAAAGTATTTGCGCACCCGCGATTTTTTTTGCATAGCCCCAGAAATTAAATATGGCAAAATTAACATGCTTTGTTTAAAGAACAAATAAACCTTTTTACCTTAAACTAAAACCGTTTTCTCATGCGTTAAAAAGTAGTCAAATTAATAAAGCGATAACATGAACATGGTGCAAATTTATTGCACATCAGTCTTTCTACAGTACATCCACATTTTGAAGTCAAATGTATCTGGGATGGGGATTTGGACAGTTTTTGTCATTGCGCCGAAAATGAGCTTTCTGTAGCCATCCGCGAGAGGATTAAAAATTCCAAGATTCAGGATAAAATTGTGAAGGACTGGCTAAATAGTATAACTCTTCTAGAGTTCGGTAAAGGAAAAACAATCTAATGCAACAGATAATTTGCTAACTAGGCGGCTAAGAAAGCTAAATTAAATGTAAAGGAGCGTCATCAAAATGAAATCTGAACCAAAAGAAACTGAGTGTTCTATCATTGTCTGTTGTCATTTTTACTTCGGTATAAATTACTTCAAACTATTAAAATATCGTTCATGAATCAACTATTAGTGGAAGAGCCCCACGTAAAAAACAATATCAATAAAATGTGATGGAAAGGCTTGTTTTTTCCTAAGCTTATGCAGGGGTGTAAATCCCGGGGGGGGGGGGGGTTCGGGGGTGCCACCCCCCACACCAAGAAATCAGTCTGAAAATTCCAGATCAATCGGGAAAAGTATGTTTAGTCGGGGGAAAAAATGGTATTAACCTATAAAAACTTACAAACTGGAAAAACGGAAATATCACTCGGAAAATTTCCCGTTCCATCGGAAAAGGAATGTTTAGTCGGAAAAAAGTTTTACGATTAACATATAAAAATTTATAAGTTGGAAAAATTCTTGTTCGATCGGAAAAAAATTGTATTAACCTATAAAAGTTTATAAATTGGAAAAACGAAAATATCATTCGGAAAATTTCCCGTTCCATTGGAAAAGGCATGTTTAGTCGAAAAAAAAGGATTTACGCATTAACCTATAAAAATTTATAAACTGGAAAAACGGAAAAGTCAGTCGGAAAAATTATTGTTCTATAAGAGAAAATGGTAACTTATAAAAACCTATAAATTCGATAAACGAAAATATCATTCGGAAATTTTTCCGTTCCATCGGAAAAGGCATGTTTAGTCGGAAAAAATAGTATTCACGCATTAACCTATAAAATTTATAAATTGGAATAGCGGAAAAGTCAGTCGGAAAAATTCTTGTTCGATCAGAAAAAAATGGTATTAACTTATAAAAACTTAAATTGGAAAAATGAAAATATCATTCGGAAAATTTTCCTCTCCATCGGAAAGGGTATGTTCAGTCGGAAAAAATAGTATTTACGCATTAAGCTATAAAAATTTATTGGGTTGGGGGAAAAGTAAATTCGTTTTTTCCCAATAGATAGCTTGCAAGTCCCATATCTCAAGTAATACATACTCAATTAAGTCATACTATACAGCGTTTGAAAGGTAAGTTTCTAGAAAATTCTAGATATAAAGGTAGCGTCATCGGTTTAACCAGTCAAAAGTTATTGCGTTTTAAAAATTTCAGAAGATCATTTTCGTCACATTTTAATTTTTTACTTCCAAAAAGGGAAAAATAGGCTCAGCGAAACTTGTGTGGCATTTATGGTGATCAATGCTTAAGTAAACGCCAAAGTCGGAATCGGTTTCCTCTTTTTCCTTCCGAAAATTTCGATGTTAAAGATGAACCTTTCCCTGGCCGGCCAATCCTTGAAAAATTCGATGAAATTTTAAAAACAATCCAGGTAGACTAACATATTTCTTCCCACGACATTGCTACGGAACTAAACATCAACCATAAACCACTTTTGAACCATTTACATAAAATTGGATACCAAAAGAAACTCTATACTTAGGTTCCCCATAAACTTAGTGAAAAATTTAATGGACAGAGTTTTCATTTGTGAATTGCTACTGAAACGGTATGAAATCGAGCCATTTTTGAAACAAATTATTACGGGTGATGAAAAGGGAATCACGTATAACAATGTGCTAAAAAGATCGTGATCGAAGCTTCACAAGTGGTGGCAAAGCCCGGATTGATGCCTACGAAAGTGATTCTGAGTGTTTGGTGGGATTGGAAAGGAATTTTCCATCATGAGCTGCGCTCAAACCTGGCCAAACCATCAACTATCTTCTGTAAACAACTAATGCGATTGAAGCAGGCAATTAAAAAAACCCGGTCAAAATTGATCGAAAGGAAAGACACGGTCTTTCATCACGACAACGCTAAAGCACACGCATCTTTAGTCACTCAGCAAAAACTGAGAGCTTTGTCGGGAAGTTTTGATGAACCCATCATATAGTCCAGACCTGGATCCAACGGATTACCATTTGTTCCGCCCTATGCGGTACTCTCTTGAAGGTGTTAAGCTGGTTTCAAAAAAGGCTTGTGCAAATTACCTTATTCAGTTTTTTGCCCAGAACTCTCAAATTCTACAGTGACGGAATTATTGTTTTACCAGAAAAATGGCAAAAGGTCATCGAACAAAATAGCACATAAATTTTGATTAGTTTTGTTTTATTTTTATAAATAAATTCACTTTGAAAAACACGAAAAAAAGCGAACTTACTTTTTCCCCAACCCAATATAAATTGGAAAAACGGTAAAGTCGGTCGGAAAATTTCTTGTTCGATCGGAAAATAAAGTTCAGCCGAAAAAAAAATATTAATCTATAAATATTTATGAATTGGAGTAATATATTTGTAGTTTTTAATTAAATAAGAAAAACAAGTTAGATCTAAGAAAACCTATAAAATTTTATTCTTATTCGGAGTTACTTTCCCTTGCAGTTTCTAATTAGAAAAATAAGAAAACAATTTAGAACAAAGAATACATAAATTTATTCTTAGCTCAGAACTATTAACTAATTGGTAATTTACAAATTTACTAATTCATATAGCTTATTAATATATAGGATTTTATTTTTCTGATAAAACTATTCAGAAAATTTTGGATTTGAGAAATATTATGTAATCGGAAACCTTGATATGACGAAAAAAAATATTTATGTACATATTCTAGCAATGTTGAAGCTATTTGTAATTGCGATATTTTGAATGAAATCTTGATATTCCGAATTTTTTTCTGCGCCTGTTGACTTCGAGATATCGAAATCTACCAGTATTTATTTTCTGTCGGAAAGTTTTTAATTTAGTTTCGAAATTTTAAGATATGTATGATTCTACGATAAGAGGTTTAAAAACGTAAAGAATTCGGCCAAAAAGTAAAGTTTGAGTTTGATCAAAAACCTTTAAATTATGATTTTTATCCCGTTTATTTACTTTTTCATATAAGGGCAAGTCACTTTATGCATATTTTATAACTTTTTCTGATCAGTGACTCGCTCTCCTGGCAGTTATCTTGCCAGGGGAAATACGACAGGGGAGAGACATTTTCATGTAAATTCAAATTTTTTAACTGACTGAATTAGTTTTTGGGTTAATTGTGTATTTCACTTTGTTACCGTATTGTTTAATTAGGGCAGTAAATTCAATTGAATTTAAATGAATATTACAAGTTTTGACTTACCAGGGAAGATACACGATCACCGTGCGAAACCACTACACCGCACGGTCGCGTCGCAACAACTAAAAATGGCGACGCTTAAATGGCTTGCACGTTTAGTATTGCTAACTTCAAGCCAATAGATGTCCTTAAGCACTACTTCCAATATAGCCATCCTTGAATTTATATTTGTTTCAGCGGAACGAAATTTGACAGTGTAGAAACGCAAAAAAGGGACAAAAGTTAAAAAAATTATTTGAAATTAACAAAAATATTTTATTTTTTATTTTATAATACGTAAGTATAATTACTTAAATTCCAATTAAACATACTTTAGCTAAGCATCTGGCGGAAAAAATATATGTATTGTTTGAAAGTTACATTGAAACCGGCAAGGGAACATGCCAGGGGAGGGAACTTTTTAGACTGTAAGAAATTACAGAAAAATGTGTTTAAATTAGGCATTCAATCGTGGTGTTATTTAATAAAGTATATTAAGATGATGCGATTCATTGCAAAAAATAGCAACATATAGAATAAAAAATCTGTTTTAAACGGATTGCCATACAAATTACCCCTTATCGTAGAATCACCCATATACTGATTGAAATTAAAAAACTTCTATATATATATTTTTTTTTTTATCTAAACTTTAAATTTAGTTAGAAATATATCATGGAATTTAGGTGGTATCGGATGAAAATTCAAAACATAAATACAAATATTTGGTATTTTTCCTCATCAAAATCTAGATATTTTCCATTATATACATATTTTACCTTTAATTGAAAATAATTATGGTTTTATTTTTTCCGACTGAGTTTTCTTTCTTTTTTTATTTAAAAAAATTAAATTAAATGTGAGATGTTTTTACCTTTTTTTTACATAATTTTTGATTTTTTAAAAGTGCTTGAAAATTTTGATGCAAGATGAAAATTGAAAATACCCGAATACTTTGAGCTTCTATCTCGAAATAATCTGGATATTTTACCGCCTATACGGAGTTTACTTCTCTGATATACGTTCGTTTTCTTTTTCCTGGATCAATTTTATTGGATTTTTTCGACATTTTTATTACTACTACATTTTGTTTAGTCAAAAAAATGAGGGGTAACACCAAATTGTTGTGCTGCTTTAAAATTTATCGTTAGAAAATTAAAACTTAAATTAAGAAATCTCTTATTTTTGAATTTTTTCTCTAAAATATTCCCCAAGCAAGAGATTACAATTTTACTTAAAAACCCACTAAAGAGGTTTTAAGATTGCTAAAAAATAGATAGAACATTCTTTTCTCTTCAACGTAAAGCTTGGACACTAGGGTGGAGCGAAAAAAAAAATTTTTTTTTAATCAAAAACGGGTAGGTGCCAAAAGTTGCCTTTATACTAGTACATTAACTGCGTGAAATGTTACCGCTGAAAAAAAATGGCTTGAGTCTGCGCTTTTGCTCCAAAAATCGAAATTTTGAGTAAAACTTGTCATTTTTTGACATTTTTTCAAAAAAGTTAAAAAATTCCTACAGAGCTGGATAGTATTTAAAATTGTTGCTTAGACCTTTATATCTATCTGCTTAACATATTTAAACTATAAAACAATATCTGTAGTCTGTAAAATTGGAGCAAATCTGACAACTTTTTGTGAAAAATCAGCGTTAACATCTCTATTGGAGCATACAACGAAATGTTCTTTTAAATGCATTTCTTACCTAGCTGCTTTCAAAACTACTGTGTATATAACTCATAGAGGTGGATCATAGAGGCATTATCCCACCCGTCTCAACCACCCAATCATCTAAGCCCAGTGTTTTATTTATGTATTGAATTGTTACTTTTTCCCCGAAGACGAGTATAAGTTTTCTATAGATCAAAGTAATTTATCTCTTCTTTGTATTCACTGACTTTGGACGATTTGGACTGCTGGTGTGACCTGCTGCACGTATATTTTTATACCATGTATAACAGAAGAGAAGCTGAGTAATGTATTGGGTATGTTCTTAATTGAACCTATTCAGCAGTCTATTATCTTCATTAAATTTTCATGCAATTAATACATTATGATTGGAAGTTCTGTTACCACAGCATTTTTTCAATCAATTACATTTTACATAAAATGATTTTCTTAAAAATTGATTGTATGAATTCAATTTTTAGTATGTCATCATTTACTGTACTTATTACATTGAATATATTTTGAGAAGCTGGCTGCTTAATATTATGACGATCGTCACAGAGGATTGCAAACAAAATTTGCGTGTAAAACAACAATATTTCTAAAGAAGTTTTAGTATGCTTTATGTCGTTTCTTGTGTTATTCCATAGTCTAGTGATTTCTAATAAGATTTTAGATTTATTATTTAGGTGTATAGTACATTTGGTATAAAACATCCCGCGGTATAAACTTGGATTATACATTTTGTGAG
The DNA here is from genome assembly GCA_964019185.1 of Maratus speculifer. NCBI lineage: Eukaryota > Metazoa > Arthropoda > Arachnida > Araneae > Salticidae > Maratus > Maratus speculifer. Next base: position 286,388,414 of record OZ025293.1, read on the forward strand.
TGAACATATAGACGCTGATTGCCAATCTGTGCTTATATAAAGCGGAAAATTTTATTAACTTTATAAGCTGTCTTTTGTGTGAGATGTTTTCTGAACTGTTATTCCCCATTCTTTCTGAGAAATAGCTTTCCTTATGAATTAGCTTTGCAATCTCCGACAGAAATTTCTAGTCTGTTCTGAGTATCTTTTTCTCAATTTGAGAAAATAATTTTTCAAAATTATTCTGTTTTATATAAAAAAAAAATTGCAATAGGAAGTGAATAGTACATAGTCAAAGATTTTCCTTATTGATCCAGTGAATCCATGTAGCTTAGAACGTTTTATATCGACTTCTCTAATAATTGGCGCAGAGAAAATTTACTGGAGCTGAAGTAGCGAATGATTCAATATTATACACAATTCTAAGCTTACCCCATGCAAAATGGTTCACAGTGACAAATGAAATTCTCCTAATTTTAAATGAGCACTTATAATCGATTAGAATCCGTACATTCCATCATAAAGTTTAAAGTACTATGCATTATATGTTTATGCCCAGGACATTTCACCATCAAATGTTGTCCACTCATAAAAAGAGGATCTAAAAGTTAATAGGAAATTACCTGGATACGAAAACACTAAGAAAACGGCATAAAACTAATGCAAAAAAAAGTTATTTACAACAGCGGTTGCTTTACACATGGAGAACAAATTTTCATTGCAATTCTCGCTGACGATCATCATCACATTAAACAGCTCGCTTCTCAACATATAAAAAATGCAAAAGTAGAATAAATGATGGCATACTTATAGTTGAAATATCTGAAATCATCTTTGAAGCAAATCATTACTTAAAAAAAATACAATTGACTGAAAAAAATGTTGTGGTAACAGAACTTCCAATCACTATTCATCAACTGAATGCAAGTTTGATAAATATAATAGATGGCCGAATAGATCCCTTTAATAGATTCCCGTGCATTACTCTGCTTGTCATTTTTTTGTATAAACTGTAAAAATATACCTGAAGATAGTTACAGTAGCATGTGGATGCAAAGAACAGATGAACAAGGTGGAAGCATCGAAAACATGCCAAATTTTTATAAAGGAAATCACAAATCAATGTATAAATAAAACACTGTACTAAGATGATCGAATATTTGGGCCGGGTGGTATAGGAAATATAACCACCTCCACGACGCATGTCCAAGGTAGTTTTGAAAACAAGAGCTGTATTAAAAACAACAATTCGTTGTATGACCCAATAGAGTGGTAATGCTGTTTTCTTACTAAAAGTTGCCTGTTTTGCTCCAGCTATAGGGAATAAACATTGTTTTATAGTTTAAATATGTAAAGCAGATAAAGTTCTAAGCAACACTTTTAAATACTAACCAGCTCTGTAGGAATTTTTTTATTTTTTTGAAAAAATGTCAAAAAATGACAAATTTTACCCAAAATTTCGATTTTTGGAGCAAAAGCGCAGACTCAAGCCATTTTTTTTCAGCGGTAAAATTTCACGCAGTTGATGTACTAGTATAGAGGCAACTTTTGGCACCTACCCGTTTTTGATTTTCAAAAAAAAATTTTTTTCGCTCCACCCTATTGGACACCTAGACGAATGGCCGCTGAACTTCCCGCCCTATGTGTTACTTTCAAAACAAAATGCGCCAGCATATTAACTCTGTTTAAACCGTTAGTATTCTGGCTCATAGTACGAAATCACTCGATTAAAAAGTGTTGGTATGAGAATATTTTGGTATATAGTTAATAATTCAATATTTTTATATCAGTTATGCCCCCACCTAAATGTGACCAAAAAGTGCAATGTGGGTTATGTAATTAAATTTTCGATAGTGATTACAGGATACACATAATAAACAAAAGCATGCTGATAAAATTTCAGCCCATATACATATACAGTTTTGCATTGCTGGGGCTCTGAAAAATTCTTTTAAAGTAAGCTACTTTATTACAGAATATTTTAGATATATAAAATATGTAAAAAACTGAATTCTTTTCAAAATTGATATATATTTTTTTTTGAGGGGGCAGATAAATTATTTAATAATTTGTAAAAATGTATTGTTATTCGATGCATATTTTAAGTTAGTATCGCAATTTCCGAACTACTTGCTAGTTTTTTTTTTTCAAACTGGAGATGACAAGCTAGTTATTTAAATTTCATGAATCATCATTATTTTTAACTATTTTTTCTTTCAATATATTTGCCTTCTTTTTTGCCAATCATTTTACAATTTGCAATCAATATATTTAGTATTATGCACGAAGTTAAAACTGTACTATAGATCTTTTTATATTTTATAAATTTTATTTCATTAATATTTAAGAGTAAGTATTTTAATAAATTTTGCCTACATTACTTTTCATTTTTATTATCTCAAGGTTTAACAACTAAGAAAGTCAATTTATTTTTTGAAGTTCAAATGTCAATATATATAAAATGTCCTATATTTTTAAAACTTTGTTATAGTACAGATATAATTTTGTCTCACTGCTTAAAAATATTTTAATTATTTTATTGATATTTTTTTGTGTATAGATAAGAATCAAAATTTAATTATTTGAAACTTGAAAATAATTTCGGCCTTGGGAAGATAAAACGGTGCAACTTTTAACTGTTTAATGCTAATTGGTGATTAAATCTATCTTTAAACCTCTTTTGCAATTTGAAAATTTTAGAAGGCATTTCAACTTTACTATACATTTTTTTGTGCTTATGTAAATGTGTGTGTAGGGGAGGGGTCGACGAAAAAAGGAACTAGGATTTTACTTCCGATTTATGCATTTCGTTTATTTTTTTGGCATTTTGTGCATGTTTTCACACACAGGGCAGCAAAACTATGTACTCTACTTAATTGCTTTATTTATTTTAAAAAAAAAGGAATAATTTGAAAACCCAATGAATTCGCACCTGAAAGCTTGTACTTTGTTTTAATTTATTTTTTATATGTCTATATATTGCATCAAATATATTTATGATGTATCTAATTATATATTTTAACTAATGGCAGAGCAACGGTTGGCGGGTGAGATAGTAGAGATATCTATACATATAGTGAAACCTCCAAATAAGGGACACCTATGGGACCGGAACTTTTGTCCCTTAAATAGGTGTCCCTTATTCGGAGTTTTTTTATATTCTTCTGACTGAATAATTAAAAATAACAAAACATTAAAGGAGAAATTTAAATGTACCCAAAACGTATAAATAACGTTAATCAGACAGAAAAGAAAGAAAATTAAATAAAATTTTTAATTACTAAATCATTAAATGATTTGTAGAATTATTGATTTGTATTTTCATGCAAACTGTGTACATGCAAAAAGTATGAAAACATTTAAGAGTTTTTTACTTTAATCAGTCAAAAGATAGTTTTGAAAATCTCAATTTTTCACTACAAACTTTTCAAGTTTCATTAATCATGCTTATAAATTTTAGTTCTTAATTATCAGCAGTATTTACAAAACAAAACAAAAGAAAAGGTTTCAACTGCTTTGCATATTTTAGGGCAGCAAATCTCTCAAATGCTCTGCTCAGCAGTTAGAAAACGTTCTGACACATTTACAAATTCATTTTTAATGGAAAGGTATAAAATTAAAGCGTTTGAATACGGAATTGATTTACGGTGATTTGGAATTGAACTGTTTTCAATTTTTTGATAACCTATTGAGTTGCAAGCGATTTTGATCATGTGGCGAAGACGTTTTTATCCTTTCTTGTATAGTTATTCTTCTTTCGCGTAAAAATTCGGTTCAAAATGCCTATTTTGATAATATTTTCTGAAATCTATTGCATTTGCAATTAAAATAAAGTTGAAAAATCGTTTGACATATTTTCTGAACAAGGGCTTCTCGTTTCAGGCATTTCCGAATTAAAATGAATTAAAACTTATGTCTTAAGTTCCCTTTTTTTGTATTTAAGAACAGCCTAAAGGCATCTGTAAAGTTATTTCACAATTTTCTTTTATTCTCCATTTTCAAATCATCCTCACAACTTTAAACATTACTTTAAATGGGAATAAACACAGTGATGTCGAATCAGAATTGTAGGTAAATAAATGCTTCTTAATTGTGTCGTATGCCTCTGTATCAACATGACTGCACATCTGTTTGAGTTCACAAAAATCTGTATTTACATTTTCATCAAACTACTTCATTATCTGAAATGCAAAAACCAGTCCCTTTAATCTCATTTCCAAGTGTCGCTTAAATCGAGGGTTCCTTATTCAGAGGTAAATACATTACACGTCCTATACCAAGGGACTGGGACCAGAAGTTTTGTCCCTTATTCGGAGTGTCCCTTATTTGGAGGTTTCACTGTATAAAATAGTTTGTCCTGATTGATAGATAATCAACGCTCAGCCCAAACTACTGAATCCAGAACCATGAAAATTGGAGAGAAAATACATCTTATGATGTCAGCGTGCACTAAGATGGAATTTTAAAAATTACCACCCTAAGAGGGGCAAGCGGTGGGAGGGAGTAAAAATTCTGGAACAACTTGCTATATCTCAGCAAACATTTAATGTAGGAAATTCCAGAAAATAAATCTTCTAAAAAAATTATTAAACGCATAATCCAACGATTTTAGAAATCCCCACCAAGGGGGGGGGGGGTTAAAAAAGGCGGGATCGAAAAATTAAAAACATTTGACACATCTCAGCAGTTTTTTTAATAAGATCATGAAACGGCAGAAAATAAGTGTTAAACTAATTAAATACATGTTTCAGCGATATTTTAAAATTCCCACCCCCGAGAGAGTTTAAGTGGGGGTGAAAAAATTCTATACTTTTTTGGATCCATGATGTGACATATCTTAGGAAAGCCCTCCCATCACTCTTTCATATTATAAACTTTTCTCCCCTCTCCCCGACTTCCTCATATTTCCCTACCGGGGAAAATTTTCGATCTTTTTTGAAATTGTAGCGTTTTATCATTTTAGATCGGAATTTTTTACGGGGCCCTCCGATAATATTTGTAATATATGAAAAATTCAGTTAGGGAAAGGGGCTATTCTTGGAGGGAGGACAATTTCCAAAATTTGGCCTACATCTCACTTTTGATATATCATTGGATACCTACTTTGCCTTCGCAGGAGATACCTTTTTTAAATTTAGCCGACACTTTTCATGTGATGTATCGTTGGAAAGCCCTGTGACTGCTTATTCGTATTATGCATTACCCATGCCTCTCTCGGTTGGTACGGTTATTGTATTTCATCAGGAGACCTTCTAATAATGGGGAAAATATATTATACACTATATTGCCATTGATTATGGGACATTTGCGATTTTAGACATTTTACTAAATATCTAGAAAAATACATGAGGAATCATCTCGAAACTCTTAGTGTATAAATATAATAGTATAAGTCATACATCTCCGTGAAGATTTTTTACCGAAACTTCATAGGGGACCATCAACAAATTAAAAAAAAAATGAATATCTTTTGAATAACCCTGTCAAAACTAATGTAGCAAAAGCGTTCAAACTCTAGATTATGATTGAATGCCTTATTGTAATACACTATGTTCATTTTTATGCAAATAGCATGCATACTCGCAGAGTAATTAAGGTTTTTATAAAAATGGCCCCAAATGTTTCTAAGTTTTTCCATTATAATTTCAGAGTTCTTAATATAAAACAATATTTTTTTCAGAAAATATGACAAACAACATTGCACACAGTACCCTGTAATCAGAATTAAAAAATAAAAATTGTATGAAAAATGAGTAGGTTTACTAAATTTTTTACTGCGCATGCGTCAAAGATATCAAAATTTCATTTGCATATTGTGTTAGCTAAATGTATAGAGCAACTTTTGTAAAAGTCTCAAAATCATAGCTTGAAAATTCTGAAAGTAATCGTCTATAGAAAAAGGACAAAATCCGTTGTTTCCAAAATGAAGCAAAAAAAAATGGGGATTTTATCCAAAAGTAGTCGTAACATCCCGTATTGTGTATTCTACATTGACACTAATCAATGAATATATGGACACAACCCCTCTTGTTTTTGCTTCATTTTAAGAATAACGGATTTTCAACTTATTCAATTGACTATTATTTTCAGAATTTTCAAGTTATGATTTTGTGACTTTCACAAAAGTTGCTCTGTACATATAGCTAACATAATATGCAAATGAAATTTTGATATCGTTGACGCATGCGCAGTAAAAATTATTTAGTAAACCAACTCGTTTTGTATACAATTTTCATTATTTTTTAATTCTTATTACAGGGTACTGTGTGCAATGTTGTTTGTCACATTTTCTGAAAAAAATATTATTTTATTAAGAACTCTGAAAATTATAAGGAAAAAACTTGGAAAAATTTGGAACCATTTTTTTAAAAACCTTAATTACTCTGCGAGTATGCATGCTATTTGCATAAAAATGAACACAGTGTATTACAATAAGGCATTCAGTCATAATCTAGAGTTTGAGCGCTTTTGCTATATTAGTTTTGACAGGGTTATTCAAAAGATATTCATTCTTTTTTAATTTGTTGACGGTCCCCTATGGCGTTTCGGTAAAAAATCTTCACGGAGATGTATGATGTATACTATTATATTTATACACTAAGAGTTTCGAGATGATTCCTCATGAATTTTTCTAGATATTTAGTAAAATGTCTAAAATCGCAAGTGTCCCATAATCAATGGCAATATAGTGTATAAGAGTAATAACATGATATAAGATTATTTGACTATCTCGATACACTAACAAGGGGAGCATTAAACATGGTGAGCACAGATTTTGATGATTTTCAAGTATGTTGTAGGGGTCATACCACTAATTATTCGGGTGAAAAGGTTTCTTCAAATGGGCCTTGGTTTTTGATAAATTGGGGGTCAAAGTTCAACGTATATTTCAAATACTTATTAGTACAAGCTCCGCATGTGAATCCGTGGCGCCGTGGTATCGCGCATGCTTGCGAGTCAAAAGGTTGCTGGTTCAAATCCAACCTCAGCCTGTTTTTTTTATTTTTGTATTTTTACACGTTACAAATTTAAGTATTTTTACTACAAAATTGCTACAGCTTTTGATATTTTCTTAATAAATTACATTTACATTTTTAAATTTTTGCATGAAAATTTATTTTCTGCAATTTTTAAACTATTTCCATTGACAAAACTACAAAACTAATTTACTCCTAGAACATTTTTTATTTATTGAGTTTATCTTAAGCACAATCCTGAAATGATTTTTCTTTTTCCTATCGCTTTTTAGGGGCGTTCGTACTGTCTGTCCGTCCATCTGTCTGTCCGCATATAATAACGCATAAACTACCCAACCGAATCTTTTGAAATTTAAGATAATTATTACGTAATTTTGTCGAGTCGTTTCAAATTTTGAGAATCGGATGGATAGATCAATTACAGGGACGATCAGAAGTATTCCGTTACATTACGGTCAATGGGGGAAAAATGTTGCAAATGCATTTTAATCGTTTGAAATTTAAATTACATCATTTGGTCAAGTCATTTCCATTTTTTTAAAAATAGGATGCATAGATCAAATACAGGGACAATCAAAAGAACTATGTTACATTAGTCTATGGAAAAAAAGTTTCAAATGCATTTTAATAATATTACTCATTCGAACATAATATTGATATGCATCATAAAGCACATATAATATAGATTTTGCATAATCTGTTGTGCAAAGAACTTTTGACTTACAAAGCCACAGAACAGTATTCCATTACATAATGGGAATAGAGAACATTGTTTGTTGCGCGTTTTAATTGTAATTAACTATTTACAATTTTATGAGATTGATATGAGTGATATTTTTAAAACTCCATTATCGTACGAACGCACCTCATTTGCTACGCTTAATGTGCAATTTTCAACTTGTTTATTTTATAGCATTTTAAATGAAAACTTGCCCTTTTTGTATAAATAATACAAAATAATTTTCGGGTGCAATTTTTTAAACGTCTTTAGTATTAGATTATTCAAGTAATGCGTATCTTCGAAAGAATAATGAAATATTAATGCAGTAATGTTAAAATGGAAGTTTTTCAGTTATCCAAATTTTTCAATTTTCCAATTTTCTGTAAATACATTTATCTCCAAAGTTCAACCTCTACATAAGTTATCGTTTGCACAAATAAGAAATTAGATTACATTTATTTTTATTACAAATCAAAACACTCTGTGATTCAACTGAAATAGTCTGTTAATGAGAAAATTTACAATACATATAAAAATTTTTTAATCGTCTGCTTTCCTCCGTAATATCAGAATAAATGAAGATTTATTTTTATTGATCATATATTTGCACTTGTACAAATGATTAAACTTTTTTTTTTTTTACTTTTAATATATTTTTAAACATATTTATCGCGAATTAAGTATTTAAGTAACATAAATTATATTAAATGCAGTATTAAATTATCTAAAAAACCATGCACAATATTGTGTAATACACATTTGAAAAAAAAAGTGACTAATCTAAAAATATTTAAAATAGTGAAAATTTTAAAATATTGACATTTTCTTATACTTTTTCAAAATTTTAATTAAATACGAATTTTTATATATTTGTTGTAAAATGTACCTTTTAGTTGAACCCTGAAGTGCAGTCAGTTCACCATATTAAAAAATAATAAAATGTTGACAAAGTAAACTGTCCTCTTCACAAAATATCAAAAGGTTCAAAACTGTAGAATTTTCAATTTTGTTTATAATTTGCGAAGTGTAAGAAATATAAAAATAAGTAAAGCCGAGCACTGATTCGAACCTGCAACCTTCCGACTCGTAAGCTCGCGTGTTACCACGGATTCACATGCAGAACTTGTACTAAGTATTTGAAATATACGCTGAATTTTGACCCCCGATTTCTCAAAAACCAAGGCCCATTTGAAGAAACTTTTTCACCAGAATAATTGGTAGTATGACCCCTACAACATACTTGGAAATCATCAAAATCTGTGCGCACCATGTTTGATGCTCCCCTTGCAAGTCATAATTATCTTGAGAATTATGATATAATATTTGGTTTCTGATATTAATTTGCTTACAATATTCTGTTAACTGTTAGCGAAGTGAGATTGCAAATTTCAATTTATTTTTTTTCTCCCACATGTCGGCGATTGTATAATACAACTTTTTTTTCTCTTTGCTGATTCTATTGTTATTGGTTTAATATGTCTAGTATTTTTCATTGAATTCAATTTATGATTAAATGGATAGTTTAGAAATAATTTTTAAGTTTATCCTGATTTCAAATCAGAAATTAATCGTAATTAATGTGTCTATTTGGTATTACCCTTGACAACGAGCCAAATACCATATTTCCAATACTTCGTAATTGTTCCATTATTGCCAATTCCTCTTGTCTTGATTTAGTTTATTTTATGGGTTATTCTATATTCATTATAGATGTTAAATAGTAGTATTCTATAATGGTTCTAAAAATATATCCTCATTTTGGCCATAGTACTCGGAAATTTTCCTTCTTGGAGTCGGAAATTTAAGAGCCTACGCCACCCTACGCGACTAGGGTGGTTTACGCCCCTGAGCTTATGCCGGCAATCCTCTGGAGTTTTGTAAAAATGTTTTTCTGCTTAAAAGTTTGATTTCGACTCAAATGGAATGAAAATTGTGGCAAAGCCATACTTTCTTTCAAATAAATTTAAATAAACTGTAAAATTAGGCGGTAGTCTTGCGATTACGTATGTCTCTGGAGTATTGGAGTAACTTAAATGGACTTTGTTGAAGGCAATATGAATGCTACGCAACGCATATTTGATAATTTAATACTGCTACGAAATTGGGAATCAACGATTCCTATTTGAGATAAGTTGATGATCCCGAACACAACGAACATTACTGGGTTTGTTGTGTAATATAAAAAGTCAATTAACACCACAATCACCAGATCTCAATCTTATTGAAAATTTTTAGCATTTTAGATATGAAAGTAAGGTAAAAAAAGAATTAAAGCTGATCTTATTCACTCTAAATGCGTTCTTTTCCCCCATTTTAACGTTGGTGATCATCAGAATGCCAAACTTACTGTTAAAAATCTTGTCCTAGTTTAAACCAAATTTTGGTGCTCAATAGCTGCTACTGTACGATGGTGAAATCTTGAACAAATATTTGGAGCTCTTGTTGAAGTATAGTTCCATCAGTTGGAGCAAGGTTAAATTAGGAAGCTCCAAATGTTGGTACGAGATTTTGCAATCTTATGGTGGCAGTTACTGAGATCTAAAATTTGGTTCAAACTAGAGCAAAATATTTATTAGTGTACTCTTTCGGAACGAGTCTTTTGCAGAATGCTTAGTCTTTTATCGTCGGTTTTTCAAAACCAATATTTAACTAATTGAATCTGGAAAACGTTCAAATTTAAATAAGGAAAATTTTACAATAACTACTGGTGAGAAGAATAGAGGATTCTGAGCACCTTATACGGTACGTATAACTGTGATCCACGGGTGATGCTTTTGGCACAGAAGGGAACATTATGAAGGGAGCAGTATAAATAAGATTCAAACTATATTTAAAAGAAAGACAACCGACGTGTTAAAAACAAGGTTGCATCTATGTGTTTTAATTCAAATGAGGACGTGAGTTTTAAAACTCACCTTATCCAGGAAATCAAATTTTGGGAAATCATCAAAAAAATCTTAATGCGTCCATTATTTTTCATTGGGAAAGATTTTTAGTCTCAGAAATATACAATAAAGCTAGTTTCTTTTGCAAAGTGAAGTACTTTTTGAATAAATTCACCAATAGATTGATAGTGAACTTTTCAATTTCAGATTGGGCTAATTTTGAATCTAGTCCTCAAATATATTTGGAAATATTTTAAAGAGCTGCCTATATTTTAGGTACTTACTTGTATATGTTGCTGAAAAAGTTAGATTCAGAAAAGTTTATATGGAGGATTTATTTCAATAACATTCTGAAGTTTCAATAACATTCTGAAGTTTCAATAACATTCTGAAGTTTCAATAACATTCTGAAGTTTCAATAACATTCTGAAGTTTCAATAACATTCTGAAGTTTCAATAACATTCTGAAGTTTCAATAACATTCTGAAGTTTCAATAACATTCTGAAGTTTCAATAACATTCTGAAGTTTCAATAACATTCTGAAGTTTCAATAACATTCTGAAGTTTCAATAACATTCTGAAGTTTCAATAACATTCTGAAGTTTCAATAACATTCTGAAGTTTCAATAACATTCTGAAGTTTCAATAACATTCTGAAGTTTCAATAACATTCTGAAGTTTCAATAACATTCTGAAGTTTCAATAGCAATTTATTTCAATAAGAATTATCTGCCAATTTCTTTTAGGAACTTTAGAAAAGTCTCAAGCATTTACTGTACAAAATTCTGAAATTAGTTTCTTTACTGAATACCGTTAACACCTTTATTCTAATCAAGGCGTTAATCATTACACATCCATGTATCTTTTCACGATTATGCATAAATAATTGATGTTTATCAATTTGAAGTACGAAAGATTAAATTTCAATCTTGTTTTAGCCGTATACTAGGACTGATTTTCCGATAACCTTCCTCCATCTTGCCGGTTAACGCAGTACTAGGTCTTGCAGGCTTAAGGCAACTGTTAATGTTTAATGAAATAGTGTTTTGAATTCATTCGGTACATCTGGATTTTCTGAAACATCTATCCATTCAAAAACTGATAGTTTCATTCACAAGTAATTTCTTTCCAGTGTGGTAAAGGTGTCGTACGAACTCTTTTAGTGAACCATGAAGTAAACGCTGACTGGGTACCTGTAGACATTGTTGCAAATACTCTTATCACAGCTGCTCATTATCTGGTTATCGAAAGGTAAGACTTGTATAATACTAGAATATTTGAAATTTCTTTAATTCATCCTTTCAATATTATGCTTGTTTACTATGTGTACTGATGAGATAATAACGAGAGTAGCAACATCCTTCTTAATATTTGCTCATGTCGGGATGCAACAAAAGTGGCCTAAAACGCTAAATTGGGAAAGAACTTGGTTTCCAGCAAAAGCAAAAATTCTGTCTGTCCAGAAAAACTTTAAATCTAATTTTAAGAATATTAGAATTTAAGTTTATGACATGAGTCACTTTAAGAGTGGTTAAGTACTTGTAGAATAACAGTAAGTATTTTGGGTCTCTCAGCTGAAATATTTTATAATGCACATATTATCTACAGTTTCGTTACAGAAATAGTCTAGAAATTAGTAGGCATAGATCGTATTTCAATCCCACGGATCTTCAAAAATTATGGGCTTCGGTGCCAATCTCAACTTTTATAACTATCCGTCAATTGTTATGTAACCTGTCCTTCATAAATACTGCCTGACGCGAGACACCAGTGGTTTGTTCCAAACATACTTGGGACACATTTTACGTATTGCAAGGGATTCTTCGCTGTGTGCACCTCCCCAAATTACTGGAAACTAATGTCAGACTTCTAATGCAGTAGTTAAATTCATTTAACCATCTTGATATTGGTCATCCTTAATACCATAGTAAACATAATTTTAACAATGTTTACCCTATTAACATTTTCTCTACAACTGGATCTGAACATATTTTGTATTTCTTAACATTTGTTCTTATCTTGAGTAATACTCACTTTCAGAAAGTTCATAAATCCTCCCATGAAGCTACAAGCTACAGATGGAGTTCCAATAGTAAATTGCGTTTGTCCAGATCAAAATGCCATCACCTGGAAAGATGTTGTAAATATTATTCTTCCTGAACTAAGGAAATATCCAAGTTTAGATGTATATGGCAAGCCCGGAGGGACTGTTACTTCCTCTCCAGTAATCTATTTCATGTGTCGTTTGACTTATCATTATCTTCCAGCACTCCTGATAGATATGTTTCGGCTGTTGACGTTGCAAAAACCCAGGTAAGATTTATTCGCCGCATTAAATAGCAAAGGAAATCGTACTAGTATTCAAATTTTCTATCATTTTAGCCAATTGCGCGCATACTCTTTACTAATGTAACGTTTGTTAAAAAAAACTTCCCAACATTCTTATGCAGTAATATTTGCCTTAATCGATGAATGCTTTAAAGCTATAATTACTGTTAGAAAATTTCCTGTAGAAATTTTAAATGGAAAATGCGCTAAATATACATTGCTAGTCAAATCCGCTAAGATAACTAAGCCTATTTAAGCATAAACTTGTATTTACATTAAATTTTTAAAGTTTTTTTTAAGAGAATATTTACAATGTTGAAACTTCGTTGCTACTATAACCTTCCATCCTTATCTAAAAGTGAATCTCTTAACCCAATACTAAGAAGCGTAAAAATTATCATGGGACGTGCAATCTCAGAGGCAATATTTATTCATAAAGCTTTCTTTTAAATATTGTAGGAAATTGTACTTATGTGCACGTTAAACATTAAATTTGCCTGAAAATCTGTTATAAAAGAAATTTTTGCTCTTCTAAAAGTCGCCAATACTTGTAGACAGCACTTGTCGAAGCCTGCCAAAATTGACACATTTAATAATGAAATTACGATTGTGCAGCCTTGAAAGTCTCTTAAAATAAGATAAGGTGTTAAAACTTCAAAATGCGGTCTTTTCAGAATAATTTCATCAGAAAGGTAATCTTTTAAATTATCAGCTTTAAAAGTTAAAGTAGCGATGCGATTATATTTTCTTTTAAGCTCATGTTTAAAATTAAAATATAAAAATCAGAAAACTGGACTATTTAGTGTTGCCACGAAATTTTGCTAAGAAGCACATTACAATGGTAAAAAGTACACAGCAATATGGAAAATATTTAAATTGTGAATTGAGAAACGGGGTATATCAAAGTGGTAAATCATGAAATCAGAGAAAGCATTTAGCTCAGAAAAAAACAAATATGAAGTAACCACCGTGCACTACTAAAAAGCCTCAACACGAGCTATCGTACTGTTTCTGGAGGTATTAATGTTTGTGGCAACAAAGCCTATTCTTCAAAAAGCGCGGCTTTTAACTTGTGACAAGCTCTGAGACGGGGGGGGGGGAGGTTACTCTGTACAGATGTTCTTCCCTAGACGGTCCTAAACATGTTCAATAGAACTGAAATTCGGAGAAGTCGAAGGCCATTTCTAAGATGAAAATCCTCGTCAAAAATATCAATGCAAGCTGAGTGTTGCTTCGCAGTATCGTCAGTACACATGAAATCAGGCATACAGCACCCCGGAACATCCTAACATAGGCTTCAAGCACCTAATCCTTAACACCCGGCATCCAATCGTGTGGGTCATTTATTGCGTCCAACAAGAAAGTTTGTGGAGACTGACACAAGAATGAGGCGCATTCATTTTAGTGAGTGGAGATTATCCACGCAATGATTCTCGTCAAATAGTTATCTTAAGAGAAAGTGCAGTTCACTATCATCCCTCTTTCGTATAAGAAATCTACAGATTTGGTGGCAAAGGAATCCTTGTTTGGTGCGGCATAATGGTGGGCAGTCGTAGGCCACTGCATGTCTTCGATGAGAGTACTGTGAGCGCATTTCTATGTAGGAATGTGGTCCTTGAAGAGTATGCGAGGATGTTCCGGGATGCTGTAGGCCCACATTTCATATTTATGAACTATAATATGAAGCCACACAGAGCTCGCATTGATTTTCTTGAAGATATTCTGTCTTAAGAATTAACTTTAAGGTCTCTGGTCTTCAATCGTATTAAAGATACTTGGAGGGGTTTAGGAAGAACCATTGCACAGTAATACTCCTTTTCAGGAGTTAGAACCGTACTTTTGGAAGAATCTTTTCTTTCTGTATTTATTGAACACCTCAAACAGTATGAGAGTTCGTTGTGAGGCTTTGTATACCTGAGCATGGGTGGAGTCGCTCCCTATTGGGCATATTTTTCCCGAGAAAAAATGCTTTCTCACATTCGTGATTTAAAGCTTTGATATACCCTGTTTCTTAATTCACTATTAATCTAGTTCATATTATGTTTCTACATTCTCTCTCCCATTTTGATAAACCTTTGTGGCAAATTTCGTGGCAGCACAGTTCATCAGTTTTCACCGAATTAATGTTTGTGACCTTAATTTGGGACATGAGTGTATAAAGATCGCGAATTCTCACCCAAAATGTTTTCAAATTCGCTTCTTCAAGACAACTTAGTCTTTCAGATTTTCTGAATTTTCGTTGGTTCTCAAGAATAATCTATAGTCAAATTTGTCAAACATAGTAATTCATTATAGTTCTTTTATGGTTGTTAAATGCTCAGATTTTGGAGTTGTTTACACTTTGCTTTTTATTCATTTTGTATCAAGTCGTCACAAATATAAGTGCGAGTCTACACTGTAATTATCCTTTTTTAAATGATTTTAATTCTGAAAAATTAAGTTTTGGAGTTTAGTGTTAATCTTCGTGAAGATCACCTGACCTTCTGAAGGCTGTTACTTTTTTATAGGCTTTGAAATCCTATTTATTTCTTCAATATCTCCTATATTAGAATAAAAAGATATACATTTTGATGAATCGTATTGAAAAGGTCTCAACCCCTTCGCGATTAGAACCCTATACTTAATCTTTTTATCACTGGTTGCAACTTTTCTATAAATCTTGAATACTTTTTATAAAATAAGGTGGAATTTACTGGTAAGAATAACCTTCTCGGATTTTTTCTTTTAATTAAGACTTCCAAGAAGGTTATAAATTCGCATGTTTTTATGTACGTTCACCGATTACTCCGAAACTCTCCAACCGATTAATTTGATTTTTGTGTTAAATGAAAGAGCTTGCTCATGAATTGGTACCACTTTTGTTTCGTAGAAATTAGTTCAATACTTTTTAGTTATAAGGCAAAAACTGAAAATCAGCGATTTCTCTCAAATTAATGATCATTGTAAGTTTTCCCAATCGCAAGCATAAACTATATATTTGTATCAGAGCCAAGCTGTCGCCATAAATGAAATAAACTTTGCTGTAGCTGACAAATTTGGCAACGTTCATATTAAGGTTAAATGTTTCTTTCCAATCGGTTTCTTCAAATTTGTTAATTTCCAGTCATATTTACACTTGTAAAAGGCCAATCGGATTCAGAATGTTAATCTACATTTATTATGAAACGTTAATTAAAATGTTAAGCAATACAGAAACACAACTAAATTAATACAAAACAATTTAGCATTCGTTTTATTGAGCGCTAATAACAGCAGATACGCGGCCTATAATATTTTGATGTGTACTTTATGCATCCTATATCTTTATATTATATTAAACAGTTATATATATATATGAATGCTTTAGAGATTACTTTATTCCAAGCGATAACAATTTCCTAATATAGTCTTGGCGAGAGAAGGAAATTTTTACGCATCTTATGACAATATATTTACTGTATTTACAACATAGGAGAAAAAAGTGTTGCTTCAAATAACATTACCGACATTGTTGGTGCGATGTACAGCTGGCAAAAATATTTGTACACTCTAAAATGTTTAAATTTTAACTAAATAAAAACAGATATTTTGTCACTAGTTTTAAGTCTGTTTACCGCGCGTTTTAAATTGCACAACAGAAAATTTTGATAAAAATGTAAAATTTTCTTATAGGAAAAGTTTAAAAATTTCTTGCAAAAAAAGTATTTGTACATTTCTCAATCCTGATATGTACTGTGTTTTTATAGTGTTTATGGTTCAAAGGACTACTTATACAGAAGCTGTTAATATTTTTTAACTTCATATATTTGTCTGACATTTAATTTGCTCTTGAAGTAATTGAGAATAGAACCTAAAACTAGAGGTACCTCTAGATATAAGAAATCCTATTATTGAGCATAATAAAAATTGAAACTCGCAACAAGAATTTGTAAAAGCTATTAAATTAAGATTTACAACTATTGGATGTATAGTGAGAAACTATGAATAAATTAGACGATTCGAAATTCAATGAAACCAGGACTTCTCATCAAACTAACAATGAGGGGGAAAAGGGAGTGTTTTTAAAATCCTATGCGTTCCGTTCTAAAATTTGCTGGAGACCTTGCAACATCTTCTCGCATCAGAGTAATACCTCAAACAATAAGAAATATTTTTCTCAATGCAGACTTAAAAGGAAGAACCTCAAGGAAAAATCCATTCATCAGCGAAACAAATAGGCGAAAACGCATAGTATTCGCTTTCGTATACAGAAGTAAATCATTGGATTTTTGGAAAACAGTAATTTTTTCTGATGAGGGAAAATTCGGAATTTTCTTACCACCAAGCATTCGAAAAAATTGGTGTAAAAATAAAACTGTTCTAGATCCAAAACGTATACTTCAAACTATCAAGCATGGTGGGGGGAATATTATGGTTTTGGGGTGTATGGCTTCTAATGGAGCAGGACATTTAAAATTTATTGACAATGGAAGGACTGGTTTATCATACATTTATGTGGCGCGGCATAATTTATTAAACCATGCTAAGAAATTAAACGTAGAGGAAGCTTTTCACTTTCTGCAGGATAACGACCAAAGCATACTGCTGTGATCACCAGCACATGGTTACTACAATACTCGAAAACGACTGGTAACTCCTAAAATCTCTACACTTGAATCCAATAGAAAATTTGTAGATACTATTGGATGCAAAAATCTGGATAAAAATATGTATCAGTAAAATTTTAAAGCAGCTCTTATTGTGTCGTGAAATAACATTAACCAGACCGCTACAAAAAAGTTGGAATGTATGTTACACCATCTAGAAGTAGTCATAAATGCTAAATGAATTGCACAAAATATTAATTTGTATCATTTTACTAAATTTTCATTATATTACATTAATATAGTGTACATACTTTTTTGCATTATATTTTTGTATATTTATTATAATGTAAAAAATAGATTCGTTTAATTGATTTTGCTTCTATAATATTATAATGCATTAATGTATTACAGTATTTTTTGCTTAAATCTTTTAATTTCATTAATTTAAAAAAATGAAGTGTACAAATACTTTTTTGCCAACTGTATTTACATGGCAAGGATCATAAGCGGCAGTAGCAGGACCAAACTTATGCCCAAGCATGCGGGGCATTTGCCCCGGACTCCCCTTTTTAAGGCCTTGCATGAGACAAGATTTTCCTTAAAATATGCCAAATATTTCCAAACGTTTAAAAAGGTAGTGCGGTCTTCCCCTCTTGGCTTCCAGTACTCCATTTATGCAAAAAAACTTATTAGAAAATTAACGATTGAAGTTTTATTATACGAACTTAGTATTGTATTGTTTTCAAAAGAGTCTTTATTAATATTTCCTGATAACATGACAAGTTAATTATTGTGACCAATATGGGACATTTTAAGACATAATGTGCGTAGATAAGCAAAGTAAAAAGTTTGCAAAGAGCTACTTCTGTCAACCAATCTATCATTTTATCTAAAATTATCCTTACTAGTATTTTTCTTAAAGTTGCGACTATCTTTTTGAGATGCCATGTATACAGGTGTAAGCTGTACAAAATACAAAAATTATGCATACAATACATTACGTATGTAGTTAAGTACCAAGCACTTCATTTTTCACAAATTTTAAGTTGTATAGAAGGGGGCAGAATGTTTGACCCCGGGGCTCACCATAGCCTTAGTCGTGCCCTGGGCAGTAGACATTAAGCGTAATTACCAATCTCAGTGAGTTTGCAACTATGAAGCCTTCTGAAGCATATCCAGCAATGGGAGCAAAGAGAATGATCAGTATATAAATGAAAATGTTTAATTTTAATCAGATTACCCGACAAAAATGAAAAGTGAACGATACAAACAACTAATATGGCTTAAAAGAAATGAGAATATCATTTGCTTTCAAAACTTCTGTGTTTTGTTGCAATATGCTTACTAAAATACGCCGATTAGTAACGTATAGACCAATTATGAAGCATTAACTAAAACTGTTAGATGTGAATGAAGATACTTTCTAATCTTATACAGGGTAAGTCAAATATCGAAACAATAGGCTATCTCCTTAAATATTGCCCTTAGACCCATACTTCCAATTGCAAAAATTCATAAAAGTGAAATTTTTGATAAGATAAATTGAGACTCCATGGGGGGGGGGGGGGGTCTAGTTAAGTTACGAAAATTAAATTTTTATACGGCCCCCGTAGGACAAAAATTCAAATTAGGAAAACTTTCCTTATTCAGTCCTGAATAAGACACAAAGTTGCATCTTCATATCTCCAAAATTCGTAAAGTTATAGCCGTTTAAAAAAAATAATCGGGTTTTAAGGGATTAGACACATTGAAATGCGCGCAATTCAAAAAACAATGTTACTTTAACAGTTCTAGAAAACACGTAAAACATATTTCTTGAGTTAGAATTTTGATTTTTTTTCTTTTTGTGGTGGTTAGCCTTTAAATTTGCTAAGAAAATCATTCTAAAATTTCTCATACAATTTTTATAAAAGTTTCATGTGGTTAGTACTGGCTTAAATGGGACAATCAAAAATCGTTATAACTCGTAACATTTATTTATCGGATTTCAATTTCTTTCCATTTAATTAAAGATGAAAATCTGATTTTAGTTTTGTTCCAAGGTTTTATTATATTAATTTTAAAAGTATTAAAAATATTTATTGAATAAATAACTTTTAAACATTTTTTTTCAAAAGTAAATTTTTTTTCAAATTTGCCGAAACAAAACCAATGTAAAAAAATCAAATAACGTGTTTAAAGTTTTTTCTTTTAAAAATTAATTTAAATACAAGAAATAGAGGATAAAAAAATTCATTATGCAGAAAAACGAAGTGTATTGTTTAAATGTCCGTCAGTTATTAAAAAAAATACTTTTTCTAAGATGCAGATTCTTTTTTTTCTTTTTAAATTTACCTCTGACAACTTCAGGCTTTTTATCGTCCTCCAGAGGATGTTAAAAAAATCTGTATTCTGGGCCCAGGTAGGGCCAGGACAGAGATGTTACTTTTTTCTGAAGACCCGCCAGGCCGGGTCTAGCGTACTTTTCATAAAGGAGGTGAATACGTCCTTCAACTTAAGTGCACTCTGGATGAAATTTTCAAACCCGGTCTCGACAAAACCCGTATTAAAATCGCTGTCTGTCTTAATACGTGCATAAAATAAAATTCGGCTCAATCTAATTTTTTACGAAAAACAGATTTTAAAATCTTTATTTTACCAAAACTTTTTTTTAAAATAGATTATTCAAAGGCTAAAAAAAATTGAATACAATAAAACCAGTGAAAAAAAAATCTGCGTATGACGGAATTCTGTCTTAAACGGAAAATATGTTGATCCATGCAAAATAAATGCATTAGTACCTGAAAGGAAAATAAGCTCAAATTACATCTTTTAGTGAGAGCATCTGTCTATAACGTATTTTTTCTTTCCTATGAGATTCCGTCTTAAAAAGTTTTACTGTATAACATTTTTCCAGAGCTGCCAACTTCTACGCCTATTTAAATCTTATAAACATGATTGAAACCAGAAAAAAGTTTTAGTAAAATGTATACCAAATATATTCAATGTTATGCATTACAATAGATATTCTTAATTTACTAAAATTTCTGTTTCTAATATGTTTATTTGATTGCAAATAGGCGTAGTAGTTGGCAGCCATGTTTTTCAGTCTCCAACGCATGGAATATGGATTAATGATATTAAAATATAAGTGAAACATTTACATATAGAGATTCATTGATAAAATAAATATTACAGCCTTTGGCGCTTCTTTAATAATAAAAAATATAAATATAAAAAAACGAAAAGCTATAAAAGAATTTTGGTCAGAACTCCTCCATATGAAACATTTTTTTCCGATGCCGAATTAAAAAACTATGTAGAAATTTAAGACTGAACCGGCTATGATTTAAACTATTTTCCAGACCGGTCCGGGTAATGATGTTGACATTTTTTCAGGCCACGCCGAACTTTTTCTCCTATAGGTCGGTTTGGGACCTGACCTAGATATTTTGACCCGGGCAGACGTCTGGCATACAAATTTAGCGTAAAAACTATGCTATTTTATGTTCAAAGAAAAAGCGCTATCTTAAACAGATTTTTATTAAATTGCAATTTGTGAATGTTCCCTAACAAACGTTAAAATCGAGTCAAGAAATCAGTTTAGAGGCAGGGAAAGTGGTGCAAGTCAAGAATTTTTTGGGATTTAATATATCTGGGATTTTTAGATACGGAGATGAAATTCGTTTTGTTCAATTTAGTAATGGATAAGGAATAATTCCCTAAAATTTCCTATTTTAATTGAGAATTTTGCCCTACGGGGGCCGTATAAAAATTTAATTTTCGTATGTTTTCAAATAGACCCCCCAAGGAGTTGACACTTATCGGATATTTCACCTTTTTTTTATAAATTTTTGCAATTGGAAGTATGGGTCTAGGGGCAATATTTGAGGAGATAGCCTATTGTTTCGATATTTCACTCACCCTGTATAATAGAGTTCACGGGAAAGTCTCGTGAAACAAAAGGGTATTAGCTACAACATATTGTAACGTAAAATATGGGTGTCGTAATGTGTTTATTTCATAAAAGCACTTATGCACAAAATCGTATTAACTAAGGTGTGCCGAAACTTATCTTTTGGCACTAAAGAAATTTCATTAATGACATTTGATGAACCTCTTTTCACGTCTTTTACCCTCTAGTCTTTTCCCGGTCATCTTTTGACAAGTTATTTGGCCTCCCTTCCCTATTTCGTAGAACCATTTTCTTAATACGAAGCTCTTTATTGTCAATTTCCAAAGACTAATAATTTTTCATGCGAGAAAGTCTGCAATTTCCACCAAAAAAATACTGCAAAAATAGTTAATTTTTAACTGAGTAGAAAGTTTTCTACTAAAAATAAGACTTCAGAACCTACTGCAAAGTGAAAAACAATTTTTTACATATAGTAATAAGAAACTAAGAGCATAGTATTTGCCATGCGTATTATATTTAAGTACATTAATTTGATTTTTTTGGAGTCTGTACAAGCCAAATTCAAAATAAAAGCAATTCAATGTAAATTGTAACAAGGATCAGTAAAATTTTGCGAAAGAAAATAAAATTCTCATTAAGTCAACTCGAACAGCATCCTGCATTTTAAAAATCTGACTGGGTAATATTTTTTTTTAACCTAATATCTTGCATAAACGCATTAATTTCATATTAATCCTTAATTTTAGACACAAATGTAGTTGCTAATCTCGCTTGAAACTAGTAGATACTTGGATGCGTCAATTGGAAAGTTACACGCAACTTGGCTTGGCTGGCACAGACTCCAAAAAAATCAATGTACAAATAATAATACGCATGGTGAATACTATGCTCTTAAACTAATTTCTTATTACTATTATGGAAAAAAATTTTCGCTTTCCAATAGGTTTTGTAGCCTGTTTATTTTTGATAGAATTTTTTTAAGAAAAAATTTACTTCAGCGTTAATAACATTAATACTTGCTATTCAAATAGATTAGTTTAACAAATATTTCATTCCCTGTAATATAAATAGTACGCAAAATAATTAAATTCATATTCATATGACAATAAGCTAAGGAAGAGCTTTTGGGGATGTTTAGAAAATGTCATTAGAACATCCTAATACTTTGAACCTTATTTAAGCATTCTGTCAAGAATGTAACCTTAATTTACATTTCAAAAGTGAAACATGTTTAAAGAATCACAAAAGGTGCAAAACGAATGAAGCAAATATTTATTTGTAGTAAATGTAAATTCGTAAACTAACATAACCAGGGGTGTGCGAAGAGTTAACTGCACTCGGGGCAAAGTTTCAATTTGGCGTCCCCACTCCCCATATTTTTCTTGTAACAGGCCGAAAATGACGTTCGTAGTATAAATTTGGCACCCCCTAAATATCCCGGAGCGAGCGCCCCCTTTCGCACGGCACTGAACATTACTACAGATAAACAGTAACAAAAGTATTTATGACAAAATTATACTAAATTAAAACATACTATTAACAGTATTCCAGACCCCAAAAGAAGTTAATGAAGGATTTCGTGTACTTAAAGTAGCATGTATACCTGTCGCTCGTTCCCAAGGAGTCAACAATATTGTGGCATTTTTGTTGAAGTGAAGGGGGGGTGGAGTTAGTCAAGATACCCCGAATTTATTGATGTTAACAGCATCTGCATTTTTGTTGGCAACATAATTTGTTTTCTGAAATGATTTTAAATTGATTAAAATATATTCGTACAGCCATTTACATTTTTTTCTTTGTAGAACAATTTCACTGTATAGAAGAATGCATGGAGTAATGAGTCATCTTGAATACTATACTACACGCTCGTTCACCTTCCATTCCCAGAATATGAGAAGTCTTGTAGAACATATGGATCCTGAAGACAGGAAGGTAAGATTTTGAATAATTTATCAGAGCTGGTTCGTAATTTTGAGCATCTAAATTATTGGTATAGTATTTACACTTCACCTAATTATGAAATCCTTTGTCATCTAGCTGACAACTCTCAAATTAAGACTTTCGTGAGATTAAAAAAAAATTATGCAAAATTTTCTTGGTAAAAGCTAAAATTTTGTTTTTTAAATGAATGAAATCATTTGCAAACTAATCTGCCTGTACCAAATATAGAACAGGTGTCTTCAAAACTGATAACAAAAAAGGTTTATCATAAAATTATACTTGCGCAGCTGTCTGTGATAAACAGCATTTCTGTGTCCTCTATTTTTTTAGTGCTGTGATAAGTTGATTAAATGTTTCAAAGTACCTTACATGTGACATAGCTATGAGTTCGACAGGAGATTACACTGCAGCAGCATAAGCGCGAGTATTGGACAGATAGCCACACTAATCAGAGGTTATGCGGTTAGACGTACATGGATCAAAACAAAGTAATCGACATGTAGCTTTCAAAAATAATTTTTTTAATGAACAAATACATTCTATCGGTAAAAATTTAAATTGACTCCTACTTTTTATTGCAATCAGTGGTTCAAAATCTTTACACCAAAAAGTAGCATTTCAAAAACATTTGACTAAAAGTATTCCACAAGTAACGTTGAAATTTACTTATTAAATGATAGCTATCCCCTGTAGCTTTACTTCTGTGGCGAATCTCATCAGTTAAACGATTTGGCATCTGACTAACTTCAAGGTTAAAATTTTTGACTTTCATTTGTAATTCTTTTAACTTCCTTAGTCTGTTTTTGAAAACAATATGAGTAATTTATTTTTAAAATGGCCTCGAAAGACGTTCTGATGGGTTTTATTTGGCGATTGGTCTGGTTTAAATGATATTTGGAGAGTTGTATAGCAACTACAGTTGTATATTTAGGGGGATATGTTTAGAATTGATAAAACTTAAGTTTGCGTTAGACCTAATTATTCTTCAGTTTAACGTTTTCTTTGAGGATATCTACGTAAGAGGACAGGGTCATGGTACAGACGTGAAAAAAAATAGAAGAAAATTACTGGTACCAAACGATTGGAAATAGTTTACTTTTAAATGAATATCAAATTTCTTTAGGGTCCATCTATATATTAAAATGAACAAACTTAATTTTTTCTCCTATGATAATACATAATTTTAACGAGATTTCAAATCTACCTTTCAAACCATGAGTAAACACCAAATTTCCAGTCATTTGAATAAATTTTTTTGAATTATAAACATAGCAAGTTTATTGCTTATAATGTTAAATTACATTTTCATATTTTTAATTGTCTCCTAATGTGCCAATTTTTTATGTAGCAATACTAAAATACGCATATATTGAATTTGCAACTTTTTATAATTTCATGATATGAATTATGATATTAATATTCGAAAAAATTATGAATTGCAATTTTTTAATGGATTTAAATTTGTCCTGCTTTATGAAAATCAAAAATTTTAAATTTTTTCTTTAAAGTAGCTTTCAAATTATGCTTTAAATTGTAAAATGATGGTTTTAAGAGTACCTTGAATTTGGTCAAAATAGATTTTTTTAAATACAAACTGAAAATTTCTTTTAATTATGAATATTTTAACCTATGCGACAATTATATCGCGAGATATTGTCAATTTCGTTAATAGATCCGGCACAGCTATCCATACAAATGAAAACTTTAAACTGATTTTTCAGTGTTCTTATTTTTATAACTTTAATGTTCATTAAACGCTAAGGCTTTTTTTACTAATTTAGAAAGATTTGAATTTTACTTTTCTCCATGGGTATTTAATATTTTTGTGTATGAATTTAACATTAAAGTTTAGTTATATTTTTTAAATATTTAAATTGAGTTTAATTTCCTTCATTTTTTGCTGTACACGAAAAGTGATTAAATGTAGAACTCCATACAGCTAAAAATCTAGTTTTTATGTAGTATATTATTCTAATGAATGTGGAAAAATCGAAGCCAAAATATTTAACAGCAGTGGCAATTTTAAAAGTTAAATTTATTTAAATAGGCTTTTTCTACTAAATTTGTAAATTTTATTAGATTTTTAGAATTGAGTATTTTGCCAGCACTTTTATTAAAATATTATTCAAAATTGAAACGATGGTTTCAAAGGTACTGTATCCCTTTAAGGGACCAACAACAACACTTATTTTATTGCTTTATTATTACTTTTAGCTATCAACAATAGTTATTTTGAAAATTCCAATGCTATCTTGTTATCTAGCAAGTCTTTAATGACTTGAAAGGAGTCTGTTGCCTTGATTAAAAAGCGGGCTCCCTCGGTCAAAAATAGAGTATCGAACAATTTGGATACAGACCCTGAAATATGCTCGTTTATTTAAAATTGTACTAATTGCATGAAAATTTGTTTTTAGGTTAATTGAAGGGTGAAATTTCATTTATGCTGTCAGAATTGAAAAAAAAAAAACATTTTAAGGTTTGTTTTAATAAGTAGATGGCCCTCTAAGCAAATCTTATATGCATCATTTAAAAGTGGACTTTATTTCCAATCGTCCGGTACTTGTAACTTTTTTGCATAGTTAGCAGGTATTGTTTACTTTTTTCACGACTGTACTCTCTATTACAACTAGGGTAGATGTGCCAGTAATGGACCCCCTTAAGGAATTTCTCTAAAAAATAATTTTTTATTAATAGTTATAATTATTGTATTCCAATTTTTTTCATATTATATTAATCTTTCAACAATATTTAACTAATCCCATAGTTACATTTCCCAATAGAAATAAAAATTTAATTTTAAATAATAGAAATATGTCTGAACACCCAAAAGCCCAGTAATGGACCACCTATGTTCCAGTAATGGACCACCCTACAAAAAAAACAGAATTTTTTTTAGGTGCGTTCCTAATTATGTAAAATATGTAGCACCTATTGTTGTCGTTCTGTCCGTCCGTCCGCATATAACAACGCAAAAACTATCCAACCGAATCGTTTGAAATTTGAAATACATAATTATTACATAATTTTGTCGAGTCATTTCAAATTTTATGAAAATCGGATGACTAGATAAATTACAGGGAAAATCAAAAGGATTCCGTTACATTACGGTCAATGGGGAAAAAAGTTTGAAATGCATTTTAATCGTTTGAAATTACATAATTTTGTCGAGTTATTTCAGATCTTATGGTAATCGGATGCATAGATCAATTACAGGGACTATCAAAAGTATTTCGTTAGTCAATGGGGGGAAAAGTTGCAAATGCATTTTAATGGTGTTACTCATTCGAACATAATAAAATTGACATGAACTTATGACGTATATATATACTAAAATATAAATTCTGTACAATCTGAGATGCAAAGAATATTTATTATTAAATTACAAGGCCACACAAAAGTATTCCACTACATATTGCTATACAGGGAAACATTGTTTGGGACATGTTTTAATTATATTAAACTGTGCCACATTTTATGAATATGATATACGTTGCTGAGGTGTAATGAAAATTACTTCTTTGTATGTTTATAGGAACACAGAGTTCAACCACTGTACTGTATCCGAAGTATTGTCTACTATATCAGGAAGATCTGTATATTTTAAAAACTTCGTTATCGTACGAACGCACTTCATTTGCTACGCTTCACGTGCGATTTCCAACTTGGTTCAATTGTATTTTGCTCCAGAACTTAATGAAAGCATACTAATAAAACAAAATATTAAAACTTAAGTTAGAAATTCATTACATTAAAGGATTTATAATGAAAAAACATAAAACAAAATATTTAAATTTAAGTTATGAATTTATTATAATCAAGGATTTATAATGTGGATATAAAACAAAATATTAATGATATTAACTGTTTATTATTAACTGACATTAAAGGATTTATATTGTAAAGATATAAAACAAAATATTTAAATTTAAAGGATTTATAAAGTAAAGACGATGTTTTACTGAAATCAAATTTAGATAAAATAAGGCATTAAAGTTTCCAATCTTCATTCATATCATTATCTAAATGATGTGCTGTGCAACTATGAAATATAAATAATAATCTTCAATTTTATCATTCCTTTCCGATAGTCCAAACTATTCAATATGGAATTTTAGAATGCATTTAAAATAATAAATGTTCTTGCACTATCCAACCATTTTTAGATAATCATATAGCCCATCAATTTGGCACAGATTTATTCTACAATTTCCCTTCAGAGATGCTTATATGGATATATTATCACAAATGGAACAATCTCATTATTTGCTGAAAAACATCCCATAACAGTGATTTGTTTTTTCGTTATTTGGTACTACATAATACACATCTTTAACTGATTTGGTGCCAAAATTTTCCTTGTTTAAGAGCACAAAAGAAACCTTGTTTTAACCTTATTGAAATTTCTCTCTATGCTTTAGAATTCGGAAGAAAATATCTTCTTCCAAATATGATTTTACATTTCTGAACCAACTTAAAACAACTTCTCTTGTAACGGCACATCTAGATTTTGTCAAATGTTCTGCTTGTTTTTTGTACCAATTTCGAAGGACTTTTTAAAAACTATAAAGAAATTGCCTTTATTAAATTCTAATAGGTAAAATTTAAGTATTAAATTTGATTATTTAGCTTTTCAGTTAAATCAATTTTATCTCTACTGAAATTACACTTTTGGTATTGGTCACTTGGGTGGTCCATTACTGGAAAATCACGAAATAAGCAATCCAGTAATGGAACACCCCTCCTAAAATATTAAAAATAAAATTTTGTAAATGGCCATTGGTATATTAAATTCAGTGTTTTATATTGCTAACCAAACAAAAACATTCAATTTTTACGGAAAAATATAGATATAAACTAAGTAAAGTCAGCTCTTAGCATGTTCATTAAGATTTTCAGTGAAAAACAGAAAAACTGTGAAACTTTATTTTCTGCTTCCTAATTGTTTTTACGAAAAGTGTAAAAAATTAATCCAGCTTATAAAGCATGCAAGGTGGAGTTCAGAAAAAAAAATAATAAAAGCTTAACTATTTACTATTTTTTTATAAACCAAAAAGTGCGAGGTGGCCCATTACTGGAAGGTGGTCCATTACTGGCACATCTACCCTATATTTGACACTTCCACACATTCTCATAGTACTCCTCCATCGCCGTGCTTTATCGTGGATACATATTCTTTCCCTTGTATTTAGCTTTCTATTCACTAATACGTTAAAATTATATCTAAAAATTATTGAATTTCAATTAGTCTGCAAATATAACATTCATCTAGAAATTAACAGGCTTAAGGTTTTAGCTTAATCCTTATCTGCTGTGACATGCCATGTTTTAGGCGGCCTCCAAAACTGCTGATTGGAAGGATGAATATAGCTGTATTAACTCATAGGATACTACTTCTGTACTAAACTTTGTTCTTTGGACTTATTTACGGTAACTATTAAGGAACTACTGATGAACTATTAAGGTAAATGGGGGAGGGAGATAAAGATACGAACTGGGTAGCAAATACACGCACTGGCTTCTATTTATATGAAATATTTTTGCAAACACAGTTCGATCTCAAGTGTAGTAGTGTGTTAAAATCTTCATATGAAAATACTCCATGCCAAGAGAATGGGCAAGTTTTTTGAATTTTGAATTAATATTTTTAAAAATTAGTATTTGTAAGCTGACGATACTTCATTCTTTCAAATCCAAAAATTCAATGGAGAACAAAAAGCTCTTGGCATTTAAGCCGTGTGGTTTACCTCCGATTCATTTGTTTACTTGCATTTAGATATGGTTTTAAAAAATTACCTGTAGAATGGGGTAAAATCATGCATCAGTCTTAAAGAAAAGATGCACTCAAGTTTAAGATGCAGGACTTCACCCCCATCATTTTCGTTGGATGCAAATTTTTCCAAAATTACATTAGGGGGAAAAAGAACTTTTTCTTTCTTCCTAAGTTAGTATTTTATGAAGTGCAATAGCTACTTAAGATAATTGACTTTAAATACTTTTTCTGGTTAAATTAAAAATGAACAATGCAAGTATCTACCTACTTTCAAAAAAATTTTTGCATGAAACTCTTTAATCCTTAAGTTAATTCCCTGCAGCTACATTCTGTTTTCATAGTTTAACTTATAAATTTAACTATGATGTTAGTAAAATCTAGCTGCGTTTACAAACGTAGTAGTATCATCGGTAAACTTCAGGATAAGAGAATTACAATTGCATAATTTATTAAAGTTTATAACAGAAATAGCATTTTATGGTCTAGTCAACTTTTATTCATTCTACGATCAACCGGTCTACGAGACAGCTTGCAGTATTTATGTAAACCTTTGTCTTAATGATTAACTGCTGCTTACGGTCTCGCAGACAGCTGTTTTTTCTTTTCTAAGGATTAGCTTGCAATTTTCTGAAACTAGAGGTGCTACTGAAATTTACTGTATTCTAGTTTAACTATACATATGCTTGTTAGCGAGTCTAGGATTAACACTAGACGCCTGAATAGGCGTTTTAATTATAGTTAATTACATAGAATTTTAGTATCGAAACAAGCTTTTGCATAATTTGTTTTTAGTGAAAATGGGGGGGCGCAAAAATACGCACCGAATGTTGGTGTGCCACCATTCGATCTTTACCCCAGCCAGTAAAGACAAAGATGAAAAATTGTTTCCGATTTGTCATGAAATTATTTGACAATTTTGGTTGATGGTGCCACTTGTCTAAGGTTTTAATAACATTTTAATCTGTTTTCATCTAATTTTAGACCAATGAGTTTATTAAACAATTTATGGAAAATGCGTATTTTAGAACCTCACTTGAAATTAATATTGACTTATTTGAGTCTACCAGTAGTACTAGGGCTCCAAATAAAAATTCTTTTGTAGTTAAACTGAAGTGAAAATTGAGGAAGATGGGGGGGTAAGCAGTGATCTAAACCAGTAGTTAAGGGTTCATTATCTCTATCAAAAATATATGAGCTTGTTCAATCGGACTAGTCTTCGTTTCCTTATTAAAGTTTTCAGACTTACGTGCGATAATTTCCCATCACTAAGATATTTATGCAAATATAGATTTGCAAATAAAGGCAGTTCGTTTGACTCCGGCTTGCATAATTCCATACCCAAAATATTCTTACAATTTTGAGACTGCATACTGAAGATAATTACATTCACTTCCAGGTATTTCCCATCGATCAAAGTGTTTTGGACTGGAATAAATATATGGGAACTTATGTTCTTGGAGTACGGCGATATTTTTCAAGGGAACAGGATGATACTTTACCGAACGCACGGAAACGCATGATGAGGTAAGTTTGTGACTTAAAGCTTTATTTTTTAAGCTTTAAGCCAAAATTTTAAGCTTTTTTTATGTATTGACATATGTAAAAATGTATAATTATACAAAATAATACTAAATTTGTTCTTAAACGAAACAAACTTTTAATCTTTCGTTGAATTCCAGCCCATTGAAAAATTCGGTATTTAACCCAGAAACTCGAGACTGAATTTCTTAAGGCCAGAAACAGTCAGACATTCATTTATTTTTTTTCTTTTGTAAAAATTGGAATTTACTTTTTAAACTATGTTCTGAAAATCGTGAAATAAGAGCTACTTGACCGTATTGAGAATTATTTTTGTGGACAAAGTCACGTGATAATCGGAGCCAAAAAACGCGGAGTCATTTTGACTCCCGCCGCCAGTTATGGATTAACAGCATACTTCTGTCTCTATATTTTACCTTAATTCTGCTTTTTTTCCTCGCTTTAGTTTTCAGATGTTTTCAGAAGTAACGGATTATCAGTGACTACCACTTTGCTCCAAAACCCCGATACCTTCGAACTTTTTCTGGTATGTTCCATTTATTCTTTGGAGCGAGTACATTGGTATATTCTTTGAAAGTACGGAATCAGGCCTTCCCCCCCCCTTTTTTTATACACTTAAGAGTAATTAAATTGATTTTTAATGCATCACCTACTTTCCAGTTTTTGATTTAACACGGCGGAACACGCGTCAAAAGTTTACAAGAGGACGCGTAGGGGTGTTGTATAATACACCCCATGCGCTTTCAGGCGGGTTAACAGATTTTACTTTGCTCCCCCCCCCCCTCTTTTCATTTAAGTTCAGAAGTCTTTCACTCTGGACTTGTTTTGATTTTTAATTTTGAAATTTCATGTATGCACAGTAATCTTAACATGTATTTAACTCGTACCCAATTGTTTGCATTTTTTCATGATTTTAGAACATAATATAGCCTGTAGCTGAGAACTTGTTTTTTCAGTTTTAGTATGTTTCGCATACTGACATGTTCAGTTCCTTATCTCTTGTCTGAAATTCAGCAAATGTGAACTAATGCAATCTCTCTCCACCCACCCCCTTCCTTTCGAAAATTACTTCAAATGTGTATAGTTAGTTTGATCTGAAACGTGTAGTCTTTTGCAACATAATTCATGTATTCATACATTAGTGAGCTAATTTTCATAATCCATGGTTTACATTTTTTATATGGGCGATTCTACGATAAGAGGTAATTTGTACGGCAATCAGTTTAAAACAGATTTTTTATTCTATGTTATATTTTGCAATGAATCTCATCAACTTAATATCCTTTATTAAATAACATCACGATTGAATGCCTAATTTAAACATTTTTCTGAAATTTCTTACAAAGTCTAAAAAGTCCCCTCCCCTGGCATGTCCCCTTGCCGGTTTCAATTTCACTTTCAAACAATACATATATTTTTTCCGCCAGATGCTTAGCTAAAGTATGTTTAATTGGAATTTAAATAATTATTATACTTACGTATTATAAAATAAAAAATAAAATAATTTTGTTAATTTCAAATAATTTTTAAAATTAACTTTTGTCCCGCTTTTTTTGTCTCTCCCCTGTCAAATTTCGTTCCGCTGAAACAAATATAAATTCAAGGATGGCTATATTGAAAGTAGTGCTAAAGGACATCTATTGGCTTGAAGTTAGCAATACTAAACGCGCAAGCCATTTAAGCGTCGCCATTTTTAGTTGCGACGCGACCGTGTTTTGTAGTGGTTCCGCACGTTGATCGTGTATCTCCCCTGGTAAGTCATAAAACTTATATTCATTTAATTCAATTGCATTTAC
The DNA here is from genome assembly GCA_964019185.1 of Maratus speculifer. NCBI lineage: Eukaryota > Metazoa > Arthropoda > Arachnida > Araneae > Salticidae > Maratus > Maratus speculifer. Next base: position 286,420,811 of record OZ025293.1, read on the forward strand.
TGCCCTAATTAAAGAATACAGTAACACTTGAAGTGAAATATACAATTAACCGAAAAACTAATTCAGTCAGTTAAAAAGTTTGAATTTACACTAAAATGTCTCTCCCCTGCCGTATTTCCCCTGGCACGATAACTACCAGGGGAGCTAGTCACTGACCAGAAAAAGTTATAAAATATGTATAAAGTGACTTGCCCTTATATGAAAAAGTAAATAAACGGGACAAAAATCATAATTTAAAGGTTTTTGATCAAACTCAAACTTTACTTTTTGGCCGAATTCTCTACGTTTTTAAACCTCTTATCGTAGAATCACCCATATATGTAGGGAAGACTGAGGTACAATGGACCACTTTTGTTAACTTTGACTGTTTACTCTTAAAATATTCATTAAAAAAAACTCACGTGCATGTTATCTATGCATTATAATTCAGATTACATATACTAAAAAAAAATTGCGTATACTTTTTTATATTTTTAAATAGCAAGTGATAAAATGGATTATTTTACCCCATGGCCGGGGTACAATGGTTCACAGCATGGAGCTCTATGGATCATATGCAATTCTGAAAAAATATATAAGTATAGTACATTTTTTAATAAGAAGCATAGAATATATCATTTGTTTATTCATGTCTTAACTTCATAGCTATAATGAAAGTTTAACGATTAAGGATAGCATATGATACATCAAAAGATATTTGTGTCGCTGAAAGCTTGCTGCATTCTAGTGAAACATTAGAATCCAGAACAATCATTAGAATATCGTAAACATTTACAAGAGATTCATTAACAATATTGGAAAGCATGCATTTTGGTTTGATTTTCAGCACATGAATCTCGCAAAAACAAATTCATTTTTTTTTTTCTGTTACTAAATCAACAAAATGAATCTTTAGTCAAATTTAATCAATGTAATTAACAAATTATTTCATTACTAAAGTTAACATTATTCTGTGAAATTTTATAGTCGCTGCATTCTGCATCGCTATTGAATAGAAATATTCAAATTTGAAAAGATTATATAGATATTTCAAAAATGCACTACACAACATGAATCATTGGTTTATTTACATACAAAAAATACTTTATTAATTCTAAATTTCACATATAATTTTAAATTTAAAAAACTCTGAATACAAGATTGGGGCACAATGGATCATGGTCAATTGTACCCCATATGAGACTTTGATCAAAAAATTGATAAGTAGTTTTATAGTCAATTATTTTACTTACAATAAATATAGTAATATATTACCTTTTTATTGTGCTCAGCAATATCTTCCAAATTACAAATCTTTAACGTAAAAAGTAGCACATTTTTCACTGCAAATATTTACTTTTACCTGCCTCAAATCAACTATCAAGAATAAAATGACTAAAATGGGCAGCTATGCACATGGTTTTAAATCTCTTCACTACTGCAGGGCTCCCATGTATGTGTCAATGTGAAGCATTCAAAAACGGAAATAGGGGGTGGACCACTGTACCCAGTGGTCCATTGTACTGCAATCTCCCCTACAGTTTTCTAAGATGGAATGAATTTTATTTCCTATACTTTGATTAGATTCATACTTTGTCAGTATGTTTAAATACAGTAGCTTAAAGTTTTCACTCGCAGTCGCAATTTCTGTGTATCTAAAGGTATAAAGTCTAACCTTGTACAAAACACTAAATATTTTGCCTTCAGCATTTCTATTGAACAATTCATCCTTAACCATTAACCTTGGCCAGTCCCATAAGATTTTACTGGATAACTCTTAACGAATTTTGTATATTTTGCTTTTATCCTATATTATATGAACTTCTATGAATTTCACTAATCCCTGTAAAATATAATACTTGATGCATAGCAGACCTATTTCCTTTCCAAATATTCAATTGTAAAATCCATATTTTTCATTCTAAAGGTGATTTTTATAATCTATCTATTACGAAGTTATTTACGTTTAATCAAATATGAAATCTGAAATAAGTATCCTAAACGGCATGTTTAGAGAAATTAATCTTTGTATGAGTACGTAGCGAAATGTTTCGCCTAAATTACTTTATTTGTAATTAACACGGATTCAAAATTTTCATACAGCACCCTTCCTTCAAAATTTTCATAATTGCAACTGTTTTTCAGGAAATACGAAAAAGTGTTTACGGACTGTGTAAGTAAATTTTAATTGATCTAGCTGTGTCACCAAGAACTACGCATGTGATATTGTCATTCGTACGAAATTGTACGGTTTTTCGTACGGAAGTCTTTTTAGCTATGGCTCTGCGTCGCCCAACATAAACTAATGAGTACGTCATTTTGAGTTGACACTTTTGGCGACTCTGTAGAAAATTTGGTTTTGAATTGTGATGTTTCATTAATAAGGATTTATCTATTTTTCTCATCTGTAGATAGTAATTCATTTTGGGTGAATGCATTATGCTGGAATCCTGACTGAATATTTTGACTTTAGGTAACTTTAAGAAAATGCATTCATTTGCAATTTTCAAACTCCAAACAATTTAATGGAAACATTAATATTTACCCCTGGGTCATTCCATGTCAATTCAATAAGACCTTGTAACACGAACGACAGGGATTTGTCGTGGTGTACATACTAGCCCTACATTGATATGAACAAATAAAATTCTCCCTAAACCCAGGGCTCGAAATGTACCGGAGCAAACCGCAACGATGTTCCGGTTCGTGAAATTATGAAAAATATTGTTCCGGTTCGTGAAATTATGCTACATATCGTTCCGGTTCGTGAAATTATTAAAATACAGTGCTACCGTTCCCGAAAAACATTTACTTTCCATTTCAGCTTCATCCGAAAATAAGGATAGTTAAAACGTGGTAATACCATAGATGTAGGAATAACTAGATTACGCACACGGGGAGAAAAGTTGATTCTCCGCGCGCGAACGATTCTTCTCCACTAGAGTGGCAAATGGCCGGCGATCCAGTGGTCAATATAGTGGAAATGCGCATTCTTAAAATGCATTTATGTCTATATACACATGCATATTTTAAGCTTTCGTGAATATTTCAAAGTTTATATCTGATTTTTAACCACCGATTAGTTTATTATTATTATTATCGCTAAGTTAATTTTTATGAATGAAATAAATAAGAATAATGGATTTTTTTAACAACTATCTTTAAATACCATTTAACCTGGAAGTTAAACAAAAAGTATGCTCATCAAAATCAGTAACTGGCATCTTTTTTAGGTGCGTTTGTAATTATGTAAATACGTAGCTCCTAAAGTTGTCGTTCGGTCTGACCGTCCATCCGCATATAACAACGCAAAAACTACCCAACTGAATCGTTTGAAATCTAAAATGTGTAATTACTACTTAATTTTGACGAGTCATTTCAAATTTTATGAAAATCGGATGTATAGATCAATTACAGGGACAATCAAAAGTATTCCGTTACTTTACGGTCAATGGGTAAAGTTTGAAATGTATTTTAATCACTTGAAATTTAAAATACATGATTATTACATAGTTTATTACATAGTTTTGTTAAGTTACTTTCTGCCCATGTTTCTTTGCAATGGCAATAAATTATTGTGTCAAATTTTCCTTACCCACTAAACTTAAAACATTTCTTTTTCAACCATAGTTGTTAATCGTTCATTTCTTCCCCCCCCCCCAAAAAAAAAGTAATACGGTAAGAAAAAAAAAACTTATTCTAGCCATGTTTTTTTTTTTTTTTACTTGAAATAAATAAATAAGCATTAATAATGCAGATTTTTAGATTATTTTTTAGCCAAACATTGTTCAACAAAGGTAGACAAAGCATGGCATATTTTACCAAGATTCTTAATAAATCTTTGGTGCTTTTAGAATACAACTTAATTGAAGGGATAAATAAATCTGTTCATTTACATTTTATAAAAAGTGTGAATGAGTGAATTAGTTTAAAAAAAAATTATTTTTGTCCATTTCAATTTTAAGATATAACAAGAACGAAAAACAAAATCCAATTCTTTGAATTGCTTAATAACGCATCAAACAAAAATCACAATTACGTATATCTGCTATGCATCACTATGGTAGAATCTCGCAAGTTCCACTTGCTTTCTGCCACTCTAATGGATGTTGCCACCGAGCCGCAACAGAATCAAAAGGTATTGGGAGAATAACATTGAATGCGTAATCTAGTTATTCCTATATCTATGGGTAATACGCACTTAACTACCATTGTGGCAAGCCACCCCGCTAAGCATGAGCAGTGCCAAGCCCGCAGTGGCAGCGGTGAAGCAATTGCGATATTTCCTACTCTAAATGAACGACTCATAAGGGAGATATCCGAACTCTTCCCGCATATGAAAAACGTACATTAGCGAGTTAGCCTTGATTCGATTGTCACGTAATACCCTGTTCACACCATGGATAGTTATCTCAGGCCTGGAACTCTCTGAGTTTCAATTCCCTCGGGTTAGATACAGGAACAACCACTCACTCTCATTGGCTATAAAGCTTCGCTTTTACCGATTGGCTGTTACGCCCGTCTTTACTTCAGGCGCATGCGCATACGTTACATTTGTTCAGTTCAGAGATAGTGACATTCGCTGAGATATCTTAGGTAAGTTTTTCAGTGTGAACAGGCATCCAATTCCGGGAGGATCCACTTCAAACATGGCGATCTTAAGATATCTTATGTTTGTGGTGTGAACGGGGTATAATGTTATTTTTCTGCGATTTGATATTCTTTTTGTGGTTAATGGATTTAACAGACCAGCATAACTGAGTATTAATCAGTACGGTTGTTTTTCATCTTTTTTATAATTTAATTATGCGTATCATTAAATATAAATATGGCTTATTCAAGAAATCTGATAAAATGATTACTAACTAAAAAAGATCTATGAATTCAAATATCGTGAGTACTCAGTCTACCTAATCCAAATAAAATGAGAAATTTAAAAATTTGGCTTGTTAAGACTGATGGTAGCAGTAAAACATTTTCTGAAACTGAAAATACTGCAGCAGGAACAAGTAGTAAAAATGATTGCAAAACAGGTGAAGCTACTCCACCAGCCAAAAAGCAGAAATTGAATCCTGAAGAAAACGTACCAAGTGAAAACGTTGAATTACCAGCCTTTTCGACAGAAGAAAAACTAAAACGATTGAAAGATAATACTTGGTTAATTGTAGACAACGGTGGATTAGGTTGTTTAATCTGCAAATAAAAGATTTAGGAGTACTTGCAAGGAAGGTCTCCATACGGGCATACCCCAAAAAATCTGAAAAAGTTACAGAATGTTTCTCTTGTGTGGTTATATTTTTATAAAAAAAATTTCGGCGGAACCCCCAATCAGTAGCCGTAAAAAATAATGAAATTTTCGTTACTTGGCGATTTATCACCGGTAGGCGATGGAATGTAATTTCAAAAAATACTTTGTCAAATATACTTAACCCTTTGCTTACGGGGTTGGGATATATGTCGTCCCAGAGACTATTTCTTTATTGTTTTCGCACCAATTTTTGAAAACTAATCCCTATCATAAACTAATACTAGTGTAATTTCACGAGATAGCTAATACGAAGAATTTTTCTTCTAAATTGTGGTACGAATGAATATAAAAATAGTTGCCAGTTCTACTCCGTAATCTAAAGGTTAAAGAAAAAAAGTTTCATGTCGAACTTGTTTTGATAAATTTAAATAACTTTAGTTTAAGTTTTAGTTTAAGTATAATTTTGTTATATCGATATTTATATTCAAATTTAATCTTCATAATTTAAATTAATGAAGTTTGTTTCAAGCTCACAAAGTCCAATGAAAATTGTCAATTGCATTTTGTTGCCATGGAAACATCTATTATTCTTGAATGCGCTTAAATGTATGAAGATATTTTTTTTTCAATGATTTTTTTCCATCTATGAAATTTTTTTCTAGTGATTAATTAAATAACTACTTCAAGTTATATATATATATGCAATACAATATGCATATATATGTATATAATATATTAAAGTCTCGTTGTTTATGTTTAAATTCATTAAGTACCATTTACATACATTCTAAATATCCAACAGTTTTGAAATGCATTAAAATCGTTTGCTTTTGGCGAGGAAAAGGGCTGCTCGCCAAATTGACTCTTTCGTCTTTTCACGCGAAATATTCGAAAATATATTTTTTTTTTTTTTTTTTTTTACTCATTTTCTAATGTGATACCGCCGCTAATTGATCCTTTATTACATACATAAGTACTTTAATTAGTATATTTTTCATAAAATTCTGAGTATGCCCAGTATGGAGATCTTCCTTGTTAGTAATAAAAATTTAAGACTTTCGAAAGTGTGGCAAAATTGTTCTGTCACACCAAGTGGTAAAACGGCAGGCTCGATACAATCCAGTTTGAGAAAAAAGATATACAAACACAAAAATAGTGATGCACATAAAGCTGCTGAAATTTTGGAAAAATAAGCTAAAAAAGAAATTGATAGCAACATTTAAAATACGCACAAACCACGATTTTCGAGTACAGAAAAGATTTTTAGGACCGTGTATAAAATTCAGTAAAGACCATATGTCTATCTTCCAGTTGACGTTTATTTGCAAAGATTAAATGGAATATCAATGGGAAATATTTTGCACTCTGATAAAACATGTGCAGAAATTGCAATATATATTGCATGTGAAATGAAGAAAAAAATTTGAAGTAATAACATCTAAACGAAAAAAGTATCTGTGATAATAGATGAATCGACAACATTGAGTAAATCTTCTGCCTTATTGTCCTCAGGACATATTTTGGTGATTTTCTTGGTGATGCTTATGTTTTCAATCTTGATTTGGTTGAACTGCAAGACACCTCAGCAAATAATATTGCGTTACAGTTGCTGAACACTTTGAATAAGCTTGGTTTCGATGAACATTTGCTAAACGAATGTATTATAGGGTATGCATGTGATGGAGCATCGGTAATGTTGGGGGGAAATGCTGGAGTAGCAACATTATTGAAACAAAAATTTCCAAATATGATAACCTGGCATTGCGCCAACCATCGATCGGTTGGAATTTGCTGTTTCTGATACAATTAATGAAGTATATGGGATAAATAATTTCAAAATATTTATTAAGTTGTATGCTTTGTACAACCAATCGCCAAAGAATCTGCGACAGCGAGAATTGAAAGAAGCAGCTGCAGTACTCAACATACAGTTATTAAAAATAGGTTTTCACTGTGCGTTGGGTATCATCCAGCAGAAGAGTAAATGCTGTATTAAATAATTACGTTGCTCTAGCAAACATTTTACTCAAGCCTCGAATGACCTTACAAGAGATGAGAGCGATGTAAATATAAAGGGTTACAGAAAATTTTGACAAATGTAGAATTCGTAAAAAAAATCTTCATATGATGGCTGATGCTTTGAAAGAACTGGCAGAACTTTCTCTATTTTTACAGAGAAGAGATGGATATTACGCTCATCGATGCTAATAAGGCATAGTCTCTGAAATTAAGAAGAAACGTCATTAATTCTTCATGCCACTAGAAAAAAATATAATTTTTTATTCTCTGCCCATATGAAAATTTTTCTGATTTTGTATTTAAATTGTGTAAGCATAAGTAACTAAGCTTAAAATAAATCTATTTTAAGGTAGATTTAGAAAAAATCAAAGTCCAAAACATAATTTAATCTTTTAACGCAAAAAAATCCTATAATAAAATAAACTTTTATATTCATTTTAGAGAATTTATTCCTAGTCCAAAATTAAATTAATAGTTTAAAAATATAAGATGTGAATTCATTTATTAGTTTTCATGTAGTGAAAAATTTTCTCTTCCACTCCTTCTCCGAATAAGTGACGGGAGGCGTTGCACGTTGCAATAAGAACTGGTGTTAGTAGAGACGCCATATTTGAGAAGTTCTCGCTACGAGCTTGGCAATCTGCGCTAGAGGTATGTGCAATGATAACCAATTGTTGATGGCTTCTGGTTTGTTTACATCCAGCACTTGTATTCCTTTCAATGAACTTACATCCAATCTTAAACTTTTGTTACTAAATAAATATGACAGTCCACACACACATTTAAACTTTTTTATTTTAATCTTTTGTTATAACGGAGATGGAATTGTTTACATACCGCATGTTGCCGGCAAAGTAAAAAAAAAAAAAAAAAAACCTTTTTTTACACTATCTACCAAAAAGTATTTGTACACTTTCAGTTTTTGACATTTTGTCAAATATTTAAAAATATACTGGTCGGATTCTTCTGGAACTTCAGAAATATAAAGATTATGTTTCACTTTATATTTATTTACATTCATTTGTTAATCGGGTAATTAGGGGGCCGGCAAAAAAACAAAGAATAATAGAAATATTTGGGATCGCCCTGTACATGAAAATGCACGAAACGACTTATCGCTTTAGAATACAAATATATGAATACAGTAGAATATGTACACTAATTTTTGTGAGAATAGCATGTATATTTATGGCAATAGAGCGATTTTTTTGAAAAATTCAAAAAATTCTGGTATGTTTTTTGTTTATATCATAGAGGGTTTTTGACCAAATTTAACGCAAATTTCAGAAAAATTGGCAAAATCTATTTAAAAAAATATAGCGCAATTGGAATATAAATATATTTAATACTTTATGAAATATGAGTAGTTTTATGAAATAATTTTTATCTGCGCATGCGCGAACGATAAAAACAATTCTTTTATATCATTTAATAGTCAATTCTATGGAGTAACTTATAAAAAAAATCCAATCAAATATCGTGAAAATTCAAAAAGATATCATTATTATAAGTAAGCTGTTTTTACATTGCTCTCTAAAAACGGCTGAATGATAAGGGATTCTCCACAAATTGACATTTTTTATTAACTGACTTTTAGGAAAAAATTAGTACTATTTAATGAATACAATATTGCTGCTAATAAGTATCTTGACACCTGTGATAGAAAAGGAAAAGGGCTTTTATTATTTTCCATCACAGATGTCAAGATACTTATTAACAGAAATATTGTATTAGATATTGTATACATTAAATACTAATTTTTTCCTAAAAGTCAGTCAATAAAAAATGTCAATTTGTGGAGAATCCCTTATCATTCAGCCGTTTTTTGAGAGCAATGTAAAAACAGCTTACTTATAATAATGATATCATTTTGAATTTTCACGATATTTCATTGGATTTTTTTTATAAGTTACTCCATAGAATTGACTATTAAATGATGTAAAAGAATTGTTTTTATCGTTCGCGCATGCGCAGATAAAAAATATTTCGTAAAACTACTCATATTTCATAAAATATTTAATATATTTATATTCCAATTGCGCTACATTTTTTCTACTGCATTTTGCCAATTTTTCTGAAATTTGCGTTAAATTTGGTCAAAAACCCAGCATGATATAAACAAAAAACATACCAGAATTTTTTGAATTTTTCAAAAAAAATCGCTTTATCGCCATAAATATACATGCTATTCTCACAAAAATTAGTGTACATATTCTACTGTATTCATATATTTGTATTCTAAAGCGATAAGTCGTTTCGTGCATTTTCATGTACAGGGCGATCCCAAATATTTCTATTATTCTTTATTTTTTTGCCGGCCCCCTAATTACCCGCTTAACAAATGAATGTAAATAAATATAAAGTGAAACATAATCTTTATATTTCTGAAGTTCCAGAAGAATCCGACCAGTATATTTTTAAATATTTGACAAAATGTCAAAAACTGAAAGTGTACAAATACTTTTTGGTAGATAGTGTATACTTAAATCGCTGAATAAATGTGAGTCTTCACATCCAGATTTTTAAAATTTAATTTTTTGATATAATGGAGATGAAAGCAGGCGAAATTTTGGCTTTACTGAAGACACTGACAGTTTACATGCCGCATGTTTCTTACCTTCAAAAGGGGAAAAAAAAATCGGCGTTTTTCGTCTCTCAAACATATTATTTTACATGTATATAGCTTATTCTGTTCAATTGTAACTTTTAAAAATTGTTTTTATCAAGTTAAAAATAAATTTAGTCATTTTTTGAAAAAAAAATAGTAAAAAATAATTTTGAAATAGCGTTCCGGTTCGTGAAATTTTCCATTTCGAGCCCTGCCTAAACCTCATAGTTCAAGAGAGATGGGGGGGTCCAATTTTTGGCTTATTCTTTAATCGCACACTTCTGAGTCTGTATTTTGAAACTGCAGAAATTGTTTCTCTGGATCTAAAATGTGAGCCATCTTAAATATCACTAAGTACATAAAAAATGCAGATTTAAAAAAATTAAAATTTAATATTTATGGCCAAAAAAGTAGACAAGTTGAAAGTTGTGGTTATTTTCCAAATTTTTGCGATTGTACAAAAAAGGCTTTGCACAAAAAATGCAAATGAATTTCTTTTGGTTTTAAATGTTTACCTATTAGGCTCTATGTTTATGAAATAAAAATGTCTTTCTCAATAATTTTACTTATTTTTGGATGCTGTCTATCGAGATAATCTCTCGCTTTACTTATGGTACCTAACTGTTTGCTGCACATTTTAAATTTATTAATGATCTTGAATTGTATAATAAATCCGTGTCTTTAAAATTTACCAATTTTTATTACAGTAGAAAATGTTTAATGTAAAAACCTTATTTGATATTCACATTACCTAAAATTGCGTGGTTTTCAATTTTATCGTACATTTATCACTTAAAAGTACATCTGTAATTAAAAACAGATATATTTATATTAAATTTCATAATAGTAGTATACAGCAATGTGGAAATAATAATCATTGTGAGCAAGCACATTAAATAAAATTGCTCATTAACCTTTAAAAAGTGTATTTGTTGGCATTCTTATTTAACAAATGAAGACTTTATGTTGATTTTTTTTATAAAGAAACAAAACAAATATTACATTTGAATCCTAAAATTCAAAAATAGAACTGGGCTATATATAAATATGGAAATGAAATATATTTTTGCAGTTCCACTTTTAAAGATTCTTCATTCAGTTTTGAATATACTTATTATAACAGACCATTCTAATATCTATTGGGATTTATTTTTATCTACTGTTAATCCAAACATAGTAATATAATAAAACATCAGTATACACCAGGAAATCTTAATTTTATATAAATGATATGGCTTCCTTTTTGTGTTAAATACAGTGGCGGTCAAAAACTTCCTGCCAGCAAAAATTTTTCAATTTGTAAATATACCCATATGAAGAGGAATCTCAAAGCGATACTTATACATTTTATTGACATTAGTTAGAAACTTATAGAAGAATGTGTAAATATCAATAAATTTTATTGACAAAATTAAGTATAAAAGAAAACGCATGTTCTCAAAAGTTTCCGGCCACTTATTCTTTAGCTTTTTTTTTTCTATCCGTGAGGTGTTTTTTGGTTGTTTATGAATGAATCAACGTGTATAGCATAAATTGAATTCAAATTTGAAAAGTTCAATTGCTCATAAATGAGTGATTAGTTTGTCGCTAAAAGGCCAATCTTCTCGAGATATTGCGGTTAAGTTATCGATCGGTAAAATCGACTGTAAACGATATTTAAAAATTATATAAAGATGGTCATGGCTTTCAGGGTTTCAGAGGTCCGGGAGACCCCGGAAAATTACTATTCCTGTGGACAGAATTATCAGGAGAAAAACCATTGATAATCCGCATGAAAATTCCGTTGCAATATATTGCGATTTACGGAATAAAATATTGCTGGAATAAGTTTGTCTACCGTGTTATGATGCTGACGTGATACAGAACTTTATGGAAGAGTCGGTGTTCAAAAATTTTCAGAGGTAAAAAAAAAAAAATACAGACGTACCCTACTTTTATTTTCCAAGGAACAGTCTGGTCAAATGAAAACTGGACAAAAAGTTCTATTTTTTTTCATTAATCGAATTTGAAACAGTTTTGGAAGTTATGGCAGACGCGACGTCCGATGACCTAACAACAAAAGATAGGATTCGACCTATACTATACCTACAATGAAGCATGGCAGAGGACACGTTATGCCGTGGGGGAGGATTTTCTTCAAAAAGTGTCAGTCCGTTATTTGAAATCTAAAACCAGGTGAATGATACAATGTATAAGGATATCTTGCAAGACCATTTTCTGCCTTAGAGAAAAAAAATTGATCGCAACTATTTTTCTTAAAATGATGACAAATGTGTGCAATCCTCGATAAGCAGTTGTTTTCGCACAAAAATGTTTTTGAAATGGTCAACCCAAATGCCCAACATGAATCCAATAGAAAATCTTTGAAAAGAACTTGGCAAAAGTCTACGGAACTATAAATGTTCAAACTCAGCCAAAATTTCGCCAAAATTGCAAGAAATGTGGAAAAAACTTACCATAGACGATCTTTAACCTTTGATTGTATGTCACGTTGCTGCGCCGCAGTACTTATTACTAAAGCTAATAAAATAGAAATCCGATAAAATACTAATTGTAAATGTTGTTGATCAGTGTAATTTTCTATTACAATACCACTTTTTTACAAACTTGTGAAGGTGGCCGGAAACTTTTGAGAACGTGCGTTTTCCTTTATACTTAATTTTGTCAATTAAATTTATTGATATTTATACGTTCTTCTATAAGTAAGTTCCTAACTATTATGCCAATAAAATGTATAAGTATCACTTTGATATTCCTCTTCATATGGATACACTTACAAATTAACTGAAAATTTTGCTGGTCGGAAACTTTTGACCGCCACTGTACACTAAAGTGGCATGTTTCACATCATCAGATAAGATTCAAAGACTGCTGACTGATAATTTATTATTGGGAGACTGGGTATAACAACAGGATGAACAGTGAACCCTTCTGTGGTCCATTGGTAATTTTGAATCTCGTCTTTAATAAGAAAACTAAATTTTCACTAAAATCCAACAAAACAATGGTTTTTGAGGGATATATAAAATGTGAAAATCGGAATGCATTTTTTGTAGCACAAGGAAATTTAGATCGTCCTTCTATGACAAGAAATGGACAGTGTTTATATTCCAAAACATCTGTTTTACCTAAAGAGTTTTACCCTGCCTCCATCAGGTGTTTACACAAGGCAGATGCAGACAAATCTTTCATACTATAGAAATTTGCTTAAACATTTGCGTATTTAATTGAACTTATCAAAAAAAATTTAAACGGCATAAAAATACCAGAGGAAATTAAATACAAGGATTTGAATATTTTTTAAATATAATTAAAATATTAGCATTCAAAAGAAAGATTGAAAATGTGAAAAAAATTATTTTATACTGAGTAAAAAATTAAACTATATAATTAAAAACAAAAGTAGAAGCTTCTTTAAATTAGAAAAACAAAATCTTATAAATGAAATATAGGACCATTCACTAAATTTTATGGAAACATAATGCAGTCATACTTTTTGCATAAACTTTATTTTGAAAATTAAAGTTTTTAAATAACATTGAATTCAGTAACTCGTAGAAACACCAGTAATTCTTTTGATACAACTAAACTTAGAAATTTTCTTGTTTTGTTTTTCTTAATTGGTAGTTTTCCAAAACGTGGCCAAACTTGGTACTTTTTGGTTAGCCAAGCACAATATTGTATATGTCTATATATAAACATTTATATACATATGTATCTCTAACACTGCTGCCCGTCTATCCTCTAAGTATACAATTTTTGCATAAGCCATGAGAAAGGCATCCATTTTTATTTTATAAATAGAAAACCCAAAGTGTAATCTTTTTTTATTCAAAATAAAGAAATTGGAAATTGGGCATTCCCAAAATGAAGGAAAAACAAGAGGGATTGTATACATATATTCAATGATTAGTCAATATAGAATACACAATATGGGACGTACTACATTTGGATAAAACCCCTACTTGTTTCATTTTGGGAACAACGGATTTTGTGCTTATTCTTTAACCTATTTTCAAAATTTTCAAGCTATGATTTTGAAACTTTCACAAGTTGCTCTATACATTTAGCTAACATAATATGTAAATAAAATTTTGATATCGTTGACGCATGCGCAGTGAAATTGTTCAGTAAACCTACTCATTTTTCGCAATTTTTTTTTTAATTCTAATTACAGGGTATTGTGTACAATGTTTGTCATATTTTCAGGAAAGAATATTTTATGCTAAGAACTCTGCAAATTATAAACAAGTCTTGGGAAAATTTCGAACTGCTTTCATAAATCTTAATTTTTCTATGAGCATACATGCTATCGACATAAAAATGAATAGTTCATTACAATAAACCATTTATTTAATCATAATCTACTGTTTGAGCGCTTTTGCTACATTAGTTTTGACAGGATTATCCTAAAGATGCTTTTTTAATTTATTGACGGTCCCCTACAGAATTTCGGGAAAAAATCTTCACGCAAATGTATGACTTGTACTATTATATTTTTATACTTGGTTTCAGGCTAATTTAATGTATTTTTCTAGATATTAACAATGTCTAAAATCGCAACTGGGCGGTTATCTTTAGCCATGTAGTGTATACGGAGTTGTCGGTAGAATATAGATAAAATGATATACGAGGTCACGTAAAGAATTATACATGGCTGTCTATGGATGACAATCTTTGGAAGTGAAATTTCAGTAGATTTGCGAGTTTTAGTTGCTATTTCAGCTAAATGGTAACATGTATATGATAGTAGGTAAAATAGTTGTAGAAAAGTATTAAAGTATGCTTTCGTCTACTTAAATTTCTGAAAGTCAGATTTCAACCTATTGGTTTTTAACGCTTGTCAAAGTATTTCAGTGCTTATGAATTCAGTCTGTCAGTTCGAACTCTAACTTACGTTAATATAGTTGGATTGTTCTGAAATTTTTTAATGAGATTTACTATGCGTTGTCGGTATTAAAAAATTAAGCACTTTGCGTTCATAGTTTAGATATTCAAAAGTTTTCCATAACATAATCTATGGCGGAATGTTGTAATTTTAAATGCGTAGAACCTATAATCATCTGGTCTGTTCGTATAGAACAGCGCAAAATCTACCCAACCGAATGGTTTTAAAATTTAATATAATAGATGCAGAATATTTCGAATTTTAATGAAGATACATTCGATAATTGTTTTCTTTTTAGTTCCTGTTATAAGCAATTTCAATAATATCCCTTAGTAAGTAATGGTTTTAGGTTGTCCTGTTGATGACGTCCTATTTCAAATGGAATCGTAATTTCGTATTGCTGAATTTTATATAATCGTGATGATAAATTTTGTATTTATGCCTTTTTTGCATAAGTGCAATAGCTATTGTACCAAAATCTGAATATTTTAAAAAAAATTATACTTCGAACGCATGTTTTGTCACGTTTAACGTACAATTTCACTTTTTTTCTATTTGCTTCTGCCATCACATTACTTGATACATTACTTTTTAATCAGTCGTTCCAAGTTTAGATTTAAAAAATAAGATGTAGTCGAATGGCTGCAGCCTCCGGCACTTGTACAGAATCTATTCCATCACCTATCTTGGCAGACCTCATTGGGGAAACACCTCATGGGTACTCTTTGATTTTAAACACTGGTTTCTATTTAAAGATTTGGTTTATATGTTTCATAAGTTAGACATCTGGATGGGATACCTCATCCAGAGAGCTTTCCCATTTTCTTTCTAATTTGTTACAGTAATTTTCTTAAATTCATGTTATTTTTTATTGGCGCAGCATGTCTCTGAAGAGATTTTGCGCCATAAAAATACAACCAACTAACCAACCGAATGTCTGCATCCAAATATTTAATTTCTTCAGCAGCTCTTGCACGTAAAGATACACAATTTCATCAATCTGTCTCCGTTACATGGCACCATTTTTTAAAATAATGGTATTTATAGATCCGTAAATCCGGGCAAGCGTTAAATGATCCCTTTTTGTCAGCATATTATGCAACTGTGAAAAAATTGTTTGACGGTAACATCATGCCTGGATTTTTAAATTCTGAACTTTTTCTTTTCCTAAGGTACTACTACTTATGGCTTGCATTGAAGCTATCATCTGCATGTGGAGTATTGATGTTCATGAAGTACCTGTATAAACGTGGAGCTTTAAAGACCACTTTGGTGACTTCATTATCTGTGTTCGCCATGATAGCTACTAGGATACAAAATGCAAGATTACAAGCCGAAATGAAACTAAAACACCCTCGGAACTTCTAGAAAATCTTTATTAGTATTGTATGTTAACTCTTGTTTTTATTAAATTTTATAATTTCCAACATTCTGCTTATTTTCTCTCCACCAGTCTGAAGACTACATATTCAATGTCATTCATTAATGTACCATTTAAAGTATCTGATTTGCGTGGCGCAAATATCAATCCATAAATGCTGCAATAAATTATAATTGAAAAATACTTTAATACCATACTTTTTCTCCCAAAAGATATGGCCTTTGTGAGACCCGCGCATAGACTGAAAATGGGTTCTCTAGTATGAGAAAGTGATAGCTATTATGGAAGTTGCAGTAATATGGAATATTTTTGGAAGCTACATTACAGGATTTTTCTTTAATATCCCTTCAAATCGTAAACTGTTTCGTCGTCCTTTAAATAGAATGTATGGATCTTATTGTAACATAAAAACCTGGGAAATTAAACAATAAAATTTTAAGAAATAGTTTAAAAACTGAAACACAATTTCGTTGAATCGGTAAGCACCAAATCGTAATTGAAACTATATGTATAAAAATGTTTATGTATGAAAAGATAAGTTCGAATGTTAAAAAATCCGGTCGAATAATAAAATTAAGAATAGATTGTAAACTCTTATTTTTATATGTACATTCGTGAAACTTTTTAAAACGTGAAATTTTCAGTTATTAGATTAAAAATTTTTATCATTTTAGAAATATGTATTAAAGTGGCCTCGTTCAGGGGTTAAAATTCTACATAGCTAGCATCTAAACTTATAAAACCTCAAAGTAGTATTAAGGTTAAACGAATTAGGTTTTTTGGCTTGTTAAATTAATAAAATTCATTATGGTAATGGTTGTTCAAAAACTGAATGTTTAAATTTCCCTTTTTAGTTTGAAATCCTCGTCTTATTGAAAAAATCTAAAGAAATAAATTTTTCCCCCTTAAATTGGTATTTTGTTGCTAATTCATTCTCAAAAAAACTTCTCAAATATCTTCTCGGAAAATTAATATTTTTTACATTTTTTTAGTGTTCTCTTCTTAAAGCATGTCTTTGTCTTAGTTTTCAAAATATTTCTAAAATCTATAATTTTATATGGCGCATTAAAATTTTACATCCAGTTCGCCAGTTTTTTAAACATAAAGTATCGGAGAACTCTAAAAAGAACTTAAAAATATTAATTCCCTGGAGAGAAATTTAGAATGCAGTCGACTCTTGTTAATTCGAAATCGGATAATTCGAATTTTCGCTTAATTCGAACTAAACATTAAGTCTAGAAATTTTCAAGGTAGAAAAACGTTAAAAATTTCCATTAGTTCGAACTCAATTTCTCTTGACTTCGTTTAATTCGAACTAACTAGAATTCCCATTTTTTTTCTCTTCTTTCTCACGGATTTCAGATCATTTGAATAACTTTCTTTGGTTTTTGTGAAAATTATTCCGAACCAGTATTCTTATAATCCAATGCATTTAATATTCACTTTCTTAGTGCCCCGTCTGTCCATCAGTGACGCTTTAAATTTTTCTTCCTTTGTGCTTGTTTCTAATCTTTTTAATTTATGTATTTATACGTTCTATTCAATATTAAGTCATTCTAATAATAGATGAAATGAATTAAAAAAACACTTACATTAATTCCTTTTTAATAGCACAATATTAAGCATGTTTTTATTTCATATTTTTCATAATTCGAACTTTTCTTGTGATCCCGACGAGTTCGAATTAACGAGAGCAGACTGTATATGAATGCATCAAATGCCTATAGACTTAGCATTATCGAGGGAAATTGCCGCTGAGTGACTAGCACCCTTAAGCAACTTCATTCACATATCTTAACGTAACCAAGTTGGACTATATGGGTTATATCAGGAGATGAATCTGCAATGACTCCAAAAGATTTTGCTTTTCTTACTTTGCATGAAATATGCTGCTATACTTCTGACGTTAGTTGTAATAACAGAAGAGATAATTTATTCCACCTTTTTCAATATTTCTTGGCTAAGCGGTCAACGAGAAAAAATGTACATAATAAAATTTTGCTATTAATTCCAAACTTTATAAAATTAATTTCTTACAGGTCCTGGTTTCATTTTCACACAAGTGTTCATCCTCTCTCTCAAGTGTTGTATTTTTGTCAACTCTTTTAAGATTATTTCGCCAGCACATTGCATTTACTCGGATATCCGCTGGTTATTTGCTTATCAATTTGATTGCAAGAAACATCTAATAGATAATGCACAAGCACTGGCTCTGTGAGGTTGGGGATTTTAATGTTCATTCAGTCTTCCAGCTATTTTTTTTTCAGACTGCAAATCTCGCATCACAAAGCAAATTATGGCTTGGTGAATAAATCTGACATAAAATACAACTGCTGTGGATGGGGGAGTAAATCGGCCAATCCCTCATTAAATATGCATTTGACATCAAAACACGACTTTTAACTGTGCTTTTTTTTCTCTAATTTTATTTTGTCAGTATAAAAAAAATTCTGCGTATATTTCTTCAGTAATTATAGATGGCCAAAGAGCGGGATCATCTGAATACTTTGAAAATGAATTATTTTCAATGTTTATCAGCCAGTGAAGATAAAATATATTTTTTTAATCATGGGTGTATGAAAACTACTTTCCTTTGTGTTGTCAAGGTTCCCATGTAGATGGGGTTCCAAATTATCTGCACGCCAGCATTAAGAATTGTCTTCGCCTTATTTAATGACCGAATTATCCGAGATTAATGATGAAAAAATAAACTATTTGGTGGTAAATTGGGGCTTTTGGAGCCCTTATTTAAGTGGGGCACCTGGTACATTACCACTTTAATTCTCTTTCATTTGGCAGAGATCTGAATCTGATTTTTAGTAGAAAAGTTAGGGTACACATTTGCTGAATTGAAAACTCTCGCCAGCAATATTAACATTTTCAGTTACAGTACTTTTGACTTCAGTGCTTTGACCAACATCAGAAAATAAAATCATGCATGCCTTTTTACTTTCTTTCTTTAAGATGCCTTTTCCATCTAGGTAAGCTTTTTTGATCTGACATCATTAATCAAAATAAATGAAGACTAAAATAGATTTGAATGCATACTGCTTTTGTATAAATTAAATTTAATAGCGCTTCGCATATGCTGATTTATGTGGAATAATCATTCAACTAATGTACAACAACCTAACCAAATGTTAGCGATTTTTTTTCTATTACGATCTTGGAGGATAGAATTGGAATATTCTATCCTCCTTGATTACGATGTGTTTCTAAACGCTATCTAGGGAAATAAAAATATTAAGCTGCCTCACCAGTTATCGTATTGAATTGTACATGTGACGTCATCCATTATAGGTAGAACGCGCCTACCCATACGCCTACATTGAACTTATTGGTCAATCCTAATACGCAGTAGGAATAAAGCGAGACAGTTTACAACCATGCCAATTGAGAAAAATCTCTTCTATTTTTGAGATGAACATTACAGAATACTTAAGAAATTTTTCGAAAAATTTTGCACGTTTTGAGGCTCATCTGCGGTGAGCTTAAGGCCGCAGCCTAGTCGGCCTGTGCAGAAATCGGGCCCTGGCTTCAGTGACAACTAACTTGCCTTGATCAAGGAGACAATCTCATCAACAATCTAATACCGAACTTGAATTTGGATACAGCCCTCGTAATATGCTCGTTTTAAAATAATTTTTTGGAAACTCATCGTACGAATTGCAAAATTAAAATTTTCAGGATAATTGAAGGGTGTAGAGTTCATTTGTACTTTAAGAATTGGATACTTTTATTTAAAAATCAAAGTTAGGGTTCGTTTTAATATGTAGATGACCCCTAAGCAAATTTTATACACAATTTAAAAATCCAATCATTAGATACTCGTAACTTAATTCTATATTTTTTTTCCGGAGTTAGTAGCGGATGTTTACAATTATTTCCACCAAAATGAGTGAACGATTTAAGTGAGACGATAAACAAAGTAAAAACTTCGTCTTGAATGCTATATATCAAAAGCAAAGGTGTTACTGGTGTAACCTAAACTATAAAAGTCCCAGAAAATTTCAAATATTCTCATTTGGTAGAAAAACTTCTTTTATAGCCGATGTTTCATTAATTTATAAATTTTAACGTATTAAACTTTAACATATTTTTAAAATTTACCCATTTTAACTTTCTTATAGATAAAAATATTCTTTTTATTGTATGTAACGTACAATTTAATATTTATAATATTAACATATAAGAAAGTAATAAAATTACAGATGGGGAAAATTCCTTACGACAAATTTTTAGAAATATACAAATCTAAAAGTTAAATTAGTGGAATCCCAAAATTTTCTATCTCATACGTACATTGTAATATTTCAAAAAGTAGTTATACATGTTAATACTTATTGTTAATTCAATACTATACCAACTTTGGTTTTCATCTTAAATTTCTGCTTATATCAATTAATCGGAATAAAAACATGCAATGTGAACCACGATATATTAAAATACATTTTCCTTATTCTGTTGTCATCGTTGTTTGCAAATAGCCGTGTAAGCAGGGCAGGAGTTCCTGTCTCTGCACGAGCCAATGGACAATAGAACGACGAAGAATAGAGAAAATGAGACAAAGAACTATCGCAATGCTCCTTTTCCTCTGAATATTTTCAAATTAAAGGAAGATCATCTGGCCATAGACAAAAACATACACAATGGTTCATTTCTGTACATAAATTTATATCCTTTTTGATAATACAATAATGAAAATAGCACTGAAATCACTTACAGTGCCATCTTCGGGCAGATTTTTTTCAAATTCAGGGAAGACATGCTAGCCATACCCAAAAATAATTGCACCCAAAAATTTAGTTCAGTTCTATGCATAATTTTATACTTTTTGATAATACAATAATGAAAATGACAGTTCCCCCTTCAGGCGGATTTTTTTCAAATTCAAGGTGGGCAAACTATCATAACCAAATACTTGCATAAAAAATTAGTTCAATTTTATTCATAACTTCGTACATTTTTCTAGGGTACAACATTGAAAATGGAACAAAAATCGCTATTACAGCGTCCCTTTCCGGCGGTTGGCGCAGCATGTCCCTAAGGGATTTTGCGCCATAAAACCCTATACAACCAACCAACCCTTTCCGGCGGATTTTTTTCAAATTCAGGGAGGACCAACTAGCCATAGCCAAACACTTAAAAACTTTGATTCAATCCTATGCATAACTTCATACTTTTCGATGATACAATATTGAAAATGGCACAAAAATCGCCATTACAGCATCCCTTTTCGGCGGAATATTTCGAAATTGGAGGACCTGCTTACTACAGCCAAAAACATACTCTAAAAAAATTTTGGTTTAATTCTATGCGTATCTTCATAATCTTGTCGATGGTACAATGGTGAACACGGATAGAAAGACATTTTGTAAAGACATGTTTTTTAGGAATCTCTGATCCCTGAAACGTGTAAATCCGTCGAACACTGGAAGTCGAAAAGATTTTCGATTACAATACTTTCTTCTATTGAAGATAGAAGAAAGCATTAGAGGTATTACTCAATATTTTATTAGATACTAGCTGACCCGCCCGGCGTTGCCCGGGTACGTAATAATAATGTTAAACGAACTTGAAATTTTTATGATTTTATCTTTAACTCGAAATATGTGTAAATACTGTTAAAAATTTGACCCTTTGGCTGCATCGTCACTCCACTGCTTTTATAGAAAATGTTTACTTCAGCCTATTATGCAGCATTCTCATAGGTCAAAAGAGATATATTCTATAAAAGCGGGGGAGTGATGATGCAGCAAAAGGGCCAAATTTTTTACAGTGTACATTATATTAAATACGTGCCCCCTGACTGTGTCAAAAATTGGTTTAAAAGAACTAATATTTAGCTGCAAAAATACCCAAAATGGCTGCAATGGGAAACGCAGGAGGGAATGTGTCCAACGATTGCGTGATTTTAGTTTTAAAATGTTGATATTTATTCTTAAAATTACTATTGACTAAACTACTTTTTTCACATAGATATCCCAAGTGAAATACTTTAAATTTTAAACTAATTATCACTCTTAAATCCGACTATACCGTGAATGAAATCGATTCTGAATGATTAGCTAAAAGGTTAGTATATAGTATAATTTCAGAGCCATTTTACAAAAATAGGTGTATATTTTTTATCAAATATGCGTAATGTTCATTCTGTGAACAAAATCCTAACCGTAACCTAATTGTATCGTAATCATAACTTGTCTCTAACCTAGCTGTATCTTAACAGTAACCTAACTGTAACTTAAATATACCATAAATGTAACGTGCCCGTCACTTAATCATAACCTACCCATAATCTAACCACAACCTAACCGCAACTTAACCTTAATCTAACTGTAACTTAACCATAATCTAACTGTAACCTAACCGGAAAATAAATATAACAAAAGGCTCACCGGAACGTAATTGCAACCTAACTGTTACCTAACCGTAACGAAGTTCTAGTTTAACACTAACTATAAACGAAATATCTTAACAATCTCGCGCCAAGTACTTAGTTTCACTTTCCACCGCTATGGAGCGCATTATGTTTTGTAGAACATCCGAATTTTAGGTTCGGATTGGATTCATGTTCATGGAAATTATTTTGTCTTCTTCGGATATGGTATGGTTGTTTGGAATATTTTTGTTCAGTTTAGATTCGGTTCAATTCAGATTTCGTGGAGTTTTTTTTTTTTTTCCTTCAAATGGGATTTTTAAGTTCGGGTCGGGTTGTACTTATATGTAAATTATTTTACCTAGTTCCAATGAGGTTATACTTCACTGAAATATTTTTGTTAGGTTCAGATTAGGTTTGGTTCAAATTTCGGGATTTTTTTTGGTTTGGATTGGGTTTATGTCCATGGAAATTATATTGTCTTGTTCGTATCTGGTTATAGTTGTTTGGAATATTTTCGCCGGATTTAGATTTGGTTCGATTCAGATTTCAAGTATTTTTTAAAATTGATTTTTAAGGTTCTGGTCGTATTCATGTCCAGGGAAATTATTTAGTCTTGCTCGGATCCGGTTTTGGGTCTTTGGAATATTTTTTTCGGGTTCAGATGTCGTTCACTTCAGATTTCGGCTTTTTTAATGGAATTTTTAGGTTCAGGTTGGGTTGCGCATCAACGGAAATTATTCTGCATTGTTCGAATAAGGATATGCTTCTCTGGAATATTTTTGTCAGATTTAGTTCATTTTTTTAAGGTTCGGATTGGGTTCATGTTCAGGGAAATTTTTTGTCTTGTTGAAATCCGGTTATGGTTCTGTGGAATATTTTTGTCAGGTTCATATTTGGTCCGATTTCAATTTTTTTTTTCAAATGAAATTTTAAGTTCGGATCGGGTTCATATCCACGGAAGTTATTTTCTTATTCGAATCCGGTGGTGGCTCTTTCGAATATTTTCATTGGATTCAGGTGTAGTTTGCATAAAATTTCAGGTTTTTTTTCAAATGGAATTTTTTAGGTTCGAGTCAGGTTTATGTTTACGGAAATTGTCTTGCTCTTATCGGGTTATAGTTCTTTGGAATATTTTTATCGATTTCAGGTTTCGTTCTGGTCATTATTCGGGTTTTTTCAAAGACAAATTTTAGGTTCGGGTCGGGTTGCATATACACGAACATTATTTTTCCTTGATCGGATTGGGGTATGCTTCATTTGAATATTTTTGTGGGATTCGGATTTGATTCGGGTCAAATATCAAATCCATAGTTTTTTTTCAAATGGAATTTTTTAGGTTCGAGTCAGGTTTATGTTCACGGAAATTCTTGTCTTGCTTGAATCGGAGTATGGTCTGTTTTTCGGGTACGTGTTAACACGCCTAAACATTGTTTTTCTACAATTATTTTAGTGACTTTTTTGATGTATAATTTATTTCCCTATTTGATAATTTGTTACGGTGTATGAATCGTCTGCCGATTCGAACAATTGTACGTCAAAGAGCCATTTCATTTTTGTTTTAAAAACAAATTAAAGTCTTAATAAAATTTTAACTTAAATGCATTAAAATTTAATCAATTATTTAAAAAAAACTGCTAAAAAGCCTCATATATACATATATTAACTGCAATATAGCTAACCACAAATACATTCTAATGTACGAAGTACCAACGATCTGACGTAACAGCTATGTTCAAAAATCCTAAGTTAAACTGACATTTTGCCAGTCTATGAATTTTTAAGGTCGTTGGGGGGGAAAAAAATCACTTTTGAAATGTGAAAATCTCATTGGTTTCTTTTATGGAGTAAAGAAATTGAGTGGAAGTATTATTTCTGGAGGTCATGCTTAAAAAGCAACCCTACATTAAGTCCAATTAAGTACCAACAGAAGCACGTGCTTTGACACGCTTATCAGTTGAAACAGGTTTAAACCCGTAATTTTTTTCTCTCGTTTTTTAAAAAAGAACTAATTTATCGCTTCACCGGTAACAATTTATTATTTTATCATATGTGTTTTAAATATCAATATAGAAAATAATTTTAACGTTTTGCTTGAAAATATAACATTTTGTTAGTACATTAAAATCGTCTGCAGTCAGAAATTTATATTTCAGATTAATATATATTACTTAAGTTTTCATGCATGATTTTAAAAGAATATTTTCATCATTATATTTTAAATATTTATTTGCATGCAATTATTAAGTCATAAACATTTTTCATCTACGTTATAAAGTATTTAAAATTACATTAATGAAGGAAACTTTTAGTTATAAAATTTTTAGTTCGTTTCAAATGTTTTCAATCTTATTTAATTTTAATTTGATATTTAATTATTGCTAATTTTCCAATTTCCTTCATTTTAAAAGCGAACATTTATTCTAATAAATAATAATAGACCAAAGACCATTTTAAAAATTTGCTATTTCCTCTTGAAATATGCTTCAATTGTAATGCACTTCTTTCAATTCGTCTTATAACACAAAATCCCTTCCACGTCCTTTTGTTTGGCACATTAAAATTTGATCGATAAATGGTTTCATATCTCAAAACGTTTTTAAGGCTTATTTCACCTCCACTTATCTTATTCCTCCATGGGTTTCTTTAATTCTGGCCGTGTTCAGCTGTTACGCGCGCTGCACGCGCACGCTAGGAGCCACGGACATGGAGTGGATACTTATACTTGGTGGGATGTGCGTTCAGTCCTCGCTACTGTGCCACCAGTTACTGTAACTGTTCGCTCAGTAACAGATGGAGAACAGATCAAGGATGTAATTACTTGTAGTGCCAATTATAAAGATAATCTGTTAGAAGTGAAAGTGAGCTGGCTGGTCGAATGGTCAGAGTGCTGAGTTTGAACCCAGACGATACGGGTTCGAAACCTGCGCGGGCCAAAAGTTGGTTTGTGTTTTTTTTTTTTTTTTTTTGGTTGCTTTTTATTAATAAATAAGACATTTTTATTAAAGGTAAAATTTATATTAATAATACAGAAGCACATGTATTTCTATTATAATAATAAAATACTTATTTAAATATAAGAAAATGAGAATTTTGCGCAGAAAGTTTTAATCTTCCAAATTTAGAATATTAAAAGGATAATTAGAACGATATTAATATCGTTCCAAAGTGATTTATATATATATTAAGAAAATGAAAAAAAAAAAGTTTTCTGCGAAAATATCCGTATACGCATAAAATAATTATTCATTTTTTTTTTTTTTTTTTTTTTTTTTTTTTTTTTTTTTTTTTGAAAATTTTAGAAGTAATTTTTTATTGAGATTAGGATGCAAATATAATGCATGCGTGGATATTTTACGGTGTTAAAATCAAAATGGAAAATATTATAAAAGCAAAATGTAAAAGATATACATTTTTTTAAATTAAGAATATCTGCATACATATATTTTAAAGAAGTGAAATATTTGGAGTTTGCCTTCTAGTTTTATAATGAATAAAGTATGATTAGAATGTTTATAATTTTTCTATTAAAAGTATAAAGTGTTTTGCTTATACTAACATAATTTCGGATGTCGTTTGTTTTTCATATTTTATGACATATTTTGGCCTGTTATCCACACGGTATTAAAATATACAATCATTAAATAAGAAATATATACATACTAAAACTTCTGAAAAATTATCTAACTAACAATGCAAATTCCATTGAAATCAATCCAGTATTGTAGATTACAAATCAATCTTGTAATATGTGGATACAGGGCCATCGCTAAGACTTTTTATTGGTGGGGGAGAAAACCTTAATATTGTCAAGTCAAATTTTTATATTCGCCAACTCGTTTTATAATTTTGCCAAGTTAACGCACTTTGAAAATGTAATACAATTCTTATTTGTAAAAAAATTAATATTCCCAATTAGAGTTGTAACTTTTGCAAATTCTATCAAAAATAGAAAATGTATTGCAGTTTTTATTAAAATTTTAATTAAATTTGACATAAAAGTTTTAAATTTGCGAAGTGTAACAACATTTGTCAATGTTTTGGGAGGATACCCCCACCCCTTAGCTAGTCCCTCGTGTGGATATCTCAACCTTGGTTTATCAACAGCATTCTATTAATTACAACAATAGAATCTATTATTTAATACGAAAAGTATAACGCAACTGATAAATGATTTTTAAATAAATAAAAATAAAATTATTAAAAAAATTAATTCACCAATTGTTAAATTGTATCAGTCAACCTACCAACTTTGACAACAAACAACGTGCAACCAATAAGAGATAAGCACAAAACGCACAATCACGTGATCAAATCGCCCATCATTTTTTTTGCGTCGCGCGCGTCAAGGTTTGAGCAGGGTTGATTGTCATTTTTAAATGCTAATCGGGCTTAATTACATGAAATAGGTCACGTGATACTTTTCCGGAATACTTTTAATTTTATTTGAGTGGTCACAGGTATGTATTTCTGTTACGAAAATCATATTTTGAAAGGATAAAGAGATATGGTATTTGTATTTACCAATTCTGAACCATAAAAATAATACAATAATTGAATAAGTTTAAAATTCTCTTCTTCGATAGCACCTACTCCAAGCAGAATCTTCTGAGCGCGCGCGCACAAAAAAAGCCGCTTTTGAACACGGCCTCTGTCTCAGCTTTCTTATTACTTCTGCGAAAATTTTTACACAACCAACCAACCGTAAAGAAACGAAAGAGGAAAAAAAATGGGTAAAAGATGATTTTTTATGAGAGTGACCTCTTGATTTTAATTAATTACTCAGTTAATAATTGGAATTTCGAAATTCTGAAGCTCAGGTGCATCAGGAGAGATATTGGGCTACTCTCAAAAAAATTGAGCTTCGTACGTACTGTAGATTTTTCTAGCCATCGCAGACAGACACACACACACACATACAGACAGAGCGTTTTGTTCTTTTATTAGTATAGATGAATAAACTAACACAATATCTGAATCTAATTTCGTATAATTTAATCTCAAACGTTTTTCTGGGTTTTTTTACATTACTACATTTTTATTTTGTAAGTAAAAAATAAGATTTTAAAAAAGGAGCTAGATAAACAAAGCATAAACATCGTCTGCCGTTTCGTTTTAGAAAAGAATATATTCATAGTGCGTATATTATTCTTCAACATAGGTAAATTTCATAGGCTTAATTCCCTCACCCTTTCATTGTTGAATGACGCTAGTAGGGGAAGGTGGGGCACCTTGGGACGTTTTTCAGGGATAATAATCCAATATAGTCATAATAATCTATTTCAAATAGGAAGAGTGAAAACAAAAAACTCTTTAAAATGTCCCAGCCTGCTGTACAAGGTGGGGCAGGTTGGGACGTAAGGTTTAATCAAAAATACATATAAAAGTTTATATTTAATTGATGAGCAAAGCTTTATTTATAAAGCTTTAGGTGAGCTTAAAATAACTAAGCATTAAAAGACTTTAATAATTTGAATTGTAACACGTTTTCATTAACAAATCTTGTATTTGATGCAAAAAAAAATATATTCTTCAAATTCCAATAAATCGCAACTTCAATAAATTTTGTTTTTAGACGTGCAACTTTTAAAAGAATCTGTTTAACCCACCAAGCGTCTTGCAAAAGTGTAAAATTGTAAGGTTTTCTAAATATTTTGTCTTAAATGTTAAGAAAATACTATACTTTCAACATTATTAAAAAAAATTATAAGCATGAATGTAATCCTCCTAAGTATGAATTATTCGATGTGTTGAAAATTCATTAAATCTATTGAATTATAGTATTTTAAATATTGCTTATTGCAGTGAAAACTGGAGCTTAGTATATGGAATATTACGTTCCAGAAGCTTAGAGGCTTAATACACAGATGAGATATCAAAAATAGGATAAAAATAATCCAAACTCTCGATCTAGTCTTCTCACAATGGATATATCGTACTTGCTGCCGTCCTCAACATTTTGAACATGCCCTACAAATGCAACAAAGCTTTGTTTTCCTGCAAACGTTACCAATGCATACTATCTCACTTTGGGTTTGCCTATAAGTTTCAGGACCTATCTTGAGAAAATTTGCCATCTGTAGGAAAATCAGCATTACATAAAGTTAAATTCTTCACTATTGCCATTACACAAACCACTTATATTTTCCTTCCAGAGTTAATTTTCACAAATTTTGCTAGTGCAACTGCCTCATCTGCATTGCTTGATGAAAATCCTAACTTGTTGCGTTCTTTTTTTTTTTCTTTTTATAGGCTACAATTTGTCTTAAGCATTTTGGAATGTCGCAAGGTGACCCACAACTCAGTAGCCCAACTTGCCCCATCTATCACATTAAATAATAAGCATTGACACTCCTAAGCTTAGCATTACAATCTATTTTTTTACCAATAAAAAAAGCAATCCACGTTTCTTCATCACAATATGTTCCCACTTGTATTATATTTCTTTAATGAAAAATTTATTTGTCAAAATAAACATTGTTATACCAACCTCATTCAAAACAGAAATAATGGTATTAGTTGCCAGCAAACACCAGCCATTCCAAAACAATTGAGAAAGTAGATTCTAGTATCATATATTGGCACTTATGTTAGCTAACTTTTTTAATTGCAAAATAAAGCATGGAAATAAGATGTCCCAATATGCCCCATCTTCCCCTACTGTTGCCGTTGCAGATTTTGCTGTAAATGTCTCATTTTGTATGTCAATCTATGCCTTGCGGAATCCCTCTGCAGATGTACTGAGCAAGTGAAGTAACACTGCTCCAGGCCACTTTTATAGATTTGTGAGAAAGAAAATTATTACCTACTCATGTAGGTAATAAAGGATCAGTGAAAAATAGCGGCGGAATTACATATGATTTCATACAAATTAGATATGTAAAAAAATAAAATAGTTTGGAATAATTGGCGTGAAAAGCTGAAAGCGACGCGGGATTTGGCGAACAGTGCATTTCCTCGCCAAAAGCAGACGATTTTAACGAATCTGAAAATTGATTTTAATTGACTTCACTGTTAAAAATCTGCAGCATTTACTGCAACGTCACTCCACTACTTTTATAGAATATCTCTCTTCTGACCAATGAGAATGCTCCATAGCACTTTGAATTGACCGTTTTCTATAAAAGCGCTGGAGTGACGCTGCAGAAAAGGGTACAGATATTTAGCGGTGTTGTAGCTTGTGCAACACTGTTAAAAATCTGCTGCATTTTGCTGCAACGCACTCCACCGCTTGTATATAATATCTCTATTCCAACCAATGAGAAAGCTCCATTTCACGGCCAAGTAACCGTTTTCTATACAAGAAAGGGAGTGCGTTGCAACAAAATTCAGTAGATTTTTAACAGTGTATTTTTCAATTTGGAACAATTTTAATCAATTTAAATTGTGTTTTAAATGATAAAATATATTAATTTCATTTTGTTATAAGTACATATAAACGTATATGACAAAATTACACTTAAAGTAAAGTAAAAATGCAAAACTAAAATTACTTAAACTAAACTTATTTAAATAAATTGAACATAGAAAGTTTTTTCTTTAAAAGGTATTCGAAGCGCAAAAGCGTATTTTTCAAAATTTCGTTTTTTCGCCAACCTGAGATAAATCGCCAAATAAACGAAATTTTAATTTTTTTACGGACGTTATAAGGAGGTTCCGCCGAAAAAATTTTTATAAACATATATAACTATATGAGAAGAACATTCTGTAATTTTTTCAGATTTTTCTGAGTATGCCCGTATGGAGACCTTCCTTGTAAGAGTGTCTGCATGCTGTAAAAACAAGTGGGAGTTCGGATGGGTACTTGACCTATATTTAATTCTCGAAAAAATCTTATGGAGGAGACGTGGGTCACTTGCATTTCGGCACGTAGCATCCCAGAACCGCCTCTTGGATTCGCTAACAATCTGCCGAAACTCAGATTAAAGATCAGATTTTAAAGACTTGCCTCCATTTTCAGCTGTCGCATGTAGAAGAAAATCCAACAAAGCAGACGAACGTGCTAAATTATTGAAGTACAGTTGCACACAAAAATTTCAAGTGACAAATATCGCCTGCGTTTTTTCATTTTCTAAGCATTTCATTGGCTGTTCGAGAAGAGGCTTTTCCATAGTCAGGATTCCCAAGCATTTGATTGGCTGTCGCTGGCAACTTCCTAGGTTCCAGGCGTCAAAGACGCTCCGACACAATTGTTGCTTGCTTTCTGAGAGATTTTCTTGGAGCCATGGGATAAAATGTAGACACCTGGAATTTGAAGCGACTTTGACTCTTTGTTTAATAGCACTCTAATTGGAACTTCGGATCAAAACATTTTCCGTAATTTCCATCATCTCTATATTCGAAGCTGTAGAAAGATTACGGCTAACATCTACAATATTGAACATCGACTTTGCTATATTCAGCGAAGGCCATGCTGACATAATACTCTAGGTAGAAGGAAAATAAACGATAAATTGTCGTAAAGAACAATAGTTGGTAATTAGAAATACCACCCCCAAAATAAATACAAAACTCTAACGACATGTCCCGAATGATGCTAATCGAAATACCAAGAAAAAACTGCAACAGGTCACTGAGCGCGTGCAGCGGAGTGACTGGTTACGTACGCTGTAAAAAATAGGACTATTTTGCTGCATCGTCCCTCCCCCGCTTTTATAGAATATCACTCTTTTGGCCAATGAGAATGCTCCATGACAGCCTGAAGTAGTCGTTTTTTATAAAAGCGGTGGAGTGACGATGCAGCAAATTAGTCATATTTTTTACAGTGTACGGTAAGACCGGTTATAATCCAAGAGCCGACAGCACAAAGCACAAGAAAAAGATCTTTATTTTATGGAATAATAGTAAAAGGGGAATTTAATGATAAATGTCTGCCGGAACCGAAGGGATGCATAAGCCAAAAATGAATACTACTTGTGGTTGACTCGTAGGCTTAGCATTGTTTTTCTGCACCCAGTTTTCCATGTTTTCATACTTTTGATTGTACGACAAACACAATGTTGAACCTACAAGTAAACCACTAGTGACATAAAATTTTGGCTTATGCACCACTTCTGTTCCGGCAGACATGAATCATTAGATTCCTTTATCACTACTCTTCCATAAAATAAAGGTTCATGTGCTCGTTAATAGAACTCATTAGTGTGACGTCACAGACAACCCCGCGTTTCCATGCAAACTAGGTCAAAACAAACCGAGAAAGTTTAGAATGTTAGAGATGCGCTATATACCATTAAAAAGGCTTTCAATATGAAATCGGATATCGTTCAAAGGTTGAATTCATTGAACTGGGTGAAGTTTTAAAAGCGATCCGCAAATGTTTTGGCCGAATTGTTTTAATCAGTTTCGTGGTTGAATTTTTAGCTTCACGATAAAACACATTTCATCTCTATCTTTTCTGAGCTCTGTGGTTTGTTTTGACATAATTTCTGGAGTTGTGACGTCAGCACTGATGAACTCTACACTGTTAAAAATTTGACCCTTTTCCTGCATCGTCACTCCACCGCTTTTATAGAAAAAGATTGCTTCACCCTATTATGGAGCATTCTCATAGGTCAAAAGAGAAATATTCTAAAAAAGCTCGGGAGTGAAGATGCAACAAAACGGTCAAATTTTTTACAGTTTATATAGGTTTTTGTACTGTCGGCTCTTGGACTATTATCAAAGCGTTCAGTGTTTCTAACAGATTCGCAACCAATGGCGTTCAGGGAAAGTACCCGAAATGACTGGTACGGGTCCGGATTAACCGATAAAAAGTATCGGTTACATGGATTACGTGATCGTTTACATAAGCATTTATGACAATAACAGCAAAAGAATAAATACAACAACATAATGGACTCTATTCTCCGTTTGAGTTCGAGGCTGTGATTTCGGCAATGTTTCCCCAAAACACGTGACCGCACGTCACAAAAATATGTTCCGTTACTATTCTACATACTACTCGTATATGCATACAACCACGAGTTGGGAAACGATCGTTGCATAATTAATGGTTACGATGTGGGGATGTTTCCCCAAAGCACGTGACTTTGACGTCACCAGAATAGGGTCCATACAGATGGCTCTACTAATAAACAATACCAATGAAGTCCAGTGAATCTGTCAAGGGATGACCATAGAAGTATCAATAAATAGAAGGAAAGCAAGCTACCGGAATGGGTTCAGACGAGCGCAGAGGCAGTCGGGATTGTACGACCGCTCCATGATGACGCAACTGCTTGCAAAACATGGCAACTTGAATGACGTTGGCGAATCTCCCGCACCCATCGCTAAACTGTCACTAAAATAAGAACATACTGAGGGAGGCATGTGCCAAAAAATCGATAACTTCGCCTAACTACCACCCCTTTTCCCGCCCTTCCCCAACCCATGCACGCAAAGGATCATGGGCTTTAACTAACGCAGAAGAAATTCGGTGGCAATTAGCTAGCAGCGAAGATCCAATGCAACGTACGCTTGTTATCCTTCTACTTCTTAATACTTCTATAGCATGACCACCCCGGAAACTCAGCTTTCACTTTAGAGTATAAGTGCAATCCCGGGATGGGGGGGGGGAGAGTGAATCTATCAACCGGTCACATTGGTCGCTTTGGTTAGGTCTGTTGAACATGCTCTATATGCGGTCTCCGCCTTTCTTCACCGAGAATTTTCTGACATATCACCGTTTTCTGCTCATACAATGTTTACATTGAAAAGAGCTAGAGTTGGCAGATGTCGCTGCGATAGGTATCTTGTTATTCAGCATCATTATACAATTATCGGATTCCATTTTTTAGTATTATTTTGTAGCCGATTTTCACACATTTCCTCTAGGCGCTTTACTTTGGGCCCTGAAGCGAGTCTTGCCTTACACTGTTAAAAAAATTTTAACTTTTGTTGCACAGTCACTTCACCGCTTTAACAGAATATGTCTATTTTGACCAATGAGAATGCTCCATAATACAGTGAAGTAATCGTTTATTATAAAAACAGAGGAGTGACGATGCAGAAAAAGTTTGATTTTTAACAGCGCAATAGGGCATTCCAATATGACGTCAGGGACATGACCGCCCAAAATCTTCTATCTGCGAAACTTCATGCACATATTGGCATCTTTCAAGTGAATGTATGGTTACCATTTTGGCTGCTTTATCGCACTTGATTTAATTGCCAAATGCTTTATTTAAATTAGTCTTACAAGGGGACCACCAGACATGGTGCTCACAGATTTTGATGATTTCAAAGTATGTTGTAGGGGTCATACCACTAATTATTCTGGTGAAAGGGTTCCTTCAAATGGACCTTGGTTTTTAAGAAATTAGGGGGTCAAAGTTCACTATATGTTTCAAATACTTAATTGTACAACACATGAATGTCGATTCGTGGCGTCGTGCCAAAGCATGTGTTTGTGAGTCGAAAGGTTGTGAGTTCGAATCCATCCTTGGCTTCTATTTTCTGTTTTACTTATATTTATATTTTTTACATGATATAAATTTTAAGCAGAATTGGGAATTCTACAGCTTTGAACCTTTTGATATTTTCTGAAGAGGGCACTTTACTTTTTCAATATTTTATTATTACTATTATTTCAAAAAATATGGCTCAATTGGTGAACTGACTGCAGTTCAGGGTTCAACTAAAAGTACATTTTGCAACAGATAATTAAATAAAAATGCGTATTTAATTAAAATTTTAATATTTTAAAATCTTCACAATTTTAAATAATAATATTTTTGATTAATCAATCACTTTTTTTTCAAATGTATATTGCACAATACTGTGCATGGATTTTTAGATAATGTAATGCAGTGCTGTGAAAATAACGGTTAAATGAATACCCGTATGTTAACGTTGATTTAGAATTCTCTATTCGTTTCGCTAGTCGTTACTGTTCAGAAACTGGGCATTCGCAGTCATCGAGCATACGGCATACATCGTATAGACTATAGAATAATCTTTGGAAGAATTCGTATTAATAAATAAATTAAAAAACTTTGTAAAATCACCATGCTGTTATTGTTGTAGCTCGAAACGCGTCCTGCCTAATTTTTCATTTTATGGTGATTTTACAAAGTTTTTTAGTTTATTTATCAATTTATCGCCAGTGATTACGATATTTTTCACTAGAATTCGTATTAGTTAGTGCTGCCATCTATCCGTAAAAGTTACATTTATTGAAATTTTGAATTTTTATTTTAAAAATGCAAACAGAATATTAAAACCAGGGCCTTAACGAGAAGTCAATAATTAGGGTGTGTGGGGGGAGGGGGGGGTCAAGAAAATGTAGTGGGATGACTCATATATTTTTTTCTCTATCTCTCTATGACGCAGAAAGATAAATTACTGCATATTTACACTGTAGTTTAGTTACAATGTTTCTGATTAAACTGTTGTAATAACTTCATTTTATGCTAAGAAAAGAATAGTATTATGGAAAATTCGAGCGCATAACTAGTGCATTATTAAACATAATGTTGGCTTCATATGTGCAAGTAAAATGAGCAAGTGTTGAAACACCTGTTTTAGTTACAATTTAGTATTTTTTCAAAACGATGAAAGGTCCTCAAAACTAAATTAGATTTTTCAATAGAATTTCATTTGGGTTTTTGGAACATAAATTCATTTAGTGACTTTGGAATTTTTTCGGGGGGGGGGGGCTCAAAAGGTTTTAGGGGGCTGAGACGCCGCCTTAGCTACGCCCCTGATTAAAATGCAATGCATATGTGTACACAGGGCTATAATTAAAAATGTGTAATGGGAGGGGGGGCGCTCAAGAAAATGTAGGGTGAAGCTCATATTTTCATCTGCGTAGCTCAATAGCGGGTTTAAGGATGAGGCGACGGATTCATCACCCCCCCCCCCCACATACACACACACGTGCTGTACAGCAGAAATATTCTAAAAATTACTTTAAAAAATAAACATACCTTAAATCCTTATCCCCCCCCCCCCTTGTTCAATAATGCGAATCTTTCTGATTCTGAAAAAGGTCTACTGAAATCAAAATTAGGTAACATGTGACACATTTGTGAAAGCAATTTTAATCTCGTGAAATTTGCAAGTGTAGTTATTTGGAAACTATGAGATTGAAAAATGTTTTGAAAAATATATCAAATGAAAAATGTCAAACATTCTATGAAATTCGGCATTTATACTAAATTTCCGTACGCGACTGCTAATTGCTTCCTCTTGATGACATTTCTGTGTTTATCAAGTCCTAAAAATTATCGTAAAATGATTAATAACATTTCTAAATCACTTTTTGCATTTATAAGAATAATTTTAAAGGCACAAAGTAAAAAATATAGATAATATTTAAGAAAAAAAAGTTATAGGCTTAAATTAGTTTTGTTGTGTTATCAAAAGAAATATTAGTTTAAAAATTGCAGAAAAAAATAAATTTTCATGTAAAAATTAAAAAATGTAAATGCATATTAAGAAAAATTTTATATTAAGAAAATATAAAAGTTTTAGCAATTGCTCTAGAAATAAAAATTCTTAAAATTTGTAACGTGTAAAAAAGATGAATATAAGAAAAAATAAAAACCGAGGATGGATTCGAACGCACAACCTTCCGACTCACAAACACATGCTTTGGCACGACGCCACGAATCGTCATTCACATGTTGTACAATTAAGTATTTAAAACATACGGTAAACTTTGACCCCCAATTTCTCAAAAACCAAGGTCCATTTGAAGGAACCCTTTCACCAGAATAATTAGTGGTATGACCCTTACAACATACTTTGAAATCATCAAAATCTGTGAGCACCATGTCTGGTGGTCCCCTTGTTAATCATTTGTTTTTAATAGAAAATTCAGAAATCTTTGCGCTATCCAGACTTAAATGTAAATGAAAGAAATATATTACGTAAGTGTTTTGTAATTGTTTTCTATTTAATCATCTGTCCGATTACTTCTTGTTCAATATTTCGTATAATTTTTTGTTTGTTACGTGATTAGTAATATTTCTAGTGCTAAAATCATGCCTGCTTTTCAAATACTTGTAAACTTTTTGTATATTTTTATATTAAAGCTTATTTATCATTATGAAAAGTATACTAGAATATTTTATAGAAAAGACATTGTATATTTTGAAAAATATTTGTGATATACATGCTTGTCGATTTTTTTTCCTTTCAATCAATACGCAACTACAATATTTCCTTCTAGTTCCTGCAAGATGTATTCACAATCCTTCACAGAAAATACATATTTAAAAATATTTTATTAGTTTTTTTTTTACTTTTAAAACAGTCAATTTTCCAGACCTATTAATATGAAAACATATATCTGCCAACTTTCCCCCCCCCCTTTTTTTCTACTCAAATAAGTATTTTATTTGCTAAAAGTTTTATTTAAATGAAATGAAATCTAATAAGTACCAAATAAATATAACACAGTTTATGAATTTTCTGAACTCATTTAAGTTAAACAAGTAAGAAAAATCATGCCTTAAGCATAGATTATGAAGCACTTTCTTACACTTCCTGAAATCATTAACAAAACTTCATCATCTATAGAAATAAGGTGTTACTGTTCACAGCCAAATATGTATTCTAATACTTTTGAACAGCCGAATATTTGATTTGCCGATTGATATATATATATATACTACTTAATGAGTAAATTTAGTCTTGCAAGAAAACGCCTATCTAGTTGAAAATTTTCTTTCAGCAATTAATATTAATAGATCGAAACATACTTGAATACTTTTGTTCAGCCCTGTAGTTTATCTAGTACCCTTATTATATGAAAGTATTTTGTTAAAATTTAATTCATATAAAAATACTCTTTTAACTATTACCATTGTTAAGTAAATTGCTTTATGCTTATCAGATTGGAAAGCCTAAACATAGATGGGTTGCACTACAGGGGACGGTTAATTCTGGTAAAACTGCATTCGCTTCGAATGTAGTTAGTTGATTTATTTAATGGGGTTCCTATGAATATTAATACAAATGAGGACAATAGCTAACATTTCAGCTAGGGCAAGCTATCCATCCGCATGCTTTTCTTACATATTATGATGCAACATCTGTTGGTTTCCATAATATTGACAGAGTTATGAGAGAAATGATGTATGGGAATAATAATAACAACAAATGAAGAACACTTTCCTGCCGAATTGTATAAGGTGAGCTGTCAGTTGGGATCCAGTTTGTTAATTTTTTTCTAAATGAACAGTTCTACTTGGCTCACAAAGATGAATTTCAAGAAGTTAAATTTGATTTAAAAAAAAAAGCTATTGTTATCAATAAGTATGATTTTTTTTTTTTTTTAGTAAATTTTCGAAAATGTTTCATTTAAGGGAAAAAGTATGTATAAATTGAAAATTTTTCTTGAAGTTTGTGAAATGTTGGGCCTAGAATTCGATATTAGGGCAAAGCATGAAAGCCTTAAAGATCTCTTTCAGGTAGGTGTTGCATTCAAATTTAGAAGTAAGTAATACATTTTCTTTTAATTTTTCAAAATCTATTTATCTCTTTACTTATTTTACTTTTTATTTGTAGAATTTAAACCGCGACACAGGAATTGTCCTCTGTGCCAACAATGGATTGGGATAAAAGCTATTGCAAAAGAAATTCGTCCAGATTGCACCCTTTTGGCAGAATCGGCACTTCCCCATGATAATCATCACATGCATAGACAAATCCAGGCATCAACTGTGACCCTGCATGCAAAAGATTTCTCTTCAAGAAGATCTCCCATTAAAAAAAGTGAGATGTGACAATGGCAACAGAAGAATATGTTTGTAATTATATGTGAATAAAGGCATAACGCTTGGAGAGTGTCTAGCGCGGGTAGCGCCTGACACACAGTGTTCGGCCGCCCACACGGGAAACTTCCCCCGGTCAATGCTTTTGTTACATATAAAAAAATTATAAAAATCAAGAAAAAGAAAACACAGGTAAACAAAAACAAGCAAGTTTACTTCAGCTATATTTATTTGAGATATAAGTTTAATATATAAAAGAAAAATTAGGTAAATTAAAAAAAAAAAACTTTTTTCCCCTCTAATTTTTTTTAATAAATATTCGCATATAAAAGCTTTTTAGTTTATCTTAAAAAATTTCGAAGGGCATTGCTGATGGCACGTCTTTATCCTCTAATCTAGAGGACTGATTTTTCCTACGCTTAGCTTCTTTAGGGTGTTCAGTTTTAATTCAACATCGTGCAAATTGTCAGTAATACATAGAATTTTTGTTGGGATTCTGATCCAAGTTGCATTGTTTTGGATGTTTACTTTACATTATATTGCCTCAAAACTGGCATAGTCAAAAAATTATTGTATAAAGTATATTATTGAGGAAAGTCCCACCTTAGAGAATTATCAATGCCTTTACGACTTGTGTGGATAGGTGCATTATCTTGCTGTTAATAATTTCTTTCTTTTTTTTCATGCTAGAAGTGTTGTAACAAATGAAAGATGGTCAAAAAGAGTTTGTATATATATCTTTGAATTAAAATTTTCGGAAATATACACAAGTGACTCAACGTCACTGAACGAAAAGCAGTCTAATGCTGCAATGATTCCGTCAATTAACTGTTTTGAGAAGACCTCTTTTTCTTTTTTTTCAATTGTCACAATTTTGAAATTTTATTCTTATTTATATTTTAGATCATGGTCTATATTTTAATTTTTTACAAAAGTACGCGTGTTTTTTGTTCTCATTGTCGCGTGTCATTTGTATTGACCGTGAAATATTTTGAAATTTTATTTTTATTTATATTATGATTATGGAACTTATTTGACGGTTCTGAAACATGCCAATGTCATTTATTTTTATTATAATTAAATAAAATTAAAAGATTTTATTAAAATGTTTATATAAAAGGTGAATGTTTTATAATCTGATGATTTAAAAAATCAATTGGATTTAAATTTTTATAATATCAGGACCATTCAAGCTTCACTTATTTTCATCAGAGAAAGTTACCTGCAGCAGTTTGTTGTCCCGAGTCATCACTTGTGTGGTTGAAAATATTATTGAGATGACTTAAGAAAAAAAAAGAGATTTTATTAAAACATCAGTTAGGTGGTGGATCAATTGCGACATGGGGCTACTTTTTGTTCAAAGATGTGATTTGTATATGTTTTTAGCAAAATTTAATTCAAAGACACGTGTACAAACTCTTTCTGGCCATCTCTCATTTGTTGATACAATTCTGGCAGGAAAAAAGAAAAAAAGAATGGCTATAACAGTGAGATAATGTGCCTATCCAGAAAACATTAGTTCCACAAGAAAATATTGAAATCTTGCAATGGACGCTCAGA
Organism: Maratus speculifer; assembly: GCA_964019185.1. Taxonomy (NCBI): domain Eukaryota; kingdom Metazoa; phylum Arthropoda; class Arachnida; order Araneae; family Salticidae; genus Maratus; species Maratus speculifer. The sequence goes on from OZ025293.1 coordinate 286,460,574, forward strand.
AATCCAGTTTTAAATCCTATCGATAACTTATGGGGAGATCTAGAAGGTTGAGTTTATCAAAAAGGAAGGCATTTTTCTCATCATCAGAACCCAGGTCTATGACTAAGGATGAATAACACAAACACAATCCCGAACAGTGCAAAAATGAATGATGTCGAGGAATGGTGGAATATTTGCAATCATTAAACTTCAGAGGTGGTTGCATAATATATGAAATATTAGTTCCTTTGGTTACTATATTGAATTTATTTGCTGTCCTTGTAGTTTTTACACAGGCAAAAATGGTGGGTTTTTTTTTACAATTACTTTATATTCGTAATAAAATACTCCATTTAATTTTGTTGATTTTTTTATTAGCTTTTCAACTTGATACCTTTTTATAAGGAAAAAAGATTTATTTGTTTTGAAATTTTTAAGAAAATCAACATTTTTTGCTGTTTTTATAGTTTTTATACGCAAAGTAGTTATTAATGGGTGTAATCAAGAATTACTGCTTTTATATTTCACATTGATTTTAATATAAATTTATTAATAGTTTAAATAATTAAAAAAACTTTTGAATAGAGAAAGAAACCTGTAATATGTCAATTTAATATAAAAATCAGATGACTTTCATGAAGATATAAATTAATGTTTTTGAAATGGGTTTAATTATATCATCCTCAAAATCATGCTCTTCCAGCTGTATCAAGATTTAAGATGACATGGATATACAATGTCATTTCCTGGTCCATTTGGATCCAAGAAACTCAAATAAAATGTCAAAAATGGGTGTCACTAATTGAAAATTCAAAGTTGATATAATTTTTTAAATGTAGATGACTTCGAAAGCATAATTTAGACACAATAATTAATAAACATTATGCTCAGTCTGATTCCTAGTGTTTGATTATTTTTGGCATAATTAGTTCAGAATAACCCCTTTCATTCCACTTATCACCATTGATGCTCTAGAAATTGGTAACTGAAAACTAAGAATTTTTTGCTACGCGCGAAATAGTTTCTGCAATGCTGCAAAAAATTCAACCTTCTTTAAAAATTAAATATTTTTTTAACGTAATAAGATTTGTTTATCAGTCAGTTAAAAATGAGATAAATTTAACTTATGTTACAATCTGACAGTAATTACTTTTGCGAGTCAGATATTTTGTAGCAAGAGGAATTTGGTTCTAGCCTTAAAACATGACTTTATCTATATGGGTGATTCTACGATAAGAGGTAATTTGTACGGCAATCCGTTTAAAACAGATTTTTTATTCTACATGTTGCTATTTTTTGCAATGAATCGCATCATCTTAATATACTTTATTAAATAACATCACGATTGAATGCCTAATTTAAACACATTTTTCTGAAATTTCTTACAAAGTCTAAAAAGTCCCCTCCCCTGGCATGTCCCCTTGCCGGTTTCAATTTAACTTTCAAACAATATATATATTTTTTCCGCCAGATACTTAGCTAAAGTATGTTTAATTGGAATTTAAGTAATTATACTTACATATTATAAAATAAAAAATAAAATAATTTTGTTAATTTCAAATAATTTTTAAAATTAACTTTTGTCCCGCTTTTTTTGTGTCTCTCCCCTGTCAAATTTCGTTCCGCTGAAACAAATATAAATTCAAGGATGGCTATATTGGAAGTAGTGCTTAAGGACATCTATTGGCTTGAAGTTAGCAATACTAAACGCGCAAGCCATTTAAGGGTCGCCATTTTTAGTTGTTGCGACGCGACCGTGCATTGTAGTGGTTTCGCACGGTGATTGTGTATCTCCCCTGGTAAGTCATAAAACTTATAATATTCATTTAATTCAATTGCATTTACTGCCCTAATTAAAGAATACTTAAAGTGAAATACACAATTAACCGAAAAACTAATTCAGTCAGTTAAAAAATTTGAATTTACACGAAAATGTCTCTCCCCTGCCGTATTTCCCCTGGCACGATAACTGCCAGGGGAGCGAGTCACTGACCAGAAAAAGTTATAAAATATGTATAAAGTGACTTGCCCTTACATGAAAAAGTAAATAAACGGGACAAAAATCATAATTTAAAGGTTTTTGATCGAACTCAAACTTTTCTTTTTGGGCGAATTCTTCATGTTTTTGAACCTCTTATCGTAGAATCACCCATATACAAAATGCTAAATTTATGTTTCACTATTACAAAATTTGGTACAGCGCAATTTATGCTGCGGTGGCGTATTAACGCCACTGCAGCATAAATTGTACTGGTGTGCCAATAAAGAGCAATCTCGTTGTTTGCACGCGCATACAATTATCGTTTGGATTTCTTGATGCCTTGTTGTTTGCTGATTTTTGATACCTGTTTTGCACAAAAACAGATCAAGGTGCAATTTTATTTTTTTCAGGAGCGATGATACAAGAGTTAAACTCTATATCGGGCCATTTTCCACCGAAATCCGACTAACTGCTTTGTTTTTAAATAATGTGTTTTAAATTTTGAAAGTGTTTTATTTTATGATTTGTCGCAAAAATTTTAGGTGTAGATTGGCGATACTTAAAAACCATCAAATCTGTAGCTGCGGTGGCGTTAATACGTAAGTATCCAAAATTTATACAAAAAGAAATGGTCTAATAAAGATTAACTTTATTACACTAAAATAATTTACAGAACACTCTTCCCATGATTTGCAAAATCTTTTGATAATTCAGGGGCGATTGTGTTCAGGTTATATACCTGTATTCAGGTATTTTGTAAATTTACAGTACCAAAATTCTAATTCTTATGATAGTTCAATTCTTAAAATAAAATATCAATTTCATATGATTGCTAAACATAATTAAAGTTTATATATTATGTAATTTGGCCTTCCTTTTATAAATATGTTGTCTTTCCCCCTTGTTCCCATACAGAAGCATTTTCTCGCTAAAATTTCAGGTATTTTTTCATGAGCCCACAATCCCCCTGATAATTTGAGTTCAAGGGAAATATTTAAATTTCGATAATCAAGAGAAATGTCTCACGGATTTTATTCCTCGAAGTTGCAGGATTTTGTGTCCAGCGTGTTTTATTATTATTATTTAAAAAACCTATTACAATTTCTCAATATAATCATCATTTTTTTAAATAATAGATCTTTCCATGATTAAATTTAACATTTTTAAATTTGAAATACATACTAGAATTTCCTTATAGTTATTTAACCACGGATAGTTTGTCATTAAATAGAGTGAATATTACTAACAGAAAATTATGTTGTAGATTTTGTGAATTTAAAAGAAAATCACTCGCTGTTTCATTCCAAAGCTTGCAGAGTCCAAAAGTGTCAACAAGTTTAGATTCCTCGTAAACAAAGATCATGTTTTCAAATCAACAACAAAATGTTTTTTACCATCTGATATTTTTGTCCTTTTTTTCTCAAATTATTTTCATAAAGCATGGTTTTAATTATAGGTGCATTCAGGTCTGACTTTAAAGGGGGAGGATGAAACGAGGTATCAAGACCTAAAGTATTGATAATTTGCAAATTATTTGGTGAAAATCTAACCCAGGGCGCCATGGCTATTAAAACTTTTCTTGAGTGCATGTTTTCTCTCTCAATCGTATGCAGAGATGATTACTTTGGTTTCCTATTCTAAAATTGTTTCGATCTATCTTTAATTTTTTTGTTGTGACAAAAAAAACATCTTGTGCTGCTTGTCTGATGAGTGAGGATTATTCCCTTAATGAATTCTCAAAAATTAGTGCACTAGTCAGAATACATGTGTTCAATAAGAAAAAGAATATTTGAGCAGCTTAAGAATTTAGGCATGCAAAGTTTTCTTGAGACAATGGTGCACCGGCCAGCGGGCCAGTCTGAGTCTGCCCGTGACCTCCCTTTAGGATCTGCCATTACACTTATATATATATCCTTTTTTTGTACATTCACAATCATTTTACTTTTCTCATTTAACAATTACCATGAACATTTTCTATTAACTTTCTTTTCTTCTTTTTTTTTTTTTTAATAGTATTTAGAAAAGTTTTAGTTTATTTTCTAATACAAAATTTTATGCCAAATAAATAAATACATTTTCTAATTACAGCTACTAAAGTTTTTGTTTTTGCAGTTATGGTAATGATAATAATAATAATAATAATAATCTTGGTAATGATAATAATATTTAATTAAATTCAGACCCAAACAGAGAGTAGTAGAGTGTTTAAACATTACCAGGGCCTGGCTCGTCTAGCAGTCTTGGCTTCAGTTATAAAAACAAGCACAAATATTTGAAAATTCATTTTTATCAAGAAAGTTTCGGTATTGTGCCTCTGTTTTTATGACATGGCTAATTTCAGACATCCAAACAGGAATTAATCAAATAGAAGGTTCAATAAAGTCACAAGAAGGTTTAGCATTTTTTTTTCTTTCATATTTTAAGGGGCTACTTCAGTCAAATGAAAAGACCCATTCACTAATGCTAATCCTATGGAAGAAATTTATACAGATATCTCGGTTGCATTTAAATATTTTTAAATGATTTTTTGGCTTTGGATATCTGAGATCGATCTGTATGCATGACGTTAGTTACTTTTTTCATTTTGTTTACAGTTATTTTTTACAAGGACGCTTTCATTTTTGGAACCGGTTTGGAAAGCGAAAGCAACCCCATAAAAAATATCTGCAGCCAAAATCGAAAAACTAGAAAACGATCTTCATTCAGATCAATCGAGTTATCCAATGCAGAAAGAATCATCTAAAAATATTGAAATGCAACCGAGATATTTTTATAAATTGCTCCTATAGGATTAGCATTAGCGAACGAGTCTTTTCATTTGAGTGAAGTAGCCTCTTAAACATTTTCATTCAGAGTTAATCAATGATTTCAATTAAAATTGAATTATATTTTCAATATTTTAAATTTTATTTAAAATCTTTTTAAATAGAGGTTAAAATCTTTTTAATTAGAGATAAAAGAAGGTTACAAATGCATCTTACATTATAAATGTATACATAATTGTATACAAATAATACTTTATAGTTTTTTTTAAATGGTAATGTCCAGCAAATTTATTATCTGTAATAAAGCCTGTTCATAACGGAATCCTGCTATAAACAGAAAAACAACAAACATATGTATCATATGTATGTATTATTAATCCCTTGGGGATGAGCGACTGATATATGTGGCATTTAAAATTCTCAGAATCCCATCAGTTATTTTTTATTGTAAAGTTTACCTTATTTAATTGGAGTATTATCACTATTTAAGTACAGAAAATTTCTGTATTGAAATATCAGTGATTAAAGATTTAAAATTAAACATTGTGAAGGAGCTAACTGTATTATTAAAAGAAAATCATTGCTGCAAGAATAATAAGACTTGGTAAAAAACTATGGAAAGTAGGGTTCATTATAGCTGTATGTACTAGAAAAGTAAGAATGGATATACCATAAAAATTCAAAGTGATATGAAGCTAAAATAATATCAAATATTGCTATTCTGTATAACTCTTTCATTTTTTTTTTTTTTTTTTTTTTTTTGTCTTATCCTTATCTATGTATAAGGAATTTAACTCGGTACTGAGAATAAAAGGTACTGCATACTTAAACTTCATTTCACATTTCATAAAACTAAATTTAGCTTAATAATAACCTTTTGTTTAAGTACTTTTATGTTAACTGAGAGCAAATTGTTTCAATAGTATTTTTTACCTCGCTAATGCAGTTTTTATTTTTTGTGATGTAGATAAAAATAATGCTTTAATATTGAAATAAAATTAGTGATTGACCGAATCAGGAATTTCGCCGAATACCGAAAATTAGGTCAAACTGTGCACCGAATATTCGGTATTCGGCAACCGAATACTAAAATTTTTTTAATAAATATTTTTACATGTATTGACTTTTTTAATAATGATAGAAAGTATTCTTAGGCTTCTTCAACCTTTCGAAGAAATAACAAAAATGATAAGTAACAAAAAATCTTTAATTTCAAAAGTAATACGTATTATTTCTACATTGAAACGTTACTTGGAAAAGTGATAATGTAGAATTTTTTGGAGTGGGAACCATGAAAGAACCAAAAAGACTCGCAGAACGTTTTTCAGAAATTTATGATGATGAGTTTTATTTTTTAGCCTCTATTTTGGATCCCAGATTCAAAACAGCTTTTTTTTAAGATGAAGCAACTGCTAATAAATTAAAAAATGTACTTAAAAATAAAGTGCAACAAATAATAAATATATCCTCTCAAACTGAAATTACTGAGCAAAATCAATCACAAAATTTCAATAAAAATGATTCCCTCTCATAAACTGTGCATTCATCATTTTGGGAGTGCTTTGTTGAAATTGCTACAAGTGAAAAAACAGAAAGTGAAAATCCTTCTACTGAAATGATATCATCACATTAGACATTAAAGCTTACAGATGAATTGGCTGCATACATAGTATTACCACTTATATCAAGGGAAGACAACCCGTTAGTTTGGTTGAAAAAAAAAACTATAATAAGTATCCAACGTTATCCAAGTTAGTTAAGAAATACTTATCTGCGCCTACCAGTAGTGTTTACAGTGAACGTTTATTTCCCAAAGTAAAACGGATTTATGAACAAAAAAGAAACATAACAACCAGATAATGCCGTACAGCTTTTTTTTGCATCATATTTTGTCTATATTAAATTTCAATTACGAATAATTATAATGTATCATTTTATAAATTATCACTTATATTATAACTGAGGCATACTATTAAAATAAATAACATTAAATGGGCATTAGCCATCATGTACTTTTAGAGTAATACTTAACCTATTATTTTTCATAAATTATTCTAATAATTCAGCCGGATACTTAAGTATTCGGCCGAAACCGAATATTCGGTTTACATGCCGAATCACCGAATATCAAATCAACTATTCGGTATTCGGTCAATCCCTAAATAAAATGCCTTGCTTTGCCTTATTATTTTCTGTTTTTCTTCTTCTTTATTTGAATGAAATAATAAAAGATTTATATTTTAAATGAAATGAATGCAATATAAAAAATTGCTAGATTATGGCAAGAACATTGTTTGTCAATATATAAACTGTGGCTAACTAATAAAAAATGTAGTTTTTCACAAGGAACTGTTCTAATATTAATAAAATACAGTAAAGTATGGTAAGAAGAAACTTCTAAGGATTTTTTAAAAGGTGTGCTTTATTAATTTTAGTATGTATAATGTTATGGTTATGATATACTTTTTATTGGGACTGTGATATTCCTTCTAATCATTAATGCAGGATATTTTGAGACAGCCCTATCATTACAACAGAAATTTCATGGCTTTGGTCAAAGAAATACTATATAATTATATTTGCTGAGTGAAATCTGTCAACATTTTTTAATGTTTAAACTGTACCATCAAATTTATTTTAAGAAACATATCTACAGCACAGATTCAATTTGTTCAGGCTAATATTAAAAGAATGCTGAATTCTTTAGAATAGTGATAAATGCTATAGAGAGAATTCTGAAATGCTGGCATTTTATTAACTTATGAATATTAAAGTACGAATATGTTGATTTTCTCAATATCATTGATCTTACTCTAGCATTTGGTTTACTTTCTAATTTAATAAATTCTAATTCACAAATATAAAGACAGATATATAACAGAAATCTATATTAATAAAATAACAAATCGCTGTGTGTGTGTGTGTGTGTGTGTGTGTGTGTGTGTCTGCGATAGTTAGCGAAAACTACGGTACGCACGAAGCTCAAAATTTTTCTGAGAGTAGCCCAATATCTCTTCTGATGCACCTGACGCTCAGAATTCCAAAATTCTATTTATTAACTGAGTAATTAATTAGATTCCAAACCTCACTCTCATAAAAAATCGCTTTTTTTTCGCTTTTTCCACTTTCATTCTCTTATGGTTGGTTGGTTGCATAAATGTTTCGCAGAAAAAATTAAAAAAGCTGGGACTGACCTTTAAAATTCATTGACTGACAAATTGTCAGTTTAAATGAGGATTTTTTTTTTCATCACAGCTGCTGTGCGCCATGGAGGAAAAAGATAGGTGGTGGCGAAGTAAACCGAAAAAAAAAAAAAGGTTTTCAATATGAAACCATTTATCGCTGAAATTTTGATGTCTCAAACAAAAGCAAAAGGAAGGAATTTTGTATTAATAAGACGGATTGGAAGAAATGAATTACAGCTGAAGCATATTTTACGAAGAAATAGTAATTTTTTTAAATGTTTTTTTCTATTATATTATATATTAGAATAAATGTTTGCTTTTAAAATAATTGAAATTGGAAAATTTAAAATAATTAAATGTCAAATTAAAATTAAATAAAATATTGAAAACATATGATTTGAAGTAAAAAATTGTATTACTAAAAGTTTTCTCTTTTTTTTTTCAGAAATTTTTAATACTTTATAACGTTGATGAAAAATGTTTATGATTTAACAGCATATTAATAACTCCATGTCAATATATAAAATGTAGTGATGAAAAGATTCTTTTAAAATCATGCATGAACACTTAAATAATAATATTAATCTAAAATCTAGATTTCAGAATGCAGACGATTTTAAGACATTAACGAAAGAATGTTGATTTGTCAAGCAAAATCTTAAATGATGCTTATATATTGATATTTCAAAGTCATATGATAAAAATAATCAAATAATTCTTGCCTATGATTGATCTATTTGTATCTTTCATGCATTCTGATCGTGTATTATAGGCAATAATGGCACACAACGTTACTTTTTAAACGAAATTTTAGTCATCTACTCAATAACAGTTTAAAAGATATAAAACAAAAACAAAGAAATACTGGTTTAAACCAGTTTGAATTGATCGGAGTTTCAAAGCACGTGGTTTTGTTGGTGCTCATTTGGACTTAATGTAGCGGATATTAGAGTTGCATTTTTTGCGTCACCCCAAGACATTATACGACCACTCTATTAATTCCTTTTTACTGTATGGTTGTACACATATTTTTGGCATTTCGAACATTAGAATGTATGAGTCATTAGCTGTGTTGCAGTAAAAAAAAAATACACAACACTTTTCTATGAGTTTATTTTTTTAATCATTGATTAAATTTAAATGTGTTATATTCAATTTAAAATTGTAATATAGCTTTAATTTGTTTTTAAATCAAAAAATAAAATAGCTGTTTAGCGTACAATTGTTTGTATCAGCAAACGATTCATTCACCATAATAAATTATCAAATAGCAAAGTAAATTATCTATCACAAATAGCCATAAAAAGAATAGTAGCAAAACTGATTATAACCTTAATGTTTAGACTAATTTAAACATAACCCGATCCCAACCAGAAAAAAAAACAGACCACACTCCGATCCGTGATATACAAAATTTCGTGAGTATAAACTCGACTATAACCTAAAAATTCTGTTTGGAAAAAACTATAGATTTGATAACTGACCCGAATCAAATCTGAATCCCGCAAATGTTCAAGTGGGAAAATAATTTTCGTGGGCATGAAACATGACCCGAACCTAAATATTTTCTTTTAAAAAAACCCGATATATGACTCGAACGAAATCTGAAACCGATAAAAATATTCTAGAGAACTATAACCCGATCCCAGCAAGACAAAATACTTTCCGTGGTCATAAACCCGAATCAAACCTAAAAAACTCCGTTTGAAAAATCCTGAACTTTGACTCAAACCACATCTAAATCTGACCAAAGTATTCGAAAGAATCATAACCGGATTCGAGTAAGACAAAATAATTTCCGTGGGCATGAACCCGATACAAACCTAAAACTTCCATTCAAAAAATTACATGAAATTCGAATCTGACAAAACTATTTCAAAGAAACGCAACCGGATCCAAAAAAGACAAAATATTTCCATGGACATGAACACAATCCGAACCCAAAAAATTTCTTTGAAAAAAATTGCGAACTGAATGAAATCTGAACTTGGCAAAAATATTCCAGTGAAGCATGTCCTTATTCGAACAAGACAGAATAATTTCCGTGAACATGCAAGAAGACCCGAACCCAACAGTTATATTTGAAGAAAAACCCGAAATCTGAATTGAACCAAATCTGGACCCGACAAAAATATTCCAAAGAACTATAACCCAATCCAAGCAAGACGAAATAATTGCTATGGCCATAAACCCGACTCGAACCTAAAAAATTCGATTTGAAAAAATGTGAAATTTGACCCAAGCCACATCTAAATTCGACCAAAATATTCGAAAGAATCATAACTGGATTCGAGTATGACAAAATAATTTCCGTGGACATGAACGAGATCCGAATCTAAAGATTTTATTTGTAAAAATACCTGAAATTTAAATCTAACCAAAACGGAATCTCATAAAAAATATTCCAAAGAATCGTAATCGGATCTGAATAAGACAAAAAAATTCCATTCACATGAACCGAATCTGAACGTAAAAAATTTCTTTGAAAAAATCACGAAATCTGAACTGAACCAAATCTGAACTTGAAAAAAATAGTCCAGTGAAGCATGTTCTTATTCGAACAAGGCAGCATAATTTCCGTGAACACGCAAGAAAACCCGAACCCAAAAATTCCATTTGAAGAAAAAGCCGAAATCTGAACTGAACCAAATCTGTTCCCGACAAAAATATTCCAAAGAACTATAACTGTATCCGAGCAAGGCAAAATAATTTCCATTTACATGAATACGACCCGAACATTAAAACTCAATATCAAAAAATATCTAAAATCTGAATCGAACGAAATCTGAACCCGAGGAAAATGTTCTAATTAATCATAACCAGATCCGAACAAGACAAAATAATTCCCATGGACATGAAACCAACGTGTGGTTTGGTAAAATTTATGTTGCAATTACATTACGGTAAGTCTTTGATTATATTTAATTTCCCGTTAGGTTACAATTAGGTCACGGTTAAGTTAAAGTTAGGTTAAAGTTAAATTGCATGTGTGTTATGGTTAGAATATGGATATGTTACAATAAAGTGAAGGCTAAATTTATGTTATATTTAATTTACGGTAAGGTACTGTTAAGTCGAAGTTAGGTTACAGGCAAATTATGGTTACGGTACAAAAGTTTACGGTTAGGAATTTATCCACAGAGTGAACATTACGCATGATTTGATTAAAATTAACACTTACTTTTGTTAAATGGCTCTGAAATTATAACACTATATACCAACCTTTTAGCTGCCAGCGAGTATCGATTTCATTCATGGTATAGTCGGATTTAAGAGTGATATAATTAGTTTGAAATTCAAAATATTTCACTTGGGATTTCTATGTGAAAAAAAATAATTAGTTACGTGACTTAACAGTGATTTTTGGTAAATATCAAGACTTTAACACGAAAATAACGCAGTCGTTGGATACATACTCCCACCCGCGTTTCTCTCGCTCATTTTTAGTATTTTTAGAGCTTAACATTAGTTGTTTTTAGCTCACAGGCTATCATAGCGTGAGAGCTTATGTGCCCGTCCGTTCTGTATGTATGTGCGTTCGTGCGTAACGCGATAACTCATGATAAAAATATCGGATCCACTTGAAATTTTGTATATAGGTATATCCTGATAAGGCGCTTCCCTGATTAGTTTTTGGAGTTCATTCGATATGTATAAGAGGGAGAACGGGGGGCTCATGCCCCCCCCCCTTAATGGATATAAATGGGTTTTTCATGCAGAATTAACACTTTTTGTCCAAAATTTAGATATAGGATCATTCTGATGAGGCGATTCTGTGACTGTTATTATGTGTTCATTGAATAAGTATAAACAGGGGGAACGGGAAGCTCATGCCCCTCCCCTTAATTGATATAAACGGGATTTTCATGCAGAATTAACAGTTTTCGTTCAAAATTTAGATATAGGATCATTCTGATGAGGCGAGTCCGTGGCTGTTATTAGGTGTTCATTGAATAAGTATAAACAGGGGGAACGGGGGTTCTAATGCCCCTCCCCTTAACTTGCATAAATGGATTTTTCAATCAGAATTGTCAGATTTCGTTCAAATCTCTGAATAGTTTTGGAAGTTTAATGGTTAAGTATAAATGAGGGGAATAACTCCTCTTAAATTATATAAATGCTAAATGGGTTTTATTAAGAATTATCCGATTTGCTCTGAATTTTGGATATAGATTTTTTAATATGATAAAGCATGTACTTGATAGTTTAGGAAGTTCAATGATTAAGTATAAAAAAGGAGAAAGGGGAGAGCTGTTTCCCCTTCTTAATTTTTTTCGAACGGAATTAACGAAAATACAAGGCTGTAATGTACAATTAGTATGCGTAGCCTGTGAGCACAATGCCATCAGTTTAACTGGGCAATATTCTTTTTATTTAAACTGATTTTTTGCACAGTCAGTGGCCACGTATTTCAGACAATTTATTTCTGCATATTTCGAGTTAATGATAAAATCATACAAATTTCAAGTTCGTTTAATATTGTTAATACGGACCCGGGCAACGCCGGGCGGGTCAGCTAGTTTTAAATATAGTATTGAGGGAAAAAAAATTCGTTAGAAAAGCAGAAATTAAAAAGGAAGTAAAATTCACAATAAGTTGTGATAACATCTACAATGAATCCTTCATGCTTTTGTTAAAAATAATAATAATAATAATAAAGCGTTCTGGTTCGGCATTACAGCCTAATATATTAAAATACAATTTTATCTTTTAAAAAAGGAGCATTTTAGTTCGAATTACAGCCTAGTATATTAAAATACGATTTTATATAAATAATATTTATACATAAATAGATGAATATACAATAAGCGTTAAAAGTGAAACATTAAATAAATATGCAATTTTCCGCTCGCAATATGTCAATCAATCGTTATATTTTTTGTAATTATAAATTTTCTTTACTCCAAAGTAAATAAGTTGAGTAATAAAACAATTTTTTTATTACACCTGCTTATGAAACTTTATCTACTATATATTTTTAAATTATTGATAATCATAATTTTTCACGTTGATTTAATTATTATTCAGAAATAATATAGTATGTGATGTTTCATATAACTTGTGATAATAATTTGTTGTTTACATCTATAATATGTCAACAAAAATATACGAGGTTGCCAGAAAATCGCCAAGTAAAACGTCAAATCTCCCGCTTCATTAGGGGTGATGACGTCACTTATGTAGAAAAACATGAAAATCACGTGACCGCTGCCATTCGTTGAATTGCCCTATAAGGAAAGGGCAGCTGACGTCACTGTGGGCTCTTATTAGTTTGGGAAAGCTGTTTTCGCCCGTGCTTCGTTATCGCACCGACCCTACATATAAATTCAGGCATTCTGATTGGTCTACAAATTTTATTGTGGTTGTCTGCTTGTTATGATTGGGCTACGTCGTCAAGGTGATTCCTAAAATGATCGGTATGACAAAAATGTAGCGGTAGATTGGTTGACAGAAGTGTTTGTTTGTAAACATGCCCTTTCCTTATAGCGAATTCAAAACATATACTTCTCATGTACCTGGACTGGACTCGGAAATAGTACCTTTTCTTGAAGCATTGACCAGTTCCCCACCATCACGTGGTGCAAAGAAAGTAGAATGGTACTCTAATGGTACTCTTTCCCTCTCTAACAAGGAAGATCTCCATTGGGGGCATACTCAGAATTTTTTGAAAAAAATACGAATTAAACTACTCATGTAGGTAATAAAGGATCAGTGAAAAATAGCGGCGGAATTACATATGATTTCATACAAATTAGATATGTAAAAAAATAAAATAGTTTGGAATAATTGGCGTGAAAAGCTGAAAGCGACGCGGGATTTGGCGAACAGTGCATTTCCTCGCCAAAAGCAGACGATTTTAACGAATCTGAAAATTGATTTTAATTGACTTCACTGTTAAAAATCTGCAGCATTTACTGCAACGTCACTCCACTACTTTTATAGAATATCTCTCTTCTGACCAATGAGAATGCTCCATAGCACTTTGAATTGACCGTTTTCTATAAAAGCGCTGGAGTGACGCTGCAGAAAAGGGTACAGATTTTTAGCGGTGTTGTAGCTTGTGCAACACTGTTAAAAATCTGCTGCATTTTGCTGCAACGCACTCCACCGCTTGTATATAATATCTCTATTCCAACCAATGATAAAGCTCCATTTCACGGCCAAGTAACCGGTTTCTATACAAGCAAGGGAGTGCGTTGCAACAAAATGCAGTAGATTTTTAACAGTGTATTTTTCAATTTGGAACAATTTCAATCAATTTAAATTGTGTTTTAAATGATAAAATATATTAATTTCATTTTGTTATAAGTACATATTAACGTATATGACAAAATTACACTTAAAGTAAAGTAAAAATGCAAAACTAAAATTACTTAAACTAAACTTATTTAAATAAATTGAACATAGAAAGTTTTTTCTTTAAAAGGTATTCGAAGCGCAAAAGCGTATTTTTCAAAATTTCGTTTTTTCGCCAACCGGAGATAAATCGCCAAATAAACGAAATTTTTATTATTTTTTTACGGACGTTATAAGGAGGTTCCGCCGAAATTTTTTTTATAAACATATATAACTATATGAGAAGAACATTCTGTAATTTTCTCAGATTTTTCTGAGTATGCCCGTATGGAGACCTTCCTTGTAAGATCTCTGCGTGATGGTGGGAAGAATAGGTGTCAAACCAGTTCCTCCCGCCGATCCCACCAGCCACCAAGACTTATTTCGTCTGCGTTACGTTTCTTTCACAGCCTTTTTTTGTCTGCGATTCCTTTATTGACCACTTTCAGATTTCGCTTCAGCGGGAATGTTGAGAGATATTTTGGCGGGAGAAAAACCGGTTTTGCGCACTAAATCTGCCTCCATCACGTGACGGAAGGCAAACAACCCGACGTCAAGAAAAGGTTACCAATTGGGGTCTATTTATGAGAAATTTGTGGTGTCTTTGAGAATGAAAGTCGAGATAAGAAAACTCGGAGATGAATGCTTCAAGAATCGGCGAAGAAAACAAAGGAATCCATTATCTACTCGATTCCTCGTCTAAGGTTCAAAATTCAAAACAAGGCCTGTCGTCGACTTTTCTGTTATTTCTCATTTTCTGGCGAATTACGGAAAGGGCAGTTTTGCCATCCTCTTGGACCTTTAAATGTATAGTCAGCCTTAGCAGTAGCATTTAAACTTAAATTTTTAACATGCTTGTTGTGTATTGATATTTTATATTGTTAGTTTACTTATATCTGTGATAATGACAGGTCAGTGATTTCAATTACCCTTGGAATATTTATTGAAATAATGCTTCTGTCACTCTTTTTTTTTTTAATTCTTTAAACGTATGTTGTTTTGAAGTTTGAAAAGTTTTGGACCTAATCTTATGTCAGCTTCTTTATTTGTTAATTACGTGTAATGAATGAATTTATAGTTTCTGTAAAATTTATACAATGTTATATTTGTTTTGTTCGATAAAGTAAATTTTATTTATTAATACTATTGTAAGTTCTTTGTGTTTTGTGTAATTTAGTCAGAAATTTTACGAATTTTAAATTCGTATGTTTACGTTTGATATAATCAAATTAATTTATAAAATAATCATGGTTGTGTATAAGAAAGTAACTATTTTTTTTATATTTGAAGGATGTCAACCAGTCTTTCTTTCGTTTTGACTTACATTTGCCAATCTTACAATTAATTTCTGTTATATCTTTATATTAATGTATCCATTATTCATTATATTTGATTAAATTCCCACCATCGAACTGTTTTGAAATTACAGGCATGGGTCTTGTCATGTACTCCTAATCTTAACATCCTCAGTCCTGAGACAAATATTTCAAGAGACTCAAAAACCTCTTTTTATATAATTATAAAATGTCTCCAAAAATAGGTCATTCTGTATATTGATGCTAATGATGTAAACACATTTATTAAAAAGATCTAGAAATTATTTTAACAATTGTAGAAGCCTTTAAATTAATTTAAAGGGTCTTCTTTAGTGTCTCCTCCTGGTGATGCCAGGACTGAGGAGGTTAAGTCTTCTTAAAAATCCATGTGAAACTTTCATATTTATGGAATCATTCTGAAGTGTAAAGACAGGATAGTTGCAGACATGACTGTTAAATTAACTTGAAATCGATTTTTTTTTAAAATATATTTTTTAATTAATTTTTGTTTTTGTGTAAATTTTACATTTTGAATTAAAAGGGTCGTTCCATGCCAAATCAACCAGTGACTCAACCTGACCCTTTCAGATTTCAATGAAACTGCTAGGGATCATTCTCTATAATGATATAAATTAGAGCATATTTTTAATTTTTGTTTATCGCTTCAAATTTTTATACAATTATTTAAATTTTGAAAAAAACATTTTTTGACTTGCATAAATATTTTCAATTTTAAATTTCTCAAGTTCTATCAAACATAGAAAATTTTATGACCACTCATTTCAAAGAGGAGTTTATAAGGTTTAATTTGATATGCAAGTCGAGTATGTATAGTTAAAATAAAATTTAAAAAATTTGGAAATTTGAAAATTTTTTAGTCATTTTTAAAAATTTTGAAAAAATTGTATGTTTGTTGTAATATTATAAGCTTAAATTCTGAAATTTTTAGAATGGGATCTCAATGGAATCAGGAGTTATTAAATAAAAACAAACATTGCCATTAAAATAGCAATTTAATTCTGTCTATTTTGTTATTTATGATTTGTATGGTAATTTTCAGCTTTTATTTAATAACTCCTGATTCCATTGAGATCCCATTCTAAAAATTTCAGAATTTAAGCTTATAATATTACAGCAAACATACAATTTTTTCAAAATTTTTAAAAATGACTATCTAAATTGTCAAATTTCAAATATTTTTTAATTTTATTTATTTTAACTATACATAGTCGACTTGCATATCAAATTAAACCTTATAAACTCCTCTTTGAAATGAGTGGTCATAAAATTTTCTATGTTTGATAGAACTTGAGAAAGTCAAAATTGAAAATATTTATTCAAGTCAAAAAATGATTTTTCAAAATTTAAATAATTAATTGTATAAAAGTTTTTAAAGCGATAAACAAAAAATAAAAATATGCTCTAATTTGTATCATCATAGAGAATGATCCCTAGCAATTTCATTGAAATTGGAAATGGTCAGGTTGAATGTTGAATTTTTTTGGTTGATTTGACATGGAATGACCCAAAAGTGATTGTTGTTTCATTTACTTTTATCATTCTGTAGTCCTGTAAATTCTGTTACAAACATTAATTTTGACAGCATTTTCTTGAAAATCCCATGTCTGTATGATAATAGAACAAAAAGTGTTTGATTTCATTATTAATAGATAACAGCATCTGACAATGTGTGCATTTATAAACGGAAAAAAATATCAGGAATGTATCAGACCCAGAAGTAGAATGTTTTAATATCAATCTGCTACAGTTCTAAAAACACCAATAATTTACAAATGACTACTACAAGAAAAAATATTGGGAACAAATAGGGGGAAAAAAAATTTTCATTTGCCAAAAAAATATGATACAATAAATCTAGACTTTAATTTTAGTAAAATTTTTTGGTACTACTTGGTTATTCCATCGACCAAAAAAATATCGCTAAACCATAAGATTAAATGCCAAGAATAGATGACCACGAATGCCACATCAATGACATTAAATACGATAAATGTGTTTAAAACGTCATTAAGTGATTTTTATTTGTATTTTTATTAATATTCTGTTTATTTTTTGTTATTTAAAAAAAAAAATTATGTGAATATGTGTAATTTGGCTATTAGTTTGGCGATTTGTGTAATTTGGGGAAATTGGTCGATGGGATATCCAAGTAGTACCATTTTTTTAAAACCTTTTAGAATAACACATTAGAGCTACAAAACATCTTTATTAATATTTTTTATTATTATTATTTATTTTTTATTTATTTTTTATTTATTTATTTATTTATTTATTTATTTTTTGATAAAATCTTTCTGTTATGGTTGTGTGTATACAGGGTTAAATTTCTAAGAAACAAAAAAAAAAAAGCAAAATTGTTTAAAATTAAAATATATTAACTGTATAAAATAATTAAATTAAGCATAATTATATGAAATCTAAAGCAGAGATGCCGCAGATGCACCATAACGTGTAAAATACGCAAAAAATCGGCGACGGGACTCAGAAAAATAGCCCTTACGCATCGCGTGGTATGTGTAATTTCTTTAAAAAAATCTTTTTAAAAAAGGCAACTTTTGTTAAAAAATTGCGAAATAACGAGTATTTTTCAGCAAATTTCGTCGAAGAATTCATAGGAAAAAGGCCAAGTTCTTCAGAAAATCTCGAAAAAAGGCAGATTTCCTCAAAAAATCCCAATAACACAGCAAATTTTGTCAAAAAATTAATGAAAAGCAACAGATTTTGTCACAAAAATTCACGAAAAACGGTAAATTTCAACGAAAAAAATGTGAAAAACAGCAAATTTTGTCAAAAGATTCAGGAAAAAAGGGTTGATTTCATCATAAAATCTCAAAAGATGGCAGATTACCTCAAAAAATCGCAAAAAAACCCCCCAACAAATTTCATCTGGAAATCGCAAAAAAAAAAACAAATTTTGACAAAACTCGTGAAAAGCTGCAAATCTTATAAAAAAAACTTAGATAAAACGACAGATTTTGTCAAAGAATTCACAAAATGTATCTTGGACATTTATTTAACAAGGAAAGACAATTTCTTTTAATAGTTTTTTAAAAAGAATATTGGTTTTATTTATTTATTATTAAAACGATAATTATTGCATTTCATTTTTTTTTTTTTTTTTGCAAAAGAACAAGTTCAATATAATCTAAAAATATGACTTATTAGTGGACCTGCTTTCTGGTAAAAAGGGACCCAGAATTTTAGAAGTCCTGGGTTCCGGGGACCCAGGATTTTTCAAGTCCAGCGACATCCCTGTATAGTCTTAAACCTTTTTTTTTTTTTATGTTTAAATAAAAAAATTTCAAGTTTGGCAGGTATATTTACAGGTGATTGCTTTTACAACTTTAGGGATAGGGAAATGTTTCATCAGAGATTCAGAATGTCTTATCCAGTGGACTAGGATTGCAGGAAATTTTAGCCATCAGGGGAAATTTTGGTGGAAAGTATACAAATGATTTAGATTTTAACAATGAATTACCTAATTTCCTGAGACAGAAAAAATTTTGCTATACAAATAAAGATTCATATGGCGACCCTCACAAAATTGATCTCAGAATATATCGGGGGGAGAGAGGTCACATGTGAGCAAGTTTTACATTTTTTATTATTTCTCAAAATTGTTAAGAACTAGTGAAATAAAAATTGATTAATATGAATGTTTGCACTTTGTTCTTTTGGTGAAACTTTTGTTTGAAACTTAAGTTTTATTATAAAGTTTAATTTGATACGCAAGTTGACTATGCATAGTTATTTTTTTTTTTTTTTTTTTTTTTATGTAGTGTTTCTACATTTGCTAATTTTCTACATTTGCTAGAACTTGAGAAATTCAAATTTGAAAATTCTTATGCAAGTCAAAAAATGATTATTTTTTAAAATTTAAAATAATTAATTGTATGAAAATTTAAAGCAATAAATAAAAAAGTTCTGATTTATATAATCATGGAGTGGATCCTTGACACAATTTCATTGAAATTTGATTGATCAGGTTGAATATTGAATTTTTTTTGGTTGATTTGACATTAAATGACAACATAATTAAAGTATTCATAATATATTTTACTTTATGAAAGTAAAATTTAGTTGGCTAAAACAGTGATAAGTATATAGTAGTCTCATAATTACTAATTTTTTATATCGCAATTTTATTTTTTTAAATCATGATGTACAATTTTGTGATACATATTGCATAACACTTAGAAAAAAGTAAAAACACAATAACAGAGTTATTCAATAACTAATATAAAAGTAAGTTTTGTTACTTGACTCAAAGAGTAGGTATATTAGTGTGTAATTTTAAGAATAATTTCTTGTATGTATGTTGAAACATTTTTTAATTCACACAACTAGAAAGAGGGCATCTAATTAGTTTTTATCACAGTTTTTATTCACAAAAAATGTCTTATTTATTCACATGTTCATATGATATGCCTCAGGTATGTACACAACTATCCCTCGACAAAGGCATATATGTAATCAAATTTAGACAATAAATCTTGACATGATGGTTAAAAATTAAAATAATTTTCCGATTTAGTGATAAAAAATACATAATAGTTCACACACAACCATCAGTCTTTTGTTATCTAATATAAAACTTTTTCTTTGACTTCTTGTTGGTAATCTGTCCAAATTTTTTTATGTTATCCTATAAAATTAGTCTAGATAGATGCTAACTTCTGAAAATCATAACAATATCATATATATATATATATAAATTTGTGGAACTAGTAGTAAATATACTATGATAATTTTACCAATCAGTTAGATTGTGTTAAAATAATAGTATATTTACATATCCATCGTTATATGGAGTTCCATTACCTGTGGTTATTCTGCCGAGCTGTTTCAAATGACAAACCAGATGTTATGACCAATAAAGTTATCTGAGTGAAAAATCCCAGCCGGCTATCGCCCAGATAGCTTAACAGGTAAAGCATTGGCCTTGTAAGCCAAGTATCCGGGTTCGATTCCCGGCCTGGGCAATTTTTCGCTCAGCTGGAAATATTCAATTTGTATAGTAGTAAATAGTAGAATGAAATTTAAATAAAAGCTTTTAATTTACATCAATTTTATTAATGTAAGTAGTGTACAATAATTACTGTATTAAATAAAGATTGACTGAAAATATGGTTTCATTTTTGGCCCAAAAATGAAACCGTATTTTCAGTTCTGAAAATTCAGCCAGAACGAAACTCTCAGTATTCCAAAAATCTTGTTTCTTCCTTCGGAAATTTTCAACATTAGTCATTGATTTGAACTGTATCGGCTCAAATGAGTATATTGCAATGAACTTCGTTGTTTACAATTATCAATCACCTTGAAGAAAATGTTTTGTTTAAACTGCATTAGTGTTTCAAATATTTTTTGAAAAAGTTCTAAAATAACAAATAATCATTTACAAAAATCATCATAGAAGAAAAATCAAGGTTATACCTAAGTTTTATACCTAAAACTAAAATATTTTTTAATTAAATGAAATTTGTATAATTAGAAAATCTTTCTGTGTCATTGATGAATTAATTACATTTTATTGCATATGAAAATAGATTTTTTTGAACAATTAACAACTGTGTATAATTAATAAATGCCATACATATAATTAATTTATAATTATGTATATTTATGTATTAATTACTGTAAAACATACAATTTACCGTATATACTCGCATGTAAGTAGAGAAATTTTTGACAAAAGAACTTCAAAGTGGGGGGTCGACTTATATGCAAGACCTAAAAAAGAATATATAAATAAAATATTGGAAAATAGTTTGCTAGCGAATCGGTGCTGCAGCCACTCATTGTGTTTGTAGAGTACAAAATCCAAAACCCTTCCAATCTCGACAATTCCAAATTTAAGATCATTTTTTGTTTATTTTGCAAAAAAATAATCTACCCTACCCTGTTGCAAAGAACAAAAAAAGGGTGTGATTTATGTCATTTCGAAACGATTCAGAGGAGTCAGTCTTTTTCGGAATGAGTCAGAGGAATTGCTCTTTTTCGGAGTCGTTTCACTTCAGAACGAGTCTGAGGAGTCGTTCCTTTTCAGAGTCATTTCATTTCGGAACGGTTCCAAAAAGGATAGATTCTCTGAATGCGTCCCTTTTCGGATTCGTTCTGTAAAGGACATTCTTTTTTACAGACTGGAATTGTTCTTTTAGTTCCACTGCTGGAATCGCTCCTTTTGAATCGTCCTCAACAAATGACGCATCTCTACTAAAAAACTGATTAACGTTAAAACAACTTATTCAGCAAAAAGGAAGTTTAAAATAAGTAACATGTTATACTGTTGTTTTTACCTTCTCCAAATCAAGAGCAAACTGCATTCGAGAGTCATTATTTCTCACTGCCGGCAGGCCAATATTTCAAAATATGCTACTTCGTAATCTTCAGATCACCGATTATTTTGCTGTTCACGGCAGTTGAAGGAAAGTTTGACGTCATTGCACATGACATGCATTCAGTACTTTTCAGCCAATGGCGTTTTGCGTAATTTTTTCTTTTTCAATGGCAGCACTTGTTATGTAGAAATTCTGTCTGTTTGTATGTATAAATAAATTTTATTTCTCGCGTAAAAAAAACTAAATTGTTTTCTTCCTTTGGAGAGGGGATCGACTTATACACGGGTTTTGAATTTTTCCTTATATTTAACAACATAAGTTAGGGGGTCGACTTACATGCGAGTATGTACGGCAATCATTTAAAAAAAATTTTTTTGGATGTTTTCACTTTCGGCTGAAAGTATTAAGGTCACAAAAAATTCAATTTTGGCCTTAAAAACCTGTCCCGGTTGATCCTCAGTATATATATAAAAAAAAAATCATTAAAATCCTCATTTTTCTTAGTTCAATGCAGAATAGTATAGCAAAAAGTTTTTTAGCAGTAGGATGCTGCAATGTGTTTCTCAACTTAAATTGGATGAATGCAAATTATGAAGATTATTTTTTTTTCAAGTTCTACATTTCAGGATAGTTTAAAAGCATTTTGACATGCCCATAGATATTTTTAGAATACTTATCTTTTAAAATCAGCATTGAGATGTTCATGCTTGATGTTAGTATAAATAATTACAAATTTATTTATTTACTATGTTGCACAGTTTAAAATAATGCATTTTTGTATGAAAATATATTTTTATATAAAAAATAAATAGTTTGTTGGTAATTTTTTTTTTCTCTTTTTACATAAATGTCATAATTTTAAAAAAACACCCCCTTTACCTCTAGAATAATAAAAATCCATCACCTAAAAATGTCTGCTGAACCTGAAGCTTGTTATTTTAAAAAAATAACTTATTTTTGCAAAAATATATTTAATAATTAAATTTTCTAATTTAGATTTCATGTAATTATACTTTAACTCTTTTATGTAGTTAATATACTTTGAGCATTTGGCTTCTGGTGGTCAGACTTCGGGTAATCGTAATCGATTATAATCGACTACATAAAACTGTGTAATTGCATTGTAATCGTAAATTTTAATTTAGAAATAATCGCGATATAATCATAATCAAAAGATTTCACTTTGATTACAATCAGAGGTGGATTACCCATTAGGCTGAGTAGGCTGAAGCCTAGGGGCCCCGTTGTACGATTTTCTTCCAGATTTTTTCTTCATATCAGCTCTAAAAAAATCTCTTTAAGGGTTTTTTTAATTGAAGATATTTTTACTTTCGAAACCGGTTCAGAAAGTAGAAATATCCTGATTAATGATAATAATAATATCTTCAACTAAACCAAAAAAAGTAAAAAACGGAATTTGTAGAGAATGATCTCATCTATCTAATGCACAACTCGTTTAAAAATATCGAAATGCAAACAAGATGTTTAAAAAAATTCTATCATAGGATTAACATTATAGAGCAGGGGAACATGAAGAACATAGGAAAAACTTATGTTAAAACTAGGGGCAGTTCTTTGGAGATTTCTTTCTTTAATATTTTTGAATAAAATTTTGTCTTTTTTTTTTTTTTTTTTTTTTTTTTTTATTATTTTAACTTTCACAACCGGTTTGAACTGGTTCTGAAAGCAAAACTATCATAATACAAAGAAAAAAAACTGCAACAAAAATCGAAAAGGTAAAAACTAGACCGATTATAGGTCATCCTAAACTATCTTATGAAAAAAAAATCATCCAAAAATATTAAAATGCGAGCGAGAAATCCGCAAAGAACAATATTTAGAAAAATATTGTGGACGTATAAGAAGGGAATTTAAAAATTCCTCCTTTTTTATGGCCAAAACTTACCGAACAATGGCATTTTGAATTTTATGAAATTTCAATGTTTTTCTGCACTAAAGATACTTTCCCCCTTTTTTTGTGCCAAAAAATACAAAAATGTATTTTTTTTGGGGGGGGGGGAGGTCCACAAAAAATCCAGCCTAGGGGCCCGAGAGGTAGTTAATCCGTTTCTGATTACAATCATAATCTAATCGCAGTGTAATCTGTATCCAAAAGCTATGTAATCGTAATCGAGCACAAATAAACGATTACGTTATGATTACATCTTTTTTTTTCCTTTTTCCATTCGCACAGTCCATAAAATACTTGGTCGGTGAGTTAAACATTGCACCAAAGAAAGAGTGTCCACGTTTGCAGCTCAAATCGCCCCTAAAGTAAGAAGAGGTCATAAGGCAGCAGTTCGAGTGAAACAGGATGCATTCTTTACACTGTATATAAGTCAGTGTTAGTGCTATAGAGGGCTGCTCCTGGTAGAGGTCTGCACGGGCTCGGGCCGATTTCCAATTACATTCGGGCCGGGCTCGGGCCTTACTTCTGAAGACTCGGGCCAGGCCGGGCCTAGTCACTAATCCTTTCGGGCCGGGCTGTGCTCGGGCCTTAATTTTTTTGCTGGAGTATCGGGCCGGGCCTAACTTTTTTTTTTCCGTACGAAGCCGAGACTGATTCCATTCTTCCTAGTTTTCATGGACCAAAATAATCAGTTCCTATTGAATCTTCCTATATGAAAATCTTTTTCTCGACTTTTTATAAATCAGTAATATTTGGCTTTGTCCAAAAATTTCTGTAAAAAATACATATACTTTTAAGCTGTCATTATTCTACAATTAAACATTAGAATTTATTTCTTTTTAAAGAATCGTAGATTACTAGGCGTTTTTAAAATAGAATTAAACACACACACACACACACACACCAAAAAAAAAAAAAAAAGATTATGACGAAATTTTTTTTTTTTAAACTGAAAACTGAAAGTTTCTTTTAAAATGTTCATCCATGCAAAATGAATACAACAATAAGGGAGAAAAAAAATATATTAAACATTTACATCTGTTAAGGAGGGTAAGCATTATTTTTCGTTCCAAAGCGATTTCGTCTTTGGAAATTTTACCATATACCGCTTTTTCGATTTTTTGTCTCCATTACAGGGAATATGGATTAATAATACTAGTGATAATTGAAACAATTACATACAACAAACAAAGATTCATTTAAAAGCATAAATATCACAGCCTACGGCACTTCTGCATAAATGGAGATTATAAACATGGAAAAAAAAAAGACTAATGTAATTTTTTTTTTGGTCAGAACTCTTCCATAAGATTAAAGATCAATGTTCTGTAGAAATTCACTCGAGCCGGGCCGGGTTCGGGCCGAAATTTAAAATTTTTTCCGGACCGGGCCGAGCTCGGGCTGAAATTTTAACTTTCGGGCCGGGCCGGGTCGTGCCATTATTTTTTTCATTCGGGCCGGGCCGGGCTCAGGCTTAATTTTTAACTTTCGGGCCGGGTCGGGCCAATATTTCTTTTGTTCGGGCTGGGCCGGTCCCGGGCCAAAATTTTAATTTTCGGCCCGTGCAGACCTCTAGCTCCTGGTATATAGTAGTAAGACATAGAAATAGTCTGACTTCGTTAAAAGGTATGGGTATTGGGGGAAAAAACTCTTTGTGGTCATTCGAAGGATCTTGTTTCGCAGGCTACTGAGTGGGAGTGATAAAGGATAAAAAAGAAAAAAGAAAGAAAAATACTTTATTTATGGTTTTATTATGGGCACTTAGCAATTTGACAGACATCACCCTCTTTCAAATGTGGGAATCGGAAAATAATGAAAATTTGGAGGGGGGGGGGGGGGGAAGATGCTTAAATTGCATGTGAAAATTTATCTAACAGCTCATTCGCATGTTGGATTTCTCAGTGGTTATATCTAAGTGGTTCTTTCCAAGGATCTAGAGAAAGAGATGGCTAAGAGAAACAACAAAAAAAATTGAAGATTATTTCATGAAATCTGTATCAGATTTGAATGCAAAAGGCACAAAATTTTTTAAATAGCAATGCAGATTGTGCTCGTCAGATATCAGGGTCTCCATAAAAACAAAGTCCAATTTGAACACCCACATGCAGGTAATTTTTTAATAGATATATGCATATTGTATAGATTTATTTTAGAAATATTGCATAGTGATATCTTGTCTTTTTCTTTTAAATTGTAGTGAAAGGAATTTTTTATATTAACTATATAGTATTTTTAATCATAAGTATAAAGTATGTTTATTCAAAATTTGTATTTTAATATATCTGGATAAGTTAAACATATAGATCAGCTTTCTTACAAAAGTTGTAATAATAAAAGATTGTTTATACATATACAGGGTGTCCGAAAAGTCTGGAAACGGTCGAATAACTCAAGAAATACATATGAGATTGAAAAACAAAAATATATATGTTAAATATTTTTACATAAGCTAGTCAGTAATACCAAATTTGACCTTCGCAACCGACCAACCCCCTGGGGGTCAGAGGGGGTCCAACTTTGAAATCTTAAATTATGACCCCCATTTTTTATTGCAGATTCGGATTCTACGGACTAAAATACGTAACTTTTGTATTTGATGTTTATTTCGAATCCTCGTTTATCACGGTGTAATCGAGCATATTAAATCAACACATATTTCAGCTTTCCCAACCGGTTTTGCCTTATCAAAATCTTATTGGCCAGAATTTTTGTAGTAAAATTCCTCGTCTTTTGCAGGAAGTTAGCGTTTCCTGAAAATCATCCGTGGCGATTATTTTGGTTGTGCTACACTGTTAAAAATTTGATCCATTTGCTGCAACGTCATCCACAGCTTTTATAGTATATCTCTTTTATGACCAATGAGAATGCTCCATAACACAGTAAAGTAACTGTTTTCTATAAAAGCGGTGGAGTGATGCTGTTGTAGCAAATGAGTCAAAGTTTTTACTGTGTATAGGGTTTTTTATGTTTTTCTCTTCAAAAATTCATTGAAATATGTTAATTTAGTTTTCTATTTGGATTATTATTTTATCTAGTAAATGGTTTCTAAAATACAACCTACTTGTTTTGATGTTTTAATGTGTAAATATGAACCTTCCCTCCCGAATAGAAAAAGTATATCCTCAATTTTTGGGGACGGGGTGTGTAGATATTTTGCGTTCTGATCAGTTCTGCCTTTTTTTTTTTTTTTTCATTTAATTAAGTCTTCGGATGGGAGATCATGGAGTTTTTAAAATAATTTTTACAATGTATAATAAAATGTAAGGCAAACTGACCTGTGTGTTTCGATCTTTTATCATATAAATATGCCCCTCCCCTAAGAACTAGAAAAAAAAATAAATTTCATAATTTGAGGGTGGGATGTGTGTATATTATGTGTTTCCATATATTCTGTTGTTTTTAAAAAATCATCTAATATGGGTGTATGTTTTTATTATTATTATTAAAGAAAAAATATAGGACAAAATATTAAGAAATAGTTATAAAACATTTTTTGGCTGTGCAACGGATGAAGTATTGTAAATTCATTTTACTTACGGAACCCGTTATTTTTCAAGTGAAATATCAGTATTTTCTTTATAAAATAAAGCTACTATAAACACTCGTTATTTTGCCTTCTTTAACAAGTGATTTTCAATAAGAAAATATTCTTACTTAGTATTTCTTATTCAAATGAAATTGAAATGCAATCATATTGATATTCTAGAAATTGCAGGATCCTTAGGAACGCTGAAATTTTAGGTTGGGAGAGGGATTATAGGTTTTCGTAATTAATTATTGCAAGAACAAAATAATAGGTCGGGGAATTTTTCGACATTTTTTGCTGATATATCATGATTTTGTTGTAAATTAATATGTATTTTGTTCAATTCAAAATTTGTTTTTTATAAATTTAACCACTTAACAGATCAATATCTCTGGTAAAAATTTTCAAATAATGTCTCGTTTAGCATATCTTTTACAGAATTTTTAATCTCTTATCACCAGTTATTTCAAAGGAAAATTTTTGCCCAATTGAATCAGAAAAATGCTCGGATTGAATAATGCAATATTTACAATTAAATTTTAATGGTGAGATAAAAAAATTATGACTGTTTTTTAAGCATTTTTTTCGGATTCTCGAAGATCACGATTGTAATCGAACAAAATACATCAGATACATATTTTATTTTCTCAAACAGATTTTACCAACACAAAATCTGATAGGCCAGAGCTTTCTTCACCAAAGTAGTTGCATTAGCGGAATCATGTTTCTTGAAAATAATCAATAACGGTTGTTTCGATAACAGAAGTGTTTTATATGCTTCTGCCATAGAAATTAATAGAAATATATATTAAATTATTTTTC
Organism: Maratus speculifer; assembly: GCA_964019185.1. Lineage (NCBI taxonomy): Eukaryota > Metazoa > Arthropoda > Arachnida > Araneae > Salticidae > Maratus > Maratus speculifer. The sequence goes on from OZ025293.1 coordinate 286,488,752, forward strand.
CATTTGTGCTTTTATTTTATCCAATCAATCAATTATAAATATTAACCAATTATAAATAATTTTAATAAATGTAATGCATTAGTAGTCTATAAATATACCTATACTATAAAGAGGTAAAATTACTTTATTTGTAGTGGAAAATCAGCGGAACTACCAAACTGATTTCAAAAGCAATGATACTAAAATGATGGTGTTTCCCCCAGAATCAAATATAGACTCTCTCTTATGTCCATACCACGAACTCAAGGGGAGCACAGGAAAAAAAAAACTTTCTAAAAATGCAATTTTTGTGATACCGAAAAGCCTAGAAAAATGAAGCTTGGCATGTTAACCATAATTTTTCCTATCATGATTTGCCGGGCATCCATGCTTCAATCATAATTTATTTATCTCACCATAAAAAATTTAATTTTAAATTTTGCATTATTTAATCCAAGCATTTTTCTGATTCAATTGGGCAAAAATTTCTGTTTTGAAATAACCGGTGATAAGATTAAAAATTCTATAAAAGATATGCTAAATTAGACATTATTTGAAAGTTTTTACCAGAAATATTGATCTGTTAAGTGATTAAATTTATGACAAACAATTTTAAATTGAACAAAATACATATTAACTTACAAAAAATTTTGATTTATCAACAAAAATTGTTGAAAAATTCCCTGCCCTATTCAGGGTTGCCAGCTTTTAGACGGGCCAAAAAAAGCTGGCCGGCTTTTTTTGGTTTTATCCACTTAAAAAAAGCCGGCTAAAAGTGAAAAAAAGCCGGCTTTTATTTTTAAAGTGTTAATTTGTATCGAATCCGTATTAAACGTGGACTGATTTATTTTTAATACATTTTTAATTATTTACTACTAAAAAGTGATAAATTTCTATTTATTTTTTCAAATAAATATGTCTTTATAACCGCCAGAAGTCAACTGTGAAGGCATTATGCCTGAAAAATATAAATCTTGGAAATAAGAAAATACACTCAAAAAGTGTTTTTTAAACTTTTATATATTCCATTAGTTCTTATATTACACATTCTTAAGAATTATATTTAATTCAATTATGACAAAATTAAACACATCAAAGCATTCATGGAAACTTTCTAACAGGTCAATATGTAAAGATTAAGTCATAAAATGAGCAATGTTGAAAGAGAAATTAGGAAGGATTCCGTATTTGAGGAGAGTTTAATACATAACATAAAATTAAAACAACAAGAAAAAATGTTCTAATAAAATTTAGTGAATTAAAATTTTGAATAGCTCATTGTTATTTAATAGTGCATATATGCCCACTTGCATGAATTAATATATTCATGCATATGCTAATTGAGAATAAATTGTGAATATATTATGAAATAATGCATAACTCGAAATACTCTTTTCAATAGTGAGAAATGGTGTTTTTTTATATGTATGATTTTAAATGTTTATAGGGAATAAAACATGACATTTTAATAACTCTTAAAATTAGTTAAGTAATAAAACAAGTAACCATACTCCTCTTTAATTTTATAAAGCAGTAAAAATAAAAAACCAGGGTAGGATTAATGGTCAATGTAAATTAGAAAAAGTACTTGGTATGGCCATTTTATAATTTAGCTGACATATTTGCAATTCTGACTATAAACCACTGGCAACTCTATCAATGTGTTATTCTAGTATTAATACCTTCATTATTGAAAAATTGGGTTATAACATAACCCAATTTCTCATAATGAATCATAAATAAAATCCCAATTTTTCATTTTAATAAATAAATTTATTAAAGTCAAAGTGAATTAAACATCATTAAAATTATTTAAAAGACACTTAAAAATGTATAGATTTTAATTAAAAGGCTTCACTGTATAAAAGCCAATCATAGCCAAAAAAGGCCAATTTTGGCCAAATAAAGCTGGCTAAAATCAATAAAAGCCAACCGGCTTGGCTTTTTTTAATTTTATCCGGCTTATGTTGTTGTTGCAGTAATTAATCAATTATGAAAACCTATAATCCCTCCCCCAAACTAAAATTTCAGTGTTCCTAAGGATACTGGAATAGAATAGGAAATAATTTCAATAAGAATGCATTTCAATTTCATTTCATTAAGAAATGCTAACTACGAATATTTTCTTGTAGAAAATCGCTTGTTAAAGAAGGCAAAATTACGAGTGTTCATAGTAGCTTTATTTATTTTATAAAGAAAATACTGATATTTCACTTGGAAAATAACAGGTTCCGTAAATACAATAAATTTACGAAACTTCTTCCGTTGCAAAGTCGGCACAAAATTTTTTTTATAACTTTATTTTTTAATATTTTGTCCTATATTTTCTCTGTAGTAATAATAATGAAAAAAACATACACTCACATCAGCCGTATTAGATCATTTTTAAAAAACAGCAGAATCTATGGAAACGTAAGGATGCGTAGTCTGGAAGCACCTTGTAAGGACCTTTTACCAAAATTTTTATAATGTAATATTTCTTTTATTTAATGAAAAAGAAATCCTTTTTCAGATGTAATAACCAGTACTTTAAAGAATTTCTGATTCTAAAAGAATTAAAATCCTCTGAGTTTCTTGATGACTACACACCCTGTACATACATCCCGCCCTCAAATAATGAAAATTATCCTTTTTCTATTTCTTAGGGGAGGTGCATATTTATATGATAAAAGATCGAAACACGAAGGGCAATTTACCTTACATGATATTCTACATTGTAGAAATTATATAAAAAAACTCCATGCATGCCCATCGGGCCACCTAAATTAAATGATTAAAAAAAAAAAAAAAAGAACTCATCGAAGCGCAGAATATTTACATACCCCGCCCCCAAAAACTGAAGATATACTTTTTGTATTCGGGAGGGGAGGTTCATATTCACATATTAAAACATCAAAACAAATAAGTCGTTATTTAGAAACCTTTTACTGGATAAAATAAAAATCCAAGTAGAAAACTAAATTAATATATTTCAATGAATTTTTGTTGAGAAAAACAAAAAACCTTATACACTATAAAAACTTTTGACTCATTTGCTACAGCGTCACTCCACCGCTTTTATAGAAAAAGGTTACTTTACTGTGTTATGGAGCATTCTCATTGGTTCTATATGATATTCTATAAGAGATATTCTATAAAAGCTGTGGAGTGACGCTGCAGCAAATGGGTCAAATTTTTATTAGTGTAGCACTACCGAAATAATCGCCACGGGTGATTTTCAGGAAGCGCTATTCCTGCAAAAGACGAGGAATTTGACTACAAAAATTCTGGCCAATCAGATTTTGATAAGGCAAAACTGCTTTAGAAAGGCGAAATATGTGTTGATTTAATATGCTCGATTACAGCGTGATAAACGAAGATTCGAAATAAACATCAAATACAAAAGTTATGTATTTTTGTCCGTAGAATCCGAATCTGCAATAAAAAATGGGAGTTATAATTTAAGATTTCAAAGTTGGACCTTCTCTGATCCCCAGGGGGTCGGTTGCGAAGGTCAAATTTGGTATCACTGAGTAGCTTATTTAAAAATATTTAACACATATATTTTCGTTTTTGAATCTCATATGTATTTCTCGAGTTATTCGACAGTTTCCAGACTTTTTGGACACCCTGTATATAGGGTAACACCCCAAGTAATTGGCATGCACCAGTGATTGGCACATCCTACAAACATGTCCTAAAATAAGATTTATATCCACTCTTTTAAAAATGCAAAACCATATACCAGTTATATGCTATTTACGTTAAAGATTATAACTTTGATTTATACTACTAGATGACTATAGTGCCTAGGAAAGAGAAACAATTATGGCTTGTATGAAATTAGCCATTTTTGTTGCAAATGCTTCTTCTTTGACTTAAGGACGGCATGCTTTTCATTTCATTATTATCTGATTTATAACATATTTTAAATTTTAAGTGACAACAATTTTGTTTAGTTAAAAAGGGTTACTTTAATTGTGTAAAAGTATTTTTGACACAAATATTTGGATTTCCGAATTAACGATAGATGCCAATTAATGGTGCTTCAATTTTGCTAGTTCCAAGTAATTGGTACCTACTCCAATTACAAGGAATTTGAGCATGACAATTACTGGGTATTAATATAAGTATATAGTATTGTTTTAAAGTGTTCACATTTAAGACTAATATGCTGGTTTCTTACTCTCAAAAAACCTGAAATATGGCATCTTCATCTACAGTAAATTTATTAAAGCGATTAAACCCAATGCAAAATGTAAAGTTTATTTTTTAATATAAACATGTGCCAATTACTGGATCTCAAGGTGTCATACATTAGTGCTCTAGGTGCCAATTACTGGTGATTTCAGCAACTTTTTATAAATATATTTTTATAAAAATACTTTTTCAAATTTTTTTGCCTTTAGTGGGCAAAATAGATGCACAGATATCCATTCTTTGATTTAAAAATATTTCCAAGTAAATATCTTATTCCTTTGTAATGAAAATTGAAGTAAGGTTAAAGACAAATTCTTAATGTGCCAATTACTGGGGATGTTACCTTATATACATATATATGTTTATTTTATCAGAATCCCCCCCCCCCCCCAAAAAAAAAAAAAAAAAGAAAGTAAGGTTGGTTTGTCAATAAACATACGGGTGTAAGTAGGATTTTTTTAAGGGTAAAGGACAATGGTAATATCTAGTTGTTGGTAAATTCTTTTAGTATATGCGCCAACAAATTCAATGACGAGCCCCTGAATTTTGAAATATAGCCATCAAATTTTTTTTATCTCTAATTATTTTAAAAAGAAAAAAAAAAAATCTCTCTAAATGAGTTATAAATAAATAATGGGGGGAAAAAAGGTAGTTAATTTTTTTTCCCAGAAAGGTTTGTTTCCCCCTCTCCCCTCCCCAAATATAATCCTACCAAAAGACAGTATTTTATATTATTATTATTATTTGCCTGTTAACGTTCATGTGTCTCAATTTTGTTTTAAATATGTGGTTCAAGGGGACAGAGGTATGCAAATGAAAGAAAAAATAATGAATTGTTTTAATTCTCCCATTTCGAAAATTTTGGTAGAAGCTTATTTTATTTAATTTTCCTTCATTTTTTAAATTTTGTTTTGCTTATTTGCCTAAATGTCTTGCAACGAATGTTTTGAGGAAAATAACCTTAAATAAACTAATTTCATGTTTAAATTTTCCATTTAAAAAAAAAAAAAAAAAAAAAAAAAGGTTGTGAAACAGTTTCTCCCCCCCCCCCCCATTTTTAATGTGTGTGTAAGGAGAGGGGGTACTCATTCTACGTACACCGGTATTCGTGAATTTCAAATCAGAATTTCGCATGTTACATATACATATTCTATTAATCAAACATCCTTAGAAATGCTCTTAATTTCAAAATATATTTATAATAATGAAATCGGTTCTAAAATATTCAAAAAGGAAAACATATATTATTTACCGTAATTTCGGGTGTATAAGCCACAGATCAAACAATTCTTTTTCGACCCAGAATTTTTTAAGAAACAAATATAACTACTTAGATCGCCGTAAATATTTTTCTTTAATCACTAAATAAGATTTCTGGGTCCAAAAAGAATTGTTTGATCCGCGGCTTATACACCCGAAATTACGGTATATAGAAAAGAATAGCTCATTTAATATAAATGATTTATTTTTCCTTTAAAAATAAATAAATAAAAGGAAACGCATATTTTGTAAATTTGTAACTCTAGTTTGTAACATGTAGACTGCGGAATTACTGTAATCGAACTGTAATCATAATTGACTAGTTTGGTAATCGTAATCCAACACAAAAATATTAATCGTAATCCAAACGTAATCTTGAAATGAAAAAATAGATAATGGATTATGTAATCGTAATCAGGCTTGCACAAATAGGGACATAAACGTAATCTGTTTTTTTTTAATTGAAAATAATCGTAATCTTAATCGATTACAGTCCTCTGTAATCGACTCGAAGTCTGCTGGTGCTTTCTTCCAGTTTTTTTTAGCTTTCATTGTCCTGGTAGAAACTCAACCCTGGTTAGAGGAGTATTAGGAGCAAAAAACTTGCCTATTCTTAGTTTGTGGTCTAAAACATGGAACCCAATTTTTTGTTTTCATAAAACCATGAGTAGACAGATTTTTGGAAATTATGAAATATCTGCATTTTGATATTAAATCGACAAGTCTTTGCGCTTGCAGAGTAAATTTGCTCTCATATCTGAAGTATGGGCTACTTTTATTGAGAAGAATATAACTCGACACATAAGCTACGAACCAAATGAAAATATTACGATTGACAAACAGTTGTTTCCTACAAATACAAGATGTCGCTTTTTGTAATATATATCCAAACAAGCCGATAAGTTCAGAATTAAATTTTGGCTCGATGTGGATGTAGATACAAAATACTTATTGAATGTATTTCCCTATTTAGGAAAAGACTAAATGAGGCCAAATAATCAAAGTTTAGGAGAGAATGTGGTGCATTGTTTAGTTGAGCCTTACAAAAATACTGGCAGGAATATCACTATAGACAGTTTCTTCATGTCGTTGAAACTTGCAAAAAGCCTCAGAAAGAATGGATTGAACTAGGTTGGAATAATAAATCATGCAAAAAGGAAAATTCTGCCTCGTTTCAAAAATTCATGAAACAAACTTTTTTCTTCTGATGTAATGAAATATGATAACGTAACTCTCGCATCATATCAAGGAAAAAGAAATAATGTAATTTTGCTGAGCACTCTTCACTCATCAATAAAATATTAATCAAATGAAAACTCCAGATGTAATTCAGTTTTACAATTCAACAAAGTTTGGGATAGATGTGTTTGATCAGATGGCAAGAAAATACTCTGGAAAAGCTTCATCACTCTACTGGCCAGTGCATGTTTTTTACAATATTTTAGATTTTGCTGGAATAAATACATGGATGCTGTTCAAGGAAATAACAAAAGAAAACATAAGTAGAAGAGATTTCTTATTGCACTTAGCGGAAGAACTTAAAGAATATATTTCTAGTAAAAATAAGCATGTAGTTCCTCTAAGTAGTTGTATGCAGCAAATTAATTCCACAGAATCAAAGAAACAGAAGAAATGCCAAATAATGAAATGTAAAGGCAATAAAGCTTAATATTTGTAATATTTGCAGCTGCAATAAAGCTGTATGTAGATACTGTACACTGAAAATAAGAAAGATAAACTCTCTGTTATTGGCCGTGCAGAAGAATGATCCTCCTATAAGTAAGGTATTTCTTTGTTCATTGAAAATAATTGAACTAAAATGTTTGTATTAATTAGCTCTAAACAGTTGTTTTATTTCTTAAATGTACGTAAAATTTTGTAATTTTTATAATTTGTATTTCTGAGATGTAACTGAATTAAAACAAAATTGTTAAAAAAAAAAAATCTTATAAATGAGCAATTATATACAATTCTTTTATATATGGTATAAAGTAGGGATGCACCGAATATTCGGTATCTATTCGGTATTCGGTCTATTCGGTTAGGCCGAATACTAAACTATTCGGTTGAGCCGAATATTCGGTTGAGCCGAATATTCGGCTTGGCCGAATATGAAACTATTCGGCCTGCCGAATATTCGGTATGGCCAAATATCAAAGTATTCGGCCGAATCCAATACTTAATAAAACCTTTTAAAAACTTTTCACTATTTCTACTTTTAACAGTCAATTTTTTAATTTATATTTAAAATAATTAGAAACAAAATCATTTTTAAATAAAACAGAATGTTTTTACATTATTTATTTGCTGTTTGTAAAGTATAACTTAAGAAAATTAACCATGAGAGAAGGATTAAAATGGTGATTTATTAGGATTCTCCTTAGGAATAAATTACGTGCTCATACAAGTTTCTAAATTTTGTTTAGTAAATAATCTGTTTCTTGTTTTTCCCCTTATAAAAGTCCTTTAAAAGAAGAAAAAAAAAAACTTTTGAGATTAGCAATAGCTATCAAGGCAGACAATTTTTGTTCATGAAACCATTATCATAATCAACTTATTGAGTCATAAGTACATTGTATTTCATCTCGCTCTAGGTCAAAACTTGTGTGTTCGTTTATTACATTAACAATAAATAAGATAACATATTTTCAACTCACATGCTTTGATTTCTCTAAAATATATGATGGGAAGGGTGGAAAATACCACCATTCATAAGAAAAGAACTATGAGCCAAACATACTTTTATTCAGAATTAAGTTGAAAGTATTTGTACTTTATATTGAAAAAAACCTGCCTTGAGTTATTTAAAAAGGACAATTATCAGACTGTAAAATTTTTCTTCGGCCATTTTTTCTTTATTTGATTTTAAAATGTTTGTTTTGATTCATAGAAAATTTTATTAATTAAAGTTTCATAACTGCACTTCTTAAAAAATAACTTAAGGCAGATTTTTTTCAATACTAAATGCTCTTATAAAAAGCTTGTTCATCAAAATGTAAGTTTCTTTTATTAAATATTATGTAAAACTGTTTTAAAAAGTAACATTTTAATACCTTTAAATTTTGAAATCAAAAAAGTATTTGGAAAGCCGAATATTCGGTATTCGGCCCAACAGTTACTATTTGGCTAGCCGAATATTCGGTATTCGGTTCACCTGTCGGCCGAATATTCGGCATTCGGTATTCGGCCAAAATCACTATTCGGTGCATCCCTAGTATAAAGTGTTATGTTCTTTAAAATAAGGGAAAATTGTTACAATAAAGTTTATTTTAATTTTTTCAAGCATATAATGTTACAAAATGAAATAGCACATTTATTACATAGGGATCAAAATGACCTCTTGCCATAATTCTAGGTATACAAGGAATGCCTTAATTCTAGTGTTAAGCACTTGATGTATGACCATTCAGAGCAAACAAAACTCATTTGCTTCACATGCAGAAAAGTGGTATAAATCATAGTTTAAAAATTTTAATTTCTTATTTTTTAAAGAAATATTTTTACTGACACAAATTGCTTTTAAAATATTTCTTTACCTCATTTAAAACATTTTTGTAACTGGAACTGTATGTCTTTGACTAACGGTTTATGAATTACCCATTGGCCATCGAAAGTGTATACTTATAATTTGAGAAATTTTGGAGATAAAGTTTCCTTACCTGTGGTAATACAAAAATTAATGTAACCCTGTAACACATCATAAAATTTGGGTAAATTATCACATAGATTAGAGGAAATACTGGGAGTAAAAACACTTTCTGCACCCCTGGTTTTTTTCATTGTTTGACATATTTGGAAAAAAAAAATTTCTCCTATAAATTAAAAAAAAAAAAGAAAAAAAATGAATATAATGCAACACTTTAAATAAACAAATTTGTATTTGAGTCTCATTGCAAATAATTTCATTTTAAAAAATCGCAAAAAAGAATTTTATTTTTAAAAAAATATCATAAAAAGAATTGCATTTGAAATTCACAAAAAAGAATTACATTTGAAATTCACAAAAAAGATTTACATTAAAAAAAAAATCACAAAAAAGAATTACATTTTAAAAAAATCACAAAAAAGAATTACATTTAAAAGAATCACAACAAAGAATTGCATTTAAAAAATCACAAAAAAACGAATTTCATATTAAAAAAATTGCAAAAAACTAATTTCATATATTAAAAAAACCACAAAAAACGAATTTCATATTAAAAAAAATCACAAAAAACGAATTTCATATTAAAAAATATCACAAAAAACGAATTTCATATTAAAAAAAATCACAAAAAACGAATTTCATATTAAAAAAATCACAAAAAACGAATTTCATATTTAAAAAAATCACAAAAAACGAATTTCATATTAAAAAAAAATCACAAAAAACGAATTTCATATTTAAAAAATCACAAAAAACTAATTTCATATTAAAAAAAATCGTAAAAAACGAATTTCATATTAAAAAAATCACAAAAAACGAATTTCATATTAAAAAATCGTAAAAAAGAATTTCATATTAAAAAAATCACAAAAAACGAATTTCATATTAAAAAAAATCGTAAAAAACGAATTTCATATTAAAAAAATCGTAAAAAACGAATTTCATATTAAAAAAATCGTAAAAAACGAATTTCATATTAAAAAAAATCACAAACGAATTTCATATTAAAAAAATCACAAAAAACGAATTTCATAAAAAAATCACAAAAAACGAATTTCATATTTAAAAAAAATCACAAAAACGAATTTCATATTTAAAAAAATCACAAAAACGAATTTCATATTTAAAAAAATCACAAAAACGAATTTCATATTTAAAAAAATCACAAAAACGAATTTCATATTAAAAAAATCACAAAAACGAATTTTATATTAAAAAATCACAAAAAACAAATTTTATATTAAAAAAATTACAAAAAACGAATTTCATATTAAAAAAATCACAAAAAAACGAATTTCATATTAAAAAAATCACAAAAAAACGAATTTCATATTAAAAAAATCACAAAAAACGAATTTCATATTAAAAAAATCACAAAAAAACTAATTTCATATTAAAAAAATCACAAAAAAACGAATTTCATATTAAAAAAATCACAAAAAACGAATTTCATATAAAAAAATCACAAAAAAACGAATTTCATATTAACAAATCACAAAAAACGAATTTCATATTAAAAATCGCCAAGAAAAACGAATTTCGCATTATAAAAAACAGAAAAACAAATTTCGTATTAAAAAACGAATTTCTTAATAACAAATCGCAAAAAAACGAATTTCATTAAAAAAAAATCTCAAAAAAATTAATTTAATTGCAAAAAAAATCACAAAAAGGGAATTTAATTTAAAAAATCACAAAAAAGAATTTAATTAAAAAAATCACAAAGAATTTAATTAAAAAAAAATCACGAAAAAGAATTTAATTAAAAAAATCACAAAAAGGAATTTAAAAAAATCACAAAAAGGAATTTAATTTAAAAAAATCACAAAAAGGAATTAAAAAAATCACAAAAAGGAATTTAATTTAAAAAATCACAAAAAGGAATTTAATTTAAAAAAATCACCAAAAGGAATTTAATTTAAAAAAATCACAAAAAGGAATTTAATTTAAAAAATCACAAAAAGGAATTTAATTTAAAAAAATCACCAAAAGGAATTTAATTTAAAAAAAATCACCAAAAGGAATTTAATTTAAAAAAATCACAAAAAGGAATTTAATTTAAAAAAATCACAAAAAGGAATTTAATTTAAAAAAATCACAAAAAGGAATTTAATTAAAAAAATCGCAAAAAGGAATTTAATTAAAAAATCACAAAAAACTAATTTTATTTGAAAGAATCACAAATAATTTCATTTAAAAAATCACAAAAAACTAATTTCATTTGAAAAAATCGTGAAAAAATTTCATGAAAAATCACAAATGATAATTTCATTTAAAAAAAATCACAAATGATAATTTCATTTAAAAAAATCACAAATGATAATTTCATTTTAAAAAAATCACAAATGATAATTTCATTTTAAAAAAATCACAAATAATAATTCCATTTTAAAAAAATCACAAATAATAATTTCATTTTAAAAAAATCACAAATGATAATTTCATTTTAAAAAATCACAAATGATAATTTCATTTTAAAAAAATCACAAATAATAATTTCATTTTAAAAAAATCACAAATAATAATTTCATTTTAAAAAAATCACAAATAATAATTTCATTTTAAAAAAATCACAAATAATAATTTCATTTTAAAAAAATCACAAATAATAATTTCATTTTAAAAAAATCACAAATAATAATTTCATTTTAAAGAAATCACAAATGATAATTTCATTTTAAAAAATCACAAATGATAATTTCATTTTTAAAAAAATCACAAATGATAATTTCATTTTTAAAAAAATCACAAATGATAATTTCATTTTTAAAAAAATCACAAATGATAATTTCATTTTTAAAAAATCACAAAACACTAATTTCAATTTAAAAAATCACAAACGATTTTCATAAAAAAATCATAGAGAATTTCATTAAAAAAAATCGCCAAAAAAAAAACAATTTCATTAAATTACAAAAAAAAACAATTTCATTAAATTACAAAAAAAACAATTTCAATAAAAAAAATACAAAAAAACTAATTAAGAATTTCATAAAAATCACAAAAAAAAGAGAATTTCATTAAAAAAATCAAAGTTGCACTGAAAAATGGCAGAAAAAAGCAAATTACCTTTAAAAAAAATCTCAAAAAAGCGAATTCCATAAAAAGCAATTATGTTAAAAAATCACAAAATGAATTGCATTAAAAAAATTGCAAAAACACAAATTACACTAATCACAAAAAATCAAATTATGCCAAAAAAGTCACAAAAAGGAAATTACCTTAATCACAAAGAGTGAATTATGTTTAAAAAATCACAAAAAAGAATTACGTAAAAAAATCACAAAAAGCAAATTATAATAATCACAAAAATCAAATTGCATTTAAAAAATCGCGAAAATTGAATGATATTATAAAATCTTCAAAATAAATTTGAATTTTGTCAAAATATGAAAATTTTTGGAAGGGGTCATGGAAAAGCCTGAATTTCATCTAAGGATCGTTTGAAAAGTAAACCTAAATTTTGTCTACGGAATGCTTAATTTCCCTGCCCCCCCCCCCCCCCCTCCCGAATTTGGGAATGCTTAAATCAGTGGCATTGCTAAGGGGGGGCACTACCCCGGGCACTGAGGTTAAGGGGCACCAAATTGAAAGAGGTTTAAACTGAAATTATTTCACATATTTTGAAAATAAATAAAAATTATGATTTTTTTTTTTTTTTTTTTTTTTTTTTTTTTTTTTTTTGTGTGTGTGTGAATGTTTTCTTAACTGAGATATTTTGTTCTATCAAAATATGAAGAAAAAGTAAAAGCAGAAAAAACTGAAGAAAAACTAAATGTTTCGAGAGATGTCTCAATACATTGGTACCTGAGTTGAGCTGGAAAGAGATTAAATATGGGGTGTCAAAATTGAGAGGCTTAAATTGAAATTATTTCACATATTTTGACAATAAATAAAATTGGGCTTTTTTTTTTTTTAAGAGTGTGATTGTGACTGTTTTCTTTAGTAAGATATTTTGTTATATTCAAATAATGAAGAATGGAAAAGCTTCTGGGGGATAAATATTTCTAGAAACAGCTGAACACATTGGTACCTGAGATAATTATGTACCTAAATTGAGGCACAAAAAGATTAAATATGGGGTGCCAAATTGAGAAGAAGTTTAAACCGAAATTATTTCGCATATTTTGACAATATTACTGTTGATTTTTTTTATGTGTGCGTATGTGAGAGAGTGTGTTTGTGAATGTTTTCTTTAGTAAAATGTTTTGTTATATCCAAATAAAAAAGAAAGAAAATGATTCTGCAAGTGTTTTAGAAAACACTGAACATGCTTGTCTTTAATATTAACAATCAATCAGACCAATGTTAAAGAATAAGATCTTTACTGGGAGCGTCATCCTTTCATTTTAGTAAGTTAGTTAAAATAGGAAATTAAGGCGCCACTCTAATTTATTATAAAAATTAAAATATGTCTTGCCAAACTAAAGAAAATTGAAAAGTATCTCAAATTACTTAACAAATAAAAGTTATGCATATTTATGTATTTGATAGGTAAATACAGATTACTTAAAAAAATATTAGACATAGAAACATCCACAGCAAAAGAAAAATTTGCTGATTTTTAGTGGAAATATGTGTGATACATCGATTTAAAAATAAAGAGTCTCTGTTTATGCATTTGTAAGTTTTAATTTCATAAGAATAAGACTATATCAAAAATGGGCATGAAACTGAGAGTCTCTCTCTCTCTCTCACACACACACACATTGTTGGGCTTTCAATTTAAACAAAAATAGAACTTTACAGATATGTCAGCTATAAGTCACTTTCCTTCTTCAATTAAGTTTGCACATATCTTTTTAGAAAGCTTCTTTTAAAGATGCTGTAGACTTAATTTGTGTTGTTGTATAGCGAATTGTGTGGAAAAAAGTTAGTCCTAAAAAAGCATTTTAAAGGTTGATTGTATAAGGTTTAATGGCATAAAATCCCTTGAGGGACATACTGAGCCAAATTGGTTGATTTGTCAAAATTATTCATGGAAAAAATCAGTAAGCATACTCCATGTATCGTATGGGGGGGGGGGGAAATTTGAGAAACTATTAACATCAAAAAGCACTCAAGTATAATTTGTTAAAGCCATAAAGAATGATACATCTTTATAACAAAACATGTCTATAACATGATTCATATTTAAAGAATATGTTTTACTAAATAAAGATATAGAAGCTGCAAACTATATTATTGATAATGAAGGCAATAATTTAAATAAATAAATATAAAAAAGTAAAAATTTAAATATAAATATTATTTAAAAGTAGTAATTTTAAAGTTCATATTATACATTTTATAGCAATAATTTATTTTCTTTCATAGCAAGAATTGGGAGTTTGCTATGTGGTTATGATGAGTTTAAAGTTTCGTCATATTAATAATGACTTAGTTGATAAAGGTCATCAAACAAAGTACGTAGAGCCATGAAGTTCATGAGTAATTCTCAAGTTTGTCTGATAACATTATTTGATTTAAAAAAAAAAAAAAAAAAAAAAAATCTGTTATTGACATTAATGCTCTCAGATTGATAAAATCTTGAAGACTTTACAAATGCTAATTTTAGCTTTTTTTTTCCCCTTTATTCTTCATTCTTTTATATTATTTTAAACTTGCATAAAAAATTGTTCTGTGTGAAAAATAAGTTTATATCAAATCATAATTTAATGGGTGTTTTTAGTATTTAAAATGAGTGTTTGCTAAAATTTCCTTATGCACAAACTGTCATAAGAGTAGCATTTTGTAGAATCAAATGTAACTAATCAATGTGCTTTCAGATGAGTTCAATGATTCTTTTTTTAAAAGATAATTACTCACTATATTATGTAAATTTTATTTCTATATTCATATATAATTCATAGAATTTCTTCATCATATATAACTTTTGGACTTTTTGTTGTCATAAGAGTAACAAAACATTAATTTATTATCTAGACAAGTAAAATGTTTTTTGTTATAAATTACATATGGTTTATGTGAGTAGAGTGCACATCTTTTTAAGTGTTTGTATCAAATATATCCTAAATATATTTTGTAATAAAAGAATTGGAAATATTCATGAAAATTTTCTCTGTTCACATGAGTGACAATGGCTGATCTAATATTTCTTTGTTTAAATATTTTGTCAATATAATTAAAATTTTATGGTTTCTACCCCTTCTTTTTCTACATGACTATAGTTTTAACAATCGAAAGCTTTTAACTGAAAGTATCCCTTGCAGATTTTAAGAGTATGTGAGGACATAAGTTTCAAAACTCAGCTTTTCCAGAAAGTCGCATTTTGGCAAATAACCGAAAAATCTCTGATTGTCCATTGGTTTTCATTGTAAACAAAGATTTTACAATGCCAGAAAAATACAATAAAACTAGTTTTCTTGTTTTCTGATTGTAGTGTTTTTTCGATGCAAGTTCACCAATAGAATAGATTAATAGAGAGAACTTAATTTTTAAAGTTTTGGATAAGGAGAGTTTTGAAACTCCACATTCTCATATTGAGAGTAATGTATATAATTGGAAAAGGGATTTTCTTTTTTCTTTTCAGTGTGTGTTCACGACCTAGATAGAAATACCGTACATAAAAAATAATAGGCTATAAATTTTTCATATTTTAATTTTTCAATGTAATTTTGCCAAGTATTTTCATATATGTTACTCATTTTTTTAATAGATTTTTTTAACCTTGATGCATCATTTTTTGAAAAGAGTTTTCCTGCTCGTGATGGCAGGACCAGAGATAATCATCTTGATGCAAGTGAAGTTCTGGCTGCTGCTTTAGAGCAGATGGATGATATAATTGCTTGTAAGTATTTTTTAAATTCAGAAAATTATATTAATGGTAGTAGGTGCAAACTGATGCATTCAGATTTATACTCTGTAATATTATATAATGTACATTAAGAAATAGGGTTACACTTTTTTGTTGAAAAAGAAATAATTAATGCTTTATAGTCCTTGTTTTCAAAATTTCTCTGTTATACATTATTTAAATTTCAATATTCACTTTATTTAGTAATTAATATATTAATTTAATATGTTTGAAAATTATGTAAAGTAAATTTTGAAGAACCATTCTTAAAAGCAAAGTTTGTCTTCAGCCACTCACCCAATCAAAATTTATCAATATCTAAAATCTGCGCAACCTCTTTGGTTTAAAAACAGTAAATATACTTAAGCTTAAGAGATTGCATTAATCTATTAACATTATCTGGAAATAAAATCTATCAATTTAAATAGGCAAAAAAAAAAAAAAAAAATGTAAGTAGTTTAAGCAGATTTAGGCACAATTTGTGTAAATTCCATAAATAATACATAATAAAATACATTGGTATTTGCATAGGTGCTAACCTGACATTAATCTTCTGTAATATGTATGCTAATTTGACCCTGGTTTATTGAATTTCGGACCAAAATTATTTTAAAGAAATTAAATTAAATATGTTCTACTTAGAAACCTGAAATTAGTTTCATGAAATACATTTTCTGGTTCAAAATGAGGTTAACCTGCATGAAACTAACCCAGGTATTACAGAAGATTAGTGTAAAGTTGGCAGCTATGTATATTATTGTGCCATTTATCAGTTAAAAACATTAAAAATAAATAAAAATTATGAAGATGCAACTCTTTATAAAGTGAGACATAACTTTAGATTTAATGTAATCAATTTCGTAATTAGTTAATTTTTATGCAGTCCCAGTGTAGGTTAAAGCAAGTTTTTCTTTAAAAATAATTAATGCAGTGAAACTATTAAACTAAGTTCAATAAAATATCAAAAAATAGAATTATTAGAGATCAGAAAAATATTCTATCTTAGAAAGATATTTGTCAAAAAATGGATTTGTAAAGCATTTCTTTTGGCAGTATTATAAAAATTTTGTTATAAACAGGCTCTGTTTTTACAGGTTTTACACAGGGTTCATGTTTTATTTTTTTTTTAAATTAAAATCAAAATAATATATATTTTTTAATTTCACACAGCATTATTGTCTTATGACTTTTTATAGGTTTTAAAATAAAAGCTATGTACGTACATATATGCATCTTATAAGTACTGCCAATATATATTAATATTACACAATTTACATACATATTCTTTAAGCCATCTAATCTAATATTTATATTTTTTTTAAGTAGTTTTCTAGATAAGCAGCTCTGTTCCATTTTTTTTCCCTCACTTATGCATATTTAAGTTGTTTGGAGATTCATATTGTTGCAAAGTAGTTTATCTCTTATCCAACATTAATCATTCCCATATATATATTTTCTGCATGTTTTTTAACATTAGAACAGCGACAGGGATCATTTTGACACCTGAGAACTTTCATTTGTTGATTACTTTTGTTTGATTGGAAGAAATTTTTTGAATTTTTTTTACTTTTCTTAAATAAATAACACATGTTTCTAAAAAAAATAAAAAAAATCAACATTCTAGATTTGTTAGTTTTTGAAATATTGGTGTGTATTCCTAGAATTGCAGACATCGTTCATTTTGGCCCCTTTAGTAAAATACTCTTTATACTTGAGTTAAGAAATAAAAAAATAGTAATTAAAATAATTGGAAAAAATATATTAAAATATCAAAAATAAATTTGCCTGCTGCCATAGTCCTGCTTTTAATGTGTTAAAAGAAATGGCAGAATACGCTTATTTTGCAAATACTTTTCTTTCTGAGGACAAAGTGTCTAGTGCTTTTAAGCTTGTCATTGTTGATGCTATCTTGTTGCATATAAAGAAATGTACAGGTTTAGAAGTACACTGGATCTTGTCTCGCACCCATACAAAAAAAGTGCATTCGAGGGGTGGGGGGTGGGGAGGAGATATCTATTAGATTTGGAAACTGTCTTTTCAACAAAGATTGTATCAAATGTACGTAAAACTTACTTTCATAAATTAAGAGTTCATCATAAATACTTGAATTAACATAATTATAAGTAATGTAAAATTCTTTTTACTGTCAATGTGTTTCCTATTTGTGTTTATTTCAGCTACAAATGATCCAAAAAAAGGATTGGACCATCTTAACTTGTCATGCATTCCATCTAAACCTCGTGAAAAATCATTTACAGAACCATCTATTTTACCAGTGCCAGATTCTCCTGTTACCTCTGAAAGTAAAGCAACAGTTAACAAAATTTTAGACCATCTGAAGAACTATATATTATCAAAAAATGATGCTAATGATAATTTTGTGCCAAATAAGGATTTTAACATATCAGCTGCAAAAGTAGTTTTTGAATGGCTTTATAGACAGTTCAAAAATCTTTCAGTAGATATTGAGGTAAGGCATTATATTTTAATTTTTGTAAATATTTTATATTTTTTTCACTTTATTATTATTATTTGATTAAGTTCATAAATATTTTTGACATCTTGCACCTCCAGGGGGATACCTTCTTTAGGTACTCACGGGCTTCACAACCCCGGGCACCTGAGTGAACTTTCTCCTTTCCTTTTCCTCTTACTCTTCTGGTCTTCCTTTCCTCTTTGTTTCACTCTCATTGTGGTTTCCTCTTCAATGAGCGACGGCAATTCCGCATGAGCCGATATCATCCTGTATATTAACTCATTGGAATTTTAAACCACCCATGTGTTGGCCTTGCATGGCGACCCATATCCCTGGAAAGGGGGATCCTAGCAGTTGAGGGAGACCAACACACTGCTTTGGCCTCTGCTTCAGGTAGACGGGAGGTGCATATTGGTCCCGTATGTACCAATCTGCTTCTCAGCTGACTTTTGTCACTGGCTTTAGGGATCAAGTGATCGAGCAAATACTAGTCATCTCATTAAGGGTGGAGGCTGAGATAGGTTTGTCTTGTGACCATATGGGTCCTGGTTAGCACTAGTGCATGAATGTGCATCCCCTTGTTGGGCTCGGTAGTGGGTGGTGCAGCTGGGGTCTGAATTTTATTATTTTTATCATGGATGGAAAAACTTCATTTCTTTCTATCTCTCTCCCTAATGGAGAGCAACAAACTGTACAGACTTCTTCCTTCACTCTTTTTTTATCATTAAACATACTGATAGCCACTCCAATTGCTCCTTCAAAAAAAACTTCACCTTTTCTCATTGCTAAAACCTTTGTCTGTCTTGGGAGATGGTCATTCTCTCAAAAAACTACAATCTGGGGATTTGCTAGTTGAGGTTTCTGCAGCCAAACAATCACAACTTCTCTCTTAATTGCTCTACAATAGGTACCTTTTCTGTTTCTGTACAAACTCATAAAACATTAAATACGAGCCGCGGTGTAATATCCGAACCTGACCTTTTATATTCCACCAAAGGCAAACTTCTAGAAAATTTAAAAGACCAAAATATCATAGATATATGCCGTATCACCATCTGTAGAAATCAGCAGATAATTCCTACCAAACACATTATTCTAACTTTCAATAGTCCAACATTGCCAACAAGAATTAAAGCTGGCTATCTAAACTGCCCAGTCCGACCATATATACCAAACCCTCTCCGATGTTTTAAATGCCAGCATTACGGCCATACAACACACATTGTCGTGAATCTCTTACCTGCGCATGTTGTGCAGAAGTTGGCCATGACAATAAAACTTGTGAAAAACCCGAACACTGTGCAAATTGTAAAGGTGATCACACATCTTATTCTCTCATTTGTCCTAATTGGAACCGGGAAAAAGAAATTCTTACTCTAAAAATTACTCAATTTTTCTTACCCCAATGCCCATAAAGTTGTTGAATCCAGAACCCCATCCGTTGGAATTTCCTACTCCAGTATACTCGAGCAGCAGTCAACATCCGTAAGACACATAAGTATCCAAACTGATTCCAGATTTCCACCTAATAAATCTACTAAAACACAATCAACTAGCACACCAATTGAAGAAAGCTGGGATACCTGTCTCCCTACTAAATGTTTTGTAAATCCACCATTAGAACACTGGCTACCATCCACAGAACCTGTAAAAATAACTTACCTTGAAAAACAGTGTCAGAAATCTCAAGCTCAATCTAAGGGATTATCCAAACCTCTAAATGAGACTAAGGCTGCTACCTCACCAAAAAAAAGACCCTAATTCATATGCATTAAACTTGAAAAAACTCAACTCTAGTCAAATAGTGAAAACTGGCATTCAGAAAGAAGGGACCAAGGCTGGGACCCAAACTGTTACAAGTTCAAAAACATTACAGAAATCACATATACTTAAAAAACAAACAGAAACCATAAAAACTCCAACTCCAGCATACCCACAGCTGAAGACTGTCGTTAAAAGATTGAAAAATGCATCGCTAAGCCCATGTATAAGAAATTTTAAAGATCCCAGGCAACTGCAGCAACCTGGTTCAAGAAGCTATGGAATCAGAGACTTGCGGCAGTGGCTCGGATTCCGAAGAAAATACTATGTTTGAGGAGTATGTGCCTAGTTGAATTAATTTTTTATTGGTCTTTGTTTTAGTTAGATTTTAGGTTTTCTGTAGTACTTTTCCAATTTGGTTTTCGTGTCATTATCTTATTGTTTCAGAATCTTAACTAGTTTTAGAATTTTATCTTTTTACACTTTTAAATATCTTTCTCTGGTTTTAATTGGTTTTTAATTTCATGTATCCCTGCATTGCCTTTATCCACTTAATTCATATCTACAACAAGTTTTTTTAATGTAACTTTCACTTTTTACATTTTATATTAAATTTTAACTTTATTTTATTCCTACCTTATTCTTGGCGCAGCATGTCCCACAGGGGACCTTG
Source organism: Maratus speculifer (assembly GCA_964019185.1). NCBI lineage: Eukaryota > Metazoa > Arthropoda > Arachnida > Araneae > Salticidae > Maratus > Maratus speculifer. The sequence goes on from OZ025293.1 coordinate 286,509,522, forward strand.
TGCCATAAAACCCCATTCAACCAATCATTTTTGACATCTTGAATCTTAATTGATTCATGGTACTTGAGAACATTTAGGGGAAACATGGGAGGTTTGATCTGCCTTTTTAAAAAATATTTCTTTTTTAAATTTAATTTAAAAAAAAATTATTTGATAGCTTATAAGGTTTGGCATCCTTTTACACTATTTTTTTTTTTTTCTATTTAAATTATAAACTATCTTTTTTGATTAATGGCTTTTCAAGAGTCTAGAAATTGGGTCTCGAGTCTTGATGTGCAGGAACTGGGTATTATTAAAAATTGTAGAGCAATAATTAAATGTATAAATAAATGCTACTACAAACTACAGACAACAATTATTAGTAGAAATGCTGATTTAATAATTAAAAATAACAAATAATCTGGACAAAAATTGTTAAAGAAATTTTAGTTTGAGTTTGAAATATTTTGATTGTTAGAAATGTCACTGTCAAATTTCATTTTTAAAGGAACTCTTTTGGTGCCTCCCCTCACTGAATATTAGATGAATCAGCTTAAAGAGATTTCTTTAACTGTCATTTTCTGGGTACTGCTCCCATATCTTCTTTTTCAAGGAAAATAAAGCAAACTACATGCATCAGATCTTCTGAGAAAATGTATCAAAAAATCATTGCAATTTGTTTTAATATCATAACCAATATAGTGCAGTAAACAGATTTGGCTGTAAATTTTATTAAAACAAAATCTCCAATATCAATGCTGTTTTAGAAATTTTAAAAATTTCAATCTTCATCATTTGAAACAGGAAGTTTTCCGGTTCAGTTTCACTGTTTGAAGACATCTACTATTAGCAGCAGTGCAAAAATCTAAGCACCAGCAGGCAATTTTGCACCACTAAATTTATTTCGTTTCTTTTCATCTAATATTTCGTGCAGAATTCTTGCTAGAATACTGTTAAATTTTCAATGAAGGAAACATTTAAATTTTAGTGGTGAGAGACTACTCGCTGGCACGTAGATTTTTTGCACCACATTTGTGCTTCTTCTCAATTTCAACTTTCACAGGAGGTAACTGCAGGGCTATCACTAAGACTTCTTATTTTGGTGTTTGGGGGGTGTGTGTGGGGGGGGGGGTGCAGATCTTGAATTGCCAAGTCAAATTTCAGCATTTGCTAATTAATTTTATAATTTTGCCTAGTTCTGTAAGTCAGAGAGCATAATGTAGTTTTTACTTGTAAAGCAAGAATATTCCCAGTTAGTTTTGTAACTTTTCCAAAATCTATCAGAAAATAGAAAATGTTTTATAGTTTTTTTTAAAGTTTACCCAGCAAAATTTGTAAGTTTTCCAAGTGTAGCAACATTCACAAAATTTCTTTTGCTCCCATTTTCTACTTTTAGTGAGGGTATTGAGCCTCTGTTATAATCCTTAACTTGATATGATTTCTACCATCTCACCTTTTTCTTGATCCTACTTTAGGAAATGGATGAAAGCACCCAGGTGTTACTAATTGCATTGGAAAATGTTAATGCATTGAACTTGTGGATAGAATAGTAGAATAGGGGGAAAGGAATAATTTATAGAGGAGAAAATTATAAAGCAAAATTTTATTTAATATTATAAAATAAAAGTTAGAAGAGAAGAAATATTATCTTGTAATATTTCTTCTCTTCTAACCTTTATAACAACCTAGTGAGTGAGACATTTAAAACATGTTGTTTTTAACAAATCCTGATAAAGTAATAAGATTTCAGTCTTCTTTAAAGTGTTCAGAATAATGCATCATATAAACAAGAAATGCTGTTTCAAATGAATTTTTATATTATAATTAATGCATTTAGAATTAAGAACAAAAAATTATTTGAATTGAATTAAAAACATTTCTATTAAACTAACTGTTGTACAGTTTAAAAGTGTTAGACCAACAAATTTAACTTAACAGGGGAGGTTTGGCCCAGACCAAACCACCCAGAATTGTTGTGGATCAAACTTCCCCTGATAGCTATTTTGGAAAAAAATGTGTAAGATACATTAAAATAAAAAGTAAAAGTAAAAAATAAGCATTTATTATATGTGTAAAAATTACATAGTATATTAATCAAAGTACACAGACAATTCAACTAACATTTATATATGTGAATGACAGATGGCACAGCAGAAAAGATTTTGCAGAAAAAAAAGATCTGGCTGTAAATGATCTTATTTGATTCCTCCTTGATTCTGCTTACAAATGACTAACAGACAAACAATGTATTGTTCTGCTTACTACCATGCTAATTCTGGTGCTCATCAGTTAAATAAATGTTTAAATGTAAAAAGGATAGGGTTGAGTCTAACCTCTCATTTTTCTCCTACATTTTAGGCATAAAATTTACACTTTTTGCCCATTGTATTTTTTACACTTAGGGTACTTATTTTATATTTTTATAAGGTTCCCCCCCCCAATATCCATTTTTCCCCCTCATAACTTATTACTTTCCAGCTGCTTTTAACAGCAAAAAATGTTAGATTTAAGGGTTACAGTTGACCTGAAATATCTCCTATTCAAAATATTAGCCTGATCTATCTGGGAAGATCTCCTGCAGTTCAAATAATTTGTCAATACTATATGTAATAATTTGTCAATACTATATGTAATAATTTGTCAATACTATATGTAATAATTTGTCAATACTATATGTAATAATTTGTCAATACTATATGTAATAATTTGTCAATACTAAATGTAATAATTTGCCAATACTACTAGTAATAATTTGCTGATACTACTTCTTTGTGTCATATCATAGCAATATTTTCTGACATAAGAAATATAATAGGTGTAATAGAAATTTATCTATATAAAACAGAAATCTAAACTTTTCTAATTCTTCAATGCCTATAGATTTCAATCCCTTTGCATTGACATAATTGTGTTAATTTATTTTTATGAAATTATTTAAAAAATCTGATAGTTTACATTGTAGAACTATTATTATAGAAAATATTTAAGATCATATCTGGGTATTTGCCTGCATACTACAGTCAACTCTCGTTAACTCGAAATCGGGTAATTCGAATCTTCACTTGATTCAAACTAAAGTCCTGAAATTTTCAATGGCAGAATAACATTAAAAATTTTCATTAATTCGAACTCATTTTCTCTTGACTTTGCTTAATTCAAACTAACGAGAATTCAGATTTTTAATTTTTCTCTTCTTTCTCACGGATTTCAGATCATTTGAATAACTTTCTTTCTTTTATTTTTGTGAAAATTGTTCTGAACAAGTATACACAGGGGTTGCAACGTCCTTAAAATTTTTGATGTTTCCTACCACAACTTTAAAACGATAATATTTACTGTAGAATTTCATTGTAAATGTTAAAGGAAACTTACAAAAAGATTTTTGATTTAAAATACTAGTAGAAAATTGGGAAAATTTTAGGGACACTGCGAGCCCTGTATACATATAATCCAATGCATTTGATATCCACTTTTTTAGTGCCCTGTCTGTCCATCAGTGACACTTTAAATATTTCTTCCATTGTGCTTGTTTCTTTTAATTAGTCTATGTATTTATACATTCTAATTTAATATTAAGTTATATTCTAATGATAACAGACAAAATAAATAATAAAAAACACTAACATTAATTCCTTTGTAATAGTACCATATTAAGCGTGTTTTCATTTCATATTTTCCGTAATTTGAACATTTCTTGTGGTCCCAACAAGTTTGAATTAATGAAAGTATACTGTATATTGATTTATGAATCATGTGAGATCATCAGTATTATCTATCATTGAAAGTAAATGCAAATGTTTTAAATCTGACAGTAGCAGAAAGTTATGGTTGTGTCTGCGACAGCTATGCAGCAGGATGAAAATTGTCTGTGGGAGGGCGTGTTTTAATTTTCTTATATATATTATACCGTTCTTACTGATTAATATTATAAAAAGACAACTATATTCCAATTATAATATAACCTGAATAAGTAAATAGTAAAATTAATATTTTTTGAAGAATTAGATTAATAATGAATATGTAAAGTGCTGATAGTGTATGATAAGTAAGTGTTCTTTAAGTTTGAAGTTAAGGCTAAATCTAATATAAGGTTTAAAATTACGTTGAAATATAGTGTACAGCTACTGAAAACAATGTATAGTTTCTCACCTTGCTTAAGTATTCAAATCTACAGAAGAAATAAATACAATGATATTAAAGAAAAAAAATCATTTATATTGTCACATGTGAAATAGTGATAAAATTAAGAAAACAATTCCATTGAACATTAGATGCTATACTGCCTCCTTAAATTCTCAAAACATTTGTTTACTTGTTAAATCATAATAAAATGTTAAAATAAAATATTGAAATGCGCTATTTTTTTTTTTTTTTTCAAAAAAGGGGACAAAAAATCACTTAAAATATTTTAAACCTTAAATTTTATTCAAAAAGGCTGCACATAAAAAATTTAAAGTCACTATTTCTTTACCATAAAGTTATAGTTTTAAAGCAGTGATACCTTGAAAAACAAAGTAAATATTATGAAAAAGAAATAGAAAATTCCGAATGATAATTTTTATAAGTACACTGAATGTGTATCTAAAATTTTCTTAAAATTTGCAGTGCTAATTTATGGTCAAAAAACGAATTCTGATGCATAAAAATCTGCTTTTGGAACAACAACAAAACAAAAAATAATAATAATAATTGGGACAGCAAAATCAGTTTTTGGAGAAAGAAAGAGAAAAACAATTTTGTAGCAGCAAAAAGTAGAATTCTGAAAAAACAGATAGAAAATACACAACCTTTTTTATGTCCCTTTAACGAAATTTTCTTTTTGTGATTATTTGACGAAATATGCAGCTTTTCCGCGATATTTTTAACGAAATTTACCTTTTTTTAACGAAATTAGCCTTTTTTTCACAATTTTTTTAACGAAATTTACCATTTATTCGCGATTGTTTGAAGAAATCTGCCTGTTTTTCGCGATCTTATGACAATATCTGCCATTTTTTGCTATTTTTGAGGAAATATATCGTTTTTTCGTGATCTTTTGATGAAATTTACCATTTTTTTCGATTTTTTTAAACAAAATTTATTGTTTTTTTCATAACTTATTGACGAAATCTGTCGGTTTTTTTGCAATCTTTTGACGAAATCTGTCATTTTTTCGCGATCTTCTAACGAAATCTGCCGTTTTTTCAATATTTTTGACGAAATATTCCATTTTTACGCGATTTTTTGGCGAAATTAGCTTTTTTCACAATTTTTTAACGAAATTTACCATATTTTCGCGATTTTTTAATAAAAACTGCCTCTGTTTCGCGATCTTTTATCAAAATCTGCAGCTTTTCTGCGATATTTTGATTAAATCTATCTTTTTTCACGATCTTTTGTTGAGATAACTTTTTTTTATGAAATCTATCATTTTTTCGCTATCTTTTAAAGAAATTTACCGTTTTTTCGCGATTTTTTTAAACAAAAATTTTTTTTTCATGACTTATTGATCTCTTGTTTTTTCGCGATCTTTTGACGAAATCTGTCGTTTTTTTACGATCTTTTGACAAAAGATACCTTTTTTTTTTTTTTTTTTCAAGATTTTTTTGACGAAAGATACCATTTCTTACGCGATTTTTTTACGAAATTAGAAGTCTTTAACGATTTTTTAACAAAATTTACTATTTTTTTCATGATTTTTTGACGAAATCTGCCATTTTTCGCGATCTTTTGTCGGAATCTGCAGTTTTTTGCAGTCTTTTGATGAAATATGTCGATTTTTCTCGCAATCTTTGGATGAAATTCGCTGTTTTTCGGGTCCTGTCCAATTTTTTTCCCCAAATATTTTTTTTTTTCCAAGTTGGCAAAATTGTCTTCAAGGATAAAAATAAATCTGCGACACACGTCACACACTTTCTGCTACCGGAAATCTGACATGGAAAAATATTGTAGAATTCATCAGTCGGTCATTGGTAAAATTTACAAATTTCTTCAATCTTATGCAAAAAAAAAATTGTCAATTTCGTCAGTTTGTTGCCAAAAAAAAAAAAAAAGAGCTTCATCAACAGGTCTCGGATTAAAATTGCAAATTAAATTTACAGCTGACATTTTTTAAAATGCAAATTCCATCCGTTATATGCAGAAACAAAACAGTAATTTCTGTCATTGAAAAAAAAATTTAATTTCAGCAGTTTGTCAAAAATGAATTTTCAGTTTGACATCCCCCCCCCCCCTCTAGCACTGCCCTCAGATATTTCGCCCATTATCTGCAAAGATGCATATATATTAAAAATGAGTTCTGGCATTTTTTGTGTATATAATACTAGCTTAGTACCCAGTGTTGTATGGAATTTTAACAATGTTTCTTTAAAAATTGATTTTGCAATTAATCATACTGCATAAAACAAATAATAAAAGAGGCATATGAAGTGTTATTCAAATGAATCAAATGGAAACCAAACATAAAGATGGATAAATTTGTATAAACTCATTATGTATTCGCCTGCTGATGTCCATTATATTTCCAATATGACTTAATATTCTCTCATTTTATTAATTTATCAAACTTTTTATTTCATTTTTATTTTTCACATAGAAATCTTGCAATAGAAATATTCTGATGTAATATTAACTTTTTTCAAAAATTCATATTTATTTCATTTTCATGTGAAAATCTTACAATAGAAAAAAAAAATTTGGTAAGAATTTTATTGTGGATTTTTAATTGTTGGTATCTTCTATATCTATAAAGAAAAATGCTTAAATTTGATAGGAAATGGATATTAAATTGGTGGTTTTTAATTAAAAACTAACTATAAATTATTTCAATTCTGGGTTATTTTACTTAGCTTGGTTGTGTTTTAATACACACATACGTAATCATTTCACAGTTCTGGATTCCAAACTGTGGATTTGTACACAATTACAGACAGACAAATTTTCATTTTTATATAAAATATTTTCAATCTGAACTTAATGTTTTTCTGGATATTTCTTGCTTCCAGTTTTGGAGGAAGAAAAAGAAAAAAAAAAAAAAATCAGCTTTTTAGCATGGTTGAATTATGCTTGCTTTGTATGTTTGCTTTCTGTCCATTCTGTAACCTTCGTAAATGTAATCAGATTGTCATGTAATTGATATACATTAATGAAGTTTATTATGGCATGTTTGCTATTGAAAATGGTGTGTGTAGTATTTATAACTCCCTTGAACTCAAAAGAATTTAGTTACATTGTGGTCTATTTGAGAAAATCATTTGCAGTGTATTTTTATGATGTTACACTCAGGGGCGTAGTTAAGCAGAAATCATTAGAAGGGGGGGGGGTGAATATGACGATTTTGCAGACTAATTTTTTATTATTATTATTTTATTATTATATCTGTAAAAGTATGTATATGCATCTACTGGGTGTCCTAAAACTGACTGACTGATTTTAAAATTCAATAACTTGCAAATGGTAACAGCTGTAAAATTAAATGACTACAGGAGTGTTATGTAAGAATGTAATAAAGCAGGAGTTTTTTTTTACCGCAATTCACGATTTTAGTTTAAAATAGCGACGATAGATGCCACTGTTAGCAATAAGTCCTAAATCAGAACCCTTTTCACCTCTATTCTCAGTATTGATGTGAAATGAAGGAGATTAAATATGTGCAGTGGGCTCATAAGAACAAAGTTTTATTGGCATCTAAGAACCCCTTCATATATTTAATCTCCTCCTTACACAACAATATGAGAGAGAAGAGAAACAAAAAATCGGCCACCATTTATCACCTATTGCTACCAATACAACGCATTTCTTCTATTTTACACTAAAATCGAGAATCACTGTAAAAAAAACACTCCAGACATCTTACTTAAACTTTTTGCAAGAAATTTTTTAAATAGCTGCCTCCATTTGTAAGTTATTGAATTTTAAAATCAGCTATTTCATTTTAGGACACCCTGTATATTCTATATAAAATACAACATCATTAACCCATCGAGATCAGATTTTTCACTTTAGAGCATCGAATATTTTACACTTTAGGATATTGAAGAGATACAAGATAGGTTTAAAGATAGACATACTATACGAGACGACATACTATATAGACCTTACGTTACATTGCTGTAAATATCAAAGTAAAGTATTTTGATATTAAAGAAATTTTGTTTATTTTTTGCTGATTGTGCAAGTGGAAATTTGCAATTCGGATTAATTAAACAAGTTGTGTTGAAGTTTGTAATAAGTTGTTACTTGGAATTTATCCACAGTCAGCTTATTTGTATTTACATTAAAAAGGTTTAAATGAAAGTTTATTTTAATTACACCTTCGTTCATTCATCGCAAGAAACCATGGATTTTTAAACGAGTCCATCTTATTCACAACAGCCCAAAATCTAGGTAATTCAAAATATCCCTCTCAAACATAAGCACCATGAATGTATTCAGACATGGATCATGTCACAACTGTTGTTAGATTTTTTTTTTTTCACAATTTTTAATTTACTTTCTTTCATTCAAAGAAACTGTGATTGGAGAAGTTAAAACCAGGGGACTGATATGATTTGCAAGTGGCAGAATGTATCACAAAGATTGTTTTCATGTAAATATTGTCCATTGTTTCAGCCTCTGTGGGAAGTGTTTAGCAAAACTTTCAGATCTGCATGAATGCTTCATATCAGGAATTGTCAAAATTTCATGAAGGAAATTTCCAGTTTTCAAACCAAGTGTTAATCTCTTTGTTGTAATGGGAGGATACATTATTTTATACAGTGGCAAGAACTTATTTCTTGCATATGCTAATCACCACTGTAAAGATATCCAGTATCTTCTGAAACTCCATGCCATAGAAATTTAGAAGTTACAGAGCAAAGAAATTTTTTTGATTATCGTTTAACTTCTTTGGTGCCAATCTTTGTCAATACTGCATTTCAAATTCATTCAATGGATCTACACCTTATTTAGTTAAAAAAAAGAATTGCACTCTGTATTTCCCTATTCATGTTTTTTCGTTGTCGTTGTTTATTTCTGGTGATTTGAAACAAGTCTTCAGTATTTTCGAAGCGTCTGCTTGTTAAGAGGCTTTGATTTCATTGTTTCAGTAACTAATTTGCACTTGTACGGAATGTTCTTGGGAAACATCAGTGAAGCAACAAAGTCGAGCGATAATATTTTCTTTCTTAAACTTTGTAGTTTGATCTTTGTTTTGGTAACAGAAGCAATGGAATCAACTTTTTCAAATTTTAGAGATAGATTCATATGAGATCCAAATCACTTTCAATGAGTCCACTGGAGAAATTCATTTTGCCTTAGAAAGATTTCATAGTAGAAGAGCATTTTCTGTTTCTTTGAGCTTCTCTACTAATGGCTTGTTTTATTTAATACTTGTCATGAAAAACACATACTTCTTCCACTACGTCAAAATCATCATCCATGACATTGCAGGTATTCGAATCGAAAGTGTTGAATCTGTGACACTGATAAGGGGTATAGCGGTATATGGCACAATTCAACGCATGGTTTCTGGAAACATCTCCTGGATCCATTGAATTATCCAGACATGCTGCTTGTAAAACTGCCTATTCTATATTGAGCCCATTCTTCGTAAGGGTGAATATCTAGCATGGAAGGTCATATCGGTTTTAAAGACTTATATTACAGTTTCCAAAAGCCGATCAGAGCTTTTCCATTTTTGTCGACATATTTCAATTTAACAACTAATCAATGATGATACAAAGTATTTGCTGTAATACCAAAAAGTTATGTTTCTTGAACCTATCTGACAATCGTTTTGCACACTGCTGTAGAAATAAATCCAATCAAATCATCTCATTTTGGATGAAGTGAAAAGAAAATTATATGGTATGGCCTGAAACGTGAATCCTCAAGCATTGTATCCTCAATTTTAGTTATGTCTGGATTTTAATTTTACAATTTGCTGAAAGTTTACAGTTTCATCTTTGACACTTCCACAAACCAGATCTTGTCTACCCAGCATCCACGGGATATCCATAAAGTTTGCAACAATTTCAGTGCTGGAGGAAGATGTCACTCTTCCAGAATAAACTTTTGCTCTTGTTGAGTAAGTGATTATGCGTCATCATAAACTGACAAAATTGGAAACAGCAATTTTGGGGGAAGTTGGAAGAGAAATGTTGTGCAAACTTTCTGTCTTTTTCTTTTCCTTACGCTCTTCATTTTAGGTCATTTGTTTACACCACTCTCAAATGAAGCATTTGTATTTTTTCTGTCATAAATCCTCCATGAAAAAGCAAAAAATATAGCATTGAGTTTTGTGCTATGTTCTAAAAATGGATACTCTTTGTACGATGTGCTGTTGTATTGCTGCTGCTTATCCTGCAGGATTGAACCATTTTTCAGATATGCGTTGATGTCTTATACTGACTTAAACAGATCAAATAATGTCTCTGATTGTCTGTCTTCACTTAAGACCTTTTTCTTGTCTCATGTTCACTGATGTAATCGTTCCAACTTTCCGTAACGTTAGTTATATGGGGTTTTATGGCATAAAATTCCTTAAGGGACATGCTGCGCCAACTTTCCGTAACGTTAAAATGTCCACGATTTCATTCATAATCTAATTATAAATATTTAACACAGGTTCAGCAAGGTGGGAAGGTCTATCAATTGGCTTGAGCTCAAAAAGTCACACCTACCAAGCTCCATTTACATCATCACGAAGTCCCAGCCAGGCAGTCAGCTAAGAACAACTGGAAAATATATTTAGGCATACAATTTATGGCGATTATGAATTAATGAAGTTAAAATGTTAATTTTGGCGTTGAATAGACTATTTACAATATAATATGATTTTAATGGTTGATCAGCAGGTTTTTCATTGTATTTTCCTGTACTAGTGATCTGCATGGGCTGGAATTTCCAGGCCTGAACAATAGTTATCTTGGACCGGCTCGACCAGATGTAAAAATCTAAAGTTCGGCCCGTTTATATTTTCAGAGTTTATGGCCGGTCCGATTTCACCCAATTCAATTTTTTCAGCAAAATTTCAGAATTTTTTTTAGGATACAATTAAGATTCCTTTAAAGAATGCTGCATACATATTTATAAAATAAATTTACTGTGTGTCTTAAAATTATAATATGTTTGTACGACAGAAAATACATAATAGTAACATTAATGATTATTTTTCGTAGACGTTTCAACATTGAAATAAGGATTTATAAAAAAAAAAAAAAAAAAAAAAATAGTTTAGAATAGTTTTGAAATTGTATAATAAAAAGTATAATTGTCACAATATTTCTCCGTCATTTATTAAGGCTTTTCTCAAATCCGAAAGAGATATTTTCTGAGAAAAAACAGAAAACGCTATTGGATTCTAAATCGCTTCAGTAGTCAGGTTTTGTCAATTTTCAGTCTTTACAGTTAAAAGTCAGAAAATGTGCCAAAGTTTCGTATTCTTGAGCAGTAAATTTAAGAATCACTTTACAGTACATTTCCAAAGATTACATTAACAGAAGCTCATTATCGTTTTTAATATTTTTACAAAACATATTGCCTGAACTACACATCATGAAAACAACTATGCTGAGTTCTGGCCCGGCTCAACTTTGTTGGGGAAAAAAAGCAAGCCTGATTTCAGCAGTTCACGAGTCTGCTGAAAAAAAAAAAATTAAACCCATCTAAGAAACCATGTCTGATGACGATCTCTTACGGTGGATATGCTACATTTCTATACTGATGTTGTCAAACTAGCATCGGTTCGTGATGATCATTTATACTTATTCTTACAAAAGTCATATTCATTGAAAATAAATTATATTTTATATGCCATAGATCAATGTTTCATATCGGTCCAGTAGGCCCGCTATAATATTTTATCAGTCCGGCTGACCCGTTTAATTTTTTTGCCGGACCGGTCGTTTAATTTCTTTATCAGCCCGGCTCGTTAGAAAATTTATCTTCATTTTGCCGAGTCGGGTACGGGCCTCGGGCCAAGACCGTGCTCGTGCAAACAACCTCTATCCTGTATCCTAAAATATGAAAACATGGACGACTACGAGCCGGAAAATACAATAATAATACTACCTGTCAATCACTAAAAAAGAGTTTTTGTAGGTAGTTTCCACCAAGACTTTGGCGACATTTGCATTTTAATCTGATCATCGAGTTCTTGTCTAATCCTAGAATTTTAGCTATTAATTCGATGAGGGGATTGTCTTTGCAGTCGCTTCCCATTCCAATATGTGTGAAAAACATTTTAACGCAACTTTCCGTTCGTACAATAGTCTTTTTTGGACGGTACATATTCGCCGAGGGGCATTTCCATACGAACTTGTTTGTCTGTTACACAACTTAAAATCGCTAATGCTTGTTGGCCACCGTTATTTTCAAAAAGTTTGCTTCGCCTTATTCAATTGACGATATATCTTCGATAAACTAAGTCGCATTTTCTCGCTTTAAAATACTGGTATTTAAAAAATCGTAGTATGTAACAGACAAACAAGTTCGCATGGAAATGCCCCGAGGTGCGATTGTAGCCACTCGTAAGTAAAGTCCACACACTACGAGTAATATGAATGTCTTTACCGAAGTCGTCATTATTTTTAGTGTTTTTTGATCGTCTACAACTCTACTGATCGACTTGGACTATCAGGAAAAGTAGTCTCTCCTGATTCTTCCTTAATTTATTTTTAGCAATCACGCAAAATCGAGAAACAGAGAGACAAACTTCGGATTATTTTAAAGAAATTCTTAAGAAAAATGCTAGGGACTGGTGTTTTCCAGTGTATGCTTTAAGTAAAAACATGTGAAACTGGGAAAAAATCGGTTGTTTCAGAGTTGTATCGATTGGTACTGACTATCGTCGAATTTGCCGACTATCGTCGAATTTGCCGACATTGGGGGGTCGAGACGCCCCCCCCCCCCAGTAGCTTCGCCCCTGGTTACACTTTTCAATTGTAATGAAATTGATATACTTTTATTAGCTGCACTAAAACCCTCTGCAGACTAAAATTTATAAATAAAAAAATGACGTCTTAATGTACATTTCAAAGCCTATAAACATAATATTTTGCATTACATTGCGATATATTACTTTGCCATAGACTTAAAAGATGAAATAATGGTTCAGGAAAAGTTCAACGATAAACGAAAAAAAGAATAATTTGGCATAACTTGGTACAAAGCGACATGAAAGGAGCGCCAAACCCATATTTTGACTATAATATCACGTCATCGATTTAGGCTTGGAATTTTGGCACTTTAGAGATACTGACTAGTACAATACTAATATTTCAGTCTACCTCGTCATATTTTGGGACGAGATGGGCTGAGTAGATGCCAGTTCCCCATTTTGGAAGTATCATTACATCATCGAGTTATGTCTTGAAAACCTGATGCAGGACAAGATTATTAGGTGTAGATTAAAAAATGACAGATCTCCCTCGGCATATCTTGGTACGACATGAACAGCAGTGGCCTCCAAATCGTCATTTTGGCGTCACTATGACCTTTTCGAGTTATGAAATAAAATTAGTGTCAAAATATCACGAAGTAGACTGAAATATGCGTATTCTACAAGCAGGGGTCACAGACCTGCACCGATTGCGCCAAACGAAAATATCTGCTACAAATAAGTTATTTTGACTATTTCTACGCCAAAACGGCCATTTAGTTTTATTCTTTCTGCGCCCAAATTTGATTTCTAAGCGCCATTTTGTTTCATCCAAAGAATTTTCTTTTTCATCTTTTAATGTTTGGAAGCTATTCTGTTTGGAATTTTCTGAAAAATTAAGGCAAACATTTCCGAAAATTAAAAAATAATCGATCATAAATTCGAAAATTAGAGTATAAAATATATTTATTTCGTCCAATGGTTGCCGAAAAAAAATCATCAAAGGATCGCGGGAAAAATGAGATTTTGGTCAGAGAATTGCAAAATTTCGTCCGGGGATCGTGAAAAAGCGCAAATTTCGTCAAATAATCTGGGAAAAAGGCAAGTTTCGTCAAAAGTTCGCAAAAATGGCAAGTGTTTATCGAAATATCGCGAAAAAAAGGCAAATTTCGTCCAAAGATATTGCATAAAAATCTTAAATTTCGTCGAAAAATCGCGAAATAATACAATTTCGTAAAAAAAAATCTCGAAAAAAAGGCAGATTTCGTCAAATGATCGAGAAAAGGCAGATTTCATCAAAAGATCGCGAAAAAACGGCAGATTTCATCGAAAGATAGCGAAAAAGCGGCAAATTTCGTCGAAAGATATCGCGAAAAAAGACGGATTTCGTAAAAAGAAGTTTTGTCAAGATTCCAAAAAACGGCAGACTTCGTCAGGTGATTGCAAAAAATGGTAAATTTTGTCAATGCAGCAAGAAAAGAAATTTATTGCCGGAAGTGGATTTTTCTGTTACAAAATCTGCTTTTGCTGCCATTCAATTCTTTCTTGCTGCTCCAAAAATGAATTTTCCTGCTCCAAAAATTGCTCCAAATCTTTCTGTGTGAATGTGACCCCTGTACAAGTCGGCATCTCTAAAGTGCTAGAATTTCAAGCCTGGCTTGATGACGTGACATTTCTGTCAAAATAGATGTTTGGCGCCCTTTCATTTCGCTTTGTACCAAGTTATGCCGAGTCAGCCGTTTTCTCACTTACTATTAATAAGCTTTTCCTAAACAACTGATTCATCTCGGAAGTTGGTGGCAAAGTAATGTAATGAAAAATATGTCTATAGGCTTTGAATTCTACATTATAACGTCATTTTTTGTTACAAATTTGAATCTGCCCAGGGTTTCTATGCCAGAATATACGCAGACAGACAAAAATATTCTTAAAATACTTAATTTTATTTTTAATCTGGCACCAATTTAATCTCGTAACTCGATGACGTGATAGTGACGGTAAGATGGCGTCCGCTGCTGTTCATATCGTAACAAGAAATACCGAGGCAGATCAGGCATTCCTTATACCCTGTTCACACTACGGATAGTTGAGATGTTTCAGGCCTGGAACTCTCTCAGAGAGTTCCACAAACTGTATCGGAGAGTTTCAACTCGCTCGGGCTAGATACAGGAACAACCACTCACTCTCATTTTCTATAAAGCTTCGCTTTTACTGATTGGCTGTTGCGGCCGTCTTTACTTCAAGCGCATGCGCATTTGTTCAGTTCACAGATACAGTGACATTCGTTGAGATATCTTAGGTAAGTTTTTCAATGTGAACAGGCATCCAATTCCGGGAGGGTCCACTTCAAACAAGGCGATCTTAAGATATCTCAGGGTTCATACTCATCAGGGGAATATGGGATTCCTGGGAAAATCAGGGGATGAGTTTTAGGTTGTAAAAATCAGGGGAATCTCAGGGGATAATAAAAAAAAATTCCCAAACCTGGCAAAACCTGCCAAAATGACAGTCTATTCTGGGAAATTGGGGGCAATTGTTACTGTTCACATGCTTTATTATCATATGTAATATCAAAATGTCGGTAATTGTTGATATGGAAAAATTGACCATCCAGGAAAATACATCAGGGGATTCTCAGGGGATTTTTTCTTGGAAAATGAGTATGAACCCTGTATCTTATGTTTGTAATGTGAACAGGGTATTATTGTACTACTAATAATCTTGTCCTACATCTCGTTTTCAAACCGCAACTCGACGCGATGGTACCGCAAAGATTTGGAATTGACGCCCCGTTTAACTCGTCTTGTGTCAAGATATCACGAGGCAGACTGAAACATTCGTATTTTACTATTCGGTGTTTCTAAAGTCCCAAAATTTCAAGCCATATCTCGATGACGTGATAGTACTTTTAAAAGCTGGATTTTGGCGCCCTTTTCATATCTCTTTTACTAAGTTATGATTGGTAACACCAAGCCGTGATCTCAGGCCCTTGCAGGTCTTTCGATACAAGGTCGCATAGAGGTCTGCACGGGCCCGGGCCTGGCCCGTGGCCCGCGGGCCGGGCCGGGCCGGCGAAATCGTTTCGAATTCTCTAACGGGCCGGGCCGGGCCGGCAGATTTAGAATAGTTTTTTCAACGGGCCGGGCCGGGCCGACAAACAACATAAACGGGCCGGGCCGGGCCTGCAAAAAAATTGAACGGGCCAGACGGGCCGGGCCGGGCCGAAAAAAAAATTTTCGGGCCTGCCGGCCCGTTCTGAAGATTTAAGCAGGAACGATAAAATATGAGCTATTTTCAACGAAAATGGTTTTAACGGGAATAGGTATAAATGTGGCCATACTAGTTTGACAACATCAATATAAAAATGTACAGTGTATCGGCATCGGAGAATTACATTATGTGTAACCCGTTTTAATATTTTTTTAGCTGACTCATGCCGGTCCGAGATCACGCTTGCATTATTTTTCTACATATAGACTGGCCGGACCGGTACTAGACTTAATTATTGGCAGAAAACATGATTTTTAAAATTAACAGCGATAAAGAACTTATGTTAGCTTAGTCTTTGGATATATACTTCTTGATGAGTTTTAAATTAATTTCTCAATAGTGCGAAAGTTTGACACATTTTCTGATTAATTTTAAATTGTAAGAGTATAAAAGTGATAAATCTAACTATTAAAGGGATTTGGAATCGAATAGCGTTTTTCATTTTTGGTAAATAAAATACTTGTATAACTTTGTTGAGTTATAATAGTTTCTCAAATGATTGCAGGTTTTTCTTACTTCCCTTGCTATTGCTTCCGGAAATTCTATTCAAAACGCTAATTATGACAGTATTTTATTTGTTTGCAGTATTCTTAAATTGCTTGTATCAAAAAATGGATAACGCCATTCGATTACATAGTTTCTGAATAAAGATATCTGCTAATCTTATGCGTTTTTGAGAAAGAAAAAAAAATGAATTTAGAAATGTATCAGAAAGGAGCTTCTCTGAATTTAAGAATGAATTTGGATTTGAAATCTATAATAAAATGATATAGAAATATATTTATAAATCTTCTTTTATTAAACAGCTTCAAAATTAACGATGTTTTTAGCTTTCTTTCTTTTTTCTTTTATTCTAAGCCATATTAATTTTTTAATGAATCTTTATTCGAATGTTGAAAGCCTAAGAATCTAAGTAATCATTAAGGTTGTTAATGTGTATTTGCTGTAAAATATACTGTAAAATCATTCCATAGATATGTATGCAGCATTCTTTAAAAGAATCTTAGTTATATGATAAAAATGTGAATTTTTTAGAAATCGTAAAAATTGTAACGGGCCAAAACGGGCCGGGCCGGGCCGGGCCTGTTTTCGCTGATTTTCGTACGGGCCGGGCCGGGCCGGGCCTAAAATATAAAAATTATAACGGGCCGGGCCGGGCCCGGGCCGAACTTTTGAGTTTTGCAACGGGCCGGGCCGGGCCGAAATCACTTTCCTACGGGCCGGGCCGGGCCTGGAAATTCCGGCCCGTGCAGACCTCTAAGGTCGCAGCACAGGTCCCTTTCGCCTTTCGGGCTACTATACGGGTCCACTGCTCTGTTCGATGCTATCAAGCCTAATGGGCATGCGCTGCCCAACGCACGCAACCGTTCCTAAACTAATACCCTGTTCACATTACAAACACAAGATATCTTAAGATCTCCGTGTTTGAAGTAGACCTTCCCGGAATTGGATGCCTGTTCACATTGAAAAACTTACCTAAGATATCTCAACGAATGTCACAGTATCTCTGAACTGAACGCATGTGCTTGAAGTAAAGACAGCCGCAACAGCCAATCTGTAAAAGCGAAGCTTTATAGCCAATGAGAGTGAGTGGTTGTTCCTGTATCTAGCCCGAGAGAATTCCAGGCCTGAAACATCTCAACTATCCATAGTGTGAATAGGGTACATGAAGATGATATAGTAGATTATTCTATCTTCATGTAGGGTATTAGGACGAATGGCCGATTGCGATAGTACTCACCACTCAGTACTCAAGGAGATCCGAATGGTTCCTTCGCTTGGTCCCCCCCTACCCCCCCCAGGTCACCCCGACATCCCACAGGACAACTACGCCTAAGACCCAGAGAACTACGAGCCAATGCCGAAGATCCCCAAGAGGAAGCCTTCAAAGATCAGCCAAGTCAATCGTTTTTTCGCTTACTGTTGATAAAGTTTTCCTAAACTATTAATTCAACTTGAAAGTTGATGGCGAAGTAATATACATTGCAATGTAATGCAAAATAATTTTTTATAGTGTTTGAATTGTACATTAAGACGTCGTTTTTTGTTATAAATTTTAGTCTGATGAAGGTTTCTGCCAAGATATACGCAGTCAGACCAAAATATTCTTAAAATACTTTTACTTTTAATTTGGCACCAATTTCATCTCGTAACTCGATGGTGTGCTAGTGACGCAAAAATGACGTGTTGGTGCCCACTTTTACGCATATCGTACCAAGAAATGCCTGTCATTCCTTAATCTACGCTTAATGATCTGATCTTCCCATGACTCGATGACGTAGTCATTTGTGTCGCTGCCTCCCAGAGCCCAGTCTAACTCGACTGTGACAATTTAGCGTATTTTAGCAGATTTAAAAGTTAAAAAAACAAAACAAAAAAAAACTTACCGAATGGTATAGTTTATTTCAGTTATTATAGTTCATTAGTAATTTCTGCCTGATGAATTCAGGCAGAAATTACTAATCGGAAATACTGGTAGCTATTTGAATAAAACAAAACCCCGCTAAATTAGCAAAATTGCAATTCTTCATTGAAGACTTCTGTTCTCCTACGATTCATTGCGTCTCGCTGTAGAAGAGATGATATAGACGAATTCAGGTTACTCTAATTCGTCATAAAAAATTATGATTTGGTATGATCATACCTGTCTTTAGTGATGTTTTCTTTACTTATTGGTATGCATATTACAATATTTTTTACACAAAGATTATTAAGGGTAGATTTTTTCTTATATTAAAAGGAAGGACAAATTGTGATGTTACTCATTATTACAAATACTAAGTATAAATTTTAAAACTAGCTTGTGTTTCAACGATTTAATGCTTTCTTTATTAGTCTTGTAGGAAAATTAATTTTTGGTTGCAACGCATTAATCGATAATAAAGCCATGTTGGAATCCGTAACTTATTTTCCGTTATTATTCCAGTCGTTCCTATATACAAAGAAATAATGATTTAAAGTGAAATACAATTAAATTTTAATCTGAGTGTGCGCCAAAAACACAATTTCCGACCGTAAGCATGCAAATGAAAACTATTAAGTTCTTTTAGACGATTAAATGTATAAATAAGCATTAGCCCAGTCCCTGCAATGTTATAAAAAATCGCGTTTAGTACGCGATCCCTCTTAACCCTTTGTGTTCTGGGGTGTAAATTTCTTCAAAATTCCAAATGTCACATTGGCACTAGTATTTTGCAACGAAAAAAACCGGTTAAGGATAAACACGAAAAAAATGCATTAAACCTTTTTCAAATAAATTTGGTCAAATTTTCTGGTGCCATTGTGACATTTCTGAATTAAAATTATGTGGTAGAAAATTCTACCATCAGAACTCAAGGGGTTAATAGTCTACTTTTGTCCACTCCCTTAAAATGCATTTTAACCGGGTTCGACTATTTCTAATTCAAAGAAGTTTTAAACTAATTCAGTAGAATCGCATTCTTTTTTAATATCCTTGTCAGAATTAGATTTTTATTTTAAATCATCTTTGATTTGTTTAGATTTGACTTATTTACTGTACATTGGTCAAAATGTCATAAGACATTTTAATTGCATGTCCGATATCATCATCAAAATCTACTATCGGATATTTGAAATTTATTCCAATTATATCTTAGCTTTTTGTCAACATTTTAAAAAGTGATTGCAAAATGATTCAGGTATTTATTTATTATTTAACAAATTAAAAAGAAAGCAAATCAAAATGAGTTTATAATACCATTATAAAATTACTTTATTAAATAATGCCATTATTATTTTTTATACGAATTGAAATAATTCCAACTGAGCGGAAAAAAATATTTTTTATACATATCAGGCTAACATAGTCCTTTTTGAAGTTCAATCAAGTTAGTAATTGAGGTGAGCGAAGCCGAAGTTCGCGTGAAGTTGCGTGTTCGATTCCTCGCAGTGTAAGCAAAGTTGTTTGTGTAGGGTTTTTTTTCTACACGAAGGAACCACATTCCCTTCAAATGTTCTTCTCCAAAAGTACTCTTTTGAAGGCAGTATGGCCATGAGTAGTACATACCTATTAAAAACCTTTACCTTTTCTTCCTCAACACTTTTTTTTTAATCTTGATTTATTATTATTTGTATGCGTAAATTGAAAGTTGCAGTTTTTGCTGGCTGATCTTTAGATAAAATCTAAAAGTTTCCTTTGTGATTATCTGTTCTGAAATCGCTCGATATTCATAGTTTGAACCGTTATCGACTTTCGAAGTATGTGCAAGTAGTTTCGGACGCTGCCCTTAACTGATGACCCTAAAGCGTCCAAATATAAACAAAGTTAGCGTGATCTGTTGACGGTTTCAGTATCATTTTTCTCAGATTAAAGGTCACGGGCTTTCAAATTTCTATCATCTCTCTTATTCCTCCTCCTTTTTCTTTCTTCCTTCCCCCTCGCATTTGATGAAATATTTTATTATTATTATTATTCTGGGGTCTTTCTTAACATCTTACTTTGTATCGAGTCTTTTTCTTTTACTTGATCCAGTAACCTCTGTGTGTGTTAGTCAGACTTTTATATGCATTTCGTGATGCATGTAACGATAATTTTTGTGTAAATTGAAATCATTTATTTATTAATGTAGATCTTTTGTGTTTGTCGATTTTTAAAAAAGTTAAGTAGTTAATATCTAATTCTTCAGAAAAAAAAATAATGGAAGCGTCTTTTTAGTTTCTTCATTTGTTTATGAACGGACGGCCGTAAAACAAATTGTCTGAACGCTCTGTTTTACATCAGAGCGTATTCATTTCATGAGCATAAGTTGTAATCCGAACAATGGAATCATGTGCGATTGTCATTGGAACTCCGAGCGAGATGACAGAGATTTGCGTATGTTATATCCTCGACCATTACGCACTTGCATCGTAAACGCAAATCAGGCGATAGAAGATTGCTGTGAAGGCAGAGACATGGGCGAATCTATATATTATCCGCCTAGAGGATTTTCGAATGATGGTTCGGATTTTAGCGATACATCTGTTTCAATTCCATGCAGCACTTCGACAGCTCCGAATCCATACGCCGAAATCAATTCAGCTATTAATGGACCATGTCAGTGTCATGGCTGTAACAGCCGCTTTGTAAGCGATACTCCCCGTAGGAGAAGACGAAGAGTGGTTACCAGAAGTTTGGTGTTAGATCATGGTTTCTGTAACTCGCCCCAGTGCAACATTAGTAGTGGATTTAGTGATTCTGGATTAACCATGCGCTGTGATCAAAATCGCCAAGACTCGGAGTCCTCTAGTTCTGAATGTAGCAATATTACTCCAGTACGCGTTCCCCGTAGAAAACCGAAAGCGCACCGAAGGAACGCTCCCCCTTCATATTATTCCCGTCCAGTGCCTCAAAACAACAATGTTCCTTACACATGGGTAAGTTTATTGTACTATATTTTCTCTTTTAATGTCATTAAATTGTGCAACTTTTTATCGGTAATTATGATGCACAGCTCCTTTTTGAATGGGTATATGGTGTTCAACGGCAGATTTATTGAGAGGATGGGGGGGGGGGGGGTGAATCGGATATTCCAAAAGTCTTTAGATATTTTTATGTTGAATTTTTGAAATTATTTTTAGCATTATTTTGCATTAATATCTTTTTAAAACATGTAATTTGTTGTAGAAATCCATGCATTTATTAGTTTGTTTACGAATTTCAACTGAAGATATCGATATTTAGAAACGTACATGCTATTTTCTATACAAACATTTAATGAATTATGGATTGTATATTAAATTAGCTGATCCTGACGGCGTACTCATGATAAACTCAAATGTACCGAAAATCAGTATGGAATGATTTATATTTTAGACGAATTTTTTTTCCAAATAAACGTAATGTTGGGGGCACCACTGCTTTCAGCAGTATACTCCCTCGAATTTGTAGTGAGTGTATATTTTTTTAAACAAAAAAATCTATTCAAAAAAACAAAGTTGGGGGGGGGGGAGGCAAGGTGTCCCACTACCTTCGGATGCAGATACCTAATTTTGACATCATATTTGGATTCTTCGATTATGGATTCGCATATTAGAAGTTTCTAGAGATCGATTTCTTTTAAATCCACAGGTAAAATTATTTTATTTTTTGAAAAGTAATTTACAAATTTATAAACTGATTTTAAATTTAGCAATGGCAAACTTTCAACCTGCATAGTTCCTCGACTACTGAACCGAAGAATTCAAATGCGATGTTAAAATGATGTGTTAGTGTTAAAATATCTATATGTCGACTTCTCTCTGCGTAAAATTTAAGTAGCGCATTAATTAGTTAGTAGACATTATTGATAATCGTTTGGTACTACTGTCATTTGTAAAATAATGATTTGTGGTAGAGTTGGTAAAGGGTTTTCTTTTCTTCTTTTTAGAACTGTATATGGGTGTTCTTGTAAGTAGGGCCGTTTGCTTTGTTTTAGGTAAATGATTCTATTTGGCATAATTTTCAAATTTAAGTATGTAAATACTTCCAATAAGAAGTAAATACTATAAACATGCATGCATGCATGATTTAATGGTTTTAAAAATGATCAGTAGTTCAGTTTTACGTCTTAACCCTTTGAGTTCTGGTGGGTCAGTTTCTTCAAAATTTCAAATGTAACATTGGCACTAGTATTTTGCAAAGAAAAATTTCGGTTTACGGTATGTACGAAAAATGCATTAAACCTTTTTCAAATAAATTTCATGTAATATTCCGGTGTCCTTATGACATTTCGGATTAAAATTAAGTGGTAGAAAATTCAACCATCAGAGTTCAAAGGGTTAAACAAAAGCGACGCTGTGTCCAAATGGCTCCTTTACAGCTGAAGCAAAAATACATCTGGAATGACCATTGTAATTAATTCTGAACTTATGCAAAAAAGAACGAAAATCCCAATTTTTAATGTGTATCACTTCACTACAGTTAGAGATGATAGAAAAAAAGGCCCATATCCTCTTATTAATATATTACTTAATTATCGCCATTATTTTTTCCATGCTCTCAAATTTCTTTCAGTAATTTTAGATATAGCACGGTCAGCTCCGTACGAAAGGGGGCGGTCACTACGGGCTCGAAAATTTTGGGGGCGCCAAATTTATACTACCAACGTCATTTTTAGCCTGTCAGAAGAAAAAGTTGAGGGGGGGGGGACAAATTGAAACTTTGCCTCTGGCGCAGTTTTCTCTTCGCACGCCCTTGGTGCCGGCGTGCTAGCATTCAGATTATCACCGCTCTTTACAAATAGTAACAGTATTTAACGCGACTAAAGGCGAAGATTTCTATTCGAAAATAGTAGTGGCAATCGCCAATTCTCTTTGGTATATCAGAAATAAATGAAAAAATATTTATTTTAAATTATTCCGCATTTTTTTAAATTATTCCGCAAACAAAAAAATCTATTCAAAAAAACAAAGTTGGGGGGGGGGGGGGAGGCAAGGTGTCCCACTACCTTCGGATGCAGATACCTAATTTTGACATCATATTTGGATTCTTCGATTATGGATTCGCATATTAGAAGTTTCTAGAGATCGATTTCTTTTAAATCCACAGGTAAAATTATTTTATTTTTTGAAAAGTAATTTACAAATTTATAAACTGATTTTAAATTTAGCAATGGCAAACTTTCAACCTGCATAGTTCCTCGACTACTGAACCGAAGAATTCAAATGCGATGTTAAAATGATGTGTTAGTGTTAAAATATCTATATGTCGACTTCTCTCTGCGTAAAATTTAAGTAGCGCATTAATTAGTTAGTAGACATTATTGATAATCGTTTGGTACTACTGTCATTTGTAAAATAATGATTTGTGGTAGAGTTGGTAAAGGGTTTTCTTTTCTTCTTTTTAGAACTGTATATGGGTGTTCTTGTAAGTAGGGCCGTTTGCTTTGTTTTAGGTAAATGATTCTATTTGGCATAATTTTCAAATTTAAGTATGTAAATACTTCCAATAAGAAGTAAATACTATAAACATGCATGCATGCATGATTTAATGGTTTTAAAAATGATCAGTAGTTCAGTTTTACGTCTTAACCCTTTGAGTTCTGGTGGGTCAGTTTCTTCAAAATTTCAAATGTAACATTGGCACTAGTATTTTGCAAAGAAAAATTTCGGTTTACGGTATGTACGAAAAATGCATTAAACCTTTTTCAAATAAATTTCATGTAATATTCCGGTGTCCTTATGACATTTCGGATTAAAATTAAGTGGTAGAAAATTCAACCATCAGAGTTCAAAGGGTTAAACAAAAGCGACGCTGTGTCCAAATGGCTCCTTTACAGCCGAAGCAAAAATACATCTGGAATGACCATTGTAATTAATTCTGAACTTATGCAAAAAAGAACGAAAATCCCAATTTTTAATGTGTATCACTTCACTACAGTTAGAGATGATAGAAAAAAAGGCCCATATCCTCTTATTAATATATTACTTAATTATCGCCATTATTTTTTCCATGCTCTCAAATTTCTTTCAGTAATTTTAGATATAGCACGGTCAGCTCCGTACGAAAGGGGGCGGTCACTACGGGCTCGAAAATTTTGGGGGCGCCAAATTTATACTACCAACGTCATTTTTAGCCTGTCAGAAGAAAAAGTTGAGGGGGGGGGGGGACAAATTGAAACTTTGCCTCTGGCGCAGTTTTCTCTTCGCACGCCCTTGGTGCCGGCGTGCTAGCATTCAGATTATCACCGCTCTTTACAAATAGTAACAGTATTTAACGCGACTAAAGGCGAAGATTTCTATTCGAAAATAGTAGTGGCAATCGCCAATTCTCTTTGGTATATCAGAAATAAATGAAAAAATATTTATTTTAAATTATTCCGCATTTTTTTTTTAAATAATAAATTAGTAATATGTACCGCTATAATACTGTTAACTGTCATATAAAGTACTGTGCACAGCTGTCAAGTATCAAGTGTCTCTTTGAATTTGAAGCTTTTTTTAGGTGCGTTTGTAATCATGTAAATCCGTAACACCTATAGTCGACCATCCATCTGTTTGCATATAACAATGCAAAACTACCCAACTGAATTGTTTTGAAATATAAAATATGTAAGTGTTACATAATTTTGTCCAGTCATTTAAAATTTTGTGTAAATCGGATGTATCGTTCAATTACGGGGACAATCAAAATCATTCCGTTACACTATAGTCGCTCAATGAAAAAAAAAATAAGTTTCAAGTGCATTTGAACGATGTTATACTCTTTTGAACATAATAAAAATGATATCATTATCTATGAATTATATGTTAAAATATACATTCTGTACGATCTGTGGTGCAAGGAATATTTGTTATTAATTTACAGGCCCACACAAAATTATTTTATTACATAATGGTATAGGAGGAAACATTGTTTTGGGCCGCGTTTTAATTATATTAAACTTTTTCACATTTTATGAAATTGATATGCGTGCTGAGATTTAATACAAGTTACTTCCTGTATAATAGAAAGCAGATAGTATTTACAAGGACATATAAAATATTCCAGATGTTGTACTGTAATCGAAGTGTTTACTATTAAATCAAGATCTGAATGTTTTAAAAACTTCGTTATAATACGAATGCACCTCATTTGCTACTGCAGGTGATGTGCCCAGGCAGGGATCGAACCGGAGAACCCACGGTCAGAAAGCGAGATCTTAAGTGCCGAGCAAAAGGCTACTCGATCACTTCCTGCGAGAAACTCGTTTTACTGACCGCGTTAGATGGCGCCGCTACACTACGTTTGACGTGCAATTTCCGACAAGTTATTTTATACTGTCTGACTTACCGGTGTTGCTCAGGCTCGTGTTAAATTTAAAAGTACCCAAAATCCCGGAAATTTGTGTTTTCTAACTTGTAATTTATTTATTTTTTAGCGTCAGGATTTTGTAAATTTCAAATTTTAAAAGTAAACTAAAATCTGATATTATTAAACAGATATTTAAAAATTTTTTTAGCAATTGATTTTTATGTACTTTTTAGCATTTAATCTGAAAATGACCTTTTATTTTTAATTATCACGTCAAGATATTTCGCAAATTGTAAATTTCAAAGTCAAAAGTAAAAACAAATAGCAGAAACCTCATAGAGGAGATGTAAAACTATTTTTATTCAGTTTAATGTTATTTAGTTCAGTTATGAATTAATTTTTTTAGCTTATATTGGGGATTCTTTCAGCTAAACCGCTCAGGAGTTCGATGTATGTGTGGGTGGGGGGGGGGGCACTTTTAACTTTGAAATTTACGATTTATGAAAAATCCTGACGGCATGGTTAAAAATGAGTCATTTTCTGATTTATTGATTAAAAAACACGTAAAAATCAATCGTCAAAAATTTAAAAACGCAACCATCATATCTATTTTTAAAGTACCAGATTTTCGTTAATTTCGAAATTCTCGATTTGCAAAAAATCCTTACGTGATAGTAAAAAAATAAAGTCATTTTCGGATTTAGCGCTACAAAACAAACTACCAAAAGTTAAACATCATTCTGCATCTGCAGTCTAGTGTAATTTGTTAAGTAGTATTTTATAGTAAATACTAGCCGCCTTTGGCGACCAGTTTGGTCTCCCTTTTAAATGTACACTGCACATTAAATCATATTGATTTTATTCATAATTTATTTCAGTTGCTCAGTTTTTGCCAAATTAGAAGAATCTGCTTGAGAAATAAAAATAGATATCATATACGCGCCACATTGGCGCGATTGTAACAAAATGGCAATTATATGCCACATATAGTAACCCGGCTATTGTTATACGAATTTGAATATTTCCAACTGAGCGAAAAATTGCCCAAGCCGGGAATCGAACCCGGATACTTGGCTTGCAAGGCCAATGCTTTACCTGTTAAGCTAACCGGGCGATAACCGGCTGGGATTTTTCGCTCAGATAACCTTGTTGGCCATAACATCTGGTCTGTCATTTAGACAGCTCGGCAGAATAAGCCGCAGGTAATGGAACTCCATAGAACGATGGATACGTAGATATACTATTATTTTAACACAATCTAACTGATTGGTAAAATTATCATAGCCGGCTATTGTTGTTTATTTATTAATAAACTTTTTATTTTCTTATTTTTTAATGATTTAAATTGTTTTTTTTTTTTCAATAATTATTAACTAAACTTTTTAAAATTTATTATTTCCTTTTTAAAATAAAAGGAAATAGTTAAAAATAAGTATATGCAACTGGTATTTGAAAACATCTGATGTCAGTTTTCACCAAATTAACATCAGAAAAAAAAAATGCGCAAATGTGGTGCTAATAATTATGTAATCCTTTTACTCATTTCATTTATAATACATAACTTTAATTTGAAATTAAAATGTTTAAAATTCGTGACTTATGCATTTTTTAAAAAAGAACAGAAAAGACAAAAATAATATCTTGAAGTGCAGCGAACTATAAGTGCAACGAATGAACAAAACGTAAACAAATTTAATTTACCTTGGCCTAAGTCTTGCCAAATGACTTTTACATAATAACCAATAGCGTTTCATTTGGGCGTTACCATTAAACAATTAACAAATAATCGTGATTTTTGTGCCACATACGTTAGCATACTATATATATATATATATAAACACACCCAGGGTGATTCTAAATTTTTCTTACAATAAAAGAGGGGTGATAGTACACATCAAGACAAACAATATTAAATAGGAGACCAAGGGTCCAAAACGTTTTCCAAAGGAGATAGCCGCCATTAACCCTTTAACGTTCATTGGTTTCGCTATGAAACCACAAAATTTTAATTCCGATATGCAACACTGACACCGGTATTTTTATCTAAAAATATCCCTTTTATTATGTATGTGAAAAATCACGTTTTCTTATTTAGAAATATATTTGTTTTTAATTACCGGTATCATTCATTTATTTCGACATCTTAGCAATGAAAATGCTTTGATCGTTAAAGGGTTAAAGTTTAGGAGCCAAAATTTCAAATAAACATAAAAAACGGAAAAATCGGTCGATTGATTTGCGGTTTTCACTAAAATTATTCTTTATGTCGGCATTTTCTTCAAATTAAATTATAAAGATGAATTTCAAAAAATGCCGATAGAGGGCGCTTTAGACTTTGGAGTAACGAACAACTCTTTTTAGGCGTTATTTTTTGCGTCTTATTAAATGCTTTCGTAAGCTTAGACTTGAACTTAAATTTTGAGCTCAAAATCTGAATAGCTGGGAGTGGTTAAGTAGACAAACTGAGCTGTGTTCAGAGGGTTCAAATTTCAAATGATTGTAAAAAAACAGAAAAATTGATCGATTCGTTTGCGGATTTCGCTAAAACTAATTTTTAAATGAGTAATTTCTTGAAAATAAATTTTAAAGATGAATTTCAAAAAATGCCAATAGAGTGCGCCTTAGACTTTGGAGTAGCGTACAACTATTTTTAACTATTATTTTTTTTCATCTCATTAAATGCTATCAGATGCATAGACTTAAATTTTGGGCTCAAATTCTGAATCGTTGGGAGTGTTTAAGTAGCGAAAAATTGAATTGTGTTAGAGGATGAAGGAGGTTTAAATTTCAACTCCTGAACACACTTCAGTTTGCGCTTCTTAACCCCTTTATAACGATTCAGAATTTGAGCTCAAAATAAGTTTAAATCTAAACTTCCGAAAACATTCAAAAAGCTTTTGCAAGCATTTAATTAGAACCAAAAAATAATGGTTAAAATGAATTGTTGGTTACTCTGAAGTTTAAGGCGCCTTCTAACGGAGTATTTTGAAATTTATCTTTAAAATTTATTTTCAAGAAGATACTGACTTAAAGAATAGTTTTACTTTTAACCGCAGGTGAATCGACCAATTTTTCCATTTTCAATAATTATTTTAAATTTGAACCCTCCCCCCCCCCTCCCCCTTAAACACAGTTCAGTTTGTGCTACTTAACCACTCCCTACTATTCAGATTTTGAGCTCAAAATTTAAGTTTAATTCTAAGCTTCCGGAAACATTTAATGAGATGCAAAAAATAACGGCAAAAAGTACCGTAATTTCGGGTGTATAAGCCGCGGACCAAACAATTTTTTTTGGACCCAGAAATCTTATTTAGTGATTGAAAACAAATATTTACGTCGATCTAAGAAGTTACATTTGTTTCTTAAAAAATCTTGGTCGAAAAAGAATTGTTTGATCCGCGGCTTATACACCCGAAATTACGGTAGTTGTTCGTTACGCCAAAGTCTAAAGCGTCCTCTATCGACATTTTTTGAAATTTATCTTTATAATTTATTTTTAAGAAAATACCAACATAAAGAATAGTTTTAGTGAAAACCGCAAATCAATGAACCAATTTTTCCGTTTTTTAAAATCATTTGAAATTTGAACCCTCTGAACACATTTCGATTTTTGCTATTTAACTACTCCCAAATTTCAGATTTTGAGCTCAAAATTTAAGTTTGAGTTTATGCTTGCGAAAACATTTAATAAGATGCAAAAAATAGTTGTTCGTTACTCCAAAGTCTAAAGCGCCCTCTATCGGCATTTTTAAAAATGTATCTTTATAATTTAATTTCAAGAAAATGCCGGCATAAAGATTAATTTTAGTGAAAACCGCAAATCATTTTTTATGTTTATTTGAAATTTTGGTCCCTAAACTTTAATGGCGGCTCTCTACTTTGGAAAACGTTTTTGACCCTTGGTCTCCTATTTAATATTGTTTGTCTTGATGTCTATCACCCCTCTTTTATTGTAAAAAAATTTTAGAATCACCCTGTATGTATATAGAAACTTAAATAAGAAGGCCTATTTGGAGAAAATAGCAAATACAGAGCTGATGAAGAATATCATCTTCTGTACATCGGATACCCTTTTTTAAAGAAAAAAAAATTGCTGCATCTTCACACATAAAACTAAAGAAACAAATACAGTATAACTTTCTGAAATTTTATGTTTTCTCGCATTGTTTTCGTTGATATTTTATTTCTTCTAATTTACGGTCTACCATTTCCTCTAGTAAGTTTATGTTCTCTTTGTGTGTTTATTTGCACTAGAATCCTACATTCTGTCGGGTAACATGATTTGTCATACTCGACCCTCGGATATCTTTTCCGTCCGTTTGCCTAAAATTTGTTTAGGTGTCCATCAGATTAAAGTTTTTTTTTTTTTTTTTTTTTTTTTTTTTATCGTTTCTTCCTATCTTCTGCGGGTCGGTTTCGGTTGTTAGACTGTACTATAACTGGTTCTTCAAATGAGAACAAAATATTCTTTCAAGTCTTTTAACATAAGTGAGCATATCCATCCATTTTTCCACATAAAATATCAAATTGATATTAAAGACATCATTATAGGCTATTTTTTCGTAAATGCGTTGAATTATGATGTTAATATACAGTGGAGTACCATATTGCTCCTTTTGTTAATAAATGAATTCAAAATGTCCATTGCCATTTTTGACAGTTTTGTTTAACTTTATAATTCAGATCAGGGCTGTCCAACGCGGCGCCCGCGGGCGCCATGGCGCCCTTTGCCAGTTTTCTTGGCGCCCTTTTGAAGGTTTCCAGTTACTGATCTTTTTTTTAATTAAAATTTCCTTGTAAAGGATTCTTTATTTAAAATCCTTGATACTCTTTTGTGATATGTTTTAAAAATCTTTACATTATATATTTCATGCCTGCAACACATTAAAAGAAAGTCAATAGCATATGATTAGTTTTTTTAAGAAACAAATGATGTGTTTCTTCACTAATTTCTAGTTAATCTTTTTGTATATTTTTAAGGAAATTATGCCAATAGAAATTAATAAATATCGAGAATGTTTTTTAATATATTAAGAAGTAAAATGTAAAAAAATTTAAGTGATCGTCTCCCTCTTTCATGCATGAAAATTCAGCATGCGTCTTATCGTTATTGACGTTGTTTCATTGTCTGTTTTATAAGACAGATAAAGGCTGTCCTTTTCTCTCCCAGACCTTTGATACATTAAGTAATTTTGATGATTTTGTTTTAAAAAAAATATATAAAATCATGCGAAAAGATTCCCATCAATAAAAATTCTTTCAGGTTCTCTCTTTGGAGTCAATCATGACATTGTTTCTGTACTTTTTTATAATAAAAAATTTACACCTCCAAAAAAAAAAAAAAAAAAAAAAAAAAAAAAACAGTTATTACAGAGTAACAATACATTTGATTATATTTTATTTTAAAAATAGGTGATGTTCCCTTTTCTGTCTCCTTCCAATTCAAAAATATTTGACATAATACCCCGCAGAAAAATGTATTATTCGAAATTTATTACACTTTACAGTTATTTTTTAAGTTTTTCCCCTTTTTTGAGTGGCACGATAGAACTAAACGGGCATTATGTCTCTGTAGCGTTATGCATTTTCCTATATGTATTGCTGCTAATATTTAAAGGTGATTTTCTTGCATGTTATGAGCCATTTTAATAATGGCGCCCTTCATTGCTCACCAAAAGCTGAGATGCGCCCCTGCTTAGTCAAAGGTTGGACAGCCCTGATTCAGATAATTAATCCAAATCCTGTGAGCTTAGAGATATTATTAATCACGGATGCGCGTTTTGTAAAAATTGCCGTCATTTGTTTTTTTTAATCAGCCTGCTTGTTTAAGGCTCCTGTCCCTGCTAGCGAAGACACTCGCGAGCTAATGCTATTTCTGACGGAAGGTTATTTTCTAATAACTCGTTTGTATTTCAAAATTTTCAAATGTATATTGCATTGGATAGATGAGGTCCCTCTCCACATAGCTCCCTTTTCGGTTTTGGTTGCAGGTATTTTTTATAAAGTTAGTTTCACTTTGAAAACCGGTTCCGAAAGTGAAAGTGTCATTTAAAAAATATCTACAACCAAAATCGGAAAAGTAAAGAAGGAACGATGCAGTGAGGGACCTCAGCTATCCAATGCCCCCCCCCCCCCCAAAAAAAAAAAAAAAAAAAATTGCAGAAATGCAAATGAGTTATTAGAAAATAACCTTTCCATAGGAATAGCATTAGCTCGCGAGTCTCTTCGCTCGAAGGGACAGGAGCCTTAACAAGGACAGAAGCCTTTCATGGTTTGGGTGCTGGCTCCTAAGACCGGTATTCGATTTGGAGATGAAATGGGTTAAACTTGGGCTCTGGCTCTATTTTTGTACCTGTCTTCGGGTTCGGGCTCACTGTTTCTGAAACTAACAATTTTACTCTCGCATATAGAAAAAATAACCCCTTTCCCCTTAAAAATTGCTTATTCTATTTCAAATCATTTTAATGCTGTTTTGATGTGGATCATAATGAAAGGGAAACAGAAATCGTGATTATTTATTCATTCATTTATTTTTGTAGCATTAGAATGTTTTCTTAAAAAGAAAATTTGTGATAGTTTTAGATTTATGACTGGTATTAGCACGACGTTGATAAGGCGCTACTTAAAGTATGGCGCCATTAGGTATTTTTTTTATTGAATCGTTTATTTATTATTATTGTTGTTGTTGGAGATTTAACACGAAATAAATATATAATTTTTTGTTTTGTTTTCATTCAACAAGCATTAGCTTAATGTTTGTAAATTTTTAGTCTTCTATTATGTTTTACTCATAATCACTTTTCATATGAAAATAATATTAGTGATTCTATCCATTTTTTATCCTCTACTCTGGTCATATTGTGGCTCTGCTCTTCATATTCGCGAAATTTCTTTCATTCTTCAGTAAATGCGATTAGTATGTATCTTTTTATTCTTGTAGAAAGCAATCGAGCAATGTTTCCTCTTTTCGTATAAAATTATCTGATAAAAATTTTAATTAAAGCTAATTTTTAAGGATACGAGAATTATGAAAGATTTTTTGAGGAAGGAATTGATTATAATTTAAAATGTAAACTTTTTATAGGAAATAGAAAAAAATTGTATTATTCTTCATCATATAAATAGTATATTCTGAAAATTTGTTTAAAAAATGGATTTTGTTAAAGTGTTCAATTTTGCCTGTAGGGAGAGAAAAACATGATAATCCTTTTAAGGAAATATGTTTTTATCGGATAGCAAACTTCTCTTTTGAAAAAATTGACTGCAAAATTTTATAAAACTACTTGTGAGCTGGGGTCCATGTAAGAAGTTGTTAAAAAAGGAAATATTACAGTTAGAACAACTTTAAAAGTTCAACAATTTTATATATGTGTGTGTGTTGCATAATTTCGGGCTCAGGCGAACCCGACCTCAGATGACACAAAATGTTTCGGGATCAGTTGGGCTCGGATTCAAAATCGTGGAGCTCGGGTTCCGAGAAGTGAGTCCGAACTCATCTCTAATCCGAATCGCGGTTTAAATTCCACTTCGTACTCAAATCCAAATTGCTTATTTTGCGACTCACTTCAAAAATAATTTTTGCTCTGAAAACGCATTCATTTGGCAAGTTCTCTTATTCAGAAACGATATAATGTGTGTATCGGTCGATTTATTATTATTATTATTATTTTATTTAGTTATTTTTTATGTATAAAGGCAGAGTATATATCAAAAACTGCTCTCAGAGTGGGCATTTTGAACAGATTTCCCAAAGCAATAGTGCTAAAAACGGAGAAAAAAAATTGGTCGTACTGTAATTGTTTATCAATAAAGTTTTAATTAATTGAATGAAAAATAAAAACACAGCTCGCTTATAAAATCTCTTCAAAAATCACTTCTGCAAGTTTGATGTTTTTACTTTTAAAAATGAATCTGAAAATGTCAAATTTAATGTTGTTGAGCATGGAAAAATATATATACACTATATTGCCATTGATTATTGGACACTTGCGATTTTAGACATTTTACTAAATATCTAGAAAAATACATGAGGAATCATCTCGAAACTCTTAGTGTATAAATATAATAGTATACGCCATACATCGCCCTGAAGATTTTTTACCGAAACTCCATAGGGGACCGTCAACAAATTAAAAAAGAATGAATATCTTTTGAATAACCCTGTCAAAACTAATGTAGCAAAAGTGCTCAAACTCTAGATTATGATTGAATGCCTTATTGTAATACACTGTGTTCATTTTTATGCAAATAGCATGCATACTCGCAGAGTAATTAAGGTTTTTATAAAAATGGTCCCAAATTTTTCCAAGTTTTTCCCTTATAATTTTCAGAATTCTTAATATAAATTAATATTTTTTTCAGAAAATAGGACAAACAACATTGCACACAGTACCCTGTAATCAGAATTAAAAAATAATAAAAATTGTATGAAAAATGAGTAGGTTTACTAAATAATTTTTTACTGCGCATGCGTCAAAAATATCAAAATTTTATTTGCATATTATGTTAGCTAAATGTATAGAGCGACTTTTGTAAAAGTCTCAAAATCGTAGCTTGAAAATTCTGAAAGTAATCGTCTATAGAAAAAGGACAAAATCCGTTGTTTCCAAAATGAAGCAAAAAAATGAGGGATTTTATCCAAATGTAGTAGTACATCCCGTATTGTGTATTCTATATTGACACCAATCAATGAATATATGGATACAACCCCTCTTGTTTTTGCTTCATTTTGAGAATAACGGATTTTCAACTAATTCAATTTACGATTATTTTCAGAATTTTCAAGTTATGATTTTGTGACTTTCACAAAAGTTGCTCTATACATTTAACTAACATAATATGCAAATGAAATTTTGATATCGTTGACGCATGCGCAGTAAAAAATTATTTAGTAAACCTACTCATTTTGTACACAATTTTCATTATTTTTTAATTCTGATTACAAGGTACTGTGTGCAATGTTGTTTGTCATATTTTCTGAAAAAAATATTATTTTATATTAAGAATTCTGAAAATTATAAGAAAAAACTTGGAAAAATTTGGGACCATTTTTATAAAAACCTTAATTACTCTGCGAGTATGCATGCTATTTGCATAAAAATGAACACAGTGTATTACAATAAGGCATTCAATCATAATCTAGAGTTTGAGCGCTTTTGCTACATTAGTTTTGACAGGGTTATTCAAAAGATATTCATTCTTTTTTAATTTGTTGACGGTCCTCTATGGAGTTTCGGTAAAAAATCTTCACGGCGATGCATGGCGTATACTATTATATATACACTAAGAGTTTCGAGATGATTCCTCATATATTTTTCTAGATATTTAGTAAAATGTCTAAAATCGCAAGTGTCCAATAATCAATGGCAATATAGTATATTCAATACCACCATGAAGATATAGTAGATTAGTATAGTAGTCTATTATTAGTATAGTAGTCTATTATTCTATCTTCATGAATACCACCTACAAGTGAGGAGAAAACTGGATCTCCGCGCGCAAAAGCCAAAAAAAAAAAAAAAAAAAAAAAAAAAATAGGCCTCGTTATCCGTCTTAATTTTTTCATAAACATAAAAAAAAAAACTTAGGAATTTGATAGAATTAATTAGTTATTTTCCTTTATAAATCGTAATTTTATCGTCAGTTTTAAAACTTTTGCAAACCTCGGCGGGAAATTCTGAGGAGTCAGCTGTGTTTAAATATGTACTAACTAAGCTTAGCGCGTCTTTTTTATTTTAAATCGTCCACATTTTCTTTTACATTTATGATGAATTAATTGCTGTGCTTGACCTTGAATTTTTCCCTGCTTTATTTCTGTAGTGTGACTATCTTAATTTAGCTTTAGAGAGGTCTTCGCTCTTGAAAGTATCTATTTTTATTCAAAGATTTCTGCAACGTTGCAAGCTTGAACCACGCGCTGGCTTGCTGCCTAATGTCATTTGTACCAATTTGCTTCACGCATATTACTCATACTATAGTGAAGTGATCAGCACTTTCGCGATTGCTTTATTACTTTTCTAACTCTTCCCCCTTTCTCCTAGTTCCGGCATTTTTTTTCCTCTTTTACTCCTCCCGATGATAGACATCGACCTATTCATAAACACTACGGAAGGAGAAGCAATTTTGAGAAGTATTGTTTAGTTTACCGGCAATATGTAACTTGTTAAATGGGGACCAAAATTTCGTGTAGCGTGCTATTTATTGCTGTTATTCTATATATTTGCATCATAGAAAATTTCGGTTTAAAGGTATTTGAAAATACCGAAAATGTTACAAAGGATTCCGTATAATAAATATATGAAGTAGTTAACTGAGTATTGCATTACACAAATATATTATTAATATATTATTAAAAGTTATTTAGATTTTAAAAGCCAGTGGCAAATAGAGTACGCGTCCGTGTCATAATGTATGTCTAAACTGTTCGTATCTTTAACCTCTTGTGCCCTTTAGTGTACGTCATGCTATTTTTGTCATTTCCGATAATGACCTACGCAGTGTACGTCATGATATATGACTGACAGATGTTTTAATAATTTCCAAATTACCAAAATAAATTTAATTTTGGTATTTCTTTACAAAAAGACTGATTTTCCATAAAGAAAATTACCAATAAAATTTTTGTGGTGCAAAATCAAATTAAAAAACCTGCCAGATGCAACGCTAGTTTCCAGTGACATACATCTGCTAATAGCACCAGAGCATTAGAGGTTAAACGTTAATATCTCGGCTAATTACCGACATTTTTTTTGCGAAAATCATTAACAACAATCCTTTTATACGTCTTTGATGATAAATACCTCCAGCACTCCTCAACTCCTTTACTGAACATCCGCAAATCGAAATTTGTGTGTAACGGAAAAATTCATTTTTCTCAAACTAAGTGACCTAATCGCTATAATTTTTCTGCAGTGTTTAAACGAACTTATACTACCCCTAATTTTTTTAAAATAATTTTAGCTTCAATAGATTCGGAAATAAAAGAAGGGGGGGCAGGGCCATCGCGAACACTTTTTATAGGTGGGGGAGAGAAAGAGAGCCTTAAATTGCCCAGTCAAAATTCAGTATTTGCCAATTCGGTGAAAAGAAAACATAGTTCTCGGCGTTTGCCCACTAGTTTTATAATTTTACCAAGTTATCCCAACTAGAAAATGTAATATAGTTTTTATTTGTAAAAAGCTTAATAATATTTCTAAGTATGTTGGTAATTTTCGTCAAATCTACCAGAAATAGAAAGTATATTATAGATTACTATTAAATATTTGAACAAATTTGCTAGTTCAGTTTGTAAATTTGC
The DNA here is from genome assembly GCA_964019185.1 of Maratus speculifer. Lineage (NCBI taxonomy): Eukaryota > Metazoa > Arthropoda > Arachnida > Araneae > Salticidae > Maratus > Maratus speculifer. The sequence goes on from OZ025293.1 coordinate 286,546,617, forward strand.
CAACTGTAACAACGTATGCAAATGTTTGGGGAGGAGGCTTTCTCCTCTTAGCGAGGCCCCTGAGAGGGAGGACATTTAAGATAGATTTCGTATGAAGTACTACCTATTGCATTGCTGCTGTGTTGGAATTTCGGAAAATTTTTTGCAGATCTACCCCGATCATTACCCCTAGATCTCAAAACTACCATCAGTAAAAAGGTTTATCTAGATATCGAATCAGTTTAATGTTTACATTATTTCTAAAAAATGTGCCAAAAGTTTATGCATGGCAGATATTTGATAAATTTAACCCACTGATGTCCAAATTATTTTCTTCATTGAAAATGAAATTTTGAATTTCCCACCACTTTTAAAAGACGAATAACTTTTATCTTAATTTATTGAGTAATTTGTCTCGTGGAAAATAGTGCTTATTTATCCTTCTATTTACTGGTGTGAAAAGTGCTTAATTGCCTTTTTTTATAATTGTCCTTAAAAAGGGACGCCAGGCACTAATGGGTTAAAAATAGGCTCAAGGGGCGAAAAAAAATAGGGGTTTTGGGAGAAAAAATTCATACTTCGTCAATTCTCATGTATCAAATCATATTAATTTTTTTTATAAATGTTCTTTATACTATCTAAAACTTTTGTATTTACAAGTTTTTCATATGACCAATTCTTACTGCAAAAAAATTTAAAAATGAAAACAAAGAGGGGTGGAAAAAGAAAAAAAAATCCATAATTTTGTCAATTCTTAAGATATCAAATCCGATTAAATTTATTTTACATCTTCTCAATAATATCTACAACTTTTACATCAGCAAGTGTTTTATAGGACCAATCCTTATAGCAAAAATAAATTAAACAAAACTAGGGATTGAATAAAAAAAATCTCAAATCAAACCTGCTTATATTTTGACTCATTTTTAAATTCATTTTTGACTTTAAACACATCCAAATGGCAGGTCTGTTACTTTGGAACTATATAAAGTGACGTATTGGCTAGTTTTTTGATAAAGGTAGAACGTATTTGAAAAAATTCTGTCAAAATAGGCATTTTGAACGGAATTTTCGGAGCGATCATGAAATGAAAAATTGGGGAAGTATTCAAATAACAAATTGCTTATTTTCTGACTCATTTTTAAATTCATTTCTGCTCTCAAATTCATCTAATTGACAGGTTCTCTTGTTTAGGAATTGTATAATAGGCCGTATTGGTCAGCTTTTTTATAAAAGCAAAATGTCTTTTTAAAAAATGCTGTCAAAGTGGGCATTTGAACAGAATGTCCCAAAGCGAACGTGATTGAAGAATTGAGGATGTATTCAAATAACAAATTGCTTATTTTATGACTCATTTTTAAACTCAATTTTGCGCTCAAATACATTCAGTTGGCAGTTTCTCTTATTTCGGAACTATATAATGTACCGTATTGTCTATTTTTTCATAAAATCCGAATATAACCCAAAAAATGTTGTCTAAGTGGGCATTTGAGCCAAATATAGCTTAACCCGGGAGAAATCGCTGCATGAGATTTTCTTTCTCCATCGTACCTTTTTTAAGGCTCTTATTTAACACATTTCTCATTTTAATAAAATTTCAAAATATGATTTCGATTACTTTACCTCTTTTGTGAATGAAAGTACTAAGCCAAACAAAAAAGTTGATATTAAGTGAATGTAAAGAAAAGCAATTGGGCACCGTGAGCGAAATTCTCACTTGCGAGTTCTCCCGGGTAGCTAATTTCCGTTTACTCAAGGATACAGCGCTTGGCGAAATTCAAGGTGTGCCAAATGCTATTCCACCCATCATTCACTCCTCTTCCGAGATTCCTTGATAACATCGTACAGTGTCGCCATCTACTGAAAAAATGTATTATACAAATAATTTATTTGAAAAGAAAAATAATAATAAATTTAATGGAATTTTCTTTTTATATACGGCCAAATATTAATTATATACGAGTAACTTGTTGTGTTAACTTAATTTGTAAATTTTAATGTATATTTCTTTACATTTCTTATAGTATTTCAGTTTATAATGAATAATATAATAATGAAAAAATAAAAAAAGAACGAAAGAGAGCTGTTATTGTATTCGGATAAATTACATAATAGCTAAAAATAAATTTTGTTTAATTTATTTTCTTGTTAAGTATCAATTCAAGAACTTTATAAGAAAATACTGAGATCTGTTATATCAATTATTTATTTATTTATTTATTTTACTAATGTGATATAAATCACCAAGTATAGCAATGCACTAAGATTGATAAATTAAAACTTCTTAATGTTGGAAATATATATGAATATATTCATAAATATCAACATATGTACATAGTATATATGAACTTATACATTCATACATGTCTGCTTAAATATTATGTATGTGTATATTATATAGTTGTTATATAGTTAGGTCATTTAATTATATAGTTAGAAAATGTACATAATTTCGATATCATCTGTTCCGATCTATTCAGATTTTGATGTTGTACAAATATATCATTAACATTGATAACATATTAAAAAAAAAAAAAAAGTATAGTTTCCAGATTCTAAGAATCATCAAAAAAGTATATATTTCAATTAATAATAAATTGTGTTAAAATTAAAATATTTTTTATACTTGGAAATTTTTCATTTGAAATAAAATATGTTTAGGAATTTACATCAACTTTTGTGACACTGATTTAATGCACCCTTCCAATTCATAAATTGATAAGTCTAAACTAAATATACATGCATATACTGATTGAATTTGTACAAAGTACAAATACAAAACAAAGATCACGTTTTATATAAAAAAACCACCTTAAAAGTTTTTATCTAATACTAGCTGACCCGCCCGGCGTTGCCCGGGTCCGTTATAATAATGTTAAACGAACTTGAAATTTTTGATTTTATCTTTAACTCAAAATATGTGTTAATACACTGTTAAGAATTTGACCCTTTTGCTGCATCGTCACTCCACCGCTTTTATAGAAAATGATTACTTCAGCCTATTTTGGAGCATTGTCATAGGTCAAAAGAGATATATTCTATAAAAGCGGGGGAGTGATAATACAGCAAAAGGGTCAAATTTTTTACAGTGTACATTATATTAAATACGTGCCCCCTGACTGTGTCAAAAATTGGTTTTAAAAAAAAACTAATATTTAGCTGCAAAAATACCTAAAATGACTGCAATGGGAAACGTAGGAGGGAATATGTGTCCAACGATTTCGTGTTGATATTTATCCTTAAAATTACTGTTAAGTGACTTAACTAAATACTTTTTTCACATAGATATCCCAAGTGAAATATTTTGAATTTCAAACTAATTATATATCACTCTTAAATCTGACTATACCGTGAATGAAATCGATTCTCGATGATTCGCTAAAAGGTTAGTATATAATATTATAAATTCAGAGCCATTTTACAAAAATAGGTGTATATTTTTTATCAAACATGCGTAATGTTCATTCTATGAACAAAATCCTAACCGTAACCTAATTGTATCGGAATCATGACTTGTCTGTAATTTAGCTGTATCTTAACAGTAACCTAACTGCAAGTTAAATATACCATAAATGTAACTTGGCCGTCACCTAATCATAACCTACCCATAATCTAACCACAACCTAACCGCAACTTAACCTTAACCTAACTGTAACTTAACCATGACCTAACTGTAACCTAACCGGAAAATAAAATAACAAAAGGGTCACCGGAACGTAATTGCAACCTAACTGTTATCTAACCGTAACCAAGTTCTAATTTAACATTAACTATAAACGAAATATTTTAACCATCTCGCGCTAAGTACTTAGTTTCACTTTCACCGCTACGGAGCGCATTATGTTTTGTAGAACATCCGAATTTTAGGTTCGGATTGGATTCATGTTCATGGAAATTATTTTGTCTTCTTCGGATACGGTTGTGATTGTTTGGAATATTTGTGTTCAGTTTAGATTCGGTTCAATTCAGATTTCGTGGGGTTTTTTTTTTCCCTTCAAATGGGATTTTTAAGTTCGGGTCGGGTTGTACTTATATGGAAATTATTTTACCTAGTTCCAATGAGGTTATACTTCACTGAAATATTTTTGTTAGGTTCAGATTAAGTATAGTTCAAATTTCGGGATTTTTTTTTCTTTTTTTTTTTACAAATTTTTTGTTTGGAATGGGGATTATGTCCATGGAAATTATATTGTCTTGTTCGTAGCTGGTTATAGTTATTTGGACTATTTTCGTCGGATTCAGATTTGGTTCGATTCAGATTTCAGGTATTTTTTAAATTGATTTTTAAGGTTCTGGTTGGATTCATGTCCAGGGAAATTATTTTGTCTTGCTCGGATCCGGTTTTGGGTCTTTGGAATATTTTTTTCGGGTTCAGATGTCGTTCAATTCAGATTTCGGCTTTTTAATGGAATTTTTAGGTTCAGGTTGGGTTGCGCATCAACGGAAATTATTCTGCATTGTTCGAATAAGGATATGCTTCTCTGGAATATTTTTGTCAGATTCAGATTTAGTTCATTTTTTAGGTTCGGTTTGGGTTCATGTTCATGGAAATTTTTTTGTCTTGTTCAGGTCCGGGTATGGTTCTGTGGAATATTTTTGTCGATTCAAATTTCAGGTATTTTTTTCAAATGGAATTTTAGGTTCCGATCGGTTTCGTGTCCACGAAAATTATTTTCTCTTATTCGAATCCGGTTATGGTTCTTTCGAATATTTTGATCGGATTCAGATGTAGTTTGCATAAAACTTCAGGCCTTTTTTTCAAATGGAATTTTTTAGGTTCGAGTCAGGTTTATGTTCATGGAAGTTTTTTTGTCTTGCTCTTATCGGGTTATAGTTCTTTGGAATATTTTTATCGATTTCAGGTTTCGTTCTGGTCATTTTTTGGGTTTTTTCAGAGAAAAATTTTAGGTTCGGGTCGGGTTGCATATACAGGAACATTATTTTTCTTTGATCGGATTGGGGTATGCTTCATTTGAATATTTTTGTGGGATTCAGATTTGATTCGGGTCAAATATCAAATCCATAGTTTTTTTTTTTTTTTTTTCAAATGGAATTTTTAGGTTCGGGTCGCGTTTATGCTCATGAAATTTTTGTCTTGCTTGGATCGGAGTATAGTCTGTTTTTTTCTGGTTGGGATCGGGTTATGTATTAATACGCCTAAACATTATGTTTTGCTACTATTCTTTTAGTGACTATATTTATATATAATTTATTTTGCTATTTGATAATTTATTACTGTGTATGAATCGTCTGCCTATTCGAACAATTGTACGTCAAAGAGCCATTTTATTTTTGTTTTAAAAACAAATTAAAGTCTTAATAAAATTTTAACTTAAATAAATGCATTCAAATTTAATCAATGATTTTAAAAAAACTGCTAAAAAAGCCTCATATATACATATACATTTATTAACTGCAACATAGCCAACCACAAATACATTATAATATACGAAGTACCAACGATCTGACGTAATAGCTATGTTCAAAAATCCTAAGTTAAACTGACATTTTGCCAGTCTATGAATTTTAAAGGTCTTTGGGAAAAAAACAGTCACTTTTGAAATGTCAAAATCTCAAATTGGTTTCTTTTATAGAGTAAAAAGAAATTAATAGAGTGAAGGTATTATCTCTGGAGATGATGCTTAAGATGTAACCCTACATTAAGTCCAATTAAGTACCAACAAAAGCACGTGCTTTGACACGCCTATCAATTGGCGAAATTTTAAAATGAAGGGCCAAAATCACAGTCAAGTGAAATCCAGCCACCCCATTGGTCGTGTGGTAAGGGTGAAAATCACGAACTTGTTTCTCCATTTGAAAAAGGTGAGGGGGAAAGTATTTTTTAAACGATTGTTACCGTCTGTTCTTATTTAAGATAAACCATCGAAATTAACTCAATTAAGATATTTTGATGCCATTTTATAAAATGAGAGTGAAAAATTTAGATTATAAATGAAAAGAGATAAGATTTACTTCAAAACTGCCGCTACGATTTTTTCTCGGAAAAAGGAGTATGACAACATTTACCCAACTGCTAAGAGATTGTTCCCTGAAAAGGATGCGGCTCAATGACCAATGAGGTGTTTGGATTTCACCGGACTGTGATTTTGGCCCTCCATTTTAAAATTTCGCTATCAATTGAAAAAGGTTTAAACCTGTATTTTTTTTTCTCTCGTTTTTAAAAAAAGAACTATTTTATCGCTTCACCGGTAAAAATTTATTAATTATTTTATCATATGTGTTTTAAATATCAATATAGAAAATTATTTTAACGTTTTGCTTGAAAATATAACATTATTTTGTTAGTACATTAAAATCGTCTGCAGTCAGAAATTTATATTTTAGATTAATATTTATTACTTAAGTTTTCATACATGATTTTAAAAGAATGTTTTCATCATTATATTTTAAATATTTATTTACATGCAATTATTAAGTCATAAACATTTTTCATCTACGTTATAAAGTATTGAAAATTACATTAATGACGGAAACTTTTAGTTATACAATTTTTAATTCGTATCAAATGTTTTCAATATCTTATTTAATTTTAATTTGATATTTAATTATTGCTAATTTTCCAATTTCCTTCATTTTAAAAGCGAATATTTATTCTAATAAATAATAATAGAACGAAGACCATTTTAAAAATTTGCTATTTCCTCTTGAAATATGCTTCAACTGTAATTCATTTCTTTCAATTCGTCTTATAATAGAAAATCTCTTCCACGTCCTTTTGTTTGCCACATTAAATTTGAGCGATAAATGGTTTCATATCGCAAACCTTTTTTGAGCTTACTTCACCTCCATTTATCTTATTCCTCCATGGGTTTCTTTAATTCTGTCTCAGCTTTCTTATTACTTCTGCGAAAATTTTTACACAACCAACCAACCGTAAACAAATGAAAGAGAAAAAAATTGGGCAAAAGATGATTTTTTATTAGAGTGACCTCTTGATTTTAATTAATTACTCAGTTAATAATTGGAATTTTGAAATTCTGAAGCTCAGGTGCATCAGGAGAGATATTGGGCTACTCTCAAAAAAATTTTGAGCTTTGTACGTGCTGTAGATTTTGCTAGCCATCGCAGACACACACACAGACAGAGCGTTTTGTTCTTTTATTAGTATAGACTAGCTGACCCGCCCGGCGTTGCCCGGGTCCGTTATAATAATGTTAAACGAACTTGAAATTTTTATGATTTTATCTTCAACTCAAAATATGTGTTAATACACTGTTAAGAATTTGACCCTTTTGCTGCATCGTCACTCCACCGCTTTTATAGAAAATGATTACTTCAGCCTATTTTGGAGCATTGTCATAGGTCAAAAGAGATATATTCTATAAAAGCGGGGGAGTGATGATACAGCAAAAGGGTCCAATTTTTTACAGTGTACATTATATTAAATACGTGCCCCCTGACTGTGTCAAAAATTGGTTTTAAAAAAAAACTAATATTTAGCTGCAAAAATACCTAAAATGACTGCAATGGGAAACGCAGGAGGGAATATGTGTCCAACGATTTCGTGTTGATATTTATCCTTAAAATTACTGTTAAGTGACTTAATTAAATACTTTTTTCACATAGATATCAGAAGTGAAATATTTTGAATTTCAAACTAATTATATATCACTCTTAAATCTGACTATACCGTGAATGAAATCGATTCTCGATGATTCGCTAAAAGGTTAGTATATAATATTATAAATTCAGAGTCATTTTACAAAAATAGGTGTATATTTTTTATCAAACATGCGTAATGTTCATTCTATGAACAAAATCCTAACCGTAACCTAATTGTATCGGAATCATAACTTGTCTGTAACTTAGCTGTATCTTAACAGTAACCTAACTGCAAGTTAAATATACCATAAATGTAACTTGGCCGTCACCTAATCATAACCTACCCATAATCTAACCACAACCTAACCGCAACTTAACCTTAACCTTAACCTAACTGTAACTTAACCTGACCTAACTGTAACCTAACCGGAAAATAAAATAACAAAAGGGTCACCGGAACGTAATTGCAACCTAACTGTTATCTAACCGTAACCAAGTTCTAATTTAACATTAACTATAAACGAAATATTTTAACCATCTCGCGCTAAGTACTTAGTTTCACTTTCCACCGCTACGGAGCGCATTATGTTTTGTAGAACATCCGAATTTTAGGTTCGGATTGGATTGATGTTCATGGAAATTATTTTGTCTTCTTCGGATACGGTTATGATTGTTTGGAATATTTGTGTTCAGTTTAGATTCGGTTCAATTCAGATTTCGTGGGGGTTTTTTTTCCCTTCAAATGGGATTTTTAAGTTCGGGTCGGGTTGGGTTGTACTTATATGGAAATTATTTTACCTAGTTCCAATGAGGTTATACTTCACTGAAATATTTTTGTTAGGTTCAGATTAAGTTTGGTTCAAATTTCGGGATTTTTTTTTTCTTTTATTTATAAATTTTTTGGTTTGGAATGGGGATTATGTCCATGGAAATTATATTGTCTTGTTCGTATCCGGTTATAGTTATTTGGACTATTTTCGTCGGATTCAGATTTGGTTCGATTCAGATTTCAGGTATTTTTTTTAAATTGATTTTTAAGGTTCTGGTTGGATTCATGTCCAGGGAAATTTTGTCTTGCTCGGATCGGGTTTTGGTTCTTTGGAATATTTTTTTCGGGTTCAGATGTCGTTCAATTCAGATTTCGACTTTTTAATGGAATTTTTAGGTTCAGGTTTGGTTGCGCATCAACGGAAATTATTCTGCATTGTTCGAATAAGGATATGCTTCTCTGGAATATTTTTGTCAGATTCAGATTTAGTTCATTTTTTAGGTTCGGATTGGGTTCATGTTCATGGAAATTTTTTTGTCTTGTTCAGGTCCGGGTATGGTTCTGTGGAATATTTTTGTCGATTCAAATTTCAGGTATTTTTTTCAAATGGAATTTTAGGTTCCGATCGGTTTCATGTCTACGAAAATTATTTTCTCTTATTCGAATCCGGTTATGGTTCTTTCGAATATTTTGATCGGATTCAGATGTAGTTTGCATAAAACTTCAGGCTTTTTTTCAAATGGAATTTTTTAGGTTCGAGTCAGGTTTATGTCATGGAAGTTTTTTTGTTTTGCTCTTATCAGGTTATAGTTGTTTGGAATATTTTTATTGATTTCAGGTTTCGTTCTGGTCATTTTTTGGGTTTTTTCAGAGAAAAATTTTAGGTTCGGGTCGGGTTGCATATACACGAACATTATTTTTCTTTGATCGAATTGGGGTATGCTTCATTTGAATATTTTTGTGGGATTCAGATTTGATTCGGGTCAAATATCAAATCCATAGTTTTTTTTTTCAAATGGAATTTTTAGGTTCGGGTCGCGTTTATGCTCATGAAATTTTTGTCTTGCTTGGATCGGAGTATAGTCTGTTTTTTTCTGGTTGGGATCGGGTTATGTGTTAATACGCCTAAACATTATGTTTTGCTACTATTCTTTTAGTGACTATTTTTTATATATAATTTATTTTGCTATTTGATAATTTATTACTGTGTATGAATCGTCTGCCTATTCGAACAATTGTACGTCAAAGAGCCATTTCATTTTTGTTTTAAAAACAAATTAAAGTCTTAATAAAATTTTAACTTAAATAAATGCATTCAAATTTAATCAATGATTTAAAAAAACTGCTAAAAAAGCCTCATATATACATATACATATATTAACTGCAACATAGCCAACCACAAATACATTCTAATGTACAAAGTACCAACGATCTGACGTAATAGCTATGTTCAAAAATCCTAAGTTAAACTGACATTTTGCCAGTCTATGAATTTTAAAGGTCTTTGGGAAAAAAACAGTCACTTTTGAAATGTCAAAATCTCAAATTGGTTTCTTTTATAGTGTAAAAAGAAATTAATAGAGTATAGGTATTATCTCTGGAGATAATGCTTAAGATGTAACCCTACATTAAGTCCAATTAAGTACCAACAAAAGCACGTGCTTTGACACGCCTATCAATGGACAGTATTCTCGTGACGTCACAGTGGGAATCATGTGGGTAAAAAAGCGGCTGCTAGCGAGTTTGTTTCGTTTTTTCATCATTTGATGAAGCCTAAAAAACAGATAAATGCATGTGTAAAATAATGCAAATTTATTCTGTACGAATAATTTTCGATAAATATTTATATACATACTAATAAAAATCAATATTTGCTTATTAATTAAAATTTAAAATTTTTATTTTATAAATAAAATGAAAAAGATGAATGCAATTGCTTTAAAATAGAGAAAAAAATTCATATATAACTCATACATGTCCCTGAAAAAGTCTAAAACTTCATATAAAAATAAAATATAAGCATAAATTTTCTAATCACAATGCTTTTAAATGGCGCGATTAAGAATGTTATTCCCAAACAGACGAATTCTTGTAGCCTCGAACCAAAAGGGAGAATATGGTCCATTGGCGAAATTTTAAAATGAAGGGCCAAAATCACAGTCAAGTGAAATCCAGCCACCCCATTTGTCGTGTGGTAAGGGTGAAAATCACGAACTTGTTTCTCCATTTGAAAAAGGTGAGGGTGAAAGTATTTTTTAAGCGATCGTTACCGTCTGTTCTTATTTAAGATAAACCATCGAAATTAACTCAATTAAGATATTTTGATGCCATTTTATAAAATGAGAGTGAAAAATTTAGATTATAAATGAAAAGAGATAAGATTTACTTCAAAACTGCCGCTACGATTTTTTCTCGGAAAAAGGAGTATGACAACATTTACCCAACTGCTAAGAGATTGTTCCCTGAAAAGGACGCGGCTCAATGACCAATGAGGTATTTGGATTTCACCGGACTGTGATTTTGGCCCTCCATTTTAAAATTTCGCTATCAATTGAAACAGGTTTAAACCTGTATTTTTTTTTTCTCTCGTTTTTAAAAAAAGAACTAATTTATCGCTTCACCGGTAAAAATTTATTAATTATTTTATCATATGTGTTTTAAATATCAATGTAGAAAATTATTTTAACGTTTTGCTTGAAAATATAACATTATTTTGTTAGTACATTAAAATCGTCTGCAGTCAGAAATTTATATTTTAGATTAATATTTATTACTTAAGTTTTCATACATGATTTTAAAAGAATGTTTTCATCATTATATTTTAAATATTTATTTACATGCAATTATTAAGTCATAAACATTTTTATCTACGTTATAAAGTATTGAAAATTACATTAATGAAGGAAACTTTTAGTTATACAATTTTTAATTCGTATCAAATGTTTTCAATATCTTATTTAATTTTAATTTGATATATAATTATTGCTAATTTTCCAATTTCCTTCATTTTAAAAGCGAATATTTATTCTAATAAATAATAATAGAACGAAGACTATTTTAAAAATTTGCTATTTCCTCTTGAAATATGCTTCAACTGTAATTCATTTCTTTCAATTCGTCTTATAATACAAAATCTCTTCCACGTCCTTTTGTTTGCCACATTAAATTTGAGCGATAAATGGTTTCATATCGCAAACCTTTTTTGAGCTTACTTCACCTCCACTTATCTTATTCCTCCATGGGATTCTTTAATTCTGTCTCAGCTTTCTTATTACTTCTGCGAAAATTTTTACACAACCAACCAACCGTAAACAAATGAAAGAGAAAAAAATTGGGAAAAAGATGATTTTTTATGAGAGTGACCTTGATTTTAATTAATTACTCAGTTAATAATTGGAATTTTGAAATTCTGAAGCTCAGGTGCATCAGGAGAGATATTGGGCTACTCTCAAAAAAATTTTGAGCTTTGTACGTGCTGTAGATTTTGCTAGCCATCGCAGACACACACACAGACAGAGCGTTTTGTTCTTTTATTAGTATAGATAGATTTTTTTTTTCTTAATATTTAATATCTTACTAGACACTGAAAATTGAAGAGAACTAATTACAAATCACTAAACGAAAACATTAAAAACATTAATTATCTGTTTAAATGATAATACTTATAAATATTAGTTATATATGTAATAATTAATAATGTTAATTAATATAATTTTATAATTATATATATATATGTATATATTTTAATATTAATTAATAAATAGTTAATATTAGTTATATATATTTAAATATTGATAATTTTTTAAAAGAAAAATTATGTTTGTGGAAGATTAAAGATTTTCCTTTTTTTTTCTTAAATTATTATCATTAATTAAGTACATAGAAATATTAAAATTTGAATATTTATAATTAATATTTTTATGTTTCACTACTTTATAATTGTAAATGAAACAGTAAATATTAAAATAAATACTAATAAATATTATATATATATATATATATATATATATATATATATATATATATATATATATATATATATATATATATATATATATATATATTGATTGTGTGTGTGTGTGTGTGTGTATGAATGATGCCTCATTTTAAAACATAAGAACTTTAATAAATTGGTTTTACTAATTTGATATTCATCTCTTACAACACGGTGGTAGCATAACTAAAATAAAAATATTTTTTTTATTTTATTTTAAAAATTATTGTATTTTAAATTATATTTATTTAATTATTAAAAAGCAGAATTTAAAAACTTATATTAATTATTTACATTTATTTCAAATTAAACTTTATGTAATAAAATTTTAAATAAAATTTTATAACTTAATTGTAATTAAAATTTAATTGTCTAATTGACAATAAAACTAATACAAAGTAACTGAGTTTTATAACATTCTTTATTCATTACTTAAATAAAAATCAAAACAAAAATCTCCAAGAGCAAGGACACAACTCGCAATCTTATAATTACAAGCTTTCCGCTTTAACCACCTCGCTATGCCTCTGATACTCTACAACAGCTTCCAAGTGCCTCATATACGACAAAAATTGTAAGTAAAATGTCTGAAGCAGCCATGATGCGCGAGAAAATGCGTAGATGCTAGTCAAAACATTTGGCACACCTTGAATTTCGCCAAGCGCTGTATCCTTGAGTAAACGGAAATTAGCTCCCGGGTAAACCCTTTCGAGTCTGGTGTGTTATTAATAGTACATGCCTTTTAATTGAGTGTTATTTTACATTTAACAAATATTTTTGTTGCAGTTTGCATGTGGTAATGTTAGTATGTGTCTATGCATTTGCTATATAACTTCATTAATGTTTAGGCATTTAGTAATAATGGTAATAATAATAAACATTTGCTTAATTCTCTTTGCGCCGTTTGCGATTCTTTTATTTTAAATATGCGTTTCACTCTTTAAATTTAAAATAAAGGTTACTTTCTTGAAAGAATCATGTGTAATGAAGTGCAAAAAGTATTAAAAAGTTGTAATATCGGTTAAATCTTGTTATAATATTTTCTAAACATCTCCAAAAACTATTCCTTAGTCTATTGTCATATGAATTGGATAGTACGCAAAACAGCAACATTCGTTGTTTCAGTGAATCACCTATACCTTAAATTCTAATTATTCGATTTGGATAGCTAGTGTTAATGTTATTAACATAAAAAAATGAACCCGAAAGGGTTATGATGATGCTGATAAAACCGGCTCTTACAGAAAAAATAAAATTTCTTCAAAAGCGGCCAAATGATTTTTTTTTTAACTGGGTTTCTTCTCTAATTATATTTTATTTTTTGTTGTTCAAATGAGCACTTAACGAAATCTACCTCCGCCTATCGGCCAAGCCGGCAAGGATTTTTTTTTTTTTTTTTTTTTTTTTTTTTTTTTTTATTACATGTCCAACGATATCTTCGAAAATATACCTAAATGTATTTTTGAGTTCGGCGTTATGAAAGATTTTACATGATAGGGGACAGTGGGGATGAATGGGACTATTTTTACATTTTTACTAATAACTTAAGTTGTATACAGTTGTTAATTTAAAAATATTACTTAAAGAATATTTCAGCTTTTAACAACTTATTGACATATTTATTTCAATAAACAATTGTTTTTTTAATTTTTAATATTTTTTTTAAACATGCATGCATACTGTCCCATTCATCCCCATGGTGGGGATGAATGGGACAGTATGTATTTCTTTCAGAAAAGTAACTTTTATTTTAAAGAGTGAAATATATGTTTAACAAAGATAATTAAGTAAATAATCATTTTACTAAATGAAATCATATAGTAAATGCATAGATATATACTAATATTATTACATGCAAATAGTTGCAAAAGTATTTCTTAAAACAAAATAATACTCCATTAAGAGACATGTACTGTAAATGGTACACCAGACCCGAAAGGGTTAATATACAAAAAATTCATTTATATGTGCTATGGATACAACGGATTCAAGGGGGGGGGGTCCCCCTAGAGCTCTTCAAAAAGGGATGTAGTGAAAGTAAAAAGTGCTAAAACGGGAACGCAAAATAAGGGAAAATTCCGCTTTAGCCAGGTTTTAATCTTATTCAGTTTTCTAAATATTTTAAATTCTTTTGACTAGAGCCATAAAATTTACCAATTACGGCAATATTCCGTTTTAGACGGGTTTTGTTTTCACAGGCTTTTTTTATTTTATCAAGCATCGATTTTTTTTTTAATATTCCTAAGAAATACTTTCAGTTTGGAGTTTTGAAGGGACGTAGATGAATTATCATTGTTCTGTAAAAATTCCAAAAGCTTTGCTACTATCTCGCGTCTCGCTTGCTCAGATAAAATCAGCATCGAGCTCAGCATAGTCAGTTATAATGAGTAAAGCCCTCAAAAAACCCCTTTTTGTTTGTTAGTGTGTTTAGTTATCTATTAGTATAAATATATTAAATCTCCTTTAAAAGAAAGTGTGCAGTGAACTATGTGAAAACGAAACTTGTCTGTAACGGAATCCTTCCTCAAACGGAATCTTTTTCTTGCAAGAAGAATATGACATATTTTTAATAAATGGTATACCTGCTAAGATTGAAAATTGTTTAAAACGTACTATGATGAATATATTCATCCTGGTATTAAAACTGATCCTGATGATGTCATTACTCGTTTTTCACACAAGAAAGAAAAATGGAATTTGCGATTTAATAAAACATACTTTGATTGCATGAGTATAAATTTTAATTTTTAAGGATTAACTATTATTGCATTGTTGTCCGATTAATCAAACTGCAAAGACATATTTTCCTTTAATACAGTAAAACCTGCTAAAATGAAATTGCAAAGGATGGGAGAAAATTCCGCTTTCAACCGATTTGCGTTTTAGTAGATTCATAATTTATTATTGAGTTCTTTTCGTTAGAACCATAAGATTTTACTTTTAAACCAGAATTTCGTTATCGATTCCGTTTTTACATGATTTACTGTATTTTAAAATTGTTTCATTAAATCATCTATAAAGAGTTGTGAGCCAGGCATGAAAGAGTTCCTCCTAAAGGAGGAATTCCACCTTTTTTAAAGCAATTTTGAGCATTCTCTGGATTGTTGCAAAAATGCAAAGAAAATATTGGAAGCATATGGAGAGTGGGGGAGGGGTCTGAAAAATTTAATAATCATTTTCTTTTCTCAGATCTTTAGAGCTTGTTTCTGAATTGCTTGATTGTTTGATGACTTGTGCAACAAGTCATCAAATCAAAGGCAAACTTTGAGCATAAGCATCTGATAATATTGTAAATGAAGTTCTTCAAAGTTGCTTAAAAAGGAAAGAAAGTTTCCATAAAATTATGTTTGGAATAGTATATTTTGTTCTATTTATTTAATAAATTTCCAGTGTGTTATACATTAGGGTAATTTCAGTATGAAACAGTCAACCATTCAAATTAACGTTTATTTCGAAAAATTGATCTCTGTATTCTTTATATTAAGTATATTTGGATTTATATTTTTGGCAAACTGTTATGTATAAACTGTCGTCAATTTTCTTTTTTGATTTAATGAATCTATTCATTTATTATTATTACTTGCTATTCTGCCCGGCGTTGCCCGGGTTCATCAAAAAATAGCAAGAATTGCGAAAAAACTTTAAAAATTATAGTAAAAACCTCGAAAATTTTTAAAAATGCTGCACGAATTTCGTCTAAACTTCGTTGAAAAGAGATGGGCTAGAAAATTGAAGTTGGATTATTTTTACTAATGTGGAAAAATCTTACAAATCGCAAAAAACATTAAAAATCTCATAAAAATATAAACCAAAATTCAAAAATTGTGTTTCAAAATTCGAATAAACTTTGAAGAAAACAGATCAGAATTTAATAAATTAAGCCAAAAATTGAACCTCAAAAAAATCGAAGCGGGTCGTGAAGAAACGTAAACATCGCTTTAAAAATGGCAAAATTTTCAAAAATCACGGAACTCAAAATTTACTCTACTTGGATAAATGTTTTGAATCTAATTAATTTGATAATGTAAAAAGCATTGAAATACGAAGAAAACTGCTAAAAAATCGCAATAAAAATCTTTAATCGCACAGGAGAAAATTTATCATATTAGCGAAGAAATTAATAAAAAAAACATTGCCCAGTTAAACTGATGGCATTGAGCTCACAGGCTACGCATACTAATTGCACATTACAGCCTTATATTTTCAAGGGTTAATTCCGTTCGAAAAAAAAAATTAAGAAGGGGAAACAGCTCTCCCCTTTCCCCTTTTTTATACTTAATCATTGAACCTCCTAAACTATCAAGGACAAGCTTTATCATATAAAAAAACTACATCCAAAATTCAGAGCAAATCGGATAATTCTTAATAAAAACCCATTAGCAGTTACATAATTTAAGAGGAGTTATCCCCCTCTTTTATACTTAACCATTAAACTTCCAAAGCTATTCAGAGATTTGAACAAAATCTGACAATTCTGCTTGAAAAACCCATTTATAAAAATTAAGGGGAGGGGCATTAGAACCTCCGTTCCCCCTGTTTATACTTATTCAATGAACACCTAATAACAGTCACGGAATCACCTCATCAGAATGATCCTATATCTAAATTTTGAACGAAAACTGTTAATTCTGCATGAAAATCCCGTTTATATCAATTAAGGGAGGGGCATGAGCCCCCCCTTCCCCCTATTTATACTTATTCAATGAACACCTAATAACAGCCACGGTATCGCCTCATCAGAATGATCCTATATCTAAATTTTGAACGAAAACTGTTAATTCTGCATGAAAATCCCGTTTATATCAATTAAGGGGAGGGGCATGAGCCCCCCGTTCCCCCTCTTATACATATCGAATGAACTCCAAAAACTAATCAGGGAAGCGCCTTATGAGGATATACTTATATACAAAATTTCAAGTGGATCCGATATTTTTATCATGAGTTATGGCGTTACGCACGAACGTACATACAGAACGGACGGGCACATAGGCTCTCAGGCTATGATAGCCTATGAGCTAAAAACCGAATTCATTTTCCGCATCTGAAAAAAATCGCCGTGAACTCAAAAAAAAAAAAAAAAAAACATACTGCATTTAAAATTGCTGTAGATCAAAATAAGAGAAAAAATAATTACCGTAAAGGATAAAAGTTTGAAACCAAACTCTTATTAGTCTAGAAATTTAAAATGGAATTCCTTTAAAAAAATGTTAAATAATAATAATAATAATAAAAGACTGAAAAATCCCAAAAATTGCATTGAAAATTGTAATGAAAGTCGTAAAACATAAATCCCTAGGGTAAAAATTCACTGTTATAATATAAAATATTGTAATCAAGAAATTAACCATATTAACCAAAAAGTTTGAAATCGAAATCGATTTCCGGATGTAAAAAAAGTGCCACGGAACTTGAAGAATGGCTAAAAATTACATTGAAAATTGCATTAAAAATAGCTAAATATTTGGAAGTCAATGCTTTAAAAAATATTATTAAGGCAGGGCGGTGGGTGGGTTATGATCGAAATCATTCATAAATTACAAAATGTATGCATGGAACGCCAAAATCATATTAAGAGATAAAACATTACATTCGAAACATAACTACATTAAACAAAATGTTTGATATCAAAATTGGTTTCTGAATGGCAGAAAATCGCCAAGGAACTTAAAAAAATGGCTAAAATTCGTATCGAAAACTATATTAAAAATCGCTGAATATTTAAAAGTCATGGCTGTAAAAATTTAATATTCAGTCGAAAATATTGTAATCGGAAATCGTTCATGAATAAGGAAAAGTCAACACGGAACACCTAAAATTCCCCAAACTAACTAAAAATTACATTGAATAACGCATTAGAAATTGGCAAAATTCATAAAAGCGTGGAGAACAAATTGTACTATTTATGCTAAAAGTTAGAAACCGAAATTCTTTTACCGATGTCAACAACTGTCACAGAATTTGAAAAATCACTATGAAACAGATTAAAAACCAGTAAAATTCAAAAATCCGGACAAAATTTGCCATAGTAAGATAAACATTTATATTAAATTCCTGCGGACATAATTTACCATAATGGGACAAAACATTGAAATCTGAAATCTTTCATTAGATAAAAAATATCGACACAAAACTTGCTAAACATTTTATGAAAATACACAAAAAATCTGAATCATTGATGTCAAAATTTGCTACATTAAGCTACAAATTATTTAAAAATTTCTTTTCCAATTGTGGAAAAATCGCCGTGGACTCGAAAACATCTAAAAATTGTATTCAAAAATTCATTACAAATCGTTTCAAATTTAAAAATAGCGGGGGACAACATTTACATTAATAGAGTAAAATAGTGTAATCTGAATTATTTCTTAAATACGAATGAAAAATCGGCGCAAAGCGTGAGAAATAATGAAAACATTGTTAAAAATTGCATTAAAAAATCACTAAATTTCAAAATTCGTAAATGAAGTGTAAATGTTTGAAATTAATTTCTTTTTCGAAATTTCAAAAAATAGCCGTGAGATTCAAAAAACCAATACAAAACCATTGAAAAATTCATTAAAAATCGCTCAATGTAAATACATCCCGTGAATAAAAAAATATTCTAGTCATGTAAAACGTAGCAACCATTCTTTTTATATGAATTGCTAAAAAATCGACGCAGAACACAAAATATATCAAAAATCACATTGAAAATCGACAAAATTAAAAAAAAAGGTAAAAGGTGAAATTTACTATATTAGGCTATAAGTTTGAAACCAAAATAATTTTTTACTTGTTAAAACACCACTGTGGTGGGGATCGAAAAAAATAGTACTAAATTGCATTAAAAAGTTCATTAAAAACGCATTGAAAAATGCACTAAATATCGCTAGTTATTTTTTAAATCGCAGTAATCAGAATTTCATCAAACGGATAAAACATTCTAATCGGAAATCTAAACTATTTGATTATCCGGTTGACCAAGAAACTATCTGGGTCAAACCATAACTACAATAAACTACAATAATGGCGGATCGTAAATTCCATATTCACTTGACATTAAACATGTTACATATGTTTGTTACGTCATCAAGTGGTTTTTACTTCTTATTTTTATATGTATTTGTATTAATGTTTTTCTAAATTATCTCTTCTTTCATTATTTAACATAAAAATTACATCTATTTGCATAATTTGGCTTGTTTCACGATTGATATAATTTGGCGAAATTGGACGACAGGATAATCACGTAGTAAAAGGAAATCCTTTGTAGATAATAAAAAATCGACACGGAACACAACAATTCTTGAAAAATCGCGCTAAATATCTCTAAAATTATATTAGATTAAAAGTTTGAAATCAATTTTTACTTCCGAATATCAAAAAATCACCATAAAACTCGAAAAATTTCTGAAAAGTGCATTAAAAATCACTAATATTAAAAAATCACAGGGGTCAAAATTTACTCTAATAGGGTAAAACGTTGTAATTGGAAATATCTCATGAATGACAAAAATCAGACATCAAACGCAAAAAATCTCGAAAAATCGCATTAAAATTAGCTGAAATTCATAAATCTTAACAGCTAAAATTTAATACATCAGCCTGAAAGTTTTAAGCAAAATTTCTTTTACTAATGTCGAATAATAGCGGCAAAATTTACATTAAATAATTCACTAAAAATCCAAACATCGTTGCACGAAATCCAAATAAATTATATTGAAAAGATAACAAAAATCACTAATTTAGATCGAAAGAATGAAACCGCTTTCCTTTTCTCTAATGTGGAAAAATCGCCTCGAAACCCACTGAAATTCGCATATGAATTAAATTTAAAAAAACTGAAAATCGGCCTTCAAGGTGTAAAATTTCATACATAACTTCGTGCAGCGGTCTCTCCAGAGCATCGCCAGTACTTTAAAAATTTTAACATGCGTTATAAACTTCCTTAAAGTGTAAAACAGATCTCCTTATTACATTTCCTAATTTTGTTCGCGCCCCTCCTTTCACGCACCCTGAAATGTGTCACACCATTCTTTGTTTACATTTTTTATCATGTATTATAAACCATTTTAAAATTTAAAATAAATCACATTGTTATATTTCCAAATTTTAACAAAATCGCGTTCTGTTAGTTCCATTTTTCACCACCAGCTAACGCACTCTATTCTTCAAAAACTTTATCAAAACGATACTCTGTTAAACAACCTATCAGGTGATATATTACTCGAGGGTGTAGCAGTCTTAAGCAAGAATTTAAGATATTTTATGAAATTGCTATTCGAAAATAGTGCTAACTAAATTTTTTGACATTTTAGATAAATTTCGCAAAAAAATTACTACTTATTGCATTCTCAACAGCTCAAGATTTTGATAGAACAACTATAAAAAAAATAGATGCTAAACGCAAAAAATCTTGAAAAAGCGTTAAAAATCACATTGAAAATCGCATTAAAAATCGTTAAAATCTAAAATTCGTAATAAACACAAAATTTAGGGCTAAAAGTTTGAAACGGTTTTCTTTCTATCAATCTCAAAAAAAAAAAAGAAGAACCCGCAAAATGAGAGAAAACACTAAAAATCGCATTAAAAATTCGTTAAAAATTCAAAAATCGCTGTACAAATTCCGAATAAACTTTGCTGAAAAAGAGAAAAAAAATTGCTACATTGGGTTAAAAGAATGAAGCCGTATTTCTTTCACTAATGGGATAAAACTGCAAAAATAACGCTAAAAATCGCCTAAAAAAATTATTAAAAAAAATCTAATCAAAAAATTGAAAATCGAGCTTTGAGGTGCAAAACTACATGTATAAAAGTACCTTCCCTCCACATTTTGTAACTCTACGTACAGCAGACTCTTCAGAACAGCGCTGACACACACACAAACTTGTCTCTTTATTATTATAGATTTAAAAAAATAGCGTTATATTAGTTCCGTTTTCCACCACCAGGTAGAGCACTCTATTCTTCAAAAACTTTATCAAAACCATACTCTGTTAAATAACCTATCAGTTGATATGTAACTCTAGGGGATAGCGGTCTTAAGCAAGAATTTAAGATAGTTTATGAAATTGCTATTCGAAAATAGTGGTACCTAAATTTTTGACATTTTAGGTAGATTTCTCAAAAAAAAATACTACTTATTGCATTCTCAACAGCTCAAGTTTTTGATAGAACAACTATGAAAAAAACAGATGCTAAACGCAAAAAATCTTAAAAAAAAAAAGTTAAAAATCGCATTGAAAATCGTTAAAATCTAAAAATCGTAACAAACACAAAATTTAGGGCATTAGGCTAAAAGTTTAAAACGATTTTCATTTTATCAATCTCAAAAAATAGCCGCAAAATGAGAAAAAAACACTAAAAATTCGTTAAAAATTAAAAAATCGCTGTACAAATTCCGAATAAACTTTGTTGAAAAGAGAAAAAAAAATTTGCTATTTTGGGTTAAAAGAATGAAACCGTATTCCTTTCACTAATGGGATAAAACCGCAAAAATAACGCAAAAAATCGCCTAAAAAATTATTTTAAAAAATCTTAACAAAAAATCGAAAATCGGGCTTCGAGGTGCAAAACTACATGTAAAAAAAATACCTTCCCTCCAAATTTTGTAACCCTACGTGCAGCAGTCTCTTCAGAACAGCGCTCACCGACAAACACCCTTCTCTCTTTATTATTATAGATATAGACTTTCTAAGTTACAAATAGAAAATAACAATCCTATATACAGTTATATTGCATTTTATTGTTTGAATAACTGTTAAAATGTATCAAAATTATACTATTTGGCCATATTGTATATATGGACATTTTTTCCTCCTTTTTTCCTTTTTCTCACTTTCATGCCTGGTTGTGACCCCCCCCCCCCTCCTGAAGGTTGGGCTGCCCTTGGCGGGAGTATACTATGTTCTGCAAAATAAGCAAATGTGTAAACTTCGAAAATTTTATAAATGTACCATGACTTTTGTGGAAGTATTTTTGAACAATAATAATTTAATCTTTTCAGTATGTCCAACGGATATCTCTATTAACATTCCATTGTATTGAAATAATTTCTATTCATCATGATGAAATTTGCATTCCCCCCCCCCCCCCATCTCAAAGAATTGTTCTATGTATGAATTGTTCTATGTATTATTTTAGTGGAACACTATATGTGCGAAGTTTCAAAACTTGCCTTATCCAAACAATCAAATTTTGGGAAAAAAAAAAAAAAAAAAATAATAAATAAAACTCTTCGTTGGTTTTTATTGTAAAAGAAGATTTTAAAATGCCAAAAATACAAGATAAAATTAGTCTTTTGCAGATTGTAGAGTTTTCTACAAGCAAACTCACCTGTATAATAGATTGAGAAAACTCCGATTTTTTAAATAATAGATAAGGCGAGTTTTGAAACACACATCGTCTTACATTATTATTTTACTTTTCCGGAGAATATTTTATTTATGATTTGTTTAACTTATATTATTTTTCTATTAATTGAGATGCAACCCCAGGGGTTTTGGTTAGTCTTCTTTAATTCAAGCAGTTTCCGAGGTGTACTTTTTAACGAGAGCATTCCAATCTAATGAAGACTTGTTCTTTTGGAGAGAAAAAATGAAGGTTGCGGTGGGGGGGGGGGAAGAGCAAAAGATCAAAACCGTCCTTTTTAGGTTATATCTGACATGCGCATCTTTATTTCTGTTTTAAGACTTTTAGATTGCATAGGTATTGCATCTTGTATGATCTTTCTCTCTGACAAAATACATTGGTTGCGCTGATACGGATTTTTAACAGACTTCCAACGAAGGAAGTTATTTCCATGCGTAACTTTTGAAACAGATGCTCTCTTTTAAGTAATTAATACGTACATAAATATACAGAATTATTAAGTAAACGTATTTATTAAATATACATAACTTTAATTATACGTGGGGCCCAGTTTGGCCCTAAAAGTTTTGGGTCTAAGGTACAGACCTTAGACCATAAACTTTTTATTTTCATATAAAATGAAACGTAATTAATTTATCAACAACAAAATGAATTTTCGGTGAAACTCTGATTTTTTGGCCGAAAACGAAACCAAATTTTCGGCCGATCTCTGCTGATTATGAAAATCATTGTATCACTTTCTTGAAAAGTTCATTCTCCCCTTTGTTCTACAAAACAAGATACTATTGCAATGATGAGCTTCTGTATTTAAATTCAGCTAGAAGACATTTGCCACAGGAAAAGTAAGTAAGTAATAATATATATGTAGGGGGGAAAAAAAAGCTTTTTCAATAGTTTTTTTTTTTTTTTTTTAGTAATTAAATTGGTTTTAACTGTAAGAAAAACAAAGAAATGAACGTTTAACATTTTCTGAGCAATGACATTTAAATGAAGGGGGGAGGGGGGACTGCAATGTATATAAGAATAGCCAAAACACAAAACATTATTAAATTTCAATATTTAATTGCTATAAATCATTTGTTTTTAAATAACTAACATAAAAAATGAAACTAAATCTTAGTATTTGAATGACCGTAAAATTGAAACAATTTAAAGATTTTCCTCTTCAAGCAAATATAAAACGGAAACATCATATATATATATTCGTGTATAAAGTCGACTTCCCCCCCTCCCCATTCGTACCACATTTCTGGTAGTATGTTGAAAATGATTTGTAACTGACGATAAATAATAATAAATTTATGTTAAATTAGTAATTTATTTTTTAAAAATCAGACTTTAAAACAAATTCTACGTTTTGAAACTGTAGTTTAAGCTTCTTCAGTTTTATATAATTAATTTGAAAACTATTCATATCAATTCAATGATACTTAAAAAGGAAAAATTCTTTCAAAAATCTATTCAAGCCTTATTTACAAGGATAAACAACTTCTTAGACTGTACTGCTTAAACTGTAAAATATAGTACTTTTAAGTATTGCCAGACTTTTAGGACTCAAGTAGAACTATTTTTAAATGGAGATTAAAATGTTCAAAGGAATAGTACTTTTAAGCATTGCAAGACTTTTAGGACTCAAGTAGGACCGTTTTTAAAATGGATATTAAAATGTTGAAAGGAATGCCCGTGTATTGAAGGGAATTCTACTACAAGGAAGAATGCAAAACAATTACAGAGACAAAGACAGTTTAGTTTTTTCCTATCAATCACAAGGAAGTGACCATTGCCCATTTTATCTCTTTCTTCAACCTAGACCTATATGTGGTTACTTAAAAAAAAAAATTTCCACGCAAATAATCTGCGATTTTTTTTTAAACTATCTTGTGCATAAGTTGACCCCCCCCTCCCCTCTCCATTTCCAACTCCTAAATTCTGTCTAAAATTCTTCGACTTACACACGAGTATATATGGTGATGCTATTCAAATTTAAAACGGGAAAATATTCGGCCCGACGAAAAATATTCTGTAAAATTTTGTCCCCGATATTCGATGTCCGATGCATTCTTAATAATATACACACAGGGTGGCCACTCAAGGGTGGCCAATGGCTAATTACTAACCCGTTGATATAGTTCCGATGCAAAAATGTTTTTAAATGAGGCAAAGAAATATTTAAAAAGGGATTTGTGTCACTAAAATCATTTCTTAAAAAAATTATGAAATTTAAATTTTTATATTGTTTCCCGGTTCGGCCTATAAGTTATATTTAGTAAATTTTTCCTATTACTCTAACAAGTAAAACAAAATAAAGTTCAATAATAGGTTGTTGCCTGGTGTAATATGGTAAAGTTAAAATTATTTACAACGTTAGAACACCAGAATATTCGAATTCCAAGCATACCGGTTTCGGTAGCATATAGCATACCTTCCTCAGTGCTAAAGATAGTGGAGATTTGCTCATATATATATAGGGAGGATGGGGATTCAAGTGATAAGTTTCTTGACCAATAGGAAAACAGAGGATCCTAGGCAACAGCCAATAGGAAAACAGAGGATCCTAGGCAACAGCCAATAGGAAACCAGGGAACAGATAATAGGAAAATTGGGTGGAAAATGGAAAAGATATTGCGAGAATTGCATTAAAAGATTAAGAAAAATTAGTTTTAATGTAATATTTCCAACAGTCTGATAATGGTGGAATAGCAAAATCACAATTAACAAGATTAGGAAGATTTTTATGGATATGGAAAGCTTCAAGGAAGTTAAGTTCTTGTATAGAAGTAGGTTTAGTTAGTATCTTAACCGAATTGAAGTCAAAAGCATGACTCGTCTCCCAGCAATGTTTTGCGATTGAGGATTTCTTGATTTCTTGTTTTTCAATATATTGCTTATGTTCTTTAATACGAAATTTTAGACTGCGTTTGGTTTGACCAATGTAAGAAAGACCACACTGACAATTAATATTGTAAATGCCCCATGAATTTGATAATTCAACAGGATCTTTAAGGTTGGAAAGGGTGAGTTTATTAGTAGGGGTAAAAATTATTTTGAAGTCGAACCGACTAAGAATTTTAGCAATGGAAAAACTTGATTTTGGAAAGAAAGGTAAGACAATGCTAATATTGGAACGAGTAGAAGACTGAGATGAGTTTGAGGAGTGAGAGTTTTGCAATTTAGAAAGGGCAGTATCAATAATAGAAGGGTTGTAACCTCTATCAAATGCAATTGCTTTAATATATTGAATTTCATTATTGAGAGACTGAGAATCAGAGAAAACATGAAGAGCACGATTTATGAATGTGTAAAAGGCAGCCATTTTTTGACTTGGAGGATGACATGAACGAGCGTGGGGGGGGTAGAGAAACAGCGAAGCTTTTTCGATAGACAGATGTAGAGAAGCCAGTTTCACTGCGAGTGACAAGGGTGTCCAGGAAAGGGAGTGAACCATTATTTTCTGTTTCATACGTAAATTGGATATTGTTATCAATAGAGTTCATGATGCTAAGAATGTCCACAATATTGTGAAGAGAAGTGTCAAGTAAGGTGAATGTGTCATCAACGTACCGAATCCAGAAAGGGAAAGAGAATTTATCAAAAAGAGAGCATTCAAAATAGTGCATGTAGAAATCTGCAAGGATGGGAGACAGGGGCGAGCCCATAGCACTGATGGTAACCACCTAACAAACTGATGGTTTAGCTATGGGCTCGCCCCTGTCTCCCATCCTTGCAGATTTCTACATGCACTATTTTGAATGCTCTCTTTTTGATAAATTCTCTTTCCCTTTCTGGATTCGGTACGTTGATGACACATTCACCTTACTTGACACTTCTCTTCACAATATTGTGGACATTCTTAGCATCATGAACTCTATTGATAACAATATCCAATTTACGTATGAAACAGAAAATAATGGTTCACTCCCTTTCCTGGACACCCTTGTCACTCGCAGTGAAACTGGCTTCTCTACATCTGTCTATCGAAAAAGCTTCGCTGTTTCTCTACCCCCCCACGCTCGTTCATGTCATCCTCCAAGTCAAAAAATGGCTGCCTTTTACACATTCATAAATCGTGCTCTTCATGTTTGCTCTGATTCTCAGTCTCTCAATAATGAAATTCAATATATTAAAGCAATTGCATTTGATAGAGGTTACAACCCTTCTATTATTGATACTGCCCTTTCTAAATTGCAAAACTCTCACTCCTCAAACTCATCTCAGTCTTCTACTCGTTCCAATATCAGCATTGTCTTACCTTTCTTTCCAAAATCAAGTTTTTCCATTGCTAAAATTCTTAGTCGGTTCGACTTCAAAATAATTTTTACCCCTACTAATAAACTCACCCTTTCCAACCTTAAAGATCCTGTTGAATTATCAAATTCATGGGGCATTTACAATATTAATTGTCAGTGTGGTCTTTCTTACATTGGTCAAACCAAACGCAGTCTAAAATTTCGTATTAAAGAACATAAGCAATATATTGAAAAACAAGAAATCAAGAAATCCTCAATCGCAAAACATTGCTGGGAGACGAGTCATGCTTTTGACTTCAATTCGGTTAAGATACTAACTAAACCTACTTCTATACAAGAACTTAACTTCCTTGAAGCTTTCCATATCCATAAAAATCTTCCTAATCTTGTTAATTGTGATTTTGCTATTCCACCATTATCAGACTGTTGGAAATATTACATTAAAACTAATTTTTCTTAATCTTTTAATGCAATTCTCGCAATATCTTTTCCATTTTCCACCCAATTTTCCTATTATCTGTTCCCTGGTTTCCTATTGGCTGTTGCCTAGGATCCTCTGTTTTCCTATTGGCTGTTGCCTAGGATCCTCTGTTTTCCTATTGGTCAAGAAACTTATCACTTGAATCCCCATCCTCCCTATATATATATGAGCAAATCTCCACTATCTTTAGCACTGAGGAAGGTATGCTATATGCTACCGAAACCGGTATGCTTGGAATTCGAATATTCTGGTGTTCTAACGTTGTAAATAATTTTAACTTTAAAATAAAGTTCAGTTCATGCAACACTAAAATTGATCGATTTATAAAATTTTAAAAATGCGTGATTTTTACCACTTTTCTGCATTTAAAATCAATGAGTTCGACCATGATTTGAGGGGTCATATGCCATGTGTTTACGGTATTCGAAGAAATTGATTCAATCGCAATATTTGTACGACTTTTTTCAAAGTGCCGATACACATGAAATAAATTTATTATGTTTCTAATTGTCCAAAATAATTGTATTTTAACGTGTTTTATTTTGTATGGCTTTGAGACTGTTTCTTTTCATAATTACTTTTAACAAATATTATGTTACTTACATAAGTTTTTATTTAACTTCAATGACCGTATGTTTGTAAATATGATTTTTAGCCGATCGAGATTAAATTTTACATGCCGACGTAAATCCGATGGCATTCTAATGTTATGATTTTCGGTGGTTACCATTTATACTTATTTTACAGCTAAAAAAAAAAAAAAAAAAAAAAAAAAAAAAATTCGGATATATTACCGCTAAGAAGTTTGAGAAAAAGTTTTGGTTAGATAATACAAGACGGCGATGTTTGCGAGTTTTTTTTTTTTTTTTTTTTAAACTTCGATGTATTTATCTCTGAAACCGAAAATTACCTTAAATTTTAACCCTCGTATCGGGATTTTTCGTAAATCATAAAATGTCAATGTTAAAACAAATATCGACTACTATAAAATAGGAAGGAGATAGCACTGTTCGATATTTAACTTTTCTGTACTTTTCAGCACTGTATCTCAAAATGACTTTCATTTTTAGATCGTCCCGTAAGAATTTTTTTTTTGTAAATCTTACATGTCAAAATTAAAATATAGCGAAATTTTAATACTATAAAAAAGATGTAAAACTTTTTAAAAAATTTTTAATTCAATAATGTATTAATTTTTTTGGCTTATACTGCAATTCTTACAACTAAATAGCTGAAGGGTCCGTTGGATGTGTTTATGATGGCAAATTATCAGCACGAGAGGTATAGGCCCTAAGGGGGGGGGGGTCATTCTAAGGGAATCAAACCCATATTTACGCAAGGAAATCCAAGATTTGAAGAAAACTGCAGAAAACTCCAAACGGTTAGGCCGACGGACGCAATTGGGTTCGAACCCAACACCTCCCTTTACCAACTTCGAGAGCAGAACCTCTCGGTAACTGGTGGGGCCTGAGGGCTCCGATGGGGTGGGACAGGAGGTTCAATTTTAAAGTTTTCAACTTTAAAATTTTCAATTTACGAAAAATACGGATGCGATGGTTAAAAATAAAGATAATTTTCGGTTTCTGTAAAAAAAAAATTATAAATGAACATAGGGTAACATCCCCAGTAATTGGCACATTAAGGATTTGTCTTTAAACTTACTTCTATTTTCATTACCAAGAAATAAAATATTTACTTGCAAATATTTTTAAATCGAAGGGTGCATATCTGTGCATCTATTTTGCCCACTAAAAGCAAAAATATTTGAAAAAGTATTTTTATAAAAATATATTTATAAAAAATTGCTGTAATCACCAGTAATTGGCACTTAGACTTTTACACAATTAAAGTAACCCTTTTCAACTAAACAAAACTTTTGACAATTAAAATTTAAAATATACTATAAATCAGATAATAATAAATTGAAATGCATGCCTTTCTTAAGCCAGAAAAGAAGCATTTGCAACAAAAATGGCTAATTTGATACAAGCCATAATTGTTTCTCTTTCCTAGGCACTATTGTCATTTAGTAGCATAAATCAAAGTTATAATCTGTAAAATAAATGTGCATATAACTGGTATATGGTCTTGCATTTTTAAAAGACTGGATATAAATCTTATTTTAGGACATTTTTGTAGGATGTGCCAATCACTGGTGCCTGCCAATTACTGGGGATGTTACCCTATCTATTTTATAATATTTTTTTTTTTACTTTAAAATTTACAATTAAAGATTTTAAATTTACATTGCAATGTTAATTTTACTCTCAACCTCTTTTTTTAAAGTATCTGACAAAATTATATTTCTACTACATTTTGAATGATCCCTAATTAGCAGCAAAAATATGCTTAAACTTTAAAAAGCTATTACTCAAACAATTTAAATCGTAGAATAACTGTTTTTTCCCTTTTACTTGTTAGCGCAACAAGAAAATTTTACTGAATATAACTTACAAGACTGAAAGGCCGTATAAAAATTTAAATTTCGTAATTTTTTAAGAAATATTTTTATTGACTCAAAATGCTTTTAAATCATTTTTTACCTCACTTAAAACATTTTTGTAATTGGAACTTTAAGTCCATGACTAACAGTTTAGGAATTAGCCATCGGCCACCGTTGAGAGTGAACACCCTGTATTTACAATATATACAAATTGTGTGTGTGGGCATTCGCTCCTCTCCCCCCCTCAATTTCTCTCCGTCCGTTTGAAGTAAGTGTATAGTTTTTAATATGGCTTAAAAGATTTTTTCTTGCTGCTTAATGGGAAAAAAATATAAATAATCAGATCTATTTCGTTAATATACTGAAGAATAAATAAAACGACGTGCACTTTAATGCAGTTTTGTTCAATTACAGTTTTCTTTCAATCTTAAACGTTCATTTTTTATTCTTCTATACTTTTTCTTGGGTTTTTTTCTTTACTCGAAACTATTTGTTTCCGATATATAATTACTGGTATATATAAGGTTTGGAAAAAAAAAGTGTGAATCCAAACACTGTTGACCCAGTTAGGAACTTATTATTCTTAATTGATGCAATAACTTTCTTAATGAATATTAATATTGAATATAATTTCTTATTAATACTTGTAACATAATTTATGTAAAAACAAGCCTAAAAAATCCCTGTCCCCTAAAAAATAAAATAATTTTTACTTTTACAAATTCGTTAATTTTTCTAATTTTTTTTTCTAAATCATTAAAATGAATCGAAAGTACCGCAATGTAAACTTCAAAATATAAAAGATCGTATTAAAGAAGCATATTTATTTTAATTGAGTTATAATCTTGATAAAGTTATTTCCCCGATTGTTTCGTGTACCCCCTCCCCCCTTTTTTTAAATCCAGCAACTACATTCGTCATTTTAAATTACCCGAGCAGGTTATTTTTAAAACTTCACAGGATATTTGCCAGCAAGCGGCACAGGGGTTGAAAGCTCTTCACACACACTCATCTTCCTTCCACCGAACCCCTCTCGCGCGTTCCAATTTTCACGAACACTTTCCGACCTGCGTTCGAACGAAAAAGTTATTAAGCAGACATTCGAAAATGAGTTTTTAAAAACTAATCATCGTCCTTAGTGTGGTGAATGTGCAGGCAAGAGAGGATGCCTCCAGCCCGCACAAAGGCTCATCTCTCCGCATCATTTGAAAGCGCGGTTTATCGGAGCGCTGACCGTAGTCGAAAAGGCAAACGCCAAGTTTGTTGTGGCGCCACTCGGAAGCTCTACATGCTCTTCACTTTGTTTTAAAGTGGATAGAACGCCGCACCAGTTCTTCGAGTTCTTCAGCGCATTCATTCTTAGACATGAAGCGGGGTTTGTGTCATTTTGAGCTTCTCAGAAAAATTTATATTAATAGCTAGCAGCTTAAGAAGACAACAATTGTTACGTTTTCGGCTGTTTTTCCCATGATGTGCGCCCTTTATATATAGCCACAAAAGGGGATTAATTATATGAATATGGAAAACAATGTTACTTCTGTCATCAATCATAAAACTGGAACTGGACCTGGCAATGTGCGTGATAAACATGATGGGGAAGATTCCGAAGATGATGAGGATGAAGATCGAGATGAACCTATTACAGTAACAACATCTGTGGCCGACTCGTGCTCTGCTTCGCATGAATTTGAGTGGTTAAGTCCAGAATTTCAAAATTCAACCTACACACAATCGGATAAACACAACGAAAGGACTACATCTACAGATGTTTCAACAGAAAGACATCAGTTGCCCCCTCTTGATGAAACTGGGGTTTCATCTTGCCAAGTATCTCCTGCTCGCTCTGCTCATCATCGCCATCATAAACCTCCTCATGTATGGCCTAGAAAATCTTCAGAAATTTCTGAACAGACTAGAATGTCTCCTAGTCCGTGTCATGAATTACATGCTTGCCACCGTCATTTATCACCAATGCGTTCTTCTTGGTGTTGTCCTTCAGCTTCTCCTCATTCTGTTTGTCTACATCATCATGGAGGAAGCATGATTTCTGGCCTCGAATTAGTATCATACAATCGTGAATGCTATGGTACAGATATGTCACTATGGCCTTGTCAAAACTGCTCTTGTCTTCCTCCTACTGGATTAGCTTCTCAACCCCGTTATCAGGAATCTCATAGTTGGTGTCAAACACCCTCACCTCATCATGAGATTCTTCGAAGGGAATCTTCTTCCCCTTGTGCAGTGCATAAGTCATGTCAAGGCCCTGGAGGATCTCGAAGATCTCGGTCTGCTCGCAAGAGAGATTGCATATCACCCTTGTCACCCAGGTACTCTCCCGTACCTGGAGATCAGACATCTTTAAGGCATTCTGGACATGATCAATGGCAGGTTTGTTATGTGTTTCATTCAAATTAGAAAATTTTAAAGTATTTTTATATTCTATTGTTGTTGTTTTTTATCATTATTTATTATCATATCGCATGTACGATGTCAATTTATCTTCTATCTCTGATTGAGAGTTGTAATTAGCCCTGTGCGAAACGTGCCTAAATACTAATATAAAAAAATCCCTTTCGGCATGGCCTATAGGCGGAGGTAGATTTCGAAAAGTTTTCATCTCAAAAAAAAAAAAAAAAAAAAAAAAAAAAAAAGCCTATTTTTACTCAAATGCCCATTTTGGCAATATATTTTGAATTATATTCTTACTTTATTTAAAAAATTGAACAATATGCTCATTATATAGTTCCTAAATAACAAAAAACTGTTAATTAAATTCGTTTGACAGCAAAATTGAATTTAAAAATGAGTCATAAAATAACCAATTTATTATTTTAATACATCCACAATTCTTTAATCAAGATCGCTTTGAGAAATTTTGTGCGAAGTGCCTACTTTGACAGATTTTTTTTTAATATATATTTAGCCTTTATCAAAACTCTGACCAATACGGCACATTACACAGTTCCTAAATAACAAATAACTGTCAATTGAATGCGTTTGAGAGCAAAATTGAATTTAAAAATGAGTCATAAAATAAACAATTTGTTATTTGAATACAACCTCAATTCTTTTATCATGATCGCTTTGGGAAATTTTTTTGCGAAGTGCTTACTTTGACAGCTTTTAAAATATATATATTCACCCTTTATCAAAAAATCGACGAATACGCACATTATATAGTTCCTAAGTAACAAAAAACTGTCAATTGAATGTGTGTCAGAGCAAAATTGGATTTAAAAATGAGTCATAAAATAACCAATTTGTTATTTGAATACCCACAGTTCATTAATCATGTCGCTTTGGGAAATTTTGTGCGAAGTGCCCATTTTGGCAGCCTTTTTTTAAATATATTCTGCCTTTATCAAAAAACTGGCCACTCCGTCACATTATATAGTTCCTAAATAAGAGAACCTGTAAATTGGATGCGTTTGAGAACAAAAAAAGATTTAAAAATGACAAGGTAAAAACGCAATTTCTTAAATTTCCGCAAATTTTAATCACGATAACTTCGTGAAATTCTGTTCAAAATACCCTTTTTGGCAGCCTTTTAAAATATATATTCTGCCTTTATCAAAAAACCGCCCAATACGTCAAGTTATATAGTTCCTAAATAATAGGACCTGTAAATTGGATGGGTTTGAGAACAAAAATGAATTTAAAAATGACGCATAAAAAACGCAATTTGTTATACTTAATGAATTTTTTAATGATCAAAACTTCGGGAAATCTGTTCAAAATACCTTTTTTGGCAGCCTTTTTAAAAATATATTCTGCCTTTATCAAAAAATTGGCCAATACGTCGCATTATATAGTTGCTAAATAATAGGATCTGTCATTTGGATGCGTTTAAAATCAAAAATGAATTTTAAAATGAGTCAGAATATAAGCAGTTTGGATTTGAGGTTTTTTCTCCAACTCCTATTTTTGTTTAATTTATTTTTGCTATAAGAATTGGTTCTATGAAAAACTTGTCAATATAAAAATTGTAGATATTATTGTGAAGATGTAAAATAAATTTAATTAGATTTAATTGCTTAAGAATTGAGTAAGTTATGGTTTTTTTCTTTTTCCTCCCCCCTTTTTCTTTTCGTTTTTAATTTTTTTCATCGGTAAAAATTGGTCCTATCAAAAACTTGTAAATACAAAAGTTTTAGATAATATAGAGTACATTTATATAAAATTTAGTTGGATTTGATATCTTGAGAATTGACGAAGTTATGATTTTTTTTCTCCCAAAAACCATGTTTTTTTCGCCCCTTGAGCCCACTTTTAACTTTATCAAAAATCTGTCACGCATAAACTTTTTCCTCATTTTTTAGAAGTAATATAAACTTTAAACTGATTCGATATCTATTTTAATTAAAAAGTTATCGCGTTTTTTCTGTTTTCACAAAAACCCTCCTAACTTTCACCTCCTTGGTCCGATTTTGCCCATTAACGAACTTAACCGAGATTTTATGCCCTTTGATTTTATGTAAAAGTTTGATGAAGATCTGAGCATAATTATGGAAGTTATCGTGTCTAGAAGAAAGTGATATACACAGATAGATAGATAGATAGATAGATAGATATATATATATATATATAAACTTTTTTACTGATGGTAGTTTTGGGGTCTAGGAGTCATGATTCGTGTAGATCCGCAAAAATTTTTCAGAAATTCCAACATGGGAGACAATGCAATAGGTAGTATTTCATACGAAATCTACCTAAAAACTCAAAATCGAAGTTCAGTGGTTCGAACTTTCATATTCAGATCATAATGTTGTGTCGGTGTATTTATTTAATATTATTTTATTTATTTATTTTAAACATAGATAAAAGTTTACAAACTAAATCTGTGACTTTACGACCTATTAAAGATAAAGACTTACAGTGCCAAACCCTATTTTTCTTACCCTGCCACCGAGGTGCATCCAGCATGTGTACGGGTCAAGTGGTCAGCCTAACGCGGACCCTCAATGTTTAGTTCCCAAGCTAGCTTGGTTCTACTCATTTTATTGACCCGGAAAAAACGAAGGGTTAGAGAATCTTGCACATCTGGGAGTCTTAACTCTCGACTTGCAGTGTGACAGAAAGGCGCACTGACCACAACGATATTAGCCTTCATTGGGAGTTCAAAAGTCCTCTATATCCCTTTGAGAGGCAAACAGTTGTGTTTCTGTAATATTTGAATTCCCACCAGAAATTTAGAATACATTTATTTCGAAATACGGAAAAGCAATTTTGTGGCTTTATTTCACCAAAGTTTTAAAAGTAAAATTTTATTAAAAATTTCTGGTGGAAATCTTAATTAAAATTAGTTGTGACATATCCCTTCGCCCGTCAAGTGGTTAAGGCACTGCTCCGTTTGCAATATGATCCAAACGATGTCTAAGAAATAGTTCTTTTCCAGTTTCCACCCCTTTTATGGAGAATTTTTTAATACTTTTTTTTTAATGCAATAATTACTCAGTTTGTTTATTGTATTCACTTGACAGCTTTAAATTTTCTGTATTGAATAAAATGGGACTACAACTCATTTTCTTCTGAATAAATATTATATATCTGTTAGCAGAAAACAAATGACCTGTCGATTTTTTATTTATTTACTTTTTTTATAAGCAAACAAAAAAAAAAAAAAAAAACTAGCAAAGAGCATGATTCTTACTTTAAAATGCACTGAAGTATATAGTGAAACTTAAGAATTTAGAATTCCGAAGCATCACAATCAGTTTCCCCATTATTGTTAATACTAAAAATATAAATGTCCAAATAAATTCTCTACTTAAGAATATACTAGTAGTATCTTATTATCGTTAATTAATAGCTAATTTGTAAAAAGTTTCATTTAGAGGTAAAATGGAGGAGCTCCAACTGCAAAAATGATTCAAATGCTTTTTGTCTTATTAAAATCTTTTGTGCCATACAGCTACTTTTTAAAAAGTTATGAAATCATTATATATATACACTATCTGACCAAAGGTGACCGGCCACTTGAGATTTTTGACATTTTGTTAAATATCTAGAAAAATACATGACGATTTATCCTGAAATTGTAAGTGTGTAAACATAATAGTACCGGTCATATATTTCCGTGAAACTCCAGGTGTGTAAGCATAACAGTACAAGTCATATATTGCCGTGATGATTTTTTCTCGAAACTTTGTAGGGGGCCGTCAACAAATTGAAAAAGAACGAATATCTTTTGGGTAAACCTGTCAAAACTAATCTAGCAAAAGCGTTCAAACTGTAGATTATGATTGACTTATTGTAATAAACTGTATTCATTTTTTATGTGGATAGCATGTATACTCGTAGAGAAATTAAGCCTTTCATAAAAACAGTTCCAAATTTTTTCCAAGTTTTTTGCTTATAATTTACAGTGTTCTTAATATAAAATAATGTTATTTTCCTAAAATGTAACAAACAATATTGTACGCAATATCCTGTTATCAGAATTTAAAAAAATATTAAAAATTGTATGAAAAATAAACAGGTTGACTAATTTTTCACTGCGCATGCATGAAAGCTATCAAAATTTCATTTACATAATGTGTTAGCTAAATGTATAGAGCAACTTTTGTGAAAGTCTCAAAAACATAGCTTGAAAATTCTGAAAGTAATTGTAAATAGAATAAGCTCAAAATCCATTGTTCCCAAAATGAAACACAAAAAATGGGGCTGTATCCAAATACGTGCCATATAGTATATTCTATATTGACGCTAATCAATGGATATATGGATACATCCTCTCATCCTTTTGCTTCATTTTCGGAATCGCGGATTTGGAACTTATTCTATCGACGATCACTTTCATAATTTTCAAGCTATGTGTTTGAGACTTTCACAAAAGTTGTTCTATACATTTAGCTAACACATTAGTTAAATAAAATTTCGATAGCTTTCATGCATGCGCAGGGAAAAATTAAGTAGTCAACCTGTTTATTTTTCATACAATTTTTAATATTTTTTAATTCTGAAAACAGGGTATTTTGTACAACATTGTTTGTTATATTTTCGGAAAAGAATATTATTTTGTATTAAGAACTCTGTAAATTATAAGCAAAAAACTTGGGGAAAATTTGGGATTGTTTTTATAAAAGCCTTAATTTCTCTACGAGTATACATGCTATCCACATAAAATGAATACAGTTTATTGCAATAAGCCACTTAATCATAATCTACAGTTTGAACTCTTTTGCTACATTAGTTTTGACAGGTTTACCCAAAAGATATTCGTTCTTTGTCAATTTGTTGACGGTCCCCTATAAAGTTTCTGGAAAATTTCTCATTTATAGTCTAGATATTTAACAAATGTCTAAATTCGCAAGTGGTCGGTCACCTTTAGCCATAAAGTGTGTGTGTGTTTGTATATATATATATATATATATAAATGTGGTATTTCGCTCGTTATCAAGGGCAATGCTAAATACACATTAATTGCGATTAATTTTTGAATAGAAATCAGGATAAACCTAAAAATGATTTCCATAGTGCCCGATCAATCGCAATAGAGAACACAATTCAAAGAAAAATATTAGAAAAATAATAAGACATATATATAATATACACAGTCCCTGGGTTCTAAAAAATCTTTCACCATGCTCTATCAAGTGAAAGAATAAAAATTCTATTCTATGACCATAAGTTATTGAGTTAAAATACTTTGAATTTTATGAATTGAACTGCGGGTTTTAAGTATTTTCAGCACTTTCAGGCATTAAAAACGAAAAAGCGTGTTTCTAGTTCCGGAAAACACTAGAAAATGGAAATTTTATTGTTTTGCTTGTTAAAATACATTCAGTTTTTCTGAATATGACTTACAGGACCTAAGAAATTTATAATAATTAAATTCGTGACTTAAAAAAATAACTATTTTGTTGCAATTTGGTTTTCATATGATTAAGAAGTACATTTGAAATGTTTTTGCAATTGAAACTGTAAATCTTAAACTAACGATTTAGGAATTCGTTTTTTATCAATGGTTATAAAGAGTACATTGTATTGTATTTATTTACGAATAACTAACTCTGGTAAAATTTTAATGTTTACTATTGTGATAATGCATGCTTGTTATCAATAACTTTTGGGACGAGGGAAGATTTAATTGGATATTTGTATTGTGCATTTCTCCTGTTTTTACTAATATTTTTCTAAACTCTCATTTATTTATTTAGAAAAAAAAGTTATCATAATTAGTGACAAAAAGATAACTCAAAGAGATTAGAGTTTTCCGCGTTTCCAAGTATTTCTACTTTTGGAAATTTCCTCTCAGTAGGTACGGGGATGTGCTTCTCCAGCAGTCATCCCCCCCCCCACCCCCACCCTCTCTTCCCTGCGTAAGCTTATGTTTTTGCATAAAAATGACTCTGTGTTTAAGAAAGATTCGCGTTGTTGAGTAGGATTTTTGTTGTTGTTCTTTTTTATTACAACAGCAGTCTTAAAAATATTTTCATTTCATTTTATAAAAGTTTTCCTTTATTTAAATATTTTATTCCCATGCTTGACACGTATTTCAGTTAAAATTTTTACTCTATTTTAATAATTTCTAGGTTTTTCAAATTC
Organism: Maratus speculifer; assembly: GCA_964019185.1. Classification (NCBI taxonomy): domain Eukaryota; kingdom Metazoa; phylum Arthropoda; class Arachnida; order Araneae; family Salticidae; genus Maratus; species Maratus speculifer. The sequence goes on from OZ025293.1 coordinate 286,584,990, forward strand.
ATTTTATAGAATTACATAATTTAATTAGTATTTTCCTTCTGCTGGTTTTTAAAGAAATTTCATATTATTTGGTCTGTATCATATGTTTCAGTGGTTTAATTATACAGAGTTATTTATATTTGTACCTAAAAAAATTAATCTTACTGTCTTCAGCACGCCAGAAATGAGGAATGAAATTATCGTAAATAGGGTTTGTATGTTTTCTGCTACATATCCCCTTCTTACTCCGAAATTTCATCTAAAATTCATAGGCCAATAGAGAAATCCATATAATATTAATCTATGTGTCATATCCGTATTTATCTATGCCTATATTTTAATTATCTGACATTAACATTTTGTAATTATTCGGATAAATGGGACAGTAATATTTCCTCTGGAAATTGTCTTCTATTTTTTCCTACCTGATAGCCTCACAGTAAACTTGCATATACAGTTCTGCATTAAAAAACGCAAAATCATACCTTTCCCGTGTTTGACAGATTTGCTAATAGTTTTGCGGGTGTGGGAGGAGGGGGGGGGGGGGGTAATTCAAAAATTCGATTTCATACCGGAAATTTCCTAAGAAGATATTTTCTTTAAAAAATCATGAAATGTCTGTCTTAAATAAAGAAAGGAATGGTATAGGAATTTTCTGGTAATAAATGAGAAATTTTGAAATAAAAAAAGGTCAAATTGGCTCCCTGGTGCTTGTACCTCAACGTGTCACTTGCGGCCATACATTCCTATACAATAAATGATTATTACAGTGTCCTGTACCAACCCTTAAAGTTTGTACCATGAATTTCAAGTCGCCCTGCATAATATCTAAAATTAAAGCAATGTATTTTTGAGTTTTGCGTTATGAAAGTTTTCACACGATGTACAAATATCCCCCCCCCCCCAAGTAAGTTAATTAGCCTCTCTACATTTTTCCTAAATATATTTGTGAATGTTTAATAATTTGTAAATAAGTGGATCAATAGTCTTTATTATTTCCCCCAATATGAACTTTTCACGTTCAAAATGACTGTGACCAGGGCTGCGGAGTCGGTGGGGGAAAATCGCAGGCTCCGAAAACTTTAATACCTTCGACTCAGACTTCCACTCCGGATTGGCTAATATAGTGTTGCTGTTATTTAAAATTGAGAGAGCGCAAGAAAGATAAAGCGAAAATTTCACTATTTCGGTATTAATTCAGTTCTTAGAGCTTTAAAAGAAAAAAAAAACCGTTTTATTAATTTTTCAATTTCGCGTTACACAAACCCGAAAAATTCGACTATCGAAATCTAAAGAAGAGAACAAAACAAACATGTTACTATTTCGGATCCGTGGACTTGAAAAGTGGAAATCGTTATAATTTTGATATTAATTCGTGTCCTCCAAAGCAGAAAAAAAGTGAAAATTTTACTACTTTGGAAATAATTCAGGATCTGCTAGAGTTATTAATTAAAAATGGTCTTCATCTACTGTCATACGCCGAGCAGTGTATTGGGAATCTTTGAGTAGCCCGATATATTCAAAAAATAACAATTCCTTTTATGAATTTAAAATTACATATAACTGGTTTAATTTCACATCAAACTGTCTAACAAAGATGTCCGGAATCTGAATAAGCTCTTTTTTTTAGCGATTCAAAACCTTTTGCTCAAAAATAGGGTCCGACTACGATACTCAGACTCCGCATCCCTGCCTGTAGCAGACAGACACGAGTGATCTTATAATGGTTCATTTTCAACTTTTTAAGGGGGCACACAGGTACTTTGAAATTGGTCGACATGTCGATTTTCTTTATTCTTTAATATTAACTGAAAGCTTTTTTTAATTGTGAATATTTTAAGATCTCATTTTTACCTATACGACAATTATATCACGAGATATTGTAATTTTGTTAATAGATCCAGCGCAATTACCTAGACAAATGAAAATTTTAAACTGATTTTTCTCCATGTTTATTTTTTTTATAACTTGTTTGTTCAATAAATACTAAGGCTTTTTGCTAATTTAGATAGGTTTATTTTTATTTATTATTATTTTTATTTTTTTACTTGTTCTCCATAGTGTATTTAATATTTTTGTGTATGAATTTAACATTAAAGTTTATAGTCAATTTTTAAAAAATATTTAAATTGAGAGTTTGTTGAATTTACTTCATTTTCTAATATACATGAGAAAAAAATCTTATTAAAGGTAAAATTTCATACATCTAAAAATGCATGCGCAGATTTATGTAGTATAGTCTAATTAATATGGAAGAAAAATCGAAGCAAAAATTTTAGTAAAATAAGCTATTCTACATTTTTAAAGTTTTAGTATTAAGTATTGTGCCACCACATATATTGCAGCAGTGGCGCCAACTTATATGGGCCAAGTGGGGGGGGGGGGGTGCGATCCCACCCAATAACTTGATCTTTACGCCCACCCAATTTCAATTTGTTTAATATATAATTTATTTTATTTATTTAATCGCTGAAATGAAATTTGGTTTTATTAATGCTCAAAGTAATTTTAAATGGAAAGTAGTAAGGACATCAGTGTGAATTACAGGAGCACTGAAAAACCCCTTCAGCGGAAGTATTGTTAAATTTCTTATGAAAACAAATTTCTTGCATATTTTGCTGTCTGTTTTTGATGTCTTGAATTGATAAAGCACTTAGGTAGCTAAAATGTGTGTTTTTTCATGAAATTTAGTTTTTTGCGCTTTCAATAGTTAGCAATTTTTGTTATTTATAATAAATATTAATGTATTTATAAAAAAGAACTTGTGACAGTATAATTTAAAAGCTTGCTTAGAAAAAATACACAATTTAATTTTGAATTATCTTTAGTCATTTGCTCCCACACCTCTCTCTCTCTACACACATGCACACTAAAAGGGGGGGGGGGAATGTTATTTTGCTAAAAAAAATTTAAATTTTGAGCCCACCCAATATTTTTCAAAAGTTGGCGCTACTGTATTACAGTACTGTTCAAAATTGAAGAGATGGTGTCAAATGTACTCTGCCCCCTTAAGTGCGGAACCCTAAAAATATACATAAGTTTAATGATCTACGTTCAGTTGAAATGTTGAATAAAATAAAGGGCAAAGTGCAAAGTTATATTCTACTACAAAAAGAGTAAAGAAAAAGAAAAATACTCACTGCATCGTAGGGGGGGGGGGGGGATTGTTATTTAAGATTCATTATTGATTTACTCCTTGTTATTAAAATTACTGAAACCTTTAATTAAATCTTGCTCCTTTGTTTTCTTTTTCTATGGAAGAGGAGTGCTATGTGTGATATTGACTGCTTAATTTCATTATTATTAAACATATTTTTATTTATTATTTTAGCGATTAAAGCTTTGAAATCTTTAGGAAAACCTTTTATTTATTTTTTAAAGGGAAGAAGGTTAATATTTATGATAGCTAATATTTTAAGTGCGTTATTATTAAAACTAAAATTGAAGCCAGCCTACATATAAGCTTCTAAATCATGTTATTTTTTACAGTTGCATATTTAATATTGAATTTGAAATCCCCCCCCCCCCCAAAAAAAAAAAAAAAAAAAAATTAGCAAGCTTCTTTTTAAATAATAAATCAAAATATTGCACCCTGCCAAATGTTTATGTTCAGATTCATAAATCAATGAGTTTTAAATAGTTGTCTTTTACTTTCTAATTATTCTTCTTAATTTTTTTATTAATGGAATAAGTAAGAGGGGGGGGTAGCTGTTTATTTACTTGTATTTTGTAGTTACTGCCTAATGCTTGTTTCAAATAAAACTTTTTGATCGATAAAAAAAAAAAAAAAATCTTTAAACATTATAGTATATTTCCTACATTTGGGAAGACTGTCATTACATACAAACACACTGGCATATATTGAAATATAAATAATTTTTATAGGTGTATTCCATAAAAAGGTTTCCTAAAGTGTGCGTGTGTTTGCGCTAGTGCGCAGGGAATTCATTTTTCTTAAAGTTAATGTAAAAGGAATCTTCTAAGTATATTAAACTTCTAATGGGGTGGGGAAGTGACAAGGCCTTCTTTCATGGTTTTTTTTCTGCCTTTCTTTCTCTTTCTTTTTTATCGCAGTCTTATGTCCTTGACATTGTTTTGTCAAAGAATGTTACAGAATCCAATTTTCTAACGATTTGTTAATAACTGTGAAATACTTGCAATCTCAAGGAAATTTTCTGGTGTGCTCCTCTAACGATTGTAAATATTTTGATTAACCATTTTCAGTATAACTTTTTAATCGCTAAATTTACTACATTGTCTTTCCTTGCGCTTGTACTGAAGATGCAGCAGATATTTTTCCATTATTAGACATTTGCCATTTTCAGTATGACTTTTTAGTCCCTAAACTTACTACATTACTTGTATTTCCTTTGCACTTGTACTGGAGACGCAACAAATATTATACCATTATTCGATATTCGTCATATGTGCTGAAGATTTTACTTTGGCCTAATAGCATTCAGTATTCATCCTGAACATTCTCAATTTGGAAAATTCAAATTTATCTTGTATAATGGAAACTTAAAATTTTTGTTTTAATATACAATGTTTTATATATAATATAAAATTCTTATGACATTTTTAATTTTCAAGACTATAAATATATAGAATACATAAAAAAAATTCTGAATAATTAAAACCATTGAAACATGATATTGATTCTATAAACTGAAATAGCTATAAATTGTTTGAATGAATTATCTATATAGCAGAAAAATCAAATACACAAATAGGAAAATATATACCGGGTGTCCCAAAAATGACTGATGGATTTTAAAATTCAATAACTTGCAAACGGTGACAGCTATTTAAAAAATTTTGCAGGAGGGTTAATTATAGTGTAAGGAGTTTTTTTACCGTAATTTTTTATTTTAGTTCGCATCTCAAACAATAAGTGGCGCTGACGACGATTGAAGGCCAGGTCGACGCTTCACTCAGCACTGATCACCTGGCCTTCAATCGCCATCAGCGCCACCTGTTGCTTGAGATGCGAACTAAAATAAAAAATTACGTTTAAAAAAACTCCTGACATAACCCTCCTGCAAAAAATTTTTAAATAGCTGTCACCGTTTGCAAGTTATTGAATTTTAAAATCTATCAGTCATTTTTGGGACACCCGGTATATACGGATGAACGCTTATATAGTAGAATGTTTTCTTTGCGAGCAAACATTCACATATATAAGCAAAAACTAGTCTATTTCTATTAAAAATACATAGTATAAAGCTAAAAATAGTTATTCTATCTGCCTTATTGACTATATATGTTAGAAAAACTTTGAAAAATAACTCAATGATAATCAAATCAATAAAATTTATTAATAAGGGAAAAAATATATAAAATAAAAATTTATTAATAACAGCTTATCCTTTAACATTTAAATAGTAAAATATCTAACAATTGCACATGTTTAATACAATATTTTAAAATTCTTTCTCATTAAAATGTGTATGAAAATAAAGTTTGACATAAGTTTTTTTTTTTTTTTAACTTTTTCTATTTTCTTTAAAACTTGCTAAATAATAAATTATACCGGGAATTATTTTAATCAAAGAAATTCCCTTTAATTAGTTAATATCATTTTCAAAAACATTAAAATTACATTAAGCTTTCATTTCGTTATAATTACTATCTACTTGTTAGTCTTTTGCTTTTTCTGCAGATATTTCCTGTCTCTGAAAACAAACCTTATGCCTAACAATACATTGTGGAAATAACACTATACAACCATTAATCACCGGACACTTTCAATTTTAGGCATTTTGTCCATTTTTTAAAGATAAACTTGTCGGATTCTTCTGGAACTTCGGGATTATGAAGAATATGCGGACTTAATGTCCGCGGACATGAAGTCCAAACCAAATTTCATTTTAACGATTAAATAATTTTAAAAAATACGAATTAAATCAATTAAAATTGCGAAATTGGGTGGGTGCAGATATCGAATTATTGTGTGAGCTCGCGCCCCATTAGCCATTATAAGTTACGCCCCTATTCTTAATTTTACTAGAAAGCGACAAATGGACTGTAAATAGAATCTGTTGAAATAATTTTGCAGATTTTTGCGAAGGGGGGACAATCTGATATTTTGAGGGTAGAGGTAAAATTTAAATGGCTGTTTATTTATTATTTCCAGTAATCGGCAAACAGAATGTAATTTTCTTTAATAGAGTTTTAATCATGATTTAAATCACTTTTTTAAAATTATTTTTAAATAAATTTAAGATTAAACAAACATAATAATGTACTTTAACATATTTTTTTTAAAATTATACGAACAATCGAGCAACTTTTAGAAAGATAAAACTTAATCTTAGTCTAAAAGTATCTTAGTCTACAAGTTTTTAAAAAAATGCTTTCAAATTTCATTTGAAAGGATTTTGAGCAGGAATATATTAAATATTGGAATATAGTCTCATTGGCATTTAGAAAAACTTCAAGTTGAGGTAAAATAAAACTGCATGACTTTGTTTGTTCTACTTTGGTGATGCCTATTATATTAGTTTGAGCAAAATCTGAACCATTCAATGAATGTTAATTTGTATCTAAAATAGTGGATCAGAGCCTTTTAGATTGGTGGAAGATATTTGTAACAGTTATGGAAAAGGCTGATACTATAAAACTTATTCATAATCAAATAGCTTTTTACTGCAATAGCTTCATCTTCTTCAGAAGAACGAATGTTATATCCCTTTGGTTTTATACATTCTAAATTTAGAAATAGACTGATAAAGTTATTAAACACGTTTTTCTGTCCCAGCATTTTAATATAACAAAAGTTAAAAATTTATTTTTCTTTTTATGTGCTGCAGTTATTTTTAGTTTAAGTAAAATACAGAAGGTTAAATTATTTTTTGACATCTGATTTGTAGTTTTTCCATGCATTTTGTGTTAATAAAATGATTTTTCTACAGCTTAAAATTTTACTTTTGAACCATTTTTGTAAATTGTGCGATATTATTAATGTGTGTTGGGAATGCATGTGTGTGTATGTGTAATTTATAATTTATATTTTATAACTTTAAAGAAAAGTCAAAACAATAATCATGTAAGATTTTTTTTTTTTTTTTTAATAAAAAAAAATCACGAACCTGGTTTTAAACGTTGCATACTGGGAGGCGTAAATTTCGGGCGGAGGGGGTTGTGATTTAGACCTTTTGTTATCAAATAGGAACAAATAGAACAGAAGATTTTTTTTAATATTCTCGATGTTTAAAACTTTTTGTATCTGGATTGAAGTGAAAAAGAAGGCATGCGGACTTTTCAGATCTCTTTCTGCGTGTGTATTGAGGGAAGGGTGAGGGGGGGGGGGGGGGTTAGTTGTTATTACAATACAGGGTGATTCATAAAAGATGGGCAGAACTTTAAGGGGTTATAGTACACTTAAAGACAAATAATATTAAATAGGAGACTAAGGGTCCCAGACGTATTCCCAAGGAGATAGGGGGCATTAAAGTTTAGGGTCCGAAATTTCAAATGATTATAAAAAATGGAAAAATTGGTCGATTCGTTTGCGGTTTTTGCAAAAAATTTTCTTTATGCCAGTATTTTCTTGAAATAAAATTTTAAAGTTCAATTTCAAAAAATGCCGATAGGGGGCGCTTTAGACTTTGGAGTAACAAACAACTATTTTTTAACGTTATTTTTTGTATTTCTTTAAATAATTTCGAAAGCTTAGACTTAAACTTAAATTTTGATCTAAAAATCGAATCCTAACGAGTAGATAAGTAGCGTAAACTGAAATTTGAAACCCTTCTCCCCCCAGAACAAAAATCAGTTATTCCCGATCTTTGTGTCGTAGATTAGGCTCTAACTACTGCCGCGTTTTGCTAAAATTATTCTTTGTCAGTATTTTCTTGAAAATAAATTTTAAAGAAAATTTTCAAAAAATTCCGATAGAGGGCGCTTTAGACTTTGGAGTAACGAACAACTATTTTATACCGTAATTTTTTGTGTCTCATTAACTGCTTTCTAAAGCTTAGACTTAAATTTTCAGCCCAAAATCTGAATCGTTAGACGTGGTTAAGTTTCTGGGGAAAGGGGTTTGAAATTTCTACTCCTGAGCACAGTTCAGTTTACCATGTCCACACATTGTGTGCTGTGATACGAGGTAAAAAGACACAAATTAGGATTATGGTACCAAAGCATATTTATTAACATGTAATTACAATAAATGTTCAAAATTGTGACCACCAGAGGTTATGCACGCAGAACAACGGCGAAGAATGGAACGGCGAACATTCGCGAAAACATCAGGCTTTTCGAGCACTTCCCCTACCGCGGCGGAAAGTCTGGCGACCAGTTCCTCGGGGGATTCAATGGGTGTCTCATACATAAGAGCCTTCAATTGTCCCCAAAAAAAGAAATCGAGGGGTGAAAGATCTGGCGAGCGAGCAGGCCAAGCAACAGGACCACCTCGACCAATCCATCTGTTCGGAAATGTGATGTCCAGATAGTTGCGGACGTCTCGTACGTAATGGGCTGGCGCTCCATCGTGCTGGAACCACATGACCCGCCGGATGCGTGGAGGAACAACGTTTAACAGGTCTGGCAGCACATGTTGCAGAAATATGAAGTATGTTTTACCGTTGAGGCGTTCAGGAAGAAGGTACGGTCCGATTAGGTGGTCTCCGAGGATTCCTGCCCAAACATTGATGGAAAAGCGTCTCTGATGAGCATGTAGATACGTAGCATGTGGATTGACATCCGCCCATACATGTGCATTGTGTGTGTTAAATGTACCTTCACGTGTGAAGGTACATTCATCGGTGAAAAGCACAGTTCGTCCAAAATGTGGATTTAGCGCGTTCTGCTGCAGAAACCAGCGGGCGAATTCAATACGATTTGGATAATCCCCTGGAGACAGTTTCTGGACTCGTTGCACATGAAACGGGAGCAAATGTTCATCCTTCAGTAACCTCCAAGTCATGGACTGTGAGGTATCCACCTGCCTAGCCACTGTTCGTGTACTTGTACTTGGCTGCGCCGCTACTACATCCAGAATGGCTTCTGCAACAACTACTGATTCGTCCTTTTTTGCACGACCTGCATTCGACCGGGAAGCGAGAAATGATCCCGTCTCACACAACTGTCTGTGCAAGCGCTCGAAAGTTTTGCGGTTAGGCAACCGCCTGTTGGGAAATCGCTCTCCGTACATTCGTTGTGCCTCTGCATCATTTCCATCTGCCGCTCCGTAAATTAAATGCATCTCAGCCTTTTCCTTATTCGTGAAGGGCGCCATCTTCCGATTCATTACTACAGCGACTTACACTTGACTCACCGTTCAGTGGTTTTTATGCCTGAATCGTGTCGAAATTTTGCATACGTGTTCTTCTTCTTCCCCATTTGACATTTGCATACTTTCTGTCTCCTTCTTCACCCGGTGACTAGCGTCAGGAATGGAGCTTTAACGTTTGCATGAGCGACGTTTCCAACTGTGCCAGTGCCTTTATGAGTGAATTCCGACTATGCAATCCTTGACGAAAGATGTATTTTTGCCTCGTATCACAGCACAGAATCGTTGGGCATGGTTAAGTAGTGCAAACTGAACTATGTTCAGAAGTTGAAATTTGAACCCCCTCCCCTCGCTACTGAACCACGCTCAACGATTCAGATTTTGAGCTGAAAATTTAAGTTTAAGTCTAAGCTTTAGAAAGCATTTAATGAGACACAAAAAATAACGGTATAAAATAGTTGTTCGTTACTCCAAAGTCTAAAGCGCCCTCTATCGGAATTTTTTGAAACTTTTCTTTAAAATTTATTTTCAAGAAAATACTGACATAAAGAATAATTTTAGCAAAACGCGGCAGTAGTTAGAGCCTAATCTACGACACAAAGATCGGGAATAACTGATTTTTGTTCTGGGGGGAGAAGGGTTTCAAATTTCAAATTTCAGTTTACGCTACTTAACTACTCGTTAGGACTCAGATTTTTAGATCAAAATTTAAGTCTAAGCTTTCGAAATCATTTAAAGAAATACAAAAAATAACGTTAAAAAATAGTTGTTTGTTACTCCAAAGTCTAAAGCGCCCCCTATCGGCATTTTTTGAAATTGAACTTTAAAATTTTATTTCAAGAAAATACTGGCATAAAGAAAATTTTTTGCAAAAACCGCAAACGAATCGACCAATTTTTCCATTTTTTATAATCATTTGAAATTTCGGACCCTAAACTTTAATGCCCCCTATCTCCTTGGGAATACGTCTGGGACCCTTAGTCTCCTATTTAATATTATTTGTCTTTAAGTGTACTATAACCCCTTAAAGTTCTGCCCATCTTTTATGAATCACCCTGTATAAACTAGTCGGGTGTACCAATACCAAAAATTCTATCGCATGCGTGTTTTTCAAAAATCTCTTTTTTCTGATTACATTTCAAAATTCGCCATCAGAACCGCCTTCCTGCCGAATTTCACAAATTTTCCAAACTTCGAACTATATTATATCGGAAATATTAAATTTCATCGAAAAATATTCCCACATTCTTCACTTAAACTTCAAAATATCGAAGAAATCTCACAAAAAGCGCTGTCAAAGCGTCGTCTCCTGTGTGAATATCCCTAATTTCAACTGGGACCTAACGGGCGTAATATAAAACAAAGTTTAATTTAATTCTATACATAACTTCTTACATTTTCCCATGATATAATAAAAAATGACTTAAAAATCACCACCACAGCGCCCTACTTCTGCGGAATATCCCCAGTTTCAAATGTAACCTGCTTTAGTCGTAGCCAAAATCCTGTGCATGAAGTTTGGTTCAATGCTATGCTTAGGTTCATACACTTTTCAATGGTACAAAGAGGACACGTGGACAAATGGGCATTTTGTAAAAATGTGTTTCCAGGCTCTTTGATCCCTAAAACATGTAAATCCGTTTAAAAAAAATTCTGTCACAATACTTTCTTCTGTTATTGATAGAAGAAAGTAAAAATATGAAATTAAGTATAAACACGTTTGCAAAATTTATTTAATATTATTTCATTCGGATTACATCATATCATTACCTCAATCTTGAGATCTAGATTATATAATTTTTCAAGAAAAAACCGCTCAATATCACTTAGCTTGATTTGACTCAATTTTCAAGATTAAGATAGAAATGGCTTTTTTTAAGTGCGTGTGCATGCTCATCAAAATTTTTGTATACTGAAAAGCAGGAGTTGATAAAACTAGTAAATGACAGAATATTTCAATTTTTTAAAAAATAGTAATGTATATTATAATTTAGTTTTCATTCTCCATTCTAGATTTTATAAGCATTAATATCTTCGCTCCCAGGGTACTTATTATTGGGTGCATGATCCATCGAGTTTGTCTATCTGAGAGAGAAAGGATTTGTATTAAAAGTAAATAAACTCCCGCTGTCAAATATTTCATTGATGAAAGATGAGTTTTGGGCTCTGATATATCACTGTTTGTGTTAGTAAATAAATTTAAAATCGCATAACGATGCTTTCATCAGTTTTTCATCATCGCAATTTTAGGCATACCGAGGAAATTTAATCGTGGTCAGCGCTGTGCGCAATGAGGCAGTGTTTCCATATGAATTGAATATTTTTTCAACTGAGCGGAAAAATTGCCCAGACCGGAAATCGAACCCAGATCCTTGGCTTACAAGGCCAATGCTTTACCGTTTAAGCTAACTGGGCGACAACCGGCGGGCTCGATTTATTCTGTCAAGCTGTTTAAATGACAGACCAGGTGTTATGACCAATAAGGTTATTGGAGCGAGAAATGCCCGCCGGTTGTCGCCCAGTTAGCTTAAACGGTAAAGCATTGGCCTTGGTAAGCCAAGGATATGGATTTGGCCGGGACAATTTTTCGCTCAGTTGGAAAAATGTTCAATTCGTATGATAAATTTACCAACCAGTTGGTGTTAAAATAAGTGTTTCCAGTTCGCTACATTTTTAATTCAGATAGCTTGATTGCCATCACTTTTTTAAGTAGAACTATTTGCCTTATTTCAGCGGTTTCCAACCTTTATTGGTATGCGATCCACCTTTTTAAGCAAAAAGAATTCTCGCGATCCACCTGATATTAGTTGTATATCAGTATGAAAATTGTTGTATGACCTCTATAACCTGTTGGCAATCCTATTTTACGTAAAAGGCAAATTTTCGTACGAAGGGCACACTATTAATAAAAACAAGTATTGATAATCCCATTGTGTTTAAGCGGAACATTAAGTAAAACACACACACACACACACACACACACACTACAAAGATAATTGAAAAACGTTTAATTATTACCAAAACATAATTTTATAATCGGTGAGATTTCTAGTACTGGGATATACCAATGGAAGCATCTGTATCGGAGTTAAAACTGATTAATTTTTACCTTAAGTCACTTTCTACACGAATTTTGTTTTAATGCTTGTTTAAAAAAAAAACAGCAAAGTAAAAAAGGCATGTTCATATAAGTATGTCTTGTTGAATTTCATCAAGGAATTCAAAGTTGATTTAGTTATTTCTGGCTATTCTGTTCGTATATTCATCCAGAAGGAAATTAAGGATATTCCCTAGAAACAACCTCATCTCCTAACATCACTTTCCCTAACATCCTTTTGCTGTCAAAATTGTTAGATTTTTTAAACAAATGAAATAAGATATTTTTGTGACAAACTTCGATTGTTCCCCAGACCAAGTGTAGGCCGCCGGAACCGCTGCCTTATTTCATAACGGATGAAATGATGCGAATTACATTATTTTTAAATATTGGTGGTGATCAAGCAATCTTAATTTTATTTATTTTTAAAGGAGGGAAGTGGCAACACTGCTGTGAGATAAGACGTTGAGAAACACTAGTAATGTGATAGAAATTTATGTGAATATTATTCACACTGAGTCTTTTTTTGTCTAATTCACTCTGCTGAATGAAATATCACCATTGTTTTCTATTTTGTGCCATAAGTTAAATGAATCTTAAGTAACAAGATATTATCTGAAGAATTTACATCTAACATTCTGATTCTGAGGAAATTTACTTGGGGGGGGGGGGGGGTGAAGCTGCTATTAGATAATTTTCAAGTCAAATACAGCAGAATATTTTTGTTAAATATAAATTAACGCCTTAAAAATATACATTATAAATAGGTAATATATATATGCTCAAGGTTTTATTTATTTTTTAATTATACCTTTTAACTGAAAAATACAGACGAATTCTTGGTTTTGCGTTTATTATACCTTGCTTTCAGACAAAATAACTTTTTATTCGGCCTTGATTTTGGCCAAATGTTTTGTATTAGAATAAAACGCTAATCTTTTCATCCCTAATCTGTATTTTTATGCATACTAATGTCTTCAACAAAGTCATATAATTCCAAATAAAAAGATGTTTCAAATTTTCCTATTGTATGAAAATCCATTCATGCCAAAAGTTGCAAAATTAAAATTTTTATACTGATCTCGGGCTTGCATTTAGACAAATTTTCTCTGTTCTAAAATATGTATAGCAGTAAAAATATTAGTTTTCTACGACCAAAACTTTTTGAAAAATAACTGTTTTGACGTAATACAATAAGCTGAACCAGTCTACAATGGACATCCTTCATTAAACAAAAAAAAAAAAAAAAAAAAAAAAAAAATTAATTTTCCTCTATGAAAAGAACACAATGCAGTTCTAACGGTGTGTCTGTTATGATGGAAGCATAAAAGGAATATTTTTCAGTTTCAAATTTCGCCTTAGCAGGCTTTGATATTCGTAGTATGGGAAATTACGTAAAAATGAATGTTCTGTCTTTTCTTTTGAAAAAATAGGTTATAGTGAAACCCATACTGCATGAATCAAATCCTAATCTGAAACTGAATCGAACCCGAAAGATGTACAGTGACCCACGCCGAAGATTTCGGGTAAAATCAGTTTACCCGACCCGACGCGGAATTCTGTGCCTGTAGTGTAATTTTCTCCCTTGCTAAAAAATTCACATTTTTAATATTGCAGGGCTTTTTTTTTTCTTCCCCGGATGTAGTTATGCCGGCAGCTGTCCTTGGCTATAATCCAGAGCTTTTTACATTTTCTGCATAATTGTTCACCATGTGTCATATCTCTTCATTTGAAAATATTTGTGTGTTTTATGGAAATCATTATTGTTATTTTTTTAATTACATACTTTTCCATTTCATTTTGTGAAAATATTTTGTGTTATTTTGAGTGGTATGGCATAGATCCAAAACTACACAATGAAGATTGAGTTTTAGATACATAACAATAAAGGGCGATTTCACGTCATTCCATATTGCGGAGAAATCCGATAAAATTGGCGCTTTTCTTATGATACATGACGTACTGCACATTTTCAAAAAATAAACCTGAACACAGGTTTGTTTATAGATGTTTCAAAATTTGGGATAGTATTTTTTTTTTTTTTTTTTTTTTTTTTTTTTTTTTTTTATTCATTTATTTATTTATTTATTCTTTTTGTTGTTTAATATTGCCAAAAAAGGGACCTCCGCTTTGTTTGTGAAAATCGTAGAATTTTTTTTAGAGCTGGGGCAACAAACAAATGCGATATCACTTGTAAAACAGCTGATACTGACATCGTACTTCTCGGAAACTACGCAAGCGATTTCAATACATTAAGTACAGACTTTTTTAAAACTATAAATTGTTCGGCAAGAAATAAAGTTACCCCATATTGCAAATACACATCTAGGTTTGTTTAAATTAACGAAATATGTATATATTTAATCCTAAAAAAAGGTACCCCCCCCCTTCCAAGAAAAAGCGCCCCACCAGTGGCCGAGAGGTACAGACCTCTCAACTGGTAGACGGCAGGTGCTGGGTTCGAACCCAATCGCGGCTGTCGGCCTAACCGTTCGGAGTTTTCGTGGTTTTCTTCGAACCTTGCGTAAATACGGGTTAGGTTCCCTTAGAAAGACCCCCACGAAGGGCACTCCCCCTCTGGTCCTATATCCCTAGCGCAGATAATCGGACGACAAAAATAAACCTAAACCTAAACCAAGAAAAAGCACTCCACACTTCCACAAATCATCCTATTAAATAAAATGTTACTGCTACTAATCGGTTAGTAATATCGTCAACTAAATAACTCTGTACTTAAATTTGCTTTGGGGGGAGAGGGAGATTGCTTTCAGACAAAAGAATTTTTTATTCGACCTTGATTTTGGCCAAATGTTTTGTATTAGAATAAAACGCTAATCTTTTCATCCCTAATCTGTATTTGTATGCATACTATACTACTACAAATAAAGATTATACCAAACTTTAAAGTTTTCAATACAGGCACCGAATGTTCACAACATATTTGAATTCTTTGGTTTTTTGTATTTTAGGATTTAAATCTTTAAGTCAGTAGATCCAGTAGTTTGGAATTCTGCAATTTTAAAACTTGGAACTTTTGATGTTAAAATTATTTATAATCTGTGAAAAACTGATGCGTGTAATTTTTAAGCATTACTAAAGAACTAATTGCGAGATAGAGCAATAATTTCAGATTCACATTTTTTAAACTTCTAGAAATATACAGGGTGTTTCTAAATTCATGGTACAAACTTTAAGGGGTGATAGTACACAACAAGACAAACAATATTAAATGGGAAACTAAGGGTCCCAAACGTCTTCCGAAGGAGATAGGCGCCATTAAAGTTTAGGGTCCAAAAATTGAAATGATTACAAAAAAACAGAAAAAATGGTCGATTCGTTTGCGGTTTTCCCTAAAACTATTCTTTGTCAGTATTGTCTTGAAAATAAATTATAAAGATAAATTTTAAAAAATGCCGATAGAGGGCGCTTTAGACTTTGGAGAAACGAACAACTATTTTTTACCGTTATTTTTTGCATCTCATTCATTTTTTTTAGAAGCTTAGACATAAACTTTAATTTTGAGCTCAAAATCTAAATCGTTGGGAGTGGTTAAGTAGCGCAAACTGAACTGTGGGGGGGAAGTTCAAATTTCAAATGATTATAAAAAACGGAAAAATTGGTCAATTGATTTGCGATTTTCATTAAAATTATTCTTTATGTCAGTATTATCATGAAAATAAATTATAAAGATAAAATTCAAAAAATGCCGATAGAGGGCGCTTTAGACTTTAGAGTAACGTACTACTATTTTTTACCGTTATTTTTTGCATCTCATAAAATTTTTTTAGAAGCTTAGACATAAACTTAAATTTTGAGATGAAAATCTGAATCGTTGGAAGTGGTTAAGTAGCACAAACTGAATTGTGTTCAATGGGGGTGGGGAGGTTCAAATTTCAAATGATTATAAAAAACGGAAATATTTGTCGATTCGTTTGCCATTTTCGCTAAAACTATGCTTTATGTCAATATTTCCTTGAAAATAAATTTTAAAGATTAATTTCCAAAAATACCGTTAGAGGGCGCCTTAAAATTTAGAGTAACCAACAACTATTTTTAACCGTTATTTTTTGTATCTAATTAAATGCTTGCAAATGCTTAGATTTAAATTTTGAGCTCAAATTCTAAATCGATGGAAGGGGTTAGGAAGCTAAAACTGAAATGTGTTCAGGAGTTGAAATGTTACCCTCCCCAGCCCTCGAACACATTTTAATTTTCCGCTACTTAATTACTCACAACGATGCAGATTTTGAGTTTAAAATTTAAGTTTGAACATTTACAAGCATTTAATTAGATACAAAAAATAACTGTTAAAAATAGTTGTTGGTTACTCTAAATTTTAAGGCGCCCTCTAACGGTATTTTTTTAAATTAATCTTTAAAATTTATTTTCAAGAAAATATTGACATAAAGAATAGTTTTAGCAAAAACAGCAATCGAATCGACCAATTTTACCGTATTTTATAATTATTTGAAATTTGAACCTCCCCACCCCCATTGAACACAGCTCAGTTTGCGCTACTTAACCACTCCCAACGATTCAGATTTTCATCTAAAAATTTAAGTTTATGTCTAAGCTTCTAAAAAAAAATTTATGAGATGCAAAAAATAACGGTAAAAAATAGTTGTGCGTTACTCCAAAATCTAAAGCGCCCTCTATCGGCATTTTTTTAAATTTTATCTTTATAATTTATTTTCAAGGTAATACTGACATAAAGAATAATTTTGGTGAAAATCGCAAATCAATTGATCAATTTTTCTGTTTTTTATAATCATTTGGAATTTGAACCTCCCCACAGTTCAGTATGCGCTGCTTAACCACTCCCAACGATTTAGATTTTAAGCTCAAAATTTAAGTTTATGTCTAAGCTTCTAAAAATATTTAATGAGATGCAAAAAATAACGGTAAAAAATAGTTGTTCATTACTCCAAAGTAGAGATCTGCACGGGCCGGGCTTCGGCCCGAAGCCTGAGTCCGGCCCGGCGTGCGGGCCGGGCTCGGGCCGATTTCCAATGATTGCATTCGGGCCGGGCCGGGCCGGGCTCGGGCCTTACTTCTGAAGACTCGGGTCGGGCCGGGCCTAGTCACTAATCTTTTCGGGCCGGGCTGGACTCGGGCCTTAATTTTTTTTCTGGAGTATCGGACCGTGCCTAACTTTTTTTTTCCCGTACGAAGCCGAGACTGATTCCATTCTTCCTAGTTTTCATGGACTAAAATAATCAGTTCCTATTGAATTTTCCTATATGAAAATCCTTTTCTCGACTTTTTATAAATCAGTAATATTTGGCTTTGTCCAAAAATTTCTGCAAAAAAAGCATATACTTTTAAGCCGTCATTATTCTACAATTAAACATTAGAATTTATTCATTTTAAAGAATTGTAGATTACTAGGCGTTTTAAAATAGAATTAAACACACACACACACACACACACACACACACACACACACAAAAAAAAAAAAAAAAAAAAAAAAAAAATGATTATGACGGAATTTTTTTTTTAAACTGAAAACTGAAAGTTTCTTTTAAAATGTTCATCCATGCAAAATGAATACAACAATACGGAAGAAAAAAATATATTAAACATTTACATCTGTTAAGAAGGGAATGCATTTTTTTCGTTCCAAAGCGATTTCGTCTTTGGAAATTTTACCATACACCGCTTTTTCGATTTTTTGTCTCCATTACAGGGAATATGGATTAATAATACTAGTGATAACTGAAACATTTACATACAACAAACAAAGATTCATTTAAAAGCATAAATATCGCAGCCTACGGCACTTCTGCATAAATGGAGATTATAAACATGGAAAAAAAAGACTAATATAATTTTTTTTGGTCAGAACTCTTCCATAAGATTAAAGATCAATGTTCTGTAGAAATTCACTCGAGCCGGGCCGAGTTCGGGCCGAATTTTAAACATTTTTCCGGACCGGGCCGAGCATGGGCCGAAATTTTAACTTTCGGGCTGGGCCCGGGCCTGGAAATTTCGGCCCGTGCAGACCTCTACTCCAAAGTCTAAAGCGTCCTCTATCGGCATTTTTTGAAATTTATAATTTATTTTCAAGACAATACTGACATAAATAATAGTTTTACTGAAAACCGCAAACGAATCGATCAATTTTTCTGTTTTTTATAATCATTTGAATTTTTGGACACTAAACTTTAATAGCGCCTATCTCCTTCGGAAGGCGTTTGGGAACCTTAGTTTCCTATTTAATATTGTTTCTCTTGATGTGTACTATCACCCCTTAAAGTTTGTACCATGAATTTAGAAACACCCTGTATATTTAAAGCCGTAGTTTACATAATTTCTTTTTTGATTTTTCAAAAAGGATTGTAAAAATATAAATTAAATTTGGAAATTAATTTTCGAGAAAAAAATGAATTGTAACTTTTAATAAATCTGTTTCGGGATGCTTTCAAACATGTATATTTAAAACTGCCTCTCATTGAGCTTGGTATTTTTTGAGTTGGGCTTTAAGAATTACCTGCATTATAATCTGTTCCGCAACGATAAATAAAAAATAGCATTATGAGTTCAAAACTTTCAATCTTCATAATCCCTAAACTACATGACCGACTGATTTCTTGATTGATATCCTAAGTTAAGTTCAAACTTATTGGAGAATCCAAAGAGAATTGTAATATTAATTAATGAACGTTATTTCTAAACAATTGGTGTCAGTCATATTTTTATGCGGTAATTTACGGAAGAGTTTTTGTTCGTTGGTTTGCGGTTTTATGATCACCCCTCCAAAAAATGTTAATCTCCACACAAAATTTACTAAAATATTTATTAGGCTAGATTTTTCTTTTCCTTACTTACTTGAATAAAGGAGAGGGAGTTCTTCCCACTGAAATTGCACCAAACTCTAAAATTTTCAATGCAAACACCTAATTATCGCATCGTATTTGTTTTTCTGGGTAAATTTTCCCTCAGAATACTGAATGTCAAGCGATTCCGTCTAGTTGTTTAGGAGTATTGATTGTTTAAAATTTGGAACTCCTAATATTGAATTAATTTCGTAATCCTTGCAAAACAGTGAGCATTGGAGATAATATATATTATATTCTTTTTTTTTTTTTTTTTTTTTTTTTTTTTTTTAAGGCGTGACACAAAAAATACATGGTAGAATGACCTGTAACTATTTCTGTTTTTAAATATCACACATTCAAATTAGCTTTTTTGAAAATTTGTTGAATTGTAACCTGTGACTTTTTATACTTCAAAAGTGTATATACATAATTTATTTTCGATAAAAAAAATGAACTATAACCTATAATTATTTTTAATAAAAAGCCTTCTATGAGCTAAAAAATAAATTATAAATAATTTGTCAGTAATTAAACAAAACAATATACAGCAAAGGTTCTATATAACGCCCAAAAAAAAAAAAAAAAAAAAAAAAAAAAACACGTAAGGTTGTGCGTTACACAGAATTTTGTGTTATATGGATCTCATTTCACACATTAAATTTGTCAAATGAGTCTGAAACATATCATAATACATTAGAATATTTTTATGCTACATTCTTTATACGGAATATAATTTTTTGTATTACATAGATCATTCCACATATTGTTAAATATACTTTTTAAAAATGGTCCATTCATTACATGACTCGTATTGTATTTTTTTTTTTCATTAAGTTTTTAAATTAAGGAGATGAAATTGAATTGATGCATTAAATCTCGATTTCTAGAGTGTATGAATTTTTTTTACAGTCTGGGAGTTCAGGTGCTTCTTCACTGCAAAATTCATTGTTTACATCTGAAAGGTTGTGCGTTATATGGAGAATTGCGTTATAAAGATCTACTGTATATTTAGTTTTATCATATTTTAGATTGTCAGTCATCGGTGAAAGACGCAGTTTAAACGGAAATTTCAGTGTCGGTCACAGGTGACTGACGTGGCGCTCAACGTGCTAAATATACGAATCCAAAACTACGGCTCATGTCGCCAATTAGTTCTTGAACTATTTAAAAAAAAATCTTTTTTGCAACGAATATAAATGATTTTACAATTAGGAGTTCAAATTTTAAACCTTTTTATATTTTTTCTAAACTAATTGACCGAATGACTTCGATATTGTAAGATAAAATTTACGAAAAAGGTTAAATATGATGTCAGAATTAGATGTCTGCTCAGAACACCTATACACGTCCTTACTTCCTTATCTTTAAATACTTCATTGATCATATTTATTTGGAATTGCGATTTAACACTAGATCGTCCAGAAATTTTATTCAAACTTTATAAAGTATTTTACACTGGAATTTTTATTTTTAACTATTTAACTTGTTTCTTTGTGGTTTGTATTTAACTTATGAAAAAAAATATTTCGAATAGCATTTAGGCATGAGGTCGGAGTCGAATGGACTCGTGTTGAGCGCTTGGTGTTAATTTGTAAACTAACTGTTATCTATGCAGATATATAACCCTCTCCCGACTCAAACAAGGAATTGAATTTTTTTTCTTTTAAGGAATTCCTCAAAATCAATTCCTGAATGGTTGAGGAAAAAATTAAGAATTTCTTCAAACGATCATTGAAAAATATTGAGAATTTCTTCAATAGATCGTGGAAAAATATCGTGAATTTCATCAAAAATACCAGGGAAAAAAATTCAATTTTCAACTGGTCGAAAAAAAACTTTTGCAAAAGATTGTAGAAAAAGATCGTAAATTTCTTTATAAGATTACGCAAAAAACCACGAAATTCGATAAACTATCCACTGGAAAACATTGCACATTTCATCAAAAAGTCGCGAAAACAAGTAACGAATTTTGTTAGACAAAAAATATGTAACTAATTTTGTCGGTGAGTCCCGCGAAAATATCGTTAATTTCTACAAAAGATTTTTTGAAAAAATCAATTTCGTCAAAGAATTTTAGAAAGAAGCGCGAATTTTGTGGAAAGATCGCAAAAAATTGCTGATTTCGTCAAGGGATCACGATAAAGAAACGTGAATTTTGTCAAAGAATCGCGATAAAGAAGTGCGAATTTAAAGATCTATGAGGGGGGGGGGGGCGCGAATTTCGTCAAATATCTAGGAAAAAATTCGCAATTTTCGTCAAAAGATCGAGATAATTAAACGGCAATTTCTTCGAATGATCTCTGTAAAGAAACGGTAATTTCTTCGAATGATCTCTGTAAAGTAGGGGTGCACAACCTTTTGAAGCAAAGGGCCACTTACAAATATGTCTGGGTGGTCGAGGGCCACATCAATAATTGAGGGAATTAAATTTAAAGGACGTGATCTGTGACCTATAATAGGATAAAAATAATGGTTTCGGGGGGGGGGGGGACCTTTTGAAGTTTGCTTACCCAGTTAAAATACCCCATTCAGTTGGTAAGGATATATCAGCAGTTTTTATTGTTTGTATATTATAACAATTATGTAGCAAAGATTATTTTCATTATGTAATAATATTCCTGGACTTTATTCAGAAGAGTAAAATTTATTTTAGTAAAATTGATAGAAAACAAACATAAGTGGCT
Source organism: Maratus speculifer (assembly GCA_964019185.1). Classification (NCBI taxonomy): domain Eukaryota; kingdom Metazoa; phylum Arthropoda; class Arachnida; order Araneae; family Salticidae; genus Maratus; species Maratus speculifer. The sequence goes on from OZ025293.1 coordinate 286,606,803, forward strand.
GGTGCTGAAAAAAAATGCTCATTTTATGAACGAAAGAGAGGAAAAGAGCAGATCAACAAGATTTATAAATGCTTGATAAATGAATTTCCAATTTTTCTGCCCCCGAACAACAAAATTTGCGCTTTTTACGAATCCGATCGACAAAATTCACGATCTTTCTAGGTCGGATCAATAAAATTTTCCAATCCTTACGAAACCGATCGACAAAATTCACGATTTTTCTGCGCTTGATCAACAAAATTCCCGATTTTCATAAAACTGATCGACGAAATTCGCGATTTTTATTAATCCAATCGACGAAATTCGCGATTTTTACAAAACCGTTCGACAAAAATTGCGATTTTTACAAAGCCGATTTACGAAATTCGCAATTTTTCCTCACAGGAACCATAGATTTCGATTTTTCTATGGCTGATAAACGAAATTATCGATTTTTGCGTGCCTGATCAACACAATTCGCTATTTTCACAAAGTCGATTGACGCAATTTGCAATTTTCACAAAGCCAATCAACAAAATTCGTGATTTTTTTACGAAGCTGATCGAAGAAATGAGTGATTTTTATAAAGCTGATCGACGAAATGAGTGATTTTTCTTCGCATGATTGACAAAATTTGTGATTTTTACGAAGCTGATCAAGAAAATTCACAACTTTTCCGTGCCTGATCAATAAGATTAGTGATTTTTACAGAGCCAATACATGAAATGCGTGACTTTCAAAAAGCTGATCGATGAAATTCGTGATTTTTCTTCACATAATCGGCAAAATTCACGATTTTTACGAAGCCGATCGGCAAAATTCGAAATTTTTACGAAGCTGATCGGAATTTTTTTTTTATTTTTACGAAGCCTATCGAAAAAATGTGCGATTTTAACGAAGCCGATCGGAAAAATGTGCGATTTTAACGAAACCGATCGATAAAATTTGCGACTTTTAAAAAACTGATCGAAAAAATATGCGATTTTTAGGAAATCGATCAAAAAATTCACAATTTTTTTAGCGACTGACCAATAAAATTGGTGATTTTTAAAAAGCCGATCGGAAAAGTTCTCTATTATTACGAGGCCGATTGACGAAATTCGCGATTTTTCTTCGCATGATCGACAAAATTCGCGAAATTTACGAGGCCGATCGAGAAAATTCACAATTTTTTCGCGCCTGATCAATAAAATTAGAGATTTTTAGAATGCCTATCGGCAAAATTCGCGAATTTAAGATGGCCAATCGATGAAATTTGCGATTTTTCTTCGCATGATCGACAAAATTTGCAATTTTTACGAAGCCGATCGCCAAATTTCATATTTTTTCCGCGTTTGATCAATAAAATTACCAATTTTTACAAAGCCGATGGGCAAAATTTGCGATTTTTACGAGGACAGGCGATGACATTCGCAATTTTTACGAAGCCGATCGACGAAATGCGCAACTTTTACGAAGCCAATCGACGAAATGAGCAACTTTTACAAAGCTTTTTCAATCGATGAAATTCGCGATTTTTCGTCCTATGATTGACAAAATTTGCAATTATTATGAAACCAATCTAGAAAATTCACGATCTTTCCGCGTCTGATCAAGAAAATTCGCAAACTTTACGAAACCGATCGAAGAAATTCGGAATGTTTAGAAAGCTGATCGACGAAAATTGCGATTTTCCTTGCATGATTGAAAAAATTCACAATTTTTTCGTGCCAGATTAACTAAATTCGCGATTTTTCCACCTTTAATTGACGAAATACGCATTGTTTTGCGTCCAATCAACAAAATTCGCGATTTTTAAGTAACTTTGACAAAATTTTCATTTTTTCGCGGCAAGATGAAATTTGTGATTTTTTCTGCGCATCATCGCAAAATTCGCAGTTTTTCCGTGCCTTATAGACGACACTTGCGCTATTTTTTTTCCCTGATCGACGAAATTTACTATTTATTCCCGAGCTTCATGGGCAAAATTCGCAATTTTTCCATGCCTGATGAACGAAGTTTCCAAGCCACATCGACAGAATTCGCTATTTTCCCTCACCTGATCAATGAAATTCGTGATTTTTCCGTGCCCGATCTTCGAAATTTATGATTCTTAAGTGACTGACAAAATTTTATTTTTTCCCGCGGTAAATTGACGAAATCTACAAATTTTTTGGGACTTATGCACAAAAATTGCAATATTTTCCATTTGTAAATTATCGAAGTTCGCGGGCCACAGGTTGTGCATCCCTGTGTAAAGAAACGGTAATTTCATCGAAAGATCGCGGTAAAGAAACTGGACTTTCGTCGAAAAATTGCGGTAAAGAAACACACAGATTTCATCGAAAGATCACGATAAAGAAACGTGGATTCTTTGGTAAGATCACGATAAATAAGTGAATTTCGTCAAAGGGTCGTGATAAAGAAATGCGAATTTCGTTAAAAGATCTAGAAAAAAAACGCGAATTTCGTCAAACGATCGCGGTAAGGAAACTGAATTTCATCAAAGAATCGCTGTAAAGGAACACTTATTTTATCAGAGGATCGCAGAAGCGAATTTCGTCAAAGAATCGTTAAAGAAATACAAATCTCATCAAAGGATCGCGATAAGTAAACGTGAACATTTTCAAACGATTCTGGCAAAAAATCATGAATATCGTAAAATGTTCGCGGAAAAAGTAACATATTTCTTCAAATTTATTGTGTTGAGCTTAAAGATTGAAACTGGATCTTTTTACAAATGTCAAAAGCATGCAACAAAATAAGAAATAAATTCTAAAAATCATATAAAATTTTCGAAAATCGGAAAAAATTACTATACTCAGCAAAACATTGAAAAACTACTAAGAGTTGCATAAAGAAAATCCGCAAATAGTTCAAAATTAGTTATAGGAATTCTGCATTCTTTTTAATAGTGTAGAAAATTTGACACAAAATGTTGAAAAAAAAATTGACTCGTAAAATATTTTGAAATAAAAAAACAGTGCCTGATTTGTGGCAGGGCACACAGGGTATGGACACTGGATCCTTGATTTTCAGATGCCCCCAAACGCTGTTGAAGGTTGTCCAAATTATTGTCAAAATCTGATGTACTTTTAACTTCTAATGGAAATATATGAGGACCTCAGAAGCCAAGGGGTACAAGTGACAAAATTTAGATTTCGAGTAAATTGAGTTCAAAGTTAAACATCAATTGTAATTGAATAAATTGAGATATGAAAATTTTGCTTATTTTTTAGTGATCTTTGAACTCTTATTTCAACAACTGTTTAAAAAAAAAGTGGAGTAAAATTTGTTTTAAATGTATAACTAAGCAATATTTATCATCATTCGGCACTTGTACCCTTTGGCTTCCAAGCAGTAATGAAAACTGCTTGGAAGCCAAAGGATACAAGGGTCGAATGAATACAAGAAATAAAAAAATATGAAATAAAAAGATAAATTTATAAAAAATTAAGAACAATGTTGATATAAATAAATGAAAGGACAAATTTTTATTTTTAATAAAAAGTTCTAAAAAGAAAAAAATTATGAAATAAAAAAGTGAATACACGAAAAATTTAAGAAAAATGTTGATACGAATGAATGAAAGAACAAAATTTTATTCTAACATAAGACTTAAAATTTTACTATAAGTTATGAAACATTGAAATTTTCCAATACTGTCCAACAAAGATGAAAAGTGAATATAGTTTGTTTGTCTGTCTGGCAATCAGTCCGTCTGTCTGTGCTCTAACTCCCATAAATATACTTGGATTGCCCTGAAATATATGGAGATTATTTATGCTTATCCTAGCACGAACACTGTTTCAAATAAAGTTTCTAGCATGATCAGTTTATGTTTATTTACAGGGACAGTCAAAATTTTTTCGTTTCATTACGGACTATGAGGAAAAATCGTTTCAAATTACTTTTAAAGATGTTACACACTGCCAAACATATTAAAATTTATATGCGTCTACAAAATTCATTAAAATATGCATTCTGTAAAATATGTGGTGAAAAGAAAAGCTAATATTCATTTACAGGGCCACACAAAAGAATTCAATTACATAATGGTAAAGGGGAAATTGTTTGCGGCATATTTTAATAATATTGAATTTTTCATGCATAATAAAATTGATATATGTCGATAAGATTTAATATAAGTTATTTCGCACATAATATGAAGTGCACAGCGTTTACAGGGGCACATAAAAGATTTGAAGTAGTATATTCTATCCAAAATACTGTATATTATCGATATGGTTGATGGATGGATGAAATGCCCTCTTAACTATATGTGCTTTTAAGTTTTACTAAATTTATACATATTACATGGTATATATAAATATTATAGTTGATATAGAGGGTTGCATAAAAGATCTGGTAAAGGTTACTGAATATGAGTGTAATTTACTTAAAGATTGTTTTTAAATAAGTTATGTATTTTTATGCTGAATTTCATTGTTTACCCAGAAATGTTTGTAGAATACAGATAAAATGATATACAGGGCAACACACAGAATTGGATACATGGTCATCTATGGATGATAATTTCTTTAAATGAGATTTCAGTAGTCTTAAGAGTGTTTTACTTTGAACAAACTTTAGCTAAATATTGACATATAATAAAGGTTCTAAATAAACTCCAAGGATGAACAAAAGTATACTAGTATGTTTACATCTATTAGTATAAACTGATAAAAGAGAAATTTTAATCGGTTATGCATTTTTTTTCTAAATTAAATTTTTCCATTATACAGTATGTATAATCAACTGACAGATCAAACACAGGGCTGTTCAAAAGTATTAAAATGCATATTTGGCTATGGACAGTATCAATTTATTATCCTAAATTCTGAAATTTTGTTAAAGATTTCAGGAAATGTTGGAAAGTGAATTACAATCTATGCTTAATGATTGATTTTTCTTACTTGTTAACAGTTTACATTTATTTAATGTAATATTTACTGCATTAAAAAGCAAATTCTAAACAGAAAAAAAAACTGACGAAAAACATTTTGAAAAATGATATACAACTCCAGTTCATAAGGTTTAAAGCATCACACGGAGTGCATAATCTTTAGACTGTGATTGGTACAATATTGGAATTCAATTGTCTTTTTGTACCAATCGTCATTTGAAAATGATCAAATTCCTTAGGCGTTTTCAGAGTCATGAAGTGCCTTGTATGTCATTAGTCACGCTTTAGCTATCTAGACATTAACGGATACAACTGCACTTATACCCCTTGGCCTCCACGCGTTTCACAGTTTCGGGGAAGAGGTTAAGTAACTGACCCCTAAAACTCAGTACATAATTAAAAAATCACTCATAACTGTTTACCTACAAATAGACTTATTTCCAGATAGCCTGTGCACTTAACTCAAATTTTTCAATTTTGTCACTTATACCCCTTGGCTTCTGGGCTCCTCATATTCATTCTACATCAGTGGTTCCCAACGCGAAGTGTATACCCCACATTGGGAACAACACGAGGGGCAATTCCAAATTTCTTACTCCCCTTGGCTGTAAGTTTTTGAAAAGTAATATAGCAGACTTACTATAAATAGAATACAATTAAAATTTTAATTTTTTTTAATTTAATTTTAAAAAAAAGTTTCCAATTAATAGTTTAAAATAGAATCTATACCAGAATAATTATACGAATATTCTCTAAAATTATTTTATATTACAAAATTATTTAAGAATAGTTTTGACAATTATACAAAATCTAACATTTTTCTGGATGTTATTGCATTTTATATTTTTTGTAACATTTTCAATTTATTGAACGAAATTTATATTAGTTCTGTTATATTCGCCAAAAATCGCAAAAAAAAGCAAATTTCGTTAAAAAAGCGCGAAATAGTGAATAATTTCCGGTAAATTCCTTCGAAAGATTCACGAAAAAACGGCTAATTTTGTTACAAAATCTCAAAAAATCACGAATAAACGACAAAATTCGTCCAAAAAATGCGATGAAACGGCAATTTTCATTAAAAGATCGCGAGAAGCCGGCACATTTCGTCAAAGAATCTCAAAAAAGGTAAATTTCGTTAAAAAGAATGCGAAATAACGAATAATTTCCAGCAAATTTCGTCAAGATTCGCGAAAAAATGGCTAATTTTGTCACAAAATCCCGAAAAAAAATCGCGATAAAATGACAAATTTCGTCCAAAAATCGCGATAAAATGACATTTTGTCTAAAAATCGCAATAAAACGGCAAATTTTGTCAAAATTCACGAAAAACGGCAATTTTCATTTTAAAAAAATCGTGATAAAACGGTAATTTTCGTCAGAGATCTCGAAAAAACGACACATTTCGTAAAAAGATGGCGAAAAAACGGCACATTTCGTCATAAGAACGCGAAAAAACGGCAAATTTCGTCAGAAAATCGCTTTAAAACTAATTTTCGTCAAAGGGGCACGGGAAAAAAAGTTAATGTCAGGATAGAATTCTTTTGTTCCTAAAACTAACTTTCCTACTTTCAAATTACTTTTTTTGCTGCTCCAAAAACAGATTTTCCTGCTTCACAATCTGTTTTTGATTGTTCCAAATCTTTCTGAGTGAATGTAACTTCTGAAAACACACTTTCATTTTTAAAAAAGTAAAAATATATTTTGCTTTTCAGTATTTTTAAATAATTTTCATGCTGGGTAACTAAGATCATTCTCTACATAAGAATTTTTTCTTTTTCAAATTTTATTTGCTTTTTTTTTTTATCATTGTGAATGTTATCCTCATAACCCCCCCCCCCCCCCAAAAAAAAAAAAAAAAACCTGCATATGAAATTGAAAACTAAAAAATAATCTTTGTAGAGATCAACTTCGCCTATCCAATAGAAAAAATAAAAATAAAAAGTACTCATGTGCAAACAAGAAATTAAAAAAAAGCTTTCTCGTAGGATTAACATTAGAGAGTGGGTGTTTTTGCATGAGTGAAATTGCCCGTTATTGGTGAATAGTGCATCTTTTGCATTTGTATTTATAGTGTAGTTTGTTTTATAGTTGCTTGGCAATCTCTAGCCTACAGTTCTGCACAGAACCCAAAAATTCTATTTGAAGTCAACCCAACACTGACCAGATTTAAAATGTTCTTACCCAAACCCTAAATATGAGCCAAATACTTCAAATAAAATCAATTCAAATTTTAATGCAATTTTGGAAGAATAGACTACAGTTGTCACATGAATCAATTATATATTTTTGTTGAACGTAAACATACAGTACAAAGTCTAAACTTCAGAGTTCTTGGGACTTTACCAAGTTCAAACTTTGGATTTTTCTGAATTTTGGGTCATCATAAATATTGCTTTTCTTCTCGGTAAAAAGAAAAATAAATTACACTACTTAAATAATGCAAAATATGGTGCTTATAAATTAAAAATTATCTGTTACCCATGACATTGCTCATGTAGCATCAAAAGAAAGATACATTAATGAAGAAAAACATTTCACTCTTGATTCTAAACCGATATAATTACCAGCTCTTTATCATATTTTATGGGAGACAATACATATTTCTTATTTATAAGAGCCTTGATATAATTCACTCATACAAAAGTGAAATTTTGTGCCAAACAATATAAAAAATTGTGAAAATAAAACTGCAACCAGTGGAAAAAAAAGTGGGCCAAGTGAAATTGTAAAAATCAACGAATCCTTCTGTATAGAACAAAAAAACAAAGCTGGGAGAAATTTATTTTAACAATGTATTTTAGGTGATATTTGATTCCAAATGCGTATTTGTAAGCATTACATCCTATAAAACTTCAAAAATCTATTTAAAAAAGCAGCAAAAAAAGATCTTTTTACAGTGACAACACATTTTTTATTTTTTTAAAGGTAGAAAATATGCAGAATTAAAATCCTGCTTTCAAACCACAACTTACAAATGTTTCTCCAAGCAGGACATAAGAGATCTATACTTTTTATTGTGTAGGCCATGATCCAATACATTTCCAGCATCAGAGACAAACTTAAATATTTATGTTCACCTTTAAGTTTTCCGAAAAAAAAAAAAAAAAAAGTCTGAATTTTGGGTGTCCAAACTTTAGACTTTGTACTGTATACTAAGCCTTTCATGTCAAATTACATAATTCCTTTTCAGTAACAGTATTTTGGACTTTTCTTTTAAAATCACGAAGCAAAAAAAAAATAAGTCAACCCAGCTCACAACGGAAAAGATGAATGTAGACCGATCTGCATGTTGAGTTAGCCAAAATCTGGTTACTTGACCCAATCTATGACTCTAGACCAGTCTCAGTAAATTAGTAAACATGTAAATAAATCTGTAGTACTCCCAATCTTTTTATTTAAAATCTGTTTTATTAAATTTGACAAAAAACATTACATAAGTTGATTATTTATGTTTTGTCAGCTTGTGCTGCTCTTTTATGTCATGAATTATTTGAAATATCAGTTTGCTGTTAAGTGTATAATAGCTTTGTGCTATATCCATTTTTATACTAAGTAAAAATGTGATTATAGCAAAATAATTAATGTAACTAGTTGGATGTGTCAATCCCAAAACTTTCTTTTATCTCATAAGTACATTTTAATATAAAAAAAAAAAAAAAAAAAAAACATGGTGACCCCAAAGTTACCCACTATCGAATTTCCTCGAGCATTTGACATAGCCTAATGAGATTCTGGTATCCGAAAAGCCTAGAACGCAAAATTTAATTAATATTCTGAGAAAATGAGGTTAGTAGTGCCTCATGTTGGGTAACTTATACTAAAACCTAATAAGCATCTATTTATGTCAAGGCCTAACAGAATCTGAAATTTGATGGAATTTCGTCCATTAGTTCTTGAGATATAGTTATAACAAAAAATTTGCAAAACGTAGCACAGCAACACCATATCTTGGACAATTTATGCCAAAACGTAAAAAAGCGTCTAATTATGTTATGGTGTAAAAGAATCTGAAGTTTGATGAAACTCTGTGCATTAGTTCTTGAGATATAGCTAGTTAAAAAAAAGTGTAAAATATAGCACAGCAGCACCATCAGTTGAAGGATTTATAATAAAACGTAATCATCGTGTAATTATGTTATATGTCATTTTGTAACAAAATCTGAAGTTTGATGAAATTCTGTGCGTTGGTTGTTGAGATATAGCTATCGGAAAAATCATGCAAAATGCAGCATAGCTGCACCACCTGTTGCAAGGTTAATACCAAAATGTTATCAGCCTCTAATTATGTTATATATTTTAGTGTAACAGAATCTAAAATTTCATGAAGTTCTCTGCATTAGTTCTTGAGATATAGCTATCGCAAAAATCGTGCAAAATGTAGCATAGCAGCGCCACCTATAGGGCAGTTCACACCAAAACCTTATCAGTGACTATGTATCTCAAGGTATCGCGGAATCTGAAGTTTGGTGAAATTCTGTGCTTTAGTTCTTGAGGTATAGCTATCATGAAAATCTTGAAAAACGTAGCATAGCAGCGCCACCTGCTGGCCAATTTACACCAAAACTTAATCAGCGTCTATGTATATCAAGAGGTCACAGAATCTGAAGTTTGGTGAAATTCTGTGCATTAGTTCTTGAGATATAGCAATCTTGAAAATCATGAAAAACGTAGTATAGCAGTGCCACCTGCAGGCCAATTTTCACGAAAAACCAATAGGCACTAATTCATATCAAGGTCTAACTGAATATAAAATTTTTTTTAATTTCGAGCATTAGTTCTTGAGATAGAGCGCCCACAAATTTTTTGTCACATACAGACAGACTCGCAGACAGACAGACTCACAGACAGACATTTTCTAAAAATAGTCAAAACGTGTTCAGGACCTTCTAAAACGTATAAATCCATCGAAAACCGGAAGTCGAAAATTTTCATGAATCCAATACTTCTTATAAAGATAGAAGAAAGTAAAAATATGAAGAAAAAAAAATAACTTAGATTTATGCCTTTCATCTCTTTCTTAAATTTTGTCTTACCTGTGCTGGTTTTAACAAATTTGTATCACAAATGAAGTAGCAAATAATATCTGATGTCTTTTCTTCTCCAGGTACCTGTTCATGCCGATGATATAGAGAGTTTACAAAAGGTGCAAGAATTAGAAAGCGACAAGAAAAACTTATTGTTACAGGTATAAATTTTATAAATCTATTTTCATGCAGGATGCCCTATAAAGACCTGTTCACTCCCATTTACTTCAGAATGGTGATAACTATAATCATAAACTTGGTGTTTAAAACTAAAGTGGCTTTGCTATAAGTCTGCCCAACCCATAATTTTAAGATCCCTGTCCCTGCAAATGAAGATACTCTCATGCTAATCATATGGAGAGGTTATTTCTGAAACTGTAATTTTGTGCTTATACAACTGTGTATACAACTGTAATTTTGCGGCTCAGTTAAGTCTTTTCCAGACCGGAAATTTTGTTTTTTAAAAAGTTAAATAAATGCTAAGCAAAAGTAAGCCCCATTTTATTTAAAATAAATTCTGGGTTGAAATAGACTTATCTGAGGTGCGGCGGATACACACGAAATTACAATATTTTGTTTTCATTCAGACATTTTATTTATTTAATTTAATAGCGTTGGGTAGCTGATGTCCATTTCTACACCACTTCTTTACTTATTTGGCTTTAGTTGCAGATATTTATTTGGAAGTTAACCTTTTGAAACCAGTTACGAAAATAAAGGTGTCATTCTAAAAAATATCTGCAACCAAAATCAAAAAATTTAAATATAGAACGATCTAGAGATTGACCTCGGCTATCCAATTCAAAAGAAAGACTAGTCATCGGGGCCACTGTAGCACTTACCCATCATGGATATTCGTAATATAAAATATGAAAATAAAAATCATGTAAACTATTTATAAAATGCATCACAATTCCAAAATAAAATTTAAACGCATATTTAAATAGTTTTAATATACAGTATGGAACCATTTATCCGGAAACCAGTTAACCGGTTATCCGGAATGATATTTCTAATCTATGATGATGGAATCTTTGCAGAAAAAAGTGTCATACACATCTAATTTTACATAAATATTGCTTGAAACAATTGTATAATTTGATGATTGCATCTAGTATTTGAGATGGAAATGTATTTAGTTATACTTTAGATGTTTTCTATTTTCATGCAGAGGAAACAAGAATTTTTGTTTCTAAAGCATTCCCATAAATTACATTCTATCAAATTTTATTTTTTAATCTTACTTGAATCTTATTCTTAATTCAAGTAATCTAATAATTAATTTAAGATTAGAAGTAATACCACAACCACATATATTCCATAAAACTTATCAAATGGATGCTGCTTTAATGCCCAACCAGTTAACCGGAAAAACCAGTTATTCGGAATGCATCTGACCCCAACCATTCCGGATAAATGGTTCTGTACTGTACATAGTAATGCTCTATTGCTGAATTGCTAATGAGCCAATTTCAAAAATTATATAAAACGCCAAAGTACTCAAGTAGTACCGGATTGCGTAAAAGAAACATCCTTATAACTCCAAAAATAATAATATTATTATTAACATCAATTTACTGCATCAGATTAATCATCTCATTTCCAATTCAAATATATCTTTGAATTGAAATTTGAATGAAATACAGGGTCATGAAAAATCGAAGCATGTGGAAAACAGGATTACACATATCTCGGCAACTAATAATCTGATCGACTTGCTTTATGCAAAATTTGTGTTATTTTATTGCCTTTTACATCCACTCTTTAAAATAAAACATTTCAAAAAATTTTATATACCTTTTCATTAGAACGAATTTTTCGAGAGTCCGAAAAAATAGTTCCGGATAATCAAGGTTATTGATATTAAATAGGCTTTTTCCCATTCTTACATACTAAGTATATACAAAGTTTCAAGTTTCTATCTCAATTTGTTTGGGAGATAGAGCGGCTACAGACAGACAGATAGCAAAAATATTTTTCTAAAAATGTTTTTCGGAATCTCCAGTATCTGAATGTGTAAATCCGTCAAAAACAATTTCCGATTTTCAAAACGATTGCAATATTTACCAGATACTGCGTATGATAGGTAAGTAAAAAAGAAAAAATATTTTAAAATGTCAAAATGCATATGCGATATTATAAAATAATCTCCACATAGGATTTGCATTAGCTTGCGAGTATCTTCACATGCAAGGACTGGAGACTTAAACTCATGTAGGAGTATTCTGATGCAATAATTCAAAATTTCCATATCCCATCATAAATATTTCAAAGGTTATACAATTTTATTGCTTACATTAATGAGAACTCTGGGCCAATCCTAATATATGAATGAGGGGGGGGGAGGGGAAGAAGGAAATACATCAAAGAGCAATAGTTCTGGGGCCCAGAGCCATGAGAGATAGAAGCATTCCTAAGGAAGAGATTTCAACTTTTTTAAAGCAATTTTGAACATTCTCTGAATTTATGCGAAAAATATATTGGAAGCATATAAGTGTGTGTGTGTGTGTGGAGAAGGGTAGGATCTGGAAGATTTTATATAATTATTTTGTCTACTGAAATCTGTTTGGTTAATCTGTTTGTTTGATATTTTACTTTATTATTTATTTATTTATTTATTGTATTCCAGTAATTATAATTTAAAGAAAAAAGTTTCTGATTATTGCTTGCTTCAAAGATGTTCTTTTCAATGCTGTCATATTTTGAATTATTCTTAAGTTAGATAAATACGTTACTAAACAGCTGTGATAGGAGTATTGGTAAATGACTGACATGTGGGTGTGATGACACATGCAGAACGGATACTATAAAAGAGAAAGAATGCCTTTCTTCCTACCCTTTAATAAGCAGACTTATCACTAATTTTCACCATGTTTTACTAGCCGGCGTGCATTTTCTTATAAAATTAAAATCGAAATCCTGTTTTCACAACTGCAGAAAAGTAAAAAAAAAAAAAAAAAAAAAAAAAAAAAAAAAAAAAAAAAAAAAACCTGGTTGAATGGAAAAAAATGTTTGTTATAACAGATTCTTAAGATTTTGGAGGTTTGCTATAAAAGGATAAATCAGCATTAAATAATATAGGAAAACAGTGGGGCCAGAATTTTCATTTGTTATATACTGGATTCGCTATAAGGGGTTTGGCTGTATATGTGGGATAAAATATTGTAGTTAGAATTATTATGTAAATGTCAAAAAATCAACACAAAATGCTAAAAATTCATTAAAATCTCTAAAATTTAAAATTGGGGAAGGACAAAATCTAATATATTAGGCTAAAAGTTTGAAATCAAATTCCTTTTACCTATGTGAAAAAACATTAAAAATCGGATATTAAAATTCACAAAAAAATTCAAAAATCACTTTTTGAATTAAAAACATTTTATTGAAAGAGGTCAAAATTTACTACATTGAGCTAAAAGATTGAAATCAGATTCTTTTTATTAATCTGGAAAAGTTGCCTTGAAATTAAAAAAAAAGCTAAAAATTTCATCAAGAAAATAAAATTAAGAAAACTCTAATAAAAAAAATTTAAAATAGAGCTTTAAGATGCATAACTACATACTTAGAGATATCTTCCTCCCAAATTTTGTAGCTCTCCATACACTGATCTCTTCAGAACAGCATTGAGACACACATACAAATTTCTTCTTTATTATTATGGATACAGTGCTCAGCAAAAGTTTAGACACTGGCGATATTTAACCTTTAAATAAAACATACAAGCTCTTGGGTTATACAAATGGCTATATTCATTTTTAAATATGTTTTAAACATCTTAGAACAGAAATAATGGTTTTAATATAAGATAATATTTAATTTTACTTTTAAAAAAGTGAAATTCGCATATTGAAAAAGTTTAGACACTTTCTTGATTTTTCACAACTATTCACGGACAATTGAAAATTTCAAACTTAACACGTCACATGCATGAGGTATCTAAGTGCTTCTTTTAACAGCATCGGTTATTGAAGATGCTGCGAGCTAAAAATATTCAATCAGATCAAGTAATTGAAGTATGGAAGGTGAAATCGAAAGGGAAGACTGTTGTAAAAATTTAGGTTAATTTGAATCATCCAAAAAGTCTGTCTTATCAAGTATTGTCTATGGGAGACTTTTTCAAAGCAGAACATAAATCTAGAAGGCTTCGTGTGACCATAAAAGGAGATGGTAGAAGGGTCTATAAACTGGCATCTACACAAATGATGATTGCTAGGCGCATTAAAAATGAGTCGAGGCTTTTCGTGTCAGCGGAAACGATTTGTAGATGAATTACAGAGACAGAAAAATTAGTTTGCATGAAAATGATAAAACACCAGCTTTGAAATCTCACTACACATTGCTGAGAATGCAGTGGGCTCATAAACATATCGTCACCTGAGAATAAGATGGTTCTATCTAGCAAAAAATCAATTTCAAGTTAGAAGACTTTAAAAATCAGCATGTTGTGTACGTGCAGCTATTAAAGTCTGCAAAATTTTTTTGGCACTAATAGGTTCATATGCAGGTATAGACAGTAATTCTTCAAAATCAAAATTTTTAAATAAAATTTTCGTGGATTTTTTTACATTTAAAAAATTTAATAGAGCCATATTATTCTCAAACGTCGTGGTATCCTTAGAATAAAATGGTTCTATCATGAAAAAAACATATTTTTCTTAATTTGTGTAATTTTTTATAGTTTAAGTGAAATTTCGTTGATTTATTCAAATAAACTTCAGTAGATAGTAAAATATTTATTACTATTTATTTGTAGCACAATAGCAGCAAATTGCCGCTTCCACTTTTTCATACTAATTAGACCATCTTCACAAAACTAATGAATATAAGTAAATTAAATAAATTATTTAACTGAACATAAAATAGCTTAAATATTTAATTTTATTACATAGGAACCTTAATAGTTTTTTTAATTTTTTTTAGCGTGCTATTTCAGTGGGAGAGAATGAAAATTGATTATATTGATAAATGAAATTGTAATGAATTATAAATGAAAATTTTCTTATTACATTCAGGTATACTCTTGATCAAAGATTTTATATCTCTAAGGAAAAAAATTTTCGTGTTCTTTTTAAGACAAAAAAATAAGTTTGATACTTTTTTGTTAGTAGAAATTTCGGAATGTTCCATAAACCACGCTTTATTTTACATTACAGTTAGGCTAATTTCTCTTTAACATATTTTCAAAATAGAATGTTTCATCTTTCATAAACTACTTTAGCATGCTCTGAAGGTCTTTTATTTTTCTTTATGCAATCCTTCTTTCTCTGTGCTAATTTAGGATTTGATCCTTTGTGGAAATGATGTTCATACTCCTCGTCGTTTGGAGGCATGGGTGCAAGTTTTCCGTCCACAGACGGAATTCCGTCTTTTAAAAGTTCCCGAGGACGGAAGCGGGACGGAAAAATCTCCGACGACGAAAAATGTTTGCGAAAATGACGCGTTTTTCGCCAAAAGATCGCGGAAAAAGACACGATTTTTCGTCAAAATATTATGAATAAAAGTGATTTTTGTCACAAAAAATCACAGAAAACAGCGCGATTTCGTTTAAAAAATTGCAAAAGGACGCGTTTTTCGTAAAAAAAATTGCGAAATAAAGCGATTCTTGTCGACGTATCTAAAAAAAAAAAAAGTCATTTCCGTCGTAGAATCACGAAAATGATGTTGTCTATGTCGAGGAATCGCGGAAAAGACGCGATTTTTGTCAAAAGATCGAGGAAAAGACATTTTTCGTCAACAGATCGCGAAAAAAGACACGATTTTTTTTTTTAAAGATTGCTGATAATACGGGATTTTTGTCAAAAAATCGCAGAAAATTCACTATTTCTGTCAAAAGATCGCAAAAAAGACGCGTTTTTCGTCAAAGAATAGCAAAATAAACGCGATTCCTGTCGAAGGATCGCGAAAATGACGCAGTCTCTTTCAAAGAATCGCGAAAAATACGCGATTTTCGTGAAATTATAGCGGAAAAAACGTTCTTTTTGTCAGAATTGCGGAGAAAACCCGATTTTTTGTCAAAAGAGCAAAGAAAAGACGCGAATTTTGTCAAAAGATCGTGGAAAAGACGCGAATTTTTGTCTAAGGATCGCGAAAAAGTTGTGAATTTTTGTCAAAAGATCGTGAAAAAAGTCGCGAATTTTTGTAAAAGGATCGCGGAAAGTCACTAATTTTCGTCAAAGGGTCGCAAAAAACGAGTTTTTTTGGTCATAGGATCACGATAGAGACGCGATTTTTGTCAAAAAATTGTGGGAAAAAGCGAATTTTTTCAAAAATTGATAGAAAAAAGAAAATAAATTAAAAAAATAAAAACGTGTGTGTGTGTGGGGGGGGGGGGTGATTCAAAATATTTTCAGTCCTGGCAAAATTTCAAACTTGCACCCATGTTTGGAGGGGCTCCTTTGCGAATTTACCGCTGTGAAATTCTGGACACAACGTTGCTTATCTTAAACTCAATATTATAAAGAAGTTGTGTGAATCATAATTGTATCACCTTGATCTACGGAACGAGATTATTAGCAAATTTTTTGCTACACGAGTGAAAATCTAAGAACTGTTCAGATTTCATTCTCAGGGTTGTAAATGGATTTGCGATTTACTCTCAGCAACAGACATATAAACGAAAGTGGCAAAAAATATTCTGCTACATTCATTGCTCTTTCCATTTGGCTCTGAATATTATCCACTTCTTGCACACATGAATGTCCAGGTCTACAATACTTTAGAGTAATATCCATAATATGTAGATGAGATTATATAAGTATTGCAATTGCATAAGATATCATTTGGTTTCTATACTGAGAAACACAACTGTCACAAAGTAAAATTAAACTATCAGCATGTGGAAAATCTGTCAGTATCTTCCGAATAGTCGTTGATACAGCTAAGCTTATGTCATGCCCATCTCTGCCTGACATGTCATCTGTCCACAAGTAACAATATGCTTTCGTTTCTTTTTTCCACGTTGCATATTCTGTCATGTTATGCAAATTAATTTTCTCTATAGAAAAAGTTGCTGACATCACTTTTGGGACATAACTTTTCTAATTCAAAGCAAATGACTGATTTATCAATGGAATTTCTGTCATCATTTCTGGGAGTTCTGTCGGATTCAACTTTTTTTTGTGTAGATCATATTTAAATTGTATGTCATTATTATTTTCTCCATGGGCTTCAGCATGTTTATACTCCTCAAAGTGATCACATTTATCTGTCTTTGATTTATTGAACTCTATGTTGAACTGCGCATTAAATATGTGGCTATAACAAGAAAGTTTCACTGGCTATACATTGCTTTCTCACCATTTCAGAAAGTAAAAGTCATACATTTTCTGTAAGTTAAGCCCTGATTCAAAGTATATATTTTTTGTGCTTGCTCTGTTGTAGTATGACTCAATCTTGGGATAACTTTAAGTATGAGCTTTTATTTTATTTTTTATATCATTTTAGATTACTATGCTTAAAAAATTTACCTCGAGTATTTTGTTCGCAGCTGAAGAGAAGGCATTGCCAGTAGGATGTACATAACTACATAAAGGCACTTTTAACGTACGAAAAATCCATAGTCCTGCTATCAATTGGATTTGTAGGAATTACTTTTACTGATTTCTTAAAATTGTTTTAGCATCAAGAATATCTAGAGTTGGTTCTTCATCTAACCTGTTATTTATTCTTTCCACAGGATTTTCTAAATCTAAATGAATTAGGATTAGTCCTTCAACCCTGCATCCCCTGCAATTCTTGTTGCATATCGACGTACAAAAAACCATTTTTAAAAGGATTTTTACTGACAAAAATTTCCTCTATTTTACCGAAAAACGATTTAAGTATCAAAATAATATATTCTTTCACACAAAAAATAAAACATTGCCGGTTTTTATTATATATCATAAAATAATAACGTATCATCTTATACGCTGTCTGCGATTACTTTGCACATAGAACTCTGTTATTCTGACTGCTTTCAACAATTTCTGATAGAACTATATTATTCTCTTTCGCAAGCTTATGTTAATTATATTTATTGAAATTTTAATGCAGAAATGCATTCATTGATACAAATAGAACATTCCTATGCCAAAAAGTCAGGGTTTTTTTTTTTCAAAATGTCAGTTAGAACCTTATTATTCTCAGGTGACGATATGTCATATGGACACAAGTGATGTACAGTGATTTTCAGTGAGATAATAAAAGTGTAATTTGGATAGTCCAGATGGATGGGCATGCTATTGGCACGACTTACATAAAGAGCCTTAGACTTTCTTTAGTCATCAAAAGAAGGGGGGGTAACTTTAATGATTTGGACCCCACTTTGCTTTAAGGTTCAGTCATCTCTGGAATTCCTCGATGGTTGAAAAATAGTGCAAGACTACAAACATACTGTCAGGTTCTGAGACCACCTCTGCTGAAGATTGCAATTTCCGTTATTTCTCTATCTTAATATTTTGTATATTGTACTGTCTGTGTACTAGAATTTTCAAGGTGACATTCTTTCTTTGTTGAAGGGAGAATTGACAGGTAATCCTGTACAGGTGGTGAGTGAGAAAGAGGAGATTGCTGAGAGGCATGTTCATCCGTCAGGGATGTATGTGGATGATGAGCAAACAAGCAACATGTCACTAATCAAGAAAAGAATGTAGAATGTGTTCAATGAATAAGCTCCAATGGGGGTTGACATTGGGGAAACACAGTGATTTGAGAAGAGCAAGTCTTGTCTCAGATTAGTTCAGTTGGTATCTGGGGTTCGTACCTAGAGAGTGTGTAGGACAGAGGTCCTGGTAGAGAGTGCTCTGTGTTGTAGAGCATAAGCAGTTCGTATCTGGAGAGCAAGGGACACAGACGTCCTGGTGTTGTGCTCTGGGCCAGATAGCATAGGCCGAGTATCCTTGTGTTGGGAGATTCGAAATTGATCTCCAGTAAAGTGAATCTAACGTGCATTGAGTGTGAGGAAGAAGGTGTAATTTGAACAGTATACAGCCACCCTTTACTATATTTAATTTAATGTTGAACCGGATCACCTATATCAGAGTTGTAATTGTATATAATTGTAAATAGTGTATTTAGTGTGTACATATATTCTAAATAAGCTGTTAATTCAGTTAATTGACAGCATCAGTGTTCATTTACACAATCCTCACAGTGGGTGACCGATATCACCTAATAATATCGGTGGTGGCCACTATAACTACCACGGACTTTCTTCAAAGTTGTGCGGGCTGAGAGAAACGTCCGACAAATTGATGGCAGCATCGGGATAGATTCGTCTGAGACCAGTGACCATCGAGCCGTGTTGCAGTGTGTTAGTGCCGGAGTACCAAGTGGAATTCTTGTGTGGTAATGCCGTATCGTCGAGTGTGTGCTAAAGTGTTGTGCCATATTATCGCTACATCGTGGAACTACCTGTGAATAGAAAAGTACCCCAGCAAATAAAGTATAAGGTAAGGTGTTTTGATCATTTCCTTCTGCTGACATCTCAAACCAAAATTTGTTGTTGTATAATTAATAGTAATTTAAGTAAATTGTCTAGATTAGTTATGTGTTTTATCAATACTTCCTACCTATAAAGTATTAATGACCATATTTGCTATTGTTTTAAGGAAAGGTCATAATAACTTGAGCTAGTATTGGCTTTCTATATATTTTTTTTTTTTACTAATTGTGTTAATAGTAGTTGGAAGGAATAATTAAATTTAAATTATTGTTAAAGTAATATTTAAATGAAGCGATATTGTTTAAGTTTGAAGAGTTGATAACATTTGCTTAGAATTTTAATTGGCCAATTGTAGTGGGAAAAAAAAGGTTCAAAAGAGGGCCATAGTGAGAAAAAAAAAGGCTCAAAAGAGGGCCATAGTGAAAAAAAAAAAAGAAAGGCTCAAAGAAGGGCCATAGTGAAGAAAAATAAAAGTGAAGATCTTGTAATCAAAACAAATATACTCAAGATCATAGATCATATTTATTTTAAGTGTGAGAACCAGTATTGAATTTGGAAATATTTTAGTGAGGATAATGGTAGAAATTTATATGTGCATATTATACAATTTTTCTTTATGTGGATTTTTTTTTATTGACATCAATACTTTTATTCAATTTCAACGTATCAGTATTATTATGTACAGTGTATGTTATTATCTAAGTATATAAATTGGAATCTATATTGCATAGTAGTCAAATCGAATTACTGTTTTACTTTTTGTTTTATTGGAAGTAAATTGTGTGATATCAATGGTTGAGGAAAAATTAGATTAGTCAGTAGGTTAATTAGAAATGAAAAATACATTATCTGAAAGGTATTAATTAGTATAATAAGTGGGGTATAACTGTACTAAGTTAGAAATTTAGGAAATATTAATTTGGTAGGTTTAAATATTCTTGTAGGGTGGTAATAACAATCGGTGAAAATATGGCTTTTTTATTGAAACTAAAAAAAGTGGATCGTAAGGGGATAACAGAAGAATTGGGTGTTGAATTTGCGGAAGATGATACCAGAATTCAGCTTAAGAAAAAGATAATGGACAGTGATGAGTATGACGAGGGGGTTATTAAGGAATTATCTGACGCTATTGTTGCAGAATGATTAGAGCGCGAAGAAAAACAGGAAAGGTTAGAGTGTGAAGAAAAACAGGAAAATTTAGAATGTGAAAAGTTAGAAAAACAGGAAAAGTTAGAGCGCGAAGAAAAACACGAAAGGTTAGAAAGAGAAGAGAGGATAGAAAAATTAAGGATGGAACATGAATTAGAAATGAAGAGACTAAGGGTTCAAGGATCGGCAAATAATTTTAATGGGTCTGGGGAATCTAGTAATGAAAGTAACATTGAAAAATTGATCAAAAGTGTTAAAACTCTGTCCATCAAAGTACCAGAAGGGACTGAGGGATGGAATTTATTTTTCACCAGTTTAGAAAGGGCATTCAAAACTAAAAATGTACTGGAAAACCAGCAGGCTGAAATTCTACTAAATATGTTAGGAGGTAAGGCGGATAATTTGTTAATTTATACCACTACGGAACAAATGGAGAATTATAAGGAATTAAAGGAGTAAGTTCTAAGGGAACATGAGCCGACACTGAAGGCGTGTTTGAAAAATTTTAAGAAGCCAAAGAGAAACCAGAACGAAACTCATGTATTATTTGTATTGCGTTTAATAGCGACATGGGAAAATTATTGTAAGATTAGAGGTGCTGACTCTTATGAAAAGGTCAACCAGTTAATAGTTACTGATAAGTTAATAAGTACGTTAGATGAGGATATTGCATCATATATTGGGTTAACTCATCAGGGTAAATGGTTAGAAGCTTCTAAAATTGCTAGAGAATGTGACTATTATTTTGACCATAAAAATAAGTCTTACGCAGTTACGTATAAAAGTTTTAAAGGTAAAGATAGGTATGTAAACAATGAAAAAATGAGACTGAGGGAGGATAGTAAAGTTAGTGGTAATTGGAGGCAAAACGGGAGTAATGAGACTAATTCTTTTTCGGATAGGAAAATAGATTTTAAGAAACCTAGTGATGCATCAGTGCCTAAATGCTTTAAATGTGGTTTGAGAGGTCATTACCAACGTTTTTGCAATAAAGTGGGTAATGAGGGAAATAATAATGGTAATAAAGGACGAGATCAGAAGGCGAGTGTACATAAGATTGTGGTAAAAGAAAACAAAGAGTTACCTAATAGAGCTATTGTGGCGAGAATATCGGCAAAGGCCGAACAGAGAACTAATGTTATTGGTGAGAGAAATTAAATAAACTTGAGAAAATTGAAGTTAGTGTAAATGGGCAAAAAGCAAAGGGATTGGTTGATTCTGGCTGTGAAATTAGTGTTGTACATGAAGATTTGGTACCGGAAGAGAAATTAAAAGGAGCAGGTAGTATTTATTTACAAGGGTTATTCGGTGAAGCAGTTAAATTGCCGTTGGTTAAATTACTGTTGGCTATTCTGCAATTCGGTCAAACTAATATAATTCATCAGGAAGTACTCTGCGCAGTGACTGATAATATTAATGAGCAAGTAATTTTACATCCCAGGGTGATTAATGAGTTGTCAGGTGTCAACCGCGAGGAGCCATTCTTAGAAGCCCCAGAATTAGAAAATTTGGAAATTATTATTGATCACTCGAGTGAAAAGGAAGGTATGAGTAGCGATAATTGTAATGTTTATGCAATAGAAGCGAGGTCGGAAAATGTACAAACTCAGAATAGGGAAAAATCGGAAGTGGAAAAACGTTATAAAGCTATTGTTAGCAATTCAGATTTGTTTTGGAAATCCTAATTGGAATGTAAAGAGTTAGAGAGAGCTTGGGGATTAGCTAAAGCGGAAAAGGGGGATTA
Source organism: Maratus speculifer (assembly GCA_964019185.1). Taxonomy (NCBI): domain Eukaryota; kingdom Metazoa; phylum Arthropoda; class Arachnida; order Araneae; family Salticidae; genus Maratus; species Maratus speculifer. The sequence continues at coordinate 286,629,008 of OZ025293.1, forward strand.
TTATATTGTAAATGGTTTATTATATCATAAAGAGAAATTGTTAGGCGAAACTATAGTGCAATTAGTAGTACCCAAATTAAGAAGGGAAGAAATCCTAAAATTAGTGCATACTTCGGTATTTGGAGGGCATCATGCAGCCAAGAAGACTTTACAGAGAATTAGGTATTCATTTTATTGGGAGGGGATGGCGAAAGAGACTAAACAATTTTGTGAATCATGTTTAGAGTGCCAATTGACTAGAGAGGTTAAAGTGAATGATAGAGCTCCTATTTCCCCAGTATCGCGGCCAGAACTTCCATTTCAGGTAGTTAATGTTGATTTAATTGAACCTATTGATCCTAAAAGTTCACAAGGGCATCAGTATATACTACAGTCAAAGATCTATAATCCGCACACCCATAATTCACTGTTTCCTCATTGTTTTCTCATTTTTTTAAAAATTTTCTAAAAAAAATGTTTTGGGATCATTAATTTGTAAATTTTTTAACTCTTTATTTCATTGTTTACATTCGTAAAATAACGTGAATTATAGAAAATAGTGGATTATAGGTGTGCGGATTATAGATCTGTGACTGTAACTTTAATTGATCAACATACCAGATGGGCGGATGCGATCCCTCTAAAAAATTTAAGATTTAAAGGCTAAAACCGCGTGTGATGCATTACTTCGAATATTTATGAGGACAGGAATTCCAAATATAATTGCCTGTGATAATGGAACCAATTTCACTGCCTACTTAATGAAAGAATTTGAGAAAAGGTTAGGCGCTAGTCCAAGATTTTCGACCCCACAGTATCCAGTCTAACGGGCTTGTGGAACGATTTAATCAGACTCTTAAACGTATGTTACATCATACTATTAGGGAAGAATGGAAAAGATGGCATGAACAAATACCATTTGTATTATGGGCGTATAGGGAAGTCCCAAATTCTATGACAGGAATCTCACCTTTCCAGTTATATGGTAGAGTGCCGGAGGGTCCTTTATTGATTCTTAAGTCATCCTGGGCAGGAGAAAATAAAGGGGCGCAGTTAGATACTATGCCGATTCATGAGTATCTGAATAAACTAAGGGGATGTTTAGAAAGAGCCGCAAATGAGGCAAAATTATCGTCTGAGGTGCAACAAAATAGAATGGCGTATCATTATAACTTAAGGTCAAAAGAAAAAACATTTGAAGTAGGTGATAAAGTAATACTGTTAATCCCCGATTCAACTAATAAGTTATATTCTAGGTGGCAAGGGCCGCTAACTATCGTCGAAAAACGAAACCAGCATTCGTTTGTAGTTGAGTTAGCGGACGGGAGTAGAAAGCATGTGCACCAAAATAAAATACGAGAATTTATTGCTAAATGTAATATAGTTAATATTGTTTTTGAGGGTGATGAGGAATTTGGAGAAGTTGGGGAAATTCCTATTTTGAACCGGGATCAAGAGGTAGAACGAGATATAGAGAGGTTCGAAATAAAAGGGTTATGTAATAGTCAAGTCAAAGATATAAAGTCTATTTTGAGGAAGAATAAAGAGGTGTTTATGGGTCCTGTACAACCAGCGGAAGTAGGGGAACATCGTATTGATCTGAAACAGGGGGTGGCAAGGAAAAAGCCAAAGTTATATAGCGTACCGGTAGCTTATAAAGAGGAAGTAAATATTCAGATTCAGGAGTTTTTAGAATTAAATCTAATCAAAGTGTCAAATGCTGAAATTAGTCATCCAATTGTTTGTGTGGCAAAAAAAGACGCAACTGTTAGACTTTGTATAGACTATAGAGCTTTAAATTCGGTAACTCAGGTTCCAACCTTTCCGATGAAGGATTCACAATAAATCATGTATACCGCAGGGGCGGCTAAATATTTATCTTTGATTGATTTATTGAGGGGTTATTGGTAGATTAAAATGGCTGAAAAGTGCAAACATTTGACAGCTTTTACAACGCATAACGGAACATATCAGTGGTGTACTATGCCTTTTGGATTATCAGGGGCGGCTGCCACGTTTCAGAAAGATATGTATGAAGTTCTTCAAGGTCATCGGAGGTATGCAGAAGCATATATTGATGATGTCATCATTTTCTCCGACACCTGGGAAGAGCATTGTGAGCATGTTAGGACCGTCATTGAAGAACTTAAAAATAGAAATTTTATGATTAGGCTGGATAAATGTAAATTTGGAGAGAAATTGACTAAGTTTTTAGGTCATGTAATTGGGGGTGGAACGCATGCACCTGATGAGGAGAAAATAGGAGCAATAAGGGATTTAAAAAGACCAAAAACTAAAAAGGAAGTTAGATCTGTTTTGGGATTAATGGGATTTTACCAATCTTATATTCCAAATTATGCCAAAATAGCAATACCTTTAACCGAATTAACCAAAGGGAAGGTTAAAAATACTGTACCATGGGATGAAAGGGCAGAAAAAGCATTTAATACTCTTAAAGATGAGTTATGTAAAGTGACAAGTTTGGCTACACCTATCGTAGGCCGGGAATATCAGCTCCACGCAGACGCTTCCGACATAGCAGTAGGATGTTGTCTTGCTCAAAAAGATGAAAAGGGTCAGTTTAAACCGATAGCTTTTGCCAGTCAGAAATTGTCAGGGGCTCAGGGTGCTTGGCCGAGTATAGAGAAAGAGGCTTGGAGTGTTCTCTTCGGGTTGCGGAAGTTTGAAAAGTGGACCTATGGATCTCAAATTGAGATCATTACAGATCACAATCCATTAAAATTTCTCACTGAAACAACCCCAAGGTCCCCTAAACTCACTAGATGGGCTCTTGCCTTGCAACGCTGGAACCTGAGTATTTCTCATCGTCCAGGAGCTCAACATTTGAATGCTGACGCAATTTCTAGGCTACATAGAAAGAGCTGGGAAGAACAACCAGTTGTTAGCCCATCAGCATCAACGACCAAGTAGTGGACAACCTTAAAGGGATGTCATCACATGTTTAATTTTTTTTTCTGTGCAATGTATGTGTAAATATTTTTCAATTTTGTGTTTATAATAGTGTATTAGCATGTGTATTGTTTATGTAATATTAATATTAGTACAAGGTTCAGTAGAGATGTTAGTAGATAATGTTCAGACACCTGGAAATACCTATGTACTAAGCATAATGAAGAAATCTGTAAAGAGACTATTGAACTCTTCTGCGATATTACTATATGTTTGGGGAAAATTATCCCCTAAAAGGCATATTTTACGCTAAGGTGGGGGGGTGTCAGGTTCTGAGGCCACCTCTGCTGAAGATTGGAATTTCCGTTATTTCTCTATCTTAATATTTTGTGTATTGTATTGGCTGTGTACTAGAATTTTCAAGGTGACATTCTTTCTTTTGTTGAAGGGAGAATTGACAGGTAATCCTGTACAGGTGGTGAGTGAGAAAGAGGAGATTGCTGAGAGGCGTGTTCATCCGTCAGGGATGTATGTGGATGATGAGCAAACAAGCAACATGTCACTAATCAAGAAAGGAATGTGGAATGTGTCCAATGAATAAGCTCCAAAGGGGGTTGACATTGGGGAAACACAGTGATTTGAGAAGAGCAAGTCTTGTCTCAGATTAGTTCAGTTGGTATCTGGGGTTTGTAACTAGAGAGTGTGTAGGACAGAGGTCCTGGTAGAGAGTGCTCTGTGTTGTAGAGTGTAAGCAGTTCGTATCTGGAGAGCAAGGGACACAGACATCCTGGTGTTGTGCTCTGGGCCAGATAGCATAGGCCGAGTATTCTTGTGTTGGGCGATTCGAAATTGATCTCCAGTAAAGTGAATCTAACGTGCATTGAGTGTGAGGAAGATGGTGTAATTTGAACAGTACACAGCCAACCTTTACTATATTTAATTTAATGTTGAACCGGATCACCTATATCCGAGTTGTAATTGTATATAATTGTAAATAGTGTATTTAGTGTGTACATATATTCTAAATAAACTGTTAAATCAGTTAATTGACAGCGTCAGTGTTCATTTATACAATCCTCACAGTGGGTGACCGATATCACCTAATAATATTGGTGGTGGCAGCTATAACTACCATGGACTTTCTTCAGAGTTGTGTGGGCTGAGAGGAATGTCCGATACATACATTGGAGAACAATTTATAGCCATTTGGAGAACTTTTAGATGGTCCAAAGTATGTATTTAAGCAAGATAATGCATCCATTTATTTTGCATAAAAAACAAAAACTTGGTTTAACTCCTAAAATATTACTGTTTTCGATTGACCGGCATGTATCCCTGATCTGAAACCAATCGAAAATCTTTGTGGCATCATATCTCGTAAGGTTTACATTGGTTTTTGATAATTTTCTTCTGTTAATGAACTTTCAGCTGCTGTTGAGCGTGTTTCATACAAAATAGACCCGTAAGTGATGTAAGATTTAGTTTTTTCAATGAAAAGTAACATTAGCTCACTAAATGCAAACAATGTGGGTGCAGTTCAATTTTAATTTGTGGTTATTTTCCTGTAAATACATAAAATGTCTATACTTTTGCCACAATGTTAATTTTGATTTTTTATCATTATACATTAAGTGTATAATTTAAAATTTATTGTTTATGATTAAAGGGTAAGTCACAAGTAATATGTGATACTTGAGTTACAGCAATTTGTTACATTTTTCTCAGTACAACTGCATAATCGATCATTGTCTGAACTTTTGCTGAGCACTGTAGATTGAACATACTCATAAAGTTGCATCTTGAGCATACAATCATATTTTTCAAATTAACTTCCATTGTCTTCCATTCAAAATTTATTTTATTTTACTTTTTAAGGACAATTTTTGTCAATTCAAAAATTTTGAAACAATAGCATTATTTGAAAAAATATGAAAAATTAAAGAATATATATACATTAAAAAAAAAAAAAAATACAACTAACCAATATGAAATTAAAGCTTTTTATTTAACCCATCAGTACTCATTTTGAAACATGAAATCTGTCTATCAAAAATGATTATTGCTTGCTCTAATAATTCATTGAATAATGCAAAATATTTCATTTTTTTTAACTACACTTTTTCTTTTGATTTCTAAAAAAGAAAAAACTTTACAGTTTAATTTTTTATATGGGTTGCTGCCAAATACCAATCTATAAATTGCAGCATATAAATGTGTTATTTTAGCAGTACTTGCAGCAAATACATTTTTTCTCCAAATATGTGGGATTAAAAGAAGTGCCATATCTTAAAGAAATATAAAATGTTTGGCATTTTTACATTATAATAGCAATATAACAAATTTAATTATTAGTTTTTTTTTTTTTTTTTTTTTTTTTTTTTACAGGTATTGTATTTTCTATTTTTACAAACTGTTTCCTTATCCAAAATAAAGTTTTTTGTAGAGATTTAAAACACCTGGTTTTCATTTGTGTAAATAATCTATATTAATTTTACATAAGGATTTTTCTTTCCCATATTTCTTTTCTATTTTTTTTTTTTTTTTTGTCAACAAAGTAAATAGTTTTTGGGTCATTTCATGTCAAATCAACCAAACAAAATTCAACATTCAGTCTGACCATTTCAGATTTCAGTGATATTCCCAGCGATCATTCTCTATGATAATATAAAATTGAGCATATTTTTATTTTATTGCTTTAAATTTTCACTAAATTAATTATTTAAACTTTGAAAAATTATCATTTTTTGACTTGCATAAATATTTTCAATTTTGAATTTCTCAAGTTCTATCAAACATAAAAATTTTTATGACCACTCATTTCAAAGAGCAGTTTATAAGGCTTAATTTGATATCCAAGTCAACTATGCATAGTTAAAAAAATAAAATTTATTTTTTTTAAGTTTAAAATTTAAAAAATTTTTAGATAGTCATTTTTTTAAATTTTGAAAAAATTGTATGTTTATTGTAATATTATAAGCTTAAAATTCTGAAATTTTTAGAGTGAAATCTCAATAGGATCAGGAGTTATGAAATAAAAGCAGAAAATTGCCATACAAATTATAACTGAATAACAAAATAGATGGAATTAAATTAATACTTGATGGTAATTTTTAGCTTTTATTTCATAACTCCTGATACCATTGATATCCCACTCTAAAAATTTCAGAATTTTAAGCAAACATTAAAAAAGCAAATTTTAAAACATACATTTTTTTCAAAATTTTTAAAAATGACCATCTAAAAAAATTTTTAAATTTTATTTTTATAACTATGTATAGTCAACTTGCATATCAAATTAAACCTTATAAACTCCTCTTTAAAATGAGTGGTTATAAAACTTTCTATGTTTGATAGAAGTTGAGAAATTCAAAATTGAAAACATAAGCAAGCCAAAAAATGATAATTTTTCAAAATTTAAATAATCAATTGTATGAAAATTTAAATCATTAGATAAAAAATAAAAGTATCCCAAATTTGTATCATCAGCCAGTACGATTACTGAGAGTTTCATCAAAATCTAAAAGGGCCAGGTTGAGTCATTGGTTGATTTGGCATGGAATCACCCTTTTATGAATTATTTGTATATGTTATACATTTATATTAGAGTAAAATTTTACAGGTCAGTTATAATTTTTTTTTTGTCTTCAAATATGCTTTAAAATTTTAAATTTTTACAACTACTCAATATTGGTCGAGTATTCAACCACAATTTGGCTGAATAGGCAGAGTACATACTGAGTACAGCTCTGGTCTATTTATTCAAATTATCATAAAATTGTTAATGAAAATTTTGTTCAAAAATTTCTCTTCCCTTTCTTTCTAAATTTTCTTGGAATTTCACTTTTTTTTTCTTTGCTTATTAGTAATTATTTTTTGCTTCCCTTTCAGTTGTAATTATTTTTTATTATCTCCCAAGTACTTTACTGTTATTTTTCACTTTCATTTAAAATTTCTACTGAAACTATTTCATCAAAAACATACATTTATTTTATTTTACTTGTTTTAATGTTTATTAAGATAAATTTTTATTGAATGTTCATTGAATTAATCTTGCAATAGGCCAGTGTCTTAGCTGATCAGGTTGATGCTCAGGCTGATAAAATAATTGAACTTGAAAGACATCTACAACAGAAAAAAGATGAATTGATGCATCTGGAACAAAATTTGCACCAGGTATGTAACTTTCTGAGCTATAAGTGGCCTGTAATTTATTGGACAATTGTCTGTTTAAAGTCCTGTTAATATATTATGTTTGACCTGATAAAAAGAAAAGTAATGGTGGGTCAATCCATAATTATTAACAATCAATACATAACAAATTTTACTACTATGTATAATATTTTTATGTTGCTGTTCTTATCACCTGAATGAAACTTATGGGCTGCAATTTATTCATGCAGTATTTTAAGATTCAAGAACAGTCTTGGATCAATTTTCAAGAAATAGAAAGCATCATATAAAAGAAAGTTGAAAAATCCTTTCTGTGTCTCAATGGGAAAGAGAATTTTAGTGCATTTTTAGTGATTTATTATTGAAAAAACAGTTAAGTCTCATCCATACAATTTACATGAATATATAACTTTATATTACACAGATGTTTATTATTCTAAACTTTCAGATTTTTTTTTTTCCTCAGTTCTGTTTGAGATATTAATTAATGAATGCTACCAAATCTAGGATCTTTGATAAGCTGTTAAAACCTCGTTGATTTGAAATGGATTGACCCTGAAAACATGTAAGGAAATAAAACTGTAATTGATATGTTGGTTTTTGTTCAGTCATTTGTATTTCTTCTCCTTTTTCCCTGTTCATTCTTTAAATGGAGTTAAAAATTTGTAATCATGCTTTTAGTTTATTGATTTTGGGAGCATAAAATTTGAATATTACAGTATATTGTTTTGTAAATTCTCTATTAGCCCTTTTGCGATGGGTAATGTATATATGCTTCATCAAAAGGTGCATGTGGAATTTATTGGAATTTGAAAAAAAAAATAATACATATTGGGGAGAGTTTTTTGTAACAAAAACATACATTCTCAAAACAGCATATCTCAAAACACCACTTTCTTGGAATCCAAAAGGGGTTACAAACTGTGATACTGTCTTGTAGATACATTTATTCCACATCTGTTTTTGATATACTTTTTGCCAAAATATAAATGAAATTTTATGTTGTATTATTTAGTTGTTAAAACTAAACCTTTTAAAGTTGTAAAGTAAATACGAAATATGTATTCAATAGATTTTGAGTTTCGCACTTTTCAATTTTTGGGCATACTTTTAATAGTTTTGTATCCCTCCCTCCCTCTTGTAAGGAAATATAAGTAAATGCTTAACTCCCCTCCCCCTTGCTTATGTAAGATTTTGACATTCTAGCACCAAAATTGTTTGTTATTTAAAATTAGTTAGCAAAAAATTTACATTATTAATCCAGGAAATTTACATAAATAGGTATAAGGATTGTGGTATCAAAGGAAAACAAAATAATTTAATACAGTATGGAACCATTTATCCGGAAACCAGTTAACTGGAAAACCAGTTATCCGGAATGATATTTCTAATCTATGATGATGGAATCTTTGCAGAAAAAAGTGTCATACACATCTAATTTTACATAAATATTGCTTGAAACAATTGTATAATTTGATGATTGCATCTAGTATTTGAGATGGAAATGTATTTAGTTATACTTTAGATGTTTTCTATTTTCACGCAGAGGAAACAAGAATTTTTGTTTCTAAAGCATTCCCATAAATTACATTCTATCAAATTTTATTTTTTAATCTTACTTGAATCTTATTCTTAATTCAAGTAATCTAATAATTTAAGATTAGAAGTAATACCACAACCACATATATTCCATAAAACTTATCAAATGGATGCTGCTTAACCAGTTAACCGGAAAAACCAGTTATTCGGAATGCATCTGACCCCAACCATTCCGGATAAATGGTTCTGTACTGTATATTGTTTCTTATTGGATTAAACAATTCATAGAATACAAAGTAGTTTTTAATGTATTATTATTTATAGCATGAAGAACAACAACAACAAAAAACTTCTAATAAATACAACAGGTTCTAACTTATTTAGGCACAAAACTAAAATTTTTAACAAGAATCATAGGAATGTTATACGTTCAGCGTTCACATTTCTACTCTGGTGTCCAAGATTCCAAGATCTTTTAATCCATATTTCTGTATTGTTTATTATTATGTTTTCAATGTAGTGACCGGCTAGAATGTTCCTTGTATCCAATCCTTGTTTATTCTACATCTTTTTCCTCAAGTTGTTCAACACCTGCAGAACGCTCATCCAAATAATGGTCTTTTGCTTTTTGTTGTTAAATTATAGGTCCTTCGTTGTCCAATGCTTACATAAGAATTCTCGTGACTCTTTCGCATCCCTTGGTCTGTAAAAATAAGCAGACACTGGATGCTCTTTCCCTCCCCCTATTTATTGCTTACATAATAGTTGAACAACCTTCTTGTGACACCTGTCGCAAAAAGAATTGGGGGGGGTAATGCCAAATTGAAACTTTGCCCCGGGCGCAGTTTTCGTTTTGCATGCCACTGTTCATTGCTATATGTAATAAAATTTCAATGATTCCAAACCTGGGAATGCTCGGGTAACTTGTACACTTAAAAGTAATTATGAATTGGAGAGGTTTAATAATAACATATTGCTCTTGAATATTTTTAAATGTAGTTTATATCTATTCTATCTATATCTTATGCAGTAGACTCCTTCAAATCTGTACAGATTGGCACTGGAGGTTGTGCAAGATTTTAGAATTTTGCAGATTTCTGGTCATTGCTTTGTTTACAATTTTTAAAAGTAAATTGAATGTAATAACACTATCAAAATTATGATGAATGTTTGCAATATAATAAAATATTAAAATAATTAATGAAGTCATGAACTAAATTAATAAATGTAAAATAATTTTAAAAGTGATTATTAATTATTTACTTGACCTTTTAATTTTAATAATTTAATGTATCGCATCTTTATTATGTATATTTAATTATACATTTTTCTTCAAGTATGTTCTATATATATATATATATATATATATATGAAAATTTCAAAAAATCCATTTATTTTTTTATCTAATCATTAAATATGTCTATACAGTAGACTCCCTCAAATCTGCACTCCTAAAATCCGCTACTCTCTAAAATCTGCACATATTTTAAGGATGTAAACAATGAAACATTCAGTTCAGTTGTAGGTGCAAAATTTGACCTTTTTAGTTTTATATAAATTCCATATATTTTTTAATTTGTAATTTTTGTTAAGGTTATTGAATTCATGTTTTTTCATGAAGAATAATTTATTTCTGAAAAAATAAAGATTTTGCTGATATCATTTGTAATCACAATCTTACCAAATATATTTATGGATTAATCAAGCTTTTTTAGTTATTAAGTGAGGCTAAACCTGAAATAAAGCTTCATTATTTTATGATCTTGATGTGAATTAGTAATATACCTTTATGAGGCAAATTTCATTGAATAACTTAGGAAAAACACATTTCATCTCTATAATGAATATTTAATTGTACATTATTGATTATTAATTTGACCTTTGCTTTTAGTATTTTTATCATTTTAAAATCTATCTAATTTTTATTATTTTAATTTATTACTAATTTTTATATTTTAGGATATTGTAAGCATTCATTATACTTTTGATTTCATTATTAATTACATTCAAATTACTTTTTAAAAAAAATGTAAACAAAGCAATGACCAGAAATCTGCAAAATTCTAAAATCCGCAAAACCTCTGGTCCCAAGCTGTGCGGATTTGAGGGAGTCTACTGTATATAATTTTTCCAAAGTTTCAATTCAATTTGAGTAAGAGTCTAGGAAAATAAGCCTTTGGAAATTCCCCTTATTAAGTTAGACCAGCCAGAAACGATGCAAATGTATCATTTTTTAAAAAACACTAAGTCAAGTGACACAATTTCTTAAAAACTAATCGATTGATCTAATTAAAATTTTGCCCACTTCTTCAAAATACACTGGTCATCAAAATTAAAGGATAATGAGTAAAATTTGCTCACTCAGTTAATGTTGCTACTAATGCTCATTCTTTTATGTTTATAAAGTACTATTGAATGCAAAAGTGCACATATGTTAGCATCATTAATGTGCAAATTAGGTGATTGTCGATGTGGTGCACAATGAACATAAGTTAAATTCTATTCTATGATGTTATTAAAGTGAATGCGGTGTCTGGAAGTCATCTGTATTTATTAGTTAATATTCAAAGGCATAATTTAAGTGAAGGTCAAAAGTGGCAAATAATTGGTAGAATCGAGGGGGATCAAACACAAATGGAGGTCATCAAGAACTGAATATTCATCAAAGTGTCATATCAATAGCTTCAAGCTACTTTTCAAGCATTGGATACATTGACAAACAGCATGGTAAAGGGAAACAAAGAGTAACCACTGCATCCAAAGACCGTTATCTGTCATTTTTGGCTGGAAGAAACAGTGAAATGGCTACAAAAGATTTGGTTTCAGATCTTCAGGCTGTCACAGAAACTCTAATTAGTCTTCCTGCTACTGAAAGAAGGCTTAACAAGGGTGGATTGTGTGCTTAAAAAACAGTTAGTGTCCCACTCATTTCAGCTTCCAAAGGGGACAATTTAAACTGCTCACATTGTCATGTTCAGTGGTGCGAGGAAGATTGCTCGAATGGGATATTTCATGGACAAGGAAAGGCAAGTTGCATGTTCCTTCTTCTCTCTATATCAAAACACATCTTAGAATGAGTGTTCAAATATATCTGGACTCCTCTGTAAACAATTCTTGAGCACAGTCTTCTTCGCTCATAGTATGACAATGGCAACATTTTAAACGGGCCTCTTTGGAAGTTAGTTTGTGGGGCACAAACTATTGGTCTTCTTGCATACTGTTCACCCTTGTTAAGCTTCCTGCAGCAATAGAATGGCTAATTTGAGCTCCTGTGGCAGCCTGAAGCTCTGAAACCAAATCTCTTGTAGTCACTTCTTGGTTTCTAGGAACCTAAAATCTCAAAAAAAGGTATTCAAATGCAATTGTTGTTTTTGTTCTCCCTTAACCAGGCAGTCTATCAACAGGTCCAGTGCTTAGAAAGCATTTTGAAGCTCTTGATATGACACTTTGAGGAACATTCGAATCTTGGGTGACTTCAATTTGTTTGACCATCCTCAATTCTACCAGTTGTTTGCCACTTTTGATTTTCATTTAAATGATGCCTTTCAGCCATAAATATTGAATGCTGATCACTCTGATACTACATTCACTTTAAATTGCACTACAGATCAGAATTCCAACATATGTCCATTACACACCACATTGACAATCACTTAATTTGCGTATTTACAACGTTAATGTATGCATGGAAGTGCAGTTTTGTATTGAATAGCATTGGTTGCAACAATAACTTAATAAGTATATTTTTTCTCATTACCCTTTATCCTCCCCAGTCCCGAGACAAATTTTACCTGGCACTACAAAAACTAATTTAAAACTATTATGAAGCATCCCCAAAGATGCATCAGTCTATATATTGATATTTCTTTATGCAAACTTTTATTTTAAAAAAAACTCTTATGTGATTTTAACAATTCTAGAAGTATTTAAATTAATTTAATGGTGTTTTTTAGTGTCGCCTCCAAGCGACATCAGGACTGAGGAGGTTAATTATGTTGACCAGTGTATATTATACCATTGGATAGTATTGACTAGTTATTGAATGATTTTTTATTCTTTAGATTACAAATATTTGAATTTTTCATCACTCGCATAATCTTTTATGCTAACAGAAAAATTTTGATTTTTTAATTTCAAATAAAGCTATCATGAATTCCCACATGCTGATTTGAAATTTTTGTAACATTGTTTAAATGTAGCTCTTTTATGTACTTAAAATTTTTAATAAAATAACTTCTTTATTATATGTATAAGAAAATAGAGATAAAATGTATTTTTTAACCTTCTAAGACCATGTAACCCTCTTAAACAAATTATGTGCAAAAACTATTACTAAATGAAATTTTTTGTCGTCAACTATTTGATAAAAATACATGAATTAGTGATAAATTGAATTCAAAGGGACCAACAAAAATATTTGAGTTATCATAAGTTTTTTTTTTTCAAAAATCACTTATAGACTGGGTGAGGATGACACAAATGACTCTGACATTGAGTTAAGAGATAAAATCATGATGTAGGACAAGATAATTAGGAGTATATTAAGGAATAACTGGTCTGCCTCAGCATTTCTTGGTATGATATGAGCAGCAACGGACACCAACTCGTCATTTTGGCTTCACTATCACATCGAGTTACCAGATGGAATTGGTGCCAAATTAAAGGTAGAATAAAGTTTTTTTAACAGACTTCAAGAAGGAGGAGTTTATGAATTCGACCTGGATGTATTTTTTGTTTACTTGTAACTTCTTAAATAAGAACAGATTTTGATAATTATTTTTTTGTTTGAAAGTGTAAGACACTCATGTGGTCCCATTTCAATTTCATAAAATTCTGATAAGTAGAACTTTTTTAAAATAAAAACTTTCAAATTCAAATTCTTTTGAAGCAGTCGTCCAATTAGTAGTGTTCTTCTTTCGGGCTATTACACTTACACAGATATGAAATATTTTTTCTTCAAAGTGCAAAATCTTGACTGGACAAAGGCCGGGATCTACACTGTTAAAAATTAGAAATCTTTGTGGCATCGTCACTCCACCGCTGTTCTAGAATTCTCTATTTTGATCAATATGCTCTATAATAAGTGAAGTAATTGTTTTCTATAAAAGTAGTGGAGTGATGATGCAGCAAAAGTTTAAAATTTTTAAGTGTAGACAGAGTTTGTGCTGTTAATAAAAAGACATTGATCTATAAGAAAAATTACTCTGTTAGATATCTGCAGCTGTAGTTCAATAATTACTTTGTTTGTATAGGATATCACTACTTTGACCGATGAAAATGCTCTATACATAGTAAACTAATTGTTTTATATAAAAGCAGTGGAGTGATGATGCTGCTACACTTGCAGGTTTTTTAAAGTGTACTTGCTTAAAACAACAAAAATTTAGCAAAAATGCAAGTTTTTGATTGGACAATCTCATTTTAATAACAGTGCAAAATCTACCTAGATCCTGGCCCAAGTTCTATCCACCAAACTGGAAGACTCACATCAGTACCAACCAATATCGGAAGTAGTTGTTGAAAAGCTCAAAATCATCCTTTAAAGTTTTCTTGAGAGTGCAAGTGCCTGTGTAAGAGGATGCCTATTGTGCAGAAGGCACAAAACTTTCCTAAATGTGAAGCGATTTTGATATTTTTTGCTTGAAAGTATAAGACACTCATGTGGTCCTATTCTATTTTCATGAAAATATGCTTAGAAAAAAAAAATTAAGGAAACATTAAAATTCAAATCTCTTTTTGAAACAGTCGCCCAATTAGTATCATTCTTTTTTCGTGATGTTACTATAGCTTTTAGAATACAGTAGACTCCCTCAATTCCACACAGCTTGGAACCAAGAGGTTGTGCGGATTTTAGAATTTTATGGATTTTTGGTCATTGCTTTGTGTACATTTTTTAAATAGTAATTTGAATGCAATTAATAATGCAATCGTAACTATAATGAATAATTACAACATAACAAAATAATAAAATAAGTAATAAACTAGAATAATAAAAATTTAGACTATTTTTTAAATATTAAAAGCAAATATCAAGTTAATAATCAATGTATGATAAATATTCATTATAAAGATGAAATGTATATTTTCTAAATTATTCAATGAAACTTGCTTCATAAAAGTACATTTCTAATTCACATCAAAATACTAAAATAAGGAAGTTTCACTTCGTGTTTAGCCAGACTTAATAACCAAAAAAGCTAACATAAATTCAGTAATATTAACAAATATTACAAATTAAAATATATATGGAATTGATATAAAACTGAAAAAGTCAAATTCGTCCCTATATCTGAACTGAATGTTTCATTGTTTACATCCATAAATTATGTGTGGATTTTAGAGAGTTGGGGATTTTAGGGTTGCACATTTGAGGGAGTCTACTGTATACACCAGTTGTTCCCAAACTTTATTGGTACATGACCCACCTTCAAGTAAAAAAAATTTTTGCGACCCACTTTCAAGTATAAAGTTTTTCGTGACCCACCTAATGTAAGGGTTTATATCAGTATGGAAATTGTATGACCTCTATAGACTATCGTATATTTTCCTGTGAAAAAGGCCAATTTTCATTTGAAGAACACACTATCAATAAAAGCAAGAATTGGTAATCCCAATGTGTGTAAGTGGAACACTAATTAGAACAACACACAAAGATAATTTAAAATTATTTAATTATTATCAAAACACAACTTTATAACCAGTGAGATTTCTGGCAATGGTGTTTACCGAAGAGGGCATTTTATATTAGGATAAAAACTAGGTAATTTTAACCTTAAGTAACTTTCTACATGCAGCTCTTTTTTTTTTTTTTTTTTTTTTTTTTTTTTTAATCACCAATGTAGAAAAATCATGTTCACAAAAGTATGTCATATTGAACCACATTAAGGAATTACAGGTTGTTTTAGATATTTATGTATGTTATGCTCATATATTCATACAGAAAAAAATTAAGGATTTTTATTGCCATTCAAATTGTTATATTTTTGAAACAATTGAAATAAAATATATTTTGCGACAAACCTCGATTGTTCCATCACCCGCCAAAATACCTGCTGGGACCCATAGTTTGGGAACCACTGGTATACACAATTAAAAATCTGCAATTTTTATCCTACAGTCTCTCTCCTGCTTTTATAGAACATCTCTTTTCAGACCAATGACAATGCTTCATAATATCGTCAAAAGTTTCAAATTTTTAACAGTGTTCAGCATCTAGAATACATAGTGTGGAAATCTGCTATCCAAATACACTATTGCAAATTTACAACTTTTGTTGCATAGTCACTCCACTGCTTTTATAGAAAACAATTATTTGACGATATTATGAAATATTCTTATTCGTCAGAATAGAGATTCTACGATAGCAATGGAGTGACTACGCAACAAAAATTGCAGATTTCTAGCAGTGTAGTGCTAAAAATTTGTATCCTTTAAATTAGGGGTGCACAACCTTTTTAAGAGAAGGGCCACTTATAAGTATGTGTGTGTAATCGAGGGCCATATCAATAACATGGAGAAAATTCAATTTCGAAGGTGATCTGTGGCCTATAATCGGATAAAAAATATGTTTTCAGAAGGAAGTGGGGGAGATGCCTCTTTAGGTTTGCTTAGACAGTGAATTTGGTAATTCTAGATCAGCAGTTTTTACGTTTGTATATATATCAGATACAGCAAGGATTATTCTTAAGATGTAAAAGTATTCCTTGACTTTATTCAAGAGAGTAAATTTTGTTTTATTAAAAGTGCTAAAAGACAAAGATAAGTGGCTAGTGCCGAAAAAAAAATGTAAACTTTGTGAACAAAGGAGAGGGAAAGGTCCTGATCAAGATTTTTCCGTATTTCATTACTGAAAATCCAGATTTTTCAATGCCCAGTCAAGAAAATTTGCAGCTTTTCATGCCTTATCAACCAAATTTGGGCTTTTTACGAAATTAATCGACAAAATTCGCAATTTTTACGAAACTGATCGAGAAAATTCAATCTTTCCGTGCCTGATCAACAAAATTTGCAATCCTCACGAAACCGATCGAGAAAATTCGCGATTTTTAAGTAACCGATCGGCAAAATTCACAAATTTTATAACGCCAATCGTCAAAATTCGCGATTTTTACTAAACTGATCGACAAAATTCGCGATTTTTACAAAGCCGATCGACGAAATTTACGAAGCCGATCAACAAAATTCACAATTTTTACAAAGTTGAACGGCGAAATTCAACATTTTTCTTCACGTGATCTATAAAATTCGCGATTTTTCTGCAGCTGATCGACGAAATTATCGATTTTAACGAAGCCGATCAACGAAATTTGCGATTTTTACTAATACGGTCGATGAAATTCGCGATTTTTACAAAGCCAATCGACGGAATTCACGATTTTTACAAAGTTGATCAGCGAAATTCACCCTTTTTCTGCGCATTATCGATAAAATTTGCGATTTTTCTGCGGCTGATCGACGAAATTCGTGATTTTTAAGAGGCCGATTGACTACAATTAATGTTTTTTACAAAGTCGATCGAGAAAATTCAGAATTTTTCCGCACATGATCAACAAAATTCATATTTTTTTCGCGCGTAATCAACCCAAAATCTAGCGATTTTTATTTAGTTGATTGACGAAATTCGCAATTTTTTCTCACATGATCAATAAAATTAGCTATTTTTCTTCACATGATCGATAAAATTCGAGATTTTTCCGCAGATGACCGACGAAATTATTGATGTTGTGGAAAGCGATAGACGAAGTTCTCGATTTTTAAAAAGCTGATGCTCGAAATTCACGATTTTTACGAAGCCAATGGACTAAATTCTCGATTTTTACGAAACCGATAAACAAAATTCGCTATCTTTACAAAGCTGAGCGAGAAAACCCACAAATATTTGGCACCTGATCAGAAAAATCAGTAATTTTTACGAAGTTGATCGGTAAATTCAAGAATTTTCAAGTCCGTTTGGAAAAACTCACAATTTTTTCGAGCCTGATCGACAAAATTCGCGAATTTTACGAAGCCGATCGCCGAAATTCACGATTTCTATGAATCTGGTCGACGAAATTTGCAATTTTTCCTCGCATGATTGATAAAATTCACGATTCTTCCATCCAGATTACGCGATTTTTTCAAACCTTATCGACGAACGCGATTTTTATAAGGTCGATTGAAGGAATTCGCAATTTTTACAAACTTGATCAACGAAATTTGCGATTTTCTTCTCTTGATCGACAAAATTCCAAAATTTTTTCTCATCAGATAGATGAAATTTGCAATTTTATTTGAGCCTGATAGACGAAATTTCCAATTTTTCTGCGTGAAACCTACAAAATTCGCGTTATTCCCGTGTTCGACCAACGAAATTTGTAATTTTTCTGCACCCAATAAACGAAATTCGAGATTTTTAACAAATTTTGACGAGATTACATTGTTGTATGCGGCAAGATCAATTTCGCGATTTTTTTCTCTTGACAAACTTACAAAACTCACGATTGTTTCGCAATTTGTTCCGCTCATCATCGCAAAATTCGTGATTTTCCCGTGCCTTATCAACGAATTTTGCAATTTTTTTCGTCCCTCATCGACAAAATTCGCGAAATTTTCGTCCCGATCAAGGAAATCCGCGTTTTTTTCACGTATTAAACCGAGAAAACATCCGATTTTTTCGCAGCCAAACAGTTTAAATTGAAATTTTTTCGTGCATTATCAACAAATTTGACGATTTTTTTTTTGCCCGATCAATGAAATGTGCGTTTTTTCGCGTCCGATCGACAAAATTCCCGATTCTTCCGTGCCTGATCGACAAAAACTCGTGATTTTTCCGTGTGCGATCGGCTAAATTTGCTATTTTTTCCGACCTTCATGAGCAAAATTACCGATTTTTTTCACACCTGATGAACGAAATGTGCGATCTTTTCGCACTTGGTCAATGAAATTCGCGATTTTTCCGTGTCCGATCAAAGAAATTTGCGATTCTTAAGTAACTGACGAAAGTTTATATTTTCCAGCAGTAAATTGACGAAATTTAAGATTTTTTTCTGCGACTTTTGCACAAAAATTTGAATTTTTTCTAATTGTAAATTGACGAAGGTTGTGGGCCACGTGTTAACCTATCGCGGGCCATAGGTTGTGCATCCCTACTTTAAATGTTTAACAATCCTACTGAAATCAAAAGATCGATTGCAGCGACATCTGCAGGATTTTCGTATTGCATTGTGTACACTGTGAAAAATCTGTAACTTTTGTTACACAATCATTCCAAGGCTTTTAAAGAAAATGGTTACTTGATGATATTATGGAGCATTCTCATTGGTCGGTATAGAAATATTCTATAAAAGCTGTGGAGTGACTCTGCTACAAATGCAGATTTTTAAAAGTGTAGCAATAGTTTTGCAGTTTTAGAATAATGCGTTAGAGTTTATGTGCAATAGCACTGAAAGTGCTAATATACATGAATTTCAAAAGACAAAAATCGCCTGCATTTTTTATTTTTCTAAGCATTTCATTGGCTGTTAGAAAAAGCTTTTCCATCATCTGGTGAAATTGTGAATAATTGCTAGCATGTTTCTTTGCATTGGACAGTAAATGAGGTGGAAAATAAAAATAAGCTCTTCAATGCTATTGTGTCAGAGCAGAAAAATTTTATCTAGCAGAAAGTTCCAGGATTTTTAGCCATGGCCAAAAAATTAAGAAATTAGTCCAAATAATGTAATTTCTCTGTTAGAAAAAATAAACTTAAAAATATAGACATTAACAGGATGACAAAGTTTAATATTGAATTGCAATAAAGGGAGTTTGGGACGTTGTGAAAACTTCTTTTTAAATTAATATTAGACTTATCTGACATTAACTTGTCAAGACTGCATTGTAAACAGATTTCTTTATACAAACTTTCTTTACTTTTTTTTAATAAAAATTTAGAAATGTGTTACCTTTTAAAATAATATTTAAAACTGGAGTAAGAAAAGTTACAAAGAAAAAATATTTTTGAATTAAAACTTTGAAATGTTCTTTACATTCTAAATATGTTATAGAAACATTAAAATGGCACCAGATTTCTATTCTAGGAAGTTTTTTTTTATAACAGATTAATTATACTTTCTTGGGTGCCCACTTCTTGTCAGCTATCCTACTAAATGGAAAATCCATAACTAAGATTACTTTTTTCCAAGACAAACATTATGTTAATTACAGGGAGTTCAAAAATAAACAGTTTGATTAAACAGACAGAATAGATTTAGTAAACTATAAACAAATAATGATTATTACCTCTGATGTTCAACTATTAAAAATGCATGAATAGTCATTTGGACTGCTCAGTTCAATAGTTGTTTTGAAAAGTGACTAATTTTATTTGGAATATATTTTAATAAAGCATACTGTTAATAAAAATATTTTATTTGCAGAATTCAATAACAATTTCATATAATCATATGTCTATTTCAGGAAATCATTGGTCGTTCAACAGTTGAAAACAGTAAGCTGGAGTTAATGACTGAACTTTCTAATTTACGTCTACGCCTTAATACAGCTGAGAGAGAGAAAAAAGAAAGTGATGATAAATGTCGAAAGCTAGAGGTAAATTTTATGTTAAAATTTGTATGTTTGCTTCTTTTCTTGAATTGTGTTTTGTTTTATTAATCTTGATATTCTTTTTGTGCTTTTACATTTTGTCTTTGTGTAGAAGCTGTTTTGATTTTGTTAATGAAAACATATGGATTGTTTAGGAGGTGAGGGGGAGGAATATGCAATTTTAGTGCAAGCACAATTTAAAATTGACATTACTTAAATTTGTGATATTGTTTATGAATTTGAAAAAAGATGTACCAAAATGATGAATGAATGTAAAAAATACTTCTTAGCATACAATTTAGAAAAGGTTACTTTTCTGCTTGCAAACTTGGCACTTTTTTGTCCCTATTTAATTATTTCTACACTTATTTTATTTATATGGCAAAATAAACCATTTCACTACAAAAAAGATTTTCTCTGAAAAAAAATGAAAAAAAAAGGTTGTTCTAAAAGTTTTGAATTTTCATGGTTTCTCACTTGATTTTAGTCATTTTTATTAATGAGCAGTAAGAGTAAATAGTTTTTTTTTTTTTTTAACAAAGAAAGCGCTTTTTGCTTAGCTCTTAGTTTTTGAATCAGTAAACATGGGTTTATTGTCATGCAGTTTTGTTAAAATTTACAAAAATAATGACTACCTGTGAAATTAATTTTCTATTTCAAGCAGAAAATATCAAATGCTTTAAATCTTAGTCAGAACCTCCCCCCCCCCCCCACGCACACACACACTCCCTGTCCCAAACTCCCTTTATTTTTTTAAGGCTACAATTATTTGTTTTGAAAAGCATTTTTAAAATTGACTAGAAACCATTTTTCAAAAGTAGTCACTACTCAGATTTTGTTCAAGCATTCAATCTACACTCAAAATTGAAGATGCAGATTAATTAATACAGAGGCCTCAGTCATTACATCATTGTTCTTATTTTGTAGTACACAGGAGAGTATAATTACTTTAGAAATTATAAATTGTAACTTTTTTAAATTCTTAGTATAGTACTTTATAATCCCCATGTTTTGAATTTAAAAATAAAATATCTGCTTACAAATTTGAAGAGGCTTACAGTAGAAATACCAAAAGATCACTTTCAAAATGAGTAGTAGAAATAAATATCTTGAGGTAAAATCCAACAATTTTTATCAAGTAGATCAGGTAAAATGTTTAATTCATACAATAGCAACACCTTCGTTTTACCCTATTTATCTTGCTCCTCTGACTGTCTGTCACAGAGTCCGTGCATAAAGGCTGTATAAAACAACTTAAAATTTTGTGTACTTACACCTGAATACTTCATGTCATATGACAAACTATAAAATTCTGAAAAGGTTTTATTTTAATAAAATTAAATTTTTCAGTGTCATCCATTCATTTTTGCGAATTAAATTTTAAAAGATAACCTTAATTTCAATGTATTTACTTAGATGACATAGCTTGGAGTTGAGCATCTCTCTAGTAAATACAAGGCTCTTAGTTCAAATCTTAGTGCTGGAAGTTGAAATTTTCATATTAAGATGGATTTAATTTAAAGAAATTTCATATCTTTTACCAGTTTAAGGGTTTATATTATTTGAGTTTCATTCATCTGACATTCATAATATTTAATTCAATTTTCTTTGTATTTTAAAAACTATTGTGATTTATTAATTATTCAGCCTTTTAAATTTGATTTTAAACGATTTTTTCTTTTTTAGAAATTTAAAATTATATTTATCTCCAGTAATGTTTTTTTAATTTCAGATTTTGAAAAAAATTGGAATTTTAGATTGTATTTAAATAATTTATTTGAACATTTTTTATTTGATTAAAATAAATAACTTCCTTTTTTATAATTATTTTTAAATTAAATTTATTGGTGCTACCATCTATGTAACAATTTAATAATTATAAATTAACAATTTGGATTTATTAATTAAAGGATAAGTTGTTTTGAAAGAAGTGTTAAATGAAACTCTCAGTGTGATCTGCTATCACACTTACCCCACTTGTTATAAGGATTTGCAAAATCACCCCTGTTCAACACATGCTGAAACTGTTATACATAAAGCAGAAAAGTGAACATTATTCAACCTGCAAAATGTTAAAACAATGTTTCCAGTGTAATTGATGCATAGCTTGCAGCCTACCATTTAACCAAATTAACTATGAATTTAACCAAAAAGTAACAAAGATGGAGGCCTGCATGCTGTTGGAGTTAAGTGTTAGGATTAGTTGTTTTTAGCAATGAAATACAGTAAAAGATTCTTTTTTAGAAAATGAAACACTTAATACAAAAATCAAATTGAAAAAAAAAATAGAAAAAACTTAATAAAAAAGTGTGGCTTTTCCACAAAAATGTCTACTAGGATATTATAAATGTGGGATATAATAAAAATCCTTGTTAGCTTGGCCTATAGGCAGAGGTAGATTTCTTAGTTGAGTGATCATTTCAACGACAAAAAATAAAATATGATTAAAAATAAGCATTGTTTAACAACTTTATTTGGCTGCTTTTGAAGAACTTTTAATTTCATTTTTTTGTAAGAGCTGCTTTTATCAGAAACATCTTGAGCAATATTCAGCACAAATGTCCACTTTGACAGCATTTTTAAAAATATATTCTGACTTTATGAAAAAATTGACCAATACAACATATTATATAGTTCTTAAATAAGAGAAACTATAAGTTGAATACATATGAGAGCAAAATTGAATTTATAAATAAGTCATAAAAAGGTCATTCCATGTCAAATCAACCAAAAAAATTCAATATTCAACCTGACCATTTCTGATTTCAATGAAAGTGCCAGGGATCATTCTCTATGATGATATAAGTTGGAGCATATTTTTATTTTTTGTTTATCGCTTTAAATTTTCATACAGTTAATTATTTAAATTTTAAAAAATCATCATTTTTTTTACTTGCAATAAATATTTTCAATTTTGAATTTCTCAAGTTCTATCAAACATAGAAAATTTTATGACCACTCATTTCAAAGAGGTTTAATTTAATAATAGTTTAATTAATTTAATTAATTAATTTAATTATTAATTCATTTATTTAATTTAATTTATTTATTTATTTAATTAATTTAATTAATTTAATAATAGTTTAATTTCATAAGGTTTAATTTAATACGCAAGTTGACTGTGTATAGTTAAAATAAATAAAATTTAAAAATTTTTAAAATTTAAAATTTGAAAATTTTTTAGATAGTTATTTTTAAAAATCTTGAAAAAATTGTGTGTTTGTTGTAATATTATAAGCTTAAAATTCTGAAATTTTTAGAGTGGGATCTCTATGGGATCAGGAGTTATGAAATAAAAGCTGAAAATTACCATACAAATCATAAATAACAAAATAGACAGAATTTAATTGCTATTTTAATGGTAATTTTTGCTTTTATTTAATAACTCCTGATCCCATTGAGATCCCATTCTAAAAATTTCAGAATTTTAAGCTTATAATATGACAACAAACGTACAATTTTTTCAAAATTTTTAAAAATGACTATCTAAAAAATTTTTAATTTTAATTTTTTTAATTTTATTTATTTTAACTATACATAGTCGACTTGCATATCAAATTAAACCTTATGAACTCCTCTTTGAAATGAGTGGTCATAAAACTTTCTACGTTTGATAAAACTTGAGAAATTCAAAATTAAAAACATGTAAGTAAGCCAAAAAGTGATGATTTTTTAAAATTTAAATAATTAACTATATGAAATTTTGAAAAGAAAGAAATATTATGAACATATATTCTCATTTATATCATCAGGCAGAACCATTCCTGTGAATTTCATCGAAATCTGAAATGGTCAGGTTGAGTCACTGATTGATTTGGCGTGGAATGACCCAAAATAAGTAATTTGTTATTTGAATACATCAACAATTCTTCAATCATGATCGCTCTGGGAAATTTTGTTTGAATTGCCCACTTTGACAGTTTTTTTTTTTTTTTTTTTAAATATATTCTGCCTTTATCAAAAAACTGGACAATACTGCACATTATACTGTTCCTAAATGAGGGAATCACTTGTAATGTAAAAATGGAATTATAAATGAGTTAGAAAAATAAGCAATTTGTTATTTCAATACTTCAATTTTTCAATCGCAGTCGCTTCAGGAAGATCTGTTCAAAATACCATTTTGATAGCATATTTTGGAATATATTCTGCCTTTATCATAAAATTGACCAATATGCCACATTATATGAGGATCCCAGAAGCCAAGGGGTATAAGTGACAAAATTGAAAAAAATAAACTAAATATACAGACAACCTAAAAATATGCTTTTTTCATTTCAGGTAAAGAAATATAAGTGATTTTCTTATTTGCTGAGTTATAGAGGCAAACCACTTTTTTCGAAAAACAAACAGTATTGATTAATTATACATTTAAAGAAAAATTGTACTTTATTTTTTAACAGTTATTGAAATAAGAGTTCAAAGACCAGAATGCAACAAGCAGAAATTTCCTATTTCAATTCACTCAATTGTTATTGATGTTCCAATTTAACATCAATTATCTTTAAACTCAATTTACTCCAAATCGAAATTTTGTCACTTGTACCCCTTGGCTTCTGGGGTCCTCATATAGTTCCTAAATAAGAGAACCTGCCTGCCAGTTAGATGTGCTTGACAGCAAAATGAGTGAGAATATATGCAGTTTGGAATTGAGATTTTTTTTTCTACAACTCCTATTGTTTATTTTTAATATAAGAATTGGTCCTATGAAAAACTTGTCAGTATAAAAGTTGTAGATATTGGGAAGATGCATGATAAATTTAATCAAATTTGATATTTTGAGAATATATGAAGTTACGGATTTTTTTCTTCTTCCACCCCTTTCCCTTTTTGTTTTCATTTTTATTTTATTTTTTCAATAAGATTTGCTTCTATCAAAAACTTGCCCATATAAATGTTTTAGATAATATTAAGAGAATTTTTAAAAAAATTAGTTGGATTTTGTTATCTTGAGAATTGACAAAGTTATGAATTTTTAACTCCCGAAAAGCCTATTTCTCCCCCCTTGAGCCCATACTTATTTTTATAAAAAATCTGTAATGCAGAAATGTTTGGCCCATTTTTTAAAAGTAATATAAACTTTAAACTGATTCGATATCTATTTTAATAAAGAAGTTATTGGGGGGGGGTTCTATTTACACAAAAACCCTCCCTATTTCCACCCCCTTGGTTCGATTTTTCCCATTAACTAACTTGGCCGAGATTTTATGCCCCTTGATTTTATGTAAAAGTTTGAAGGAGATCTGAACAGAATTATGGAAGTTATCATAAAACGATCGTGAAATAAAACAGCGGTTTTTGTCAAACAATCTTGAAATAAAATTGATTTTCATCAAACGATCGTGAAAAATCCCTGCACATTTTTGCTATTCACTCATAGAATAATCATTGAATCTGTTGATGGGTTACCTAAATTGATTTATAATGAAATGATGCAACATAAATTTCCTCACTGAGCTCACTGCTTCTATTGCTGGATCACCTTAACTGATCTAAAATACTGTGATCTAAAGAAAAATCATTTTTATTTATTCATATAAATAAGTATATTTATATGAATTAAAATAATTATTAATGATTAATATTCATATTCTGCGCAATGAAGTAATAGCATTTTTCAAACTGTTTGAGAGAGGTTCATTTAGAAATACTTAAGTGTTAAAAGGTTACAAAAAAAGTTTCTTTAGTTAGTTAAAAAAATAGTTTGTTATTAATTTAATTCTTCATTTAATATATTATAAACAATATAGTTTACAACATTCACGCATAAATATTGTGACAAATGTCATAAATTTTGCTTTAGGTGTAATTTCCTCTTTTATGTTATTTTCTGATTGGCTTTCCTGTTATAAATAAATTTAGTGTCAAAACGATTAAAAATAAGAGAATTTTTTAAAAGGCCTACATATTTTTTTCTCAGTATTTTTAGTCATGAGTCATGTATATCTTATTTTAAATTCGATTTTTAAAAACAATATAAAGTTATTAATACAGTGCAAAGTCTGAAATCTGGACATCCAAAATTCAGAATTCTCCAAAATCTGGATGTTTTGCTAACTGACTTAACCAAACTCTTTTTAAACACTTGTCCATATCTCTTATGTAACTTGACTGATTTCTTTCAAATTTTCAGCAAGTTGAAATAATAGCAAATAAGGCTGCAAAACATATTTTTTTTAAATATAATCAGTTATTAAAAAGTTACAATGCCTGTCAAAAATGCCTACTGTACAGAAGCTGGGTTGATTATTCACTTTCACTCCATCATATCGAAAATCTAATGTTTACACAATCAGCATCAAAACTTTGGATGGTTAATATGTTTTGCTATGCAGAAAGAAACCATGGCTAGATTTTTTTTTTTAATTAAAACAGGGCTGATTCTGAGTAAAAAAATATTTTCTGAATTTCACAGCAAACTTTCTGAGAGCTTGCATTAGAGGGGAGAGAGGATATGGTACTATTTTTTCGAACTATTTTTTGCACCCCTTTTGATGAAATTTGTCGAGTTTTTTTCTGTAATCTTTTGATGAAATTTGTTAGTTTCATGATCTTTTGATAAAATTTTCTATTTATTATGGGGGGTTTTTTCCGACAAAATTTGCCATTTTTTCATGTTTGACAAAATTTGACATTTTTTCGCAATTTTTTGATAGAACTTTCCTCTCAATTTTTTGATAAAATTTCCCATTTCTTTGCAATTCTTTGATGAAATTTGC
This sequence comes from Maratus speculifer, assembly GCA_964019185.1. Taxonomy (NCBI): domain Eukaryota; kingdom Metazoa; phylum Arthropoda; class Arachnida; order Araneae; family Salticidae; genus Maratus; species Maratus speculifer. The sequence continues at coordinate 286,655,884 of OZ025293.1, forward strand.
CAATTTTTAAATGATTTATTGCCATAATTTGTGTTATATCTGTGATTTTTTTTGAAGAAATTTAGTTTTTTTTTGTGTGGTCCATGGATGAAATTTGCAATTTTTCATGATCCATGGCAATATTGGCAAATTTTCTTTGACCAATTGACAAAAATGATTTTTTTTTTTTTTTTTTTTTTTTTTTTTTTTTTTTCTTACAACTATTTGTCGAAATTTGTAATACATTTTATATCTTGATTTATGATATTCTTTTTTAATTTTCAAAAATTGTCCTTAATTTTTTGAAAAATTCAGTGAAGAATCATCCCTGAACTAAACATACTTTTATAAATACTTATGCATACTTTATTTTTAAGTATTTTGGAGAAAGAGGGTGTTCAATGAGGATATTTTCTTTTTTTATCTTAAATTCTTTATTAAAATATCTGTTTTTAATACTATCATTTTTTAGTATTGAAAATGTATTCTTGGCATAAATCACACACTTTTGTTTTTTGCAAGAGTCTAAGGGTAGATTTTTTTTGGGGGGGCAAATAAACTGAAATTGATCTGAATTATAGAAAAGTCCAAATTTCAGAAATACTGAGGTCTGGAGGGTTCAGAATTTTGGATTTTGTGCTGTAATTTTAAATTCATTTAAGCATGATAAAATGCAAGACATTTAAAGGAGAACTTTAAGCACTTTTCCAACTTAGAAGAAAAAAAAATTATCAGTTATTTTCACATTTGATCCTTGAAAGTATGATAGGTCAAAATCATGATTTATCATGATTTTTGAGAATTTTTTTGTCTTTAAAAATATTTTTTTGTAATTTTCCATTTCATTTTGTGCATTTTGTATCTTTTTCAATAGTTATCTATGAAATATTTAAGATATCTTTTGATGTACCTTGCATAATATAAAATTTGAATAAGTTAGCATTTGGTTATGGTAATAATCTGTTTCAAGATTGCTTATAATTTTTTATTTTTGTCCTATGTAGAACAGGTATGTCTGTTTATTGCATTTCATCTATATAAATTAATATTCAGTATAATTTATACAGCCATTTCATTTAATAGCATGAACTTGCCTTATGTCAAGCACGTTTGTTTGAAAAAGAAACTGAACATGCAGCTCTTAGAGATAAACTTTCTCGATGTGAAGATCGCATGTTATCAAATGAAAGTAAGGACATTTTAAATTTGTTTTAATAAATCAAAATATGAAATTCTTACTCTGTTACTAATACATTTTTATGTCTAGGTTCCGAAATTGATAAATTGAAATCAGCTCTTGATTCTGTCCTTATTGCAAGTGATAAGGTAGGTGAACCAATATGTTAATTTCTGTTTATGTATTTCTGTATATGTATTGATATTCAGGAATTATGTATTCATATATGAAAGATAATACTATAACAGGGCTGCCAACAACTACGCATTCAGCATAGTTTTTTCACTTAAGCTTTTGTACTTTCAAACTATACTCCTCTTACCACAAACTATGCTTTTCCTCTTCTGTTTACTATCAGCTCGCTGTGATTGCTCATCCTTATTAACTGATCACAATTACGGAGGAGGTAGGTTGAAATTCCAGTTTCCTCAAGTATTGTGACACAAAGTGCATGTGCATATCATTATTCACTGTGATTGGATTACATTTGATAGGACCTTTTGTGTCTCTAGACTTTTCTTATTCTTGTTTGAATATCTGATCGCACCAAAGCTGATGTTCTGCTTTTGTTGTATTTTTGGAAGTTCTATTCCATTGTTACAGTCTAGTATATCATTGTAAATTATAAATCCTGTTCATGTTTTTTATTTGTTCATTAAAATGAGTGACTGAAATCAACCAAAAAAGAAAAAAAATTCTCATCAAAAGTTTGTCTTGAATATTTGGCAAATTGTTCTTGTTTTTGCATGCTTCAGTCACCTTATGAAACATTCTGCACTATCTGCAAAAGAACTATTCATGTAAATCATGGTGAAAATTTTGAATGTTCGCATCGTATAAGGTCAGGCAGACACATCACGAATGGTAAATGAAAAAGAAAAGTAAAAAAAAAAAGACGCTTTTTTCTAAAAAGTGATCTGTCCATAAGTTTAACCAAATCAGAAATGTTCTTTTCATCATTTCTTATATAACATAATGATGTTCCCAGATTCCAAAATCACCTGCTAGCATGTGAACCAAAATGAAAGCCGTTTTAAAATGTATGGCAAATAAAACCTGCTCTGACATAGTTTCTATTTTATGCTAGCACTGACCAAAATGCTGTTAAACTATACATCACTGTTGTCAGGTATTTTGATGAATCAAATCATAAAATTCTGTATGCATTACTCTCATTAAAAGAATGCAATAACAATTCAGGAGAAGGAAATCTTTCAATGCTGAATCAAGGAACTGATGACAAAGATTTAAATTGAAAGAATTGCATAGCATTTAAACTGTTATTGCGCTGAATATGCTGAAGTATGCAAAACATGAAGGAAAGAAACAACTTATTGAATTGTGTAATCCTCTGCCCTTTTGATGTTTAAAATTCTTTGATGGTACTCTAAAGATATATCTATATATTAATCATTTTCTAGATAACTTATTATTTTTTCAACAAGAAGAGGTTAATTAGTGCAATCTTTACTTTTCTTAGAAGTTATTGTAGTGTTTTGCAATAGTACATTAATTTCATTACTTTATTTTTTAGGATCAAAAACTAGGAGATCTCCAGTCATCTTTAACAAAGTACAAAAAGCTTCAAGATATAGTATTATCTAGTCATAGCCATTTGAAAAAAAGTAGGATGTTTTCTTTGTTTAGAAAAAAATATTTTTTAAAGCACTTTTAGCCTTTGTTTTGGCAATGATTCATGATCAAATATTTAATACCTGTGTAATCGGTAGTATTTTTTATGTGCATGTATGTGTATTTTTATTTTATTTCTTTTTAATTGCCATTCACAGATCATTTTGATACTTATTTCTCAATTTGCTTCTTCTTCACTTCTGAATTTGAAAATATCATCAGCAAATAAATGTTTATAGTTTTGTTATTTATTTTTAGTTAGCTTTTTATAAATGCAGCAGTTAAAATTTCAAATCAATTATATTTATGCAATTAATAAGACTTGTGTTATGTATTTGCAAATGAAACTGCTACTGTACTGTATTGTACCTACAGTACTTTTGAGCCATTATAATTGTAAAAAATATTTTGCCAAATGTATTTTTATTTGTTTAAAAAGTGATTTTCTTCTAATATTATTTTTGTATAGTTTAAAAAAAGCTGTTTTATTGTTATAAATGCAGTGATTAAAATTTATGAATCAAAGTCTATTAAATATTGTATTTATACAATCATTAAAACTTGTGTTGTACATTTATAAATTAAATAGTTGATATCTTGATGAAGACCAATACATTCTTATTGTAAAGACATTTAATTTTCCCTAAGAATTAATACACTGATGATTTGCAGTAATAGATACCAAATACAGGATTCATTTCGCATCATTCGCTTTCTTAGTATTTCTTTGTTTATAATTTATTCTTTTATTTATTTGCCTGTGTGTGTGTGTATTTAGCTTTCTTATCCTTAGCCAATATTATATTATTTTAAAATTTTTATAGCTGCTTCTTCTGGCTCTGATTCTCATATATTTAATCATGAGTCTGTTTTATGTTCAGCCAGTAGTGATGCTTTTAAGGTCAGTGCTTGTTTTGTTTCAGTTTTTAATATTGATGCATACTTTTAATTACCCCATCATCGTTTATTAGTTTTTGTAACTTCTAGGCAAAAAATATTTATACAGTATTTTTTTTTTCATTATAATACTGTATGTATTAACCCTCTAAGCATTTTGCCTGTATTTTTCCATTTCCCAAAAACAGCTTTAATCTGTTGTAGACTAAAACATTTTTAAACAGAATTGTATTTCAAAATGTCTATCAAATAAAGGTATTTTAATGTATGTAAATTTGAAAACAAACATTGTATAGTACAAACACAATGTATTTTAAAAACAAACATTGAAAAAAAAATTTAATTAAGATTATAAGCATTTTTATGAAAATGCTGGAAAGCCCTTAAGACGCTTGGAGGGTTAATGTTAATTATTGAGCATACTTTATTAATTTATAATATTTTGTGAAATCTGTATGATGTATTTAAACATTGCATTAATTGCATTGTGCATGGTGACTATCATTGTTTCATCGTGTGATTTCCCCCCCCCCCCCCCCAAAAAATCTGTCCATTTACAAGAGGAAATTTTTTATGCAAGGAAAGCTGTCAACATAACACAATTTGTTATACAAATAGGTCAAAAAGTACTTGTATTGACACACCAAATCCCAGATGTCGAAACTAATTCATCTTTGCGAAAAAAATTTTAAATTTGTTAAAAATTTCGAAAATCACACTTTTTAGACTTTGATATCTCTGGTGTGGTACAAGATACAAATCTGAAATTCTGGCCTTTGTTAGTATTTTATAGTCGTGTTATGCGCAAAAAATTTCAAGAAGGAGATTTGAGGAAAAGCTGAGGTACAGAGGTCAGAAAATGTTCAAAAATTCGAGTACGATAAGAGAAATGAGATTTATCTTTTTTATTATAATAGTTACACAGAAAATATTGTTTGTTGAAAACAGTTTAATAACAAAATGTTTAATTAAGATATTGTATATACTTAACAAAGAGCTGAGAAATATTTTTACACTATTTACGAGAGATATTATGATGCTTCTGAGTCAAATTGTTGCAGTATGATTTCTAATAGCTTTTAGTCATCTGGAAAAATAGTGACGTGGCATAGCATGCATTTTGAATTGTTTAAATAACACACACGCAATTGAAGAAGATATTTTTAATTGACATTTTACTTTGGACCATCAATAAAATTTTGGAGGTATGAACAAACACATAGTAGGATATAATAGTTTGGCAGCATTGTTTTCACATATTGCACATGTCATAGCTCAAGTTGTAGTCAAATCTCCTTCTTGAAATTTTTTGTACATAACACTCATACAAGACTATCAAAGGCTGGAATTTCAGATTTTTATCTCGTGCCCCGCCAGAGATATCAAAGCCTAAAAAGTGTGATTTTTGGAATTTTTTTCGCAAAGAGAAATCAACTTCCAGATCTGGAACTTGGTGTGTGAGTACATGTACCTTTGATCTCTTTGTAAAACAAATTGTGTCAGATCGACAGTTTTCCCTGCATGAAAAATTTCCTCTTGTAAACGGACAGATTTTGGAAAAAATCTTACATTTTGTGCTAAAATTTTACCAGTAAAAATTTATTTTTAAAAACTATTCTACCACCATACCTTTAGCCTACTTTATTCTAAACAAATGTTGCAAACACCATTTCAATTGGGAAAATAAAAGATGAGATATTTACACTTTTGTATACCCTAGTATGTGAGAAAATCGCTGCAAACAATGAAACAAAGATGGCTGCCATGTGCAAGCAAAAATTAATAAAAATAAAATAGTCATTTTGAACTTCCATCATGTTAGGGTTGTTGTACAAAAAATTTCAGATTTTTTAAAAATGGTCGAGTGACCAGTGCTGGACCACTTGAAATGGATTGATCCTTCAGTACTTTTTTAGTAATTAGGCAAAAACTAATAAAATTAGCAATTTCTCGCAAATTAAAGGTAACATGGACCTTGCATAAGCTCGCCAAATGGAGTGCAGTCAGGGTGGCTGAGCGATCAAAGGCACGTGATTTAAGCTCTGGTTCTTGAAAGAGAGCATGGGATTGAAACCCACTCTTGACATACGTGAATGATTTTTTCCATATTATAATTTTTACATATATATTTTACAAATTAAATACTAATTATGCTATTAAGACTATTTTGTATTTAACCATTAGCACACAGTATCAGAGATCTTTTATCAACTCGATACTTTATCAGTGAAAGAGTACTAAAATAATAGATTTGCAAAAAGTAACATGTTGTTGAACAAGTACACTGAATAGCTTGCAGTCAGGTTAGCCGAGCGGTCTAAGGTGCCTGATTTAAGCTCTGGTTCTCAAAAGAGAGCATGGTTTTGAACCCCACTCCTGACATAAGTGTATAATACACAGTATTTTTTCTGTATTATAAATTTTTCTTACAGACTTTAAAAAAGGAGGGGAGGTCATCATCAATTTGACGCATATGTATTTTTTTATGTATGTTTACTGATTACACCAAAACTATCCAACTGATTGATTTGATTTTTGAGTTAAATGAAAGAGGCTACTCTCGAATTTGTACCACTTCCATTTCATTGAAATTGGTTCAATACTTTTTTAGTAATTAGGCAAAAACTAATAAAATTAGTGATTTATCACAAATTAAAAGCAACATGGACTTTAAATAAGCTTGCCGAATGGAGCACAGTCAGTATAGCCGAGTGATCTAAGGTGTCGCCTTAGACCACTTGGCCACTACGTATACGTTGTGGTTCTCGAAAGAAAGCATGGGTTCAAACCCCACTCATGACATAATTTACATCATGTGTAATTTATAATAATTTTTCCGTAATATAGTTTTTATTATCAACCCACTTCAAAAAAGGAGTAGGACGTTATCAATTCAACATGTGTATTTTTTTTTTCTAAGTATGTTCACTGATTACTCAAACTATTCAGCTGACTAATTTGGTTTTTGTGTTAAATGAAAGAGGCTTCTTTCAAATTGGTATCACTTGCATTTCATTGAAATTGGTTCAGTACTTTTTTAGTAATTGGCAAAAACTAATAAAATTAGTGATTTCTCGCAAATTAAAAGTAACATGGACTTTGAAAAAGCTTGCCAAATAAAATGCAGTCAGGATGGCCGAGCTGTCTAAGGCACCAGATTTAAGCTCTGGTTCTCGAAAAAGGGCGTACATTCAAACCCTTTCCTGACATACGTGTATATTTTATGATAATTTCTTCCATATTATAATTTATATTAACTGATTTAAAAAAATTGTTAACTTTTAACTAAAAAGAGAAAAATAAAGTTTTCTGCCAAAAATTGAACAGACTTAAAAAACTACTGCAAAGTGAAAAAATTTTTTTTTGCATAATATTGATAAGAAATTAAGAGCATAGTATTTACCATGCGTATTATTATATTTATGTACATTATTTGATTTTTTGGAGTCTGTGCCAGCCAAACCGATTTCAAAATTAAAATTGAGTATCCAATGCAAATTGTAAAAGAATAATGTTTAATTTTTAACTATATATTAAATCGTAAAAAAATTTGTAGATATTTGGATATATGTCTATTGCAAAATTACATGCAACTTGGTTTGGCTGGCACAGACTCCAAAAAATCAAATTAATGTACATAAATATAATAAAATTTATGGTAAATACTACGCTCTTAATTCTTAATAATATTAATACTATTCTTATTAATATTATGTAAAAAATTATTTTTCACTTTGCAGTAGTTTTTGAAGTTGGGTTTTTTTTTTTGGCAGAAAAGTTTTTTTTTTTTCTAAAGTCAACAGGGGAAAAAAAATCCTTAGATATGAACAGCAATTAGAGCAATAGACCCACTACATTACTATATTTCATACATTGTTGTAAATTTTTTTTTTTATTATTATTATTTGAATTGTAATTTAGAATTTTTTTCCAAATGTAAATAGTTTGTTAAATTAGTTTCAAAGTTGTTAGTATGTATTTACATATGTTTTTCATATTTACCACCATTTGTGAAATAAGTTATTTGGTACATTTTTTATAATATAGTACAGTACACTCCCTCTAATCTGCACAGGTGAGGACCTAGGGTTTTGCGGATTATAGAATTTTGCAGATTATAGGTCATTTCTTTGTTTACATTCTAATATTTGGAATTTATCAACAAATGTAGTAAATATACAGCAAATAAATAATACAGAAATGAAAGAAAATACTTTTTTATGCATAAAAAGCTATAGTCAGTATCAGTAGGAACACATTTAAATGATATAATAATACAAAATAAATGGAAAACATTTCTATCTATTTTTAAATCTATTAAACATCACAGTGATAGTGGTTTGCTTTATCATTTTTTATCTATGCTATGCAGTTTAATCTTGATTCCCTTAAGAGTCAGACATTTCTTGATCAGTAACATAAGTCTGTTTTTTCTTTAAAAAAAGATATTTATTCTCGAGCTATTTTATTTTTCATATAGTCAATAAATGTGCTCAGAATATAGCAGTCTTAATAGTTATTTATAAGATACATAAAATATTTCCTTATAATGAATGCAGAAATGCATTAAAAATTTCTAAATTCATCAATACAGTTCAACTTTTATTACGGTCAAAGTATGCATAATCTTGGTTAAAAAAGATTTTAGCTGTTTGTTTACATCTAAAATATAGTGCAGATTATAGGCGTTTGCGGATTAGAGATTCATATTCCAAATTGGCAAAATATAAACCCTTAGCCAGAATATGTCAGGTCCTGAACATTCTGTATAACAGATCTTTATACAGTTCAAATTAAACAAATTTTGTTAAAATTATGCTTAGATAGTGTATCCGCTAAAGAATATGTTAGAGTGAAAGCATTAACTTTGCCACACCATTAGGGTAGTTCTTTTATGACATCTGTCAATGAAGTTCACATAAAAGTTCTGTTAAAAACAAATTGATTTTTTTTATTATATATAGTTGATGATTTTTAAAAATCTATACATGCAAATTTTAATAAAATACTACATCTTAAGAGCATGTTTTTGTGTATGGGGGGATGGGGGAGGCACAGCCAAAACTTAAAACTAATTTTTACATACAACAATTCCTAACTTCCAGCATTAAAACATTGTCTCATTGAATTCAGGCTCTATGCTGATTCAGAAAAGGCAGAAATAAATTTTATGCAAGACCTCTAACAGTTTAATTTGTTACTTAACAACACTATTAACAGATAGTTTAAACAGCCTTGATAATCTCACTGATACTATTTAAATATTTACATTTTCTTTTTCTTTCTTAATATTAGGTTGAATTAGCTATATTTTTTATGCTCATTTTTGTTGCTTGTTCTTTTGCATAAGTTTGTGCATTTAATTTACATTGTATATACATTTGACTAATTTTGCATACAGTTTGACTGAATGCAAAATCAATGATTGACTGAATGATTTATTTTCTACTTAGAAGGTATCCAATGATGCTAGCTTTGTTAAGTCTTCCAATGCACCACAATCCTTAACTTCGTTAACTACTCTTTCTACTTTTTATGATCAACCAATACAGCCATCATTTAGTTCAAGTACAAAAGTTTCATCAAATACTATTACAAATTCTACATTCCACAAGTCAAACAGTGTGGAAAATATCTGTCCAACTAATCTTTCGGTGAGTTTTGCCCTTTATAATGCTTATTTTACTGCTGTTTCATTCCAAAATCTTGTTTCTGTCTAATTATATTTAAATGATTGTCCATTATGGGCAACATGTATATGTATTTTATCAATTAGAGCAAGTCAAAGTAACAATCAATACATTTTGAAAACATCTGTACATATCAAAATCTGATAACATTAAAATGTACTGACAAATTGAAGGATAAAGGCATGCATATTTAATTATAATAATGAATATATTATTATTGTATAATTGTTTTTTTTCTAAATATGTAATTTATTAACTAAGAAATTCATTACATAGTTTTTACAAATATAAAATATATGAAAAAAAGAAAATCTAAAATTTCAAGAATTAAAAAAAGGTATTTTATTCTAAAGTATGCACATTGATATTTGTATTCGTAAAATTTCAGTACTAATTTTAAATTTCCTTGGTTACCATTATTTTCTTATTTACAGGCATTCCCTGCTAAAACCCAATATGGTACTATGCCACGTCAAACAGGTTCTCAAGTTTTGCAGCAGCTGCACACACGTCTGCAAGAGCATGAAATGGATCAAAAGAAAAATCAGACTCTTCCTTCTAATAAATCAGAAATTCAAACTGAGGAAAATGCTCTAAATTCTAGTAAAAATAGAAGTGCTAGTAGTGCTTCTAACCATAAGAGCACTGGTGTATCATTTGGTAAAGGCTTTTTTAAATTAAGATATGGAAAACGAAGTTCAAGCGAATCGCGTCTAGGTGATGGTTTTCTTATGTAAAGTTGTCTACTTTTGCATTTTTATATCTCTGCTCAACCATATAAAAATTTCTGAGCTGTTTTTTAATTTCAAGCCTTTTAAGTTTCTAATTAGTTTTAGTTAATGCTGTTTAAATAAATAAAGCTAAAATCTTAATCTAACCAGCCAGCCTGTCTATCTGTTATTAATTTTCTTTCTGGCCATCACTAAAACTTGCGCTTTGCTTGCTCTTTAAGTTTATAGTACTTCAAATTATGCTTGAAATTTATTCTGTTATTGTCATTCTTATATAATTTATGAGTTATACATGTTAGCTATTCTTTTTTTTATAATCAATATCAAATAAGTTAAATGGATGTATTTTAAGTCTTCTGTTTCCCTCTATGTGTTGAATGTTACTGATTATCCTGTTTCTCTGTTTGGTTTCAACACGAATATCTAACAATATCTGTAACACTGTTTAACAATTTTCTGTCTCTCTGTCTGTCTATCCATACATCATGCATGAAAGAGTTCCTCCTAAAGGAGGAATTCCACCTTCTTTAAAGCAATTTTGGACAATTTTGATGCAAAAATGCGAAGAAAATATTGGAAGCATCATCAATTTGACATGTATATATTTAAAATGAAGATTAAAATAAACAAATAATAAAAAGTTATAAACAGGCATACCATTCACTATAATATTTATTTTGGAAAATTAAATAAAATTTTATCGATGGAAGACCGTGTATTTAAAGTAATTCAGCAGAAAGAAGCAATAATTAAGTATTAATTTTTTTTTTTATTATTGTTCTGCTAAAGACTAAAAAACTACTGTGCTTAAACTTTTGAGACACTCATTTTTGTTGTTTTGATAAATTTTATTATTTAAGATAAATTTATTAACATACATCTGTTAACTATCTTTTTAAAACTACAATTTGTAGATGATGTGAACAGGAAATTAACTTTCACTCATTAATAAAATTTTATTTTGAAATTTTCTGTTGTACTTAAACTTTTGACACACACTGTATTACTTTGAACTTGTTAATCAAAGTGTGGGAAGAATCGGATTTTAGTTTGAATATGTGTCATATTATTAAAGATACACACATTGAGCATTTCTCGAAGAAAGTAGACTTTAATTCACCTTCAGTTTGAAGCATGATTTGTTGTAAATAGTCTAAATCAAACTGTTATAATTCACCATTGAGACTGGAACATTTTTAATGGACACCTATTATAACAGGAGAGCTCTCTCCTTACTCCTACTACATCTTTCCAAAGGTCAGCATGCATCAATATAGTGATATTGTTATTGCTTTGGATGCAAAATAAAATTGATAGTTTCTCATTTTGCTTTATATCTAATAGAACATACTGCTTTTCTTTTTTTTATTTTTTTTTTTTTCAATTTCTTAGAAATGCCTACTGTGCCTTTTGAGGGGATTTCTGCTTATCTTCTTAAAAAAAAAAAAAAAAAATAGATCAGAAGAAAATTCTATAGGATCATAAAAAAAAATGTGTTGCTGTGTAATCTGCCCCCCCCCCCCCCCCCGAAAAAAAAATGGCCAATCATTCCGGCAGAAAATTATGACTTTTGCCAACCAATCACAGAAAACTCACAAATTTCATCAATCTGTCATGAAAAAGAAAAAAAAAATTAATCACATTTGTAGAAAAAAATTGTGGATGTTGTAGAACGATCAAGAAATAGAATCATAAATTTTATCGAGCAATGGTGGAATAAAATCATGAATTAAATTGAATGATTGCAGAATAAAATTGCAAATTTTATCAATTGCAAATATTGATTTTTAATTCAGTGTCATCATGTGTTCTCCTGGAACAATCTTATTAAGCTTTCATCAATTACATTTTGTCTGAATATATTATGAGAAATTTTGTTCAATAACTATCCAGTGTTTATCCAAGTAAAAGATGACTGTTTTATTTAATTAGTTAAGCCTTCGAGTTACTTTAAGTTGATTACAAGAACTGATTTTCATTACCTTCTTGTTTATTACATCCAGTAAAGCTTTCATTATGCCAATTTCAACCTCTGCATTATTTTAAGTTTGCTGAAGTTTAACACATATAATTATTTAAATTATATCCAGAAATTAACCATAAACTTTAACAAATTATTACAAAATGTGAATGAAACAATACTGATAAACTGGTGATAAAAGAGAAATAAGTGTTAATCATATAAATCATCATGTGCCTTTATATGTATATGGTGTTTTATACAAAGTTTCATTAATTGTTATACAATTTTTACATTTTGTTTGATTTTTAATTATATCAAAATCTAACCCAAACTAAATGTCCCTACCTCAATGCATTAAATGATAAATTTATGCCATATAGTGTGTAAATATCTTTATATTTTTAACATTTGTTTCGGTTTTTGACCATTAATATTGTTTTCATCTGCAATTGGTTGGCAGCTATAAGTTACATTTAATAAATGGCTTAACCCTTTAACGATCATAGCATTTTCATTGTTAAGATGTTGAAATAAATGAATGACACCGGTAATTAAGAACAAATATATTTCTAAATAAGAAAACGTGATTTTTCACATACAAAAATAAAAGGGATATTTTTAGATAAAAATACTGGTGTCAGTGTTGCGTATCAGAATTAAAATTTTGTGGTTTTGTGGTGAAACCAATGAACGTTAAAGAATTAAGCAATTCAAACTACTTACAGCTTTTTCTTTCTTTTTAAGCCATTATGACTTTCAAAGCAGCTTGGAAAACAATCATGTTGATTGAGAAGACTTCCTATAAATTATCCTTTTATTAGGGATGCACCGAATATTCGGTATCTATTCGGCATTCAGCCTGTTCGGCCATGTTACCGAATATTTGGTTAGGCTGAATACTAAACGATTCGGTTGAGCCGAATATGAAACTATTCGGCCTGCCGAATATCAAAGTATTCGGCCGAATCCAATACTTAATAAAACCTTTTAAAAACTTTTCACTATTTCTACTTTTAACTGTCAATTTTTTAATTTATATTTAAAATAATTAGAAACAAAATCATTTTTAAATAAAATAGAATGTTTTTACATTATTTATTTGCTGTTTGTAAAGTATAACTTAAGAAAATTAACCATGAGAGGGATTAAAATGGTGATTTATTAGGATTCTCCTTAGGAATAAATTACGTGCTCATACAAGTTTCTAAATTTTGTTTAGTAAATAATCTGTTTCTTGCTTTTCCCCAAATAAAAGTTCTTTAAAAGAGAAAAAAAAAATTGAGATAAGTAATAGCTATCAAGGCAGACAATTTTTGTTCATGAAACCATAATCATAATCAACTTATTGAGTCATAAGTACATTGTATTTCATCTGACTCTAGGTCAAAACTTGTGTGTTCGTTTATTACATTAACAATAAATAAGATAACATATTTTCAACTCACATGCTTTGATTTCTGTAAAATATGATACGGTAATGTAAAATATGTAAAATATGGGAGGGATGGAAAATACCACCATTCATAAGAAAAGAACTATGAGCCAAACATACCTTTATTCAGAATTAAGTTGAAAGTATTTGTACTTTATATTGAAAAAAATTTGCCTTGAGTTATTTAAAAAGGACAATTATCAGACTAAAATTTTTCTTTGGCCATTTTTTTATTATTTGATTTTAAAATGTTTGTTTAGATTCATAGAAAATGTTATTAATTAAAGTTTCATAACTGCGCTTCTTAAATAACTCAAGGCAGATTTTTTTCAATGCTAAATGCTCTTTTAAAAAGCTCTTGTTTATCAAAATGTAAGTTTCTTTTATTAAATATTATGTAAAACTGTTTTTAAAAGTAACATTTTAATACTTTTAAATTTTGAAATTAAAAAAGTATTTGGGAAGCCGAATATTCGGTATTCGGCTGACTAGTTAACTATTCGGCTGGCCGAATATTTGGATTCTGCCCAACAATTACTATTCGGCTAGCCGAATATTTGGTATTCGGTTCACCTGTTGGCCGAATGTTCGGCATTCGGTGTTCGGCCAAAATCACTATTCGGTGCATCCCTACCTTTTATATAAGTTAAGATTTTATAGCATTGCAGTAACAATGCTCCTAGATGTGCCTGTTGTTGATTTTTATTCTCTTTCTTTATTTAACATTGCATTATAAGTTGAATTACTGAAATTCATGTTGTTTAAGCTTACATACCATTCTTATTGAGTTTGTTACATATGGATTATGTTATATTGCAAAGTATTATTTTAATGTATATTCAACAATATGAATGTTTTGTTTAAAAAATAGCATTTTAACTTTCACTTTTTTATTAATTTTTAGCAGAGGAATGTATTACTATTCCAGTTGAAAAGAGAAACATTGAGCATTCCCCAGAAAGTGGAATAACATCTTCTCAACCATTTTTTATCAAATCGGACAAAGATAAAAATAAAGGGCTTCGAAAATTTTTTTCCAGGCAAGATTATTTAGTCACGTTTTTTTTTTTTTTTTTTCTTTTCCTATTGACTACTTCAACCAGTTTCTAATAGATGCCTTTATTTATTTTTATAGGTGGAAACGCACAGGTGCTCAGAATATGGACAGATTAGAAGGAGATTTTAAGCGAGGGGGGATTAGAGCTACTGCCGGTCCTCGCTTGGGTTGGTCCCGTGATATAAAGATTGATACAGAGTGAGTAATGACACATCAATGTCATTTTTTTTTATTATAAACTTTCATAGAATTACTGTGGCAGATAAAACTGCATCGGCTGTGAAAAAAAAAGAAAAGTGTGTATAATATTGTAAGCCCTAAAGGTTTTACTTTAGTTTAATTTTGGTAGCCTGCTTCTTTTTAGACAAGCCAAAACTGATAAATAGAATTAAGAACAGACTTTCTCAGACCGGTCCATAACTCTGATATCAGATTTTTTCAGACAGGTCTGCACCTAAAGTGGGGAAACAGTTGGATTATTTAATATATATTATGTTGTGTCAATAAAACTTGCAAATAATATAACAAAATCTTTTATGAATAAATTACATTATCCTTACCAGTTTTTCTGTATACCAGGTTGAGTCTCATTAAAGAATGCATTTTTCTGCAACTTTAAAATCATTTCAAATAGCTATCTTTAAACACTCCTGTAAAATGTTCATGAAAACTAACATTCAGTAATAATTTTAGTCTCTTCATCCTTTTGCTGGATATGCTTTTCCAGACCATTTAGCTTACTAGAAATTTCACAGTTGGTGAAATGCAAACTTGATGATATGCTTCACTTTTTCATTTCTTAATAAACTGCTTCTTGTCATACATCCATAAAGGGTTTCATTTAGATTCATCTGAAAAAA
The DNA here is from genome assembly GCA_964019185.1 of Maratus speculifer. NCBI lineage: Eukaryota > Metazoa > Arthropoda > Arachnida > Araneae > Salticidae > Maratus > Maratus speculifer. The sequence goes on from OZ025293.1 coordinate 286,671,302, forward strand.
TTCGAGTTCTACTGACAAGAGAACCACTTTTGGTGCAGCTCACACTAGACATGATGCATTTTGTAGCCCTATGCATAAAGTTAGAGAACTAATAAAATTTCTGTGTGGAAATCATATTTCATGCATTTTTGTGTATTTTTAACCGACTTCAAAGAGGAGGTTATGATTTCGACCTGTATGTATTTGTTGTTCACGCATAACTTTTGCAAATATGAACCGATTTTGATAATTCTTTTTTTGTTTGAAAGCGTATGAGGCCCATGTGGTCCCATTCAAATTTCATAAAAATCTGATAATTAGAACTTTTTTAAAAATAAAAACTTTAAATTTCAAATTCATTTTGAAGCAATCGACCAATTAGAAGTGTTCCTTTTGCATGCTTTTATGTTACACTTACATAGACACACGATCTTTTCACTGTTAAAAGTTTGAAGTTTTTGCTGCATCGTCACTCCACCGCTTTTATGGAATATCTCTATTTTGACCAATGAGAATTCACCATAATACAATGCAGTAATCATTTTCTATAAAAGCGATGGACAGACGATAAAGTAAAAGTTCCAAATTTTTAACAGTGTTCAAAGTGCAAAATCCTAACTGGACGGGGGCCAGGATTCACATAAATTTTGCGCTGTTTGCGAAACGAGATTTATTAACAAGAAAATTTATTTAAAACATTGAAAAATTTGCTAAAATTCAGGCTTCTGATTCGTTAATCTGGTTTCGCTAACAACGCAAATTCTACCTGGATTCCGGACAAGTTCTCTTATGCAAGAAACCGGAAATATAGCATCTAGGGGATATAGTATGGAAATCGGCTATCTCAGGGCGTGTTCAGAACAACTTACAAAAGTAACCAATGTTACCGACCGATTGTAGGGCAGTACGAAAGCAAATTGTAGCATCAATGAAAACTATTCTGTTGAATTGTAGCTGACGTCACACTTCGCTTTGATTTTCATTTCGTACTTGTCTACAATCGGTAAGTGGTCGGTAAGTAACCAGTAAGTTGTGCTGAACACACCCTCTGTAACACTTAAAAAAGGCGCTAAAATGTTCTATTCTTTAAATGTGCAACAATGCTAATGAAATTTAAAGATAGAAGCGACATCTGCAGGACATTTTCAAAAAATGCAAGAATTATTGCTAGTCTAGATAATGTATCACGAAAATGCCGCAGATGTCGCTGTGATCGACACTTTGGAATTCAGTAGCATCGTTGCACATTTAAAGGTTACAAATTTTTAGCACTGCTTGCATTGTAAAATATTGAATCCTTTTGCTGCATCGTCACTCCATCGCTTTTATAGGAAACGATTACTTCGCTCTATTATGGAGCATTCTCATTGGTCAAAACAAAGAAATTCTATAAAAGCAATGGAGTAACGATGCAGCAAAAAAGTCAAATTTTTTACAGTGTCGATAGCAGATTGCGAAATTCTAAAATGGAGGGCCAAAATCACAGTCAAGTGAAATCCAGTCATCTCATTGGTAGTGTGATAAAGGTGAAAATCACGAACTTGTTTCTCCATTTGAAAAATATCGAGGGGTAAAGTTATTTTGAAGCGATTGTTACCATCTGCTCTTATTTACGATAAACCATCGAAATTAAATTAATTAAGATATTTTGACGACATTTTATAAAATGGGAGTGAAAAATCTAGATTATAAATGAAAACAGATAAAAATTTTATCTGATTTCATTTATAATCTAGATTTTTCACTCCCATTTTATAAAATGTCGTCAAAATATCTTAATTAATTTATTGCTTCAAAATTGCCGCCACTTTTTTTTTTCTCGGAGAAAGGAGTAAGGCAACATTTCCCCTACCTCTATGAGATTTTTCTCTTTAAAGGACACGACTCAATGACCAATGAGGTGTTTGGATTTCACCGGACTGTGATTTTGGCCCTCCATTTTAGAATTTCGCCGGCAGATTTTCACTCCATGTATTCCAGACTCTCTCCTTCGAACAATGAAAAGTTCTCAAAAATGAAGGCTTATGATTGGTCAATCTTGTTTGCTTAACAGCGAATAATCCTTCTGGATCCTAACCACTGTTGCAGAGATGCTAGATTTTTTTCAAAGTACGAAATCTTAGCTGGAACAATTCTCGTATCCACCAAAGTGAAAGATCCACATCGATACAGACATGAGAATTCAATATCGAAAAGCAGAAAATTCATCTCTAAAGAGCCTTACACGTTAAAGCAAGAGTGTCTGTGTATCAGGGTGCTTGTTATGCCGGATTCAGAAAGTGATTAAAGTACATTGCTATGTGCTAGATTTACATTTGGACAAATATAAATGACGAAAAATTTTGATAAGCTTATCATTAAAGTTAAGCTATAGTTAACTTCTTTCACCCATAAAACAAACTCGTTCAGGCGACTACCGCCAAGTTCTGGAATAAAAATTCTTAAATTTTCTGTACTTTGGAAAACCGCGTTTATCAAAGAACATTCTTAACTTCAAATATTACTACTTTCATATAGACGCATGTTGAATCATGGTGTGATTTTGATAATATCTTCCTTTTTAGTTTTTATGACTGAAAAGGGTATTTTAATACATACGAACATTTATAATTACTTTGCTATGCATTGAATCATAGAAGCAACTTGACGCGCTCTGATTGTGTACGCGTACTTTAAACTGTAAAAAATCTGCCCCTTTTGCTGCATCGTCACTACTCCGCTTTTATAAAATATCTCACTTTTGATCCATGAGAATGCTCCATAATTGGCTGAAGTAATCGTTTTCTATAAAAGCGGAGGAGGGACGATGCAGCAAAAGGGTCAAATTTTTAATAGTGTATCCTGTTTAAAATATCTTGAAAAACTACCTCAGTTTTTAAAGACTATCTATTTTCTGATCAATGAAAACGCTCCATAGACGTTTTTAGGTCGCTCTCATTAGTCAGAAAATAGATAGTCTTTAAAAACAAAGGTAATTTTTCACAATAATTTTAACGTGTACTGATGGATTGTCAGCTTTTCAATGCCCATTTACGAAGTCTGTAGATTTCAATGTGGACCTTAAGGCACTACACTAGTCTCAGAAAAAGACCCGGATGTTAGTGTAAAGACTATGGGGGCGTTCTTTTCAAATATCTCGCTCAAATTTTAATATATTTACATGATTTTTTGCATAGGGTAGCCGAGGATGATCTACAACCGGCCTAGTTTTTACTTCTTCGATTTTGCTTATGTATGTTTTATGTAATGATAGTTTCAATTTCAGAACCGTTTAAACCGGTTTTGAAATTTAAAATATTTTTTTTTTTTTAAATCTGAAACCAAAATTGAAAAAGTAAAAACTTGGTTGGTTGTGGAATATCCTCAGCTATCCTATGCCAAAAAAAAAAAAAAAAAAAAAAAGAAAATCAGGTAAATTTTTTTAAATTTGAGCAAGATATTTGAAAAGAACGCCCCCATAGACTTCACATTATCATCCGGGTCTTTTTCTGTGGCTAGTGTGCGGCCTTAAAGTTTGCTGGATGCGATAAATTTCCGAAATGTTAAAGCTTAAATGGACAAGTTCTTGCATCCACTAAAGCGGAAATAGACATCGATACCAATCGACATCCTTAAGTTGTTGAAAAGATGAAAATCCTTTAGTATATATTTTGCTCCGGTGGAAAAAATTATCTCTACATATCAATGCAAAATAAAGTGCATAGATATGTGTAGCAAAATTATCTTTAGATTCAGATTTGGTTACCGGATTAGACACCAGAATGATTTCAGATTTTGTTCATGTAGGATTCCTCGATGTAAATATGACGACACATGGAGCACAGAATACGATTGATTGAAAAGATTCTGGACAAAAATGAGTCATCAAGGGGGTCCTTGTGGAGTGGTTAAGACACCACGCTGCTAATCTCTTGAGAGCGTAGGAGATTGTGGGTTCAAATCCCACTGGCTCCGTTGCACACACTCTTTATGTGTAGCTCCTGGTTGTACTTTTATTGTGTCGTAAAATTTCCTTGTGCTATCTTGTCCTTGTATGTCCACGAATTTGTAAAATAATATGGATTATGTATTTATGTATGTGTAAAAATAAAGGATCATTCGGCGTACAATCGAATTCTACCAGGAAATCATCATCAAATTTTATAATAGAAAATGCCTAGCATTGCGATACATTGTTAAAAATTTAATTTTTGCTGCATCGTCACTCCATCCCTTTTATGGAATATCTCATACATACACTGTAAAAAATTTGACCCTTTTGCTGCATCGTCACTCCCCCGCTTTTATAAAATATTTGTTTTTTGATCCATGAGAATGCTCCATAATAGGCTGAAATAATCGTTTTCCATAAAAGCGGTGGAGTGAGTTTCAAAATTTTAACAGTTTAGTTGGGACAAAAGCGTCCGTGAAAAAAGTATTTGGGCATCGAATGCTGTCACTCTTATAGATGCAGCCAAGTACAGGTTATGATTTTCGGATTCCTCGTCGAATCATCACCGCTCATTTCCGATGCCTTTGCTGCATTTATAGGAATTAGATTGTTGCTGTTTAGCTATTGAATCATAGAGCGATTTTTGCTAAAATCTTTCTTTTTCCTTTTTCTGACTGAAGGGGAAGTACTTTTGACTACACTAGAAAAGCATTTTACTATTCATTGATACATGGAGTCATTTTGCTGTTTACTCATATATGGAAGCGCTTTACCGCGCGCTTATGTGTAAGTACACTTTACTTGAGGCATTGTCACCTTTCGATAACCACTTCCGATGTCCGTACGATTAGATGTTGACTTTAAGATTTCATGAATGCGGTAGCTTTTCGTCGTGCCAGATCTGAAGAAGTTATCACATCCAGAAAACCAAAAGATTCACAACGATACTAACCGATATTGAAAGTGTCTTTTGAAAAGTTGGCAATCAAACAGTGACAAGTAAAGCGAATACATCAGAACTCAGCAAAGTGCGTTCATTAGTAATGCGTTGCAAAGAGCCATCATATGTCATTACACGTAATTATGTATTACGGTATAAATAACTAAAAAGTAGGAAATAAATTTAACTTTTTCAAAAAAATGTATAACCGACTCCAAAAAAAGCGCTAAAAAGAATTAAATAATTCTATAAAATTCTCTAATGACAAATTTCTCGTTATCCAATAACCACACATTGACTATCATGTATCGGTATAAAACGGTTAAATTTAATATATAGAATTTAATATCTACCAAACATAGGTTTTCCAGAGAATATTTTTTACAAGAGATTAATTTACATATTTTTGATTTAATTTTTGAATATATACATATAAAAAGTAAGGAATTACTTTTTGAAGTTGGTGCCAAACTATCTTAAGTATAATAAGAATTGTGGATATATTATGTCTAGTGCCATAAATAAAATGGGAAATCATTATCGATTATGATTGTTTGGCATCAACTTCAAAAAGTAATTCCTTACTTTTTATATGTATATATTCAAAAATTAAATCCAAAATATGTAAATTAATCTCTTGTAAAAAATATTCTCTGGAAAACCTATGTTTGGTGGATATTAAATTCTATATATTAAATTTAACCGTTTTATACCGATACATGATAGTCAATGTGTGGTTATTGGATAACGAGAAATTTGTCATTAGAGAATTTTATAGAATTATTTAATTCTTTTTAGCGCTTTTTTTGGAGTCGGTTATACATTTTTTTGAAAAAGTTAAATTTATTAATTGTTAATTTTATGCCAAAAGGGAATTTAGGTGCCTGACTACCTCTAAAATGCAATTTATGGCTGAAATCAGATTTTCTATATTTGGTTTAATATTACGAGGTCTGTCATTTCAGATTTCTAAAATAGTTTGATTTATGTTTCTATCTTGCTCATAACTTGAGTTACAGGCTTTTCAAGATTAGTCATTTAATAGGTAAAACCTGTTTTTAATTATTCTCTGCTTTTTCTCAAAATAAGATTTTTAACACTTTTCTTTATCACAAAACATAATAACATGAAAAATTATAATTCCAACTTAATGAAACTTTGCAAAAATACTCTAAAGGAGTTTATTTAGGTAATATGCCTTTACTATAATTATAGTTGATTCTTTTTTTTTATATTTTAGTTGATAGTCCAGGCAATAGAGAAATATAAGGGCTATACCTAGCAAAATTCATGGTAGTTCTGAAAAAAAAAGCTTACCTTATTTTTGGGGGTCGGTGAATCCCCCCAAATTTTTTAGTGAAAAAGTATCTAGAAATTTAGAAGGTAGACAAAATGTGTAACAAATAAGATGCATGACATTATGACGTAGGATAAATGGGGAGGGGGAGCCTGCCTCTCAACATACATCGCAGAACTGTGTGCACTAATTTATGCAATTCTGCTTAACAACTTGCATCATTTGCAATTGCTCTTCCGTTTCACCTCTGAATTTTCCATATAAGGCTTACTTTATGTTTTTTGGGTTGCTGAACTGAATTTTAACTTCCCCCATAATCCCCCCCCACACACACACACACAAATTTTCTTAAAATGGCCCCCAAAATAGGGGGGGGGGAGGTTAAAAATTGTTTGGGAAAAAAAAGTATCTAGAAATTCAGAAAGTGGACAAAATTTGCAGCAAATTAGATAGATGACATGATGTAGGATGAACAGGGAAGTTGGAGCCTCCTCAACATGCGCTGTGCCATTTCATGCTCTAAGTTTTGTAATTCTTCAAGGGGGGGGGGGATGTTGTGATAAATTTTGGTAAGAAGTAGAGATGGGCATTATTTAACGTATTAGGGTAAATAACAATGTTATTCTTTTATAGTGCATTAGTAACAGATTAACGGAAAGTCCCTGTTAAATTTGGAACGCATTGCCTGCAAAGTATATAAAAAAGAAAAAAAAAAAGCTGAATGAATAATTTTTTAGAAATACATATTAAAATTGTAATAAAAATAAAATTTCCAAAATTTGTTTTCTGTATTAATATAAAAAGAGCTTAAAAAATATATTTTAAAATTAAAAAGTCTTTTTTTTTTTTTTTTTTTTTTTTTTTTTTTTTTTAACGTTTAATATGACGTGTCTAAGCAAAGCAAAACAATTGCAGGCAGTCACAAATCTTCCTTTCATATCCTTATCAGCCTTCAGTGCCTAGAAAAGTATCATTCACCATCCACTATCCACTGCAGAATACGTAAACCTTAGCTCCATAGCTCTATCCTAACACCCAATCAAAGTCCAATTCACTGCAAACAAACACCTGGCCATTCGCCAGGGGAAAAAACAAAACAGAAGAATAAACACTACGACTGTTAAAAAGTTCTAAGGAACAGTATTTATTCATTAGTGTTAATTCTAATACTGCTAATACTGCAACTGTTTTTATTGAATAGGAAGAAAAAATATTTTTTAACACATCACTTTCATATGTTAAAATGTTGTAATTTGATGTGCAGATAAATAATGTTGCCTAAAACCATTTTAGTAGATGGATTTCATTGGAATAAAAATATAAAAGGTGTTTTTTAATAAAGGATATCAAAGGATAGGATTAATTTTGATTTCGTTCCATTGGCAGAGTCAGTTTCGTCAGCCATTTTTGCCCATGGTTTTTTTAAAAATTTGAATAATTAAAGGGAATTAGAGGATGGGGACTATTTTGATTTCATTGTACTTTTGACGTAGCGGCGGTTTCTTTGACTTTGGATGCTTGAAAGGGACAATGCTCAAGGAGTTTGAGAGGCTTTTTTCTGTTTCGATTTTTTATATGACGCTAGATTTTATTGGGAGGCGGAGAAGGCATATGCTTTTATTATTTATTTAATTTCTCAACACTGTGTTTTTAGTAAATGAGTGCTAGGAACATTTATATTTCTGTGATTTTGTTTAATTGTAAATCAAAAAACGACTTTCGTAAAAAGAACAAAGTTCGCATTATTTATGAGAGTACAATTGTAATTAATTTGAAAAAGTAATAAAAATATGTTTGGATAATTTGCTTTTCATTAAAAGTTTATAAATAACATTTTCAGGTTTGTATTGGATAGCTTTGGATAAGCGTTGATAAATATGCTGCAATGAAGTCAGGGTTCAGTTTTCCTTTTTTTTAACAAATCATGTTGTTAAAGCACTGTTTATTTTTATGTAACAAGTCTTTTCTTATCAGTTACCAAAAGCTAATATAAAATCCATTAGTTTTAGAAGTATAATTGCAATTGCAAAACTGTTTCAAATTTTGTTCTGTATCATAAAAAATCGATTTATGTTTAAATAGCTGTTTTTTAAATACTTAAGAAATAATAATAAATATGATTTTTAGGTCTTATAACTTTCTCTGTGTTTTAACATGTAAAAAAACGAAAACTTACTGAGTTGTGGTACTTGCATTTAAATGCATTTTCAGATTTTCAGTCAGCAAATATGGAAAAACATGTTTTTAGTACAGCATTATTAAACTGCATTTCATTAAAAATGCATAAATAATATTTTCATTGTCTTGTGGTGTTCACTATGCATATGCATTGATGCATATGGCAACAATGAAGTCGGGAAGGAACTAATTTTTTTACAAATTATGTTAAAACTGTTTATTTTTATACAGGGTGTCTCTTGTTATCGTTTGCACAAGCTAATTTCTAAATCGTTAGTTTTAGTTGTATAGTTCCAATTACATAAAATGTTTCAGATTTTGTTATGCATCATTCAATATCCAATTTACGCTAAAATAGTTTTTTTTAACAGTTAAGAAATGTAAAAAGTTTTACAGAGTCTGGATCCTATAAGCTTCAGAATTTTTTTTTCCATTTTCTCTGCTGGTCTCTGAGAGGCCGATTTCCCAACCACAATGTTAAATCTATAGGCGTTTGATGCATTCTTATACTCAAAACATCTCCTTAAAGAATTAATATTTTAAAGTTCTTTTTTCAGTGTTTTCTTCTTAAAGGATGTCTCTTTTTTTTTCTAAGTTTTCAAAATTTTTTAAAAATCTATGCATAATTTTAAATGAAGTGTTAAAATTTTATATCCTGTTCACTATTTTTAAAAACATAAACTATTAAATTGATCATAAATTTTAGAAATATTTTCACAACTAAAAAAACAAAGTGTCATTCTTTAAGAGAATACTATAAAAAGAATTTAAAAATATTGATTCCTTAAGCAGACAATTTGAATATAACAATGCTTTAAACCCCTTTGGATTTAATCTTACCAAGGAGAATTCGGCTGCTGAGTGATTAGCATTCCAAAGACAGTAAAATGTATTTTTCTACAGCTAAAATTTTTCTGAATTGATATACTTAGAATTTTATGAATTTTCGACGTTTTAATCACCATAAACACAAAAAGTGTTTTAGTCTCAGAAAAGCTGAAAATGATTGAAATTAAAAGTGGAATTAGGTAAGTTTTGTCCTGGAGTACATGCAGGTCACTATGACCACAGAGTGAGATTAAATCAGTTTACTGGTTCAACAGTATCTCTAGAGGATGTCCTAGGGTATAAAACTGTTCATCCTGAATGTATTGTACAGTAGACTCCCTCAAATCCGCACAGCTTGGGACCAGAGGTTGTGCGGATTTTAGAATTTTGCGGATTTCTGGTCATTGCTTTGTTTACATTTTTTAAACAGTAATTTCAGTGCAATTAATAGTACAATCAGAACTATAATGAATGCTTACAATATAATAAAATATTAAAATAATTAATAAACTAAAATAACAAAAATTTAGGTAATTTTTAAAATGATTAAAGTATTAATAGAAAAGGTCAAGTTAATAATCAATAGTGTATGATTAAATATACATTATAAAGATTAAATGTATTTTTCAAAAATTATTCAACAAAACTTGCCTCATAAAAGTACATTACTAATTCACATCAAAATCATAAAATAAGGATTTTTTTCCAAGTTTAGTGAGGCTTAATAACCAAAAAATCTTCATTAATGCATAAATATATTTGGTCAGAAAATTGTGATTACCAGTAATATCAGAAATATCTTTAATTTTTTCCCCAAAAATTTATTCTTCCTTCAGAAAAAAACAATGAATAGAGTATTAAGAAAATTACAAATTAAAAAATATATGGAATTGATACAAAACTAAAAAAAAAAAAAAAATCGAATTTTGTCCCAATATCTGAACTGAAAGTTTCATTGTTTACATCCATAAAATATGTGCGGATTTTAGAGAGTTGCGGATTTCTGGTTTGCAGATTTGAGGGAGTCTACTGTATTAGATATTAGCTGAGAGTATGAATATTTAAAAAGTCAAGTATGGAAAATTTTAAACATGTATGGTGCATATCCATATGGATTAATACTAAAACAAAAATTACCATCTGGAAATAAATAGCGCTGTTTTAATTTTTGTCATGTTATTTTAAACAAAAAAGGAAGGAATAAACTATGAATGAAATTATTCGACTGATGAAAGCCAATTTACAGGACAGGGGATAGTAAACACCCAGAATATTCACTATTAGTTCCTGGAAAATCCACACATTATTTGAGTTCATCAACTTTCAAAATTTTTTATCCAGAAAATCAACTTTTGTGAAATCATGGGAAATCCTCTGTTCATTGGTTTTCATTAGAATCTGCGATTTTACAATGCCAGAAATACACAAAAGATTTTTCTTTTTTTTTAAAGATTGTAGTATTTTTTTTTTATGCAGATTCTCTTGTAGAATAGATCAATAGAAAAAACTTGATTACCCCCCTCCCCCCTATAAAGCAAGTTTTGAAAGTAACATCCTGATGGGCACAGACATAAAGTATATTGTTTCAAAATGTTTGGTGTGATATCTGGAATGCATGTTTAATTAGGCCATTCATTTTTTATGACACTTTAAGCATCAGAAATTTGTGGTTATTTTATATAAACCAGTATCTGATTTTTTTTTTTTTTTTTTTTTTTTTTTTTTTTAGAAAAAAATTGTTTTGTTATGAGAATTGTCCCATATGTTGTTTTAGTATGATGTCCTACCAGCATATAGATCTCAGCTACACAATGTCTTAACAAATGCTCTTGGAGGTATTGAATATGGACCTCCTATTGAGTGCCCTTCCAGATCACCAGATTTGAATTAGTTGGATTTCTATGTTTGCAGTTTTTTGAAAAATAACATAAATGAAAGAGAACCTACTAGTTGAGCAGATTTGTAGAATAATATTTCAATGGCATGCAGATCTGTAACACTTAATTTGTTGCTAAAATACAAGGAAAATTTATTTAGTGTACATTTTGGCATTACAACTGAAGGAAGTCATAAGTTTAAGATAACTTTAATATGTATTAAGTTTTAGATTAGATAATCTAATAGAATTTTCAAATATGTATCATTTTATAAATAATGGATATTTTTGCTTTTCCATCATTTCATTAACAAAAATTCTATTTTTTAAAAATATTTTTAGTACAAATTCTATGTTTCTCTTTAATATGTCACAATGACAATAGATTGTAATATTTTTACTTTTAAATATTTTGTTTTATATGTAGCAATTATATATATTTTAGTAAAATTGTGATTGACCCCTGTTTTGTCACAAAAAAGATGCTTAAAATTCAAACAGCTATTACTCAATTACTTTTAATGATAAAAGAATAACCGTATCAGATAAGAGATAAACAACAAACATTTTGTAAAACATGTTTGCTCAGCTTATTATGCATCAAGTAAACTGGTTTTTTTGTAAGGTTATCTAACATGCATTGAATGATCAGGGTTATCTGATAAATTTACGAACTTTTGTGGTGTTTTCCTGTTTCAGAAATCCTACCTTCCTAGCCTCACTCCTATTAATTCAATTCATTCAGCACACTATATCAATGCTTCCTAGTTAAGGACAATGAATATGGCTTAATTTTTCTGACATGATCTCTGAAATGTTGTATGAATGACTTCTATGTACTATGGCTATTATTATCACAGGGATTGAAAAACAGGGATGCAAAATATTTATATATATATATATATATATTATAATTTAAGTTTTTGAGTCATGGCTAGTATCAATTTAAAAAACACACACACTGTTTGAGTAAACATTAATTTATTACACCAGGATTATTTTAGAATAATCCTTACTGGTAAGAGACTGACAGAAAATCTAAATATTTTTTGAGAATTAATATTTATGATTTAATAAATGTCAATTAAAAAATTTTCAATTATGATTTATGATACACAGTATGACATTTATTAGAATCTATCATATAACATAACTATTTTACTTTGACCTACATGTTCTAAGTCTCATAATTCTCAGATATGAGGCAACTTAATTCAATTTATAGCTTAAGTGATCATCTAATGTTTATTTTAACTTAAATTCATGATGAGTTACGATTTGAATTACTTATTTCAAAACAGCATGTCAATCAATATCTAATCTAGTATAAAGATATTTCAAATGGGTGGGGTTCTAATCAGTGTTTAATTTGGGGATGGCCTGGGGAAGAAATTCCCCCCCCCCCCTAGAGCAGTGAAATGTCTTCCAAGAAATTTTGAGATTTTCTGCTTGTAATGATCAAAAAGAGCAATTTCCGCCCCCCCCCCAAACCTCCATAATGTCCCCCCTCCCTCCTCAGAGCCACAGATATCCTTCCCAGAGAAAAGTATCTGAATTCAACACTATTATTTGAAGAGTTATTTGGGGCAAATATAAAATTTGATTTAGCAACTAAGGGGGAAATATTCTAATTGAAAAAGATTATAAAGCATCTTATCTATGTTATAACATATATATTTCATATTTTATATGCATTTTTTCTCTATTCAACAATTTTCTTTGTATTTCTTTTAGTATCCCATTTATTCACTGGAATACTGACATGATTGTAGACTGGCTACATAAATTAGGTTTCAGCATGTATATTAGTGATTGTAAACGATGGATGTGCAATGGTGAAATACTTATCAAAGCGACTAGTCATGACTTTGAAAAGGTAGCTAAAATATTTTTTGTTGTAGCTTTTTAAAAACAACCCTTTAGCTGAATTTGTTTCATTTATCAAAGTTTCTCAGTTCCTCCTTTCAGTTTAAAATCATTTAGTACTATAATTATAATGTATTATATATCTGGTACTATAATTATTAGAACCTTAAAGTATATTTACTTTTTTCTAATCTATTTATTGCAGATTTGCTGCATATAAAAAAGAAAAATAAAATAAAATCATTTATTTAAAATGCCATGCATTTAATCCTCCATTATTTCTTTATTATAAAATATGACCATCTAATAAACAGTTTAGAATAAATTGCAATTGACTTTTGTTTATTTGTTGTTTTAATGAATAATTCTTATCTTGAAACATCATGCATAGGAAATAATGAGAATATTCTACTTACTTAACTGATTTGTGTTACCTGTATATGTTGACATAGGCTAAAAAATCGAGTATGCAAGCAAACTCTTAAAGTATATGTATAGGTTTTATTGTACTCACACAGATTAATCAAAACTTATACACATGGTATGTTTATTTGTAAGTGGCACTATTTAAAACAAAATTGCTTTTTGTTTTAAATAGTAAAAAAAGCAAAATTTTTGAGAATGAAAACATTTTTTAATCTATTGAAAAATATTTATTAAAATTAAGATTAAAAAATATCTTTGATTGCAGTTAATTTTAAACACTATCTTGATTAATTTTTCTTGCAATTTTAAAAATAATTTTCATGCTTCTTTTTTTTTTTCTTATTCAATAATTGTGCAACCTGATTATAGAAAACTAACCCATTTGTACTTAAAACAATATACTTGCAAGCTCTGTACATAATACCTTGCTAACTCAAACTTTGATTTTTCAAATTTTTTGATATCTTACAGAAAAAAATATATCTATAAATTTTCTTTACATGCAATTTTCAAAAAATCTTGGTCTGACAAATTTTTTGTTCATCTCTTGATAACTTAAATTCTTTTTCTAAAAAAAAAAAAAAAAAAAAAAAAAATCCAAAAAATTTTGAAGAATAGAAAAACTATATTCACAAATTACATAATCAAAAATTCATCAAAATTATGTTTAATGCAGAAGTAACTGGACCTTTTTTTTAAAAAATGCACTCTAAATAAAACTATACATGTAAGAGGGTGAATAGGGCTGCGGAGTCTGAGTCAGGCCAATTTTTGAATTAAAGAGTCAGAGTCGCTAATAAACAAATTAACTCTGACTCTGGCTTTTTTTGTTACACAGTTTGAAGTGAAATTAAAATAATTATATGTAACTTTAAATCCATAAAATGAATTGTTATTTTTATATTATTGGGCTACCCAAGTTAGATTCCCAATATACTGTCCTGTGTACATTATAGATGAAAAGTGTTATCAGAAACTGTAATAGATCCCGAATTTTTTCCAAACTAGTAGAACCTTCTTGTTTATTTTTATCCCTTTCAATAAAAAAATTTTCAGCTCAAGAAGAAACGAATTAACATCAAAATTGTAATTTCCAAGTTTCAACTCCATGTTGTTCATCATACCCTGAGATTTATACAGAGAATGTCTGGAGATAAGATATTATTTCCCTGTGTTCCTGTATACTTCCAATAGTTTCTCGCAATTATAAAAGCCCAGTGGCGCATCTAGAATAGGTGACACCCAGGGCATATGTAAATAATGTCACCTCTTCTTATTAGGATGTCATCAAATTAGTCATATTTTTTTCAACCACAATTCTACGGTATTACAACAAATGATCATACCATTCTTATTTACCTTCTATCCTCCTGTATAAGAAAACAACAGCAGCAACTTATCACTCAACCCATAATCCGCATTAAGTCAAATGTGGTGTCTATGTGTAGAAGATAAACTTTACTTTTAAAGTTCTATATACTATTCATTCATTGGATAAGTTGTTTTTTGTTCTCTGGTGCATATCTTATTTAGAAAAAATTCACATTCTCAAAGAAAAGAAAATTAACTCTGTGTCATGCGCTAGAATTATCATTTTATTTAAATCTTTTTTTTTTTTTTATCTTATATGATTTTATATATGGAGAGATTTGCAAAAAGAGATTGAGAATCACCCCTTGGAGGGTAACACCCGGGGCAGACCACCCTCCTGCTTGCTATGCCACTGTAAAAGCTTCCTACCACTTGGGAAGTCCTGTTGAAAATTCAGGAGTTTCAGCCATCTTTTTCATATAAAATTGTGATACCATTGATGAATATTTTTTAACTTTCATTTTTCTTGATGAACTGTGCAAGGTTTGTACACTTCTTCCAATTTATAAGGACTCTGCCACCACTAATAAAGATTTAAAAAAATATTCCCATTTAATATTTAAATGATAGATTATGCAATTGCCTTACCGTATTTTCCTGCGTATAATCCGCAGCCGTAAATTTTGACCTTTGAAAAAAAATTTCAGCAGATAATCCGCACCTGTTGGATATTACATTAGTAATACCCAATCTATAAGCAGAGTTTAACTCGCACAGTGAAAGGTTAAACATAAGCTGACCTTCCGACATAGCCTAACACATATATGGTTGATTTAAAGGTAATGCTATTGTAATTTAGAAACTATATTAAAGCATTAATCTACTGATTAAACCTGTAAAAAAAAAATATGTAGTGGTAGAAAAGTAAAGACAGCAAGTTAAATTAAACAAAGATATTTTTATTTAAAAGCAAAGATAAAAATATGTCTATGTATAGTCAACAATTTAATATAGATTTATATAAAATATAATTAATATCTCTTTTAAACATTTTCAATTAATTCTTTCATTTCAATGACAATAGTTAACTTAAACCTTTTAATTGTATTAACAATACATAACTTAAGCAAAAGGCATTTCATAATAATAAAGTATATTTACCACAGAGCTCAAACTGAAAAACTTATTTTTAAATTCAATGTTTAATAAAAATAAAAAAAACTATAAATGTGAAAACATGGCAACCTGAAAAATTCAATTTGGAAATACCTCCACTGTCAAAAGGCACGTCACCGGCGAAACAAACATCATTCACGATATCTTCACAAAAACAACAAGTCCAACATCTACTTCCTTCGGAGTCTTATGAAAAACACTGGGCTTGACAAATGATAAAAAAAAACTATCTCAACTCTGGACACAACATATGGACGTCAAAAGGGATATCAGTTATTGTTAGGTTTTTCCCAATGAGTCATTCCAGCAAAACTAAAACATGCCTCAGCTTTTAAATTAACAAACGAGCTCCAAGAAAAACTGTCTTAAAAATTCTATAGTCTACCAGCGACTTGTTTCATTTAAAAGTCAGAAAAACATAAAAGTTTTCACCGGGTATTAAATGAACTAGATTAAAGTACGAAGTTCCTCAAACAGCATCTTAAAAGCAAGCTCCAACAACATCTCACGACTGAAGGGAGAACGTCAACTGCACTTGAGGTCAACGAACTTTCAGTATATATACGATACAGTCACGCAGAAAAGAATTCTACGCATGCATCACCAGCTCCCTCTACAACCGGTTCTCACAGTACACTTCCGGTCATGCGTAGTAGTAGCACTAACGACCGTGATCAAATAGAGCTGCTTATGCCATCTATTAAAGATCACTTGTACTAAAAGCAGTTTCCGGCTAAATATGAGAAAAGCTAGTGAGCCAGAAGCAAAACAAAGATGTCGTGAGCTGAAATATTCATCTATTGTAAATAAAAGTAAGATGAATTTAAAGATTGGATTATAAAATATAAATAACAGAAAGGTTCATTTATATTAGAAATAAAAGGCAAGTAAAACAGGTTATATAGAGCTCTTCCAGACTTAGCCTATTTCCACCAGCATGTACAGTGATGAGACCACAGAGCATATATCCTGACAGCACCGGCGTATAATCCGCGGATTATACGCCGCAAAAATACTAATTAATAAAGTTTCTATTGATTTAGTTGTCCTATTTAAATGATAATTGTAAATAAAATAAATAATTATAGGATAACTGCAAGTTAAAATAATAATCGATAGTATTAATAATATTTGACAATAGTTTAATAATTTTTCCTTCTTCTGCTATAACAGAAATTCGATTATGGTGATCGATTTTATTCGATCTATTACCAATAATGCTTGACAATTGTTTAATAATAGCAGGTAAAAATATTATTTACTAATAATAATTTTTAATATTTAATAATAAAATAAGTAAGAGACTCTTATTCCCTAAATATTTTTTCCCTTTTCTTTTACCATAATCGAACATTCGATTATGGCAATCGATTATATTCGATCTATTACAACCTTTGCCTTTTCTATTACATCTAGCTAAATTCAGATGTGTAATTTAAGCAAAATTCTTTTTCCACGTAGCAAATAAAAGAAGATTAAGCTAACAAATGAGTAGATTGCAATTCTTGATCAAGATGAGCTGAGAAACTCTGTATTCTTCATAGAAGCATGTTGCAAAAAGACTAGACAAATATTCTTTAAAAATCGGAGGCCACTCCCACTAGAACGGTTATGTCATTATGTGAACCAATCACAAGCAGCTCCGCAAGTGGTTTCCCAAACAGGCAATCATTTGATATGTTTACATTTTATAATTGCCGGTAGAAATGGGAAATCAGTTCAGCTTAAAAAAAATTTCATCGGATTATCCGCACCGGCAGATAATCCGCACTTGAAATTTTTGAGGTTTTTAAACAGATAATCCGCAGATTATACGCCGGAAAATACGGTATTTATAAAGATTTGTAATGTTTTTCTCTGTTTAACACTAGAACCATGAGAAATTTTACTGAAGTTTTTAAAAATAGAGTACGCCAACATTTTTATTTAAAACTGTTTAACCTATTCAAATTATTTTTGTATAGCATAAATTTAATTTTATGAAGAGATTTCTGATTCAAATCAACTCTTAATTCATTTAATATAGATGAAAATGTCAAATCATCACTGTTCTAGTTTTAAATAGGGTGAAAAAATCAGTTAATTATAGTTGGACTTTGCACTTGCTGACCATGATTGAATATAGTGTTTTGAACTTCAATATTTTAAATGGAATTATATGTTCCTTCGAAATAGATCTTCCTTGATTTTTTAGAGTTCAGGATTTTCTTGTATGAGTGTAGCTACCTATTTTTTAAATTAAAAATGTGATTAGTTAACATTTTATAAATGATGATGTGATCTGTCAGATAACCTTTAAGATGAATTGAGTGTATTCCTGTAGTATGTTCATCTGAAAAAATGCTGTATAGAAACAAAATTATTATTACATAGTAGGAATATATGATAATATACTAAAAATGAGATTCAAACTGTCTTATATTTATGAATAACTTTACTAATTAATGATTTTGTCCTCCTTTCCCATCACTAAAAAGCTGAAGTTTTCTCATTTTTTTTTAATGAAGTACTTATGTGTATAGTGGAGGAAAATTGAACACTATATGTTTGATGACTTATTTGTCTCTCCTTCAAGATATACATTTTGGCTTTTTGTTTTCATGCTACATTGAAAAAAAAAATTAAAATATTAGTAGAATAAGTATGTGTTGCAAGAGTAAAATTTGCATGTGATTGAAAGTGAATGGAACTGTGTTTTCTCCTGTGCTATTCTTGGCTTGTAAAATTTCGTGGCCTTTCTTTGTACACTGTCAGCTCAGTAGCTGCATTCTGTTTAGAATTTTAGAAGAATGCTGAATCTCTGATTTTCATGACTAAAGTAATGTACTTGTTGTGTAGATACATTTAAGGTTGTCCAAAGAGATTATCAAAATGTTCTTGGAAGTAAGTATAGTAGAAATTGCCCTTTTTAAAGATGATCATTTACAAGCATCTGATGTATTTTTATAAGTTTTCAATCGTGTATCTAAATATTTTGTTAGTTTTTTGTATACTCTTTTGCTTCACCATGAATTTGAATGCTAGTTTTACCAGGTATTGCACTGGTATTCTGATTACTGCTCTGCTACCTCTTTAGTCTTCTGAAGTTAGATTCTGTGGGAGGAGGCCCTGTGGCAGAATGTGCGCGACACTGCGATGGGCGTTGCAGATATTTTAGGATGCCTGCAGACTCAGCAATGCCAAGGACGCACTATAGAGCGTACATTACGCAAAAAATCTGTCATGGGATGCAATAAATAACATTTGCGCGTCCCGTTGTACGTGTGACATTCCGTGTGTAAAACATCACGGAATAAGCCCGAATTTCGTCCAAAGATCGCGAGAAAAAACGCAAATATTGTCAAAGTATCGCGAAAAAAACGGCAAGTTTCCTTTAAAAATTGCAAAAAAAAAAAAAAAAGAAAAAAGAAAAAAAAAAAAAGACGAATTTCGTCAAAGGATCGCGGGAAGAAAGGATAATTTCATCATAACATCGCTAAAAACGGCAAATTTTGTTTTAAAAAAAACCCACTTAGAAATGACAAATTTCGTCGAAAAATTCTCAAAGGCAAATTTCGTCAAAAAATTGCGAAAAAACGGTAGATTTCGTCAAAAAATCGCGAAAGAACGGCAAATTTCGTGAAAATCTCGCAAAAAACGGCAAATTTCGTGAAAAATCCCTCAAAAAACGGCAAATTTCTTAAATCAATCCCGAAAAAAGGGCACATTCGTCAAAAAATCCTGCAAAAAACAGCTGATTTCGTCAAAAGATAGCGAAAAACGGCAGATTTCGTCAAAAAATTGCAAAAAAGTGCATATTTCGTTAAAGTTCCGAATAACGGCAGGTTTTGTCATAAAATCGCGAAAAAACGGCAGATTTTGTCAAAAAATTCCAAAAAAACGGCAGATTTTGTCAAAAAATTCCAAAAAAACAGCAGATTTTGTCAAAAAATTCCGAAAAAATGGCAAGTTTCGTCAAAAAATTGCAAAAAAGGCAAATTTCATCAGAGGCACAAAAAAAGAAAAAAAAATTGCTGGAAGTGGGTTTTTCTGTTCCTGTATTATTATTATTATTATTATTATTATGATAGAAATAGTTTACTCATGTACACACACATATGTGTTGCCATAATTAATTAATATTACAATAGTACAAAGAATATATTTATATAATACGTTGCATCTTGCAGACTATTTTTGAAAATATTATTGCCGTTGCAGACATTTGAAGATAGTTCTGCCACTGGGGGAGGAGGAAGGAAAGTCTAATTATATGATATACTGATGAATGTAATAAAATCATTCTTGCAAACATGTGTAAATGCACCACTAATCCAAATTTGATAAAAGTTGGAGTGGTTACATTTGAAGGATTTGATTCTCATCTAACTGGTGAGAAAATCTTCCTTATCTTCAGCTTGATTGTCTCAATATGATCTCCAAATAATAAAGAATTTGATTTTATTTCACAATGAATGTCTTTTTATTTCAACTAAAGTTTTAAAATGCATATCTTGTATATTTTTGTTTCCCATTGTATGGAAATTATTCCAAATTTCACTCACAAGGAAGGTCTCCATACGGGCATACTCCGAAAAATGTGAAAAAATTACAGAATGTTCTTCTCATGAGGATATATACATTTATAAAAAAAAAATTTGGCAGAATCTCCGAACCCTGTCCGTAAAAATATATTGAAAATCTCGTTATTTGGCATTTTATCTTTGGTTGGAGACAGAGTTGGGCAAAATACATCGAAAAATCATTTTCGATACAAAATACATTAGTTTTAGAATCTAAAATACAAAATACAAAATACTTTTCAAATTGAAGAAGTTCAAAATACAAAATACATGTATTTTGAAAATACATTCAAAATACAAAATACATTTGAAAATTAAAAAAAAAATGTCTATGAGATTGGATGTTTGCACGGGCCGTGCCCCACTCGGGTCGGGCCTTACCGGACCTGTTTTTCAGTCATTCAGGTCCTGTCCGGGTCGGGTATGGGCTTATTTTTTTTCAGAATGACAGACTCAGACGGGCCTCGTCATCCTTCTTTCGGGTCCCGGGCTTTACTTTATTCTGCAGATTCGGGCCGGCCTGACTAATTCCTTCCAGTTCGGATCGGGATTGGGTTTCACTCTTTTTAGAGCACTAATTGCGGTAGTCAAAAATATTAATATAGATCCCGTTCCAGCCCGTATGAAAATCATTGACTCATTCCGTCTCGGTCAGCCTATGGGAAAAATTAGTAAAATCTGGCTCAACCCAACAATTTTTTTTCAAAAAAAAAAAAGTACGTATTTTAAAATTGCTATAATTTTACCATTAAAATTATTATTATTCTTTATGAATAGTAAGTATATTTCCGGATAATAACATTAAAGCACAACAGAGGGAACTCTGAAAATGAATCTGTCTATAATTTCTGTCTTAAACAAGAAATGTATTGTTTCATGCAAAATAAATTTAATAACAATTAAAAAGAATATGATACAAATTTAGAACAAACTATGTTCCTTGTTCCTGCTAAGAAATAAACCTGTGTATAATCTATTTTTTCTCCTATCCTGTGCGAATCCTTCTCAAAAGATTTTACTGTATAGCATTTTTCGACTTTTAAGTTTCTAAGGTATAAAATGATATTAAGACTACTCTCATCTGTTCTATTCAACAAGTGCAAAATGTTTTGACACATTTACAAATCCATTTTTTAACGGAAAGTTATAAAATTGTAGGGCTTGACCATGGAAGCGATTTTAAATCGAACTGAATTTTCCATTTTTGTATTAATAAATTATCTGTTGAGTTATAATGATTTTGATCACGTGACAAGCACGATTTTCAGCCCAGTTTCTGAGGTTATTCTTCTTTCGCGAGAAAATTAGATTCAAAATGCTCACTTTGACACTATTTTATGAAAAATCTATTGTATTTGCAAATTATGTGAAAATGTGTGGCGATTAAATAATTTCTGCACCTGCTAGCTTCATGCATTTCCAAACAAAAATAAATTAAAACATGTGTTGCATAGCAGCGTCACCCATCTGCTGAGCATTTCACACCAAAACATAATCAGAAAAAACTTATGTCAACGTCTAACTGAATCAGAAATTTGGTGAAAATCCGTGCACTAGTTCTTGAGATGCAATTTTTGTGAAAATTGTGAAAGACGAAGCATATCAGCGCCACCTTTTGGAAGAGTTACACCATTACCTAATATCTAAAATAAACTTATGTAAATGTCTAACTGAATCTAAAATTTTATTAAATTCTGTGCATTAATTCTTAAGATAGAGGGCCCACAAAATTTGTATCATACACTGATAAATTCACAAATAGACATTTCCTAAAAACTGTCAGTGTTCAGGACCTTCAAAAATATATATCCGTCGACAATCTGAAGTCCAATTTTTTCACGAATCCAATAGTTTTTTCTTGTAAAGATACAAAAAAGTAAAAAAAGTGCGAGTTAGTAAAATTCAAAACAGCAGTCAATGGTTATTCTTCGACGTATACATAAACACATATATATAAAAGAATTGTACAGACGCCTTCGTAGGTTAAATACATAATAATAAATATATAATGAGGTTTGTAAAAATATCTTATACTATAATGCGAGCAAAAATTGTGTGTGTGTGTGTGGGTAAATTTTATCTCAAAAACGGCTCTAACGATTTTCGCAAAAATTTGGATTTTACCATTTTCGGGCACGAGAAGACCATTGGGCTAGGTCCCATGTTCGGGAAAATTCGATTACTGGGTCATTTTGGGTCACAATGGGTCAGGATCAAGCTATTTATATCTAGAGAACGGCTGGATGGATTTTAAGGCAATTTTGTATCCAATCGTTTTTTGGCACGAGAAAACTATTGGGCTGGGTCACATGTTCGAAAAATTTCGATTAGTGGGTCATTTTGGGGTCATTGTGGGTCAAGCCATTTTTATTTAAAAAACGGCTCTAACGATTTCGACCAAATTTTATATTTTATCATTTTGGATTACAAGAAGACCATTGGGTTAGGTAACATGTCCGAGAAAATTCGGTTAGTGGGTCATTTTTGGGGTCATTGTGGGTCATGCTATTTTTATCTAGAGATTTTCTCAGGCAATTTTGACTAAAAATTGCATTCTATGGTTTTCGGGCACGAGAAAAACATTGGGCTAGGTTACATGTTTGAGAAAAAAAATTTAATGGGTCATAATGGGTCATTAAGGGTCTGGGTCAAGCTATTTATATTTAAAGAACCGCAGAATCAATTTCATCGAAATTTTGCCTGTAATAGTTTTTTGACTCGAGAAAGCTAATGAGCTAAGTCACACGATCGAGAGATTTCGATTATAAGAGTCATTTGTGGGTCATGATGGGTCATGGTCAAGCTATAGCTAAAGAATAGGTGGATCGATTTTAATAAAATTTTGTATACAACATTTTTTTGGCATGAGAAAACTATTGGGCTAGGTCTCAGTTCGAAAAATTTCGATTACTGGGTCATTTTGGGTCATAAAAGGTCTGCGTCAAGCTATTTATATATAAAGTACGACAGTATCAAATTTAATGAAATTTTGTATGTAAGTTTTTTGACACGAGAAAATTAATGGGCTATCTCACATGTTTGAGAGATTTCGTTTATAAGAGTCATTTATGGGTCATGATGGGTCATAACGGGTCATGTCAAGCTATATCTAAAGAACATGTGGATCAGTTTTAACGAAATTTTGTATACAACATTTTTGGCACAAGAAAATCATTGGGCTAGGTCACATAATCTAGAAATTTCGATTAATGGGTCGTTTTGGGTCATAAAAGGTCTGGGTCAAGTTATTTATATTTAAAAAATGGCAGGATCGAGTTTAACGAAATTTTGAGTGTAACAATATTTATACACGAGAAAACTAATGGGCTAAGTCACATGTTCGAGAGATTTCGATTATAAGGGTCATTTGTGGGTCATGATGGGTCATGGTCAAGTTATATCTAAAGAACGGGTGAATCGATTTTAACGAAATTTTGTATACAGCATATTTTTGGCACGAGAAAATCATTGGGCTATGTCACATGTTCGAGAAATTTCGATCAGTGAGTCACTTTTGGGTTATTCTAATTTTATCTAGACAATGTCTCGCGCAAATTTGACTAAATTTTATATTCTATCGCTTTCGGACACAAGAAAATCATTGGGTTAGGTCAGATGTTTGAGAAAACTCGATTAATGAGTCATTTTGGGTCATAATGGGTCAAGGTCAAACTATTTATACCTAAAAATTGGCTCAATCGATTTTATCTAAATTTTGTATTTAACGTTTTTCAAAACGCAAAAATTAATGAACTAAGTCACATTTTCGAGAGATTTCGATATAAGGGTCATTTGTGGGTCATGCTAATTTTATCTAGAAAATTGTTCTCACCATTTTGAGTATATTTTCTATTATATCGTTTTCGGGCAAAAGAAAACCATTGAGATAGGACACATGCACGTAACAATTCAATTAGCGGGTCGTTTTAGGTCTTAATGGGTTCGAGTCATTCTAATTATATATAACAACGACTCAGTCAATTTTACCTAAATTTTGCAACGGAACATCTTTTGTCACGAGAAGACTATTGAGCTGAGTTGCATATTAAACAAAATTATATTAGTGGGTCATATCGCTTCATTGCTGAATGCTGTCAAGCTAATTTTACTTAAGAAATGGCTTAAACGATTTTGATTCATTTTATAATCTACTGTTTTTGATTACCTAAAGACCATTGAGCTAAGTCACATGTTTGATCACATGTGATTAGTGGATCATTTGGGTAATAAGGGTCAGGATCACGAGACTATGGCAAAAGCCAATAAGTTGGCGATATTTGACAAAATGCTGGCGAAATTTGGCCGAAAAATCGACTATTAAGGTTACGAAACCAAAACACATATTTGGCGCCAAATGAAAGAATGTGTCCAAATTTAGTTATATCTGTCAAAAAATATTGTCTTTCAGAATGTGAAGAAATTTCTTATACATTCTTAATAGTCTTCGAGATGCATAGTTAAACTAATCAGAGTCGAGCTAAAAAAGTGATTTGGATTGATGTCCTTTCGTTGTAAATTTTAAAATAAAGTAAAATTTATGTACATGGGCATACATAGTTTTCTTATTGATTGTTTTTGTAAATAATACTATTATTAATAACATGTTTTACAGTAATAATACTATATCGAGTTGAACACAAAGTAATTTTGACCGAGCTGAGCTCGGTCACCCCTGCTAGTAATTCGTTAATGCCTGAAATACATTATGCTTCTTATGAATAATAAATAAGAAATAATTTAAAAAGGAATATTAAATAAACATGTTAAATATTTTCGTTTAAATCTTGGGCATATCATTACGTGTAGAAATACAACGTTTGGGGTATCATGATACCAGATACGTTTATTAAGTTAATTTTTTTAAAGTCATGTTTTTTGTGTTTAATAAATGTCTTTTATCAATGCATTATTCTGCGTCATGATCTGTTTTAAAAACCCTCCAATCTTGAATGAGTCATTACATTAAAAACTAGGGGCATGCGGAGAAAATACTGCGCCCGAGGCAAAGTTTCAATTTGGCGCACCCCCTCCTACTCAACTTCCTCTTGTAAGAGGCCAAAAATAACGTTGGTACTATAAATTTGGCGCCCCCCGAATTTCCGAGACCGGGGCAACAGCCCCTTTCTCACGGCGCTGTTAAAAATACTTTAAATACTCATAACGTAATTTTCTGTCAGTTTGATTGTAAAGATGTATTTAAACATAAGCATGCTATAATTTAAATGATGATTGCAAATTGAAAATTACCATTGCTATTTAAATATGAATACACTGCTTTTTCTGACAGAATTATTTATTGATATATTTTTTTGGATTAATTTGCAAGTTAAATGTTAAACATTTTGAAAATCTCTGAACAATGAACGTTGATCTCGGTTGATACATAAATACTCGGGATATTCAGGATACGTAAATAACTTCACTATTAGTAATGTATAAATTTCTATGCTTATAAATCTGTACAAAATACAAAATAATGTTTCATTAATCTTTAGTAAATTTTAGTCTAAACAAATATATGCACATGCCCGCATATTGAAAATCATAAATATTCTTCTAAACAGGGGATAATTTTGTAATTAAAGAAATTAACATTCTCATTGATATTAAAAACTTTCATCTGTAAAACTTCCGTTTACAGTCGAAACTCAAAAAGGAATTAAACTTTGGTTTCGTACAGGAATTTTCGTTTTGATCCGATATTAGTTTATATTTTCATAGTGCTATTTTATTTTAAACAGTATAAAATGAAACATAAAATGCATCAAAAAAAAAAAAAAAAAAAAACTTGCAACGTCACGCTAGATAAATATGTATCTCCTGTAAGGACATGTCTACAATCAAAAATCCAATATTTGATATATGTAAATACAATTAATGAAAATCTGAATTGTATATCAATAAATAGAACTACTTGTATAATAAAATTCGCTCGCAAATGAATATCACGGGTAACTTAAAATTTACCCGAACTTTGATAAAATAGATTTAAAAGGATTAGAAAAATAATGTTTCGATCAATGTATAACGGCATAAAATTAAAAATCTTACCATTAGATGTGTTTTAAAGTTGATTGTTGCTTCAATAGTTCCACTTGTAATGACAGATCTTGTTTTACACATTTGTCATGCTACTTTAACGGCTGCCATTATTATCAAAAGAAATTATTTTTTAAAAATTTCCCATACAGAATAGCACAACGTGTTCTATCGCAACACAGTAATTCTTTTACGAAATTATCATTTGAGCCTGGAAAAATATCAGGCATTCTTTCTCAAAACAAACATTAAATTAAATTTCTTTTCAACTATTACATTACCTTTTTTTCTATGGTTCTTTAATAAGCACTAGATACAACAAATATCTAAATAATTCTTCCTGTTTATCACACAGTAGTTTTTGTCGTTTGCTAAGAAACGTTATAATTATAAAGCCTAGAACTTTAGAATTGTGACAGTTCAGCGAAAATGCCTAAATAAAACAGAAGCATTGATTATAATCCTTATCGTATCAGTAGTTGTAAAGGATGTTTGCAATAACTTTTAGGAACGAACCATATAAGACAAAACAGACAGGCTCTTACTATGATTTTGTGAATTTTACATCTGCGATTTCAATGAAGCAGCTGGAAACCTACAGGAATGTATTTTGAATATGAAATGTATTTTCAAAATACAAAATACTTAAAAAAATCATTTCAAAATACATTACCAAAATACTTTCGTTTAGTGAGGTTAAAATACAAAATACAAAATACAAATGTATTTTGAAAATGTATTTCAAATACATGTATTTTCGATACTGCCCATCTCTGGTTGGAGATGAAAAGCAAATTCAAAAAATGTTTTTTATGTCAAATGCATTTTAAAGGAAAAAAGTTTCATGTTCAATGTGTTTAGATAAATTAAATTTTTTGTTTTGTCAGAATTTAGTTTGTTTTAAGTATAATTTCGTTATATTGATATTTATATGTATTTCTATTCAAATTTAACCATCAAAATTTGAGATTTAAAACAAAATTCAAATTTAAATTAACTAAAATTGTTTCATGTTCAAAGTCCCAGTTGAACATTGTCAATTTGATGTTGTTGCTATGGAAACACCTCGCTTGTAATTTTGAATACACTTAAAAGTATTAAAATAATTTTACTGAATAAGAATTTTTTATACATGAAAATATTTTTTCCAGAGGTAAATTAAATATCTACAGCATCAAATAATAAATATATATATATATATATAGTATATTAAACTCGCTCATTGTTTATGTTTAATTTAATTAATGTTTAAATTCATTTACACGGACTCTAAAAATCCAAAAGTTTTCAGTTTCATTAAAATAGTTTGCTTTTGGCAGAGGAAAATACTGCTCGCCAAATGATGTAACACTTTCATCTTTTCATGCCAAATATTTGAAAGTATTTTATTTTTTTACATGTTTTCTTCTGCATTTCCGCCTCTAATTTTCACTGATCCTTTATTACATACATGAGTAGTTTAATTAGTATTATTTCAAAAAAATCTGAGTATGCCCAGTATGGAGACCTTCCTTGTCAGTTCATTCTTTGTGACATGTTTGAAACACTTGGTATGGAGCATTTGCTTTTAATTCTCTTGAGGGTAAGAGGGGTTTGTAGGTTGATTTTACTTACCGTAATTTCTAGAAGAAATGCCGCATTGCGAAAAATCACTCAAAAAAATTTAGAAAATGGTCGTAAATGCCGCAGGTGAAATTTCCGCGGTAATCACAGGTGATGTTTTAAACAGAAACACATTAATAAGCTGTATTAAGAAATCATAAAAATGAAATTATCAATCAGAAATTAATAAATTAAATACAAAATTAATAATATTATTTAAATACCGTATTTTCGGGAATAAACGCCGTGACGCATACGAGTTTAAAAGTAAAAATATGTTTAGTGTTGCGCAGCGGATATGTTGATTTTTTCTTTTCTAACAGTACCGTAAAGTACCGTTAATCCGCCCCCTCCACCCCCTCCCCCCCAAACGTGATGAAAAAATCGTAAAATAATTAGAGGGGATCGCTTACATGGGATTTTTCCACGATAGTTTCACAAAATTTGCAGGAATGAATCATGATGAAATGAATGAGTTGTGAATCTTTGAATGAATCATGAATTTTGATGCTTGAAGCAATACTTGAAAAAATTTGGGTTTAAAAAAAAACGTAAATTCTGTCGAAAAAACGCAGAAAAAAGGAGAAATTTGTAAAAAAAAAAGTCTAAAAAAGCATGAAATCAATTAAAAAATCTCGAAAAACACACATTTCATCAAAGATTCATGATTCATTTGTTTCATCATGATTCATATCATTCTCAAACGCCTTTGAGAATCGGGAGGGAGGGCGTTTCCTCAGGATTTTTGTAAAATTTCAAATTTTTTCTAAAGTGGGGAGGGTGTTTGATTGGGAAGGGCAGATTAACGGGATTTTACTGTAATATATATTAAAGAGATGATTCTGTTCCCAAAATTGTGAAAAGGCAGTCATTAATAAAAAAATTTGAAACGTAAAAAAATATCAGAAATCTCAACAACATAGCCCAGACTTGATTACATCGTGTTTTCTTGGTTGGGTGAGGCAAACTTTTAGAATTTCAGGCAGGGTTAATATATTTCGTTAGGCTGGATCTGAAAATTTCGGCTCATCCACAAGATTCAATATTCTATGTCCGAATCTTTGGAACAGGGAAAAAAAATCGGATTCAGAACAAATTTGCTGAAAGGTTATAAAAGAAGGGGAGGGGGTGAGAAGAGGGAAATTCAAGAAATTCATTCAAAAATGCAATTTTCATTTATTCGTAATCTTATGCAAAATTTGCGTAACTTTTTGTGGTCTTTTAATGAAAATTGCCATTTTTTCGCGATATTTTGACAAAATCTAAATGAATTTGTTTTTGCGACCATTTGTCGGAATTTGCAATACATTTTATGCCTGAAATTCTGGAATTATGACAGATTTTTTTTATTTAATTTTTGGAAAAATTCAGAAAAATATCACGCTTGTTTGCAAAAAAAAAAAAAAAAAAAAAAAAAATGCACGTAAACGCCGCATTGGTAGAAACGCCACATCGCTTGAAATTTTAGTTTAAAACACGTAAATGCCGTGGCGTTTCTTCCAAAAATTACTGTATATTGTGCTCACATTTCTCACTCCAAACTTGTAGTATCTTTAATACATTATGTTTATGAATTTTGTGATTAACAACATCTTTTCTCCATTTCATTGAAGTTTCCATATCTGAGTGTGATTCACTGAATATTTTTTCTTGAAAACTGAAACTATAAATATTTTTTAAAAATCTCTCAAAATAAATATGAATTGGAGAAACAAACTTAAAAAACAGTTTAGATTTAGTAAAAAACTAACAGACCTGCACAGTGTTGCTAGGCCCATGATGTTATGCAGTTTTCCAAATGACCCTTAAATGAAACTAAAATTTGATGATTTTATATCTCTTAAATTCATTTTGTTAAAATTTATATTTTTAAATGGGAAAATTGCAAAAAGATATCGACTTGAAAGCATATGCTGTATGTATTTTATTTTTGGGTAATTTGATTTTCGGAACATATGCATATCAAAAGCAAATGACACCTCAACAGAGCACTCAGGTTTTCAGATTTCATAGAAATTTTCACTCATTTTATTTAATAAAAAATAATTCTGTCCATCCGTACATTTGAGAATTGTTGCATGTGATGTAAATCTGGTTTATTGAAATGCTCTAAAAAATTGCATTAAAATACAGACATTTAGCTACTTTTAATGTAGAAAAAATATAGTCTGCATGAAGTGTTTTGCATTTGCCAGTATATTTGAAAGAGTTAAGTCACATATTTTTAAAAACTGACTGTGCCATAGCTTATAAAAAGGTTTTAGCTTTAAGAATATATTTCTTGTTTTTCGGTACCTATAAAACTGGGCCCTGGAAGGGCAAAACCGTAATGAAACAATCTGGTTTTTATTGAATTCATCAAATTTTTTGCACATTTTATTTTATAAAAAAAAAATCCTATTTGAAATTTTTGTAGGGGGTATGAATCCGATCTCATTGAGATGCTTTTAAAAAATTATGTTGAAATATGTATGTTAAGTACATTTAGTATGGAAAAAAATATCCTGTCCATGTGTCGCAAAGGGACCTTCATTTTGTCAGTTATTTGAAAGGGTTAAAATCCATATTTTTTAAAACTAATTACATCATCGATTAAAAGAAAGTTTTAACTTTAAGAACATATTTCTGGTTTGTTTATATCTAAAAAAAAATTGTGCCCTGGAGGGGTGTTGACATAAGGGGAAAAACATTTTTCAAAAAAGACTCTTTTTGAATTTTTTTTTTTTTCAAAGGGTTAACTGTAACATTTTTTCAAATTATAGCATTTGAGACCTAAAAGTACAATATCTCAAAATATGTCTTTCAAGTTTAACTGTGTCGAGCTGTTTGGTTGATTTGGATTTAAACAAAATGATCCAGAAATAAACTTGGCAAAAAAATTTCCTTCCCTCTTTTTGGTGCATAAATGTGTTGGTGCGCATGTGCAAACTTTTTCATTCCCTGAGCATCACAGGATTGACTTTTTGATTAGAGCGAGTTGCTCTTCATAATTAATATCTCAGAAACTAATCAAAAAATTAAAATTCTGAGCTTGAGGTACATCAGGATAGATTTTGGACTAACTTTACAAAAAAATTGAGCTTCATACTTGTGGTAGGTTTTACTAGCCATCGCTGACACAGAGTGATCTGTTCTTTTATTAGTATAGATATTATCTTCAGAATCTTATTTTAACCTACAAAATAGACTGCATAATCATAAACTACCTTCATCATTGTTAATGCTAATGTCACTTAAATTTCTTTTAGAACCCCTTGACCAATCTTAAATAAATAAGCACTGAAAAGCTGACCAATCCAAAATAATCTTGTTTAAGCTGCTCAGTAGGAAGATGAGCTACTGGATATAACAGAACAAGAAAAATCAGACCTGTTAAAATAAGTAATTTCTGTAAAATTTGTACTGTCTGAAGTCTCTCCTCCTTATCACAGATAGTTGGAACAGGCAAGTTTTTCAGAGTAGGAAGCTTCTAAATGGTGTTGTTTCAGCAGTTTCTGTACTAAACAAACATTTCAAGGTAGTAATAGGAAAGTATAAAAAACATAAATTTATTTAGTTTCTGCTCCAGGTGATGGGTCTTTCCTTTAAAAGAATTTTGCTTGTTCTTAAAAACTTTTTTAAAAATATCAACTCATCTTTGTGTTTTTTAGTAACGTACTTTTTGAAGTAAATGATTCCATTGACCTAAATAGTTTGCAGTTTTTTTCTGATAAATTTTGATTATTCTTTCCTTGCATGGTTTTCTCAGTTTTTGATATTCATTATTGTGTTTTCAAGCAAGTATCCTAAAATGTAACAGTGTTTTTTTGTTATTTTTTATTTATATATGTATATTTTATTTTAGGAATTAAATATGAAACATCCATTACATAGGAAAAAACTTTTATTAGCAATTAAAAGTATGAATAATAGTTTAGGCAACTTACCACCATCTGTTAACCTTATTGATTGTGAATGGGTATTTCGATGGCTTGATGATATTGGTCTTCCTCAGTATAAAGATGCATTTTCTGAAGCATTAGTTGATGGACGTATGTTGCACAATTTGACTGTTGTAAGTTTAAGCATTTTACTTTTTCCATATTTTTTTATTCATAATACTGTAAAATTACATTGTAATAAAAAAATTTTCATTAGAAAATTTTTGCTTTAAGTAAACACTTAAAATTATTAGGATCATTGTTTTTAGACATATGCATGTATTTTTATTTTGGTTACAAGAATATAATTACTGTAGTGCATGGACGTTTCAACATTTTATTGTAAATATTGTGATGACATACATTTGAAAGTAGAAAAAAAGATAAATTTCTATTTAAGTTTTTGTTGAGCAATATTTATTATTTGAATTCAGAGTAGATATTGACATATTAAAGTCAACGTATCTTTATTGTCTTTGTACTATAAAATGAGACATAATCATTTGGTAACTCGTTCCTTTTTTCTGAATGATACCCAACTTCAAATATTAAATTCATAGGTTCAGTCCTTCCAATTACTCTTAATAGATGAACTATGTATAATTTTAGGGATGAGGTTCGGGTTATTCATTATTATTTGTAGATTTTCACTTTAATTCTTATTAGTACCTACTTTTAACAAAATCTATTTATATAAGTGTCTAATGCCTTAATCATAGTTTTCATTAATTCTTTTAAATGAAAAATTCAAAATATTATAAAGTCTTATCAAAACCTATTAATTGAAACCTTAGTTTATTTTCATATGCATTAGATAAATGCAGTATCCTCCATATTATTTATCAATAATCAGTTCATAAATGAAAATTTTGTATAACTAAACCTTACCAAGTTTATGATACCTTGAATTTTAAGTACTATTTGCATTTACTGGCATTAAAAAAGCATTTTTTTTTTGCCCATTTCTATTGAAGTGATTATTTGTTACATTTCTTTTCATTTTAGGATGATTTGTTGTATTTAAAAGTTACTAGCCAGTTGCACCATATAAGTATTAAATGTGGAATACAGATATTAAGGGAAAAAGGATTTGATCCTCATTGCTTAGTTAGAAGATCTCTTCCTGATGAAGTAATTTTTTCTTACATTTTTGTATTAAAGGACTACTTTACTCATGCAAAGATATTCATAAGCTAATGTGAAACCTATGAGTCATTTCTTTCAAAATATCTCATTTGCGTTTTGATATATATATATTCATTGGATAGCTGAGTTTGATCTTACAAAAACTGTTCTTTATTTTGATTGCAGTTTTCTTTTAATTTTATGAGGATATTCTCACTTTTGAACAATTTGAAAAAGTGTCCTTATTTAAGAAGAAAAAAAAACATTAAAATCGAAGAAGTAAAAATAGGTCTTTATTGAAATCAATCTGTGCTATCCCATGCAAAAAAAAAATAAATAAATAAAATAAAAATATCAAAGTGCAAAAGAGACATTTTGAAAGAATAGGCTTAACATTATTTTGAAAGTGTCTTCATGTGATTGAAGTAACCTTTAAGTATAAAGACAGTTACTTTATTGCTTACTTATTTATTTTGTTCTTTTTAAGAGTAAGGTATATACACCTGAAATGGTAGCTCTTTGGACCAATCACCGTGTTATGGAATGGTTAAGAACAGTTGATTTATCTGAATATGCACCAAATTTACGTGGAAGTGGGGTTCATGGTGCACTTATAGTAAGTTAAAAATAAAGTTTTTTTTCTTTCTTATGTGCAAATAAGATAGTTTCTGCTTGAGAGTTCAAGGTTATTGAATATTAGCATATGACGGTCATCTCCTGGCAGTAGTATATGTGTGAAATATTTGTTCGTATATGGTTCCAGGGATGAGATTTTTGACTTTTCTTCAATTTTTAAAAAAATTTCACCAATTAAAATTTTGGGAAAATTTTATATTTTTTCCTTAGTTTTAGGTAGCTTTCATTACAAAAAGTAAAAAGCTACCTATTGCAGCCGTCCGGAGGAAAGCACTTCGAAAAGATTTTGGTATATTTTCACCGATCATGACCCCCATACCCCAAAACCACCCCCCATTCAAATGTTGACATATATATAATATATATATATATGTATATAATATCCGATTTTTGTTATGCGATAACTAACGTATTTATGAACCGATTTGAATGAAACTTGGTATGTACATAGTACATATAAATGTCTCGACTGAGTTCGTTTGCTAGCATCATCCGCCATTTTGTTTCAAAATGGCGGCGATTTAAAATTTCTTTTAAAATTTCAATTTTTTCGCATTTAATTTTAAAATTTAAAGTTGAAAAATATTTTTCTTTTACATGTTAGAACTTAAAACAACGTTTCAAAAACACTTTTTATTTTGTCTATATGTTAAAAAATGATTAAGTTATAGCACTTTGAATTTTTCTTATAGCTGACATTTTGAAACGATCTGATTTTTGTCACGTGATAACACACGTATTTATGAACCGATTTGAATGAAACTTAGTATGTACATAGTACATACAAATGTCTCAACCGAGTTCATTGGCCAGCATCATCCGCCCTTTTGTTTCAAAATGGTGGCCATTTTAAAATTTTAAAAAAAATTTAAAATTTAAAATTAAATGCAAAAAAATTAAGTTCAAAAATAATTTTTTTTTACATGTTAGAACTTAAAAAATAATTGAATTATAGCACTTTGAATTTTTCTTATGGCTGACATTTTGAAACGATCTGATTTTTGTCACGTGATAACACGCATATCTATGAATCGATTTGTATGTAGCTTGGTGTGTACATAGTATATACTGAGTTCTAAATCGAGTTTGATACCCTATTCCACCCGCAATCTTGTTTCAAAATGGCGGCCATTTAAAATTTTTAATAAATTTTAAAATTTAAAATTAGGTACAAGAAAGTGAGAAATTCAAAAAGATTTTTCTTTTATGCATTTGACCTTGATACAAATTTTCCAGAGCAATTTTTGTTTCGCCTGTATCTTGAAAAATGGCTGAGTTATCGCACTTTTAATTTCTAGTATTGATCACATCTTGAAATGATCTGATTTTCGTCGCATGATAACACGCATATTTATAAACCAATTTGGATGAAACTTGGTGCACACATAGTATATACCAATGTTTGGACCAAGTTCATTGGCCAAATCCATCCGCCATCTTTTTTCAAAATGGCAGAATATAAAAAATTTTTAAAAATTTTAAATTTTAAAATTAGGTGCAAAAAAGTAAGAAACTGAAAAATGATTTTCTTTTGTGAGTTTGACCTTGATACAAAGATTCCAGAGCATTTTTTGTTTCATCTATATCTTGAAAAATGGCTGGGTTATAGCATTTTCAATTTCCAATGTGGTTCACATTTTGAAACGGACTGAAATTTGACACGTGATTATGTGCATATTTATAAATTGATTTGGATATAATTCTGATGTGCACATAGTACATAGCAATACCTTGACCACGTTCATTGGCCAACTTCATCCATCCTCTTGTTTCAAAATGGCAGCCATTTAAGTTTGTCAAAAATCTTTTAAATGTATAATGATGTACAAACAAAAAATTAGAAATTGATAAAAAAGTTCTTTTTAAAATATTTATCTTAATAATGAATTCTGGAGTATTTTTTGCTTTGTCTTTAACTTAAAAAACGCCTGAGCAGTTTGAATGTCTAACGTGGATGACATTTTTTAAAAAATCAATTTGCCCGCGACAGCACTCGTATATATAATTCGATTTCAAAATGAGTATGCATGTGCACATGAATAAAGATTTCGACCAAGCTCATTGGTTTGTTTTATCCATCATGTTGCTTTAAAATGGCATACACTTCATGATATTGTGGAATTTGGCGACTCTCTAAATCGCTTAAAATAAAACCAGGTTGAATAAAAGATGACTAACTTCTAAAAATTCCTATTAATATTCAGTCTTGAAAAAACTAGTATTCCATCTTGTAAAATCAGGTTCCACTAATTTGTGCTTAGTATTTTTGAATAATATAACTTAATTTAAAATAAATAAATATATAAGTATGTGAAAACTACCTCTTCCTCCCGGCACTGCCAGAAGGGCTTTTTTGCGTTTTGTGTTTTGATATAACAGTCCATTTTTTCTGAATTTCTTTTAATGTTCTGAATTTCTAATGTTATCCGTATTATTACTAATTTGTCTTTTAAATAACACTTTAAAAAAAAAAATTTTCTTAAATCTTCATTCTTAGTGGTTGGCTTGCTTCCACTTTAACAATCAATTTAATTCCTTAAAATCTTAATTTATTTATTTTATTTATTATTATTATTATTATTTTAAGAGTTGGAACTCTGTTCTATTATATACTTAATGTGGTTGAAATTATTTTGATTTTTTGTTTCAAGAAAAGTATCTACTATTTTTAAAGTTACAATTAAAAAATATTCATGTCAGTGGTTTTATTAATGTTCTGTATGTATCTTGGTAAAATAGACTTTTCACTGCAGTAAATAAATAATTTCTGCATAACTTCTTTCTATCAGTTTCTTTTTAATTTGCTTAAAGCTAAGTTGTTTATAATATATAAATTTTAATAGCAATTATAATATTTAATCTGCTTGAAACTCATAAGTATTGCTCAAATATTGTTCGTGCAGTTTTCAGATTTTTTAGTTTTTTGTCAATCTGATCCCTGTGGTTATTATTTTTAGGGTTTTGTTTGTAAGAAGCGAGAGACTTCAAATTTTGTGTATTTATTGCTGAATACCTCATGTCACTTTACAAATCATGAAATATTGAAAAAGTCTATTTAATTAAATAAATTTTATCAAATCAATGTTCATTTTTGAGATTTTAAAATTTTAAAAGATGAGCTTAATTTCAACAGTTTCTAGGCTTTACACTTTACCTTATAGCTTGGAGGTAAAGTGTCTCACTAGTAAACATAAAGTTCATAGTTCAAACTCTAGTGCTGGAAATTGAAATTTTCATTTTAAGATGGATTTAATTAAAAGAAATTTTGTAATTAAATGCCAATTTAAGGGTTTACATTTTTTTATCACTGATAGTCATATTTTTTGGAATTTAATTTTCTTTTTATTTTAAACTTTTGCAGTTTATTAATGATTCTGCATTTTAAATTTTATTTAAACAATTTTTTTTTCATTTTTAGGATTTAAAATTTTATTTATCTCTGCTAAACTTTTTAAATTTCTGATTTTCAAAAAATGTGGGATTTTTGAGTTTATTTAAATAATTTGATTTGAACATTTTTAATTTGATTAAAATGTCCTTTTATAATAAATTTAAATTAACAATTTGTATTTATTAATTGATGGATAAGTTGCTTTGAAAGAAATATTAAGCAAAACCCTCTGCAAACAAACCCGCAATCACACTTACCTACTTGTTAGATGTAGGTGTTTGTCTTCAAATGCTGTTTGTTAAAAGTTAATAAGCATGTACTTAATAGGAATCTTAATAAATAATATCCTTTGTCCATTAACTATTTCAAATCTGATATGTTATCCTAACAGCAGTTCACATTTAACTACTTTCTCTTAACTCAAAGTTTTATTTATTATTGTTATGAACAGTCATCATGTAATAAATTTTCACATTGTCATAAAATTTTCTAACATTTTGTATAATGTTTATTTATTCTAAGATTTAAAAATCCTTGATTTAAAATACAACATAACTTCTATTATACATACGTATTCTTTATTTTTTTAGGTTTATGAAACAAAATTTAATACTAATTTATTTGCTACTCTTCTTAACATTCCACCAACAAAGACATTGCTAAGAAGGCATTTAGCGACACACTTCAGACACATTGTTGGAGATGAGCTTATGCAAATCAAGAGAGAAAAGGAAACAGAAATACCATTGTCACCTAGTGTTAAAATAAAAGTAAACCTTTAAAAAAAATAATTGTTTTAAATAAATTTGTTTTACTAATTACTTTTGTTTGACTTATAATATTTTATTGTTTCAGGTCTTGAAGAAAAGTCAATTTGCATTAAAAAAGAAACGTAATAAAACTGATTTTGATAATGAAGAATATGTATGTCCAATGGACATACCTGTTTGTCATGACCAAAATAATCATACTCCAAAGTCCATAGAGGGAGATACTAAATTAATTGTTAGAAGAAATAGTGATCCTTCACCTCAAGAGCGACATTTAGATCTAAAAGTATGCTAAACCATTATTTTAATATTTTAGATTTTACGATCCAAAATTAGCTAATAAATACAAATATATTTTTTAGTTAAAGTTATTGTTCTTTAAACATTCATTTTTTGTTTGTGAAATGTTTTTCAGAATCAGAAACATTTACTTACCTGAAATACTGACAATTGATTAGTCATGCCCTGTATTTTAAATCGATATCTATTTAAAACTCTGTACAAGAATAAGATCATTATCTTTTCAATATCTATAGTGTTCATGGATGCAAGTTTTTCGTTTTAAAAATTCCCAAGGCTGGAAAAATGTCAGAGGGTGGGGGGAGAAGGAAAATCCATTTTTAGATGTATCAAGATTTGCACAAAAGTTTAAGAATGAAGCTTAAAATAACTTCACTTTGGGTCAGTCCATTTCAAGTTGTCCAGAAAATATTGTTTTGGTCACTCGACCATTTTTAAAAAAATCAGATTTTTTTTTTTTTTTTGTACAAGAACCCTAACCTGATGAAAGTTCAAAATAACTATTATTTTAATTTTAGTATTTTTTATTTGTGCATGGTGGCCATTTTTGTCTCATCATCTGCAGTGGTTTTCTCTCATATTAGGGTACACAGAATTGCAAATATTTTGTCTTTTATTTTTCCAATTTAAAATTTGTTTGTAGTAATTTTTACTGTGTACTGAAAAAAAATCATTTTTCTAATCTCTTAAGTTTTTATGCATAATGACTTAACAGCATATGTAAAACTGTTTGAAAAATGTGCATTTAAAATTTCTGTTTAAAGGTTTACAATTTTTTTTTTTTTTTTCTTAATAGTTAAAAAATAATTTGTTATAAATTTAACTCTTCATTCAGTTTATTATAAACAGTATAATTTATGAAATTCACGCATAAATGTTGTGGAAAATGTCGCACATTTTACATTAGTGTCATAATTTTCTCTTTTTTGTTAATTTCTGAGTGGCATCCTTGTTATTCCCACCAGTTATTTTTTATTGTAAAATTTACCTTATTTAATTGTAGCATTCTTGCGATTCAAGTCCTGAATATTTCCTGTTTAAAAAAACTGGTGGTTAAAGATTAAAAATTAAGCAAATTGTTGCTGAAAGAACAATAAGACTTTGTAATAAAACTATACATAGTAGGAATTGAATATTTCCAACTGAGCAAAAAATTGTCCAGGTTGGGAATCGAACCCAGATACTTGGCTTACAAGGCCAATGCTTTACCTGTTAAGCTACCTGGGCGATAGCCAGCTGTGATTTTTCGCTCAGTTGGAAATATTCAATTCGTATGATTACTTTGCCAATCAGTTAGATTGTGTTGAAAATAATATATATATATAGTAGGATTGGTTATAGCTGAATATATTAGAACAGTATGAACGGGTGTACCATAAAATTTCAAAGAGATACAAAGACTAAATAATATCAGATATTGCTATTCTGTATAACTCTTTTTTTTTTCACCTTATCCTTATCTGTTTATATGGAACTTAACTCGTACTGACACTGAGAATAAAAGGTAGTGCATATTTAAATTTAGTTTGACATTTTATAAAACTGAATTCAGTGTACTGACTTTTCTTTTTCCAGTGCACCTAACATAAATCACTTGTTCAATGTTTAAATTTGGCATTGTGCAAAAGAAGCTTGTGTAGAAAGGAACTCGTAAATTTGCAAAGCTGCTTTGGTCCGTGACGTGTTTTTCCAGATAGGTTTTTAATTAACTTTTAAATACACGAATCATTATGAGAGACCCATTCAATGCAAAATTGTCACAAACCCCAAGGTATTTATGAAGGATTTGCATGCATAAGGAATTTTTTTTAAAAACTAGATATTTTAATAAGAAAAATTTCATAATGTAGTGGACATTATATCCTGAGTAAGGAACGTTTTGCACTAAATAAGGCAAACAGTATTTTTAAAAAAATCCTGGTAAATTGGATATATATATATATATATATATATTTAATTTCTTATGCATACAAACCCTGATCTATGTGATTAATTATAATTAAATTAGTATGTTTGCAACAGTTAGTTTATGGCTTTTATATTGCAAATAGGTATTGCATTATACAAATATATTATTAAAAGTTGTTATCTAGACTTTGTCCCCATCATTATTCATGTCCAAACCATCCCTATCTTTAGGGGTAATATCTCAGCTAATTACAAATTTTTTTGAAAATCATTATCTACAATGCTTTTATACTTCTGCTACGATCGGTACCTCTAACCCTCCTCAATATCTTTGCTCAAGGCCTACAAATCGAAATTTGTGTGTAAGAGCAAAATGTGCTTTTCTCAAAAACTATGCGACCTAAAGTAATAGCTATAGTTTTCTTGCAAGGTTTAAAGTAACATTTATAACCTCTAATTTTTTCTTAATTTTAGTTTCAGTAGATTTGGAGTTAGACTGAAGGGGGGGACATATTTTTGCACTACATTTTCGACGATTTCTCTGAAAATACAATACCTAAAATTAAAAGAAATATATATTTTTGAGTTAAGCGTAACAAAAGCTTTCACAAGATGCCCCACACGATATGCAAAGAAAAGGTTTTTTTTAAGTTACTTAATTAGCTCCCTACTCCCCTCCTAAATATATTTGTAAATGTTTAATAATCTGCAAATATGTGGGTCAACAGTCTTTATTACTTCCTCCAATTTCAGCTTTTTCCATGTTTAATGGTTTATGAGTAAAATGGCTGTGACAGACAGACATAGGAGTGATCTTGTATAATTGTTCCATTTTCACTTTATAATTAAATAACCCTAAAAATGAATGCCAACCTTGCCTGATCTGCAAATCAATTTTGGTAAGATCAGTAGGTTGCTCATTTTTTATAAACTGATGTGTTGACTTCACCCAACTCATGGCTTGGATGAAATATATATGAATAAGAGACTATGAATTTGTGATGTTTCCTGTTCTTGGAACTTGTTTTTAAAACTTGCTTTAGAATTTCTTTTACATTTCTATCTTTGTATTAAATATTAATTATATTCATGAATTCGTTTGTCATTTTGATGCATCCTAAATATTTTTTTTAAAGATATATTTTTTTGTCATCTACTTTTGTTCTTTACTCCCACCCTCAATTGATCATGATCTATGGTGTGTTAAATTAAGACCTCCAGAAGCTATCGAATGATTAGGAATAAAAAAAATGAAGTTGTTAAATTCCTGTTTCAGGTAATCATAAAAAAAAATTATCTTTTTATTAGTAATATTACGACTTTCAGCCAGTTGGAATAATGAAATAGATGATTAAATTATTGTTATGCACTTTTATTTTAAATATTCCTCACTAAGTTAAAATTGATTAATTCTGTTTTTAAAGTAGTTATACTTTAAGGATTTAAATTTTATGTTTACTTTTCAATATGTGGTAAATGAAAACAGAAAGTTTTTCCTTTCTTTTGGCCAAAATTATGAAATTGAAATACATGCAAAAATTTTATACTGATATATTTTATGTAATAAATAA
The DNA here is from genome assembly GCA_964019185.1 of Maratus speculifer. NCBI lineage: Eukaryota > Metazoa > Arthropoda > Arachnida > Araneae > Salticidae > Maratus > Maratus speculifer. The sequence goes on from OZ025293.1 coordinate 286,712,934, forward strand.
AATTGCTTATTTGTTAAACTAAATTGCCTTGAGACATGTTTGAAATATTTAATATAGGATGAAGCCTCTGAAAGGATTGGAATATTATCTAAGGACATTTCTTCACTAACGGTAAGATAACTACAGCTAAGTTTTAGAATGATCAATCCATCTAAAATTGATTTATATTACTATACTGCTGTTATATATCTAAGGAAATGAATATTAAGGAAATGTCTTGAAATAACAAAATAATCTATGTTTTGAAAGATTTTTTTTAATTCATTCTTTATTTATCGCATATTTATTCATTAATGCTTACTGTCATATATATATATGTTGCGGCCAATACCCGGAGCCTGGCCAATTCTAGAACTGGCCGGCCAATACCCGAACTGGCCAAGCTTCCTGGCCAAAATCCGAAATACATGAAATGAATAGCGTATTTCGGGTTTTGGCCGGCCAATTCGCGAACTGGCCGGGAAGCCTTGGCCAACATCCGAACTATGATGCATAGGTACTAATTTTTTTGTAATTAAGATAATGTAACATTAAAATGTACAGTAAAAAAGATTCCCATTGATTCTATTGAAACGAAATATTTTTGTGTACGCAACTAAATTAACCAGAAATTGTACACAAATCCCTTTCAATGTCGAAATTAATTGATAAACCAAATAGGATGACAATTACAAGTTAACCGGAAACTTTACTTGAGTAAGATCACGGACAGGCTGACGTCTAGACTATTTGAATTCATAGACACTTTCAACTATGTTACAAAGGATTAAGCCGAGTGCTTATATCTATTTCGGGAATTGGCCAGTCACATCTGGCCAGTTCGCGAATTGGCCAATTTCATCTGGCCAGTCATTTTGTAACATTGCTAGCCAATTCGGGAATTGGCCGGCCAGTTCTAGAATTGGCCAATTTCGGGTATTGGCTGCAACATATATATATATATTGTAAAGCAGATAAACATATTTTTAAAAAATCTTAAATTATCATTGATCCAAACATGTATTTTTAAATATGCATGCATTAAATATATTTTTAAACTGTTCAGCTTTGATGGAAGCTTTATTGTCTTCAAGGCATAAAGTAGGGATTCACAACCTGTGGTTTTGAGGCCAAAAATGGCTGCAAATTTCGTCAATTCATAACAGGAAAAAAAATTAAATTTTTGGCCCATATGGTCAAAGGAAAAAATCATGAATTTCGTCAGTTTGCCACAGGAAAATTTAGAATTTCATTGATCGGACATGGAAAAATAACAAATTTTGTTGATCGGATGTAGAAAAAGGCAAATTTTGGCAATAAGCTGTGGTAAAATTATGAATTTTGTTTAGGAGGCATGGAAAAAATCGCAACTTTTACAAATTCAGCATAAACAAATGGCGAGCTTTAAAGATCTGGGCTTGGAAATATTGCAAATTCCATTGATCAGCCATGGAAAAATTGTAAATTTTGATTATCAGGCATGTAAAATCATAACTTTTGTTGATAGGCTACAAAAAAATAGTTTCATCAGTTGTGAGGAAAAATCACAAATTTCATCAATTTGAAAGGAAAAGGGTTCATATACTGTCTAAAAAATCTCAAATTTCGTTCATTTAAAAAAAAATTTCATGTTTTGTCTGTTTATCGTTAGAAAAAATTACAAATTTTGTTTATTGGGCACAAAAAAAATCAAATTTTGTCAGACACATAATTATTGCAAAATTCATCAATCCGGTATATAATAATTGCAAATTTTGTAATTCAGGTGCACAATAATCTCAAATTTTGTCATATAGATGCATAATTGCAAATTTTGTAGATTAGGAATGAAAAAGTTGTGACTTGTTGATCTGGCTCAAAAACACACACACAAATTTTGTGGGTATGGAATGCACAAATTGCAAAATTTGTTGATGGGCAAAAAATATAAAAGTTTACATGATTGGCTGCAGAAAAATTGAGTTTTCCTCTTTTATTGTGAAAAAAAATTGCAAATCTCATGAATTTGCCGTGGGGGAAAAAAATTTAAATTTCATCAGAGTCAGTTAAGAATTGCAAATTTCATTGATCGGGCATTGAAAAATCACAAATTTTGTTGATCGGGCATGGAAAAATTGCTAATTTTGTTGATTGGGCATGGAAAAATTGCTAATTTTGTTGATTGGGCATGGAAAAATTGCTAATTTTGTTGATCAAGCATGGAGAAATTGCAAATTTTGTTTATTGGTAATGGAAAAAAATTGCAAATTTTGTTGATTGGGCATGAAAAAAATACAAATTTTGTTGATGGGGAATGAAAAGAATGTAAATTTTGTTGATGGGGAATGAAAAGAATGCAAATTTTGTTGATCGAGAATGAAAAAAATACAAATTTTGTTGATCACACACAGAAAAATTACAAATTTCATGGATCAGGAGTGTAAAAATCATGAATTTCACGGGTTGAGCACAAAAAGAAATGCTAATTTTGTCAATCATTCATGGGGGAAAAAATTGCATATTTTGTTAATCTGGTTCGGAAAAATGGCGAATTTTTCCGGTGTGGAGAAAATTGACTTTTGTGAATTAGTTTTTGAAATAGTGCAATTTTTGTCGAGCATTTACTTCTCTAAAGAAACAGCCTGCCAAATTTTAAGTTTCTAGCCTTAACAGTTCCAAACAAATCATAATTTAGAATGCTTTTAGTGTGTTTTCATCTCATTGCACCTTTTAAAATTTCAAACTTTGTAGAAACCTACAGTAGCAAGTGTTTATATCTAAGAACTAACCACCAGACTAAATTTCAAATTTTTAACATTAACAATTTCACAGAAATCTTATTAACAGACTTTGAAAAAGGAGGAGGATTACGATGCATATGTATTTTTTTTTTTTATGTTTGTTCATTGATTACTTCGAAACTATGCGACCAATTTTTGTAATTTTTGTTTTAAATGAAGCAGGATACTCTTGAATTGGTATCACTTCAGTTTTACAAAAATTGAGTACTTTTTCAATAATAAGAAAAAAAAGAAAGAAAAAGAAAAGAAAAATAATGATTTTTTGCAAATTATCTTTCATTGTTGCAATCATTTTCAAATCATAAGCATATTAAAACTATGTATTCATATGCGTTAGTGCCAAATTGTCACCAGGCTTGATGCTATTTGGTGAAATATTGCCAAATTTGGTGACTAAAATAAGTTGCCATAAATGAAGTAAAGTTAGCTGTAGCTTATTAATTTGGTGACATTCCCATTCAAATTCAATAATGGATCTTCTCTAATCTCTTCGCGTTTTCTAATTATTTGCCATACTTACAACTCTCAATTAGTAATCACATTCAAAATAATAATTTAATGTACATATTTTAAATATATAACAGTATTAAAAATGTTAAATAATACAGTAGAAAACTGAATTAATATAAAACAATAATTGGAGAGAAAATAAAATTATGAAATTTTCACACATATTTTCTATTTTTCTTCTATTCCCTGTCTTATATATACAAGAGTTTTTCAACATAAAAAGGAAATAAAGGGTTACTGTAATTAGTATTTCAGGTGACATTGTTGGTGCGATGTATTACATGGCACGGATCTTAAGCACAGTAGACATAAACATAACTATTGAAATAAGTGAATTGCGCAGTTATAAAAACTTCTAAATTATATCTAGAAATGAGAGCAAAAGAATTTTAATCAGATTTCTCAAAAGAAAGTGAAAAGTGGGCTATACTAACAACAAGCAGTTTAAAGGAAATGTGAATATCATAAGTTGCCTCCAAAAATTCTTTGTTTTCCAGAACTATACTCTATAAAATACATAAATTAATATGCAGACTGATTATGACACATTAATCAAGACATATAAATGAACTTGAAGATGAATTTTCTAATATTTTGTAATTGAGTTTATAGCTAAGATGAGCATGAAACAACAAATATAATAGCAACAAAGGGGTTTAATATAAATGTACATGAAAAAGGTTTCTTTCACATGAACAATTCACTGCATCAAATTGTATTAGTAAAATATGCCATTTGGCAGTGGACCCAATAACTGAAGATTTCTTAATAGTTTTCAAGTCTCCTCATTACCTAGAGTATTTTAAATAATGATGCAATGAAAAAGCATAAATGCCTAAGAGAGTTAAAGCTGTTTTTGTCAAGAAAGATGAAATACATAACCAAAAATGAGCAAAATGCCGCCATGATCACAATGAATTCTCGGTATATCAGAATCATCCAATTTGGTGAAAGATTTAGCAAATGAATTAAATTATTAATAAAATACCATGCTGCAAAGCTTAGGATACATTTAAACACATTGGCATTACATATACATTACATATTCCAATTTCATAGTATCTCCGAATAAGAAAACATTAATGCTACCGAAAAATCAATTTTTTAAAAATTCTGCAAGCCTCAAATAAATTATGCATAAATTCTCTTTTGACACTATAGAAATTTCATCAATAACCAGCCATTTGATGGAACATCATATGAGTCATTCACACTGCAGTCCTTTCCCGATCATTTTTTGAAGTTATTAGGTTGCCATTTACCCTAATGATTCCTGGTCATGTAAATTCCATCGTGGATGAAGTCCTTGAAGTTACCTATGAATTATACCACTGAAATGCCTTGCTGAGTGAAAGACTGAGTCTCGTCATTTGATCAAACTTCTAAATTAGGAAATCAACTTCAGTAGCAATACACAGATATTAAACAACAAGATATAAATGTTAAGTAACCAGAATTAAAAGGTTCATATTTGAGAAATAGGTACTGTCGATAGGAAAACAAACTAGGTACTTGTCAGATTTAGTTTTGTGACACGGCAGTTAGGTGGTCATCTGCGATGATATCAGATATCAGACCAGTTCCGCTAGCCCAACTTGGAAGGTAGGGGTCCGATGATCGGCTAGAAAGTAATAAAGATAAGCCACTGGATCTTCCATCTCTATTTCATAAAACATTTTTAGTAAGCCAAAGCTCTTTTTATTGTCAGTTTCCAAAGGCCGATTTTTTTTTTTTTCAGGCGAGTAGCACCCTTTGTTGTTCTAGCCATGTCCAAACAGAGAAACAAAAATATTTAATTAAAACTTAAAGCTTTTCAATTTGAAGAAGAAGAATGTAATTATATATAAAAAGTTTTTACAAAAGCGTGTGTTATGAATGTGCACACAAATCTGGGCAGAAATATTTACTTACCAAATAACATCTTACAAAGTTTCTTTAAAATTCTGTAATTTCCACCAAAATAATAGTACAAAAATTGCAACTTGAAAAACTAAAGTGAAAACTAAACTTTTTTACAAAAAATAAAACCAAATTCATAAACTACTGCAAAGTGAAAAATATTTTTTTACAGAATAGTTAATAAGAAATTAAATAAGGAGCATTGTATTTACCATGTGAATTGTTATATTTATGTACATTAAATGATTTTTTGGAGTCTGTGTCAGCCAAGACAAGTTCAAAAGTAAAGTCAAGTTTCTACATTTTAAAATCTATGGATGACTGCCCTTTTTCTTTACATAAGCTGTATAAACATACAAATTTTTCATTAAGTTATTTTAGCTAACATAATTGTAGTTGCTAATCTAACTTGAAAATACATTTATAAAATCAGATGAAATGTTTCAAATTTCTTTTTTTTTAAAGTAAATAATAAATTGTAAAAACACTCGTAGATATTTATATATACAGTAGACTCCCTCAAATCTGCAAACCAGAAATCTGCAACTCTCTAAAATCCGCACATATTTTATGGATGTAAACAATGAAACTTTCAATTCAAATATTGGGACAAAATTTGATTTTTTTAGTTTTGCATCAATTCCATATATATTTTATTTTGTAATTTTCTTAATAATACTCTTCATGTTTTCTTCATGACAGGAAGAATAATTTTTTTTGGGAAAAAATTCAAGATATTGCTGATATTGCTATTAACACAATCTTCTTACGAAATATATTTATGCATTAATCAAGATTTTTTAGTTATTAAACCTAGCTAAACTTGAAAAAACAAATCCTTATTTTATGATTTTGATGTGAATTAGTAATATACTTTTATGAGGCAAGTTTTGTTGAATAATTTTGGAAAAATACATCTAATCTTTATAATGAATATTTATTCATACACTTCTGATTATTATTTTGACCTTTGCTATTAGTATTTTTATCACTTTAAAAACTATCTAAATTTTTATTATTTTAGTTTATTACTTATTTTAATATTTTATTATACACTAAACTTTCATTATAGTTCCGATTGCACTATTAATTGCACTCAAATTATTGTTTTAAAAATGTAAACAAAGCAATGACCAGAAATCTGCAAAATTCTAAAATCCGCACAACCTCTGGTCCCAAGCTGTGCGGATTTGAGGGAGTCTACTGTATATTGAATAATTAACTTGGCTTAGCTGGCACTGACTCCCAAAAAATCAAATTAATGCACATAAATATAACAATACGCATGGTAAATACAATGCTCTTTATTTAATTTCTTATTAACTATTCTGTAAATAAAATATTTTTGACTTTGCAGTAGTTTATGAATTTGTTTTATTTTTGGTAAAAAAGTTTATTTTTGGTATGTCTTTTGCTCCTGCACCCAGCTCCTGTATTCATATGAAGTATAAGCCTGTGTTACAGATGGCTACTTGTATTTTGCTGTCATTATTTTTAAAATCGGTTTAGTAGTTTCATAGTTTAATCCTTACAAACAAACAAACATTACTTTTTCTGAATTCTTCATACATATGCTTGCCTGGTACCTTATCTTTATAAGTCAAAATGGTCAGTTAAAGCTATCCTAAAAAGAATGTCTACTTAACAAAATGAACTTTTTGACACATTCACAAAGTCGCTTATTTAAGTAAAACCATATTTGTAGGTGCGACATCTAAATCCAGTAGTAATTTTCAATTTTTTATTTATTACATTATCAGTTATAATTAATTGCAGTCTTATGAGGACTTTTCCTAAGCCGGTGTATGTTGATAATTGTCTTAAAATGCTGTGACAGCATCTTTTGAAGAGTCATTTAATCCAAAAATAACAATTGCTAATCTAGTGCATCTAAGAAAAAAATAATTGTAAATTTGCAAGAAATTTCTCTTATGATATAAAATTGATTGCATCATTTAGGATGTATGTGGGGAGGGTGACAGGTTGTGTTTCTTTTAAATAATAACAAAAAAAAAGTTAACATCAACTGATAATTTTATTTCAGCAATTGAAAAGTAAAGACCACGAAAATAGAATAACAATGTTTGGGTGTGCTGGAAGAACAAGTTATTGGGTGGGCTCAAGCTACACAACTCCATATAAGTTGGTGCTACTGTAGGTTCTATTTTTCAAAATGTAGTGTACTACACTACAAAGTCCCATAAATAAATAGTATCTACTGTACCATGTAAATTATAATATTATTTAAAAGAAAAAGGTTTTATCCATATTGTTTCATCTAATTTTAAAATATGCAATACATTCAAAGGTGTTGTATCAAACTACATATATTTTTAGAATCTGTTTCTGTAGGGTATTCAATAACTAATTTTATGTTTATCTGTTTTGTTTTATCACATAAGTAGTGTTTAATTTTTTGTTCTTTTTTAACCGATTTGTAAATTTTAAATTTTGTTTACATCACTTTTTTTTTTTAATTGCTCTCCTTATTTGCACTTTTTTGTGTGCACTTGAATAAGACTCGAAATTAAAAAAAATAATAATAAAATAAAACATGATTATCAGTTCAAATATGATTAGCAGGAAAACTGATGAAAATTTAAGTGAAAAAATTGTTCATTCTTTTATGTTTAAAAATTTAAGAAATTTTTGTAATTAAAAACTTATATAGTATTATATTTTCTTTATTGCACTGCTGATATGAAAATGTTCTGATTTTGCTGAATCTTTTGCAATTGTCATTAAGAAATTAAGACCACTTTGTTTTTTATACCTATGATTAAGTAAGAGTTCTGATTATAAGTTAAACATATAAAATATGATTTTACAACAAAATTATTGCTATCAGGTTTCAATAAATTAGAGTAATGAGATAATTAAACTAATTAAAACAGTAGAAATAAATAGAAAATATACTTAGCATTTTGTTAGACTACTCATTTAGAAAATATTTAAAAATCAATGATATAACTCCTCTTTCTTTTTTTTATTCTCCACTTATAACCTTAAACCCTGTTTTATATTAAAGTGATCAGGTTTTAAATTCTGTTTCAGAAATATTGTGCAATTCTCTTACAATGGTAACTTCTAAGTAAATAATAAAAGGAATTTTTTTTATTAAACTGTCTGACTTAAAGTAACCCAAATATTTTTTGTGGAGTTAAATTCTGATCTTTGATTGGGCCATAACAAAACATGCTTTTCTTTTCAAACCATTCCTGGATGAATTTATATGCAGTGCAAAAAGCATTATCTTGTTAAACCATCCATTCAGAATAACCTAATAAATGCCCAAATAGTATCAATGGTAATTTAGCATACCTTAATACTTTTCAGAGTTCATGAATTCCAGAATTTACTGTTATCATTGTATCATAAGCCAATGCTCCCCCAAACCATTTTGAGGCATTTGCTCATTCGTCAATTGAAGAATTCGTTTAATTCTTTCCTTGATTTATGCCAGTATTATTTGTAGACATTTGGACATTCAAGCTTAAATTTTATTATCAGAAAATAAAATTTCTTTCTATTCATCATTCCATGACATGACATTTACAGCCTATTTCAATAACTTTAGTGTATTTTGTTTTTCATTTTCCTAAATTTAGGATCAGTATTCGAATTTAAGACTTCTAAAGATTGATATAATGATTTTAGCTTAAATGTTTAAAAATTTTATTTTCTTAGACGAGAGAGCTCTTTGAAAAACACATTATAGACAAAAATCTTGTTGATTATTGTATATTGTCAGTTTCTCCTTTGTCCCAGATCAATTTATTTTGCTTTGAGATTTTTTCTTTTGTTATGACATTGTGAATAGCAGTTTTGGAATGTTTCATAGACATTGCTAATTTCTGTTTTTGATTTTCTACTGCCCATACAAAATAAGATTTTTTTCAGCTTATACTTAGATAACTTTCGTTATTTCTTTGTTAAGTAAATTATGAATATCAAATTCAAATTCTGAAACTTTACTTTTTTGTTAAAAATGTTACTTAAATATCAAGTCAGGAATTTACTTTCTTAGTACTCTATTCATGTGTTGTACTTTATACTTACAAGGTGGAGCCCATCAAACTTCGACGAAAGAAAATGTTTTAGAAGGAACTGTTTCACTGATTTATAACAATGTACAAAATTAGCTACAGAAAAATTACATTTTATATTGGTCAGTTTAACTTTAAAAGAAATATTTATTTTAACCAAAATTAACAAAATACCATTTCTATAAAAGTCAGTTGTCCAAATTATTAAAATTGAACTTAATCGCATTTGTAATAAAGTAAAACAAAATAAACATAAGTTATTATGATGAAGTTATCAGTTGAGGCTCTTATGCTTGGTAAAAATGAAAAAAAAATAATAATCAAATTGACATGATCATAAAATTTCACGTGAAATCTAAACCCGTCATCATTTTCAACTTCTCAAAATTTACATACAAAATTTTAATTTCATTCTTTTTTCAATTTTAAGAGAAAGCGGTGCATTTCTGTTGCCACAATTGCAAAATTCGTACAAAAACTATGAAAAATATTAATATCTCAAAAATAAATTGAGATACAGCTTTCAAACAAATTTCATTTAAAAGTACATTTTTTCTCTATACGCCGATATAAAAATTGAAAATGTGCGGTGTTTAGATGTATAAAAATTGCAAGACCGAATTGCAGGGGAAAGTGTTGCCATTCTCAAAATGATATATGCGTTACGCACAGATACGTTTGGCCTTTATAATATAGATATAGGAACATTAATTGGTGATTTATAGCATCAAACAAAAATTAATGATATTGGGGGGGGGGGGGGGAGACTAGAAATCAAAGAAAATTTATATGTGTAAAATTGAGTATCAGAAATCTGGGGTAATTATAGCAAAGACCACCTCAAATTATTGAACACTTGGATTATCCAGAAAAATTAATGAATTAATAAAGATTATAATTTCACACAATTAGGATTATCTTGCATCACACAATTAAGCTTCAGGTTGCTGTTGTACATACCTTAAACCAGTGATGCACAACCTTTTTGCAAGAAAATTGTTTCCCACCAGAATATTTGAAAAGAGTAGTTTGTTTTATTCAATAGTAAAGATTTCGTCATAACTATAAGGAAAAATATTCTGCATAAAAATAGTGGTATCTTTGTGGCCCGCGGGCCAAAGGTTGTGCACCGCTGCCTTAAACTTGATTAATTTGGTTAATTCTGAAAATGTTTTATCACTGAAAAGTTCATATGTGTATTTTTTTGTTGTTTTTAACCATTTTAAAGATATTTTTGAATCCATTTCATTTAAGTATAAATTCTATATAGTAAAAAAAAAAAAAAAAAAAAAAAAAAAAATTATTAGTATACTTGTGTCATTATTGTGAGGTGTTTTCTTTGAAAGTTAGTAGGCAATAGAAACTTGAAACAAATTTATCACTGTCAACACGATTAAAAAAAAATAATAATCCAAGTCTGTTCTAAATATCATTTATATTATCACCACACGAACTTCAAAATTTAAGTATACAAGAAAGAGTCGATTATTTTTTCTCTTTATCATATTTCAAAGTTATGGATTATATACATTAGGGCAATTAAAAGCCACTGTCATGATTTTTAGTACTTCATTTTTTACATCAAATAGGTTGTACACATATTTTCTAATAGTATTAAATCTATATATTTTATATTTTCAATGTATTTTATATAAAGGTTGAGTAGTCAAAATCATTAAAATCCATTATAATCAGCATAGCATTTTTTTATCTGCTTATTTGTCTCTTACATAGTAAATGTTTTGTCTGTTACAGATAAAAATGTGTTTTGCATAAAAGTTGAATGTTTTTGAATTACCTCTGGATGATAATGCATTTTTGTTATAAATAAATTTTATTTTATAAATAATATTGATAAACATTAAGGTTTCTGGAAAAGCATGGTAATTCCTCTTTGTCTGTTATATATCACTTTTTAAATCATAATTATTCTCATTAAATAATTTATTCATAACATTAATTTATCTTACAATACCATATACTAATTTTAGCCATCTTTTAATTGCCTGATCATTATTTTTAAAATGAGATAGTTATTTTTACTCTATGCTTGTCAGTTTGTTACAATAGAATTGTCTAGTAACATTTTTAGTTAGTAAATTTCTATACAATAAAGTTTTTGATTGATATTTTACTTTTTTCTTTTCCAGACCTCTCTTCAAAGTGATAAATTAAGTTCATCACCATCGACAATTGTTTGAAATCAATTGTGCCTTTGTGTTACACTTGCCAAACATTTAACTATTAATTAATACAGCCTCATCAACTGATGCAACTTTTTTCTCATTTGTTAAAGCATTTACTACTCAGATATCTTTGACATATTGCATTCTCACAATGTGAAGTGAAAGTGGTTCCTTGAAGTGCAATTTTATTCCCATTTTTATATGAATATTTTTATGTGTCTGATGTCAGTATTAAATTTAATATTTCAAAACCACCATGGTTTAAACCACCTGGATTTAAAGCACAAAGTGAGATTCACTCTTTGCCTTATAATGGACATATTTTAGATTTTCCACTATATCAGTCTAGTTTTGTGCACTAGTTTTTAGGTTCTGTTTTTTGTATGTTATATTGATTATGTTTTTTGAAAAAAAAAAAAAATATTTTATGACTTGTCATATCAAGATGTAGAAATAAATTATCTATTAAAGTGATGTAACTTTGTTATATTTTGTCTATTATGGTGTCATATAAAATTAGTATTTTATTGTAATAAAGTATTTGATCAATATGTTTCTCTTTTTTTTTTCTCAAACGTTATAAGAAGTCTGCAATTGTATTCTGATTGATATTAATGACTTTGAATGTAATTTTAGAAACATCCAAGCATTTAGTAATGTGTGTACATTGAATTAAAAATATATTGAAAAGTAGTGTTACAGAGAAAAAAAAATACTCTAGAGTATAATAATCAGTTCCAGTTTAGCTATTTTTATTTTTTATGAGGCAAATAGATATTTTTAAGATTAAGATTTTAAATTAAAATATTTTTATACCTTAGGTTATTATTGTATTCATTATATCACGTACATCACACAAAATAGTACTTTTGTTTTACATCACTCTAGTTTGTGTTTTTTATACTTTAAAAATGTATGTGTGGAGGGAAAGGGGGGAGGTGACTGCAATTTTATTCCTAATCAATCAATATTTTTCTCCTTATGCAATAAGAATTATTTATATGAGTAAATTTAAAGGAGGACAATTTTGAAGAGATTGAAGAAAAATTTATTTCTATGAAAATGAAACTCTGGTAATTTAGATCATGAGAATGATCTAAAAATATCCTTAATAAAATTAATCTCTTAATTTTTATTTCTGAAAAATTAGAATTCTGTTGTCTTTTAATATACTAAAAGTTTATCCTCAATAAAATGAATGAATATACAGTAGACTCCCTTAAATCCGCAAAGCTTGGGACCAGAGGTTTTGCGGATTTTAGAATTTTGCGGATTTCTGGTCATTGATTTGTTTACATTAAAAAAAATAATTTGAATGTAATTCATAATGAAATCAAAAGTATAATGAATGCATACAATATACTGAAACATTAAAATAAGTAATAAACTAAAATAATAAAAATTTAGATATTTTTAAAAATGATTAAAATACTAAAAGGAAAGATTAAGTTAATAATCAATAATGTACATTTAAATATTCATTATAAAAGAGAAAATGTGTTTTTCCTAAACTATTCAATGAAACTTGCCTCATAAAGGTATATATCTAATTCACATCAGGATAATGAAACTTTATTTCCGGTTTAGCCAGACTTAATAACCAAAAAAGCTTGATTAATACATAAATATATGTGGTAAGATTGTGATTACCAATGATATTAGCAATATCTTTATGTTTTTAAAAAATAAATTATTCTTTCTTCATGAAAAAACATGAATTCAATAACCTTAACAAAAATTATAAATTAAAAAATGTATGGAATCGATATAAAACTGAAAAAAATCAATTTTTGCACCTAGATCTGAATTGAATGTTTCATTGTTTACATCCGTAAAATATGTGCGGATTTTAGAGAGTTGCGGATTTTAGAGAGTTGCGGATTTTAGGAGTGCGGATTTGAGGGAGTCTACTGTATATTAAAATTGATAGATTATAGCTCTAGATGCAGGTGAAATAGACATAATACCAAGACAAAAATAAAATGAAAAATAAACAGCTTAAAGTAACTTCTTGTCTGATTGTTAACTTTTTAGATTATTACATTTAATTTCCTTCAGACTAAATTGATATTTAGTGTGGTTCTTTTAGATAAGTTCTTTATTTTCTAAAGTTAAAGAAAAAAAAAAGTTTCATTATTAAATGTTAATAATATGCATTTTTTTTTTTCAAAAAAAAAAAAAAAAAAAAAAAAAAAAAAAAAAGTTATGTGAATGAAATATGGATTTCATTCTAACATAAAATGTTATTCTAAAAAGTATATATTGAGCATATAATATGTGAGAGTTTACTTCTTGGTTCGTGCATTTATAAACTACCAGACTTGTATTTACTGTGACTGTGTTTTCTGATTCTGTCTCTTCTGTAGCAGCTCAGTTTCAGAGAAAAATAAAATCTGTATAGCCATAAGTTCTCAAAACTGCTAAGAAATTCTTGCTAGTTTAGCATGTAGCATAACTCATCTTCCAATAATGCAAACAAATGTTTTTTAATATATAGTTAAGTTCTCATAAAAAATGCAATTTGATAATCATTCAAAGAGGCCAAAAAGAAAGGGGGGGGGGTAAATTACAGCAAGAAATGAGAGAAAGAATGTAGTTTATTTTTACATATTAAAATAAAATCTAACATTCAAATAGAATTCTCCACGTTCGAACATCCAGTAAAAAAGTAAGAAGTGGATTTGAAATGTATTTTGGGGGTTGTTGTTTATATCACATCTATTTTAATAATATGTAAATGCATACAAAACTGTAAGGAAAATACCCCTCCCCCCCCCTTCTTACTGTCACAGAATTTTTTTAAATGTGATATAAATATTAGCCTGGGAATTTCACACTACTTCAAGATTGCACCAACAAAAATTTCAGATGCTGACATTTTTTTTAAAGCATGCTTACATTAATTTACATTAACAATGAAACTTTTCGTAAAAAAAAGAAAAAATAATAGCAGTTCAATTCCTCATTACATATTATTTTGTAAAAACATGCTTTATTTTAGTATCACTGTATTGGCTACAAAATTATATGTAGTTGAAATTATTGGATCCCACATTGCATTAGAGTAAAGTGTGCAGATACATAAGGTTTCTGTCCCTGTCCAACAAAGCACTTGTAAGCTAATTTTATTCCTATGGGGAGGTTATTTTCTAATATCTGGTTTGCATTTTGACATTTTTTTTTTTTTTCTTTTTTTTTTTTTTTCCATTGGATAGCTGAGGTGCATCTCTACATTAGTCTTTTTGGTCTTTCTACATTTTTTTTTTTTTTTTTTTAATGAGTGGTATTGGCAAAAAAGAGCAATATTGGCATGGAGCTCAGTTATCCAAAGTAAAAGAAATTATTTAAAACTGTCAAAATGCAAACCAGAATTAGAAACTCTCCATAGTATTAGCATTAGCTCGCGAGAGCTTCTCTGGCCAGGGCAAGAGCCTTAACTGAATTATGGAGTCCATGGTTAGTATTAAAAGATTATGAAACTTAGAGGGGCTTAAGAAGTTGTTAGGAGTAAAGGGGCTCAGCCTTCTCTCCTCCCTATATTACATTCCTGCTTTCAGATGAAATACCTAATGTTTCATATATACTTAAAAAGCACAGTTTGAAAGCACTTTAAAATTTTATTAGAAGAGATAGACTAATCATTAATGATTTCTCCAAAATACATTTTTGTGAGAATATTCTCTTTGGCCGGAAAGAAAAATATCTTTGTTTTTTTTTTCTTCTTTTTTTATGTTTGGATAGGGAATCTTTTTGTTTCATTTTATTGAATAGAGTAGCTTTTTTTTAAAAAAAAAAGAAACCCTGTTCAGCAATTTAAAAAAAAGAAAAAAAATCCTTTAGGAAATTTGTGTCCTATCTATAAATTTTAAGATTTTTTAATGTGTAAGTGACTAATAAAAAAATAGTGAAGCAAAATAACCGATTGAGTTTTTTATGTCACAAATGAGGTAACAATAAAATTCTGCTGCATCAACAGCTAAAAGCAGTATATTTAGTGCAGTTTCTGTTGCAAAAATAATTGACATAATTGTATATTCCTTATTTAATCAGTTGTAAGCTTCATTTCTTGCTCAGTTTTTGTTATTTTAGAATATTAATGAGTTTCAAAACGCCCTTTATCCAAAATGAAAATGTCATGTTTTCTTTGTCAATCTATTCTTTTACTCAACATGTATTGAAAAAATTCTACAATCTTAAAGTTTTTATTTTGTATTTCTAGCATAGTAGAATCTTAGTTTATAATGAAAATTAATAGATGCAATTTGATTTTTTTTTTTTTTTTTTTTTTTTTTTTTTTTTTTTTTTTGTTTATTGAGAGATTTTTCAACATTTGATATACATGGATAAACATGGTGCTGCTTAAATTTTGGTGCAAATATGTCAATAAGTCTCGTTGCCGTGGTGCTTTATTCGTGATTATTGCAATAGCTCTATCTCAAGAACTAATGCATGAAATTTTCTAAAACTTCAGATTCAGTTAGTCCATGATATAAATTAGTGTTAGTGTAAATTGTCCGACAAATTGCGCTGCTATGTTGCCATTTTCACGATTTTGCAATCAATGTACCTCAAGAACTAATGCATGGATTTTCATCAAACTTCAGATTTAGTTAGTACCTGATGATAAAAAATTTATCTTGATTAGATTTTGATGTACATCACCCAACATGTGGCACTGTTATGCAGATTTTTTTAAAGTTTTTGCAATAGCTGTGTCTCAATAACTATTGCTCAGATTTTCCTCCTACTTTTCAGATTCAGTTATAAGTCGATATAAGTAGTTGCTGACTAGATTTTGGTTTAAACGACCTGTTATGCTGCATTTTTCAGGAAGTATTAACATGCATAAGATAGAAGAAAGTGTTGGGATGTAATATTTGTCATACCTACATATATATTTTTAAAATCTGAAACAAATTAATAAGGCAAAAATGTAACATTAAAGAAAAATTTTATTAAGAATTAATGCAAGTTAAAATGTATTAAAGAATAGATGCATAGTAATTACTTTTACTTAAAAATAATTAAAATGTTATGTACCTTTTTATCTCACACTTCCGACATGAGTATCCAACTAATAAAACACATAACTGAACAGCCTTTCAACACATAAGTATGTGGCAGGTACATACTTAATGGTATATAATATTCCAACTCCAATTATTTGATTTTGAATAACTGATTAGCTAAACTAGTTTTAAGTCCTAGAGTTTCAATATTCAACTAATGTCATAATTCTTGAATAAAGATTAAAGATCGGGTGACATGATTTAATATGTTAGACTGGAAGTTCTGACATGAAAGATGATACGTATTCAAGGCCGCCGAGAGTAGTGACAAACTCAGGATCAATTACGCATTCTCCCCTCCCCCCCTCCCCACTTGCACTCTGGCGAACCACAAAAAGCATTTCTGCGGCCGCTTGATTCATCTCTCAGAAATTTTTTTTCCTATGTTTAGGATAATAATTAGGCATTTATACTAATTTAAAAAAATTAAATTACATTTTTGTTTGTTTCTTGTAGATTATAGTATGCATAGTAAATATATATATAATATGCATTATGTATTGTAAGGGGCTGTCTATAAATGATGTCACACTGCAAGTATATTACATATACTTGCAGTTTAGAAACAAGCACTTTGTTATAGTTCATGTTACAAATATATTTTTTTACCTTTAACTGGTTGTTTGAGTGGCTTTTGTGAGAATACCAATAAACATGATTTGTGTACTTATTTTGTATAAATAATATTAAAGTTTACAACAAAAAACATAATGTACAATAATAATCACTTCTATTAATAAATTATTAATATGAAAGAGCAATTGGAAACAGTAGTATTTTGGAGTTTGAAATGAAATTTAATGTTATATTTGGCTTTAAATTTTATCTTTACTTTGTGAATGCAAAATACTTTAATTTCATAATAACTTCAAAATTTAATCTGCTGATTTTTTAATGTTGTTTTTATTTTAACCAAATGTGTGATATTACTTTTCTTGTTATCTCCTCCCACTCCCTTGTAACAAATAGTCACAATTTCACGAACCCCGTTCCCCCCCTCCAAGCGTGACATCATTTATGGATGGCCTGTAAGAGCTGGTCCCTTTTGAGTACTTTGGAACCAAAAGTCCTGAAGTACCTCCCACTCCTCTCTTCAAGCCTGTATGAATTGCGTAAAAGAGGAGGAGCATCTCTTCAGAGGTTGCCATACATTGAGGCGGGGCTACCATCTTTTTCCTTATTCAAAAACAAATATTTTATGGTATAAATACAATGTTTAAACTGAAAAACAATCAAGCACAAATACTTTCTTTTTTTAATGCTTAATGTACCTTAGAAATACAGTACTCATACCGTAAAACATGAAAACAGTTCAAGTACTGTTAAATTATGGTACATCTATTGAAATGTTTCTACAATGCCTTTTTCCTTACAGAAAAGTAATTATTTTACGGTATAAATACTGCATTTTTACTGAAAAACAATCATTTTACAGTATAAATACTGCTTATAATGGAAATGGCGCATATACTGTTTTTTACACTTAATATACCTTTGAAATACAGTGCTTATACTGCAAAGAGTGTAAATGGTACAAATACCATAAAATTTACGGTACGCCTACTGAAATTTTACGAAATTTTTTTGCAGTGCAATTGCAGCCTTTTTCCTCTCTTTGAAGTCAAAATGTTGGGATTATATTCTTTTCTTATGTATTAGTATATTAATTTTGCATGGATCAGCACAGTTTTAAGTTTAAGACAGGATTCCGCTATTGTCAGGTTCTTTTCACACGTTTTACTACATTTTAATTTCAACAGAAATCTACTGTTCTTTAAAAAGAATAAATTTTAATAGTGAAGAATAACAACGATTTAAAAGTAGATACATTTTTGAAAGAACAGACCATGCTGAAAAAAATTATTTAATGGGCTGGGTCAAAATTGGGACTGAAAATTTTGGTTCATGAAGATTAGGAAGAATGAAATCTGTCTTGACTCGTACAGTAAAAATATCTTGGGCACAGCTCTGCTGGATCCTTCAGGAAAAAAGTAAGGCCAGAGCCCAGATAGGACTGCAAAGAGTGAAGATCAGTCCGGACGAGGATCGGCCTTCTGGCCAGGTCTCATCCATTCACATCTGTAATATATATAGACAGATAGATAGATCAAAACACCACGCTCTCAATATTTCTATTACAGAAGTAGTGCATGTTTCTCTGATAATTTTTTTAATACTTGAATTACTGAAAGTATATATTATAATCTCATAATCACATTCATTTATCATAATTAAACTGCATTTTATCAGAAACAAAATTTACAAGAATTCTGTCTAAATATCTGAAATATATAATATTTCTTGTCTTTAAGGAACAAGAAATCCTATGAATGATTTTTTATTTTCATAATTCAATGTTTTAGGAAATCCATTTTGTATTCCATTCTTGTTTAATAATTTGATTTTAATATTAATAGTATATTTTGGCTTTGTAGCTTTTTTTTTTTAAGGGGGGGGGGAATTTTATATTTACTATTTTTATTTTATTTTTAGACTTTTTGATGTATTTCATCTCTAAAGTAGCATTTTATTTATTACTAGCTAACCTGCCTGGATTCGTTAAAAAATAACAAGAATTGTGAAAAAACTTTGAAAATCACAAGCTTGAAAAGTTTAAAAATCGCTGTACGAATTTCTTCATAATTTCATTGAAAAGAGAAGGGCTAGAAAATTGAAATTGGATTCTTTTTACTGATGTGGAGAAATCTTACAAAATCGCAAAAACATACTAAAAATTACATAAAAATATAAATCAAAATTCAAAAATTGTGTTTCGAAATCTGAATAAAGTTTGATGAAAAGAGGACAGAATTTACTACATTCAGTCAAAAATTGAACATCTAAAAATAATCGCAGACGATCACGAAGAACTTGAACATCGCATTAAAAATTAGAAAAATCACGAAACTCTAAATTTATTATATTTGGATAAGCTTTAAATCTAATTAGTCTGATATAATGGCAAGCCGTGAAATGTGAAGAAAAAAACTACTAAAAATTCACGATAAAAACCTTTAATATAGAAAAAATAGAACAGGAGAAAGTTTATCATTAAAGTTTAGCATAAAAGTTTAAGGTCGAATTCATTTTTTGTATCTGAAAAAATCTCCGTGAAATAAAGCTAAAAAATTACATTAAAAATTGCAGATCAAAATAGGAAAGCAAAACATTTACCATAAAGGTTAAAAGTTTGAAACCAAATTCTATTAGGCTAGTAGTTCGAAATCAAATTCCTGTGAAAAATATCAAAAAATGACTGTGAAAACTCAAGAATTTTACTGAGATTGAGAATAGCAAAATATTAAAAAATCGCTGGGGTGAAAATTTACTGCTAAAAGATAAAACACTGCGATTTAAAAAAAAGAAAAAACTATATGAAACAAAAAGTTTAGAATCTGAATCAGTTTCCGAATGTCAAAAAATCACCACGGAACTTGAAGAATGGAATCACATTGAAAATTATATTAAAAATCTATGAATGTTTGAAAGTCATTGCTAAAAAATTTAATATGGAGTCGGAAAACATTGTAATCGCAAAAAGTCGACACAGAATGCCAAAAATTCCCTAAAAATCACATTGAATATCGCATTAGAAAATTGTAAAATTCAAAAAGTGTGGAGAACAAATTACCTTATTTATGCTAACAATTAGAAACCGAACTTCTTTTATCAATGTCAAAAAACTGTCGCGGAACTTGAAAAATCACTATAAAAGAGATTAATAATCAGTAAAATTCAAGAATCCGAAAGATAAAATGTATTATAGTAGGATAAAAATTTATATCAAATTCTTGCAGACAAAATTTACCATAATGAGCCAAAATAACTGACTATAACTCTGAACTCTTTCATTATTTAAAAAAAAATTAACACAAAACGCTGTAATCAGAAATTTTTGAAAATTAAGAAAACAAATCGACATAAACATTAAAAAAATCGAAAAAACGCTAAAAATTATTGATCCATGATAGCAAAATTTAGTATATTAAGCTAAAAGTTACAAATGAAATTTCTTTTCCGATTGTAAAAAGAAAAATTAAAAAAGCAATATACTTGAAAAAAGTCTCATTGTATTTAAAAAATGTATTAATATTTTTTTAATTTAAAAATAGCAGGTGACAACATTTACATTAATAGAATAAAATAATGTAACCTGAATTCTTTCTTTAATAACAAAATAACGATGCAAAGGATCTCTAAAGTTCACTAAATATTGATAAAATTAAAAATTCGAGGAAAACAAAATCTACTACATTAAAATCTAAAATGTGTAAATTGAATTCCTTATAAAAATAACAAAAAATCGCCTTGGTATTCATACAATCCCTGAAAGTCGGTAACTATTTAAAACTCACAGGTATCAAAATTTATTGTATTTGAGCAAAACACTACAATTGGAAATCATTTACGAATGACAGAAAGGTTTCACAAAATGTATAAAATATATAAAAATCTCATTAAAAATACATCCATGGAAAAATTGTATTGGGATAGCGTATATTAGGGTAAAACATTGCAACTGCAAAAAATCGATGCAAAATGTAAAAAATAATGAAAAATTGCTAAAAATAGCATGAAAAGTCGCTAAATTTCAAAATTTGTTGGAGGAAAAATTTATAAAATGAGTGAGGGTAGAAGTTTGAAGTCAAATTCCTTTTCTGAATTTCAAAAAATTGCCCTGCAACTCGAAAAACTACATTGAAAAATTCATTAAAAATCGCTAAATATAAATATATTCTGGGAATAAAAATTTATTCTAAACATAGCAATCATATATTTTTCATGAATTATGGGGGGGGGGGGGGGGAATCGATGCCAAAAATAAAACATCCTGAAAAACTGCTAAAAAATCTCATTAAAAATCGATAAAACTAAAAAAAGGTAGATGGTGAAATTTACCATATTAGGCTGAAAATTTGAAACCAAATTCCTTTTTTAACTGTTAAAACATCGCTAAGGGATCGAAAATGCTACTAATCGCATTAAAAAGATCCTTGAAATTGAAATCTGCATTGAAAAATGTACTAAAAATCACTAGCTATTTAAAAAATCACAGTAATCAAAATTTTCTCTAATGGATAAAACATTCTAATTAGAAATCTGTACTACTTGATTATCCGGTAGACCAATAAACTATCACCAAAACATAAAATTAAATGCCAGTAATAGATGATCTTAAATGTCACATTCACTTGACATTAAATATGTTTTGCGTCTTCGTTCCATCGTTAAGTGATTTTTATTTCATTGTTTTATTTGTATTTTAATTCATGTTTTGCTAATTTCTTTGTTCTTTCATTATTTAACATAAAAATTACATCAATTTACATAATTTTGTGAATAGTTTGACTATTTGTGAAATTTGGAGAAATTGTTTTGTGGGATAATCAAGCAGTACCTGGAAATTTTTTATGGATGATAAAAATCTACAAGGAAAGGAAAAAAATCTTAAACTCACATTAAGAATCTCTGAATTACATTAGATTAAAAGTTTGAAATCAATTTTTATTTCCTATTAACAAAAAATCCCCATAGAACTAAGAAAAATGTTAAAAATCGCATTGAAAAATGGATTATAAATCACTAAATATTTAAAAATTGCAGGGGGATCATTCCATGTCAATTCAACCAATTTTTTCCCTATTTGAAACCCGACCGACAGGGATTTGGTTGAAACTGTGTGTGCACACTAATTCTATCATGAAATGATTCCATCAGAAATTTTTCCTTCCCAGATCTCATAGTTTGTGAGATATAGGGGGTTCAACTCTTGGGTTTTTCTCAAATCGCACATTTTCGATTCTGTATTTTGAAATTGCAGTTCCATCTTCAAAAAATTGTTTCTCTGGATCTAAAACATGAATCATCCTAAAAATATCACTGTAAGAATATAAAAAGATGCAGATTTTAATAAAAAAATATTTAAAAAATTTACTTGTAATATCTAGGATAAAAAAAGTCAGCCAAAGTTGAGAGTTATGGTTATTTTTCCAAATTTTTGTGACTTCACGAAAAAGGCTGTACACAAAAATTTCCAATTTCTTTTTGTTTTAAATGAAAGTTTACACTTTGGGCTTTCTATCTATGAAAAAAAAAAATGTCTTTCGCATGGCTTATGCAAAAATTTTGGGTACTTTCCAATTAGCCGGATAAGTGCTTTATTTTTATATATTGCATATGCACACAAAAAGGCAAATGAAATTTCCAATTTCTTTTTGTTTTAAATAAAAGTTTACACTTTGGGCTTTCTATCTGTGAAATAAAAATGATGTCTTTCGCATGGCTTATGCAAAAATTTTGGCTACTTTTCAATTAGCCGGATACGTGTTTTATTTTTACATATGTATAGATCTATATAAATACAGATGTATTATACATGTACATATGTATGTATATATACAGTATATTGATATATATATGTATAACACCGGTGCCCGTCTAACCAAAAAGTACCAATTTTTGCCTTGTTTTGAAAATCTGCACCAATTAAGGGGAAAAAAAATCTAAATAAGTTTAGCTGATTTTACTTAAATAATTACTGGAGTTTCTATGAGTTATTGAATTTGATGTTATTTGATACAAAAACAAATTGGAAATTTCATTTGCCTTTTTGTGTAGAGACTTTTTCATAAAGTCACAAAATTTCGGAAAAATAATCATAACTTTCAACTTTGGTTTACTTTTTCGGCCGTATATAAATCTCTATTAACTGCCGTAATTGCTTTTTTCATTTGCTTTTTATACTGCTTAAATGGATCTCCACATTTGCATTGATAAAATTCATATTTCATTAAGAGCCAAATTCTGTGATGCTCACATATATTAATCAAATGGTTTTCACTTAATTTTTGTTTTATAAATGCTGTACGGAGGTGTACTAAATTAAAAAGAAAAACTAAAAAGAAAAAGCAAGTAGACTGTAAATTTAATGGAATGTTTATTTTTCTAAGAGTCGCTGCTTGTTGCAGTATTAGAGCTTGTTGCTAAGAGACTGTTTCTCTCAATCCACTGCGTCACACAACACGTGAGCAGGGTTACAGTAAATTGCCGATTGGCGTATAATTGGCGTGGGCTGTGTTTGTCGCCAAGGCGATGTTACAAGAACACAATACAGAAGCGGAACATCCCGCCCGGCGTTGAAATATTTTTATATTTCAAGATACATATGCAATACAAGTAATAATACAATATGATACAGATTATAAGCAAAAATAAATAAATAAAATAAATAAACACAAATAATACATGAAAAATTAATACATAATAAAGCACATTTAAAGTTTAGGATCTATGATGTTGTCCTCAATGGGTAATATACTTATTTTTGAAATAGGTCGTTTAAAATTACCCTTAGCGGTAAGAACTTCAACTACCCTGACTATCCCGTCCGCGCCTGGAAAAACCTTATTAATGCGGCCTAGTGACCAAGTGCAAATGGGTAATTGCGAGTCCTTAAGCAAAACTAGCATTCCTGGCAGAATATTAGGCTTTTTAAATAGCCACTTGTTTCTTTCTTGTAACTGGCTCAGATAATTATTCTGCCAACGTTTCCATATTAACTGCGTTAATTTTTGAGTCCTTTGCCATTTATTTAGCAAATTATCTTTGACCTCACTTAAATTGGGTTCTGGAATTAAATTAAGAGGCTTTCCTATGAGGAAGTGACCAGGAGTCAACACCTGAAGATCGTCAGGATCTGTTGACAAAGGACAAAGCGGTCGCGAATTTAAAATAGCCTCTATCTGTGTGATAACTGTCAGGAATTCCTCGATCGTGAGATGAGCTGAACCCACAGCTCTTTTTAAGTGGTATTTGAAAGATTTGACTCCTGCCTCCCAAAGGCCACCAAAATTTGGCGCCCTAGGAGGGGAGAACTTCCAGTTAATACCTTCAGAAGCTAAAAAGTTCGAAACTTCATCACTCATAACAAGTCTACGTAAATGTTTTATTTCTGCTGAAGCCCCAACGAAATTTGTAGCATTGTCGCTAAAGATTACAGAGCTTTTCCCACGACGAGCGAAGAATCTTTTTAGAGTCGCTATTATAGCCTCGGATGTCAAATCTGAGACAAAATCCAAGTGCACAGCTTTAGTGACCATACATACAAATATGGCAACATAGATTTTCTGAAAAGTACCCTTTCTTTGACCTTTATATTTTATTTCAAAAGGCCCACTTAAATCTAATCCCACATTTGAAAATGGGGAACTGGGCACTATTCTTTCAGGAGGGAGATCCCCCATCATTTGACTAGCCGTTATAGGTTTAATTTTAAAGCATTGTAAACACTCATGTACAATTTTACGCGCAATATTTCTGCCACTAAGCGGCCAATATTTTTGACGCACTGTGTTCAAAAGAGATTGGGGTCCTACATGAAAATCTCGTTTATGATAATATTGAAAAATTAGTTTCGTCAAGCGACAGCTCGCCGGAAGTATAATGGGGTGTTTATGATCAAAATTCAAATTTGATTTTGCTAGTCTTCCTCCCACCCTCAATAAGCTATCTCCATCTAAAAAGGGATTTAAGAATTTTAACTTACTTGCGCGATGAACCGAAGATCCCGCTTGGAGGGCCGAAATTTCATTTTTGAAATACTTTACCTGTTCATTTTTTATTAAATAAACCTCTGCCTTTCTTAATTCCTCCAGCAACAGAGGGCCGGTTGCAGATGTTGCTTTTTTACATTTATGTATGAATCTGAAAATATAAGCTAAAATTCTAATTAATTTTTGGAAATTATTGCTAAGATTAATTAAATTATCACAGAAATTAGAGTCATTATGAATAGCGAATGTCAAGTTGCTGGGAGCTTTAAGCTCACTAGAATAATGTTCATCTTTAATGTCACTTATATTAGAGTCAGTTTTTGCTATTGTTTCTTCAAGAATTGAAAGAGGCGGGCCATGCCACCACAACTGGTTAGAAGACAGGTTTTCCACACTTGCACCTCTTGATATCAAGTCAGCTGGATTGTGTTCTGACGGAATATGAAACCATGGAAAGTTCTTAGTTTGTTCCTTAATTTGCACAACGCGGTTTCCCACAAACGTTTTCAGGAGATGAGGAGCAGTGTCTATCCAAGCTAAAGCAATAGTTGAATCAGAAAACAAATTGACTGAAGCTACTTGTTTGTCTAATGAATTTAAGACCTTGTTAGTGAGTTTAGCCAGAAGAAGACATGCTGACAGTTCGAGACGTGGCACTGTTATTACTTTGGTTGGACACACGCGGGATTTACTACATAATAAGTAACTGATGGTTTCACTAGAATTAGATGTTTGCATGTATATCACTGCGCCATAAGCCTTGGAAGACGCATCTGCGAAACCATTTAGCACCACTGATTGGTTCACAGCTAGGAAGCATCTTGGTACTTCAATGGATTCCAGTTCTTTAAGACTTTCGAGGAAGGTTTCCCATAGTTTGGCGACATGAGAGGGCAGCTTCTCATTCCACTCTATTTTAAGAAGCCATAGCTCCTGCATGAATATTTTTGCTTTAGCAATCACTGGCCCTAAGAGACCGAGAGGATCATAAATGCGGGCAATTTGCGAAAGTACATCTCTTTTTGTGAAATCACTCTTTGTGTTGATATTAACTTTATACCTAAACGTATCATTGAAACTGTTCCACAACATCCCTAATGTTTTAACAGTTATTTCTTCAGAATTTCTGTCCAGGGGAAACATGTGATTATCAGTAGATTGGATCTCATTGGTACACCATTTGTGTAAAACCATCCCTCCCTTTAGGAGGAGTTCAGTTAATTGCGATTTCATTAATCTGAATTCTTCTAAATTGGATGAGCCCGATAGGCAATCATCCATATAAAAGTCCTTCAAAACAATTTTCGATGCTAACGGGAATTCCTTTTTCTCATCTAGAGCTAATTGTTGTAATACTTTGGTGGCTAAGTAGGGAGCACAAGATGTTCCATACGAAACTGTTGTTAGCTGAAATACCTTAACCGGGGATGACATACTGTCTTTCCACAAAATTTTTAAATATTTATACTGGGATGGATTTATTTCTATCATCCTAAACATTTGTTTAATATCCGCAGTAAAAGCATAAATATGCTTTCTAAATCTAATTAATATCGAAAAAAGATCATCTTGCAGAACTCCACCCTTACATAATAAATCGTTCAAAGATTTTCCGTTGGTTGACTTGGCACTAGCGTCAAAAACGACGCGTAGTTTTGTGGTTTTACTAGAGGGTCGTAAAACGCCGTGATGTGGTAAGTAATAGCCATCATTAAAGTTCGTGTTTTCTTTTATTTCATGCATGTGATTTAAATCTCTATATTCTTTAATAAATTCTGTGTATAAATTTTTCATAACAGGATCTCGATCTAAACGTTGCCACAGAGAGTTTAATCTTTTCAAAGCAAGATTTTTGGAATTTCCCAAATCGGGTTCTAAAACCTGTGGTTTAAACGGCATCGTGACCACAAACCTACCATCCGGTTTTCTGAAGTGCGTTTTATCGAAGTGATCATTACAATAGTCTAATTCTTCACTGTTACAGGGTTTTAAATTTTGTACTTCTTCAATTTCCCAGAAAGACTTCAAAGTGTCATTAAGTAATTCAAGATTTTTTGTTAAGAAACAATAATTAGTGTTATTATTATTTACTGTTTTGTCATAAATACACCCAGATACTAAATATCCAAAAATACTTGATTGCAAATATAAATTATTGCCTAACTTTATTTTTTCTTCATTTAAAAGAGAAAAATACAGTTCAGCACCGATAATTATCTCCACACTGCTTGGAATGTTAAATTTTTTATCCGCTAAACAAATATTTGCTGGAATTTTTAAATCTGATATGTTTATCTTTTTCGAGGGCGTGAAGTCACAAATGTTTGGAACGATTAATAACTCAATATCATAACTGGCACTATTCATTTTATTTGACAACTTCGATTTGATTCTAGATTTAATGTAAATAGGCAATTTATTTATTCCACTTACAGGAATATTTATTTTCTCCTTTTTCAAGCCTAATATTTGTGCTGCTTTAAATGTACAAAAACAATTCTGAGATGCGGAATCTAATATTGCCCTGAAAGGAATTTTGATGCCATTTACATCTGTCAAATAAATTATTGCAGTGCTAATTAAAACAGATTTATTATTATCATTTTCATACGAAAAAAATGAATGAGCAGTAGTTTCGTTTTGTGATAAATCTTCCGAAACAAAATTGCTATTTATTGTTTCATGTATTGGGAGATTGTTTATAGGATTGTTTACTGGTGTTGTATAATTATGTAATGATGAATGATGGCTTGCGCTCTTGCAAACATGACAAGTGCTTTTTGAATTACAATAATTAATGAGGTGGGCTGAACTTAAACAATTGAAGCAAAGTTTATTTTTCTTAACAAGGTTAATTCGCTCACTTAACTTCATGTTTTTATATTTAACACAATGATATAAGGGGTGGTTTTCGGTTTTACAAATTACGCAACATTTACTTTGAGGTTTGCTTGTTTTTATGAATAAGGATTTTGCAGTATATTTAGAGGATACATTAGAACTTATACTATTTAAGATTTGACATCTTCGCTCAAGAAATTCTAAAAATTCATCAAAATTAGGCACTTCATTATCCTTTAATGTTAGTTCATATTGTTTACGAGTTTCGTTATCTAGTTTATTTAGAATAATATTCAGCAAAATTGCGTTCGAGAAATTATCTCTATCATACTTTAAGATCTTTAAAGCCCTTAAATTTTTCTTCACGTTATCCAATAAAATGCGGAGATCCTTAGCGGATTCCTGTTTAATTACACAAAGATTTAAAATATTCTTTATATGACAATCTACCATAACTCTTTTATTCTCGTATCTTTGTTCTAACGCATTGAAAAGTGAAACATAATTTTCATCTGGTGTAAGCAAACTCCTCGCTTCACCAGTCAAAGCAGAACGCAAATAAAATAATTTTTCATTATCTTTTAAATTTGAATTATCATTAATAAGCTCGTTAAATGTACTTTTAAATACGGACCATTCTTCAATTCTGCCACTAAAAACCGGCAATATGACCCTAGGTAGCTTAATGCTAGACGTTTTAGCTTGGTCCTGTTCAATAGATTTTTTATTAGAATCAGTATTTTCATAATAAGCATTAATAGAGGATTTTAAGCTTACCTCTAGTTTTAGAATATCCTCGTCCAGTTGACTCAGTATTTTTTCAGTTTCTTCCAACTTTTCTTCCTCTATTATTCTATAATATTCCAGTTTAAGAGCTTCAAACTTTTCTTCAGTTTTCGACAGTAAATCCAGGTGGGCTTTCCATTCGGATAAATTAAATGTTTTTCCATCCGTTGCGTTAAATATCCTGGTGACTTGGGCCTTGATATTCCCTCGCCTTCTGTTCAATGCTTTTATCTCAGTTTCCGACATTATTCGTCTTGTTGACGAAATTCGATAAATGCAATATTTAATTCAATAGAAAAGACACTGATTCGTTCATACCTCCGGGTCGCTAGGACCAAATGTACGGAGGTGTACTAAATTAAAAAGAAAAACTAAAAAGAAAAAGCAAGTAGACTGTAAATTTAATGGAATGTTTATTTTTCTAAGAGTCGCTGCTTGTTGCAGTATTAGAGCTTGTTGCTAAGAGACTGTTTCTCTCAATCCACTGCGTCACACAACACGTGAGCAGGGTTACAGTAAATTGCCGATTGGCGTATAATTGGCGTGGGCTGTGTTTGTCGCCAAGGCGATGTTACAAGAACACAATACAGAAGCGGAACAAATGCAATAGTCCTAAGTAATAAAAGTTCTTTTTCTGAATCACAGAGATTATCAATGAAGTCTATTTCTCTGTTATTTGTATAGCTAGTTTTGTGACATTCTAAACCAGTTAATATTACAATACTGTAAGCCTGAAGACTAGTAGAAGGTTTAAAAATCCCTGTCGGCTGGGCCTATAGGCGGTGGTAGATTTCGAAGAGTGCTCAATTCAACAAAAAAAATATATGATTAGAGATAAACCCAGTTTAATAACTTCATTTGGCCGTTTATGAAAAATTTTTAATTTCATTTTTCTTCAAAAACTGGTTTTATCAGAATCATAAGAAAAATTCAGCTCAAATGCCCGTTTTGACAACATATTTTGAAATAGATTCTGAATTTATTAAAAAAATCGACCAAAACAGTACATTATACAGCTCCTAAATAACAAAAAACTGTCAGTTGAATGCATTTGAGAAAAAAATTGAATTTAAAAATGAGTCATAAAATAACCTATTTGTTGTTTGAATACATACTTAATTCTTTATTCATGATTGCTCGGAAAATTTTGTGCGAAATACTCACTTTGACAGCATTTTAAAAAAATATATTCTATCTTTATCAAAAAACTGGCCAATGCGTCACAGTATATAGTTCCTAAATAAGAGGATCTGTAAATTGGATGCGTTTGAGAGCGAAAATGGATTTTAAAACGAGTCATAAAAAACGCAATTTGCTATGTGAAAACTTCCTTAAATTTTCAAATCACAAAGACTTCGGGAAATTCTGTTCAAAATACCCTTTTTGGTAGCCTTTTTAAAAATATATTCTGTCTTTATCAAAAAACCGATCAATGCATCACATTATATAGTTCCTAAATAAGAGGATCTGTAAATTGGATGCATTTGAGAGCAAAAATGGATTTAAAAACGAGTCAGAAAAAAAACGCAATTTCTTATTTGAACACTTCCTTAAATTTTCAGTCACAATGATTTCGGAAAATTCTGTTCAAAATACCTTATTTGGTAGCCTTTTTTTAAATATATTCCATCTTTATCAAAAAACTGACCAATGCATCACACTATATAGTTCCTAAATAAGAGGATCTGTAATTTGGATGTGTTTGAGAACAAAAATGGATTTAAAAACGAGTCAGAAAAAAACGCAATTTCTTATTTGAATACTTCCTTCAATTTTCAGTCCGGATGACTTTCGGAAATTCTGTTCAAAATACCCTTTTTGGTAGTCTTTTTTGAAATATATTCTGTCTTTATCAGAAAATTGACCAATGCATCATTTTACAGTTTCTAAATAAGAGGATCTACCATTTGTATGCGTTTAGAATCAAAAATGAATTTAAAAATGAGTCAGAATATAAGCAGTTTGGATTTGAGGTTTTTTCTCCAACTCCTATTTTTGTTTAATTTCTTTTTGCTATACGAATTGATCCTATGAAAAACCTGTCAATATAAAAGTTGTAGATATTTTTGAGAAGATGTAAAATAAATTTAATCAGATTTGATATCTTAAAAATTGACGGAGTTATGGATTTTTCTCTTTTTTTCAGCACCCTTTTTCTTTTCGTTTTTAATTTTTTTCGTCAGTAAAAGTTGGTCCTATCAAAAACTTGTAAATACAAAAGTTTTAGATAATTTTAAGAACATTTACAAAAAATTTAGTTGGACTTGATATCTTGAAAATTGACGAAGTCATGAATTTTTTTCTCTCAAAAGCCCTGTTTTTTTCGCCTCTTGAGCCCACTTCTAAATTTATCAAAAATTTGTCATGCATATACTTTTGGCCCATTTTTAAGAAGTAATATAAACTTTAAACCGATTCGATATCTATAGACCATGGGATGAGCGTTTAAAAGATGCTTAAAAACAAGTTTCGTTTACCAACGTTCGGGAGTATATGAATTTTTGCATGTTTAATCCTTAGATATCACTCATTGAAAAAACACAAAGTTGCCCAAAACAAACGTGCACATTAAAATAATAATAACCGTATAAAGTGGGACTATATTCCATAATCAATTTACATCATTTTACACGAATGTTCTCACTAGATGGCGCTACCTGTAAGGATTTTTTTTTTAATTAAAAATAAAATATGCATGCAATCTGCTTGCAAAATCTTGTTTATATTATACTTTATAATAATATAACAAATATTTTTATAAATAGAAGTAACCTAAACATTTAAAGTAATATTTTGATATCTTAAGGCTTTGTATCCATCCGCTCATTTGTTTACAAACATAAGTGATCCTCTGATCAACTTTTCCCTCTTATTATGCTATTATTATTAATAACACATTATTATTTTTCATAAATTCTCTCGTATTTTTTAAGAGCAAGTTTTATTGTTTTTCTTTATTTGCCTGTATTAAAGCAATATAAAAATACAACATAAGTTATTTTTATTTATTTATTTATTTTTTAATAAAGTTTAATTTACTAAGAAACTGTCTTTATAAATATATTATTTAGCCTCTCTCTTTTTTTCGAATAATAAGTATTATTTATTTCGTTTTCTCATTTTATATGCTTGTAAGCATAACATCCTTATTTATAGCTGTACAAAACATAAATGACAAAAATTATGCTATTGCTAAATAAGATATTGTTTATTTATTAGTTTATTTCTTGTTCAGTTATTTCCCTATGCATTTAAACATTTTTTTTTTTTTTCTGCTTACCGGTTTGTTTGATTCATAGCCAGATTATAAAATATGTAGTGCAGAAATATTTAAAAAAATAAATTGCTTACAGTAAAAAAAAAAAAAAAAAGAAAGAAAAATGATCACATTAAATTAATTAAAAACAGCTATAATTTTTTTTTCTTATTATATTCTGATGTATACAATTACAAATTAAATTTGATTACTTAGATTTTCAGCTAAGCCAGAAGATCCTATGCAGTATGAATATTATTGAAATTGCACTTTTAGTATTATCTATATAGGGTATCTGTTACCCGAAATTGAGTAATTAATTATTCCAGTGATGGACAATAGCCTTAAAATCTTTTTTAAAAAAATTAAATATTATACATGGTCATAAGTACATATAATTCAATTTTTCTATTACACTTTAAAAAGAACGTGCAAATTTTGCAAGAAAATAAAGGATATATAAACTTATTAAGTGATACTAACATGTTCTTGGCATTTTCGGTTTCCACTGAAAAACAGTGAAACTGCAAAACATTATTTTCTGCTTCCTGTTTGATTTGATAAAGAATGTCAATAATAACCCAGATTATAAAACGTGCAAGGAGAAGCTATAGAAAAAATAATAAAATTAAACATTTATTGGCCATTAAAAAAAAAAAAAAAAAAAAAAAAAAAAAAAAAAAGTTTAAAGGGTGTTTTTACTGGCCCATGTAATCTTCCCTATGTGTTTTTGAAAATCTTGTACTCGGCTTTTATGAATTTATTATTTTACTCTTTCTTTTTCTTTCTTTCTTCTTTTTTTTCTGTAATGAATACTTTTTATTAACTTATAATTAATATATTTTGTACTTAATTTGTGTTTGTTGCATTATAAATATCTTTAAAAAATCAATAAATTGAACATGTTTTATATGCAATTATAACATCATCACCATTTTAGGAAAAGTTAAAAATATTTAATTCCATAATAAGTTGTTCAGAAATATAATATTTATGCTTAAAACTGCATGTAAAATTTTTTAATCATATATTTATCAATTCTATTTT
This sequence comes from Maratus speculifer, assembly GCA_964019185.1. NCBI lineage: Eukaryota > Metazoa > Arthropoda > Arachnida > Araneae > Salticidae > Maratus > Maratus speculifer. The sequence continues at coordinate 286,745,885 of OZ025293.1, forward strand.
ACTAAGTTATATACAGTAAAACCTCTAAATAACGGACATCTCGGTAACCCAGAAATTGTCCGCTATTCGGAGGTGTCCGCTATTGGGAAAACTTCAGAAATTCAAAAACCGCTCACAAATGCTTAACATTTCATTAATTGACTTTTATAAGTCCTAAAATCTGTTATGTGATTAATCAGGAATTAAAATTATTTTTAAGTAATGGGATTGAAATAAAATTGTACACACCTTTATCCATTGTTTATAACATTGTTATTAAAAAAAAAAAAAAAAAAAAAAAAAAACCTGTTATTAAAGTTACCTTTTGTTTGCGACTACATGTAATTTGTTTTTCAAAGTGACATTATAGAGTTCCCGGCGGGGCGGGATTGCACTTTTTGACTGTTAAAAGCATAAAATCTCAAATTTTTTTGGGGGAATATTTCAATGCTCTGGAAGATGTCCCTTTTGGGAAACCACTTCAATTCAACACTGAATGTTGGGGGAGGGAGGGGTCCCAGCCCATTTATTTGTAATTACAAAATTCTCTGATAAATTTAGAGGGGTTTTTTTTCCCTTTTTTTTTCATTTTTTTTTCTCTTTAAAAAAAATACTTTTTCATATTTTACCGCCATAAATAGTGTCCGCTATTCGGAATGTCCGTTATTCAGAGGTTATACATACAAAAATTTAGGTTTTGGGAGTGGGGATTGGATAACTGTCCGTTAAATAGAGGTGTCCGCTATTCGGGAGTGTCCGTTATGGAGGTTTTACTGTATTTTTTAGTGTTGTCTTAGTGGAAAGAACTTAGTTTAAAGCTCAATTGTCAATATAGAATGTTTTTTTTTTTTTTTTTTTTTTTTTTTTTTTTAAATAGTTTTTAAAATTTAGCATATTTTGAAATTATATTACTCAAGAATAAATGATATTCTAAATGCTCCCTCTCTAAGTTTTTACCTAATTATTTTTTTACTTCATGTATAATTAATGCATATTTTGACTAATGATTGTTATTTATTTTGATTTTCTTATATTGTAACTAGAGAAAAAAGAATGTTATTACAATTAATAAAATATTTTTGCGTTTATTAAAACAATCATTGTCCTTTCCTGTATAAATATAACTATTTTATTTATGCGCAACTGCTTTTGAAGCATCTTGGCATTTTAATAACTGATAAGTTATCATGATATCAAACGAAACCCATATCCCACGTTTAAAACAAGCATGCGTAAGGATACAAAACTATTTGAAAGCAAACTGCATGTATATTTTATTTTTCATTAGAAAAATATCCGTGTAAAGCGCCATCTAGTGATACATTTCATATAAAATGATGCAAACCGGTGTTGAAATATAGTTCTACTTTATACAGCTATTATTTTTTTAATGTGCACACTTCCTTTGGGCAACTTTGTGTTTTTTTAATAAGTAATATGTAATGTTTAAATATACAAAAATTTGTATACTCCCGAAGTTTGGCAAACGAAACTAAACATTTTTTGCTTACGGCCCATGGTCTACTACTTTAATTAAGAAGTTATGGCTTATTTTGGTTTTCACAAAAACGCCCCCTATTCCGACACCCTTGGTCCGATTTTGCCGATTAACGAACTTAGGCAAGATTTTATCTCCTTTGATTTTATGTACCAGTTTGGTGGAGATTGGTGAAGAATTATAGAAGTTATCGTGTCCATAAAAAAAGTGAGATATATAGATAGATAGATATATGTATAAACTGGTGCGATTGCAATAGGTAGTATTTCTTACGAAATTACTTAATATCAGGCTCCATATTAAAACAATAAAGCAAAAAAAATATTTATACATATCACAAACTATAAAATATGTGAAAATCAGAATATATTTTTAGTAGCACAGTAAAAGTTAGATCATTCTTCTATAATAAGAAACAACAGAATGGCAATAATTTTATTAAATTGATTTCAAAACATCTGCTTTCACTAACGAACATTACCCTGCCTTTATCAGAAGGTGTTTATACAAGGCAGGTGCAATTAAATCTTTCAGACTATAGAAACAAATTTAAGTTCTGTTAAACATTTGTGTATTTAAACTTGCCAATATAAATATTTAAACTGAATAAAATTACCCAAGGAAAGGAAATACAAGGTTTTGAACATTTTTTTAACACAAATAATTAATATATAAGCATTCAAAAGAAAGAATGAAAATGTGAGGAGAAAAAATTATTTATTTTATACTGTACAAAAAAAAAAAAAAAAAAAAAAAAAAAAAATCTGTTTTGAGTTTAATTATTGAAAATAAAAGTAAGAGATTCTTTAGATTAGCAAAAAATGACCATTATTAAATAACGAAATGAAATATATGGACCATTCCATAAATTTAATGGGGAACTCATATTACAGTCAGATTTTTTTTAATCAGAAAAAACAAAGCCTAAACTTTACTTTGCAAATAAAAGAAACGTATCAAATAACATTAAATTCAATAACTCACAGAAATTCAGGTAATTATTTAAGTACCGAAGCTAAACTTAGTCAGATTTTTTTCCTCTTAATTGGTGCAGATTCTCAAAACAAGGCAAAATTTGGTACTTTTCGGTTAGATGGGCACCAGTGTTATATATATCAATATACTGTATAGATACACACATATGTACATGTATAATACATCTGTATTTATATAGATCTATACATATGTACATATGTAAAAATAAAACATGCATCCGGCTAATTGGGAAGTACCCAAAATTTTTGCATAAGCCATGCGAAAGACATCATTTTTATTGCATAGATAGAAAGCCCAAAATGTAAACTTTTATTTAAAACAAAAAGAAATTGGAAATTTAATTTGCCTTTTTGTGTACAGCCTTTTTGGTGAAGTCATAAAAATTTGGAAAAATAACCATAACTCTCAACTTTGGCTAATTTTTTTTATTCTAAATATTACAAGTAAATTTTTTAAATATTTTTTATTAAAATCTGCATTATTTTATATTCTTACAGTGATATTTTTAGAATGATTCATGTTTTAGATCCAGAGAAACAATTTTTTGAAAATGGAACTGCAATCTCAATATACAGACTCAGAAATGTGTGATTTGAGAAAACCCCAAGAATTGGACCCCCTATATCTCACAATCTATGAGGTGTAGGAAGGAAAAATTTCTGATGGAATCATTTCATGATAGTGTGTACACAAAGTTTCATCAAAATCCCTGTGGGTCGGGTTACAAGGTCTGGTTGAATTGATATGGAATGACCCAGGGGTCAAAATTTACTCTAATAGGGTAAAGCGTTATGATTGGATATATTTCACAGATGATAAAAAATCGACATCAAGCGCAAAAAACTCAAAAACTCTCATTAAAAATCGCTGAAATTCATAAATCTTAGCAGACAAAGTTTAGTACATTAGACTAAATAATTGAAACAAAATGCAAAAAAAAATACTAATAATTTCATTAAATTAAAAAAAAAATACAAAAAACATTGTACAGTATCTAAATAAACGTTACTGAAAAGAGAACAAAATTCAAAATATTAGGTTAAAAGAATGAAATCACATTCTTTTTGCTAATGTGGAAAAACTACTCAAAACATTAAAAAAAAAAATGCTAAAAATAGAATAAAAATTAGATTAAATAATCAAAAATCTAGCTGCGAGGTGCAAAACTTCATATTTAGAGGTATCTCTTCCCCCCCTCCTCCCCAAATTTTGTAGTTCTACATACAGCGGTCTCTTAAGAACATTGTCGACACTTTAAATTTTTTATTATGTATTATAAACTATCTGAAAGTTTCAAACAGACCTTGCTACATTTCATAATTTTGTTCGTGCCTCTCCCCTCTGCTCCCCGAAATGTGTCACACCATTCTTTTTTATAATGTTTTATCATGTGTTATAAACTATCTTAAAGTTTAAAACAAATCACATTGTTAGATTTCCAAATTTTAAGAAAATCGCATTCTGTTAGTTCCACATTCCACTACTGTTGAGTGCCCTCTATTGTACCTGTATCTGAACAAAACTCCGTTAAACAGCCGATTAGGAGATACTCTACAGGGTGGACGTCTTAAGCAAGAATTTAAGATATTTCATGAAATTACTATTAAAAAATAGTGGGAACTAAATTTTTGACCTTTTAGGTAGATTTCATAAGAAATACTCTCTATTACATTCTCAACGGTTTAAGTTTTTGATAGGACAATTGTTACTGCCGAAAAAGAAAAGCACAAACAAAAAGAAACCCAGTTGGATTACAATGGGAGTCTAAGGGAATTTGGCTAAATACCGGAAATAGCGCCTAGTTTGGGTCACTAATGGCGAGTAATTTTGGTCGCCAGGTTTGGCTATATATCGCCAAGTTGGCGGCAAAATTGGATACCTCCCGATGGTACCTCCCTGCGGTTTCGCAATATCTATGCAGATTTTCATATGTCTATCGGTATCTATGCAGGTTTTCAATGGCCCATTTCTAAATCGTATGGCCTATTTCTAGATCGTTACTTTTATACTTATGGAAAGATTAGGCTAAAAGTTTAACACGAAATTTCATTTTCCAGTGTCAAAAAAATTGCCGATGAACTCAAAAAAAAAAAAAAAAAAAAAAAAAAGTGGAAAATTGCATTGAAAAATGCATTAAAAGTCACTAAATAATAAAAAGTCGCAGGGGTCAAAAGTTACTCTAATAGGGTAAAACATTGTGATAGGAAATATTCCATGAATGAAAAAATTGACACTTAATGCAAAAAAAATCGTTGAAATCGAAAAATCATAGCAGACAAAATTTTGTGCCGTATACTAAAAGTTTGAAATAAAATTCCTTTTTGCAATGTCAAAATATAGCTGCGAAATGTTTAAAAAACTCTAAAAATCTCATTAAAAAATTGGTCAAAAATTCAAAAATCGCTGTACAAATTCCGAATAAACTATATAGAAAGAGAACAAAATTAACTATATTGGATTAAAAGAACGAAACCATATTCGTTTCAAAAATGTGGAAAAATCATTACGAAAAATAAAAAGAACGCTAAAAATCGCCTAAAAATTAAATAATAAAACTTATGTAAAAAAAAAAAAAAAAAAAAAAAAAAACGAAAATCGGGCTTTGAGGTTCAGATTTCATTTACAGAGGTACCTTCCCCCCCAAATTTTGTAACTCTAGGTGCAGCGGTCTCTTCAGAACAGCGCGGACGCACTCGCGAACTTGTCTCTTTATTGTTACATATTATTTTTTATTTAAGATTAGCTATCTCGCCCGGCGTTGCCCGCGCCCGTAATAATATTCTTAAATGAATCTGAAATTTATATTGTAGCTCTGTGCAAAGATGGGGGGGGGGGGGGGGAGAGGTGGACAGAAATTGTTCAAGTTACCAGGCTCGACTCCCTTCCGGCGGGCACGCCGTTGTAAAAAGTACAATATTCGCTTTCTTTTTTTTTTTTTTTTAAACAAAATTCACTCCTCCTTTAATATGTTGTAACAACAAAAATCTAAATGTATTGCAGAATACTTTCATAAATTGTGAGCAGAGAAAACTTATATTATATTTGTATATTAAATTATTTGTAAAATTAAAACAAAACAACAATAATTGAATGTTTTCCTCCTGTTGTACAATTTACAACGCGCGCCTGCTCATGTGATGAAAATTTGTGCGCCCGGTGAACATAGCCGGATTAAGGGGGGGGGGGGCTAAGGGGGCTGCAGCCCCGGGCCCCAACCAGTCAGGGGCCCTCAGCAGAGGCTTAAGCTGTACCAAAGTTAAAACAATTACAGAGGTGTAAGAGCTGCGCGAAATTGCCGCTTTTAGGCAATTTAATTTAAATTACCATTTGACGTCATTGCTGTCTGTATCTCGGAAAATTTCCAGGTTTAACAAAAGTGGCGATGAAAACGAAAAGGGTCGCGTAAAAAAGCGCGAATTTCGTCAAAAAAGAACGAATTTAATCAAGATCACGAAAAAACGCAATTTTCTTCAAAAGGCCGTGGAAAAAACGCTACTTTCGTCAAAAGATCGCGGGAAAAGCGCGAATTTTTTAAAAAGGTCACGAAAACAGCACGAAGTTTGTCAAACGGTCGCGGAAAAAATGCGAATTTCGTCAAAGGGAGGAAGGGAAATGCGGTTTCCTTTAAAAGATCGCAGAAAAAAGCGCATATTTAGTCAAGAGTTCGCGGAAAAAGAGCGAAATTTGTCAAAGCATCGGGGAAAACGCAAATTTCGACAGAGGATTGCAGAAAAAAGCGAATTTTATCAAAGGAGCGTGAAAAAAACGAGGATTTTGATAAAGAACCACGAATCTCGTCAAAAAACCGCGAATTTCGTCAAAGAATATCAGAAAAAGCGCTAATTGCTTGGTAAGTTCGCGGGAAAAGTGCAAATTTAGTCAAAAGATCGCGGAAAAAAGCGAATTTTGTCAAAGGATCGCGAAAAAACATGAATTTAGTCAAAGAACCTCGGAAAATCGCGAATTTCGTCAAAGATTCGCCAAAAAAACACAAACTTTGGGAAAGAATCGCAAAAACATGAATTTTGTCAAAGTGTAACAGAAAAAGTGAGAATTTCTTGAAAAGTTCGCGGGAAAAGCGCAAATTTAGTCAAAAGATCGTGGAAAAAGAGCGAATTTTAACGAAGAACCGCTAAAAAAACGCCAATTTCGTCAAAGGATCACCGAAAAAGCGCGCATTTTGTCAAAAGGTGGCAGAAAAGCACGAATTTCATAAAAAGTTTGTGAGATAAGCGCAAATTTAATCAAAAGAGCCAATTTCGTTAAAGTGTCGCCAGGGGCGTAAACCACCCTAGTCGCGTAGGGGGGGGGGGGGGTGTAGGCTCAAAATTTCCGACTCCAAGAAGAAAAATTTCCGAGTACTATGGCCAACCTTAGGACTAATATACAGGGTGATTAAAAAAAACGTGGACAAATTGATATGACAAATCAAGCATATGACTAGGGTAAAAAAACACATAAAAACATAGCGCTGCAAACCACTTATTGAGTCACAAATGCAGGGTGTTTCATTCTAACTCAATTTCGGTTAATAGTAATAAATTTCAGAAAACTGAAATATATTGTAATAAAACATTTAACAGACATTCTCACCTTTGTTTTAAATGTGATAACACCAAACAAAAGTGGTAGAAGTTTGCATTATGCGCGCCAGCAATATGCACTTGACACCTCACATTTTGAACTGTGTTTATACGGTATCATCGATTGCTTGAGCAACATGTTTTTCCAGATCTTTTAGTAACGTTATCACATTTTACACAAAATAAGGTTCATATCGTTGCATTTTCATTACAATACTTTTATTTTCCTCGAAATTATTACTTTCAAACCGGGTGTACTAGAGGTCTTCACGGGCCGAAATTTCCAGGCCCGGGCCCGGCCCAAAAGTTAAAATTTCGGCCCGGGCCCGGCCCGGCCCGAACGAAAGAAATATTGGCCCGACCCGGCCCGGCCCGAAAGTTAAAATTTCGGCCCCGAGCTCGGCCCGGTCCGGAAAAAAGTTTGAAATTCGGCCCGAACCCGGCCCGGCTGGAGTGAATTTCTACAGAACATTGATCTTTAATCTTATGGAAGAGTTCTGACCAAAAATAATTATATTAGTCTTTATTTTTTCCATGTTTATAATCTCCATTTATGCAGAAGTGCCGTAGGCTGCGATATTTATGCTTTTAAATGAATCTTTGTTTGTTGTATGTAAATGTTTCAGTTATCACTAGTATTATTAATCCATATTCCCTGTAATGGAGACAAAAAATCGAAAAAGCGGTGTATGGTAAAATTTCCAAAGACGAAATCGCTTTGGAACGAAAAAAATGCATTCCCTTCTTAACAGATGTAAATGTTTAATATATTTTTTTTTCTCCCGTATTGTTGTATTCATTTTGCATGGATGAACATTTTAAAAGAAACTTTCAGTTTTCAGTTTAAAAAAAAATTCCGTCATAATCATGTTTTAGGTAGCTTTCATTACAAAAAGTAAAAAGCTACCTATTGCAGCCGTCCGGAGGAAAGCACTTCCGGAAAATTTTGGTATATTTTCACCGATCATGACCCCCAGACCCCAAAACCACCCTCCGTTCAAATGTTGACATATATATATATATATATATATATCTGATTTTTGTCATGCGATAACTAACGTATTTATGAACCGATTTGAATGAAACTTGGTATGTACATAGTACATACAAATGCCTCGACCGAGTTCGTTGGTCAGCATCATCCGTCCTTTTGTTTCAAAATGGCGGCCATTTTAAATTTTTTAAAAAATTTAAAATTTAAAATTAAATACGAAAAAATTAAAAGTTGGAAAATATTTTCCTTTTGCGTGTTAGAACTTAAAACAAAGATTCCAGAACACTTTTTATTTTGTCTATATCTTAAAAAATGATTGAGTTATAGCACTTTGCATTTTTCTTATGGCTGACATTTTGAAACGATCTGATTTTTGTCACGTGATAACACACGTATTTATGAACCGATTTCAATGAAACTTGGTATGTACATAGTACATACAAATGTCTCGACCGAGTTCGTTGGCCAGCATCATCCGCCATTTTGTTTCAAAATGGTGGCCATTTTAATTTTTTTAAAAATTTAAAAATTTAAAATTAAATGCGAAAAAATCAAAATTTGAAAAATATTTTTCTTTTACGTGTTAGAACTTAAAACAACGATTCCAGAACACTTTTTATTTTGTCTATATGTTACAAAATGATTGAGTTATACCACTTTGAATTTTTCTTTTGTCTGACATTTTGAAACGATCTGATTTTTGTCACGTGATAACACGCGTATTTATGAGCCGATTTCAATGAAACTTGGGATGTACATAGTACATACAAAAGTCTCGAACGAGTTCGTTAGGCAGCATCATCCACCATTTTGTTTCAAAGTGGTGGCCATTTTAAATTTTTAAAAAAATTTAAAATTTAAAATTAAATGCGAAAAAATCAAAATTTGAAAAAAAAATTTTTTTACGTGTTAGAACTTAAAACAACGATTCCAGAACACTTTTTATTTTGTCTATATCTTAAAAAATGACTGAGTTATAGCACTTTGAATTTTGCTTATGGCTGACATTTTGAAACGGTCTGATCTGAACGATCCACAATGTTGCTTTAAAATGGCATACACTTTATGATATCGTGGAATTTGGTGACTCTCTAAATCGCTTTAAATAAAACCAGTTTGAATAAAAGATGACTAATTTATAAAAATTCCTATTAATATTCAGTCTTGACAAAAACTAATTTCAATCTTATAAAATCACTAATTTTATAAGATTATTTCCACTAATTTGGGCTTAGTATTTTTGAACAATGTAACTTACCTTAAAATAAGTAAATAAATATATAAGTATATGAAAGCTACCTCTTCCTCCCGGCATTGCCGGAAGGACCTTTTTTTTTTTTTTTTTTTTTTTTTTTTTTGTGTGTGTGTGTGTGTGTGTTTAATTCTATTTAAAAACGCCTAGTAATCTACGATTCTTTAAAAGGAATAAATTCTAATGTTTAATTGTAGAATAATGACGGCTTAAAAGTATATGCTTTTTTTGCAGAAATTTTTGGACAAAGCCAAATATTACTGATTTATAAAAAGTCGAGAAAAGGATTTTCATATAGGAAGATTCAATAGGAACTGATTATTTTGGTCCATGAAAACTAGGAAGAATGGAATCAGTCTCGGCTTCTTACAAAAAAAAAAAAAAAAAAAAAAGTTAGGCCCGGCCCGATACTCCAGCAAAAAAATTAAGGCCCGAGCCCAGTCCGGCCCGAAAAGATTAGTGACTAGGCCCGGCCCGGCCCGAATGCCATTATTGGAAATCGGCCCGTGCAGACCTCGAGGTGTAACTAGTCTGAAACACCCTGTATTCGTGACTCAATAAGTAGTTGGCGACCCTATGTTCCTAAGTGATTTTTTATCTTTGTTGTATGCTTGATTTGTCATATCTTTTTGTCCACTTTTTTTTAATCACCCTGTATGTATACAGTCGGCTCTCGTTAATTCGAATTCGTCGGGACCACAAGAAATATTCGAATTATCCAGCGCTCGAATTATGGAAAGTAAGAGAGGAAAACATGTTTAAAGGGATACTATTTAAAAAGAATTAATGTTGTAATATTTTTAAAATATATTTCGTTTGTTATCATTAAAATATGATTTAATATTAAAATAAAATATATAAATACATAAACTGATTAAAGTATATGGAATAAGCAGAAACGACGATAGGGTGGAGGTGTTATTGATGGACACACAGGGCACTAAAAAAGAGGATAGCAAATGCATAGGACTATACGTATACTTGTTCAGAACAATTCTGACAAAAACAAAAGAAAAAAAATTATTTCAAAGATCTGAATTCCGGGAGAAAGTAAAGAAAAAGGAAAAAAAATAGGAGTTTCGTTAGTTCGAATTAAACAAAGTCAAGAGAAAATTAGTTCTAATAAATGAAAATTTTTAACGTTATTCTGCTATTGAAAATCGGATACTAGTTCGAATTAAGCGAAAATTCGACTTATCCGATATCCGATTTCGAATTAAGGAGAGCCGACTGTATATATATATCTATACTCATATATAATTCTCAAGATAATTATGACTTAGTGTATCGAGTAAGTCAAATAATCTTATGTTATTATTAGTCTTATATAACCATATACACTCATGTCCATAAATTAAGGATAATTCAGAATCACATAGAAATCAAACTCTAAAGTAAAAATTTCATTTGCAGAATTATCACACACATGTTCAAGACTAATATGCAAAATTCAGAAAGCCACCATATGGCGCCGATAGTATGTCACAATGACGAAAGTGTGAGAGAGTCGTATATAAGGAACGGTGGTAAAGAAGTAAAACAGTTAACAACCATTTTGTAAGCCTCTCAAAGCCAAAACCAAACAGTTATAACACAGAGGACACATGTGGATGATATTTTACGTGGTAAAATTATCGGCCGTCTGGAATGTGGGCGTACTCAGATAGAAGTATTCGAGGAACTTGGAATTGCCTAATGTGTAATATCTAGATTTTGGCAACGATTCCACGATGATGGAAATGTCAGTAGACGTTACTATTCAGGTCGTCCCCGAGTTACAACCACGAATGAAGACCATTATTTGGCAGTAACTGCCAAAAGAAAAAGACGGAACACAGCATGAGACGTGTTTTGTCAGCTATCTTTTGCCACGGGTACGACTGTTTCAAAGCATACTGTGTACAGATATTTGAGAGGTATTGGTCTATATGCTCGCAGACCTGTAAGAGTGTTCCGTTCACGGCAACTCGCTGTCGCCTGCGGTTAGCCTGGAGTATAGAATATGTAATGTGGACATCGTCACAGATGGCTTGTGTAAAGTTTTCCGACGAGTCCAAGTTTAGCTTGCAGTCTGATTCACGTCTAACTTTCATAGGGAAGCGAAATATCTCACCACTCTGTACGATGTGGCGAGAAAATGCTTGGCGGGACTTCTGGATTTGTGAGATGAATACTGTAAGAGGGTTTCCTCGCTTACGAAGTGTGTAGCAGTCCTGTTTATTTTGATCGCGTTCGCGTATTCGCGTGAAGAACAGGCAGCATATAAGAGATATTCATTCTGCATATTTACACCTCAATAATGCTGTAAATATATTTTATAGTTCACAAAACTGTACTTTTCAGCGCAAATAATGCTATAAATATATTTTACAGTTCACAAAACTGTAATTTTCACCGACTTGTTATTTTTGAACTTTTAAAAATTGTAAAGAAAAAATGCGTACACAGAAAAATTTCACCAAGCTGATTACAAATTTTGCATTGAAAATGTAAAATAATAACAAATATAAATAATAAAAATGAAAAACAACTCCAACTCCATATGAAAGGATTTATTTTATTGAAAAATAATGAAGTTTAAAAAAATTAAGTTACAATGTTTTTTCGTAATATATTGAGCTATGGATTTTATATGCTATATATAACTCAATATTTGTATGTGTTGGTCAATAAAAAATCACATTATGATTTTTTTAATTAATTAATGTTAAATTTAGAAATCACTAAAATTTTTAGACTCTCCAATTCATTGTGAATTTTTACTATCTTAATTATTAAGAGGCACATTTGAATAGGATTAAAAAGTCTAAAATTTTACTTAATTTCAATGTCTATTTTTTTTTTTTTTTTTTTTTTTTTTTTTTTGGGGGGGGGGGGGTGGATTTAAAAAGATTAAAAATAAACTTATAATTAACAAGCATTAAATCAATTATTAGGTTCAAGGACTAACTGTAGTATAAAGATATTATAATTAAAATATGAATACATTATTAATATACAGTAAATAAAAAAAACAGCATATTATTAGAGATATAGACATAAAGATTGTCATTTTTCCACCCCTCAAAAATGTATTTTTAAGCTATATATTCTTTTTTGTTAAAATCTTGTGAGATTTTAATGTTTAATAATTAAAATACAGATATTTATATTACTTTGTTTTGGAATATTAAATGTAATTTTAAATGTTCTGCTTTTATTAAAATAATTTAATCATGTTCTCCTCATTCTATACTTATAAAACTTAATATGCAATAATAAAGACATGAATAATTATATTAGATTGTTGTTTTGATGGATTTCACAGTAGGGGTAAGTACATCACCCCCCACCCCCATTTTCTTCTAATTACAATTAAACATATAATATTGGGCTTTTTTGCTTATGAAACAGCTTTAATGCATTGATATTTTTAGAAGAAAATCAGTTGTAATATTCCTAACAGTTACCTTGATATTTTTCTTATTATGAATAACTGGGGACTTAATTTCAAATAAAAATATTCCAGAATCTGAACAGCAACTTTAATAAAAAGTACACAAAAATAAATGCCAAGATGCCTGTCACATGTTTATTTGACTACATGTTTTTTGTTAAGTATTTTTAGCTCACTGTTAAAAGAAATAATGTCAAAAGTATCATGCACTACTTTATACATTTCAATGATTAGAATAGTGCATACTTCTAATTATTTTTTAGTGAATAATTTTTGTTACAGGTTTGATAAATGATACATGCAAGGGTACTACTACTTGATTATCCCGTCAACCAAAGAACTATCATCAAATTATATGATTAAATGCCAATAATCGATTATCCTAAATGCCACATTCACTTGATATTAAACATTGTAAACATGTTTCACATCATGAAGTGATTTTTAATTCGACTCTTTATTTATATTTTTATTAATATTTTACTAACTTAATTGTTCTTTTGTTATTTAAAATAAAAATTATGTCAGTTTGTATCAAAATTAATCGACAGATAACCAAATAGTACCCATGCAAATATTAAAAAATTGGTAATTTTAGCATTAGTTCTAGGACATTTCGCAAATAAAGATTTATTCAACAGATTTCAAGGACAAACAAAATCTAAATTCAGATTGAATTACGCATGTTATTTTTCTAAAATGATGTATACTATATTCTTTTTTTTTTTTTTTTTTTTTTTTAAGTATCTGGAAAAAAAAGTGGTCTCTACGGCTAATTTTTAAATAGATAGCATTTCTAGATTTGCAGAATACTAGATTTGATAAACAATGAAATCATTTTAAAACATTGCAAGTGAAAATAATAATAATAAAAATTTAAATGATAATGTATTTATTATTTTTAAATCAATGAAATATTTTCTAATTGAAAATAACAGTGAGCATATGGTAAACTGTAAAATAGACTGAATGTAACCATATTAATTATCATATCACCATATTAATTATCAACATTTGATTTTAGGGCTCACTAATTTCAACTTTTGCTTTTCCATACACACATTTCTTCTGAAATACAAATGCAAAAGATAAGTTCTTAAATCTTGAATTTAATACTGTACAGAATAATAATAATACTAAAAATTTTATATAGTTTTGATTTTTATTCAAAGCTTACCAAATATGATGGTAGACATTTGTTTTTATTTATTTTTTAATTTTTTTTAACTATAGATAAGAAAATTATTTTTATGTAAAATTTCAATTTTTCTGTTGCTTTCCACCGCATCACCTAATGAAACTTTCTTTCTGATTTCTGAAATGAATTATTTTATAGGAAATAGTGTGCCATATTCTAACAAAAAAAAAAAAAAAAAAAAAAGTGTTGAATTTGTAATGTGCATTGTTTCTCATAGAATTTTGAATTCTGAATGAAATACCACCATCCGCAAGTTAACAGATCAATTTTTACAAAGTTGTCATTTTATGATATTTCATTAATGCAATGGCGAAAATTATATATCTTTTTTTTCAGATAAAATAGGCTTTTACAGAGTAACCTAATGGAAAATCAAGAAAATTTAAGAAGAACATTGTTCTGGCAATAGAAAGGAAGATACAATAAGCCCCCCTTCCCCCGAAAAAAAAAAAAAAAAAAAAAAAAAAAAAGTTTTTTACTGTGGGGTTTTTTGGGGGGAGTGGGGGGTGGGGGAGAGGGTGGTTATTTTAACTCGAGGAATTGCAGAGAATTTAACTTTTTTTATTTTATTTTATTAGATGGAGTGATATTGTTTGTTATGCGTTTATAATTTCTCGATCAAATAACATCATCTGCAAGTCAATATGATTATTCATTTCAAAGTTAGGATCGGTTTTTGAGAATCGTTTTGTCACATTTCTTTTACATTTAAAACATGTTCTTTCTATTACACCAAATAATATCAAACTTATGAAATGTCTTCAAAATAAAATTAATCAGGGTCATCAGTGTCTTCCTCAAGATCGTTAAAGCAGCCAAAATCTTTCTATTCATAATTTTGTATTCCAACTTAACATTTGTAAACCAACTTAATTTTCAAAGAAATAACTGTATCGACTTGCGGATAGTGTATTAGACCCAAGAATTATGCAAGTTTAACCCCCCTCCCTTCCAAAACATGGTAAAAGTTTTTTATTTATTTATTTATATTTTTGGGGGGAAGGGGGGGGGGTAAGGATATTCATTTCTAGCATCAAAACAAAGTTTTCCCCAAATATTTAAAAATAGCCATCAGTTTCTGTATTTACTTTAATTTTTGGTCTATTTTATCTATACTAATATGTCAGACAAATGGCGCCCTGTCATGGTGCACTCTGAAGTGACTACCTCATCTGTCTATATTTTGTAAGCATACTTTAGTATACTCAGTAAATATAAATAGCTATGGATTATTATTACATGTAATATACATTTATATCCGAATAACTTTTACAGATCAGATATAAATTCTTTGACTTCAACAATTCTTAAAAATAATTAAATTTTCATAATTACTTGGTATCAGATGAGTACATAGTCATAATTTGACTAAATTACTCAGTACATAATGATCACTCATTTTGGCTTTACTTATTTTATGGAACAATAACCATTATGAGGGCTCCGTCATAAAAAGAATATAAATACTATAAAAAACACCTCCCAAAACTAATATAATAAAAAGAAGAAATGTATTACAATTCCATAAAATGTTGCAGGGATGTAGTGGAGGGTATAAGCTGTATACCTTCTGGATTTTTTAAGGAAGCACCATATACCCTCTGTTTCTCAAGAAAACTATAATATGCATACTCTAGGGTATATCCTCTACTTAGAACGCATATCTTCCGTGATTTTTATGACTACACCCCTGACTATAACGGTATATACAAAATAACGTAAAAAAAAAGCATATAAAAAAGGATAAATTTAGCCTGAAAATTTTAATTATCATAACTGTAAATAAGATAGTGAGAAACAGTAGCAAAAAACTCATACTTCATTTTGCTAGGAAAAGGTTTTTATTATTATTATTATGGCACAACCAATTTCAAAATTTATATTGGCTGTTTGCAAATTTTGTTACAAATCACTAATTCACCATAATTCTATTTTCGCAACAAGTGTGTGACACATATTTATTCATTTTCAATGCTTTATATCTATAATAATAGTATAAAAAAATTTCAAAATTCAGTATGACAGAAACTTATGTATGACTAACTGTATCTTAACTTTTAAAATTTTAAAAGTTGTGTGCACTTGGAGGGAAGGGGGAGAGGCAAAAATTTCTGTGGGGTCAAAGAGAAATATATTTTAATGATTGTTTCAAGAAAGTTATATTAGGAGGAGGATATATCGCTCAGATCTAATAAATGTCGCTTATTATCGAATAAAATATCGCTTTAGTTTAAGTAGAGTAATTTCTTGGTCTGGTCAATAAGCAAGATATTTAGAAAAATATAAATTTGTATTTAAATTAGGAGGGAAAAAAACCGGCCTTCAAAACACTAAACTAGTAACGCAAAAGTAAGACTGGAATTCGTTACTATGAAAACTAACACAGTAATTAAATACTGCAAATAAAGAACAAGCTAAAAAAATAAATAAATAAATAAAAATAAACAAAGTATCTTTCTCATAATTAGCACTTATTATAGCGGAATCTTTTTTACAAGTGAAAATTTGGAACAATTCAATGCGTAACTTCAGCAATCCATGAGTTGATCATTATGAAACTGCTTTCATATCATGGAGATTCTTCGTTTTTCATACGAAGAAAGTGTAAACAAACCTCATCGAATACTCAAGCAGATCTGCGCATGAGAAGTTGCGCGGAGTTGATTGGCGCTATCGTGAAGTCCCGCCAAGTATTTTCTCGCCACCTCGTACAGAGTGGTGAGATATTTCGCTTCCCACTTTCATATGGAGAACGCCATGCACCCATTATCACCAAGACAACATCATAAAACGACATTGCTACGGTGGTGCAGGATTGTTCGTTTGGGGTGGAATTATACTGGGCTCCAGAACAGATCTAATTGTTCAAACCGGAAACATATCGGGCCAAATTTATCGGAAAATCATTCTGGAACAACATGTACGTCTGTTTAGGGGTGCTATGAGCTCAGAATTTGTGTTTATGGATGATAATAGACGCTTTCAGTCGTGATGTCAGTTATGACGTTTTGCTTGGATACTGACTCCAAACAAACGGTTGCTATGCTGTATTTTCTATTTTATTTGCATATTACAGTTACATTTTTCAGCTATATACAACAGACACGTGTTTAATGTTTTATATGCAATGATACCATTTTCTACGATTTATATTTAATAAGAAATGAAGCATAGCAACCGTTTGTTTGGAGTCAGTATCCAAGGAAAATGGCATGATTGACGTCACACTGAAAGCGTCTATGGCCGTCCTCACAGAGCAAACATCGTAAATGAATGCCTTAAAGTTGAAGATGTCACCCATATGGATTGGCCAGCATTTTTGCCTGACTTGAATCCGATAGAGCATGTATGGGATATGCTTGGCCGACGGGTTGCAGACCGCCAGCCACCTCCTATATGTGTGCCGGAACATCGGAGAGCATTGCTTGCTGATTGGAGTAATCTTTCCCAAAATCGGCTTGATAATTTGATACTCAGCATGCGTAGGCATTGCTCGGACTGTATTTCATTCTCTGGGAGGCACACAATTTATTAACCATTATACCAACCATATAATGTTAAGTTTTTTAAGGGGGGTAATTTTTGTAATTGATCTAGGGAGCAACAATTGTAGGTTTTATGAATGTAATTATACATATAGCATTGTTTTTGTTCTTTTTCTTTTGTTTAATGCATGGGCTTGACGAAGAAGTCACATTTGTTTTGCTTCCGTGTCTTTATTTGCTAAAGCTAGCATTATCCTTAATTTATGGACATGAGTGTATTTTTCTCATTATTAGAAGGTCTCCTGATGGGATACAATAATCGTACCACCCGAGAGTGCCACGGGTAGTGCTTAGTACGAATAAGCAATCACAGGATTTTCCAACGATATATCACATGAAAGGTGCCGGCTAAATTTAGAAAAGTGGTCGTCCGTGATATATCACAAGAGAGATGTAGTCCATATTTAGGAAACTATCCTCCCTACCAGAATAGACCCTTCTCCTAACTGATTTTCATATATTATAAATAATATTTATCGGAGGTTCCCGTAAAAAAAAAAAAAAAAACCCGAACTAAAATGATAAGACTCTACAATTTCGAAAAAGATCGAAAATTGTCCCCGGTAGGGAAATAGGAGGGGGTCAGCGGGAAGAAAGAAAGATTTATAATATGAAAGAGTGATCTGAGGGTTTTTCTATGATAGGTCACATGATGGGTCCAAAAAAGTATGGAATTTTTCCACCTCACTTTAACATCCTCGGGGGGGGGGGGGTGGAAATTTAAAAATATCGCTGAAACATGTATTTAATTAGTTTTTAATAATTTTATTTTCTGACGTTTCACGCTCTTATTCACCCTTTAAGACCCGAAACATTTTCATCATTAAATATTACATTCATCTGGTTATTAATTCTATACTAACCCTAATGACACCTAAAAAAATAATTTAAAAAAATTTCTTGCCCCCCCCCCTCCAACTAGAGTGTGAAGAGTACCCGCACGAACGTGCGGGTTGGGCTTTTCCTGTGAAATCATTACTTATTACATGTTAAAATTTATACATTTTCTGGCTCTAAATGGATAGAAGAGAGAAACTGAAACAATTTTTTTTTACAAATATGGTAATTATTGATGTATTATTTTTTATTTTATGGACTAGTTACTTTTTTACAATGGAAATCTTTAAAACATGTTTTTGTTTTTGACATGCACAAATATACGTTGGATTTTTGACAACGTGTTTTTGAACTGCTTTCGCAGTTTTCAAACCTGCACTTGCGAGGCCTTGAAATGCCATCGACACATGGGAAATTGTTGCAAGAATCATACCTTTCATTCAAGCATGGTATGGTTTTTTCCAGGCGGGTTATAATATTTAGATCGTTTCACAAGAGGAAAGAGAGATTTTTCTGAGATTTTTTTTCATTCTTTTAGTATTTTCCAAAACTGCCTTGGAGGTAGAACTTTGGGAGATGAATTCAGGAGACTTTGTGGAGGAAGAATGATCCAAAATTTACATTTTTTCTTCACCGAGTCCATCTGAACTTGACTGTCCTTCTAATAAATCCGCTTCAAATGTTTTGTCCGTAACGTCGTCATCATCCGAGAGATCACTAAATTCAGAATCTGATTTATTCACCAATTGAAATATTTCTTCTTGAGTGAGAATTCTTTTCCGTTTATACATCTAAAAACTATTTTATTTTGCTTTATTAAAAGTTAACAAAGTACTGCATAAAAAATTAGAAAAAGTATTTGAAAATTTTATTAATTAACAAGAAAAAAAGTAAGAATTAATTTAAAAAACGGGGGGGGGGTATCTATGGCAACACCCAAGAAAATAATATAGTATTAATTATGTAACAGCATACTTAATTTTATTTTGGCTGTCATCAAAATTGTTGAAACAGAAAACAAAATGAACATTGAAAAACACTTACCTTTACAGTAGCACTAACTAACGTAACGCCCAAGTTGCACGATCGTGCGGGTCAGTGGCGGATCCAAGGGGGGTCATGGGGGTCATGACCCCCCCCCCCTGAAGCTCTTCAAAGAGGAATGTAAGTGTAAGTAAAAAGTGCTAAAACAGGAACGCAAAATAACGTCTAATCGAAAGAATTTGCGCTTTTTTCAAAACTGATCGAGAAAATTCGCGAATTTGCCGCTCCTGGTATACATAATTCACAATTTTTCCGCACCCGATCGGTGAAATTCGCGATTTTTGCGAAGCGGATCCACGAAATTCACAATTTTCCATGCCTAATCGACGAAATTCACAATTTTTTTGGGTGTGATCGACGAAATTTGAGATTTTTCCATGAATGGTCTGCGAAATTTGCGATTTTTCTTCACTTGATTGACAAAATTCACGATTTTTCCGTGTTCAATCCACGAAATTAGCACATTTTTTCTGTTCTTGTTCGATCAAATACGAATTTTTCCGCACACGAACTATTAAACTGACGAAAACTGACTGACGAAATCCGCATTTTTTTTTCTAGCCATAAATTAATGAAATCCGTGATTTTTTTTCTCGTGATAAACTGACGAAACTCACCATTGTTCTGCAGCCGTTCAAAGATTTTTTTAATTTTTCTGCGCATCATCGACAAAATTTGCGGTTTTTCCGCGCCCTATCTA
The DNA here is from genome assembly GCA_964019185.1 of Maratus speculifer. NCBI lineage: Eukaryota > Metazoa > Arthropoda > Arachnida > Araneae > Salticidae > Maratus > Maratus speculifer. The sequence continues at coordinate 286,765,947 of OZ025293.1, forward strand.
CAAAACTAGCGACTTTTCGTTCCGAATCGATAAAATTAGCGATTTTTTCATTCCGAATCGACAAAATTCGAGAATTTTTTGTACTCGATCGCCCGAATTTGTGCTTTTTACGAAGCCGAGCGACTATATTCGCGATAATGTCTTTCGATGGAATTGTCAATTTTTGTTCGCCATATCAACCTAATTCGCGATTTTTTTCAATCCCAATGACTGTATTTTCGCTTTTTACGAAACTGATCGCCCATATTTGCGACTTTTTCGTTCCCGATCTACAAAATTCGCAATTTTTCCTTGCCCTACCAAAAGCGATTTTTTCGTTCCCGATAGATTAAATCCCTGCTTTTTACGAAAGCGATTGACCGTATTCGGGATTTTTCCAGACCCAATCGACGAGATTCGCGCCTTTTTCCGTTCTTGACCATGAAATACGCATTTTTCCGCACCGAACAATAAAATTCGCGATTCTTAACTGATTAATGAAATCTGCATTTTTTCCCCGCCGTAAATTGATGAAAACTGTTATTTTTTTTTCTCGTGATAAACTGGTAAAACTCGCTATTGTTCTGCAGCCGCTCAAAAAGATTTTCGATTTTTCCGCGCATCATCAACAAAATCTACGATTTTTCCTTGCCCTATCAACAAAATTAGCATTTTTTTCATTCCGAATCGACAAAATTCGCGAGTTTTTTGTACCCAATCGCCCGAATCGCCCTTTTTACGAAAACAATCGACTATATTCGCGATAATTTCTTTCTCGATTCACGAAATTGGCAATTTTTGCGTTCCACATCAACTCGAAATTCGCGATTTTTTTTATTCTCAATCAACAAAATTCGCGTTTTTTTTTCTTTCCCGATCGAATAAATTCGCGCTTTTTACAAAGCGATTGACAAAATTGAGGTTTTTCCGTGCCCTATTAACGAAATTTGCGATTTTTTCGTTCCAGATAGACAAAATTCGCGATTTTTTTGTGCTCAATCGACAAAATTTGTGATTTTCTGAAACATACAGACAAAATTAGATTATTTTCGATGGCCGATAGACAAAACTCGCGATTTTCAAATATCCACTTGACGATATTTTCGATTTTTCTGCGCCCAGTCAACGAAATTCGCGTAGATTTTTTTTCCTTGGCCGATAAACGAAATCTGAAATTTTTCGCGTCCGATCGACAAAATTCGTGATTTTTCAGTGCCTAATCGACAAAATTCGCGATTTTTTTCATGCCCGATTTGCGAAATTTGCTACTTTTTATCGTAATTCCCTTTTCACAAGATTTACTGTATTTGAAAATTGTTTCATTAAATCATCTGTCAAAAGTTGGGACCCCCCCCTGGAGGTTGGGCTGGATCCGCCCTTGGTGCGGGTGACGAAATCATGAGTCCTAAAAGCAAAATAAATAGTGTATAATTAATATTTTTATTATATTACACTTATTTAGACATTAAAGCAAAAATATTTATCTAAGCAATTAAAAATATATTGATAATTACCTTTTTACGACAGATAAAATGATGAGCTGTAACCGTTGCACTTGTAAACAAAGCTAGACATGCCGCCTGAAAGTAAAAAATGGACTACGACCGCCATTTGTTGATAAAAAAAGATACTTTACTCTTTCTGCTAACCAGAACGATCGTTCGATTTGGGTTTATATTACATATGATTGTTTCAGAAGCAAAAATTTAAATGAATGTCTAACCCGCACGATCGTGCGAGCTGGGTCTTAAAGGGATATAAAAGACTGCTGAGATGCGCCAAATGTCCAAAATTTTTCGACCCCCTTTCTTTTTTACCCCCCTCCCTTATGGGGAATTTCTGAAATCGTTGGATTATGTGTTTGATAATTTTTTTAGCAGATTTATTTTCTGAAATTCCACGCTCCCACCTTAAATGTTTGCTGAGATATGGCAAGTTGTTCCAGAATTTTGACCCCCCACCGCTTGTCCCTCTTAGGGGGATAATTTCAAAAATTCCATCTTTGTGCACGCTTACATCATAAGAAGTATTTTCTCTCAATTTTCGAGCTGTAAGTTTTGTAACTGACACATAGGGTGGGAGGTCCAGCGCCCAGTCGTCTACGTGCCCAAGCGTGTAAGAGTTACGTTGAAGAGAAAACAAAATGTTCTATCTCTATTTTTTTTTTCTTTCTTTCTTTGCTTGGGGAATATTTAAGAGACAAAAATTTGTCAAAAATACGGCATTTCTTAATATAAGATTTAATTCTTTCTAACGACAAACTTTAAAGCAGCGTATAATTTGGTGATACCCATTATTTTTCCGATGAAACAAAATATAATAGTATTAATAAAAATATTAAAAAATTGAATACAATTGATTCAGGAAAAAGAAAACGAACGTATTATTTCTGAGAGAAGTAAACTCGTATAGACTGTAAAATATCCAGATTATTTTGAGATAAAAATTCAAAGTATTTGGGTATTTACAATTTTACTCCTGTATCATATAAATTTCTTAAGCACCTTTTTAAATCAATCAAAAACTATGTAACAAAGTAAATAAAAACAATTTCACATTTGAAATTTTTTTTTAAATAAAATGAAAAGCAATTTCACATTTTTAATTTTATTATTATTATTATTATTATTATTATTATTTTGATAAAATAAAAAGAAAACACAAAATAGTTAGTAGGAATAATTCAAACCATAATTATTTTCAATTAAAGGTAAAATTTGTATGTAGTGGAAAATATCCAGATTTTGATATAGAAAAATACAAAATATTTGTATTTCAGTTTTGAATTTTCATGGGATACCACCTAAATTATGTGATACGTATTTCGAACTAAATTTAAAGTTTAAGTAAAAAAAAAATAGAAGTTTCTTCACTTTAATCAGTATATCTTAAAATTTCGACACTAAACTAAAAGCTTTCCAATCAGTAAATCAATAACAGGTGGATTTCGATATCTCGAAGCCAAAAGGCACAGGGAAAAAAAAAAATCGGAATATCAAGGTTTCATTCAAAATATCACGGTTACAAATAACATTAACATTGCTAGAATATGTACATAAGCATTTTTTTTTATTTTATTTATTTTTATTTATTTATTTATTTATTTGGTCATATCGAGGTTTCCGAGTACACAATGTTTGTCAAATCAAAATTTTTCTGAATAGTTTTATCAGAAAAATAAAGCTTTATATATTAATAAATTGTATTAATTAATTAGTAAATTAAAGTATTTAGTAAATTACCAGTTAGTTAGATTAATTAATAATAGTTCGGGCTAAGAATAAATTTGTTTTCTTCGTTCTATTTTTTTTTTTAAATTTTTCTAATTAGAAACTGCAAGTGGAAATAAATCAGATTACGAATAAAATTTTATAGGTTTTCTTCGATCTAACTTGTTTTTCTTATTTAAATAAAAACCATAAAAATATTTCTCCAATTCATAAATATTTATAGATTAATACTTTTTTTTCGGGTAAATTTACTTTTTTCTGATAGAACAAGAGTTTTTCCGACTGACTTTCCGTTTTTCCTTTTTTTTTTTTTTTTTTTTTTTTTTTTTTTTTTTTTTTTAATAGGTTAATACGTAATGCTATTTTTTCCGACTAAACATGCCTTTTCCGATGGAACGGAAAATTTTCCGAATGATATTTTCGTTTTTCCAATTTATAAGTTTTTTTAGGTTAATACCATTTTTTCCGATCGAACAAGAATTTTTCTGACTGATTTTTCCGTTTTTCCAATTTATAAGTTTTTATAGGTTAATAAGTAATACTATTTTTTCCGACCAAACATGCCTTTTCCGATGGAAACGGAAAATTTTCCGAATTATATTTTCGTTTTTCCAATTTATAAATTTTTATGGATTAATGTCATTTTTTCCGATCGAACAAGAATTTTTCTGATTGATTTTTTCGTTTTTCCAATTTATAAGTTTTTATAGGATAACTAGTATATAACCCCGTCAAAAATGACGGAATTTTGACCTGCATTTTATTTTCGTAAGACTTCGTACAAACAAACAGAATGAAGATTTTATTATTAAAGAGTTTGTAATGTAGAAAAGCATATTTTAAAAATAGCAATACAAATGATTTTTTTTTTTTTTTACTTGATATTAAATTTCTGAAATAGTTCAACTATTGGGCAAAACATACAGCAGTATTTATCACAACAATGAAAATAATTAGCAAAACACATTTTCTGAAAATTTCACTAAACATTACAATTAAATATTGACTTTTTTAAATTTTAAAATGCATTATTTTACAAAAAGCAATGATTCCGCAGCGATTTTAACCATATATATATAGGAAGGATATGAAATAGATTCCTAGATAATCGATTAATAATTAATAGATTAAGTTTGTTTATACTTTATTTTTAAATATGGGTTTGGCGCCATCTAGTAGCAGTTAATATAAACAAACAACAAAATAAAAAAAAAGTTTTGGAAACAACATAAAAAAACTTTTTGGAAAATTTGTAGTTATTTATAGAAAATATCGAATCAAGATGGATTAATTTAGATCAAAATCAATTTTTAAAAACTCTATCTATGTGACTTTAAAAATTCATTCATTATTAAAGAAAACCAAAATCGTTATTATTATTTCCTTTGTAAAATTTTAATTTTATTACGCCAATTTTTAAAAGCTTAGCTTATATCGACTTGAAATGTGCTTACATTGTAAACGAAATTTACATTTCTTATGAAATGTAATTAAAATGTAAGTAATATACAGTCATGTATAACTTATACTAATTACAACAAAGCAGGTATTTTTTTTATTTTTAGCATAGTAATTTTTTAAATATAATAACTTTGAAAAGTAAGAAAAATTATACTTTAATAATAGAATGTGGAAAAATAATTTTCAATCTCATTAATGCAGTTATGATACTATCTCATATATCCATTACACATTGAGGAAAAAAAATATTTTCTTTATAATAGAAAACAAAATTTAAAAAATTAAGTTGATAAATGTTGACATCTTAAAAAAAAATAATAATAAAACGAAATTTAAATTATATCTAAAAAATCACACGAAAATTATTCTATTTATTTATAGCTTGGTATTTTAAAATTATATAGCGGAAACGTTCAAGAGAAATCTCTTACACATTATTACATCTTGCAATTTTTATTTATTACTATTAGTATTATTATTTTACTATAAATCCAATGGAAAAAATTATTCATTTGCATTGATGTTGATAGATGGCAGCACAATAAAAGCTGAAGTCCGTCCACAGTGCATAAATCCATGAAAAAACCATTGACTTGAAAACCATTGAGTTTTTTAAATGTTGTAAACTTACTGCCTATAATAAATGTAAACGAAAGTGAAAAATATAATTAAAAATTTATTTAAATGTTTTAATATGATTTTACAAATACGTTAAAATCCTAATTAGATATTTTTATTTGTTATTATTATTTTAATGAATCACTAAGAGTCATTCATTTCATTTTTGTGAAACTTCGATTGTTTATTTTGTTTATAATAGCGTATGTTTAAATTGGAACTTAATGTATTGTAATTGGATATGATATACATGTTTTATAGGGAAATTTGCTCAACAAACATTATTTCAAGCAGAAGAAATTATCATTTAGCTGTCATATGTTAACATATGTTTTCCATTAGGCCTAACATGGCGTTTAGCAACTGTGGATTCGTACAGCAGAATGGTACGCACTGGAAGCGTTCTACACACTTCCTTCCCGACGCATTTTATTATAAGTAGATACGTAATGCTATTTTTTCCGACTAAACACGCCTTTTCCGATGTAACATGAGATTTTCCGAATGATATTTCCATTTTTCCAGTTTATAAGTTTTTATAGGTCAGTACCATACTTTCCGATCGACCTGGGAATTTTCTGACTGATTTCTTCTTGGGGGAGGGGAGGGGAGGGGATTGCATACATATGTATATATTATTTTCGACTAAACGTACATTTTTCCGATCAAACGGGGATTTTTCCGACTGACTTTTTCATTTTTCAAATTTGTAAGTCTTTATAGGTAAATACCATTTTCCCGACTAAACATACATTTTTCCTATTGAACGGGAAATTTTCCGATTGATTTTTCCGTTTTTCCAATTTCTTGGTCTTTGTAGTAAATAACATTTTTCCGACAAAACGGACACTTTCCCGACTGATTTTTTTTTCATTTATCCAATTTATAAGTTTATATAGATAAATACATTTTTATCCCGACTAAGTTTATAGTTTTACCGATAAACACGAAATTTTCCGACTGATTTACTCGAGGGGGGTGCCGCAACCCCCATACTCCCCCCCCCCCTGGGATTTACGCTCCTGAGTGTCGCCTCCGAAAAAACGCGAAAAAGTGTAAATTTCGTCAAAAAATTGCTGATAAAACGTGCATTTTGGCAGAAATCTGCAAAAAAACACGAATTTCGTCAAAAATGGCAGAAAAAGCGCGAATTTCTTGAACAGATCGCGGGAAAAGCACAAATTTAGTCAAAAGATCGCGGAAAAAGTGCAAATTTCGACAGAGGAACGCTTGAAAAAACAAGATTTTTGGCAGAGAACCGCAGAAAAAAACGCAAATTTCGTCAAAGGGTGGCATGAAAAACGCGAATTTCGGAAAAAGGTCATAGGAAATGCGCAAATTTTGTCAAAAGGTCGAGAAAAAAGGCGAATTTAAGAACACCATTGAAGATAACAAAAAAATAAATAAATAAATAAATAAATAAAAATTGATTAACATTATGCATATTCAATATCTAAGATTTGTATTTTAGGATTAAAAAAAGAAAAGCAAAGGTGTGTGTGTATATGTGTATTTGAGGAGGGGCGGATATTCCGTATCGTGGTAGGAGGCTCAAGATTTCCAAAAGCGTAATGGGGGCCCAAAATTCCCAGTAGCCCCGGGCCCCAGAAGTGCTTAATCCGGCTCTGCCGGCGAAAGGTTAAGGTTAATCACAGGTTAAAGAGAGAGAGAGAAATAGAAAACACGCATTAACTGGACTCTTACTCTCACGCACTCATAATAATTGATATATTTATTGTATGTTTCAGCTCGCCCACATTTCACCCTGCTGAGTACGGCAGAAAATTTTGTGATAAATAAAAAATAAAGTTTTATTAGACAGGCAAACGATTTATGATCGAAAAGAGATCGCATTTCAGAAGCATCAATCAAAACATGTATTGAAGATGAAATAAACACATTTTCTTTTCATTAAAGTATTTTTTTAATCTAAATTCACATGACATGGAATATAGAAGAAAAAAAATATATTGATTCCATTAGACTTACTAGTTAGAAGGGAATGCGTTCTTCTCTAATGTAAATTCGAATATGATCAATATAAATTTTGTGAACGTTACACAAAAAATTACAATTCATTCCAATCTAGTGGCACGAATACTAGTCGCTCGGGATTTGAATGCCAAAAAACTGTCTCGTACACCGGTCGCGCGGGATGTAAGTGCAAACGATGCTGGCAAGTATACCGGTCGCTCGTCCCGAAGGGGTTAACAGACAATACTTGTACTAGAATTTATTTTTTACATCCCCGTGCTCCAGAATGATTTGCTATAATTGACCACTAGCATTGGGCGGAGCTTGCAATGTTTCCCACAAGCGTTACGGTATTTGATTGGCTTTTGGTGAACGCTTGTGGGATAAATGGAGACGCTTATTTGCTATAATCCATCGTGACGTTCTTTGACGTCAAAAATGCTTGTGATCCATTAGTGTGATCAAAATAATTACTATGCCGATCTAAATAATATACTACATAGGGTGAAAAGTCCCGGGACTCGTCACTAGATGGCAGCATCAAACAAATATCCATATTATGCTTAGTTAGTACGAACTTTCGAAAGACTAGTGTCGGAGTTTCATAAAACGTTGACCGTTTTTTTACGAGTTGTGATCTTATAAGTGACGCTATTTTTGATTTTCTGTAAAGAATGGATCAGAAAGAATTCCGTGTCTTAATCAAACATTGCTTTTTGATGAAGAAAAATACTGTTCAAACCCAAGAATGGCTCGAAAAGCATTACGGCACATCTGCTCCATCGAAAACAACCATTTGTCGATGGTTTAGTGAGTTTAAACGTGGTCGTACGAACACCGAAGATGCTGAACGTTCTGGGCGACCAGTTGAAGCAACAACTCCAGAAAACATCAAAACAGTCCACCGAATTGTTTTGGATGACCGGAAAGTTAAAGTAAGGGAGATAGCTGACATTATAAAGATATCAAAAGAACGGGTAAGAAATATTTTACATGAGCATTTAAATATGAAAAAGCTTTGTGCAAGATGGGTGCCGCGTTTGCTGACAATCGACCAAAAACAGCAATGTGTCGATAACTCAGAGCACGCTTTGAAACTATTAAAGCGTAATCCAAATGAATTTTTTCGCCGATTCGTAACAATGGATGAAACGTGGAACCATTACTATACCCCTGAGTCAAAACAGCAGTCTGCGGATTGGTTGGAACCCGGTGAAAGTCGCCCAAAGAGACCAAAAACACAACAATCAGCTATAAAGATCTTGGCCAGTGTTTTTTGGGATGCACGTGGCATAATATTCATTGATTATCTTGAGAAAGGTAAAACAGTCACAGGAGAGTATTATGCAGCATTATTGGACCGTTTGAACAACGAAATAAAGAAAAAATGGCCGCACATAGCGAAAAAAAAGTGCTGTTTCACCAAAACAACGCACCGGCACACACATCAATGAAAGCGATGGCAAAATTGAATGAATTAAATTATGAATTGCTCTCTCATCCCCTGTATTCTCCAGATCTGGCCCCCAGCGACTATTATTTGTTTCCTAACTTAAAAAGATGGCTCCAGGGGAAGAGATTCACATCAAATGAAGATGTCATATGCGAAACTGATGCATATTTTGAAGGCCTTGACAAATCCTATTATATGAAAGGCATTCAAATGTTAGAGGACCGTTGGAAAAAATGTATCACTCTGGAAGGAAACTATGTTGAAGACTAAAATCAATTTTTGACAAAAAAAATGTTTTTTCATTGTTAGTCCCGGGACTTTTCACCCCACGTAGTACGTATTGTTTCGGAGACATGTGACGGTGCCATCTTGCACGGTCAGTAAAATGAGTTTATCGCAGGAAGCGATCGAGCTAGCCTTTTATTCGGCACTTAAGATCTTGCTTTCTGACCGTAGGTTCTCCGGTTCGAATCCAACCTGGGCACGTAACCTGCATTGGAGACCCAGACGTGATGTGAACACGCACTATTTCACATCGTGTTGTTTTCTGAATAGTTTAACAAAATAATGTTGAAATTTTTTTTATTTTTTATTACTAACTAAAAGTAATTGTTTAATATGTTTAAAAATATTTTGTTCTATATAAATGCTGAAAAAAATGAAAATTTTGCAATGTTTATTTATCTAAAAAATATATTAAGATTATAGTCATAATGGAGAAATTTCACCCGGGAGGAATACATTTTCTTTTGTGTGTAACTGATAAGTTTATCTTGAAATTCTCAAACATCCACTCAGAATCGTTAAAATAATTTTAAATAATTTGTTTTCAGCAACGCAAGAACATAAAAAAAACCACGTGATGCAAAAACACGACGGGATTGGTTGTGACGTCATTTGCCGCAAAGTCGAAATGTTTACGTTTTACTTTTTTCCATTGCTTTTCCTATAAGGAAAGGGCATGTTTACAAACAAACACTTCTGTCAACCAATCTACTGCTATATTTTTGTCATAGCGATCATTGTAGGAATCATCTTCACGACGTAGTCCAATCATATCATACTTACACTGTAAAAAATATGACTATTTTGCTGCATCGTTACTCTCCCGCTTTTATAGAATATCACTCTTTTGGCCAATGAGAACGCTCCATGATAGCCTGAAGTAGTCGTTTTTTATAAAAGCGGTGGAGTGACGATGCAGCAAAATAGTCATATTTTTTACAGTAGGGGGAACTGGGGTACATTGATACAGTTTTTTTCTAAGATTTTTTTTGGTGTCAAGAAAGTAGAAAATTCAAGTTTTTTTTCCAGGAGGTGACAGCAAAACTTGTGTAGTATGTTATAAAAATGTACAATCATTGTTTTATATAGTATTTTTGCATGTAATTTTAAAAAAAATCAAAAAAAGTCATTTGTATCAATGTGCCCCATCCCCGGGGCAGATTGATACGTTTGAGAAAAATGACGACAAAATAATACCAATGCATATTTTTCATAGAAAATGAATTAGAAAACCATTTTATATTTATTTATAAAAATTCAAATCACCCACAATTTATTTTTAAGCAATATTAAAGCAATCAAAATTAAATATATTATGACCTGATGTTCTGGCTGTTTCTTGTCTGATTGTTGGCTGTGGCAACTTTGTCATACCTAGCACTTCAACCCCAGCATTATCTTCTTTCTTATGAAAGATGAAAAAATTACCAGTTTTTCTGTTTATAAATAGGTTCATAAACCGAAAATAAAGGATAATTATATTAAAAATTATGTTTATAATATAAGTATCATTTTCTGTTCTGCAGTTTGTTTCTCTTACTTAACATTTCGCATGTCGAAAATACTTTTTTCTCTGGAGAATCGATATAAATTCGAGATTTGCCAGAATGGCGTCCTTTTCTTTTATTAGTTCTTTTAGCACTAGATGCTGGGTAAGTTCCTACGTCTTCTGTTTTCAAAAATACTATAAAATGTTCTAATATAAAGAAATTAGAGCTATTTCACTTCAATAAAAACTAATATTAGAAATTTTTCGTGAAAAAAAAAGGTTTGATTAAGGAGTGTATGGTAAAAAAAATAATAAAAGATAATGAAAATATGAACTATTAAAGGATTTAGGCTGTATCAATGTGCCCCGTCATAGACTGTATCAATGTGCCCCATACAGCGATTTTGAATAAAATGAGTCTCAAATCCAACACTTCACAAAATATCTAACAATAAATAATGAAGAACTGATAAAGAGTAACTGTACTTACCAGGGAGAGTATTCATTTTGGTTGAAAATACTGGAACAGTTATATAATAGCATTTCAATTGTACAACATATATTTACTTTTGAACAACAAAAACAATAAATCACCCGTCCCATTTCATCAAACTACTGAATCATTCCAAGATTTTCTGTATGTAGTTGAATACACTAGCATCATCTTTTGGAGCTGTTGTGAAACTTCCTGTAATGACCCTGTGAGCGGTAGAGGGGGTGTATCAATGTGCCCCATGTATCAATGTACCCCAGTTCCCCCTATATACATTGGCAAACTTAGACCAATCAAATTCTATATCCCAACCTTGGTTTATTAACAGCTTTCTATTTAATACGAAAAATATAAAGCAACTGATAAATGATTTTTAAATAAATAAAAATAAAATTATTTAAAAAATTTAATTACCATTTGAATTGTTAAATTTATCAGTCAAAAGCGCGCAATCACGTGATCAAATCGCCCAGCAGTTTTTTCCGTCGCGTGCGCGAGCTTTGACCAGGGTTGGTGGTCATATTTTAAACGCTGTTCGGGCTTAATTAGATGAAATAGGTCACGTCCACGTGATACTTTTCCGGAATATTTTGGATTTTATTTGAGTGACCTCAGGTATGTATTTCTGTTACGAGAATCATGTTTTGAAAGGATAAAGAGATATAGTATGTGTATTTTTCAATTCTGAACCATAAAAAATACAATAATTGAATAATTTTAAAATTGCTTTCTTCGATAAAACCTACTCCATGCAGAATCTTCTGAGCACGCGTGCAGCGCGGGTGTCCCCAGAACATGCCATGTGAGTAAAACGGAGCTTGTTTCCCACTAAATGCAAAAACAGGGAGAGTCGATGCTACCGGATTTCTGTGACATTTACTCATATCCCAGCATTCCGTAAGAAATACAGTGAGCATGGCAATAGTTTAGCGCGCTTTATCGCTTATTTGGCCCTTTTTACACCTTACACATGGCCTTTCTTACTACAGCGAGAGGTAAACACATGCAGGGTTGCCGGCAGTTTCAGGGTCACACCTATCCCAGAATTCTCGGCTTTTTTCGGAGCTGATCCTTTGACCGGTACTCTTTCCTTATTTTTCCATGCATTACATGGAATACTAAGGGTGATATTACGGTGCCTCACTTAAGATCGACGTAGAGACTTACGATATAAACAAAATGTAAGCGGTATTACGGTAGCGGCGTAACTGCATGTTTGTTTGTTTGGAGGGGGGGGCGATTTTTGAGACTTATAGCGGCTGAGCTGTTGTCTCGAATGATCCAATTTCAGAAAAAACATCAACCAAGATCGAGAAATCGATTAAAAGCGATCAATACTATGTAGAAATTTAAGAGTTGATACCCGAAAAGATTCAGAATTGCAAAATTCCTTAGAGAACTCAATAAAAGAACGAAAACAAGCTCCACTCAGCGTGGAAGGATCCCAACACAGATTACGATGTGATTGATATTTTCGACATGAAAAAAGAATATGCTCCAGGGAGTCAGAAACATGGCACCTGCTACATCTGTCATTATTCATCAGGCCGAAACGAGAAAGGATGGCAGGGGTGATCAACATCTTGCTTAAAAGACGCGAAATCAGGACATCATCTCTACGATTCGGCGCCCAAGCGTACGTCTGCTTGATCAGAGGGATATTACCATGAGAGCTAATATATTTGGTAGATCTGTACTGTTGGTTGAGGGTATGATAGATTTCTTTTTTTCTATAATGGATGAGATCCTCAGGTGAAATCCAATTCAGCAAAACATCAGAGTCACTTACGCCTTTAGCCAAACTATCTGCTTTTTCGTTGAGGTGAATTCCACGATGACTCGGCACCCAGCATACCCAGATGCTCGGCGAATGCGAAGCAATCATTTGAATCTTATTAAAAAGCCACAAAATAACTCTAGGTGACTTGATCGAAACAGACTGAAGGGCGGTGAGTACCGAAAGGCTGTCAGTAAGTAGCAGAAAGGGGCGACCCAAGGTGACCAGTTCGTCTAAAGCAGTGCCAATGGCTAGAGCCTCAGCTGTGAAGACGGAGTTAATTGTGGGAATTCTGTAACAGAACTGAGAGGTTTCCGAGCACCCTGCAATGGAAGTATTAGATGAAACTTTAGACGCGTCAGTAGCAATGACCTGCCATCCGTTGGTGAAATTTTGCATGAAATCCTGGAAGATTGGGACGATGATAGATCCTTATTCTGGAAAGGTAGGTCTTCTAAGTGAAGTTGCACAGCTTCCTGGCTGCTCGGAAAAGGCATCTGGAAGGGGATCAAATGTTCTAGTCGACCATCAATTTCTTCTAGAATGGTAGCAATACCGGGAATGCTTTCCACCATGCAAAAAATGTTGCCCTCTTGAAAATCCCAGAAGGGAGACTTGCTGCCTAAAGAGCACTGCTTTATCCAGAAGCCAAACGCCAACGAGTTGATTCTATCAGCCAGCAAGGGAGAGCCAGCGTGCTGACGAAGAATAATATTTGGCACCCATTTCGGGAGGCCGAGAACCGTCCTGAGAGCAGTAGTCTGCAACACTTCAAGCTTCATGAGGATGGAATCACATGCCGATAACAGAGTGGCCGCGCCATATTCTATAGTACTCCGGATGGAGGAGTTGGCCAGAGTGAGAATATGATAGGATCGGGCACCGTAGCGAGTATTGCAGAGGGCCTTTAGGATATTGATACGGTTAAAAACTTTCTTCCGGATGTAATCTGAGTGTTTGCGAAAACCCCCGCGCCTTGTAATATAAAAACCTAGAGACTTCAGTTCGTCGCACCACTCAATCAGACCTCCATTGATGCTAAAATCGAATTCACAGTCTCCACGTCTTCTAGAGAGGTTGATAGCGTGACATTTATCTGGGCGTATAGACATCTTCCAATATCGGCACCATTGAGCAGTTAAACGAAGGGCTTCTTGGAGTTTAGCTTGGCATAAGAGCAATAAGGTAGCTGCACAATAAATGAAGATGTCATCTGCGGAGGTCATCTGGAGGCAAGTACTTGACTCCAAGTCCATCCAAAACTTCAAAGAAATCGTGCATGAAGATGGAGAACAAGATAGGACTTAGAACTGCCCCTTGGGGCATCCCTCTTCCAAGGCTGCGATTTTAAGAAGAAATTCCTCTCCAAGACACCTTGATACTTCTATTCTGCAGAAAACGGTGAAGCCAGCGAAGGATCCGTCCTGTAATGCCAATGTGTGCGCATTTCAAGATGAGGCCATCCACATAAACTGAATCGTAGGCAGCCTGCACGTCTAACGATATCCCCAAAATAAAATTCTTATCCTTCTTTGCACGAACGGTGTCAAGATGTAGCATCTGCAGAGCGGTCTGGCTATCCCGGAATGGCTGGAAGCCTAAGTGCCTATGGTGGAGGATGTTATTTTGAAGTAAGTAGTTGCTGATGCGATTTGCAATCATGCGTTCGCAGATCTTGGACATTACAGAGGTCAGAGCTATCGGGCGATATGAGGTAACATCTTTTTTAGATTTTCCAGGCTTCAATATAGGGATAATTACAGCCGATGTCCAATTTAGAGGAATTTCCCCAGAGTGCCAGATTTCATTGTAAATATGAAGTAGGTGCATCATAGACTGCTCGTTCAACCCCTTAAAGAAGGCCGCAGTGATCTTGTCTTCACCAGGGGATGAGGATTTGGTGCGGCGAATAGCATCCTTTAATTCGATGATCTCAAAGGGACGATTTAATTGGGTACATGCTTCGCCACCATAATCCAACGGGATTGGCTCATAGACTACGTCTTCGCTAAAGTGATCAGCCAAGATTTCAGCCTGAGAGACAGCATCAGAGATCAGGGTCCCATCCTGGGCGAGGCAGAAGTGAGCATCAGGGGGAGAATAAGAGCGATTTTTGATCTTCTTAAAAACTTTGTATAAGATGCGAGGATCATGTGCCTTCTTGCAAGCTTAATCCCAAAAATGAAGCTTGGCGTCCTTGATGACTTGACGGAGTTTCGCAGCCACCTTCTTATACTTCATCCAGTAGTCCATGGACACGAGTTGACGAGCTTTCCGCAGCAAAAAAATTTTTTGTTTGTAAAGGTTGTTGCACCTTGCTGACCACCAGGCAGGAGTACCTTTAGGATGCGGAGTATTAGATATTTTATGTTTTCTCATGATGTTCTGTACCAAACTAATGAAAGAAGTGTAGTCAGCACTTGGCTGGGAGGCGAGAGTGGTATTAGCTTCTTGACAGATGCGGTGCCATCTAAATTGAGAAGACTGAGGATGAACAGGAGGCGAAAGAGTTACAGTGATGGAGACAGGAAGATGATCACTGTCGAACGGATCATCTACAACATGGATAGAGGAGCAGGCTAAAAGGTCAGCAGAGCATAACGACAAGTCAAGGAGGGAACAAACTCTACCGGGAGAGATATGGGTTGGCTACGTAGTATTAAGAAGGCAGAAAGAACTATCCGCCAGCCAATTGACAAATTCTTCACTGACACTAGAGCAAGAAGGAGCACCCCAAAGAGGGTGGTGCAAGTTAAAGTCCCTCAAGATGAAGGAGGGACCCGTAACGGCCTGACACACCTTAACCAACTCATTAACTATCTTGCCGGAGCTAGAGTAAATGTTGATAAGATTAATGGATAAGCTGCCTTGAAGAATACAAACACCCATGATTTCATTAGTAAAGTTGAGAGAAGTGAAGTCAAGAAGGAAAGAAGACAAAGTTTAATTAACCGCAATAATTAAGCCACCACCTCGGCGGTCAGTTCTGTCTAAACGGTAAACTATTTTGCCAGGAATGTTAAAAGTCTTTTCAGAAGTAAGATACGTCTCTTGAAGAAACAACACATCAGCGGTGGAAAAAGGGGAACAATTTAGCCAGGCTGTTTTATTACTGACAGACCTGCAATTCCAATGAAGAAAATTAAGACCCATAGGGAAGAAACACACACAAAAAAACACACAGAAGAAAATATACGGTGAAGATAAGCCCAACCCAGGTGAAATACAGTTCGTATCCACCAATAAAAAAGAATAAAAACCTTGTAACAACAGGAGAGTTTCATCATCTGGGGCTTCCACCCTGGTTCGGGCGTTTCCGCTTATCGGGCGAACTCTCGCTTAACTTGGTTAGGACGTTCATGATCATGGTGGATAAGGTGGTAATAGACTCGATTATTTTTTCTGTTTGCTGATTAGACTGATTTATTATGATTTTAAGCAAGGAGTTTGTGCGGTTTTCAAATATTTTTTGAAGTTGATCCAAGTCTGTTTTTTGTGAGCTTGCTGTTCTAGCGTATGGCGTATGAAGTTGGTTCAGTTTTTTGTTTGAATTGACGTCTCGCGTCAGTGAAGGAAAGGAAGTTTCGACATTTAAACTTAAGCAGTTCAACCTCCTTGAGGCGATGGGAGCACTGGAGATAGTCAGCACGATGTTCTTGGCCGCAATTGCAGCACTTCATGGGCTCTTGACATTGCCCCGTATGCTGAAGACCACATGTTACACATAGTTGTTCGAAAGGACATTTCGTAGTAGCGTGGTTGAACTTAAAGCACTTTGTGCATTGTCTTGGCCGATCAACAAATTGATTTATTATTTTTATAGTCATCCACATTTTAATTTCAGAGGGGAGAGTAGTTCCCAAAATCGTAACAAGTACTGGAGAGACTAAATTTTTGCTATCTTTGCGAATGAATCTTCGTAGTTCAAAAACATGAACGTTATTTGAATCCATTATTTCTTGTAAAATCTCTGAAAGTGGAATGTCAACAGGGACGTTGAATAATAGGAAACGGTTAGTTATATTTTCAAAAATAATTCTGGTGGAAACTTCAGCTCCCAAAAAAGATGACACCTGACAGCTTCGATAGCACATGACACATCTTTTGTGCTAAAAATAATACTGCCAGTACGGGTGTATCGAACATTATCGATATTTTTAAAGTGTTCAATTTTGGACATGATTTCAGTTTGAACAGCTCGGGGGTCGCGCTTTGGGACAGCAGTAGTCGAACTGCTAAGAAAATATTAAAATTGTTTCCGCCATTTTTTGCTGCCATGTGCAGCATAAAATCATTCGGTGTTAATAACCGAGCCACATTGTGATTATTTTTATCAAATTCCAGAATGCTATCTTGGGAGTCTAGCATTTCAACATTAACGGGCATTGCATCTGCAATATTATCTTGAACAACCTTTAATACAGTATGCGACATGATAGAAAGCAGGCTGACAACTCAGCACTATGTTTCCAATGTCAAAGTCAAAATAAACACAACACGAACAAGTCGAAAATTTACTGCAAAGAAAAAAAATCGCTTACCTCAATGCGAAAAGACAAAACAGATTACGAAAATAGAAAACAAACCACCAAAAACCTTGAAAAACCAACACTCTAGCCATTGACTCAAAAACCGCCCCTCACACGTCGGTGACACCTAAACTTCCAAAAGCCTAGAAATTACATATCTCGCGTAACTGCATATTCAGAGTATCCGCAAAGAAACTCTTCGGGAGGGTTGAATTCTGATAGGGATTGGCCGACGCGTTTTCACGTAACTTGGCTATAATTATACTTGGCGTAGCGATAGATGCTTCCGTCGAGTTTGATTTCCTTCGGATCCGAGTACAAAGTAAAAATTTGTGTTTAAAAACTTTTAAAGAGTACAGCTTTCAGTAAGACACGTTCCATCCAATGCAATGCTGCAAGAGAAAAGTTACTTTGTACTCGGTTCGGAAGAAAATCAAACTCCTCGACGGAAGCATCTATCGCTCGCCAAGTATAATTATCGCCAAGTTACGTTGAAAACGCGTCAGCCAATCCCTATCAGAATTCAACCCTCTCGAAGAGTTTCTTTGCGGATACTGTGAATATTCAGCGTAACTTAAGGCAGCTTGAAAGCAGTCGTAAGTTTAAACACAAATGGATGCGCGCGCAACCACAACAAATGTGACTATGAACTCTGATTGGCTGAGAGCAAGAGGACTTGCGCCTAAGCGCGAGGACTTACGCTGAGGCACCGTAATACGAAGTTACAATCGATCGCAGGAACGCCTATCCTACGATCGAGCGTAAGCTAAGACAGAGCGGGCACCGTAATCCCAGCCTTAATGTACCGATTTTTTACCATACCCAAATTGCATCAAATTTTCACAAATTTAATCTAAATTAAAATTTTTATTCCCTAATTTTTGTCGTAAATGTCACAGTCACGGTTTCGTAGTGCCTAGAAATACATCTAGGCAATGTAGTTTCTCGCTGACTGCGAAATTCTAAAATGGCGGGCCAAAATCACAGTCCAGTAAAATCCAACCACCACATTGGCCATGTGGGGAAGGTGAGAATCACCAACTTGTTTATCCATTTGAAAGGGAAGGAGGGGAAAAAACAGTTTTGACGCAATTGTTATCGTCTCGTCTTAGTTATGACAAACCATTGAAATTAACTCAATTAAGATATTTTGATGACATTTTATAAAATGAGAGAGAAAAGTTTACATTACAATTTGTAGCAATTTATAAATGTTATGATATGACAAATGCTCTCTTAATAAAAATTTAGTTTTCGTCGAAAAATGCCTGTAATATCATTTAAAAATTATCTATAAACTCCGTCTAGTAAAAATCTCAATAAATTACCTCATCTTTCAGCCTACCCCCCATCACCATTTAAATCCATAAAATTACGAAAAATTAATATTATTCCAGTGCTATAAAAAGAGAAAACTTTTTCTAATAAAAATATATCAGCATAAATACAAAAATAATAATAATAATAATAATAATAATAATAATGTTTGTAATTTGTAAGTAACATATTGAATGTAAAAAAAAAAGTTATAAAAAGAAAAAGAAATGCATAACCATTTTTTTAAGTCGCTACAGGTCCAATGTCCACAAAATAAATATAAAAAATGTTTTTCTGTATTTAACCCTTTAAGCCCCAATAATACGTTAAAGCATCATTAAAATAAATTGTTATAAAACTTTTTTAATACAATGAGTTACTGATATTTTACCTTATCTTGTTCTAAAAACACCATTGGTTGCACAGAACAAAAATATTTTTAAAGCGATAAATTTATTTTGCCTTTACATCTTTCCAACTTTGAAAGATTAGGAGGGGGGGGGGGGTAGACGAAAATTTCAGCTCGGAAATATTTCTAATGTAAGAAATTATATTTGTACTTTTTCTAATTCTACAAATTACTAAAAAATATATTAAATAAATAAAAGATTTGAGTTCAGTTGTAAATATTGCACCAAATTACTATGATGTTAATCTTAAAAATTATGCCTAGTTTCATGACTGTTATTCAAGTCTATTACACTGTGTTAATTTAGCGTGAATCCGATTATGGAAATTGCTTCGTTTGATTTACGATTAGGAAAACATGAATTAGTGCATTTATTTTAAAAATCCAAAGTTTATCTCTGTTTTTTTTAAACATATGCAACAGGAGGGAAAAAAAGCACAATTTAAGCTAACTATTCAAGATTTCTGAATTATTTTTTGAAACGTATAATTATTGATAAAAGTGCATTAAAAAAGAATTTATATTACATTCTTTATATTTTACTTACATTTTATTATTTAAAATATTTCATTGTTGCATTTGGCACATAATTAATTCCATTCTTGTTATAACTCCTATACAATTATAACCATAAGCAATATTTAGGAATTTATCATCTGGATCCACCTTAGGGAAAGAAATTATTGATTTATAATTAAATTCTTAAAATATTAAAATGTTATATTGTCACCGAAAACGCAACTGTTTGCATAATTTTTATAACCTTAGCTTATCAGGAACTGAATGAAAAATCAATTAAAAAATTGCAGCTTTAAATATAAGAAACAAGTTAAAAAAAGTAAAAATCCTGATTACTGGGCTTTTTTTTTTTTTTTTTTTTTTTTTTTTTTTTTTTTATCGTTTAATATCATTAACTTAGAAAACCGAAATATAGTAGAAAATTTTGAAAAATCCGTGGTTATGAGAAGCAGTGATTATGAAACAAAAGGGTAAGCTAAAATAAGATTACTCTTACGAACGACACTTAATGAAATATAATAATTAAAAAGAAAATACTTAAAACAAAACCAACATACGATGAAATTGCAATTATGCAAGTAACTAGTCATCTCACAATTACTAACTGTATTTAATATTTATATTTATACTAATCTTTCTCCAAATTATTAAGAGAAGAGATTTTTAGCTTTTCTTGTTTGGAAAATATAGTCATTATAGAAATGCCACCAAATTCATAATGAGAAGCTGCTATTTATGAGATAGAGTAATGATTTATTATTTAAAGCAGATTTGTAAAAATTAACATGATACTTTATTAGGCTCCATCTAAATAAAAACTGGATTTAATAATAATAGTAAAAAGCTTTCCTAAGAATTTTGTTTATGTAATATTAAACTTTTATTTTTGAAAAAAAAAAAAAAAAGACAAAGCGTAGTATAAACAAAATAACTTATTCTAAATATTACAAAATTGTTCATATATTTTTTGTTCTGTTTATTCCTGATACTGATTTTAAAAATTATTTTCTATTATACAAAACTTTTAAAAAGTTTTTATTATTCTAAGAAAGATATTAAATTTTTCTAGAGCAGTGTGTGAATATTTGTTTCATTTTAGATTTTAAAAGTAACACAAGAAAAAAAAAAATACAATTTTTATTTTTAATTTCCATTAGCTAAAAATGTACTTGCCATATTATTTAAAATTTTTTACAGCTTAACGTCGAAATCTTTCACTCACATTTTATAAAATGTCATCAAAATATCTTGAGTTAATTTTTATGGCTTTTTTAAAATGAAAACAGAATAACCATGAAGATAGAAATAGTATTCTCTATCTATTCTATCTCCATGGAATAACATTCACTTCAAGGCTGGGATTACGGTGCCTCGCTCTGTCTTATCTTACGCTCGATCGTAGGATAGGCGTTCCTGCGATCGATCGTAACTTCGTATTACGGTGCCTCAGCGTAAGTCCTCGCGCTTAAGCGTAAGTCCTCTTGCTCTCAGCCAATCAGAGGCCGTAGTCATTTTTGTTGTGGTTGCGCGCGCATCCATTTGTGTTGAAATTTACGACAGCTTTCGAGCTGCCCTAACAAGGAAGGTCTCCATTGGGGGCATACTCAGAATTTTTTGAAAAAAATACGAATTAAACTACTCATGTAGGTAATAAAGGATTAGTGAAAATTAGTGGCGGAATTACATTATTAGATATGTAAAAAAATAAAATAGTTTGGAATATTTGGCGTGAAAAGCTGAAAGCGACGCGGGATTTGGCGAACAGTGCATTTCCTCGCCAAAAGCACACGATTTTAACGAATCTGAAAATTGATTTTAATTGACTTCACTGTTAAAAATCTGCAGCATTTACTGCAACGTCCCTCCACTACTTTTATAGACTATCTCTCTTCTGACCAATGAGAATGCTCCATAGCACGGAGAATTGACCGTGTCATACACTGTTCAAAATCTGCTGCATTTTGTTGCAACGCACTCCACCGCTTGTATATAATATCTCTATTCCAACCAATGAGAAAGTTCCATTTCACGGCCAAGTAACCGTTTTCTATACAAGCAAGGGAATGCGTTGCAACAAAATGCAGCAGATTTTTAACAGAGTATTTTTCAATTTGGAACAATTTTAATCAATTTAAATTGTGTTTTAAATGATAAAATATATTAATTTCATTTTGTTATAAGTACGTATAAACGTATATGACAAAATTACACTTAAAGTAAAGTAAAAATGCAAAACTAAAATTACTTAAACTAAACTTATTTAAATAAATTGAACATAGAAAGTTTTTTCTTTAAAAAGTATTCGAAGCGTAAAAGCGTATTTTTCAAAATTTCGTTTTTTCGCCAACCGGAGATAAGTCGCCAAATAAACGAAATTTTTATTATTTTTTTACGGACGTTATAAGGAGGTTCCGCCGAAATTTTTCTTATAAACATATATAACTATATGAGAAGAACATTCTGTAATTTTTTCAGATTTTTCTGAGTATGCCCGTATGGAGACCTTCCTTGTAAGTTACGCCGCTTCCGTAGTTTGCGCTTTGTTTACATCGTAATACCCTGTTCACACTACGGATATTTAAGATATCTCAGGCCTGGAACTCTCTCAGAGAGTTTCAACTCTCTCGAGCTAGATACAGGAACAACCACCTACTCTCATTGGCTACAAAGCTTTGCTTTTACTGATTGGCTGTTGTGGCCGTCTTTATTTCAAGCGCATGCGCATACACTACATTTGTTCAGTTCAGAGATACAGTGACATTCGCTGAGATATCTTAGGTAAATTTTTCAATGTGAACAGGCATCCAATTCCGGGAGGGTCCACTTCAAACACGGCGATCTTAAGATATCTTAAGTTTGTGGTGTGAACAGGGTATTATACCCTGTTCGCACTGGGATAGTTGAGTCACTTAACTTTAAGTCACTTAAATTTTTTGAAGCGGGATACCCGGAATTAGGCTTCACCTGTTCGCACTTGCTAAATATTTTAAGTGACTTAACTTGGCCAAAATGACATCTGGGCATGCGCATAAGTTCTGAAATTTGTAACTGCAACTCCTAACTGCTTTTTTGTTTACATAGCTATTACCCTGCCATATTTCAATTAAAAATTAATTTTGTCATCATCCCAATTTATTTTGCTGGAGGAAATAGCAGGTTCAACATTTTCCATTTTTGACCTTTGATTACAAAAAAAAAAAAAAAAAAAAAAAAAAAAAAAAAAAATCCACAAACGCACGTGTTAAGCAATTGGGGTAAACAAATAACAGTTTGAAATAATTTATAATTATTTTTAGGACTCAACTCCAGTAATTTAATAATCAAAATTAAATATTCTAAAATTTAGAAATAATAATTAAATATTCAGAAGGCACATTTCCACTCAACTCATAGTTAAGCGAGTAGTGCTCGCTTAAGTGAGTTGCCGAAACTTGCTTAAGCAAGAATCTTGATTCCGGGTATGACCGCTTCAAAAAACTTCAAGTTAAGTGACTTAACTTTCTCAGTGCGAACAGGGTATTAGTCTCTCCGTCGATCTTAAGGCTGGGATTACGATGCCTCGCTCTGTCTTATCTTACGCTCGATCGTAGGATGGGCGTTCCTGCGATCGATCGTAACTTCGTATTACGGTGCCTCAGCGTAAGTTACGCCGCTACCGTAATACCGTTTGCGCTTTGTTTACATCGTAAGTCTTTACGTCGATCTTAAGTGAGGCACCGTAATATCGCCCCGAAACTGCCACTACGATTTTTTCTCGGAAAAAAGAGTAGCCCTTCCGCCAAAGAGATTGCTTTCTGAAAAGGATGCGACTCAGTGACCAATGAGGTGCTTGCATTTCACCGGAGTGTGATTTTGGCCCTTCATTAATGTCGCGTCTTGACTGGAAACATGAGAAAGCACTCGAGAAATCTTTATTCCATGGTCCAAAATGTTCAATTATTTCGATTACATTCGAAAGCGACTTTTCTATTGAACATTCCGGCTGGTCTCCTCCAAATTTATTCGTTCACTTGAAAAAAAAAAAAAAAAACATCTTTGTATCTTGTGTGATTTTTATTTCAAAACAGACAATTGAAAATGATTAAATTATTCTCTTTAAAACAACAGAAAAAAGATGGGGAAACAGCTGGAAAATCTAGCAATCAAAAGCGCGCTTCTGCTGCGCAACTAAGGATTACCAAAGGTATTAATTAATAAATGAGATGAATTTTCATCGAAATAATATTTTCACTCGCACATAAAGTTTTCCTGTTTGCTTGACAGGTCTGTTATGTATTTTTTTCATGCAACCATAATGAACTTAATGATTCGGAAATTTGAACATATTTATATTTTTTAGTGGTTTAAAGTTTATGTTAAGCTTGTCTGTGTTCTTTTTAAATATCTCGCTATAATATTACTAACGAGAATGTGAGAAATGTTTCACAATATCATTTTCATTAAAGACTGTATTATGCAAAACATTTATTAATTTTATGTAAGATTTCAACGAGAATTTCAGGCTGACAATTAAAAAATATTAAAATAGCAAATAAAGCCTTTGTGCACAAATGTTTAAAGATAGAAAACCAACGATTATAAATGCACAAATAAAGTATGAGAAGGTAGCAGAATAGCTATTTGCTACCTTCTCATACTTTATTTGTGCATTTATAATCGTTGGTTTTCTATCTTTAAAAATTAAAAAATAATCATGATTAAAATAAAGAATATCCTTAGCTTTTTAAGATGATAGAACAATAAGTATTACCATCTAATTTGAACATATTTTGCACTGATTCTAAGGATATTTTGTGTGTAAGTAAAAGAAGCATTGAATAATAGTTTGCAAGCTTTATTCCCTTAAGCTTACAAACAATAAAATACAATAAGCTTACAAACAATGAAATACAATAAACTTGCAAACAGTTAATATATATATATGTATATTACTATAATTTATAACTGATTTTTCTGTTTGTAAAGGTTACAGGTAGGGCCTAATTCAGGCTCATAAACGTGCCCTTCTCCCTCAATAAATTTTCTTGTTTAGGTTGCTTTCACCACCCTAAAATCTTCTATATAGAAAAAGGTCTTCTTTAACTCACCAATTATGCAGTTTGGTTCACTTAGTCCCCTTTCAGTGACTAGTTACTGAATGTCATTTTTTTTTTCTTTCTATTTAATAAAATACCCCTCAAATAAATATCCTCCTTGCATGTTTTATAAATCCAGATTATTGTTGACACTTTTAATGAAACCAATCAGGAAGCAGAAAATGTTTCAAAGTTCTGCTATTTATATATACAGGGTGTCCGAAAAGTCTGGAAACAGCCGAATAACTCGAGAAATACATATGAGATTGAAAAACATAAATATACATGTTAAATATTTTTAAATAAGCTACTCTGTGATACCAAATTTGATCTTCGAAACTGACCCCCTGGGGTCAGAGGGGGTCCAACGTTGAAATCTTAAATTATAACCCCCATTTTTTATTGCAGATTCGGATTCTACGGACAGAAATACGTAACTTTTGTATTTGATGTTTATTTCAAATCTTTGTTTATCACAGTGTAATCGAGCATATTATTTGACGATTGAAAATTTGACGATTTTTTGTGATTTTGAAAGTTCACTGTAGCCTTGAAGAACTGTAACAATAACAGATATTTTACCGAAATTTTTAACAAGTTTACATTACTTAATGCAAAATTCGATGTCATGTGGTGGAAAATACCGGAAATACCAATTTTAGTGGTTGACAGGTTGGTTCATTATTGTCATTTCCTGGCTTTTGTGTTTTCTAACTCTAAAATTTTAATCACTGTTTATATGAAACATGAGCAGTGTAACTACGGAAAAAATACATTATGATTTGATAAAGTAAAAATACTGATTCTATTAACCGGTGATTCAAATAACCAGCAAACACTTATATAAGAAATTCAAAACTCCCCTTAGAACTGAATTCTGGCTGCATTACTGGTTCTAGCTCCATATCACCTTTGATCTCGAGTCTTTTTCTCTTTTACAATTTCAGAAATCATTGTATTTGGTGATGTTGTGACATACTTATCAAATCGATGTACATCTGGACATCCCTCATTATCTATTTCACGATCTAACAACTCTTTAAACAATTTTCTAAAACATATGTGGCGTCCATCTTGCGCAGTCAGTAAAACAAGTTTCTCGCAGGATGCGATTGAGCTAGCCTTTTGCTCGGCAGATAAGACACTCGCTTTCTGACCGTGGGATCTTCAGTTCGAACCCTGCCCAGGCACCGTCACCTGCATTGGTGACCTCGGACAAACGAACACGCTTCACCACCTTCGCTCTAGACCAACAGATGGCAGCACTGAAAACATCCCCAGCATCCAAAGCCTGCGAAACGTTCGCAGCAGCAAAAGCCTGTGAAACGCTCACAGCACCAACCAAAGCCTGTGAAACACTCACAGCACACAACCAATGCCTGTGAAACACTCACAGCACACAACCAAAGCCTATGATAACACTCATAGCACAAAGCCTGCCACGCTGCGCAACATTGAGGGGGCACACATACGCTCGGCGGCAGCACAACAACAACGCATCACTCTGGCACGCGCCAGCACAACACGAGTGTATATCGCTCGTCCAACGTCAACGCGACGTTCTTCTCACTGGGGGTAGAGTACTGTGGCGTCCATCTTGCGCGATCAGTAAAACGAGTTTCTCGCAGGATGCGATTGAGCTAGCCTTTTGCACGGCACATAAGACGCTCGTTTTCTGACCGTGGGATCTCCAGTTCGATCCCTGCCTGGGCACATCACCTGCACATATGTCTTCATTACCTTCTATATATTAGAGATCTGATGAACTTGGTTGAAACCAGCATGTTTGAAATATATATGAACTTTGTTAGATTTTCTTGGCTCTTTGTTGTAAACAGTTTAAAACACTACGAATAAAGTGTGGAAATGAGATGTTTAACATTCCCTAAGTGAATGTGTATTGCACTTTCAATGTGAAACATAGTGGGTAGATATCGTGGATTTGGAAGGTAGGGAACGCTTAGGAAGAAAGCTCTCCTTCACTGATTTTGTCATTAATAGTGTGTGTGTGCCTTTTTTTAAATTCAGGTAAACAACTGAAATAAAGTTTCTCTTTTATGTTAATTGGTATGTAGATACTTTGGTGAAAAGTTTAGGTAAGATATTTCTTACTGCTTAATTTCCATGCTTGTAAAGTGGATTATGAAAAATGGACAATTTTCCTGAACCGTCAGGATATCTGGAGTTGAAAATTATTCAAGGACATGAAATCCAGAGTTTATTTTGAAATCATATACAGAAAATTAGGACTTTGAAAAATTGATGTGAAAACCAGGTGTCGGGATAGCGAGATCTGACTGTATATCCATTGATGTGGTCAGAGCTGTATTTAGCCTGTAAATTACTCTGTGCAAAAGTAAAAAAATGCTCCTTTGTCCAGGTATCGGTATGTACTATGTACACACCAAGTTACATTTAAACTGGTTCATAAATATGCATGTTATGTGACAAAAATCAGACCCTTTCGAAATGTCAGCCACACTAGAAATTCAACCATTTTTTAAGAAATTCAGCCATTTTTTAAGATAGCAACAAAACAAACAAAAAAAAAATGCTTTGGAATCTTTTGTATCAAACTAAAACACATAAAAGAAAAATCTTTTTTAACTTCTAATTTTTGTGTCCCTAATTTTAAACAAAATTTAAAAATAAATTTAAATGGCCGCCATTTTTAAACAAGATGGCGGATGAAACTGGCCAACAAACTCAGTTCAGACTTTGGTATATACTATGTACACACGAAGTTACATCCAAATCGGTTCATAAATACGTCTGTTATCGCATGACAAAAATTAGGCTGTTTCAAAATGTCACACACACTAGAAATTCAAAGTGGTATAACTCAGCCATTTCTTAAGTCAGAGACAAAACCAAAAAATGCTTTGGAATCTTTGTATCAAGGTCAAACACACAAAAGAAAATTATTTTTAAATTTCTAATTTTTTTGTATTTAATTTTAAATTAAATAGCCGCCATTTTGAAACAAGATGGCAAATGATGCTGGCCATCAAACTCGGTCGAGACATTAGTATATACTATGTGCACACCAGTTTTTT
This sequence comes from Maratus speculifer, assembly GCA_964019185.1. NCBI lineage: Eukaryota > Metazoa > Arthropoda > Arachnida > Araneae > Salticidae > Maratus > Maratus speculifer. Next base: position 286,793,611 of record OZ025293.1, read on the forward strand.
TTAAATCGGTTCAAAAATATGATAGTTACAGCATGACAAAGATCAGATATTAGATATATATATATGTCAACACTTGGACGGAGGGTGCTTTTGGAGTCGGGGGGGGGGGGGGGGGACTGGGGGGGTGTTCATGATCATTGAAAATATATCAACATTTTCTGTAAGTGCTTTCCTCCGGACGGCTGCAATAGGTAGCTTTTTACTTTTTTGTAATGAAAGCTACCTAAAATAAACGTACTACATTCCAGTATCAAATCCAAATCTGCTATGAAGGAGCAAACATTCTACCGACTTAAACCAACTCAGCAATAACATTAGATTCCCTCCCCCATAAAGCTATCAGATTGCTTCAAGTACTGAATGGAAGAATTTGATTTCTTCAGAGCAAATGTCTTAACCAATGTTCTCTTTAAACTGCAAACGATTTGTCAATTTTTACAGTTTAAAAAGATCATGGCTATTGAGATTGCAGGGAAATAAAAAATAATAAAATTTGATACTATGAGCTATTGTGAGATAGTTGTAGGCTAAGCATTTTTTAATATTTTCTTTTAATCAATCTTAGTTTGGAGAAAAACATCTTTTTCTATTTCTCCAGTTTAATATATGCATTTTGTCTGTTTAATATTTAAATTTTATTTAGTGTTGTATTTATTCTCATGTTATTTAGTTATTGAATTAGGTGTTTTATCAGTTTTTTAATTCAATGAAACTTCTTTTAATTCGTCAGTTTTTATTTAATTTGTTCAGATAAAAATGCAATATTCATATGAAGATGGGTAAGTGGATGAAAAGTGCTTTTTTAAGTCAACCATATGAAAACAATAAAAGATCTTCATTTTTGGTCGAAGAAAAGACATTACTTTATGATTTCTTCCATGCCAGGTGTGTGTAAAGTAGAACCTTCACCACAAGACAGGGGCTATACATGTGAAGAGTGGGATACAGAAAAATCAAATCTTATATATATAAATATACATTCTTTGTTATTTAAAATATAGTTTTGAATGTATTGGAGAAGAAAGTGTACATGTCTCTCTGTATATTATTTGTTATAACTCTTTAATTATGCCATAATATCATCTTATGAGACTTTTCATCTAATTATGGTGATTTAAAAAATAAGACAATGCATTTTTTATCAAAACAAATTAACAAAGTTTCTTGAAAATAGTCTGTAAATAACCTCATTCTCAGAATTGAATGAAAAGTTTTCACACGTGTTTTATGAAGAAGTTTAAAAATAACCAAAGCATAATAAAGATTAGAAAAAAAAAAGAGGTACTATGTTATCCCATCGACCAATTTCGCCAAATTATACAAATCACCAAACTAATAGCCAAATTATACATATTGACATAATTTTTATTTTAAATAACAAAAAAAAAAAAAAATAATAATAATAATTAGTAGAATAATAATAAAAATATTAATAAAAAGTCAAAATAAAAATCACTTAATGACATTTAAATACATGAATCATATTTAATGTCATTGAATGTGAAATTCACGATCATCCATTATTGGCATTTAATCTTATAGTTTAACGATAATTTTTTGGTCGATGGTATAACCTAGTAGTACCAAAAAAAGTATAGACATCTGTTTGTGTCACATGTGATGATGCACAGGCAAGATGAAATCTTTGCAAGTATTAAAAAATCAAAATTAGTTCAATGATCTTTGTGAAACCCTAGCAAAAATAAAAGAAAAAAAATGAGTAATAGTTTGAAGATGGTACTAAATAAAAGTGTTAAAGTGGTTACTTTCATCAAATAAAGAACAATGAATTCATGGCTGTTTTCTACTTAAGAAGCAGAAATGGGCTGTTAGACACAGAAGTGCAATGGTTCTCGATAGTTGATGTTTTAACTTTCTTTTTTTGAAATTTATTTAGAAGTTCAAATGTTTCTTTCAGACTCTGTGACAGATATAAAGAATATTTCGCAAATAAATCGTGGCTTTGCCTGCTATCTTATATGACAGATATATTTTGTCTATAAAATGATCTGAACAGGTGTCTTCAAGAATTTCATAAAGTATCTTTTTTAATACATGTCAAAATAATTGCTTTGAGAAGAAAATTGCCCATTGTTATAAATGACTAAAAACACAGTCAATAAGGAATTGCTTCTCATTAGAGGCATTGTGCCACTATCTCCTGAGAGAAAGGAAGGAAGTAACTCATTAAGCTCTTCTTTTTTGTATTACTGTAGTCCACATAGGGTGAATATGACTGAATTCTCAGTAGGGGGAAAAAAAAAAAAAAAAAAACCTACTAATCTGCAAAAGCTGTAAAATCCTTGCTTGTTTTTAGCATAACACACCTGTGTAAATGTTCTTTTCATATTTTTTCTTCTCTTTTTTTTTTACATGTAAAACAAATAGTTTAGTTATAAAAGAACAAATTTGACTTATGTCTAAAAATAACTAATGTAGTGAATCAGACATGAGGGAGCTGACCTTGATTAGTCAAGGCCATCCTTGTCATTAGTGATGCATGGGAATTAATGCAATGAATTTACTATATAAATCAGTGTATGCTAACATGTATATTGTAGATTTTTTTTTTCTACCAAAACACTGTATTTTAAAAGTGCATGTATTATTAAAATGCAGTGATGACTTGATGTTAATAAAAAGTTGTCAATCTAACAGTTTAATAATGTAATCCTGCATTTTTAAATGCAATAAAACCTATTAAGTCAGAAGCGCAAAAGAGAAATATTCAATTTTACATAGGTGTATGTTTGCAGTTTTTACTATATTAGCTTTGTTTATTATCCAGTAGTACATGGAATATTGGATTTAGATTTAGTAGTACATCATTTCAAATAGCTGAGAACCTTTGCTCTATAGTAACAACAAATAAAAAATCTATCAACTAAATTCTTTTCTCCTTCTGAAGTTTATGCTCACCACCTTTCCCCCCCCCCCCTTCCCCCCAGGAATCTTATAAAGTTTAGAATCTTTTATTTCTTCATTTTATTTGTTCTACTTGTGATTTTGTTGTAGGAATAATCAAATAGTCATTTAAATTATCCTTCCTTCTAAAAAAATTGCTCTTTTTCTTGATCTCATTCTCAATACATACAGTTAAGCAAATTTTTGTTGCTCTATTTATAACTTTCTTGTAATGGTAATTAAATATTCATCTAAACTATCCCTATCAACAAAGTAAAATATACGCTTTTCTCTCTACCCCCCCCCCCCCTCCCATTGCACTCTAACTTTGAAATCTTTAAAACCATTATTTAATGTTATCTGTTTTCACTCCTATTTCTTTATTAATTAGGGTGGGAAAATTATTTTAGTGATCATATTTATTTTAAAACATTAATCATAGATAGGATTTTTATGGGTGAGAACAGCCAAAATCCAAATAAGATGAGACCACTGCCTCATCTTGTGGTTAAAATATTGGAAACTGGACAAGAGGTGCTGGATTTCAAATCCCAACTAAGATGAGGATGTTTATGCTGGGTCAGGCTCCACTTTAAATGGAGGTCACAGTTTGTTTAGCCTTTTTATGCATAAGATTACTATAAGCAATCAAGCAACTAACCAAAAAAGAGGGAATTTTTTGTTTTAACACCCTTTCTCAAAGTATATTTAGAAATACCCCCTCATGAGTGAAAGTAGCTGAGCAAAAATTTCTGAGTGGGAAGGGAAAATATTTTAAATTATTTTTAACCTTGCTACAAAATAAGAAATAGGGCACAATTTTTAAATTATTATTAGGATTAAAGATTTTAAACTCTTTGCTAGGGGAAAGATACAGAGAGGGAAGTAAAATTTTTGTGGAAGAGGAAGGTAATTTAGAGGATTATTTTTTTTTATTGTTGCTTGAGTGCACTAAAAATTGCAGAAAATTTAAAGAAAACAGTTTTAAATTTGTACTTGAAAGAGTGGAGGGGCAAATATTTTGGATGTAGGTTATGTACATTGCAAAAATGCCCCCCCCCCCCCCAAAAAAAAAGAACACAAATTTAAAACAGGAAAACTATTTTTTACTGTTTGGAAGCTTCTACATTTCATAAAATTCAAAGTATCATAACTAGGAGACTTTTGGATGTAGAAGAATGAAATTTTTACATTTGTACTTGTTAGTGGGGGATAGGACTAACAGAACTCCCAGGTATTGTATAAAAATTTAAAAGTATAGTTTTAGAAAATTAAACTATTAAAATAAGTCAGACCTAGTTTAACAATATACAGTGAAACTCATTTAAGGTATGTCCATTTAATATATAATCTCACTTGCAATACAAATGATCTTCAATTCCTTGAAAAAGAAACCTGTATAACATTAACTGGATAAGATATGATCCAGCTTAAGGTGCGAAATTTCCGCAGTCCCTTGATTCATATCATAAATGAGTTTCACTGTGATCCTAAATGTTGTTTTAAAACACCTTTTCAATATATATTACCTACATATCTTCAACATGTAAAAAGTTAGAGCACATTTTAATCTTTTTGGAACACCCTGTATAACAGTTAATTATATATTTGTTAAATCACCATACAAGCAATTACTATCATTAATAAAATTGCAATTAAAATTTATTATAAAAAATATTTTTTTTTTCTGGTTCTCTACGATTTTTGCAAGAATGATCGCCTTAATTGTTGTGTGTTCTTTGATCATTATCGAGTAAATTAATCATGAAAGGTGTTCAAGTTAATCATTGGAAAACCTATCAAGTATAAAGGCTTTAATTTTTTCATTTCTTTATAATTTTGGTTCCCTGAACTGTTTAATGAATTTATTCTAAATATTTAATTCTTATTTTGTTTTTATAATTTAATCTATGGATATTTGAGTATTTTAATAATGAAAGGTAAAAGGAAAATTTTTATGTGAATGTTTTTATTTTATTTTTCAGATATAAATGAACTGAACTTGCCAAAGACTTGTAAAATGGAGTTCCCAGAGCCTGATGACCTTTTAAATTTTAAACTAATCATATCTCCAGATGAAGTAAGTGTTCTATAATAACTGACATGGAATAGTGTTTGAAATTTTCAATAAAAGAATTGTTTTTTATTTTAAATGTTGTCTTGTAGGGTTTTTATCGTGGAGGATGCTTTACTTTTAGTTTTCGAGTTAGTCCAAATTATCCGCATGAACCACCCAAAGTGAAATGTGAAACTATGGTCTATCATCCAAACATAGATCTAGAAGGAAATGTTTGTTTAAATATTTTGAGGTAGGCCATTTATTCTGTTTTATTGCTTGATGTAATAATGATTGCAGAATATGGAAAAAAATCATGATTTTTTAAATTTAAATCTGATTTTTTTTTAAATTTTAAATTAACTAAGAGCATTATTTTAAACTTTAAATTCTATAGCATGCCATTTTCAATTGTTTTATAAGTGCAATTAAGATAGACTTAGAATATTAAATAGTATTTTGTTACATAAATTTTTATACTTCTGTATAATGATGATTACATCACTTACCTTAAGGCCCCACAATAGTCACTGAAAAAGACCCGGATGATAATGTAAAGTCTGTGGGAGCATTCTTTTCAAATATCTCGCTCAAATTTTAATATTTTTAAATGATTTTTTTGCATTGGATAGCTGAGGACGATCCACAACTGGCCTAGTATTTACTTTTTCAATTTTGCTTACATATTTTTTATATTATGATAGTTTCAATTTCAGATTTGGTTTAAACCAGTTTTGAAATTTAAAGTTTTTTAAAATCTGAAACCAAAATTTAAAGTAAAAACTAGGCCAGTTGTGGATAATCCTCATCTATCCTGTGCAAAAAAAAAAAATGTAAAAATTTGAATGGGATATTTGAAAAGAACGCTCCCATAGACTTTACATTATCACCCGAGTCTTTTTCTGTGACTAGTGTTGCGCCTTAAGAACTGTCAATAAGATGTGTTAATACCATTCAAGATACCATCCACTCACCAAAATAAACCCCATCATGACATATTACTTTAAATATATTATAATGTGTAAAATTTATATATTAGTACAATATGTAAAAATATTTGATCAGTGACAAATCCACAATAACATCCAATGTAGTACTAATGAATCCTTTGTTTGATATAACTAAATGTATAGTCATAAACTAGTGTTAACTAAAATAATAATAAACTAAGTTCTTTTTAAACATTTTTTATAATACAAATTCCTGACATTTTGAAGAAAAAATGGACAAGGTATCAAGGTTATCAATTTTTATTTTAAATCAAGAAATATAATGAAATTTTCAATAAAAAACTATTTTCTTTTAAAGTACAAATTCTTTATACTGACATTTTGAAAGAAAAAAATGGACAAGGTGTCAAGGTAACTGATTATTTTAAATCAGAAAATGTAAACAAAATGGTTAGCTCAGACAAATTTGGTGCTTTGTAAGGAAAAACTAATTTTCCTGCTTTTTCTTGACCCAACTTGTTTCGAAGTTTGTAGTGCACTAAGACATAAGTAGAAAAGATTCTTTTTACAGAAGCAGAAGTAGCTACCCCAGTAAGCAGAGTTTCCCCCAGAGGGTTTCAGGGAGGCGTTCTGTCCCTCCTGCCCTTTAGTTTAAAAAATAGCGCCCACTTGCCCCTCATCCAAAAACTAGCGCCCTTCTCGCCCCACATTTGAAAAACGCAGCCCTCCAACGATGATCCGAACGCGCTATAGCGCGTAAATTACATAAAAAATCGGCGACGGAACACAAATAATAGCCTCATACGCGTCCCGTGAGAGGGGTAATTTCATCAAAAAATCGCTAAAAAACGGCAAGTTTCGTGAAATAACGACTAATTTCTGGCAAGATCTGCAAAAAATGGATAATTTCGTCACAAAATTTCACAAAACGGCAGATTTCCTCTAAAGATCGTGAAAAAACGACAAATTTCTTCCAAAAATCGCGATAAAACGGGAATTTTCGTCAAATGAGGCGCAAAAAACTGCATATTTCGTCAAAAAATAGCATTAAAACGCCAGATTTCGTCAAAAGATTTGCTTAAAAAACGGCAAATTTCGTCCAAAGATCACAATAAAACTGGAAATTCTGTGAAAAGTTCCGTTTTTTCGCGATATTTTCACAAGATTTGTCTTTTTTCGAGATTTTTTAGCGAAATACGACATTTTGCAATGGCATCTTTTGCTGTCAAAAGATTTTTTTGTTTGCATGTTAAAAGATTTTGTTATCTTTTAACAAAAACTGCTGTTTTTGCGATCTTTTAATAAAATTTACCGTTTTTTCGTGATTTTTCCATGAAATTTGATGTTTTTTCGCGATTTTTTAGCAAAATATGCCGTTATTTGCGATCTTTTAACAAAATCTGCTGTTTTTGTGATCTTTAAAGAAAATTGCCCGTTTTTTCGTGACCTTTTAACAAGTATTTGCCGTTTTTTCGCGATCTTTTAACAAAATTTAGCTTTTTTTTTTTTTTTTCTATTTTTTGATGAAATTTCTGTTTTTTCACGACTTTTTGAAGTCACTAGATTCTAGATTCAACTCTATAAAAGTGCCCTTAAAAATGGAAAAGTGCCCTGAGAAATGTAAAAAGTGCCCTTTCCAGAACAATAGCGCCCTGCCCTTTTTTAAACCTGGGGGAAACTCTGAGTAAGTAATTGCTTTACAGCATTTTGGTCAGTTCGGCAAACAGTTGATTTAAAATGCACCTTCCACCATTCTAAAGGTGACATTTAGGAAATGTTTTTCTCAAAAAGTAAATCATGAAAAGGATCTGCCTTAACTAAAAATTTCATGATTAAAGGCATAAAAGAAGTTGAATATTTCATATTTGCAAATTCAAACGCCTTTTTTTTGTTTGTTTGTTTGTTCAGTTAGCTTGTTTCCACAAAACGTGGATCTATTAAGTAGGCAAATAAATGAGGCGCACCAAGTTTTTGATCATGTCGAGTAGCTAAACACTTCAAATTCTTTTTACAGGGATGAGAGTGAGAAAAAAAAACAAAGAGGAAATTACGTGTGAGGTAAAAGATGAGCAAAAACGTTGAATTAACGCTTGAGGTAAAAATTGAGAAAAAAAAGTTGATATAACGCGCAAAGTAAAAATAGAACAAAATAATTTAAACCGATGCGTGTTAAAAAAGTTAAAGTGAAAATGGTACATTAAATATAGATTGTCATTATTTGAATTGAAGCACCCACACACATATAAATGTAATACAAAAATACATTAAAATAAATAAGAACACAAATATAAGAATGGGTAATGAAATTTTATTCAATAATTTTGATATATAAAATATGTCAATATGAAAAATTTTCAAAAATGCACAATTATTCTTTAAACTTTTATAAGCAAATTCATTTAAAAATCTTACTTCAAAATAACTTATGGCACAGTCATAAAACTCCAAATTTGGCTTAAATCTGTTTGCATCCAATAGGGAAAAGAATTAATCAGTGTATAATTAGAATTTAAGCAAAGCAGAAGTGCATATTTCCCTGAAAAAAGCTATATTTCATTTGGCGATTGGTAACAGAATTTATAATCCCCACTGGGCAAATGGCGATCAATCACGTTTTTTTAATCGCCATGTGGCGACAGTCAATTTTCACCTATATTTGATCATGGATGCAAGTTTGAAATTTTGTCAAGACTGAAAATATTTTGAATCCCCCCCCCCCCCTCCCCTCACGAGTGAACAATAAGCACATGCATGATTCACGTTTTTTCCATGACCATTTGACGAAATTCGCTTTTTTCCAAGACTTTTTGACAGGAATCACGTCTCTATCGCGATCCTTAGACCAAAAATCACGTTTTTTGCGATCATTTGACAAAAATTCGCGACTTTTTCGCGATCTTTGAACAAAAATTCACGACTTTTTCGCGATCCTTGAACAAAAACTCGCGACTTTTTTGCGATCCTTGAACAAAAACTCACGACTTTTTTGCGATCCTTGAACAAAAATTCACGACTTTTTCGCAATCAACTGACAAAAATTCGTGACTTTTCGTGATTTAAAAAAAAAATTGGCGACTTCTTCGCAATCCTTTGACAAGATTGCGTCTTTTCCATGATCTTTTGACAAAAATTGCGTCTTTTCTTCGCTCCTTTGACAAAAAGCCACGTTTTCTCTGCAATTCTGACAAAAAATTGCGTTTTTTCCTGCTATCACTTGATGAAAATTGCATCTTTTTTGCGATTCTTTGTAAGAAACCGTTAATTTTGCGATATTTCGACAGGAATTGCGTTTATTTTGCTTTTTTTTTTTAAAACAAAAAACGCGTCTCTTTTTGCAATCTTTTGTCAGAAATAGTGCTTTTTTAAGCCATCTTTTGACAAAAATCACGTATTATCAGCAATCTTTTGAAAAAAAAATCATGTCTTTTTTCACGATCTTATGACAAAACTCTGCAATTCTGACAAAAATTACGTTTTTTCCACGATCATTTGAGGAAAATCACGTCTTTTCCGCGATTCATTGACAGAGGCGGCGTCATTTTCATGATTCTTTGACGAAAATAACGTTTTTCTTGAGATCCGTCAACAGGAATCAGTTTATTCTGCAATTTTTTGACGAAAAACGCATCTTTTTATAATGTTTTGAATGAAATAGCGCTTTTTCCTGCGATCTTTTGGTAGAAATAACGCCTTTTTTTCACAATCATTTGACACAAATCGCGTTTTATTCATATTCTTTTAACGAAAATTCATGTCTTTTTTGGGATCTTTTGGCGAAAAAGTGTCATTTTCGCAATCATTTTTCGCCGTCGGAGATTTTTCCGCCATATTTGACCAATATCGTCGTAGTAAAAAATGGCGGTGCGGCCGAAAAAATAAGAAAAATTGTGGAAATCCGCGGGTTTTGAAAATAAATAAAAAAGCGGAAATCCGCGGATTTTGAAAATAAGCAAAACGCGGAAATCCGTGTTTCCGCAGAAAATTGGCATGCCTATTTTTATCAAGCTTTTGCTCAAAAATTTTTTCTTCAAGTGTTTTCCATATGGGTGATTCTCAAAATAGGGGACAATTTATGTCTTTCAGCATACAAAAAAAATTGAGAGGTTTTCTGTCATGTTTTTATACTTAGATATGTTTGTCTTAATATTATTCATTATTTGCACTCAAGAATTACTCACTTTTTAGTTAAAAACACCTTAAAATAACAGAATAAATGTTCAAAATGTCATTAGCATGGATGTCCACAGCAGCTGTGCCTTGTATATACTAGCTTTTTTAAGAGTTAATATCATGTTTATGAAATAAAACAAATATTATTCTTTCTTTAAATTAATCAAAGAGAGGATTTATCGAATTAATTTCTTTTTAAAAATAAAATTATATAAAAAAAGAATTAAGTTTGTCCTCCATATTCTATTTTCAAAACAAGGTCATACTATAACAGCTGGTTATTAGTCAAAATTTCATTTTCACATATGACAATAGTTTGAAAATATAAAGTTTCTACATGGTAACAAGTAGCCATTTTACCCCAGCCTGAAAATAGAAGCATGTATTGTATTTTAAGAATATAAGTTGAATAATAGGGGCGTACATCAATTGTATGTCATTAGAATGGATAATAATTTTCATGTTTATTTTATAATTAAAATTTTTATTTTAATTGTTTGCATAGGACTTTTGTGTTTTAAAAAGCCCCAGAAAGGACTATTGCATTGTGATTATATTATGGCTCATAATCTTATTTAAATTAAAATTTGTCATTAGCATGGACAAATATCAGTGTCATTAGCATGGTTTTTCTGTCCATGCTAAAGACTCCTATGTGCATAAATGTAACCATTGCTTATATTGCATCTTTTATAAAGTTTAATTTTACATATAAATTTAGGTATTACATTTATTATCCCTAAAATATGCATTAAATCTGTCAGAAAATCACTAAGACAGCTTCTTACATTGCTAGTGTCAGAATGTTACTCATGTAAACAAAGTTTGCTCTTTGGTAATGTTTTTATTCTCCTTATATGTATATATGTAAAAATGGAAACCATATACTGAAAAGGAAGGCTAATAAATATAGAAAAAAATATTTAAACAGGAAGAAAATAGAAATTTCTTAATATATTTATTCCATGCAATTTGTTTTGTCATTAGCATGGCTCAAAAAATACTAATTATTTTTTTTAAGTTAATTTTTAAATATTTAGCTCTGCTGACTACATGTAAAGTATACCTAATACTATATTAACAACGCCTATTTTTTTCAGAAATTTTGCTAACAGTAATTTTTTGAGATTTCACTTTTGAAATTGTCCCCTATTTTGAGAATCACCCATATATGAACAGCATCAGCAATGGAGCAATTGTCTTTCTGTACAGAATCTAAAGATATAGTGATTGGCTCAAGTATGCCTATTGAATCTTCTGTATTTCTTTTAATTAAAAAATTTAAAGCCTTATTACTGGCAACTCTATAAATTTTTTCTGTGTTCCTCACATATTTTCATTAGTATTGGCCATTGTTTTATAAGAGTTGCTAGACAGTCAAACATTGTATTCCACCAAAAATCCTACGGCATTACTAACTTTTGGCCACTTTCTTTTTTATATTTAGCACAGCAAAGTGTTATTTCTAAAGTATTTAACTACATGAACAATTTCATAGTTGCCAACTTGTATGGTTTGGCCGTACAATGTATGGATATTGTTCTAAGTGTACGGTTGTACAGGTGAATAGTACAATTGTGCAATTTTACGCATGAAAAAATGATTGTGTAAAATACGAATTTCGTGAAAAAATCACAAAAAAAAAAAAAAAAAAAACCCACCGATTTCGTCAAAGGATTACGAAAAAAGCGGCGATTTTGGTCATAGGATTGCATTAAAAAAAAACGTCGGTTTCTCTGAAAATTTGCAAAAAAACATAAATTTTGTCAAAAAATTCAGGGGAAAACTCAGATTTGGTCGAAAGATCACAGATAAAATGGCTATTTTGTGAAAAAATTGATTTCATCGAAAGATGGCAAATAAAACAGTCGATTTCATGAAAAAATAGTTAGAACAACGCAAATTTTGTCGTTCATGAAAAATTAATGGAAAAAAATGCACATTTCGTGAAAAGATCTTAGAAAAACACTAATTTCATAAAAAGATCATGGTAAAACATGTCGTTTCATGAAAAGATCACGGAAAAATGCCGATTTTGTGATATAATCGTGGAAAAAATTCAAAATTTCATGAAAAATCTTGGGGAAAAAACACAAATGTCATGAAAAAATTGAGAATAAATGCAAATTTCATGAAAAGGTCACAGCAAAAAACAATTTTTGTGAAAAGATTGCAGAAAAAACATTAATTTCTTTAATAAATTGGGAAAAAAGTGCAAATTTCATCAAAATATTGCAGGAAAACGCAAATTTTGTCAAAAGACGCAGAAAAATAATGCTAAATTCGTCAAAAGTCTGCAGAAAAAATGCATAATTAGTCCCTTATAATTATTTCTGTGCTGTAACATTTCAGAAAATGCATTTTTATTTTTCAGTTAGTATATTTGTTACTGGTACAAAATGGAAAAACCAAAACTGAAACACTATATAAAACTTTTATAGTTATATGCGAGATGGTCATAGTTTTCATCTTTAAGCTCTTCATGCATGTTTTTTTACATTAGCTGCATTATCAGTTACAAGACTGCTGATAAAAAAATTGAATTCAGACTGACATTTTGATATTGTTTCTTTTGCAATTTCATCTAGATATTCTTTTGTTTGAGGATGACCTAATGTGTTAATCGAACCTACTAAATATAAATTTCCTTTACAATTACTGACTGTACAAATGATTGGCTCATTGTGGACATTTGACCACCTAAGCTCATGCTGACAGTTTGGCCCTAAAGCACTTTAGAACATTTCTGCCTCTCTTGATAAATTTTTTCTAGAATTACATCCCAACTTCTTTACAGGTTGGTGGAATATAACCAGGATGTAGAACAGCAATTTGACAACTTGATGTTTTAAATATATAGTTATCAATTCTTTTTTTTCTTGTAGTTTGTACTTCTTTTTCAGTGTTTTTTCTTTTTACTTGGTGTCCAGCAGTGCCCACATAAATATTGTGTAACATCTGTTGTGAACTACGTAATGTTGATGTGCAATTTATAAAATTAAATATAAACATACAGTAGCCTCCCTCAAATCCACAAACCAGAAATCCACAGCTCTCTAAAATCCGCACATATTTTATGGATGTAAACAATGAATTTTTCAGTTCAGATATTGGGACAAAATTTGATTTTTTTAGTTTTGTATCAATCCCATATATTTTTTAATTTGTAATTTTCTTAATAATACTCTATTCATGTTTTTTTTCATAAAGGAAGAATAAATTGTTTTGGAAAAAAATCAAGATATTGCTGATATCACTGGTAACCACAATCTTTTTATCAAATACATTTATGCATTAATCAAGTTTTGGTTATTAAGCCTGGATAAACTTGAAAAAATAAATCCTTTTTTTATGATTTTGATGTGAATAAGCAATGTACTTTTATGAGGCAAGTTTTGTTGAATAATTTTGGAAAAATACATTTAATCTTTATAATGAATATTTAATCATACACAATTGATTAATAACTTGACCTTTGCTATTAATGCTTTAATCATTTAAAAAATTATCTAAATTTTTATTATTTTAATTTATTATCTATTTTAATATTTTATTATATTGTAAGCATTCATTATAGTTCAGATTGCACTATTAATTGCACTCTAATAACTCTTTAAAAAATGTAAACAAAGCAATCACCAGAAATCTGCTAAATTCTAAAATCCGCATAGCCTCTGGTCCCAAGCTGTGCAGATTTGAGGGAGTCTACTTTATTTAAAAAATTAAATTAATGATAATCAATTTTAAAAAAATTAATAAATTAAAAAATTACTCGTAATTGAAATAAGTTTTATCACATTTTCATTCAAACCTGTGTCTTATTTTGCTCATATATTAGCTCTGCTAGTTTAAAATGATCATTTCATTAAGTTATATTTAAATGTTTATTCTACTTTTGTTAATACAAATATATTTAAATAAAATATAAGTAAATTAAAAAATATATATGTATAAAGATTAATTTTTTTAAACTTTAATAATTTTAAAAACATAAGATAATTGAAATAAAATTTTTATCACCGGTTACTTCAAGCCTGTTTAATTTGGCTCAGGTTAGTTTTGATTATTTAAAATGATCATTTCATTAAGTTATACCTAAATGTTTATTTTATTTTTATTTACACAAGCATATCCCAAAAAATAAATTCATAATAATTAATTTTTTAAACATTAATAATTTAAAAACATAAGATGATTGAAAAAAAGCTTTATCACAGGTTATTCAAGCTTATCTTATTCTGTTAGCTTAGTAGTTTAAAATGATTTAAAATGGACTTTTCATCAAGTTACCATGCATAAATATCTAATCTATTTTTATTAACATAAACAGATCTAAATTACATACACATTTTTTTTTTTCTAAAAAGAAAACAAGGAAAAAAAATCTACTTGCCTATTTTATCACTTTCAACCTTGAAATTACTAACATCTTTTTTAGGACTTTCACCTATTTCTTTGTGCTTTTTCAATATTGCAACTATTCCCATCATTTTTTTATGACATTTTTTGCTTTTAGCTTTTACTCCTTTACCTGAAACTGTTTCAATCTCTGTAAAATAGAGCCATAAAAGATCCTTTTTCCTACCAGCCATTTTCCTTTTAAAAAAATCCAAATTGCCTTATACTATATCAAATTTTGCTATCTACAGTTCACTATTTTTAAGCAAAAAGCTTGTAGTTGTGATAGTTAATTCAAGTACTTGACATCAAGTGTGGGTGCAAAACAGGTTTGTAACTAACCCCTTATTGGTCAGTGAACAAAAGAAATTCTTCCTTATTATCTATTTACTCTGTAGTATGGGTTACCTTTGTTATCCCATTCAATGAAGTCCATAATCTCTCCAGGTGTCTACACAGAAAAGTAACCAGAGGATTTCTGTTGAAATATGAGATCATTCTTGGAGTCCATTGAGAATATATATTTTTATATTTTGTTTGATTTAAATAAACATGTACTTTTTTCAAGATATTTTAAAATTTACAGTATAGTTGAAAATTATTAAAAAAAAATTGATTTAAATCAATGATTTTTTTTAAAGTAAAGTGATTTAAATCATGATTAAAATCAAGCTGATTTAAATTGATGTACCCTGAATGATTGTATTCTAATTGTACACCAAAATATCAATATTTTATTTTTTTTTATAAAACTGAAGAATTCCAGTTCGTCAGACACCACTTTAATTTTTAGACATCAAATTGTTGAGACCTTGCATGCCATGCTTAAAAAAGTCAAATATTAAATATATAATTTTATATATATATATATATAAAAGAATTTTGTGAAATTTTAATGAAACAAGTAAACATTTTTCCATACCAAAAAAATATAAAAGAAGTTTGATCTTTAAGTATGTTTTGTAATCTGAAATTATTAAAATGTTATTCTGCTTATCTTATATTTATCTTACATTTCATATACAGATTTATGTAATTTAAAAGTAAAATCATGTAAAGTTTTTTTTAAATGTATAAATAAAAGACACTTGTGATCTTTTTAAATATATTTGTCAAGCTGTATACATACATTTCCTCATGATCTTATAAATTTCTTTGGTAATATATCCAATATGAATTTAATATCAAGCCACCTCTTTATTCCAGAGAAGATTGGAAACCTGTTCTTACAATTAACTCCATTGTTTATGGATTGCAGTATTTATTTTTGGTGAGTATTATACTTAGATGTGCTTTAATTGTATTAGCTTTTTTACACATAATTTAGAATTTTTTGATAATTTTGTATTAAATTGTCTGTTATCTTCTTATTAGTGCTAATTCTGAAACAAAAGGCTACTGGGAAAAATTCAATAAAAAAAAGACAGTTTTAAAGAAGGCACTCTTTGTGACCTTTTTTAATTAAACTGAATTTTTAAAAACTTGTTTACATTTTCCCCCTCTTATATTTGTGCACAAATGTTGCTATGAGAAAATAACATGGGCGATTATGACAAAGAACAGTAGTCAACCACTCTGAAAGTTTATGTGAAACAAAGCTCCAAAAGAACATTGTTACTCAAATCTTTGTACACAGTTACTCAAATTGCCAAGCACACCATGGGTCTTCACCACTTGGGCACTTTTCATGTTGGGGATTGTTGTTTATGGAGCTGTAATGCAGAAAAGTGGCCCAAATTGCCTCCCCCCCCCTTTTTTAATGAAATTTGAATTTCTCTTAATGGCTAGTCCGTAATAAATGGTCAATTTGTCAATGAGTTTTGCCGTTAGCCGATTTATACTGTATTTTTTTTTAATTATTGTTTTGCCTTTTATCTTCTTATCTTCAATTGTTTTGCTTACTAATTCACGCAAACATGTCCCCATTCTTTTTTGGACATGGCCGACACACTCCTTTTTATTTATTCGATATTCTTGACCATATAGTTACGCTTCCATAAGTTTTTATAAACTTTAACATCACAATCTCCAATATAATTATTATATTTTACTCCATATTATTGTGCAATCGTTCAAACAACTTGAGTATTGTGTGCACTTCCATATTACCAGATAGTCCGTTGTGATTTGCAGTGTATTCTTTTACTCTGTGTTCAGTGTACTGCTCTTCAAATTCTGCTGTGATACATTTTTGTTTCCAAGACACACATTGATTACAGTGTGAACTTTTACAAAAAATAGCCAAGACTTTTCCAGAGTAGTATCTTATGACAGAAGATACACCGCACAAGGAAGCAAATCCACGTTTTTTCCATATACCATCACCTGAGACAGTCAAATCTGATTAATTAGTACTGGCTTCAGCGTACGTTTCATTTTTTCGGTGTTGACTGCAAAAGAAAAAAGTTTATCTGCAACCATATGCACACATTTAAGAATTTTTTTGATGTAAGAATTGTAGACTGTTTGAGTCAGGAAACTGCTCGATATGTCCATTAGACCACAAATTTATTGCAACCTGCAAGACCTAAGCATAATAAATGCATTACAAAAATAAATCGTTGATTTATTTCATACGATTTTCCTATTTTCATGCCTGAGTCAATGTACATTGGATCACACTTTCCACAGTTCACTTCAATTTTAAAACCAAGTCCTTGTTTTTGGCATGCTCTAAAATTCACTTTGCCATTACAAATTTTACCATCAATAATATTAAAACATGTCACCAAATTAGAATTCGCAGTAAACACTAACATGAAATCTATTATTTTGTACTGAACAGCAATTTTTTTTTGCTGACAAGCTAGTGAAAGACTTTTCTACATTTTCAGTTTGCTTAGGAATAAATTGCTGTTTTCTTTTCTTTTTTTTTGGTTTATCTTTCTGAATACTTTTTTTTTGTCATCTCTTGTAACTTTACTCATTTTATAAATAATAAAGTTCAAATTTACATCTGTACAACAAGAAAAATGATGCCAAACTAACTTGGTTTAGTCATTCAAAATGACACTTTCAGAATCAGGTATATTTCTATAAATAGAATAACAAATGAGTTTTATTCCTATAGAAATTTAAAAGGGGGAAACAGCTAAGAGCAGCTGCTACAAAACTCCTAGCACAAAGCCAATGCAAAAGTACCTCTTTTAATTGCTTCGTGATGGTTACAGGGACATGACTTCTTATGACTTCAAATTTTCCAAGAATATTTCTTATAAATTGTGTATGACAAAAAAAAAAAAAAAAAAAAAAAAAAAAAAAACTTTCCCACTTTCCCTCTTAAGTTACCATAAATATCAAGTGGAAAGCAGTTTTCAAATTTGGTGGGCAGAGCACAAGTGTAGAACAAGTAAGAAAAACGTTTGCTGTCATCATCCATGGTCACTGGAATCTGTGCTTGTAAATAAAAGTAATTCTTTTTGTAATAACATCTAGATACTTGTTTGTTGTGGCATTATGGTATAAATGTTTCCATGTTATTTTAGTAGACCTAGCAACAAATTTTTATACTTATAAGTTTGCTTCACCTGAAACTGATGATTCAAACAGATCCAAAGCAGTGTGGTGAAGATGGCAGGAAAAATTCTGCCATTGATTAGAAAATTCCATAGACAGCAATAGAGGCAGCAGCAACAACACTTTATAATTTAGGATACATTGCAAAGTTTTACTCTCAATCTATCTGAAGTTTTTGATAAATGCAAAATCACTGATCGAGACACATATTAATATGTATGGCTACTGCAGTAGCTTTTGAGCATGATGCTGAAAATCTGTTAATAAATCTCACTTCTTTTTCATTGCTTTAGATGACAACAGATAGGCGAGACACACAGAAATATAGAAAAATTTATCCTAAATGACAGTTAAAAATTGCTGTTGCACTGGGATGGGAAGTTGCTCCCTGCACTCGCATATAATAATCGTTGATAAACTGGCAATAGTAGCAACTTTTCAGTGCAAGGACCAACTAGTGGGAGTCTCTGACATTCCAACATCTTCAATAGAAAAGCAAACCATGCCTGTATATCAAAGATAAATCAAGGATAAATAAATAAATCATAAATAATGTGATGTACTAGTAATAATATGTAAATAAATGGGGAATAGTTGGCAAAATTCAAGCACTTTGCTGCAGGGTTCGCACGGACCTTAAAAGTCCTTATAAACTCCTTATATTTCGATGGTCCTTAATAAGGATCCTTAAAGTCCTTATTTTTTATTGAAAGTCCTTATTTTTTAACGTGAGCTTAATATTAACGCGATCCGTAAAATGTTTTTAAAAAATCGCCAAACATTCCAAGGGTGATTATCGTCCGAAATTTTCGAAGATTTAAGGCATCCTCTTCCGAAAATTTGAAATTGGGTTATCAGTTCCGCATAGTTGCCAACTTGTATGGTTTAGCGCGCGGGAAAAACAATCGTGAAGAAATGCAAATTTCCTGAAAGGATCGCCGAAAAAGCACGTGTTTCGTCAATATTTCGTGGGAAAACGACGATTTCGTAGATGTTTTTGTCAACGAACTTTGTCAAAAGATCCTAAAAAACGCGAATTTCCTGTGTGAATCACGGAAAAAACGACAATTTCACCAAATATCGCAGATAAAACACTGATTTCGTCTGAAGACCGCGAGAAAACATCGATTTCATCTAAAGATTGCGGATATAACGTTGATTTCGTTAAAAGATCTCGGAAAACCCGGGGGGGGGGGGGGTGTTACTCGCAGAAGCCCCTCTCCCCCCCGCGCCGCCTATTTCCGAAAATGCGATGTGAATTTCCGAAAAAAAAAATTTCACATAGAATCACCTCTGAAACATTCATAATCTGCCAAATATGGCAGCTGAAAAAAAATCAAGTTTCTTTGTTATAATTCTCTTATTTCTGATTGGACATTAAAGCTGCCCCTTTTATTTCCCAATTGCGACGTAGAAACCTCATATTTACAAACACCAATCGTAAACAATATTCACCATCTAAAATTTCCTTTTCTTTGAAATAGAAATGAATAATAAAGAAAAGATATTTCGCCAAATAAATGCGCCAATCTGTTCTATAATCCGATAGGGATGCCGCGGACGCGCTATAGCACATAAAATACGCAAGAAATCAGCGACGGGACGCAAAAAAAGGAGCTTTTCGTCAAAAAATCGCATAAAGGCTAATTTAGTTAAAAAATGGCGGCATAACGAATAATTTTCGGCAAATTCTGTCAAAAAATTCGGGAAGAAAATGGCTAAATTTGTTACAAAATTCCGATAAAAGGCAGATTTCCTCCAAAAAATTGTCATAAAATGGTAACTTTCGTCAAAGGATCACGAAAAACCGGCACATTTCGTCATAGTATCGCAAAAAGGCAAATTTCGTTAAAAAATCGCGAAATAACGAATAATTTCCGGCAAATTTTGTCAAAAGATTCGCGAAAAATGGCTAATTTTGATATAAAATCCCGAAAAAAAGGTACATTTTTTCAAAAACTCGCGAAAAAACAAAAATTTCGTCCAAAAAGCGCGTTCAAGCGGCAAATTTTGTCAAAAAATTCGCATAAAACGGCAATTTTCATAAAAAAAATCATGATAAAACGGTAACTTTCGTCAGAAGATCACGAAAACCCGGTACATTTCGTCAAAAGATCGCGAAAAAAGGCACATTTCGTCAAAAGATTGCAATAAAACGGCACATCTCGTAAAAAAATCGCGAAAAAACGGCAAATTTCGTCAAAAAAAAAAAAAAAGACAAATTTTTTCAAAAGATCGTTTTAAAACTTAATTCTCGTCAAAGGGGCGCAAAAAGAAGGAAAAAAAAAAGTTAATGCCAGGATAGAATTTTTCTGTTCCAAATGCTAACTTTCCTGCTTCCAAATTATTTCTTTTTTGCTGCTCCAAAAACAGATTTTCCTACTTAACAATCTGTTTTTGATTGTTCCAAATCTTTCTAAGTGAATGTAACTTCTGAAAACACCCATTCATTAAACAAAAAATACAACAAAAGTATTCTTTTTTCAGGAAAAATGTCTTTTTCAATAAATCAGTTTTGCCCCCTTTAAAAAAAAAAATGTGAACAATAATGACACTTGTTATCTTCTACAATCAAATAAGCATTATTTTATAATTCAATTTGTACTTTGCATTTTTATTTTTAAAAAGTAAAGATTATTTACATATTATTATTAAAACAATAATTATTGCATTTAATTTTTCTTTTGAAAATGAACAAGTTCAATTTTTGCATCTAAAAATGACTTATTAGTGGGGACCTGCTTTTGTAAAAAAAGGACCCAGAATTTTAGAAGTCCTGGGTCCCCGGGACCCAGGATTTTTCAAGTCCACCGGTATCTGCTGATCTGTGTTTAATCGTAGTCTTATTATTTCACTGGATATCTGTAGTATGGTTAACAGCAACAGTCTTCCTCTGCAGGAAATAAAAGGAAATTAATTGAAGATGACTTAGGTTTTATAAAGAAAAAAATATGGCTTCTTGAAAAAGAAGCATCGGAGTTAGAAAATAAGGCCCAATGAATTAACTGATAAAGCTGAATCAACTAAAGATATTCAATTATTTATAAAATCGAACAATTGTAGAAAATCTGCAAAAGAAAAAAGGAAGAAATTTACTCCCTGACCAAAAAAATAGATGCTAAAAAAAAGTTGCAAGCCAACTAATGTTATATATTTTGTTATACAATTACATAATTATGTTTTAAGAATTTCAATCTATTACGATTAAAATTTAATGTAAGTAATTATATGTACTGTTCTTTTTTAACTTTAGGAAGTCCTTATTTTTCTTTTAAGGAAGCCCTTACAAAGTCCTTACACAGTCCTTATTTTTCATTTAGCAAATTCTGTATGAACCCTGTGCTGTGACATGATAGAAAGCAACACAAGTCGAATAATTACTGTGCATATCTAGAAAAAAAAAATTTTCAATAGCGACCTATTATGTTGTGAATGATTTATATGTAACCTTGTCCACAACAAATGGCGCCTCTACTGCACATTTATTGTGATCGGCTAATCGCCGGTCAATCATCAGTCTAGAGCTGACCATCATGTAGCTAGGTTGATTGTATTTATAAATCTTCATTGCACAGTGTTAAATAGTCTCCAGCAGGCCTGTCCAAACTTTCCGTAAGAGGGGTGCATTTCAGTTCTTGGCATTCAATGAAGGGCGCCATTATACACATGACTAAAAACATGAGTTAATACTAATGCATAGTACTAGTATACACGCATGTCTTAACATAATATAAATGAGCCCTACAGCAGTATAGACAAAAGATCCCAACGACTTTGCAGAATTACTAGTATTAAATTTCAAATTATTCATTTTTCTATAAGATGTCTATTTTAAAAATGTTTGTAACGTAAGGTGCCAGAAACTTTAATCACGCCTATAATAACAACAATAACAAATAAATAAATAAACTTATAAATCTGAGATATTGCTAGGTTTCTTCTAGCATTTGAAAATGTGCTTTGACTTATTTTGAAGGCGGGAATTTAGTTTCATGAAAAATACAAAACCAAAGACAGGTATAATTGAGACCAATCCATTTGGAGTAGTTCCAGAGAGATAGCCTGGAAATGCCTGTATATAAAAATCATTTTGTACTGTTTTATTAATTTTTCTAGGCAAATCGAAAAAAAAAAATCCCAAAATTTTCGGAATCAAGAAGAAAGAGTTAAGCCCCTTTATCCTTCGTATAAAACAGCCAATGGATCAGAGAAAAGAAAAAAGTTGAAGTTATATGCACATGTGTCTTCAAAAGAGCAGGTGAAGACCCCCCCCTTTTTTTTTTACTTTTTAAATATTAAAAAGAGCTATTTCCCATTATTACCATTATAATTACATTTTTTCGATAAGTACACTTCTGGTTTTTAATGCGTATTCATAGATTTTGAAAATATCTCTGATGTAAATATTAATGCTTTTAAAGAAAACATTCTTTATAGATTTTAAGATTAAAAAAAAAAAGTTAATAACAGGAAACCTTCAAAAGGGCGCCAAGAAAATCTGCAAAGGGCGCCGCGTTGGACAGCCCTGGTCTCCAGCATATGAAACTACCCTTTTAACTTTTAAAGTTATTTTAATGGTGATGAAGATCAGATTGAAGCATGATATTAGAAGAAAATTTTGTTTTCTCGGTAGTTTTAAGCATCGAACTTAGCCACACCATGTTAAGTCGGGCCGCATGAAGTAGTGGGTCGTTGACACACTGTATTAAGCTTAAAGCGTGGATCAAAGTAGTGTGTGTCACTTGCTGTTGAAACAATCATAATAGCGGAAGATGGGTTCATTCGGACAGATAAAACAATTCAATGCATCAAATGAATCCTGGACCTTGTACACCAAACGTTTGCAGCATTTCTTCGAAGCAAATAGGATAGATGATCTCAATGGCCGATGAGTGAATTTTTTTACAGTTGTCGGCCCAGCTACATATGAATTGTTGTGAAAATTGCTGTCATCGGCAGTGGCGACTATGAAAACACTCGCTGAAATTATAGAAGTGCTCAACATGCATTTTGATTCAGCTCCATTGATAATTGTTGAGACGTATAAGTTAAGAGTAGAGCGCAAAAAGCCAGCAAAT
Source organism: Maratus speculifer (assembly GCA_964019185.1). Taxonomy (NCBI): domain Eukaryota; kingdom Metazoa; phylum Arthropoda; class Arachnida; order Araneae; family Salticidae; genus Maratus; species Maratus speculifer. The sequence continues at coordinate 286,816,683 of OZ025293.1, forward strand.
CGGTTGCAAATTTTGTAGTGGAACTATGCAGTTTAGCAAAATACTGCAACTACGGTACATCACTCGATGAAATGCTATGTGACCAAATCGTGTGTGGCATCAAGATAAAGTGATTTAGTGGAAGTTATTGGCTAACTCTAGCTTGGCCCACAGGGATCATAGTGTGCATGGAAACAGCAGCAAGAGATGCAAGTAATTTGCGAACTATAGCAAATTCCGAAGTAAATAAAATTCAATTTAAGAAAAATTTCGCTAATACTCGGAAATGTCCAAATCCACATGTTGCTGGTCAACACATAGAAAGCTGCAATAGAAGCGGCAAAGCTCACGTGTCAAGCAATTGCAGGTTTTAAAATGTGACATGCATGCTGCTACTGCAAGAAAACAGGGCACATCGCAAAAATTGGCTGTTCAAAGAAAAATAATTCTGGTACTAGAGTACACAAATTGCAAGTTGTTGAATCAAAAAGTGGAACATATACTATGTTTAATGTCACTGGAGTTGAAGCTCTACCTCCAGCTAAAGTAGAAGTGCTGATTCAAGGAAAGCCATTTATCTTTGAAGTTGATTCAGTTGCCCCATTTTCTCTGATGCCATGGAAGGTTTTTGGTAAAATGGGAAGATATTTTCCTCCCTTGGAGCAAACTTCCATTAAATTGAATTCATTTACTGAGCATCCAATTGAAGTTATGAGTTTAACCCAAATTCATGTGTCGTGAAAGGACAATTCTTGTTCCTTATGTTTGTTAACCCCTTGAGGGGCAAAGCCCTTCTGTTCCTAAAATGTTCATATGATTGACTTACACCGGTATTCATAAACAAATTTATATGATAGTAAGCAAAAGCTGTTTTTCACGTATATTGTAAAAAACAAAACTTAATACTAAAATTCCGGTGCCAATGTGGCTTAAGGGAATTAAAATTAAGTGGTATATATTATATACCGGTGCCCTTCAAGGGGTTAATTGTGAAACAAGGCAATGTAAATTTAGCAGGCCGAAATTAGATTTACCTGTTACAGTTGTTGACAGTATTCAAGAATAATAACCCTTTGTTCATTAATAATATACCTAACTCTGAATTATCTTTTCAGAAGTTGTTAAGTGAATTTAAAGAATTATTTGCATCAGAATCAGGGTTAGTACAAAATGTTAAAGTGCATCTATTGAAAAACGAATCAGCAACCCCTAAATTCTTACAAATGCACCCTATTCCATATGCATTAAGGGAAAAGGTTGAGAAAGAAGTACAGTAGATTCCCTCAAATCCACAGCCCTCTAAAATCCGCACATAATTTATGGATATGAACAATGAAATATTCAGTTAAGATACAGGGACAAAATTTGACTTTTTTAGTTTTACATCAATTCCATACATATTTTAATTTGTAATTTTTGTTAATATTACTGAATTTATGTTTTTTCACAAAGGAAGAATAAATTTATTTCCGAAAAAATTCAAGATATTGCTGATATTATTGGTAAATACAATCTTCTTACCAAATATATTTATGTATTAATCAAGGTTTTGGTTATTAAATTCGGCTAAACCTGAAACAAAACTTCCTTATTTTATGATTTTGATATGAACTAGTAATGTACCTTTAAGATGCAAGTTTCATTGAATAATTTAGGAAAAATACATTTCATCTTTATAATGAACATTTAATCATTAATTATTGATTATTAACTTGACCTTTGCTTTTAATATTTTAATCATTTTAAAAATTATCTAAATTTTTATTATTTTAGTTTACCTATTTTAGTATTTTATTATATCGTAAGCTTTCATTATAGTTTTGATTGCATTATTAATTGCATTCAAATTACTGTTTAAAAATTGTAAACAAAGCAATGACCACAAAATTCTAAAATCCACTCAACATTTGTTCCCAAGCTGTGTAGATTTCAGAGAGTCTAATGTACTATGCCTTGTGGAGGAAAGCATCCTGGAACCCACAAAGACAGCTGAATCAGTAGCACCAATTGTTCCAGTCCTAAAAAGCAATAGCGCATTAGAATTTGCTGCAATTTTAAACTCACCACTAACAAATCTACTGAGTTGGAGCAGTATCCATTGAAGATCTTTTTGCCCAGTTATCAAGTGGATGTGTATTTTCAAGATTAGATCTCAGCGATTCATATTGCCAATTACAACTTGATGAAGAATCCAAGGATCTGATAATCATAAACACTTATAAAGGGCTCTTTCCATTATACAAGATTACCATTCAGAATAGTGTCAGCTCCAGCTGTGTTTCAGCGAGAGATGGACAAGATTCTTCTTGGGATGAAAGCTGTTTGTTACTTTGATGATGTTCTGGTCCTCAGAAAAGACAAATATGAACACCTTCAGCATTTAAGTGCTGTTCTTGCAAGATTCCAGGAAGCAGGCATGAAACTAAATAAGGACAAATACAAATTTCTGAAGACCTCGATCAAATATCTGGGACACCATATTATTAGTGAAGGCCTCCATCCACCCGAATCCAAAGTTGAAGCAATTGCAAAAGCACCAGAACCATGTAATGTTGATGAATTACATTCTTTCTTGGGACTTATCACTTATTATGCAAAGTTTTTGCTTAAAATGGCGACACTGCTTACTCCATCGTATGCACTTTTACAAAACAAGTCAACTTGGTAATGGGGAGCAGAACAGAAGAACAATTTTGCCAAGGCCAAAGAAGCATTACAAAATTCATCTCTTTTAATGCATTTTGACAATGAAAAAGAAGTTGTCTTAGCCTGCAACGCCAGCCCTTATGGACTCAGCTGTTTTGTTCCCTTATGGACTCGGAGATTTTCAGTTCAGTTTCATGCGAAAGCGTGAAACTGAAAACGATGATTGCCCAGTTGCTTTTGCATCAAGGTCCTTAACCAAAGCTGAAAAGAATTATAGTCACATTGAGAAAGAAACATTGAGTTTGGTGTGACAAAGTTTTGCAAGTGTATCTTAAGTCAAGCCTTCATCCTGCTGATGGATCATCATTGCCTGGTTAATCTTCTTTTCCAAGATAAGCCAGTGCCTGTTGTGGCTGCTGCACAGATTCAATGCTGGGTTCTGACACTTTCTGCATATTCCTATACATTCAAGTATCGTAAAGTTAGTTTACACGCTAATGCAGATGCTTGTAGTCGGCTGCTGCTAAATACCAAACAAGCTATTCCACCAGTTCCAGCAGACGCCGTTTTAGTGATTAGAAAGCTTGATGACAGTTCAGTAACTAGACACAAGATTGCTTCAAAATTAAGAAATTACAATCTCAAATCATATATTAAGGCTTTTCCTAAGAAGATAGAAAAATACCTACAGCTTTTTTTAAATTTAAATATGAATTGTCAATTGAGGAAGACATAATCTTAAGAGGCACAATAATATACATTCCTCCACATTTTTGAAATAATGTCATTGGTGAGCGCTATTCTGTTTATCATGGAATTATTTCCATCAAGTCACATGCTCATTCTTATGTCTGGTGGCCTGGTATAGATAGTGATCTGGAAGCGGCTGTAAAAAATTGTGTAATTTGTCAACAAAAGCTTCAGCACCTCCAGCATAGCACATTCCTTGGAATGCACCAAACCAGGCATCGGAACGAATTTACATCGACCACGCAGGACCACTGGTAGGTAACGCTGTTGATAGTTGTGGATGAAAAAACTAAATGGTTAGAGGTCATATGAGTGAATAGTACATTTTCCAGTGCTACCATAATAGTGTTACGAAGTCTTTTCTCTTGCTGTAGCCTTCCAAAATACCTGGTTATTGACAACAAACCTGGATTTAGCAGTGAAGAATTTGCAGAATTTTTGTCTAATAATGGCATCATATGCATTCCGACAACACCGTACCGCCCATGATCCAACAGCGTGGCTGAATGTGGCATGCATACAGTTAAATCAGCAATGAAAAAGTTGACTGAAGGAACTTTTGAAGAGAGACTATCCCGTTTCCTTCTCATTTACTGAATCGCACCTTCAGCAGTGACAGGATTTTCTCCAGCTGTAGCAATGTTTTTGCGTCCTCTCTGGACACAGCTGGACTTGATTCGTGATCCTACTAGAAACATTTTTGAGAGGAGAAAGACTCACTCATAAAAATATTTCCTGAAGGTACTCCAGTGTGGGTGCACTCTTTTGGCCGAGGCCCTCCATGGATTGCTGGTAGTGTATTGCACCCACTAGGTAAAGTGATGTGTGAAATGACAACCCTTGCAGGCACCTATAAATGTCATTATGATCAACTGTGGAGCAGAAATGAAGGCCAGACAAAGGAAGTTCCTCCTGCAGCTGTTGCATCAAATCCTGTGATTCCACAAGCAGAAATAACAGATGTGCTTGCTGAAAAACACTCAGACACCCCAATATCCACAGTGCTTTCCCTGCAGATAAGTCTATTTAAAGGGAACAGTTCAAAGTCAGACCCCCCCCCCCCAATGCTTTCCCCGCAGATAAGTTTATTTAAAGGGAACAGTTCAAAGTCAGACCACCTGTGCTATCGCCACAGGTGGTTAGGCATGATCCAACAATTTCCTTGGTGAGATGTTCAAAACGTCGTAGACAAAAGCCAGCATGGTTGCAGTTATGAACTGTTGTGCCAAAGGCTGATTTTATTATATGGATAGTTCCTGTTATTTGATTATTTTGAACTGTTTCTATTTGAGAACTTTCATATACTGAACTGTTCCTGTAGTGTATATAATGAACTCTTTTGTATTTTGTTAAGAAAGGGACTGTTGTGAATGATTTATATGTAACCTTGTCCACAACAGATGACGCCTCTACCGCATGCTTATTGGGATCGGTCATTCGTCAGTCTATAGCTGACCATCATGTAGCTAGGTTGTGATTGTGTGAATAAATCTTTATTGCACAATGCAAATAGTCTCCAGCCCATAAAACTACTCTTTTAACTTTTATATAGTACTTCCCTGGCTCTCATCACATTCATGAGTTAGTTTTGAGGAGCTGTTTCAACTCACTGATGGGTGCAACTCTTAGTCCAGACAAGAAGTGTTTCAAAATGTTTAGACAGTCATGCTAGGTGGATGTGTAAAGCAATTTATACAACTATAATATACTTGTTTCAAGACAATTTCAGTTAACTCATGGGCAGTAGAATTTCTTATTCATTCAACTGATAAACATCAGGATGATTGATACAGAAAATCAGTCAAGCTGCATCTAAAAAAATTTCCAAACATCTGTGGTATTTAGCTGCCAAAACTTTGGTTCTATTAATATTTGATGACAATTTTCTAATGGAGATTAAGTCATATGGTTCAAGTTAGATAGCCATATTCAAAGTCTTGGTAATTTCATAGTGGAAATTACCATTTAGCACTAAAAGTAATAGTAATTACTTGAATGGGGAAGCAAATATAAGTGAAAAACTATATGAAGAAAATAAACCAAAAAGATTACATTATGAACCAAAATATTTTTTTTTTTCAAATATTAAGTTTTTGTCACTTATAGCTCCTGATACAAGTCTTCAAGATTTTCAATCAACATTGAGTTCTTCAACAATGACTCTTTAACATGGAAGGACGATCCTGGTTACAAAAGTGAAAAATTTGAAAAGATGGCAGATGATGATGTGGCTTGAAATGTTGTCAAACTCATTCAGTATAACAATAAAATTCTCACAAAATCTAAAACTGAGAAACAGTTTGTCTTACAGATAGTTAGCAAAAACTGAAAGAAATAACCACTAAAACCACAAATTGCCACTAAATCCTTTCTTCACAAAAACTAATGTTCAATCTTCAGTATTCACAGAACACTGAAAAGTGTTCATCTTGTTTAGCATGAACACTGTTCATATCATGTTTCTGATGCTACAACATCTGTGATAAATAAAAATGAGTTGGTCTTATAGAGGTTCTTAGTTTTCTTGCAAAATTTTCTAACTTTTTCATGATATTTTTGGAAGTTTTCAAATTAAATTTTGTTAAATATCATATAGTATGTTTTCAGACAACTGCTAGAATTGCATGGATGTGTCCACATGAATTTCTGTGAGAAGAAAAAAGAAATTAGGCAAGATAGGGAAGAATATACCAATCTGGAACAGAATTACCCATTGCATGCACTATGTTACAACTTCAAGGCATTTCTGGATAGCTTTACAACTGGCCAATTGAGCCAAAATTTTGCACAGCTCTTTGTTTTGTTGATTGGATCAGAATTAGTTGGTGGAAGCAAGAAAATTTTTACCTTCAGAAAGTTGCCTATTGCTAATGGCCACTTTAACCCTTTGAGCTCTGATGGTTGAATTTTCTACCACTTAATTTTAATTCCGAAATGTCACAACAACTCCAGAAAATTTGACCAAATTTATTTGTAAAAGGTTTAATGCATTTTTTCGTGTACATCGTTAACCGATTTTTTTCTTTGCAAAATACTGGTGCCAATGTCACATTTTGAATTTTGAAGAAATTTACCCACCAGAGCTCAAAGGGTTAATGTACAGTTAAATTTTATTTTATTCTATAAATAAAAGTTAAAATGTGTCTAAATTATAAGAGTTTGGTTACCCTTTTCCTTATTTTTGCTTTCATGCCTGCACTGTTAAATCTTATGCATGGGTTGAGGCATAGGGCTCATCTACATACAAAAAAGAAAAAAAAATCTTTTTTGTTTTTGTTCAAATGACAACATCTACCTCCGATACCATTTTTAAGTTTTTCATATCAAATCAAGAAGGTAGCTTATGTATTTTTTGTCATTTTATTTATTATTGATTTTTTTAAATCCAGAACAAAGAAACTCATTGATTTTTTACTTAAATGTTTAGTTGATTGTTTTCTGACCCAACCCAATGCAAGTAATGAATAATAACATATGTTTTTTTTATGTCATTTCATTATGACTTTGAAAGAATATTTTCATTTTTTTGAGGTGTTTTACAATAGTATTTGTTAAAGTTCTGTCTTTCCCTTTCTTTTAAAAAGCTCCAAAGTAATTTCCATTTTTTTTTTCAGAAAATTTCAAATTGATATTTTTCCCAAATAGTAAACCCATTTTTAATATCATATTAGAGATGCCTAAATCAAATCAATATTGAAAAGAATATCTTATACATTTTTTTATATAAAAAAAATATATAAAAGAAAATTGTTATAAAGAAAATTATTAAATTTTTATGTTTTATGAATGTTTTAAATATAATGATGAATATCTTTTGAAAGTTCTTTTTAAGCTAATGGGGGTTAATATGTTTACTATTTTTTTAGGCAGGATAGAATCAGATTTCTATCATCTGCCTAACTGTTTCATTATGGTTAAACCTGTCTGTAATGGAAACTTACATAAATCTAAATATGTTTATTGAAGGAGCTGGGTATCTAAAATCTATCCAAAGTTTATTTTCAGGGGTGATTGTGTTCTGGGTGCACCCAGATTTCCGGGTTTCTCAATTAATCCTCCTGGTTTATGATTCATTACATTTAGTGGAATATTCAAACACTTAAAAATATTGCAAATTTTGAAAAGTCATGGGAAAAACACAAATGTCTCCAAAGAATAATGGCAAAAACATGAATTTCTTTAAATAATCACTCAAAAAGCTAATTTCTTTAATCAATTGTGGGAAAAAACTATCAATTTCATCAAAAAATCACAAACAAATGATCAATTTCTTCAAAAAATCGCAAAGAAACTATCAGTTTCATCAAAAAATTGCAAAAAAACATACAATCTTGTCAAAAAATCGCCAAAAAAAAAAAATCAATTTTGTCAAAAAATCATTGAAAAAACAATCAATTTCGTCAAAAAATCACCAAAAACGATCAATTTCTTAAAAACGCCAATCAATTTTGTCAAAAAATCGCGATAAAAACAATGTTTCATCAAATAAATCACAGGGAAAAAAAGAGCAATTTCATCAAATACACATGAAAAAAAAAAACAAATTTCATGAAAAGATTGCGATAAAAAAAAAAAAAAAAAAAAAAAAAAAAAAAAAAAGGTTACTGCTGGAGTGGAACTTTCTGTTCCAAAAAATGTTTTTGCTGCTTTAAAAACTGATTGTATTGCTACATTTTTAAAAAATATACTTTTTATTCTTTACTTTCCCTAAAAACTGTTTTATCTGCTCCTTTTTTTTTTTTTTTTTGCTGTTCTAAAACTTTTTGAGTGAATGTGACCTTTGGAATTGGTATATTCTGCATTGATAATTTTCAGGGTTTTCTACTTTGTATCAATTAATTTTCAAGTTTATTTTACTTTGTATCAATTAATTTTTAGAGTTTTTCAAACTGAGTCACAATTACTCCTGTTATTTTCATGTAAACAAATGAGATAGACATGGAAAACTTGTGGAAAATATATAGAAAACAACAATAAAGGCCTTAAAAACCTTTTGTGCACATTTGCATTAAGTTTGTAACTATAGATTAATAATTGTTTTGAGACTCAAATGAAAGGTCACCAGGTTACATGTGACCAGTGGGTAGGCTGCAGGTTAAAATGCTGATCTATACAATAATATGAAGTTTGGTATTTGCTGTGCTCTTATTTTTTTTCCTGTGGTTAAGATAAGTTAATTGAAGAATTAATAATTTAAATGTTCATGACTTGTAATTTTCAGGCTATCATCCCTGTCTTGTGCAGCTTTGATGTGAGTACTGTCCTAAGTTGATTTCACTGTATTTCAACATATGATTTGTACAATACTCAGCATGCTTTGTTTCAGAGAGTTTAGCTGAATTGATAATCAAAACATATAAAAGGTTTATATGAAGATTTTGAAAATTATATTTGTTTTAACCTTTCAGCACACGCACTTACATTTGTAGATTGGCTTCTTCACAATGTAATTGGGTGTCCATGGTTTTTTTTAAATATATAATTTTTTTTTTTTGTCAAGTTTTTATTTTATGCTCAGTGCATGTTATGAATTATTTATGACTACTTTGCATTATTAATCTCATAATTATATTTCTTAATAGGAGCCAAATCCTGAAGATCCCTTAAACAAAGAAGCAGCTGAAGTTTTACAGAATAATCGAAGAGTGTTTGAACAGAATGTTAGAAAAGCTATGTCAGGAGGCTATGTAGGCTCTACTTATTTTGAACGTTGTTTAAAATAATTTAGTGAAATTTTATATAAAACTGAATCCAGTGGACTACAATGTTTGGGATTATTCAGATTATATTGGAAGAGCATGTATGAAATAAGAGACTGCTATGTTTAAGTTCATCTCTTAGTGTTTACTATCAAAGATATATTCACATTACATGAACTGAATACTACTTTTGTCATGGGCAATTTTAAAGAAAAAAAATGAGCTATGCATTATTTATTTTTTTGAGCTTCACTTTACTTTGCATATCCTTTACGATACTCATGTGTTCTTATCATCTGTATTTTTCCACCTCCAGCTAATGCGATGATTTGTAATTTAATTCGCTGCATTATTTTTAGGTTTTGATCAATATTTTAAGTTGAATGAATTTGTTTTTAATTAAATAACTCATGTGAACATTTATGTATTTTTTAATGTTTAATTTTGTATTATTCCTCTGCAAATCATTTTAGATAGTATATATACTCTAATGAATGTTTGCAGGTTAATATGTGAATGCACATGTTATATGTAAATATTCTCTCTTAAATTTGACAAATATTTTGCAAATTTTAGGCAAGTAAAAGTAATTCAGATCAAGGAAGATATACATAAGGACTATTTTTTACATAAGCTAAATTAAGTGGTGATATTCCTGATACATTTCCCTCATTCTTTATGTGTTTGTATTTTATTTTTACCAATAGAAAATAAGAATATTCAATTCATACTTTGGAATTAAAACAACATTGGTGCTTATCTATTCTTCTCAAGATTTTTCTTTGTGTGACTGTATGTATGTCTTCTTGTACACATGCTTATTAGCTCCAAGAGGGCTAAAAACAAATTATTGAGAAAAGTTCTACCTTTTGACAAATGGGAAGTGTGCCTAAAGCTATTTTATTTTCTTAAATGTTAGTGTCCAAGTGTTGTATAAGCAGAAAGGAGAAGTATATCACTTCTCAATGAGATTGATTGTTATCAATTGTCATAGTTTTAATTTAAAACATTCAGAAAAGAAATGAGCTTTAAAGAACTTAAAAAACAAAAAGGTTTTTTAATTTAAGATTGGAATTAAAGAAAATAAAATGGGCTGTAAATTATTAAAAAGCATAGCAGAAAAAATTAGGAACATTGCTGTTTATTTTCTGTTAATCTAGTGATACTTTATATTTATTAGTATTTTTGGTAACTTCATTAGATTATAATGAATTAGAACTTCCAAAACATCAATTTTTAAAATTGGTTCTTTTATTATGATTGAAATAGAGCTTCACTTTTATATCTAAAAGAATAAATGCAAGAAACATTTAAAGGCATGTAGAACATCATGACAAGTGTCAGTTTTTGCAAAACATTTAACATCATGTAATTTACTTAAATATCGAGATAAAAAGATTTAAAATCTTTGAAAATCCTAAAAATTTTGAGAGTATTTTTAATTATTTAATTTTTTTTTCACTCAGACCTATAGTGTTAGGTATTAAAAGGAAAAAAAAAAAACAATTTTGGAAAGTTTCAACTGCTTACCTAAAAAATAATTTTAGAAAAATGTACTAAAGCATAAAAAATGCATATTGATGAAAAGCAAACTGCATGCATTCACTTACAGTGCATAAATTATTTTAAAACCTCCCAGCACCATAGTCTTTTAGGTTCATAATCATTTAACACCATAATATTTTATCTCTATTTTTTTGGCCGATAATTAAAAACTAAAAAAAAACCCATTTTATGTTCTATGTGCCCTTAGGGTGGTTCTGAAATCCAAACTGACTATTTTATGGCACTTATTATAATTCAATTTTGTTCACAAATGCATTATATTCATGCAGGTGTCCTTATTCAAAATTCACATAATTGAACAGTTTTACAGTGGAAAATCTTTCCGTAAATGCTGTTAAAGTTGTTACTTTGAACCAAATATCTAGATTGAGAGAAGGGGGGGGGGGAATTACTGTCTCTACCTAGCAATTGCCTATGAATCAAGATGTAATCAATTTGATGAAAAATAAAAGAACTGTTTGATTACAAATCACTCCAATGTGCAAGTGTTCTGCTTTTAAATTTTTAAAATGTGTCAGAAAGTTTTGCATTGCATAGTGTGGTAAAATAATTTTTCATGAAGCATCTTAATTGGTAATTCATACTTCTGATTTGTGACTTAGTTTATCATGATACATGTGTAAATTTCTGGGAAAAAGAAATTCTGTTCTGTAAATATCGTGATTCAAAATTAAAATGCTGCGGAGAAGTAAGACTGTGCCTGTAAATCATTAACTGTATTAATGAGTGTACTAAATTAACACTTTAAGATTGTAAACTGAGATAAATATGCCTTTTAAAATATTAAATATTTCAACTGTTGAGTTTATTGCTTTCTTTTATTTATTTGGTTGGTTACTTATTACTTTTATTACTCAGTTTAATCTCATGAAATCTGATCCAAATAAAATCAATTTATTTTAAACTAAGAATTAAGTTTCAATTAAAAAAATATATATATATTTGCTATTTTATTTGATATTTGAGTAAAAATAAACTTGCATTTTGTTGTTGGATTTATGTATGTTTTGAAAAATATGCACTAAGAAAGGAAAATTAGATTTCCTGTCAATTAATATATATCATTTTTCATGGCTTCTTTTACCCACTTACTCCATCAGAAAGAAGGAATTGACATTAAACTATGTATCAAGTTGAGAATCCATTGTCACAAAAAATTATTCACCCTAAACTAATTTAAATTTGTTGATCTATTCTTAGAAAAAAAAATGCCTTGTCCTGTTTATATTGAAATTATACTTTTTTTTTTGGGGGGGGGGGAATAAATTTAATGTAATTATAGAAATGCATTGGAAATTGTTTCTAATTATATATTTTTTTCATTATTGTCTATAATCATGTTAATATTGTGTGATGCCTTTGAATGTGAGTTTTTGTAAAGTTTGTTAACTTTATGTTCATTTTTTTAACAGAATTACTACAGAAGAAAATTAGTTTTTATTATTTGTTTTTAAAATAGTGTAATTTGTTTTTTATATTTAGTACACATTGTGTTCTTTTCTAAATTTTAAATCTACATGAATTTTTTTCCTATACATATAAAGTGCATCATAAAAAAATTCGATAGTGAAATTTTCTTTTAAATTTTTGTGTTAGAATAAGCTTTTTCCCTTTATTTAATAATTACTGAAATGATGTAAATTTTTATTTTGAATGTATGCCAATGAATTTATATATAACTTTTACTTTCATAAAGTTAATTTACTAAAGGTATTTTAAATGATGGTGTAACTTTATTGTGATGAAAAATAATCAGAAATTGTTCAAAAATAAAATTTGAAATCATTCAAAATACAATTTTAATGTATTTTAATAAATTATTCCTTTCAAATTACTCTTTACTGCACACGACTGTCAACATTTTTTCTTCACAGGTCTTATAACGCTTTATTTTTTAAGTTATTTTGTCTGAAATGATTTAGAATTTGCTACAATTTTTTATTCATTTCTCCATTCACTCACAAGACTAGTAAAGCTGTAGTTTTTGTTTAAGAAACTGGAAATTGTCATATAGTGCCATATCAATTTTAAAAGAGCTTGAAGTTTATTTATAAATTTTTGGTTAAAGATTCATGAATTAAAACATTTTGAGCAAATGCATTATCACAGTTCATAAATTATGCTGCTATAGGGCTGTTTTCTAATGGTTTCTTTTGAATATTAATAAAAATTCCAAGAAGTATTCTTATAATAGTGTGACTAAACTGGCATTCAGAAAAATTACAAAAACAAAAAAAAGTAGCTTACTTGCAAATAGCAAATATTTAATAATTTGCTAATAAATGTCAGCAATATTATACCACTCCAATCTTAAGAAAAGATGCAGAACATAAGTCATGTGTAAAGATGAGTCATTCTTGATGCTTGTTTACCTTTGTTTTGTTACCTCATTTTTAAATAGTGATAATATTTTGTGCATTCACTTTAAAGTGTAAATGTACATGTATTCTAATGTTGCCAGGTTTAAAATTGCAAATGCTTGACAATTGGGAGAACATAAATACTCCTGTAAAATCTGAAAACAAAATCATGCTTAAATATAAAATTTTTGTGACTCCAACTGAAATGGTAAAATACAGTTAAAAGGTACTTATTAAGACTGCAATCTGTTTAAAATAGAAATAATTTTTTGGGGTTCTCTTCTGGATTCTATTTTACAAGTTACTCTTTTATTTTCACTTTATTTAATGTATGTTAATTATACATTATCCATAAGGGGATGCTTTGAAATTAATCATGCTAGAAATATTAAAACATTAATACTTTTATGACCATAAATACTCACAAATCAATATCAGCAAATCATTTCATAAAAGAACTGCCTATTGTGCATTCTGCTACTAGAATATAACAAAAACTCCTGCTGTCTGTTAAATTTCAACAGATTTTATAATAATAATTATTACTATAAAGAAACCCAATCATGTTAATTTTTTACATAAATTTATAATATTGGTAAGATTTCCATTAATTACACATTTTATCAATGATATAAAATTGTGTTCTGATTAAATATATTTTTATTTAACATGAAATAAAATGTATATTATTTAAATGTATTCCAAGTTAAACAACAGTATAAAAAGTTGTGTTAAAGACTATACTTTATTATATATAACATTTCAGAAACATTTTTTATATAAACATGTTTCTTATTTGTTAGTATATAGTTGTCAAATTTGATATGAATTGCTTTGAAATTAATCTTTATTTGGATTTTTACATTTTACATGATCAAATATTAAATTACATTTGTCAAATCTTGTTACATTAATCTCAGAAAGTACCCTTTTTGTTGCAGCATTTGAAATGAGGCTGGTGCCATAAATGTATCAATGAAGTAAATTTAGGAAATGGAATATTCCTCCTTTTATCAAAATACTTTTTCATCATCATTGTTATTATTTTTTTGTCATAAAATGTGATATTTTTTGTAGACATGAACAAAGTGGATTTTGGAATTTTGCAAGCTCTTGATTTTATGAGACAAAACTGTTGGAAATCAAAAATTATAATACATAAGTATCAAAATTAAATTAAGAGACTCAGAATACTGCTCAAAACATGAAAAAAAAAATAATAACAATATATAAAATATTAGATTTGCATAATTTTTTTTCACCAATTTATCATTTTTGGCTTTCAGCTATTTTTCATACTTTTTCTTTGCACATTTTCTTCTAAAAACAGGTCTAGATGGTTTGTGAGAGAAAAAAAAAAGTACGCTCTCGTATGTTGTGAAACTTAAAGAACAATGCTAAATAGTTCACAAACCATGGGAAAATGGATAATTTTTTTTAATTATGTGAAAATTCATTGTTTTGGCAAATTGTGTATCTGTCAGACAAGACAATATAATTTATCATGATTTTTGTTTTATTGATTTCAGGTAAAACCTCTCAGAAATCCTTATATCAACAACATAAATATAGTGCAACATTATACGCAGTGCAATATTGAAAAAAAAAAAAAAAAATTCTAAAGATGCATATTTCAATAAAAATTAGTAGAAGTTAAAAATGATGGAGCTTTTTTAATGCAGAAACGTACATATTTCCCCCCTCCTTCTTGGACATCATTGTGAACAAAGATGTAATTTTTATTCTTGTAAAAAAATTTGAGGCATAAAAAAAAAATGAAATCTTCATTTATTTATTTATAAAAATACTTAGGAAGAACGTTTTAATAAAATCAAAATGAGCATATAGATTTTCAAACATCATGTCTTTTCCTGAACATTATATTTCTTATTAGTGCAATCAATTCAATGAATAATAAACAAGGGTGCACATAAGGTATTTGTTAACACCAACAACTGATTTATAATTATCTCATTTTAGACTAATTAATAAAATTTTAAATTGAATTACACTTGTAGACAAATATTTTAATTATTAAAAATTTTAAGAACGTGGATATAATGTAAAAGTAGAACATTCATCATCCCACATACATGTTCCACAAATCAGGTCTTGGGACTGTTGCAAAACAGGACATCTAACAGGCAACACTAATCTATTCATAAGTAGAAAAGTAAATACAAAATTCATAAATCTTTTTTTTTTTTTTGTTATTTTATGATAAAAAGTATGAATGTTTCATAATAATTGAACTTTATACTTTTTAATTTTAATAAAAGGAATTATTTATCTTTCCTCATAAGAAACTCTCTGTTCAGCAAATTGTAAATAATAGTATAACTTATTTTTGAAGCGTAGTAATTTTTGTGTGCTTTTTTTTAAATTATTATTAATTTTCATTCTCTCACATGTGATACATGTATTTTTTCCATACAATAAAAAATCTTTAAAAATCTTGACAGCAGTGATTCATTTTGTTAATGTAATGGCTGACCTGTTACAAATTTAAATTTGATATAATAAATTTAAATTTGTAACAATCGTTGTTGCAATAGCTCAACTTCGAGAACTAATGCACAAATCTTCATCACACTTCAGATTCAGTTAGGAATTTAGCTTCAAATGTAAAGTTTGGAAAAGATTTTCTTTGATGGTGGTGGTAGTGTGTGCGTGTTTGAGGGGGGGGGGGGGTCTAAAAAAGCCACCGCCAGTCCAAAAGCTCTTTCGAAACAAACTGTACAGTCAATAATAGTTAAAAATTCATTTAAAACATGGTTGAAATATTGCAATTATTATATACAATATTTTGAAAAAGTACGAGTCAAACTTAATGATATTTTAAAAATCGATACAAATGCGTGAAAATATCAAAATTCAACATAAATGCATGGTTTAAGTGAAAACTTTTGTATAGAGTGTGGCATGAGTCTCCTTGTGCCTGATCGCAACCTAAAAATTCCATTTGAATCAACCTCAATCTGATATGTTCTAAAATAAGCCAAAATATATAGAATATAACAGCATCCAAACTCATAGTATATGGAAATTAATTCATGCTTTTTTGATATTATAAAAAGAAATCCACAATTATACCTATTTGAAGCCAAATTTATCATTTTTATAGAAAAATGAACATATCTATGTTCTTAAAATATAATAAAACCTCTGAACAGCAGATACATCAGGAGCATACAAACAAGTGGATAAGTGTGACTGCAGATCACACAGAGGGTTTCGTTTAACATTTCTTTCAAAACAACTTATCCTTTTATTAATAAATCCAAATTGTTAATTTATAATTATTAAGTTCTTACACAGTTGGTAGCACCAATTAATTAAATTTAAAAATAATTTTAAAAGAAAGTTATTTATTTTAATCAAATTAAAAATGTTCAAATCAAATTATTTCAATAAAATCCAGAATTTTAAATTTTTTGAAAATCCAAAATAGTAATAATAATAAAAAATAGCAGAGATATAAATAAAATTTTTAATTTCTAAAAGCGAATTTTTTTTTTAAAATTAAATTTAAAATGCTGGATTATTAATAAATCGCAAAAAAAAAAAAATAAAAAAATAAATAGAAAGAAAATTGAATTTCAAAAAATATTAATTTTAGATGAACAAAACCTAATAATATAAATCCTAAAAATATAATATTGATATAATTATATAACCCTATTTATTGATATAATTATATTTAATAATTTGAATTATTGTGTCAATTCGTGATTTCAAAGAAACATCATTTATATATTGCCTTAATAAGGGCAATGAATATGATAATACTCGATGTCCCGAAAGTACTTCATTTGTTTTCTCCTTTATTGTTTTATAAATATGGTTGTAATTATATTTTAATAATCTCAATTAAAATATTTAATAGTGTACTTACATACATTGTTAAATATTTCAATTTTAATTTAGCATTTTTTATTTTTAAATCATTATTAAACATTTTTCATATCATTTAAAGCGATTTAAATAATTGAATCTACTATAGTCTAATTACAATTAAAAGTTGTTACAAAAGCTCTTTTGGTGCCCTCTAGTTATGATAAAAATAAATTTAGAAAGAAAATAAATGGAAAAACAAAATTCAAAATGAAGCATACATATTGTAATTTAAAAATCCTTAATATGCAAAAAATAGGTTGTAATTTAATTCATATGCTATTTTGTAAAGTAATTATGCTTCTTACTTTGAAAACAAAGTAGTATTATCATAGTCTCCACATCCCTTATGACTATATAAATTTTGTATTGTTTTTTAAATCATGAATTGACACAATTGTTCAATATCATTGCATACTTAGATAAAGTTTATATGAAATGCATTTTAAAGATAATTTTAGAAAATAAAAATCTATAGACTATGCAAAGTACATTTTAACATTAATTTAAAAAAAAGTGTTTTATGCTTTTTTTTAAAAAACAATTTAGCTACAAATAACAATATAAATAAGTTAAAATCATAATTCATAAACAATTTTTGATTGACTATGAGATTATTAAATTATAATTACAGGTATATTTATAAAACGAAAAATTGGAAAAATAAACTTAACACGTTCAGGTATCGAATCAAGTCTGCTGAATAAAGAGCAAACGTTCTACCGCCTGAGCTAAACCAACCCAGCAATAGCATTACAGAGTAAGTATTTAAGTTGTGTTATAATATCCCCCCCCCCCTTGTTTCTCGAGAACTAAGGAGTGGTTTATAAAATCCGCTGAATATGAGGCTAAGGAACCTCTGCCCTACAACATATATTAAAATAATCAAAAATGTTATTATCACAGTTGGCTCTCTCCTTGTGAGTGTAAAGTTCTTTTACAAGAGATTGTAAAATGTTCATGCTTTGTAATTTTTGTGTAGAACTTTGTGCCCTTCATCACTTGCACATTTGTATAATATTTTCTATGTAGTATAAAATAAAAGGTAAAGTGTGAGTATTACTTGTACTCAGGGGGTTCCGTACAATAAAAATAACTATATCATATTACTGAAAGAGAAATCTTTGCTAAACTAATAAGACTGTAGAAACTACATATAGGGCACATATAGGGTTGGGCATAAGTATAGATGCCAATATTTCTTAATTATTCTGGAGCTGATACAAGGTAAACAAGTTTAAACCCAAAAAGTGTTTATAAGAAAATGTGTCTTCTTTAAACTTGATACTTACTGGATTTCGTTTTAAAACTATTTATTAAATAAAACTTTCGGTTTGAAACACATTTGTCTATGATCAGACTCTGGAATCATTAAGAGATGTTTGCACCTATGTGTATACTAGAAAAGCATGAATGTCTATATAATAAAATTAAAAAGAGATATGAAACCTAAATAATATCAGATATTGCTATTCTGTATATCTTTTTTTTTTTTTCTTTTTACTTTTTAAATCTTACGTTAAAACGAATTTTAAGACCAATCTGTTTATTCTGTTTTTTTAATGAATTTAATTCGGTATGGACAATAAAAATAGTGATAATCTTTTGTTTTTACAGTGTAGCTAAAATAAAACCCTTGTTTAAAATTTAAACTTGTCATTGTGTTAAGCGCGCTTCAAAAGTATGTCGAAAATTTGGAACACCGCCATAGTCTGTGCCCCATTTTTCCAGATAAGTTTTAACACTAGAAAGGCCGGAAATTTGAGACAAGCTTTATAAAAATATTTCGCACCAAAATTTTGAGTAAAAATAGTTAAAAATTTTTATTTAAAATTTTACCTTTTTTAATCTTTTATTTTATACTTGCTTTATAATGAAATTTCTGGTTTGAACCAAAATATATTCATTTGGTAGCAATCGAAACGTCCACTCACGACCATTCTACTCTTAACTAACCCCTTGGGGACGAGCGACCAGTATACGTGCCGCATAAGGAGCTAAGAATCCTTGATTATTCTCACTAGTAGATTTTTATTGTAAATTTTGCCTTATTTAATCCGGGCATTTTCTCGATTCCATTAAGTAAAAATTTCTGCTTAAAAAAAATAGTGATAAAAAATTATAAATGAGCAATTACTTGCGTAATTACTGGTTGTAATTAGAGCTTAAATGAGATCTCTTGTATAAAACAATATAAGTTTAATCTTGATTATACAAACAGACTATGTACACAATACATAAAACTATATACAGGGAAATGTAAAGTGGAAAAGGGAGGTTCGCGAAATTGAGCGTCGTAGTGGACGCGACATGTTTACCGATGTCCGGTTTCCTGACCCGAAGATATTATTGTCTTTCGGGAGCGGACCTAGATGTCCGTCATCAGCTAACGTTAGAAGTAATCATTCTCATCTTCGAATTTGTTTCCAAGCTTGGCGTTTGAACTTAACAAGTCATCAACTTCATTGTGTTGAGTTTTTGCCAATGTCAGCTTAGCTCACGCGAGAAGATGCTGCACCTATTTCGTTTCTGATTAGGTTGTTTTGGGAACAGTGGCGGATCCAAGGGGGGGGGGTCATGATCCCCCCCCCCTGGAACTCTTCAAAGAGGGATGTGCAGTGTAAGTAAAAAGTGCTAAAACAGGAACGCAAAATAACGTCTAATCGAAAAAAATTGCGCTTTTTTCGAATTTGATCGAGAAAATTCGCGAATTTTCCGTGCCTGATCGACATAATTCACAATTTTTCCGCACCCGATCGGTGAAATTCGCGATTTTTGCGAAGCCGATTCACGAAATTCACAATTTTTCCATGCCTAATCGAAAAAATTCACGATTTTTTTGGGTGTGATCGACAAAATTTGAGATTTTTCCACTAATGGTCTGCAAAATTTGCGATTTTTCTTCACTTGATTGACAAAATTCGTGATTTTTCCGTGCCGAATCCACGAAATTAGCACATATTTCCGTTTTTGTTCGATGTAATACGAATTTTTCCTCACACGAACTATGAAATACGCGTTTCTTAATTGACTGACGAAATCTGCATTTTTTTCCCGCCGTAAATTGATGAAATCCGTGATTTTTTTCTCGCGATAAAATGACGAAACTCACGATTGTTCTGCAGCCGCTCAAAGATTTTTTTAATTTTCCCGCGCATCATCGACAAAATTTGTGGTTTTTCCGCGCCCTATCAACAAAATTAACGATTTTTCGTTGCGAATCGACAAAATTCGCGAGTTTTTTGTACTCGATCGTCCGAATTCGTGATTTTACGAAGCCGATCGACTATATTTTCGATAATTTCTTTCCCGATCGATGGATTTGTCAATTTTTGTTCGCCATATCAACGTAATTCGCGATTTTTTTCATTCCCGATCGACTGTATTTGCGCTTTTTACGAAACTGATCGACCATTTTGCGACTTTTTCGTTCCCTATCGACAAAATTGGCAATTTTTCCATGCCCAACCAAAAGCGATTTTTTTCGTTCCCGAACGACGACATTCGCGCTTTTTACGAAAGCGATCGACCATATTCGGGATTTTTCCGTGGCCAATCGACGAGATTCGCGCCTTTTTCCGTTCTTGTCCATGAAATACGCATTTTTCCGCACCAAACAATAAAATTCGCGATTCTTAACTGACTGATGAAATCTGCATTTTTTCCCCGCCGTAAATTGATGAAATCTGTGATTTTATTTCTCGCGATAAACGGATGAAATTCGCTATTATTCTGCGGCCGCTCAAAACAATTTTCGATTTTTCCGCGCATCATCTACAAAATCTTCGATTTTTCCTTGCCCTATCAACGAAATTAGCGATTTTTTCGTTCCGAATCGACAAAATTTGCGAGTTTTTCGTACCTACGAAGACAATCGGCTACATTCGCTATAATTTCTTTCCCGATTCACGAAATGGGCAATTTTTTAGTTCCATATCAACTGGAAATTCGCGATTTTTTTATCCTAATCAACAAAATTCGCGATTTTTCCGTTCCGGATAGAATAAATTCGCGCTTTTTACGAAGCGATCGACAAAATAGGGGTGTTTTCCGTACCTTATTAACGAAATTTGTGATTTTTTCGTTCCAGATCGACAAAATTCGCGATTTTTTTGTGCTTGATCGGCAAAATTTGCGATTTTTCTGAGACATACAGACAAAATTTGAGATTTTTCGAAGGCCGATAGACAAAACTCGCGATCTTCTAATGTGCAGTTGACGATATTTTCGATTTTTCCGCGCCGGTCAACGAAATTCGCGTTTTTTCGCTCGGTAAACAGACAAAACAGGCGACTTTTCCGCAACCTATGAACAAAATTTGCAAGTTTTTCAAGTATAAAAAATGTAATTTTTTTTCCTTACCCGATTACGAAATCTGAGATTTTTTGCGTCCGATCGACAAAATTCGTGATTTTTCCGTGCCTAATCGACAAAATTCGCGATTTTTTTCATGCCTGATCGGCGAAATTTGCTATTTTTTATTGTAATTCCGTTTTCAAAAGATTTACTGTATTTTAAAATTGTTTCATTAAATCATCTGTCAAAAGTTGTGACCCCCCCCCCTGGAGGTTGGGCTGGATCCGCCCTTGTTTGGGAAAGTGTGGGCCTTAATGCCAGATTCACATAAATTCTGTAAAAAACGCTTTTCTCCGAAGAGGTTAAGCTTTAAAAACACAAGAGACGTATTGTGAGATTCACCCAATGCAAACTAGTCGTGAATCCCATAGTATTTATCTGATTAACCCGTTAACACTCAGTGACATATTTTTAGATCTCTAGACTTAGTGGCAAGAAAGCGTCCTTAACACCAGTAAATATGGAGATATATATAGAAAGACAATTTCTTTGTTAAAATAACACAAAAAAAAACTTTTAAAAGTAGTGGGAAATCTTAAATTTAAATTTTAATGAAGAAAATAATTTAGGGGTCAATCCATTTCAAGTGGTCCAGAAAATATTTTTTTGGTCGCTCGACCATTTTTAAAAAATCTGAAATTTTTTGTACAATAACTCTAACATGACGGAAGTTCAAAATGACCGTTCTTTTAATTTTACTATTTTTTGTTTGTGCATGGCGGCCATCTTTGTTTCATCGTGTGTAGCGATTTTCTCAGATACTAGGATACACAAAATTGTAAATATCTCGTCTTCTATTTTCCCAATTGAAACGGGGTTTGCAGCATTTTGTTCAGAATAAAATAGGCTAAATATACAGCGATAGAAAAATTTTGAAAAATAAATTTTTACAGGTGAAATTTTAGCACAAAATGTACGATTTTTTCCAAAATCTATCCGTTTGCAAGAGGAAAATTTTCATGCAAGAGCAATTGTCAACCTTACACAATTTTTTCTATAAATAGGTCAAAAGCACGTGTACTCATACACCAAGTCCCAGATCTGGGAGTTAATTTCTCTTTGCGAAAAAAATTCCGAAATTCGTCAAAAATTTCAAAAATCGCACTTTTTAGGCTTTGATATCTCTGGTGGGGCACAAGATAAAAAACTGAAATTTTGGCCTGTGATAGTATTGTGTAGTAGCGATATGTACAAAAAATTTCAAGAAGGAGATTTGACTACAAGCTGAGATATGACATGGAAAATATGTGAAAACAATACTGTCAAGCTATTGTAAACCTACTATGTAATTGTTCAACAAGACTGTCAACCTTGCACAATTTTTTCTACAAATAGGTCAGAAGTGTGTGTACTCATACACCAAGTAACATACCTGGAAAATGATTTCTCTTTCCGAAAAAAATTGCGAAATTAGTCGAAAATTTCAAAAATCGTACTTTTGGGCTTTGATATCTCTGGTGGAGCACGAGATAAAAATCTGAAATTCTGGCCTTTGATAGTATTATGTAGTAGTGTTATGTACAAAAAATTTCAAGAAGAAGATTTGACTACAAGCTGAGATACCGTGATTAAAAAAATGTTAAGAAATGCTATTACGAGTACATTAAGAGAAATGAGATTAGTCTCTTTTATTACAATATTTATACAGAAAATATCGTTTGTTGAAAACAATTAAATAATAAGCATTTAATTTACAAAATACTATATATGCTCAACAAAGAGCTTAACAATATTTGCGAGAGATGTTATGAGTTCGACCAGTTACTGTTATCAGTCCATCAGCCTGTTCTTTCTAAAAATTTTATTTGAAGCCCCCCAAGTCTTGTCATCCCTTGTTAACTTGAATGAAATTCTCTAGGTTTAATAATTGAAGCCATGTTAACTCTATCAGTTGCAATTCATTGTCTGTAATTTACTTTTCCTGAAATGTGTTCCGAGTAAAATTGTCGCAATAGCATTTCTAGTAGATTTGTTCATCTGGACAAATAGTGTATTGGCTTAGCATGCATTCTGAATTGTTTAAATCACACAGAAGCATTTGAAAAAGATATTTGTAATTAATATTTAACTTTGTACCATAAATAATTAATTTAAAATTTTGGAGGTATGAACAATTACATAGTATGTTACAATAGTTTGGCAGTATTGTTTTCACATATTGTCCATGTCATATCTCAGCTTGTAGTCAAATCTCCTTCTTGAAATTTTTTGTACATAACACTACTACACAATACTATCAAAGGCCAGAATATCATATTTTTATCTCGTGCTCCACCAGAGACATCAAAGCCTAAAAAGTGTGATTTTTGAAATTTTCGACGAATTTCGGAATTTTTTTTCGCAAAGAGAAATCATTTCCCAGATCTGGGACTTGGTGTATGAGTACACGCACTTTTGACTTATTTGTAGAAAAAATTGTGTAAGGTTGACAGTTTCCCTTGCATGAAAATTTTCCTCTTGCAAACGGTTAGATTTTGGAAAAAATCGTAAATTTTGTGCTAAAATTTCACCTGTAAAAATTTATTTTTCAAAAATTTTCTTACACTGTATATTTAGCCTATTTTATTCTGAACAAAATGCTGCAAACCCCATTTCAATTGGGAAAATAGAAGACGAGATATTTACAATTTTGTGTATCCTAGTATCTGAGAAAATCGCTGCACACGATGAAACAAAGATGGCCGCCATGCACAAAGAAAAAAATAGTATAATTAAAATAACGGTCATTTTGAACTTCCATCATGTTAGGGTTGTTGTACAAAAAATTTCAGATTTTTTAAAAATAGTCGAGCGACCAGTGCTGGACCACTTGAAATGGATTGACCCTTAGACATTAGTGGATTAGTTCTAGTTAAAATAGTTTGTTTTTAACAATTTGGCATTTATTGCTTTTGTACTACTACTGGGTTTTGCAGTGCTCAAATATATCATTAAAAGTTATTATCCGGACTTTAAAAGTCAATAGAATACGGTACCTAGGTACATAGAATACGCCGCTCTCGTCATTATGTATATCCAAACCGCCCGTATCTTAAAAGGTAAATACCTCATCTAATTTTCGACGATTTTTTTCGAAAATCGTTATCAAAAATGCCTTTATAATTTTGTAACGATAGGTAGGGGAGAGTGGTGTACCTCGGACCAATGCTAATTCTAGCTTTACTTGTTTAGATCATTAAACAAGAACATTTGTGTATTAAATATTTGCCACCAGAGGGCTCATTTAAGTTCTTGGCATTTGCTTAGAAGTTCAACTAATTGTACAATTTTTAAAAAAGGAAATTCACCTTTCAAAAGTAAATTTCTCTTAGATATTTCTATGTTATTTTTATTCAAAAACATATCTATTTTTTTAAAAGGAGGATTATGCGTAATAAAGCATTGCCCTAGCTACTATACCACGTGCTTTAAATAAAGTTAGGCCTAACCTTAACATCATGATTGATAGTTTTGTTTTTAAGTGTCAAGTTGTGTACCTTGAACCAAATAAAAGTGGTGTACCTTGGACTGGGTCCAAGGTACACTAGGTATTGTCTAATGGATCTGAAAGGCAGCTCAAGAAGTTAACATTTGGAATTGACTTATCTATTTACAATCTTGGCTAAAAATAAATATAATTACTAATGTAAATATGTTTTAATGTTTTTTGTGATTATAGTAAATGTAAATGTTCTGAAGTTTTATGTCTATTTAGATTTTCTTATTTTTAAAACCTAATAAACAATAAAATGTATCAAAAAATTATATATGTAGTTTTTTGATTAATAAATGTCGATTTTATTCGCTAAAAACAAGTTTTTTTTTTTTTTTTTTTTTTTAGTAATAGGACCAAGGTACACCACTAGTGGTGTGCCTCTGTCCTATTTTCATTTTATTTGTAATTCAAAATTTTTCATGGAAATTATTTTGATAAAAATTTAAGACAAATATATGTTGTGTAAAACATCATAAAGTTTTATAAAATAATTTCTTTTTGTAGTTTTGGAAATTTTTTTAAATTTAAAAAGTGAAAATAAGTCCGAGGTACACCACCTTCCCTTCTTGCAGCGCTCCTTAACACATTTGCTAAATATTCATAAATCAGAATTTGTGTATAATGGAAAAAGGCTCTTTTCTCAAAAACTATGTGACTTAGGATAATCGCTATAGTTTTCCTGCTAGAATTAAATTAATGTCTACGACCTTTAATTTTTTCATAATTTTAGTTTTAGTAGATTTGGGAATAGGAGGGGGGGGGGCATATTTTTGCACTACATTTTCGACGATATCTCTGAAAGTATTATACCTTGAATTTATTTATTTATTTTTTATTTTTTTAGTTCAGTGTAATGAAAGCTTTCAGAAGATTTGCCACACGATATACAAAGAAAATAAAATTTCCTTCAAGTAACATAATTAGCCCCCTACCCCCCTCCTAAGCATATTTGTAAATGTTTAATAATTTGTAAATATGTGGGTCGATAGACTTTGTTACTTCCCCCAGTTTGAACTTTCCATGTATTATATTTTTGTTATATGTATTGTTGTTTTTTCAAATCTTTCTAATAAATAAACTATGCTGAAATTTGTACATATGTTATTTATATGTGCACAAGGGCTTAATTAGATCTCGACATAAATATCAATAGAAATTCTTATAATGACTTTATTTATTTATTTTAAAGTTTTCCACATCCTTACAGGAAGTCTACATATTTTTGTATTAAAAATGCATAAGAATTAAATTTTCCAATAGGTTAAATATATGTATTAATCTTTCAATATTTTTCAGATAAGATTCTCTATTTTTTAGTTAAGCTTTATTTTAAAATGTGTCGTTTGATTTAAATAAAATTTAAATATTATGTATTCAGCTTTGGAACGTAACGTTTTCTGAATTCAACTCTTATACAATGTTTACGCCTGAGGAGAGCTTAGAGCTAGCAGATGTCACTGCGATCGACATCTTGTTATTCAATATCGTTGTACATTTATCTGATACAATTTTTTAGCACTATTTTGTGGCCTATTTCCACACTGTATCTTCTAGGCGCTATAGTATTAACTATGGAACTTTTATTCTACTATTAGTAACTCAAAACTGACTCTGTTTTTCATGCATTGTACGCTTTTTTGTAGAACATACTTACTCGACGAGTTTTTATTTCATCTTAGAGTAAGAAATTTCATTCATTAATTTATTGAAGATTCATTTGTAAAAAGAAAAAAAAATAAGACAAGAATTATTTAATGGTGCATTAAAAGTGCCTAGTGGCTAAAATTTAACGAATAATTTAAAGCCTCTCCATAAAGAAACTGCAGATAAAACCAAGACTGTAAGTACGAAGTAAATAGCAGAATTGTCTAATTTTAACCAAAAAGTCTTGAAATTTAATAACCATGATGCCACGACGCATTATAATGACTTATGCGCAAACCATTTGTCACGTTTTTGTGAATAATACCCACATAAATAATTCATAATCTTCTAATAACGGATCTTATGAGAAGTACTACTATGTCTAAGTGAAAAATATCACATTGTTTTCTTTCTTGAACCTCTTGGGGTATACTCTATACCAGTATTCGTGCCTTTTAAGTTGCTCAGAATCCTTCATTAATTCCATCAGTTATTTTTAATATAAAGTATATCTTATTTAATTAGAGTCTTTTTGCTATTTAACTAGGGAAAATTTTTTATTTTGGAAAATCGGTGGTAAAAGATTAAAAATTAAGCTAAGAGTACTCCAGTCATGGACAGGTTAAAGTTGATAAAATATTTCATTTGTAAACGATGTCAATAAGTGTTAATAGCTTATTTGTTAAATTTATTTGAGAAAGCGAAAAAAAAAAAAAAAAAAATCAGATTTTTTTTGACGTAATGAAGTATAATAGCAGATTGAAAGCTTTCAAATGGAGCTGATTTTACATAGACATTAATTTTTCAAAGAAATGTGACTGCGGACGAGTACCGACGGGCACTTAAGTATCAATCTAGTTTTACCAGTTCCTACCTCTTGATCGATTGCAAAGAATGAGTCACCAAACCATTTATTATCTCACAAGTGTCATTGGCTATATAATTGAGATAGATATTACCTATGCCAAACAACGGCAAAGTGTGAAGTTACTGTCTGATTACAGCAAACATGTTGCGACATCACTAATTACATCGTAGCGCAGGACGAAACATCATCCATCTTACCTTCATTGAAAGAGGCATGCTTAATTTTTGAAATGTTGGATATTTTTAAAATCTACACATCTATATATAAAAACATCTATGTAAAAAAAAAAAAAAAAAAAAAAAAAAAAAAAAAAAAAAAACTTAGCAACCACCGTTGTATTTATAGAAAATTTTGAAAATATCCGACTTTCTGTCCTCTGAAATTTTTCCCCCATTAAATTAAAAACAAATGAAAAAAAAAAAAAAAAAAAAAAAAAAACCCAGCGATGCAACATTTTGTTTAGAAGATTTTTCTTGAAAATTCTACTAAGAATTTATTTATGCCAACCATTTGAAAGGGAGGTAGTATACATTTATATCATTTAATTTTAATATATAACTGTTAAAAATGTACCAGAATTTAAAAAAGAAAAACTATTTTTGCTTCTATTAAAAGGAAAATGAAAAATAATGCATCATTGCTCAGTATAGGGTTAATTTAATTAGGGTTAATAAATAAGCCATTTAAAACCTTCATTTTGGTATAAATTTTCTCCTACTGATTCTAACTCTAAATGATTTTTGTTTTTGATAGTTTCATTATCGAAGAACCTTTGGCAAATGCCACATAAGTATAACATTTAGAAAAAAGAAATGCTTTATCTTATAAATTTTACTTTTTTTCTACATCTGGATATTTATGTTTGGGGAACAGCCGAAAATTAGTAATTTATCATTTAAAATTTTTCGTGGTACGGTTATTGGAAATCTCTATTACTACAGTGAAATTTTATTATTAGAGAATTTATCTTAAAATTTTGCATTTAAAAAACATAGAATATAAGTTTATATTATAGAAATAAAATATAGATATATGAGTAATTTTTTGTCGAAAGGACCATGATCAGAACCTGGACACTACAATTTCTAGACAATCCCTAACGAATCATCAGACAATCTCCCACCCCTTTTTTCTAAAACACTTTTTCTTCAAAAAAATTGGCAGAAGTTGGAATCAGGCTGAAATAAAGTTTACAGCGTTGCCATGGAGCTACTTAAAAAAATCAGGTATCTTAATTGCACTACTTTTTTAAAATAGTAAAATTTGCCTTATTTAACCGTATTTTATAGCCAAATTAATTAAGGTGAAAATAAGGGAAATTTTACTTTTGTAAAAAAGTGTTCCCCCCCCCCCACCAAAAAAAAAAAAAAAAAAAAACTGAATTTAAGAAATGTAGCCCCCTGGCAACATTGAGACTAGATCTCATAGAAAATAGGGATTGGAAAATCATTCGCGTTTAGTTACTCCAGAGGAAATAATCTTTTCCAAGAACTTTGTTTACCAAAGTCCTTTCTGGATTTCAACATTTTGTCCCCCTGATTCCAGATACAACAACAAAAATATAAAAACTTAATATGGGACTTAGATATGTAATAAAAAGACGACAGCATTTAAAATTTTTACAAAATTATATATATAAAACCCCTCCGTGTATAACAATTCCGGGGTCAACCTATCCACGAGAAAAAGAAACTCATTCACCAATGAAAACGTTTCATAGTCGTAATGGAGCATTCTCATTGGTCAGATTTCCAGTGGAAGCTGTAAATGACGTCACTACATTTTACTTCACTTTGAAATCTTTCCACGATTTCAAAAAGTACACTGTTAAAAATTTGACCCATTTGCTGCAGCGGCACTCCACAGCTTTTATAGAATATCTCTTTTATAACCAATGAGAATGCTCCATAACACAGTAAAGTAACCGTTTTCTATAAAAGCGGTGGAGTGCCGCTGTAGCAAATGAGTCAAATTTTTTACAGTG
Source organism: Maratus speculifer (assembly GCA_964019185.1). Lineage (NCBI taxonomy): Eukaryota > Metazoa > Arthropoda > Arachnida > Araneae > Salticidae > Maratus > Maratus speculifer. The sequence continues at coordinate 286,845,904 of OZ025293.1, forward strand.
TATATTTAATTAAAACTTTTTATTAAAGGAAAGCGAAAGTGCGTTTTAAATGCAGTATTGTTAAAATTTTTATATTCGGGTTGCTTTAATTTTTTTTTCTTTACAGCCGTGAGTGACTCTTGCGAATTTCAAATCTATAAAAAACATTGTGAAAAGTTACCTCCGATTTTAAAGGCAATCTATTTTCTGACCAATGAAACCGTTCCATAGTCGTAATGAAGCGTTCTTAATGGTTAGATTTACAGTGGGAGCTGTAAATGACGTCACTACATTTTACTTCGCTTTGAAATCTTTTCACGATTTCAAAAACACTATTTAATTAAAACTTTTTATTTAAGCAAACCACGGGTGCGTTTTAAATTTCATTATAATCCCCACCCCCATCTACCAGATAGTTTTGCTATAGTTTTAAATGCAGATTTCTGTTGAAATTTTCTTTCTTTCTTTTTTTTCTTTTCTTTTTTCTATTAGATTTTTCCCTTTCCAAGTTTAATCGCTGTATTTATCAAAATTGTTTCAGCCTAAAGTGGCTATGGTTGACCACAGTTGTTGTAATTTTTTATCATCCTTTAAAAATGCAAACACGTCATTTTGACGGGCTATCTTCTAGTAAATAAATAAAGTGACTTGAGGTGTAAAACATTTTATATGTTGTTTCTGTCCGCTACATATCCAAAACTTTTCTCCGTCTGAGTATTTTTGAATGTCAAAAATTTGGCGATCATAATTCTGTTATGCAAAGTTCAGCGTAAATATAATTAGATATAGGATTTTATCTACGTTCTCCAATGCTTTTTTTAGCTGAGAGGTTTGCAAAATCTGTGAAATCTACTGAAATGTATCACTTTGTAAGCAAATAAAAGGTGCTTCGTTCTTTATTTACATACAATGATGTAATTTGAATATTTTCAAAAATCATTGAAATTTGGAATTTCGGTTGAATTTAAGAGACTGTATTCGATATTATTAATAAAGAAAAAAAAAATTGATAAATTTTCAATAATTTATGTAGAAGCTTTTGAATAGGAAGAACTAGCAAAAATATCTTACTCATCATTGGTGCGTATTAATTTTTTTCAACAGTTTTTGAAGCTCTTGGAATACTTACCAACCTCCTGATATTTTTAATACCAATATTTTTATGCAGAAATATTTATTTTATACAATCGCACAATTTATGCACACTTTAAAAAAACGAACGATTTTACGGAAATTGTACTGCTAATCAAGACGTCAGAACAATTTACTGTTTTTTAAAGGAAAAATTTCCGTAATCTCCAGAAAATCCCCCGAAAAACGGAAAAATGTCTGGAGTTTACTGAAATTTTCCCGTTAAAAAACAGTAAATTGTACTAGCGTCTCAATTACCAGTACAATTTCTATAAAATAGTCCGTTTTTATTGAGATAACATTTTTGCAAGAATTTACTGGTGTTAAATAAATCGGGAGGTTGACAGTTAGGTCTTTAGTAAGCAAAGGCAATCTACAGAAATCGACATTAAATTGAAATATCTTAAAAAGATTCAGTTGAATGTATTAAGCTTTAAAATTAATAGCTTCAGATTGTTATCCCGTTAAAGAATTTCCAAATTAAATATGACCGTAGTAGAAACTACATTTTGAACGCTGAATTCTTATTACAATATTTAAGACGTGACGTGTTCTCTTCAATTATACAGAAAAAAATTGATTTTTTTCTTAGATTATATTGGATAGAAAAAATTAACGTTTAATTATACATTGATTCCATAGAGGAATACGCATTTGCAGTGCAGATTTGCAGTGATCTTTAAAGGAGAAAAAAAAAATCTTTTCCAGCTCAGTCTAAAACATGATTGAAATGTATGTGCCAGATTTTTCTGCATTTCAGAAAAAAGAAATGTATGCATATATTTAAAACATTGATATATTTCCTAAAATTGAAATATTTCAGATGTCTGATAAATGAATAAATCGTACTTCATCTGTCAGAATTCAAATTCTAAATCCCAAATATATTTAGAAAGTTTATTAGTCAACTTGTCGAAATACTGTTATTGGGTTGTTCGGTAATAATTTATTTCTGCAAGTGTCATTATATACTTTTAGCCAGTTCCTAAATCGTTCATTTTCAAAATATGCTCTTAACAACAAAAATATGATAGTTCGAAAGTTTTTTTTTTTTATCATATTTAAAACCATTTACGACAAAACAGTTATTTTGACGCAAATGAAATTTACATCAAAATAAGCCATTTTTTCTTAAAACAATTTAACATTTGTTTATTTCCGCGTAATATTCTTCAACTAAACTATTAAACAAAAGTGAGACTTTACAAATAAAAAAATAAATAAAACAAGAATTTATCACATATTTAATCAAACTACGCTCTTAAACACTAAAAGAATTAAAATAAAAACATATCGGTAACATTTACAGACACCTTTTATTATTAATCGCTGAAATATGGTTAATGCGAAAATACCAAAGGATTAACACACAAGATCTTCACACAAGTTCTATACAGCGGACTGCACATCGGTCATACTTCAACTATACAAATGGTTAAAAAAATGTTCTTTATCATACTTAAAACCATTTGCGTCAATTAGTTTTCGTTTTTTGATAAAAAAAAATAAAATAAAATAAAATAAAAAAATCCTAAAATTTTAATTTCTATGTGGTCCCTGGGTTTTATTAATTACATTTATAAAAATATTTCTTTAATTAAAAAAAAAGAAAATAAAGAATACTGCCCAGTTAAACTGATGGCATTGAGCTCACAGGCTACAAATACTAATTGTACATTAAAGCCTTATATTTTCAAGGGTTAATTCCGTTCGAAAAAAAATTAAGAAGGGGAAACAGCTCTCCCCTTTCCTCTTTTTTTATACTTAATCATTGAACCTCCTATACTATCAAAGACATGCTTTATCATATAAAAAATCTATATCCAAAATTCAGAGCAAATGAGATAATTCTTAATAAAAACCCATTTAGCATTTATATAATTTAAAAGGAGTTATCCCCCTCTTTTATACTTAACCATTAAACTTCCAAATCTATTCAGAGATTTGAACGAAATCTGAAAATTCTGCTTGAAAAACCCTTTTATATAAATTAAGGGGGGGGGTGGATTAGAACCCCTGCTCCCCCTATTTATACTTATTCAATGAACACCTAATAACAGTCACGAAATCGCCTCATCAGAATGATCCTAATCTAAATTTTGAACGAAAACTTAATTCTGTATGAAAATCCCATTTATATCAACTAAGGGGAGGGGCATGAGCCCCCCATTCCCCCTCTTATACATATCGAATGAACTCCAAAAACTAATCAGGGAAGCGCCTTGTCAGGATATACATACATACAAAATTTCAAGTGGATCGGATATTTTTATCATGAGTTATCGCGTTACGCACGAACGAACGTACATACAGAACGGACGGGCACATAAGCTCTCAGGCTATGATAGCCTGTGAGCTAAAAAACTTTACAAATTATATTATGATACATGATTTATGACAAATGATATTACACGTATGATAAAATTCTGAAATGAGAAAATTAATTAAACGATAACATAAGGTGCGAATTCTGAAACAAAAGAAAATTAATAAAATGCCAATATACAAATCATACATTCTGATCCATGTAATAGTTACTTCTAATAGTCAAAATAGTTTTAAGCCTTTATTCAAACAGTCCCTCTGTTTTCTATTGCATTCCACTCTGAATAGCTGTGCTTTTTAAAAATAAAAATGTTTTTTACAATTTTTGTTCTGGAGCAGAAAAATAAACCAGTTAAGTTACGAAATAGACGAAAAAAGAAAAAGAAAGTAAGAAGAAAAAAAAAAACCTTAAGGTCAGTTTGGGTTCCATTTCAGCTCTTAATTACAACAGAAATAACAGTTTTTATCTGTTTTCAGCTTTTGATTCGATTCTGGTTCAAATCATTGATTATACGCCGTTGTTTTTTTTGGTGTCACACACACATATACACAATAATAATAATAATAATAATAATAATAAATAATAATGATAAATAATAATAATAATAAATAATAATAATAATAATAATAATAATAATAATAATAATTATTATTTTCAGCAATTTTTCCTTTTCTATGCGAAAAAAAAAATAGTTAACCTGTTTAAACGGTAAAATAAATATGCGAAACGTATAGCAATGATATGTTAATAGAAAATCAATGCCGGAGTTGATTTTCAAAATTTCTTTTAAATAATTTCGACACAAAACGTTCTGAAAGGCTATTTTAAGCTGATCGTTGTATACTCGATTCACATAGCTTATTTTCGTTTCTCTCTTGATATATATATATATATATATATATATATAAACTCTACATGAATCCCGTTTTTAAGTATTAAAAAAAATGTTGATTTATGATAAATACTTCGCCAAATGAAAAATGCAATACACGAATAAATTAGCGTTTTGCAAACAATTTTGAAGCATTTATATGTGAGTTATCACCCTTCTTAGTTTTTAAATGCTCTCTGTTATGCAGCGCTTTTTTCTCATCTCTCATTATGCTCTATATAACGAGCGGCTGCTGCATTACAGAATTATAAATCTTTATTTTCAATCAGTTTGAATGAAACTATAGTGTTATAGAGAATAGAACAAATACACCTTCTAGAAATCTAGCTGATCCTATAGGGGACTACGCTAGCTATCATCATATTAATAAAATTATTATCATCACCATTATTATATTAACACGATTGGCCCATTCCTTAGGTATACACACAATTATCTGTCTAAATAAGAATGTAAGACCAACAATTTTCTTTTCCACTTTTCAAAACGCACTTATAACTCATAAGAATCACGCAGATTAAGTAAAATAAAAATCCCTTTGAAAGAAAGTTATTTTCTATGGAAATTCAAGTTTTGTCATTTCATTCATCATCTTATTATTATAGATAGAAAGCACGTGGAAGAAAGGAAGAAAAATTAGAAACGTGAAAGTGACTCGAAACTCAATTAGTATTTTGTAAAGGTATTCAAAAAGAAATATTTAAGAAAAATTACTAACCGAAAACAGATCAACAGGTTTTTTTTACTGAGTTGGTTGCATGTTTTGCACATTATCATCAAAAAGGTTTTAAAATAATTCCCCATGAAGCTCATTGCTTAACATACACCGATTCAGAGTTTTAAGAAAAATTGTCACTGGAGATTAAGCAGATGGTATGAAATGCCTAAAATTAAAATTTTCTATGTCTAAAAGAGCATTTTTATTAGCTGAAAACATTTTTTTTCTGTCGTTAAATGAATAACACACGTTCGAGTACTTTTTTTTTTCACTATTAAAAGCAGTAAGGAGCAGAGAGTTTGATATTTAAAACATCCCTGTCGGCTTGGCCTATAGATGGTGCTAGATTTCGAAGTTAGTGCTCATTTCAACTACAAAAAATAAAATATGGCTAGAGATAAACCCAGTATAGCAACTTTATCTGGTAGTTTTTAAGCAATTTTTAATTTCATTTTCTGTAAGTACTTGCTTTATCAGAATCATCTTAAGCGAAATTTGGCTCAAATGTACACTTTGACAGCATTTTTTGAAATATATTCTGACATTATAAAAAGAATGACAAATACCGCACATTATACAGTTCCTAAATAAAAGAACATGTCAATTGGATTCGTTTGAGAGCAAAAACGGATTTAAAAATGAGTCAGAAAATAAGCAATTTATTATTTGAATACTTCTTCAATTCTTCAATCACGATTGTTTCGGGAAATTCTATTCAAAATTTCTATTTTGAAAGTATTTGTTTTAAATATATTCTTACCTTTATCAAAAAATGACCAGTGTGTCACATTATATAGTTCCTAAATAAGAGAACCTGTCATTTGGATGCATCTAAAACCAAAAATGAATTTAAAAATGTGTCAGAATATAAGCCGTTTGGATTTGAGATTTTTTATTCAATTTTTATTTTTGTTTAATTTATTTTTGCTATAAGAATTGGTTCTATAAAAAACTTGTCATTATAAAAGTTGTAGATATTATTGAGAAGCTGTAAAATAAATTTAATCGGATTTGATATCTGAAGAATTGACGGAGTTATGGATTTTTTTTCTGCTTCCATAAATTTTTTGTTTTTGAATTAATTCTTTTTTGAGGCAAGAGTTGGTACTATCAAAAACTTGTAAATACAAAAGTTTTAGATAATATTAAGAACATTTATAAAAAAAATTAATTGGATTTGATATCTTGAGAATTGACGAAGATATGATTTTTTTTCTTTCCCAAAAATCCTATTTTTTTCGTCCCCTGAGCCCATTTTTATCTTTATCAAAAATCTGTCATGTATAAACTTTTGACCCATTTTTTAGAAGTATTATAAACTTTAAACTGATTCGATATCTATTTTAATTAAGAAGTTATAAGGTTTTTCTGTTTTCACAAAAACTCTCCTTATTTCTACACCTTTGGCCCAATTTTGCCTATTAATGAACTTGACCGAGATTTTATGCCCCTTGATTTTATGTATCAATTTGGAAGAGATTAGAGCAGTATTATAGAAGTTATCGTCTCCATAAAAAAAGTGATATACACATATAGATAAATACACTGGTGTCCAAAATTTAAGCATAATTGGTAATTAAGTAATTATTTTTAAGTAATGAAAGAAATATGAATCGGAATGTGCTGAAACTCCAAATTGTGTAAACAAAATAGTACGCGTCACATATTTTCGCGAAGAGTTTTCCCCGAAATCGAACAGGGGGCCGTCAACAAATTGAAAAAGAACGAAGATCTTTTGGATAACCCTGTCAAAACAAATGTAGCAAAAGCGTTCAAACTGCACATTATGATTAAATGGCTTATTGTAATGTACTGTGTTAATTTTTACAAGGATAGCATGTATACTCGTAGAGAAATTAAGGTTTTTATAAAAACAGTCCTAAATTTTTCCAAGTTTTTTGCTTATAATTCGCAGAGTTCTTATTATAAAATAATGTTCTTTTCTGAAAATTAGATAAACATCATTGTACACAATACTCTGTCATCAGAATTTAAAAATAATAAAAATTGTATGAAAAATGAGTATGTTTAGTAAATAATTTTTCATTACGCATGCGTCAACGATATCAAAATGTCATTTGAATATTGTGTTAGCTAAATGTATAGAGCAACTTCTGTAAAAGTTTCAAAAACATAGCTTGAAAATTCTGAAAATGGGAGCCTATAGAATCAACTCAAAATCCGTTATTCCTAAAGGAAGCAAAAAAATCAGGGGTTTTACCTAAATATAGTTGTACGTGCAATATTGTGTAGGCACTAAACAATGGAATATGGATACAGCCCCTCATCTTTTTGCTTCATTTAGGGAATAAAGGATTTTGATCTCATTCTATCAACGATAATTTTCAGAATTTTTAAGCTATGTTTTTGAGACTTTCACAAAAGTTGCTCTATACATTTAACTAACATAATATGCAAATGAAATTTTAATAGCGTTCACGCATGCGCAGTAAAAAAATATTTAGTAAACCTGCTCATTTGTCATACAATTTTTATTTTTTTTTTAATTCTGATGACAGGGTATTGTGTACAATGATGTTTGTCATTTTTTCAAAAAAGAACACTATTTTATATTAAGAACTCTGCAAATTATAAGCAAAAAACTTAGGACTGTTTTTATAAAAACCTTAATTTCTCTACGAGTATACATGCTAGCCTTGTAAAAATTAACACAGTACATTACAATAAGCCAATTAATCATAATGTGCAGTTTGAACGCTTTTGCTACATTAGTTTTGACAGGGTTATCCAAAAGATCTTCGTTCTTTTCCAATTTGTTGACGGTCCCCTGATCGATTTCGGGGAAAACTCTTCGCGAAAATATGTGACGCGTACTATTTTGTTTACACACCTGGAGTTTCAGCACATTCCGATTTATATTTCTTTCATTACTTAAAAATAATTACTTAATTACCAATTATGCTTAAATTTTGGACACCAGTGTAGATAGATCTATATACAGGGTGTATCTAAACTACTGGGCAAAACTTTAAGGGGTGATAGTACACATCAAGACAAATAATATTAAATGGGAAACTAAGGGTATCAAACGTCTTCCGAAGGAGGTAGGCGCCATCAACGTTTAGGGTCCAAAATTTGAAATGATTATAAAAAAAGGAAAAATTGGTCGATTCGTTTGCGGTTTTCAAGAAAACTATTCTTTATGTCAGTATTGTCTTGAAAATAAATTATAAAGATAAATTTCAAAAAATGCCGATAGAGGGCGCTTTAGACTTTGGAGTAACGAACAACTATTTTTTACCGTTATTTTGCATCTCATTAATTTTTTTAGAAGTTTAGACATAAACTTAAATTTTGAGCTCAAAATCTGTGGTTAGGTAGCGCAAACTGAACTGTGTTCAATGGGAGTGTGTAGGTTCAAATTTCAAATGATTATAAAAAACAGAAAGATTGGTCAATTGATTTGCGGTTTTCACTATAATTATTCTTTATGTCAGTATTGTCTTAAGGATAAATTATACAGATAAATTTCAAAAATGCCGATAGAGGGCGCTTTAGATTTTGGAGTAACGTACAACTATTTTTTACCGTTATGTTTTGCATCTAAATAAATTTTTTAGAAGTTGAGACATAAATTTTGAGCTGAAAATCTGAATCGTTGAGAGTGGTTAAGTAGCGCAAAATGAACTGTGTTCAATGGGGGTGAGGAAGTTCAAATTTCAAATGATTATAAAAAATTGAAAAATTGATCGTTTCGTTTGCGGTTTTCTCTAAAACTATTCTTTATGCAATATTTCCTTGAAAATAAATTTTAAAGATAAATTTCAAAAAATTCCGTTAGACGGCGCCTTAAACTTTAGAGTAACCAAAAACTATTGATACTGTTGTTTTTTTTATTCCAAATAAAAAAGCTTAGACTTAAATTTTGAGCTCAAAATCTGAGTATCAAAATCTTTGAGTGATTAAGTAGCGACAAATTGTACTGTGTTCGTAGGGTGGGCAGGGTAACATTTCAACTCCTGAACACAGTTCAGTTTGCGCTTCTTAAGCCCTCCCAACGATTCAGAATTTTAGCTCAAAATTTAAGTCTAAGCTTTTGCAAGCATTTAATTAGATACAAAAAATAACAGTTAAATTTGTTGTTGGTTACTCTAAAGTTTATGGCGCCCTCTAACGGATTTTTTTTAAATTTATCTTTAAAATTTATTTTCAAGGAAATACTGACGTAAAGAATAGTTTTAGAAAAAACCGCAAACGAATCGACCAATTTTTCCGTTTTGTATAATCATTTAAAATTTGAACCTTCCCACCCCCCATTGAATCCAGTTCAGTTAGCGCTACTTAACCACTCTCAATGTTTCAGATTTTCAGTACAAAATTTAAGTTTATGTCTAAGTTTTGAAAAAAATTAATGAGATGCAAAAAATAACAGTAAAAATAGCTGTACGTTACTCCAAAGTCTAAAGCGCCCTCTATCGACATTTTTTGAAATGTATGTTTATAATTTATTTTTAAGACAATACTGACATAAAGAATAGTTTTCGTGAAAAATGCAAATCAATTGACTAATTATTCCGTTTTTTATAATCATTTGAAATTTGAATCTACCCACTCCCATTGAACACAGTTCAATTTCCGTTACTTAACCACAGATTTTGAGCTCAAAATTTAAGTTTATGTCTAAACGTCTAAAAAAATTTAATGAGATGCAAAAAATAATGATAAAAAATAGTTGTTCGTTACTCCAAAGTCTAAAGCGCCCTCTATCGGCATTTTTTGAAATGTATTTTTATAATTTATTTTCAAGACAATACTGACATAAAGAATAGTTTTCTTGAAAACCACAAACGAATCGACCAATTTTTCCTTTTTTATAATCATTTCAAATTTTGGACCCTAAACTTTGGATGGCGCCTATGTCCTTCGGAAGACGTTTGGGACCCTTAGTTTCCCATTTAATATTATTTGTCTTTATGTGTACTATCACCCCTTACAGTTTTGCCCAGTAGTTTAGATACACCCTGTATATACAGGGTGCATCTAAACTCTTGGGCATAACTTTACGGGATGATAGTACACATCAAGACAAACAATATTGAATGGGAAACTAAGGGTCCCAAACTTCTTCCGAAGGAGATAGGCGCCATTAAAGTTTAGGGTCCAAAATTTCAAATAAACATAAAAAACGGGAAAATAATCGATTGATTTACGGTTTTCACTCAAACTGTTCTTTGTGTAAGTATTTTCTTGAAAATAAATTATAAAGATAAATTTCAAAAAATGCCGATAGAGGGCGCTTTAGATTTTGGAGTAACGAACAATTATTTTTTGCCGTTATTTTTTGCATCTCATTAAATGTTTTTGGAAGCTTAGACTTAAATTTAAATTTTGGGCTCAAAATCTGAATAGTTGGGAGTGGTTAAGTAGCGCAAACTGAACTGTGTTTATAGGTTCAAATTTCAAATTATTATAATAAAATAAGCTTTTTGTAAAAAAAACATCAACCGACTTCAAAAAAGCGCTAAAAAGAATTAAATAATTCTTTAAAATTCTCTAATGACAAAGCGTTATCCAATAAGCACACATCGGTTATCAGGTACCGGCATAAAAACGGTTAAATTTAATATATATAATTTAATATCCACCAAACATTGATTTTAGAAATAATATTTTTTACAAGAAATGAATTGACATATTTATGATTTAATTTATGAATATATACATATAAAAAGTAATGAATTACTTTTTGAAGTTGGTGCCAAACAATCACAATCGATAATGATCATCCCCATTTTAATTATGGTACTAGGCATAATTTAGCTACAATTCTTAATATATTTCAAATAGTTTGGCACCAACTTCAAAAAGTAATTCATTACTTTTTATATGTATATATTCATAAATTAAATCATAAATATGTCAATTCATTTCTTGTAAAAAATATTATTTCTAAAATCAATGTTTGGTGGATATTAAATTATATATATTAAATTTAACCGTTTTTATGCCGGTACCTGATAACCGATGTGTGCTTATTGGATAACGCTTTGTCAT